>LR990129.1:2418708-4837417 GCA_905147285.1 Hypena proboscidalis | reverse complement strand
CAAAAAATAATAATTAGTTAAATAATAACTTAGCTAATATATTTATGCCAGGCGCTTACGATCTCACGTTTTAAGTAAGATATTAACTAAAAAAAATATGAATAATGCAAAAAAAACAGCTTATAAATTGTAAAAAGAAAAAATAATATCGGTTAAAATTCAAAAAATCTACAAAAATAGGCTCATCAAAATAGCTGTGTTATGAATAAGCGATTGAATCAATGAACGAATGGGTCAATGGCAACAATGACTAACACAAATGGCGGATGAATAACAATGAATTGCATTAATGAAACGGTTATGAATTTATGATATGAATTAATTGAATGGGATGCAAAGAAAGGAGTGGATAATGTAAATGGGATGGATGTGAATAAATAAGGAATTGGATCGATCTTACGGTTTTGTTGCCCCAAACCACTGTTGCTGTTCGTGACGAGGAGCTTCTTCGACGATTCCCAAGGCACGACGAGAATCTGAAGAGGTGCATTGCCTGCCAGCGATGACCTGGCGATTTTTCGACGACCCAAAATGCTGTCTTCTGCGTCCGTTGGAATTTGAAGTCGGCAAAGGCGGCTTTTTCTTGTAGCCGTGCTGATTCTTCTGATGTCCAAATGCAGACACGATGCGGAAGACTGAAGTTGGCACGAAGAACTCAGAAAAATCTTCTCGGACCCGGAGACCACACTTGGATGACTCACAAGCCGTTGAAAATTCAAATCCTTTGTTGTTCTTCGCTTTGGTTCAATGCTTCTTCGGGTGAAGGACCATATGTTGGGTTCGATAGCTCTTGATGTGAAGTAAACGAGTAGTGGACTGTATATAATGTTTTAATGTGATAATGTCGAACTGTTACACTTTAAATATGTATAGGAATTATGAAAGATACGAGCGCGACTGTGCGTCGTGCGAGGTAACAGCTGACTGTTTGCGGTAGACATGGGTAGTGAATGAATGAATGACACAAAAGATCCGGCTCTTTTCAAATGAATCGTATCTCAATCGGCTCAGTGTGATATTAAATGGCTCTTCGGCTCTTCATTTGGCTCCGCGTCATATCGTTCAGGAATCACTGGGCGAGAGCCAGTGAGTGAACGCAGACCGGCCGCGATTCGGGGTGTCCGATCTGCGCCGAATGTTTCCGATCATTCCAAATCCCGACAAACGGTTAAATACGTTTATTGTAAAATAAGTCTAGCGTTAGGTAGGAATAAAGCAGAATATTCCGTGGCACCTATCATTTAGGCGGGAATATTTTCTTTTCTCGTGTTGACGTTTTGACAAACATACATTAGCTCCGTAAACAAAACAGTTTAAAGCCTGTTAAGTTTCTATTCTTTGTTACCTAGATGTTTTATTATAGAAGCAGCTGTGCTGGTATTTCGTGTTAGGTATAGTTTGTGGGGTCATATTAACATTAAATGTAAATAATAATATTGTAACAAGTAGCGCCACAGTGTTCAATAGATAAAATTAAGCTTGTAATATGATAACCCTAACGCCACATAGTGTCCAAAAACCGAAACTTTATAATTATTTATGAAGGAAGATGATGTAATGGCCACAGATAATATACAGTAAATAAACACACCCGTAGCGCTTATATCCAGCGGGGAAAAGCAGAACTAGTAATATCTATTGTCTGAAGCTCCACCCACAGTACGAGAATTGTAACTCATTCATATATTAAAATTGAACTAGATCGCTTGATACCAACTCACTCATGAATGAAGCGTTGCATCGGCTCTGATCTGACTGAGAGAAATTAATACATGAGCTAGACTCGCTGAGCCAAATGACCCAAAGATCCAAAAGAGTGATACGATTCTTTGACCGAAAAGAACCGTATCACTCTTTTCTTTTTGGTGAGCCGTTTTTCCCATGTCTAGTTTACGGTGCGCGGCCTGCATAGGAGGGCCGTGACGTCCGATAATGTTGTCCCGCTCTGGCCAAGACGATGGCGCGGGCGCAGGGCAGCGAACGGTTGAGTGTATGACTCAACAGCTACGCACAAATTCCAAATCGAATGAAACGTAATTTAGATGGAGGTGGTGCGAATAACTTAATCACATCCCTAGCCTTCGTTGGTAGTTCGTTGCTCAGAATAATGACATTTAATCTGTGGTTAGTTGGCATTGGAAACTAGTGGCAACTCAGCCACCAGATGTCGGATGTTAAATTGGATTGTGCAGCTGATTGGTTGAATTGTCATAGGGTAGCCATACGAAGAAGATAGGGTAGGGCGATCCAATTAATTTCTAAACTTTTTTTGCCAAGCTGTAATTTTGGTAGTAAAAATCCCCAAATCCCATCAAACTCAAATTTTTCCCTCCAAGCGTCCCCCCAAAAATATTTGCCCCCCAATTTATCCCCCCATCATCTAAAAAAACCCCCAAATTTGGGGGAAATCCCCCCAATCTGGCATCACTGTGTTCAACAGCTAATACAATTGCTTTTACGCTGTGCCTAGGCATATTGAGAGTGATATTTGGACTTTAAGTAAGACATTTGTAACTCGGGTTGATTATTTTTATTTTATGTGTTTAAATAATAATACATGCCAATTTCACAAATTTCAGAAAAAAAATACTTAATTAACTTCATAAAAATGATTTAAGAAGAAGCGAAAATTACGTCAAAATGCTGATTTTTAAACTTTATCGTCCTAGAAACATAATATTTCATATTTGAGCATGGTTGTGCATTAAGCGCCATGTGCTTCGCTCCTTACATACTTCTCGCATTTACTCTTCTTTTAACATCAGCATTTATTTTTAAACTTTCGCGATTTGAGAACATTTTTCAAAAAATAGACAATGAGACCCATTGTCTATTTTTTGAATGATTGAGGTTTTTTAAATATATTAGTTGTCTCTTTGACCTGAATATTGTGTTATGATCTACCTTTCTTTCACTTGTATGCTAATGGATGATTTATCTCTCAAGGTCATTTTAAGCGGCAGACCCCCTTTTATGGCCTGGACCGTGTTGTTTTTGGGGTTTACTTCTAGTTTTCGTTTTGTGGAGACTCCTGGTTCAAATGAGAATTTCTGGAGAACCGCAGCTAAACCTGCCAATGATTGCATTTCTCCTAGACGAACTCCTGAAAATTATACAGTATTATTTAGTATTGTTAGATTAAGATGTCTGTAGGCTGGCGATGATTATAAAGGGAGAGGAGAACTATTTAAAGTAAGACATGTACTAAATAAAAAATGGTGTGAGAATGGTATTACTATTTGATTATGAAGAGAAAAGTTTCACATTATAATTAAAAAAAACCACCCAAGGGCGAGTCGGACTCGCGCACGAAAGGTTCCGTACCATCATCTATAAAAACGGCATAAAAACGAAACATGTCTGTTGAATAGGGCTCCTATTCAACATTATTTTGCCGTTAAATATTTATTTTAATTTAATATATTTTTTTACTTTTAAAGCAATTATATAACTTAATATTTTGTGAATATTTCAAGCGTCTACCTGTTACCGTTATCACTAACAAGCAGCAAAACCACGTTTGTTGTTTTAGCAAAAACGAGCACAAAAAAAAGGATTTACCTATAGATATGGGAACCCCTAATAATTATATAGCGGCAACAGTTTTACATCACCTGTAAAAATTTCAACTATGTAGCTATAACAGTTCTAGAGATACAGCCTGGTGACAGACGGACAGTGAAGTCTCAGTGAAGGTACGGAACCCTAAAAAACCCCCAAGGACTGACTACATGGGGGAATAAAAAACTATATCTACTCAAGGACGTAGTGCAGTGCTTTCAAAGTCGTTTTTACAAAAGCTCTCGTTATTTGCTTCACTGGTTAACAGTGTTTTTTATGTAAATATGCTTACCATTTACACTAGTATTACATTCATACTATTTACTTACCAATACAACTTCTTGGACCGGCTCCAAATGGCATAAAAATGTATTTGTTCCAGTTTGAAGAGTTAGCAAATCGCTCAGGCTTAAACTGCGATGGATTTTCAAAATGCTTCTCGTCGTTGTGTATAGCCTGCACTGGAATGATGATTTTTACTCCTGGTTCTAAAGTTAAGCCTAGCTCAGGTATAGAGTACTGTTTGACACATACTCTCTGCAATATTCCCGCGGGAGGAAATTTTCTTAAAGCTTCTTTGAAAGCCATTCTTAAAGAATTCATTTCTGCTATAGAATCGTAGCACAACTTGTTATCGTATTTAGCCAGCACTTGATCGATATCCTTTTGAATCTGTTTTTGTTCCTCTGGATGAAAAGCGAGTTCGTGTAACAAATAGCTCATTGCAATTGATGAAGTCTCAAATCCTGCTCCAAAGAATATAATCACTTGGGCAGCCATACATTTAAAATCCATTTCCATTTCGACCATCATTGGACTTCCATCTGGGTTTGTGTTCTCCATAGACTCGCTTATGATTTTACCTTTCTTCTTGAGCATAAGCAAAAGATCGATAAAATCATGGCGGTCAGATGATTTGTTATTTCGTCGAGATAAGACAGTATGTAACATCTCATATGTTGTTTTCAGTAATTCATCATCGCTGAGGACTTTTACTATTAACGTTTGAAAATCAGGAAATAAACGGCAGAGAGCCAATATGAGAATTTGGTTCCAAGATCGATGCTTTTTAATTATTAGCTTGTAGATTTTTCTAAAGAGAGGTGATTCATTGCCCATGCCTTCTAGTCGTAAACCAAATCCACAGGCAGCTATGAACTCTGAAGTGAAACCCGTCGAGAGTTCACATACGTCACACTCACCTCCTTTATTCACGATATCTTCACCGACAGACTGCAACTTTTCCGCATACTCGATTACTAACGGAAACATTTTTTTTAATTTTACTGCAGTAAATGCCACTGTCAAGCGCTCCCGCAACAGTTTCCAAGAATCGCCTTCGGCATGCAAAAGATTCACAAATAAGGGTTCTCTCTTAGGATTCCTGCCAATTCCTCGTTTATAAAAATAAACAAAATCCACGTTTAGAATTCTCTTAACAAGTTCTAGGTCACGAATGATGAGCTCTGGTGTGGTCCCACTATACAAACCAACCACTTTTTCATCTGGATATTTATAATATAATTCTGTTACTATTTCTGTAAAACTTTTTTTGAAGAATATGTTTTGATATATATTTCCAAATATTGGTATGGGTTGGTCATGTTTTACAAAGCGTTTTTGCCAGTAATTATGGTTTTTTGTAAAATAGAAGTATATTAAGAGCAGTAAAAGTGGCAACAAAAGATATAACATGGTGTCTTCGTGAGGTGTGAGGCAAATTTGTTATTGTACGTTAATAAACCTCGTTCGACACACTTTTTGTGAATTCTTACCGGCACCTTGTAACTAATTGAACTATTGTTATTTGTTGTTGTTTTGACTTATAGATGCTGTAAATTTATAACGCATTTTAGCAACGGCTTACAAACTCATAACTTTTCTCTCTCACTCTAATCGCCCTTCGCTTATTAAATAGTACGACTTCTAAGTTTGACTAAGTTTATCAATACCTTGTCCATTCGTTTATTTTCTTTTTGACAGCTCACACCTATGAATTATAATATATTTTACAGTAATGCCGTACTTTATTGAGGGGTGACACCTTTGAATAAAGACCCTGTGTCAGACTATATACAATAAAATAAAATAAAAAATATATTTATGGTTCTCTTAAAAAAAAACCGATTAAATTGATTCGTATGGAGCTAGGGACTACGTGTAAGGACATTATGTTGTGAGGTCTAGCCTCTTTCGTGTGTTTCATTACAGCTTAATGGAAGGTATGTGTGTTTCCTAAAAGTTAACATTAAAAATGAATAAAACTAAAAATTTAAAGGATAAATATTATGCGAGTGTGAGTGTGTGTCTATGTGTGTTTATGTATGAATGTGTGTGTGTGTGTGTTTGTGTGTGAGTGATTTGAGTAATTTGTGGGAAACTTACTCGAAATCTTGGAAGTACAAGTGAAGCAAGAGAAATATATATTAAATATTACTTATTACAATAATTAATCAGACTCTTCATTAAAAAAATATTATGAAACTAAAAATGTTTCGGTGCATTTTAATCGATTTCAAGTTTTTCTTGAATAAAATTGATTATTATTTTAAATCGAATCGGTAACGTGTGACGGCGTCACTATTTATGAAATGTCAAAAAGGAAATTAACGTTTGGACAATGTAAAGTTCTTCTTAGGCGGTAAGGTGTGGTGCTGAGGTGCATGGTAACTACTAAGCCAGTTCATAAAAATGGCCATTTCACTATTGACAGGAGCTGGGTTATAATAAAATTAAATATCATAAAATCAAATATCATCAAATTATAATAGTGTAACTTTGATGTTTATATGTAAGTATTCTTGAATGTATTCCAACAGCAATATTTATTATTTGCTATCATAAGTTTTATCCAAATCACATCTTACAATCTAATTTTGAAATACAAGTCATCAAATCCTTTCTGTATTTATTTGTATGTCGACATCGTTGGTTGCCTTTGATCTTAAGCTCAATTTAAGTGGCAAACCTCCTTTGATCGATTGGATAATATTATGAAAAGGGCTCACTTGCACCTCACGTTTTGTAAATGTTCCTGGTTTAACGGTGAATTTCTGAAAGACAGCCACCAGACCTGCCAGCGACTGCATCTCTCCAAGACGAGCAGCTGAAAAATAAGACAATGACAGAAAAAATTACGTGAAATGACACTTACGTGAACATGGGTTTGTGTGTCTATGAGGTTTTAATGTCTTTTTCCTGTCACTTGCTTTAAGAAAACACGAAGGTTAAAATTTTGCTCTTACCAATACACATTCTTGGTCCTTCACCAAAGGGTAAGAAACTATATTTATTTATTGGTTCAGATGTATCAGCAAACCTCTCGGGCTTAAACTGAGATGGGTTTTTAAAATATCATCATTCTGTATCGCGTGCACAGGAATTATAATTTTGACCCCTGGGTCCAGTGTAATATCTAGCTCAGGTATAGTATACTTTTTAGCACACATTCTGTGCAACATACCCACGGAAGCAAATTTACTCATACCTTCCTTAAGAGCCATATTCAAAGAAGTCATCTCAGCTATTGAATCATAGCACAACTTGTTATCGTATTTAGCCAACACTTGGTCGATATCATTTTGAATTCTCTTTTGTTCTTCTGGATGAAACGCGAGTTCATGTAACAAATAGCTAGTTGCAGAAGACGATGTCTCAAACCCTGCTGCAAAGAAAATAAACACTTGTGCAACCATACACTTAAGATCAATTTCCATTTCAACCTGCACTGGACTTCCATCTGGATGTATCCTCTCAATTGACTGGACCATCATTTTTCTAAACAAGTTTGACGGTTTCTAAACAAGGATGATTCCACGTTTATGCTGTTTGGTTGTAGTCCGAAACCGCAAGCTGCAATGAAATCTCTGGTAAAGCGAGCCATAAGATCGCGCACGTCACATTTGCCTCCATTATTGTTTATGGAGTAAGAAAAAATGCCGAAGTGGGACTCCACAGAGTAAGCAAATGGTTGAGTTCAAATCTGCTTACCTTGAATATTCTTAGATCGACTGTTACTCAATTTTCCTTTGCCAGGCTTCAAATGGATGATTTTAATATTAAATTACATTCATGTAATGTCCCTCATTCCGACACTGATTGCACATGTGTTTCAATCGGTAAATCATCCACTGTTAAATACATTGGTGTTCTACTGGATGCAAATCTTAGCTGGCGTCAACATATAGACCTAACCACTACCCGTGTCCGAAAACTAATGTGGGTTTTCAAAAAACTTAGACATGTAGGTAATTTTGATCTTTTACGCACAGTTTACTTTGCACTAGTGCAGTCGGTTCTGGGATACTGCATTGTGGCATAGGGTGGTGCTTGCAAGACACTTCTTGGTAACGTAGAAAGGGCACAAAGATGTTTATTTTTTTTATTTGATACAATACAAAAGAGTAAATAAATACAGTGGTTCTGAGGTAGACAGTAACACTGAGCCCCATACTAGGATACCCTGTGTTGTGGTTCAGTGTCTTTCATCTTATTAAATTTGATGTATTAACATTTAAAAATTGCATGCATTAGCATTCTTAATAATAGATTATTTAAATTACAATAAATTGTTTCGTTGCTTTATCATAATTGTAGTTCTACGAAATCGAATTAACATTGAATATATATATCTTAATTATTACTATTTGAATTTATTAATAATTATTATTGTTATTATTTATTTACTTAATAAATTACATTTAATAAAAAAAATGCTGCATCTTATCGCGCGATATTCTTACGGCGACTTTCAAAAATATGTCAACAAGAAAAACATTACCGTTGTTAGGATGTTGCACACACTGTGCGTTGCAAATTTTACTACAGCGCATGTAACAAATCAGACTATTATTGCTGTAATGTCTTCAGCTCTGTACTATTGATTTACAATACATATTAGCAACAACCTTGAGACGGATATTTCTGTCATGTCATGTCATTGTCTGTCTGAAGTTAAATAAAAATTGATAAATTTGGATTTTTTACATTAGATAGAACGCCAGAAGCAATTACACTATCCAATGGTCCCAATGACAAGGCCAAATACACACATTCACTCACTCAAAAGCACACCCAGTCTCAGACCAAATATATGCGGATTACACAAAGATTTGTCCCATGTGGGGATCGAACCCACAACACCAGAGAGCGGCGAGGCGTCCGCTTAAACCACTACAACCATAGAAATCTTAATTGCCTTGTTATTAAGATTTCTATGACTACAACACACGTGCAGACAAGTGAAGAAAACACACAATGTAACACACGTAATGTGCACTTTCGTGTACATTACGCTTTTATTTCCCAAAGCATTGCAGTGGTGTATTATTCACACATATCAACCTGTTATGTTTATGACCAACGTGATAGGGCCTGAGTCTTCTTCATCGTGTCGATGGCTGAGTCAATTTTTATTGGTCCAATAAGTGGTCACTGTTATGGCGCTCTCGTCGGCGTTCATGAGCGCCTCTCTTGTGCAGGTGGTAGGGCATTTTGGACAGTCAGTAAGGTGGTCAAGGTTTTGACTTGCCATCGTGGTGAAAGGATTAGCCAATTCGCTTTTAAGAACTCGCGAATTGCCCAGGGTGCGCCGGACGTAGGGAATTGTTGTGTACGTCACTCGGGGAGGCTCCTTTCATGCACCCAGGGGCTGAGTTTATCATTATACCGGGCAAAATTGACTGCGTGTTGCTACAAAAATAAATCCCAACGGCAAAATCCAGATAACTTTCAAGTACTAGTTCCCCGATTCTTGTTTTTTTTTTTAAAAATCTCTTTTGCTGCACGAAGATTTCAAACATAATGTTTAAGATTAACGGGTGTTATGTTTTAGAAACTTATGGTGAGTCAAAACCTGTAATATAACTATAAAATGATGTTGTTTTTTGCACCAAGAGCTGCTTTATCACGATACGATTTGCTTAATTATTTGTAAAACCAATCAGCATTTTAGAAATGGGTCTCAGCTCAATTCTCTGCGGTTTATTTAAAACTGCCTACCTAATGATAAATTAGGAAAGTTACTCACATTTCTCGGCCTATGACTAGATGTGTGTAACGTAAGATCAACTACGTCACCTTTTATACATGAAGAACCCCACATCGTCACATGACGATACTGATATAAACGTATTGTGCACAATTTGGCGGTGTTTCAATAATTCAATTGACCAAGTTTTCAAACCAAATAACGGACTAATAGTTTGTGAAAGCTTAAAAGTAGGACAGCGTGAATTTATTATTCCCGTAATTACATCAGTGCGTTAATTCAGTAGATATTGGCGGTCTTGAAACTGCGCAGTCTGTTTTGCGATAAATAAATGCGGAAGGAATTGCCACTAATCTCCAATTTCACCAAAATTATTGTTCCACGACTACGCTAATCCGGATCGCGTTTAAACTTCAGCGTTTAAACTAACCTTTTTATAAGCTTATAAACTTGCAAAAATATTCAATTAGTTTTTCGACTTCGCTGATTTACTAAACAAAAAGTTATTCTTGCGGCAACAGCAATTGGTTGCGAAAACAGGTTTTCTTGCGGGTGTAATTTGTGTAGGCTCCATGTATGTACCCATTATATTATCGTCACATAATATGTAGGAAGTGTATAGGTATCTCCTTCTCTAGAGATACTAATATTTACATTATTACTGCCTTTTCCTCGTATAAATCAAAATTAATTTTGTGTATCTTGAGAAAAACGCAGCAGGGAAGCCAAAGGGTATGATTACGTGAGACAATCACCTGCAGTTACATGGTGCCTAAAAATATAGGTCACAGATTTAAAACACTTAAACTTAAAATAAAAAAAAATGTTCCTTCTTAATTTTAATTCGTAATAATGACATACAGACATAATCCCGTATTGTCAATAGTAACAACAACGGCAGCTAACGTGACTGACTATGATAAATCTGACTCAGTCTGACATTTATATTTTGTAGTTAAAACTGAAAGGTGTAAACTGTTTTACAAAAAGTGTTATGAATAAAACTTATACACTATTATTTTAGATGTACCGGACACCTAAACGTGTTTGGTTCCGTTCAATAACAGAATCCATTCGACTAGTATTTACGAAAAAATACAAAAGTACTTCACTTTTTCCGAACGAACCGACTGTTTTTGGGTGGTATATTTTATTTCAAATATCATTTGTTGTGGTGATGATGATGACAATGTAAAGAAAGTGAATTGACCTTGTAATAATTTCAAATGAGATTAATTTAATAAATACCCAAAATATTTATATGTTTTTCTTGTCATGTGGTTCCATGCTCATCAATCAGGTCACGATCTGATGATGAGATCCTAGAGATATAAAAGGCAACCCTCAAATTTTAAAGGTTTTAAAACTATTAATGGAATAACTAATATTCATAAAGATATTTTGATTATATTTTATTTGATCCAGCCTGGCTTATATGCGAAAGATTCACAAATAACAATATTTATAAAGTACGAGACATATCAAAATGTTTCCAGGTCAAAAAAATTACTTACATAAATGAAATGCTTCGACGCAATAACACAAAAAGCCCTTCAACAAACCAAAAACAGCAAGAGAAACATGTAAACAGAATAGCGTCGCCTTTTGTACGAAAATAAGTAGTGGAATGCCGGATATTGCAGTCCCGGCGTCTCGGGATAGGACGTACAGGTGCCGTTTCTGCTCAGTGCGATCGGGCACCGCGAACTGCGCGCACGCACGCTACTTTGTCGAAAGTAACCATCGATATTAAACACGATTCTCTAAATTTTACTTGAAAAAAATAATTGAGAGACATAAAAAATAATCAAAGAAGAGTTGGTAGAAGATCCATTCTTTAATGAATAAATAAAAAAGAGTGTCACAGACAAATTAAATCTAGGTAAATGTGCAAAAACTTTTGAACAATTTGTGAAAAAGTTGTGATTTTTTAAAAGTAAAAAGTTGTGCATTGTGAAATCAAATAGACTAAAGACGAAGTAAACGGGTTTGATAAAACAATGAAGGTCCTGACAATAGCAGACAAGGTTGCGAGTGTAGGACACGGGAATGTGCCAAATGTAGTCGTTGGCACTCCGATTTTGTCTAAAGAGGAACTTAACAAGTAAGCAATATAATAATGTAGATGTTAAATTAGATGTTTTTATTTTATTAAATAAACAAAAACTATTTAGTACTAAGTAGAAGATTTTATAAAATTATCCTTGAATGTTGAAAAACACAAGTAGAATGTAAA
Organism: Hypena proboscidalis; assembly: GCA_905147285.1. Classification (NCBI taxonomy): domain Eukaryota; kingdom Metazoa; phylum Arthropoda; class Insecta; order Lepidoptera; family Erebidae; genus Hypena; species Hypena proboscidalis. Next base: position 4,825,631 of record LR990129.1, on the reverse strand, counting down.
CAATCTTTAGAATCTGTAGATCCCTAAACAGGGAAATTTGTAAACTGAGAGCCCGCTTGCATAAAAAAACAACAAATTTAACTATATATTTGTGAATGGAAAATTTTAAAGAAAAACAAAGGGGTTTGTAAATATGCTAGGTCAGAAGTCTTGGCTGATTGCCAGAATGACACAACTGTTTGGAATGTAGTGTTTACGTGTCTACTGGCCCGCAATATCGTTATATGGATCAGCATTCATCATATCATCATAATGCAGCTGTATGTGGCTTCATAATATGAGTCATTTCAAAAACAATGGGACCAGTGAATGACCTTGAACTTAAACTGAATTTGAGATTTTATTTGGAGATAACATTGTTAAACCTAACATTTTTTCAGGGGTTGTCCTCTAGGAGTTTCCCGTGTTACTTCATCACTCTTCATATGTGGTGCTCATGCATTGCCTGGAGCAGTGAGAGCGCTGTATCCTGCTCTCATCGTAAGTGCTGCTCCGGAACTTCCACCTCCTCCTGAAGAGTATGTGCCCAGACGGCTTGTACCCCTACTGGACACACCGAACTCGGATATGCACCCTTACATGGATAGCGTGGCTGATCTGATCCATCAGGTAAATATTCAAAATAAAGCTTAGCATACGTTAAGTCCATATCCTTATTTTCTTCTTCATATTTTTCAAGGTCAATAAATTTGCAAACTCTTTTTTAGTAATTTCCGATTCATATGATGTGACATTTTAGTATAAAATATATTGAATAATGCTTCTTTATTCATTTTTCTAGTGGTTTAGTGTAAAATCTTAACTTGGATTTAATTAAAAGAAATAATATTTTGCTGCATCAGGTCATTTCCAGCGGTGGGGTGGTATTGGTTCACTGCGTGGCTGGAATATCCAGATCTGTCACTCTCTGTCTTGCGTACCTCGTCAAGTGGCAAAGAATGACCTTGAGGGCTGCGTACCACCACATGAAGCTACGACGGTGAGTGAAGTTTTGGCATTTTTACAGTAGATATTCTAATACAAAATGTGTACAGATAAGTATAACAAAAAAGATCACAACTTTATTAATGTATCAAAAAAAAAACAGTCATGCGTGTTGAAAACTTGCACTTTCAGGGTTTCGTACCATATGTAGGTACTTGAAAGCTTTTAAATACCAAAATCTTCCAAATTTTCTAATCCCACATTTAAATAGTTTTTGTTAACATAAAAAAAAAGTGACAGAGCCGACCGCCACCTTTGTACTTCTACTGAAAATTTCATAAGATAACATAACATCACGCCTATATTACCCAGTAGGATGTAACGGAGGTGTATACACCTACATTTCGCCTGTTATTTTTGGGTCCCATGTGATACCTATGGGATGAGCCTATCGCTATTCACCATGAACAAATTCAACTCCACGCCGCTGTTAAGAATTTCCTGACAGACAATCCAAAATGACACTTTCGCCTCACCCGGGAATTGAAGATTGAGTCAAATACAAATGAGATTAAGTATCAACAATTTCTATTTAAACTTAAAATTGTATTAAATCGAATTTTTTAAATATCACACTCCACTGCATCTTCTTTTACCCTAAAATTACTAAAGTAGGTTTTCTGAAAATTCCAAAATTGCCCGAAGTTTGACCAAAAACCAACGTTTTATCTATCAGGATAAAATCACCTAAAGTTTAATAATAACGTAAAAGGAGTTTTGTACTTTGAAGTGAATTCATGCTGAAAAGATTGGTTAAAAAGTTTTTTTTTAATATTATTTGATTTATACTGGCCGAATAGAATATTTAAAAAAAAAGCAACAATGTTATCTCTTTCCACGATTAGTGTTCATGCCATGAGAGAATAGGAGATAAATAATTATAAATGTTGCCGGATAAAACCGTGGCTTAAAAGAAAGACCTTGGAAAAATGATCCAAGTAAACAGGGATCTGCCTTAGTAACTTTGGGCTCACATTTCACCGATTTTTACGAACAAATTTATGATTCTTAGATTAATCTAAACCCTGCAGGGCAGCATAATTGTGTTGCCCTGTATGTTTTAGATTTCTGGCTTTTTCAAACATTTGTGAGGGTTAATTGCGATTATTTTTTAAATAGGTAAACTTAGATACTTATTACTTTACCCGTTGTTTTACGTATTTGATATGAATTTCTACACTGTAGCTTTACGCGTTTATAAAAAATATAATAAATTAACTTTTAAACTATCGCGTTGCATGATTATTATTATAATTTTGACGGGAATTAACGCGAAACATGCATATTATTTACCTTTTGGCTATACGTTTCGGCAACGGGTTACACCGGCCGTTTTCTATAGCGTACTGAATCAGCAACTCTCCGCCTCCGCCAGTGATGTCTATGAATGTTTATCCACCCTCACTTTTTGATTTTTTGATGTGAAGCCCTTACACACTACACTAACCGTATCGGCATCGCGGAACGGACTGGCATTCACTCACACGGTAAACACATTCACACGGTAAATAATATGCATGTTTCGCGTTAATGCCCGTCAAAATTATAATAATAAATATAATAAATATATATAATATATATTTTTTCTTTAATGGGTTGGTTTTTCCTTATGAGGTACGAAACCCTTAAAATATGTCGAATATTTTTACTCTTTTAAAACTTTTTCACTCACTTTAAAACGAACTTTTCATTGGTATTAAGAACTACTCTTAAACAATTTTATTTTGATATAAAATTTTAGCTATAAATGTATAAAATGTTTCCTTGCAGACCACAAATCCGGCCAAACACAGGATTCTTCAAACAGCTGATTAAGTTCGAAGAAAGACTTTTCGGAGCGCCTTCAGTGAAGATGGTGTACTGCGAAGCTATCGACAAAGAGATACCTGATGTGTACGAGGCTGACTACAGCGGTATGACTTGGTTCAGACAGCGATATGGACCTATTGAGAGGAGTTAAATATATAAACGATAAGCTTAGTGTCCATTAGTTATAATACATGCAGAAGTTGCCCTTGTTAAGTCGATTTTGACCTGCGGTATTGCTGCAAGCACTCAAAAACTTACACAAATCTATACAAGTTACGTGCCATAAAGCTAACTTTTGAAAGCTTCGTTGTAATTGGACACTTGGCTAAGGATATATTTAAAAATAATAACTGTGATTTGCGTTAATATGGACTATGTAATAAAATCTGGCTTGGTGTGAAAGAAGATGAATGAAAATATATATATAATACTGAGTGAAGAGGGAATAACTAGAAATAAAAAAAAATATAGTAATTTACTCTTACTTATGTTCTCACAACCAATAATAACATCATAATTCTATAACTCCATGCAGATATAGCATGCTTTGTATTTTATTTTAAAAAAAATGTGATAGTTACTATATTGTTATAAGTGTATCTTAAGAAATACTTTTAGCATTAAATGTATGTATGATGGGACCAAAATAAATAAATGATTAATTTTAATATTTTGAATTTTGATTTTAACATTGTCATCTTAGGATGTGGGTAAGCACAAAACTTAGTAGCTGATAATCATGTTAGAGAAGGCGAGCAAACAAGCGGGTTCATGAAACACCCTCGAACTTTCGACAACACCAGAGGAATCACAGAACAATTTCACAATTTGCCCTAATGAAATTCATTCATATCTATTAATCTCAATCCTATACTCAATCTTTTTCTATGACTTCATCATCTATTCAAGGAGATAGTAGTGTAATGAGTAATTCATTGAGAGTTGTTGACCGCGTGGCATTGAGCTGTGTTATTAATACCGGCGCACGCGCACCGAACGCTGCGAGCTATTCAGCAAAGCTTCCGCGTTCTGATGTAATTTTACTTTGTAATAGTTATCCTATGAGCTTTTTAATACAGTTTTGAAATTTTACATATGGGTTGTTTGAAGATGATGTGTTTGATATACCTATGAGCTTTTAATAATATTTATTTGTCCTTGTCTTGACATCGATAAAATCAAGACGAGGTAATTGGATCTAAAATCTAGGCTAAAAGGCTTTGGCCATGCACTAAGTCACATACACGACTAGTGAAGAAATTGTAATTTCCTTAATTTTGGATTTAACTAGAACTGTGTTACTACACATATTGGGTGTTGTACACCTCTGTCACACCTTTCTGTGTAATGTAGGCGTGGTGTTATATGTTTCTAGACACAATAACGTTTGTCTGATTCTCTAGTATACACAATAACCAAGACAGACAGTTTGACGACCTATTTGAGACATAAAGATATAATGAAACGACACCATTTATTTTAATTCAGCCACGCGCTCATTTCAATCTTTTGTCGTTATTAAAAAACTGAAAAGCACTGAACTTTCCTCGTGCGCAGTTCCAAGGTTTCAGTTGTCAAAAATTCTCAGACGGTTATACAATAAAATTAAATGTCAGCAAAAGAATATATTTTGCAAGTCTAAACTAATAACTACTACTAACTTTCTATTTTTGCACGAGATGCTTTTAGTAATTCTATTTAGTTTAACGGACGTTAACGTCCTCGTATCTTTAAAAGATGAAGAGTTAGTTTGTTTGGTTAAACGCGCTAATCTCAGGAATTACTGGCCCGAAAAAAGGCAAAGTATAATTTGTGAACTTTTCGTCAGGCAATTTATCAATAGCAGCATGGAGTTGGAATTTTACCCCTACCCTTTGGGACCTAATCATAACAGGTGAAGTGTGGGTGTTGTACACCTCTTTTTTTTTTTTTTTTTTTTTTTTCTTTTTTTTTTTCGCGGGGAAATGCATTTACGCATACCACCCTACCCGTGGGGGGACGGGCAGAGTGGCTATGTGGGACTCCCGTGCCTACGATACTACGAACGGCACAGAATACCCACTAAAACCCCGCGGTGTGCCCTCGTCGCCGAAAGATGGTGGGTCGGCGAGCCCTGGATCGATCTTACATCCACAGGGCTCGCCGCGGCGACCGTGCCCAGTCCGACCACTGACCGGGCACCCGACTCTACTCAGTCCTACTCTCGTAGCGACGCCCCGGGCACACCCAGGGCGTCACTCCGTCGCGGAAGGCATCAGCGGGCGGCGGAAAACCCCCTCCACCGCCCGCGGCCTCGCTTAGGGCGGCATTAGGCTCGCGGCGTACGCGCGCCTTCGCCGCCCAGCTCGCCGGCGGCGGAGCGGATCAGCCAGGGGTGCGTCCTCCCTGATCCGCTCCGCCGCCTCCTTCTGCAAGATGACGTCCTCACAGAAGGATGCGACCGCATCCCACGACCTCGCGCTGCCCATGGCCGCAACCACGGCCGGCAGCGAGAGGTCGTTCCCTATGACCGCGGTGAGTTCCCGGCGCTGCACCTCCCAAGCTGGACACTGCTCGAGAGTGTGCTGCGCCGAGTCCTCACCGCAGTCGCAGTGGTGGCACATGGGGCTCGCCTCCCTCTTCAGCCTGTGCAGGTACTTCCCGAAGCAACCATGCCCGGTCAATACCTGCACTAGCCTGAAGGAGAGAGTCCCATGCTGCCGCCCTGCCCACTCCTCGAGAATCGGCCGGAGCGCCTCCACGGTCCGAAAACCAGCCCGTGGAGCCCCCAGCCGATTCCCCCACCGGACCATCAGCGTCCGGTGGGCCTCCTCGCGCCAAGCTTGCAGCCGCTCGGGCATGGGGACAGAACCCTCGGCCCGAGCAGCCGCGCCGCGCTTGTACACTTCGGCGAGCACTTCCGCATCCAAATCCCACGGGGGTGTTCCGGCCAACGCACACGCCGCGTCGGTCGACACCGTGCGGTATCCGCGAATGGCCCTGACCGCCAGGATGCGCTGCGGTCTCCACAGCCGCGCCCTGTTCCTGGCGGACAAGGCCTCCGCCCACACGGGTGCGCCGTACAGTGCCATTGACCGTACCACCCCCGCGTAAAGCCGTCGGCTGGCGACGCTGGCACCGCCCACGTTCGGCAAAAGCCGACCGAGAGCGGCAGCCACGCCTTCCAGCTTGGGCACCAAAATGCGGAAGTGCTCGTCGAAGCTCCACCGCCTGTCTATCACTAGGCCCAGATACTTGATCTGGGCCCCGATCCGTACGAGGACCGAGCCGACGGTAATCGAGGCGCCAGCAGGTGGCCCGCGACGAGGCCCGTGAAACATCACGGCCTCAGTCTTGGCAGGGGCCACCCTAAGCCCCAGCGCCTCGATGCGCTCGACCACTTGGGACACACCCACTGTGGCCAGGCGCGCCGCCTCCTCGAAGTCTCGCCCCCGGGCCGTGACGAGCGTGTCATCCGCATAGCAGATGACATCTAGGCCCGGGGGGAAAGCTCCACGCAGCACCCAGTCGTAACCGATGTTCCACAGGAGCGGTCCTAGGACCGAACCCTGCGGGACACCGCACGACACGGGTGTTGTACACCTCTGCCACACCCTTATGGGTAATATAGGTGTGATGTAATATTACCGGCCCGAACTGAATTATTCTGTTTTTGTTGGAAAGCTTTTTTATTGAAGAAGGCTATTTATATGATGAAATATGCTGTTAAAATCGGAAAAAATACACGAGAGCTGAGTAGTGAAGAATGACACGGATTAAACCGTGACCGGATGGCGGAGTGGGTAGTGTACCTACCTGCAACGCTGAGGTCGCAGGTTCGATTCCCGCTTAAGACAAATCTTTGTGTGCATGAACATGAGGCTTTGTCTTAGTCTGGGTGTTTCTATGTATAATAAGTATGTATTTACAAAAGAAAAGTATATAATATATGTATTAGTATCAGTTATTCTAGTACCCATATTACAAGCTCTGCTTAGTTTGGAACTAGATGACGTTGTGTGTAAGTTGTGAGATATTTATTTATTTATATAACTAATTCTACGCGGATGAAGTCGTGGGCAACAGTTAGTTCAGGTATAATATTCTCGTCGACTAGTTTAATGACAATTTCTAAGCTTTACATCTGGAAGTTGGATGAAGGCCAAAATACGTTATGCTGTCATGCGCTTGACGAATACCTGCCTGCTTTCAATGAAAAATAAGATTGTCTCAGCAAGATTCTGGCTCATCATCAGACTTATGGTGACACAACACCTTTATGTGTGTGTGTGTGTGTGTTTAAGATGGACTCGCATTGTATAGACTTTACATGCAATGCGAGACCAGCTTGTACTGGAATTGTACAGGTTGATGTGCAGCCGTGTGTACATAATGACTAGTGGTATTCAGTGCCAAACCCCAAGTTCAATGTTACCGGTAATTATGTCACGAGTTACTAATTGAAGTATTTTTGGAACGGCTGTTTTGTTTGCGAATATGCTAATATTTTTTATGATAATTAAACATAAAAAACCGACTTGTATTACAAAAAAAAACTCTAATAATTGATCAAACTGTATGATATTGTCAGAAACGTAACAGTTATATGCTTATAAATTGAGTGTTTTTCTCGATTTCCTTGGGATCCCATCATCATATGCTGACTAGATGACCAGGGTACCAACTTGAATATGTACCCTAACGAACAAAAAAGAATTACGCAAATCGGATTAGAAATGTTAAAGTTATCGACATACTAATATACAAAGTATCGTCAAAATGACATCGTCCAAATAACAACAATAATGCTTATAAAATAAAAACTACAAGACCAAACTAAAAGAAATTTTTATGGGACCACCTGGCAACTATTTTGCGTCGAACAAAAAAGAATCACGCGAATTGATCCATTAACCGTGACGTAATCAATGTACATACATAGAAAAAAACATACCGGCCGAATTGAGAACCTCCTCCTTTTTGGAAAGTCGGTTAAAAATAGCCCAGTGCTTTCAGCTTCGACTACCATTGACCACAATGGAATTTGGTGAGACAGTGATTTGTTGTAATTGTATCTTACCAACTTTCAAAGAATTACCACCAGCTCATAAAGTATAGTTGACAATAATCTTATACACATATATATTGACAGTGACATCAAACTATTTTCCCTAAATTAAAATTACGGAACACACATGAACACAGACCAAGTGACAGTTGGGACTCGCGCCATCTTGTAGACCATAGAGAAAGTGTAGACAGCGCTTGTCCTTATTTATTAAAGATTTTGCTTATTTGCGGTGGCACCTCCAACAATATATCATCTTACCTCAATATTTATCTAGTTATAAAACCACTAACTATGCTAAAATAACTTAAACTTTGGCACAAGTTTTCAAACTTATTTACATATGTAGGTCATTAAATAAAATGACAAATGATTAAAAAAAACGCAGTTCTTTATTTAAATCTTACTATAATTCTCTTGTCCAAATTATTTTAAATCTAGTACTTATTGCGTGACAGTGACATATTCAGGTAATAAACTTTTTTTATGTCTGAATGTCTGTATTGTTGGCAATTTTTTAAGATGAAAATAGCGTGCAAGCATGATGACTAGTGTTTGATATTTAGGAACTATATTTAAAGAAATATTCATTCACATTAGCCAAGTAGACCACGAGCAGTTGTAAATCACTTGCATACTGTGATTCATTTCATAGTGAAAATAATGATCTGTGAAGGATATTACGTCTTTATTTGAGTGAAAGTGACTACTTTTATAACGTAAAAAATAGGACAGAGATTTTTTTTTTTTTTTACGGGATATAATCCCACCCACACGCCCACCACTGTGACTCCTGTGACGCCAGGATCTACAGCGGTAACCAACTGAAAGGCACCGTGCATGACACACGGGCAATCCCAGGGAGAGTTAAAATTGTCTTGGAACCCGCAACGAATTTAATCAGAAGTATATAGTTGGATATAGGACAGAGATATGGGAGTTTATATGTTCGTTAATGATATTTTAATTTTTATGATTACGTAGTTGTGTGAGTTTATTTATGTGCAAATATTTTATATATGACTGCGTTGAACGTCCCGTCCATTGCTGCAAGACCCGCGCTTTGCGGCGTCTTGCAGCAATGCAAGCGCATATAGTATAAAGTTGAGCGATATCCCGATTCCTCTACGGATACTCGTGACAGATGTTGACTTGTACCTTGTTACATAAAAATTTTTGTTGTATTATTATTTCGGTGTCTTTAGTTTTCGAGAGCATCTCGAGAGATAATAAATAGAGTGAATACGGAAAAACGGAGACGTACATAAGTCATCGATGTAGCTGACCGTATTATATTACACAGCTAAAGAGGAGATGGGCAGGACACTTGGCTAGACGGGAAGATCATAGGTGGACCAAAACACTCACATAATCGCACCCAAGAGAATGACGTAGATACTGCCGGCTGATTGATGTTGACGATGGTTGATGATTTCTGACTTCTGTCTAAATACAGTAGCTACCTGTTTGTTTTACGTTGTTTTTATCCAACGACGTACTATTATTCATCTTTTCAAAATTTTATTTATGCATAGGACGGTATTGCATCACAGTGATTTGATTTGCTAAAGATACTTTCTTTGTAGTGAAATTTCAAAATATTTGGACTTTACATCCTGGCAAAAAGAACATACTCAAATAATGTTTGGATTGTAACCAAATTACTATTTTAGAAAGCTGTGGGTGTTCCTATTTACGTTTTGTTCACAAATGCCAAAATATTATGTGCTTTTGCATAAAGTCATCAAGTGTTTGCAAGGTTACGAATGCTGCCAAATTGAGATGATTCAATCTGCAAGCCACGTTTTCGTGATTAATTACTTGTTCATAGGAAAATTAAGAGAAACCTGGAAAGATTTTGATTTGTGAAGTGGAAGGAAACTGGTACAGATGAAGACCCATTCCAAGTCGACAATAAAGTCAGGGAGAGTATTTTAAAATGATCTATTTAGTGACGTAAGAATAAACTTATTAAAAAAGTTAATAAAGGGTCTGTTGATGGAGAACTATATTCATAGAAAGCACTTCTTACTTTGCCTAGATCTAGAATCTGAGTAATAAAATCTGAAATCGCAGATTATATTATAATGTATTATACTTTCCTCTCCAAAGGTGTATTTTTGTGAACCAGTGGTTCCTATAAGCAAAGTTAACTAAGCAAGCAACGAGCCAAAGTAGGAAGTGCTTTGAACAGAGATCTCTGTCAACAGTGTTTTCTATGGACCAAAATATCTACGAACAATAAATTCTAGCAATAAAGTTTTCAGCAAAACATGCTGTCTACAAATAGAGGTTTATAAGCAGTGTTTTCTGCATGTAGTAGAGTCGTTCAATTATATTTTTGCATTACATGGGTTATTATTGGAACCGAACAGACACAGTGCGATTGTGGCGTACACCTCAGCAAACAATGACTCACTTGAGACTACTTAAGTGCCTCAATTGCCCTGATAACTGCTCGTTGGATGGCCTAAACAGAGAGCGCTATTGCCGTAGCTACGTACTGGGCAGGGGTTACACAAAACTTTGACCATGATGATGATTAAGCTTGTGCCTGAGAGTGCCCAAAATACGCTCGAGCGTTGAGTCGTTTGGCCAGCGTGATGAACTATGGCCTAACCTTCTCATCATGGGCAGTCGCTCGAGCCCAGCAGTGAGACACATATTAAAATACAGAGCTACGAATAAATGCTAAAAATGTTTTCAATTTATGCCGGCATTCTTCATCCGACCTTCCTATTTCCCTAACATTCCAAATTATTTCCATCTCGCATATAAATATGTGCGACCTTAACTCCGTCATAGAGTTATGCGAACTAAAAGTATTTACGATGTCCAGACACAGTAAAATTCTTTAGTGCTGTTTATATTTTCGTATTTGTATAATTGCATTTTTTTAATATTGGTTATTTTACTCATAGTTTGCGTAGAGTAACATTATTATTAGTTGGTTTCATCTGCCCCTTTTCTTATTTCAGACATTCTAAGTAATAGTAAAATTAAGAAGAAGAAAAATTGCAAATTTCAAGCAGTTAGCACCGTGCGCAGTATAGGGTGTTAATTCGTTGCGCATAAGTACGGTAATTTAATAAAAACTATCTAATTGCAATTTGTAGAACAATGACTTCAAGGTGTAAACTTTTACTCGATTTTTGATTAGATACAACAACATTATATTAGCCAATTACTGATTACGTCTGGACATAGGCTTTTTGCTTAATTGTGAAAGTGGAAGGTAGCACAGGATTTCTTATATTAAGTAGCCAGCAGAACATAATATTATGATTTATTTTGTACCTATATCAAGTGTCCTACTATGTACCTACTGTTATATTCTAAAAGATTTAATAAAAAAAAACCATTTAAGAAAAATATCCAATTTTTAATAAAAGTTTTGACGACGGTTTTCTTAAACATTTTTTTTCATGTGCGTGGGACTTTTAAACAGTGAGGCGTTTTTGTGAATGGCAATAAAAACTGTATTGGAATTGAGCAGAATTTTCGGGACAGTTAATTTTCCCGTGTCGTCGCGTACCAGACCGCAATTCTGACTATTTATATAAAGTTCTAGCCGTGCGTCGTGGCTTCTTTAAAATCTTACGCACAATGTTTTCGCATATTTCATACGAAAACTATCATGTTTGGAATAGGAGTGATGGTTTTGGCATATTATAATCTGTGTTTTAAGTATATGAGGGAGCCGTATGTATGTTTTGATAATAGACTTTCTTTTGCCCGCGACATTTTCCGCGTAAAATTCGTGTAATAGCTGCTCCGCGCTTTGACCCACGTTGAATCTTATTGCTCCGCTCCCGTAAATTTAAACGTAATTTTGAAGAGCTAGATTACCAAACATGAAAAAAGGACAACTACCAGAAGTGATCAAATGAACAAACCAAGTTTTGCTCGCGGTTTCGTCTGCGCGGTAGGTACTTCGATAAAAGTAGTCTATGTTACGTGCCTTGTAGCCAAATATCTGCTTCCAAACTTTCTCAAAATCCAAAGAGCCGTTTTGAAAATTTTCCAATACAAATTTTGTTTAAAAAAAAAAATTGTATTTGTGTGTAATTTGTATTTGTATTTATTGATGATCAAAATGTTGACGTGAATTTCGTTCACTCTTGTCTATATCTCTTTTAACCAATAAGTCAGGACATAGAATATCTATTAATTTATAATTTAGATCAGCGCCCACGAATGAAATACTTCCAACAAATCCTTATTAACAAATATGTAACATGGATAAAATTAAAATAAAGAAATCTCAATGCTCGGTTTCTGATATAGTGTTTTGGAAAGCTCACAAGATTTGTATCGGTCTTGGAACGGCAAACATAATATTTAAAATTAAGTATTTTTACAATGTCGCAGGATTAATGTATAATGTGGTCATTACTCGCGACAGTATATTAAAAATACTTTTATACGAGGTCAAAGACCGCGTTAGTACTCTAAGACAGTTTCCAAAACAAAGCATTTTTAAGTGCGTATTTATTTTTATGTTAATGGAATGATCAGTATTAAATTTCATGACAGTCTTCACTGTTCAGTAAATTTGTAGTCTAAGAGTATACTCCTCTCATCTTTACTATTCTATAAAAGTCTTTGAACTGCAAATTCACTTTCTTTCCCTCTCCCTGCCTTTCTCTCTCATGTTTGTATGGGACAGAGAGATTGAAAGCTGTAGCTTAGCGTTCCAATTGAGCTAATCAAGGAGGCTATTAAATTTTAGCGACATTTGTTGTTTGTAAAAAGATGAGTCTATAATGTTTCGGATTAAAACTTAAATAATAGTTAAAATTTATTAAAACAACTAATATTTGGCAGAACATTTAGATGCACAGATTATTAAATCTAAGACTTATTAAAACAATAGGAATACGTTAAATTACCAATAACACTATATAACGATAACGTATATTACGCTACTAAAAGTTATCTGCTATGTACTTTTTATACGACATTTGTAGCGATCGAGCATGTAGTCCACCCGATGGTAATAGGCAACTACAGCAGCTTGCCTGAAGGAGATCACTTTAAGCGATAAGGCCGCCCTTCGCATATTGTTGTTGTCTTTATTGTTTTGTCTGTCTGTATTTTATGAAAATAGTATGTATGCAAATAAGGTTTTTTTCTTTTCTTTCTTCTTCTTCTTCTTCTTTATTTTACAGCCCCTGAAAATCTGCAATTTACAAAAGCAGACTGCAAATGCGTCGCTTTGTCTGAGGACTACGATGTTATGCCTCATGTTTTAGTAATTTCAGAGCATGATCTCGTCACTTAACCGGAACATAAATAAATAATTTAGATTTTTTACATTAGATAGAACGCTAAAATCAATTACACTATCCAATGCTCCCAATGACAAGGCCAAATACACACATTCACTCACACAAGCACACCTAGTCTCAGAACAAATCTTTGCGAATCACACAAAGATTTGAACCATGTGGGGAGCGAACCCACAACACTAGTGCAGTGGAGAGCGGCGAGGCGACCGCTTAAACCACTACACCACACATGCAAACATGTGCAATGCATGCACTACTGTTTGGCGGCAGTTAAATCCTTAACCAACCTTCTTGTTACTAGTTTGGCAAACCCCGTCCTCATTGTTCCGAGATTTTATTTATGAAACATTAACCTGCATTTTGGCACACTTCTCTTATTATTTTAAGAAGCGTGTCTTGTGCAGTGTCCTTTTTAGTGCATTTAGAAACTTCGAGGTGTCGTTTTATTTTAGCACTTTCTGAAATAACACCAATTGAAAACAACATGAAACATTCTAGCTAGATGACTGACATACGTCCACTAGATTGTTTCGTTAGTTTGTTTGTAAAGATGAGTGATACGACTTGAGTTGATTAGTTATTTCAATATCGATAACATAAACTAATTCATTCATTCTCGGGCGGCATGTCGTCTATATATTCTGTTTCACGGGATTTAATGACACACGTGTACAGATTCAAGTCAACCACAAATAAAACCAAACTGCCTTATTAAATTGCAAAAACTGTACCTTAAGTTATCAAAATCGAATACTCTGACTCAATAGTTTCCTATCATATTAATATCCATTTACCTTTTAGTCCCATCTCTAACGGCAGTATATGTAATCTGGTGAAGTATGGGTGTCGGTGTAAGGTCGAGCATATCCACATCAAAGGAATAGGAAGTAGACGTGAACTTTGTTGCTCATGATTGATTGTGAGCCTCTGGCGAACATGACTCTGATTCTGTTAGTGCCAAACATAACGTGTTGTGTTGGAAGAGATTAATTTGTTTTATCTAATATTTCACTCGAGTCAGTCTTCAAAATGGGTCCGTAATAATCTATACCTTCTATTTTATTAGACTAAAAAATAGGCGGTTCTTACTAATTTTCAGATGAATTTCGTTTTAATAAAATGGGTTTTAAATATATATTTTTATCTACTTGTGATTAAAAAACATGTTTCGCTTTTGACTGACGAGAACTGGCGTTAGTAAAATCTTCTTCATGTATTCAACTAGCATGTATATAGTGTTATTATTATTATTGTATGTATATAGTGTTACGCAGGTTGATGTTATATTAATTAAAAGCTCTGACAAATGTATATAATTAATTTTAGTACATTTAGGTTTTGTTCCCACAATGTTCATTACCCTTTCTAATCCTTTTTTTTATCCAGGTTCATGTACTAAATCACTGGTAAGACTTCGTGACGATGTTATTTCAACTCTATATTTTCATAGGTGTAACTCTTCAAGTTACGTTTAAAATACGTTTGTTTGTAGCGTGATGCTATGTAGCCTTTATTAATTAATACGCTAGCTAAAAATGTCCAATTCAGACTAGTTATTACTGAGTTAGCGCGTTACGAATGTAGCAAATTAACACAGTTCTTGGGGTTAAGGAGTATCTTTCTTAATTAAATAAAAAATATAAATAGATAAAATGAAATATTCAAAATAAGCAATAATAAACATTTTACACTGGAATACTAATCAATTAAGCGTGTTATGTAAATTTTAGCCCATCAATTAGCAACCAAACGTCTTTGAAGACATTAGAGCTTCTGCCAATCTTCATTCATCCTGTTACTCACCTTTCACCCACGGCCATTGAAAAAAGAGCTATTTCTATTCAACGTAGGTGTAACGTATGTTTTGCCTCATGTAAACTACGCCTTATTAACAAATTAGCTATTTATGAAATCGCTCGTGAAAGTTACGCAAAACAAAATGAAATTTTCTTTCTTGGACTTTGCGAGGTTTTGTATTATTTGGGTTTTTTCCGTCAGCAAATTTTCAATAGCAACAAAGAGTTGGAATTGTGCCTTGTAGATGGCGATAGGCTTACCCCATATAACATGGGACCTATAAACATAACAGATGAAATGTGGTTGTTATACACCTCTGTCACACCCATCTGGGTGATATAGGCATGATGATGTTGTGTATGTAAATGAAAGATTTGTTCGAGACACACTGGATTCCTCTGAAAATAAATAAAGGTCAATAACTTGCGTTGTTAGGAATTTAACGAACGTCGTAGTTTAGCGATATAAATCGGCCTAACAGTTTTTTTTCGTCTGAGCGTTTTAAAGAAAAGATAAAATTGGCAGAAACATACATTTTTTGTAATAAACATTATATCTTTTTAATGTTTAATGAGTAAAACTTAATTATTTGTAATAATACTCTTGCAGCAAATACTACAAGAAAGAAAATTCTAGAAGGGTTTTATATATCAACCTTCGAAAGTTAGGTAAATTATTCCTGTGTTTCAAGTACCAAAAAAGTCGATGAACATTTACAAAAAAAAAATGATATTTTTTAAATAATAGGGTACGTGGCTGCAATTTGCTAAATTAAATAGAAATATAAATAGCTAACCAAGACCTTAAACGTTTTTTTTTTTTAGTTTTTCATAATTGCCTATAATAACCCAAATAAAATGAATTTTTTAAACCTTTGAAATGAACAAACCTTTACGCGAAATATAGCTCTCCGATTTCATCAGATCCATTAACATTTCATGTGAAGATTGTTTGATATGCGCACGCGCATTCCATACTGTCACTGTGAGTCTGGCGCGATGCCAGCATACCGAATGCCGACACTTCGTTCCTGCAGGTGAGGGGCCGGAATTACGGCGCTAAAGGTTATGTCTGAATACTGAGGTGTATGTACAGTTACCTGCAAAGTTAACTCACCCCTATGAAGTGCAAAAGAGAGATTTCTCTGCAGTTGACTGTACATTGAAAAATCGTGTATTAAAGTACTAGTGAGTGACATTACCATTAAAGCAATGCCTTAATACAGTTTTACGATTTTATTTCGCTCATACTACATACATTAGTGTTGCAACAATACCGTTAATATAAAAATATAATAATAAAATACCGTAATACATATAAAAACCGTTCGCGGCCCCGCGCCACTAAAAGTAGCATTCATTTTACCTGCGGTGTTGAAATTTCTCTTCATCAAAATCGATCTAGTTGCGCAGCCTATTAAGTACAAATAAAAAAGATATTTCCTCTCGGTGGTGCTTACACCAAGATTAATAAAAGGTCAGAAGGTAGAAAAATATATGTATTTACTATAAAAAAATCCTAAAAATAATATTTTATGCGTGCTGATTATTAAAAAACGATTTCTGAAATTGTTTGAATACTTTGAATACAAAAATATAATTGTGACGATCCATCAAAAATAACAACAAGAGTATTTTGCTTTGACGAGTGTTTCCTCTATAATACTTACCATAAATTATTATTTTATTTAATAATGTGAAAATGAATAAAAATATTTTACGATTGTATTGTAATGTTGCTACGTCGTAGCACTCATAGCACTTACGTGCTACGAAAACCTATCGTTGATTTTATTTAATAATATCAAATGCCTTTGGTATTATTTTTACCAATACTAGGTTGTTTAATCATTATGACAAACATTTAGCCACTAAGATTAGGTAGGTTTTTAATTTAACAATTGTGGCGAACAAATAAAAAAAGGTTGGTAATACCTAATGTAAAATATGCAATGAAAAGGTAAAATTAAAAATATTTCAGTATCTTAATCTAATTGGGTAAAATCTTGAAGCCTGAGAAGATATCGAAAATTATTATTATTAATAATGTTTACTGCTTCGTCTCAAGGTAAGTGTATGCGCCTCTCACTGCAAGGTCTCAGGTTCAATTCCCGGGTCGGGCAAAGTGTTATTTGTGGACTTCCCATTATAAAATTCACGGAGTTGGAATTCGGCCCGGTGGATGGTGATAGGCTCACCCACTATCCCAAAGGGACCTAAACATTCAGGTGAAGTGAGGGTGTTGTACACCTCTGCCATAACCTTGTGGGTAATATAGGCGTGATGTTATGTTATGTAATGATGTTCAAGCTCTTTGCTGTGCCTGTGATTTATAATTCACCACAACCATAAAGTTTTCAATTTCATCACCACACATCTCTGCACCCGTATACTCGTTTATTTCCATCTCTGATTGTTATTTAGTAAACTTCCTTTGCCAAGCAGCCCCGAACAAAACACGATTGTTTAAGTCTCCAATTATAACTTTGGTTAAATGCCTTTGAGCCAAATATAGTAAGTACATTAAAAATGATTTTTTTCCAAATTTTCATCAGATGAGAGATAAAATATTCACGTAAAAATTTGGGGCGCCCGGTAACTAAACAAAAAGTGTGTAACACAAAACAAAGAGTGTTTATTTTTCTACTAGACTATTTTGACCTTATATTATCATATAATCATAGATACCTTAGATATAATATGTGTCCGTATTTCCCGGACCGTGACAAATCTAAAAAAAATCTTCCCCGCATCGATTTCAAAGGGCGACATCGTGCCATTACCACGTTGTATGACAATGCTTATTCTTTGCGCCAAATAAAAACAAGCATTCTTGTCACGAGTCGTTCTTATTAAATTATTTAAAAAACTTTATAAATCGTAAACATTGGCACTACAGATAATTAAGTAGATACCAATAGCCACATTTTGAAATAATGTAGACAAAAGAACGCAGTATTTATTTATAAACACTATTCAATGCGTAGAACAATTATTTCAATGTCAGTAAGAATCGTAATTTATTGAGTCTACACAAACAATGAAGTGAAAATAACGCACTTTGTGAGATTTTCAGTAATTAGTTTAAATAAAAACTCCATTGAGTTGCTTTAAGAATGAGTATCTAATCATTCTTTTTTTTTAATTTTCTGGCAACCAGACGGTCTATATATTATTATGGGTGCCATTGGTTGGGCGCAAAAAGTAATGTTGTTTGTACAAATAACAAACTCACACTACACAACACGTACACGTTTTTTTGTAAGGCACCCGTTTGAACACGATCTCACCTGTTGGTAAGTTATGTTGCGACCTACGGCACGGTCTACGGTGGAGCACGCTTCTTCTTCTTTTCTTTTCAATGGTCAAAGTTTTATATAAAAACGCCAGTACGTAGCCACGGTAATAGCGTTCTCTGCTCGTTGGATGACCTAAACAAGGCTATATCAGGGCTATATCAAGGCAATTGGAGCACGCTTACCTATGGGATAACTATTTACTCTTGCTTTGAAGACACCCAGATTGTACTCATGCGGCTACAAAGTCGGGTAGGGCATTTCATCCTTTGGCAGTTCGCATTAGGAATGTTGAAGCGAAACGCTTAATGCGTAATTAAGTAATATCTACCATGAAGCGAAGCCTGCGTGCCGTTTGTCTGGTAGTCCGATGGTGAAATGGGGACGGAGGAACGAGGTTGTGCAATTCCCAATCCTAATATGGTTGGAGTTGGGTAGGTATGAGTCCATTGTGATAGTAATGATCTCTATTGATAGACTCTTGTACACTTTTGAACTCTCTTTTTCGTAACTTGTGAAATAGCTCATGACAAATAAACATTTAAAAATATAAAATATTAGATTGTGATGATACATGCTTGCCAATTTTGTTTTAATTATGTAGCGGAGGTTGCCGAGGTTATAGAAATTTCAACAAAGATAAAGTTAATATCTGAATCTATCCTTGTCTTATTCACACCTCTACATTTTATTTAACTCAATAGATAGTATAAAATTTACTCATAACCATGGTAAAGTTTAGATGATAGTAATCACTATACTAATTTGCACATATATTTTTACGGCAATTTATACATGTAGGTACTAGAGGTATTAAAAACTAAGGATAATGATACTTACCATACTTCATCCAAAATTGGGTACAACTGAAATGACCTCATTCAGCACATCACAGTTTCTTCTAAATTACATTCGAATAAACTATGAATCTAATGTCTCTCAGAAATTTCCAGATTAAATGATGCAGTGGTGCAGAGTATATGAGATGCATACCTCAGCACCGGATGTAGACTCATTTAATGTGTCGCGGGCTGCATACTTTTAAACATTATATTTAACTTTTAAACTAGCCAAAGCTCACTTATTTAATGTGCTCTTATTAATGGAAGTCCTACAATGAAGGTAATATAACATATCTGTGGCAATATTGTTGTTTTATTGGCGCTTTTAAACGAAATAAGGTTTTAGATTTACAACCACTCTGTGCCATTTCTAACTTAGAACACCAACCATTAAAGTCTGTGATGTTGCTCCTTCTTCTAATTTCAGAAATGCAAACCTAAAATAAAAATAAAATAAAATAAGCCTTTATTGTCGTTAGTTTTTAAACTTGTACAAATCATTTAACAATGTTAATAGTAAAATAAAAGAGAAAACTAAATCTAACTTAAACTAAATCTTCTTACTCTCGGCATTCGGTTAATCTCGCCTCTTAACGGCTTGTCTTTCGACAAAGGCCTCCTCTAAGGCTTTCCATTCGTTTCTGTCCTTTGCTATGCGTAACCATTTTGAATCAGCAACTTTCTTAAAATCGTCTTCCCACCTTTTAGGCTGTCTGCCTCTGCTTCTTCTGCTGTCTCTAGGTTACCATTCCGTAACTATTCTAGTCCATTTCTCATTTACGTCTCTTAACATATGCCCTGTCCAACGCCATTTCAGTTTCCAATTACAATATTCAATTCCAATGCAAACCTAACACACTTCAATACATGAAGTTGTCTGAAATAAATTAGCTAGGTGATACCACACCTCTTAATCCTATGGAATGTCCGCAAGAATGTGTCTCATAAGAAGATCCACATGGTAGATGTCACATGTAAATATAAACAGTTGATAGACCGGCATACCTTTGGGACGGACGTCGACGACCCACTTTCTGTGGCGCCGCGCACCGAGCATACCGGAGACCTGGAAGAAATAGTATAAAACGAATGAATACTATTTAGAATAGATCTTTTTTTTATATACTACGCCCACAGCGAACGAACGTGTAGTCCGCCTGATGGTAAGTGGAGTACAGCCCATGGACATCAACAATCCACAAAAGCAGATTATAGATTCGTCGCTGCAGCTGAGGACTACGGTGTTATGCCTCATGTGCCAGTAATTTCAGGGCCTGATCTCAGCACCAAACAGGAACACAGTAATGGAAGCACTACTATTTGGCGGCAGGTTAAAGGTGAGACGGTCGTGCTGCCGCCCTCGAGCTCATTCACAAGAGCTATACGCGTAAATGCTCTAACACTGATATTCATGGATATTTAGACTGTCTCCATGGACTAGTGGTTAGCGTGTGCGCCTCTCGGGTTCGATACCCGGGTCGAGCAAAGTGTTATTTGTGAACTTGCCGTCAGGAAATTCACAAGGACACGGAGTTGGAATAGTGTCCGGTGAATGGCGATAGGCTCACCCGCTATCCCATGGGACCTAAACATGACAGGTGTAGTGTGGGTGCTGTACAACTCTGCCACACCCTTCTGGGTGAAATGATGTACAGTGGGCCAACGAGTTAGCTATGCAGGGCAAAAACTTCTAAGTCATAGTAAAGACTTTTTTTAAAAAAAAAAGCTTACTAATAATTTGCAAATACAAATTACTAGTATTCTTGTTAACCCCCTCCAGCTAAGCTTAATTCGCTTGTGTTAGGAGGAAGTTCACGTCCGTGGTGTAATGGCCAGGATTCGAACCCACGACCTCTCGATCGTAAGGCCGATGCCCTATCCATTGCGCCACGGCCGCTTGCACTTACTACACCAGTTATGGATAAGTGAGTTACATATCTAAATAGTGGGTATATTACACTTATTAAAAATGTAATTCACACATGCATATCTATTGCAGTCAGTTTGCACTATGGCATAGAAATTTTTGCCCTGCATACCTAATTGCTTGGCCCACTGTACTTCTAAATATTTATTTTCTATATCAATCTATGCTAATGCTATAAAGCTTAAGAGTTTGTTTAGTTGAAGTGCTTATCTCAGAAACTACTGGTTCGAACTGTAAAAATATTTTTGTAGGATAGCCTGTTTATTGAGGAAGGCTTATCACGCTAAAAGCGATAGGAGCGGCATTATGTTTAACGCGGGTAAAATATTTTTTTTTTTTTTTATTCTACTGAGGTGGCAAACAAGCATACGCCCCGCCTGATGGTAAGCAGTTACCGTAGCCTATGGACACTTGCAACGCCAGGGGCATCACGCGTGCGTTGCCGACCCTTCAAAAACCTATTTGCACTCTTTTTAAAGAAGCCCATGCTGTAGTCTCTAGGAAAAACCTTGGCAGGGAGCTCATTCCACAACTTTATCCTGCGCGGGAGAAAATTCCTCGCGAACCGCACTGTGCGCGATGATATTAATTTTAGTGTGTGAGGATGAGCTCGCTGTCGATGGCGATTAAAATAAAATCAATATCATAGTAAAAAAAAACATAACGCGGGTTTAGAATTTCTTTAAATCCAGACAATTTAAATAAGTTTAGCGTCTTTCGAAATTAGAATGATTGAAGGTCGCTATTAATATATCTTATTTGAAAAATTTACGACTCTGGTTATTGATTTTTTATACCAACCGCTACAGCACTGAGCCCTGATTTCACCAGCCATCTTAACCTACGGTTTTATCAAAGCCGTATTCGTATCTCGCTCTCTTATTCAATGTTTGAACGGTATAGAGAGATTGAAAGCTGCAGCGCCAAACTTACGTTTAACACGTTGATGGAATCGGTACTTAGTATGCCGTCTAGCGAAAAACAGATTCGACAGTGAGATTTATACGCACTTCTATTTGGGTTCGAAACCTTGGCTGAGACTGCTGTTTTGATTCGTCTGGCTATTACTGCTATTATTGTTTGTCCACTATTAAATTGATTGAAGAATAACTTCATTACTGTGGGCCTATGCGCCATGGCTGATAAGGGAATTTAAAATGGTTTTAATAACACACTAGTAACATAAAACTTTTATAGGCACCGAGCCTGATATAGTTAGTATTAAATCATGTCTTCTTCTTCGTGTCGATGGCTGAGTCAAATTTTATTTTGACTTGCCATCGTGGAGAAAGGATAAGCCAATTCGCTTTGGAGAACTTGCGAATTGCCCAGGGTGCACCGGACGTAGGGAATTGTTATGTACGTCAACCGGGGAGGCTCCTTTCATGCACCCCATTAAATCATGTTAAACATAAGTACGGTATGTAAAATTGCAATGTATTTTAAGTTTCCTGTAAATTATTAAATAAAAGACTGAAATGCCTTTATCAACGAAAACAGTTTGTACAAACTGTAAACACCCACAAAGTTCAAACTCGCAATATTTTTCTACAATGTCAAACAATTTATACGTAAGGTGTACGTACACAACAACATCTGTTTTTCTCAGCAAAACATGGCTTTGAAAATAGCTCTCTGTTTAGTTAAAGGCGTCTGCGAACGCGAATAATAGCCGTCATACTGCTACGCATTAATGATGCTATACACTGGAAAATATGCAGTGGTGATGGCAGGACAGGGTATTATATAAGATTTTTTTGTATCTCTTGTAGTGTGTTCTATTAACATACACAGTCATTCAGTAGTAAGGCGTTGTCCACGGTAACGAACGCATCGTGATGCGACGCGACTCCATGTAAACGAAAATTTTTTCATCACTTCAAATGACCTGGCATTGGATCCTGTTTGGAGTACTTTGAACGTTTGCTGGTAATCCAAAGCGTGGCGATTATATCAAAGGATTCGTTAGCGTTCGCTAAGCCGTCCTAAATAGGACAAACAAACCCGTTCGTTGGCCTTCGTTCGTTAGGGGTGTACTCAGCATCAGACGTATCGTATTGCGTCTTGTACGTCTTTCACCTTGAAAAACGGATCATAATTAATTCACCAAATCAATTCACAAATTGCATTATTATAACACTTTATAAACATCATTCTATTATTTATTTTTGATTTAATCACAGTATAATTGAGACAGCGCCAAATCGTGAAGGTTACGTCGGGCAAGTGTGCTCCGCCCCTTATATCATCAGTGCCCTCATGTGACGATGTGGAAGGTCCGACCAACGATTTATGGGAAGTGACGTAGTTGTGCTGACGTCACATCTCATTATGCGAGAAAACAACGTCAATCAAACGTAGTTTATGAATCCGTAAACACAGTTTTTGAACCGGATACGGTAAACGGATACCAACTTTATAGATTAAAAATTTAATAGAAAACGTGTCATATTCACGAGACATCAATTTGCAATTTAAAACTAAATTAATATGACACGTCTTCTATTCAATTTTCGTTAATATGCACTGAAACAACAGTATAAAAAACAAAAAACATGTAACACACCTTTTTAAATAAGTGACATATTTGCCTTTTATTTAGATTTTTCATTTGTAGAGAGTAGAATAACGTTCTTATCTAAGCTCAGAGTAAGTATTAGGTAGAGATGACATGAGCATTTAAGTTGCGTACACCCGTAAAGGACGGCAAGAAAGTACAGACATTTCATGGGGTTACTAGTGGTACCCAATTTTCCCCGAAATAATATTGTTATGCTAGACCTTTTCCATTTGTCAATGTACTAGGCAAAGAAGTTATATTTTGCAGTACCAAAGCGGCTAAAATTACTGGCACATGAGGCATAACACCGTAGTCCTCAGCTGCAGCGACGCAACTATAATCTGCTTTTGTGGATTGTTGATGTTCATGGGCTGTACTCCACTTACCATCAGGTGGACTACACGTTCGTTCGCTGTGTTTTTTTTCGCTTTCTCAACATTCATACATAAATAAAAAATAAGGTACTTGCAAAAGAACAAATATAATAAAAAATATACCTATTAAATAAGACCAATAGACGTTGGAACCAGCGTTTAATTGTGATGTCAAATGATGAAGAAGTGGGTTAAATAAAACTCAAAATTAAATATGATTTGTATTACTATCCCTTAAACAAAATCAACTTAGTATAAAAATTTCTAATTTTTACTTGCTTGTTTTGGATTTTTTTTGTCCAATAATGAATGCGTACATTCAGATACTTTTTATAATATCAATGATAAATTATCACTTCGAACTCTGATCTACACATCATTTTCTACTTTAAGTTAAAACATTGAAACTGACAAGATTAATAAGCTTATTAATATGTCCTACTGAGTATATTATATTAACAAGAAATGCGAGTATATCTTGACAATGTAATAATTTTACTAATACTTACATTGAATGATCGGCAACTATTTCCAGCAGAAGGAAGAACAGGTGTAACATTTACTTCAGTATTCAGAACCTAAGATTTTTTTTTATGATAAATTAAACAGTAAATATCCACCGTCCCTACTGCAATTCCCGACTTGGGTTAGTAATAGAAGGAGTCAAAGTTTCATCAGCCATTGGACAGATTTGCACAATACATAAGAAACTAAAACAAATTATACAGTAAAAATACATAATTAATTTGTATGCAATTTGTTTGTATCGACACGTACATTATGTGTGATAGTATACCTACTGATGTAGAAGGTATATCTATTGTTGGTGGGTTCTGTAAATTATAACGCGCTACTTAAGTAAATCTAACACGAAAAAAATACGCACGACTAGTAAGAAGCATACTTACATTACATATGTAAAGTGTCGATACTGAAAATTCATAAAGATAGGTCATTCGTTGGGTCTTTCTAAAACATCTATTTTCAAAATGTCTTGAACATATTTTAGAGTGCTTAGTTGGTTCTCAATCTTGTCGTCCTGTAGATATTATCCACATAATCATGTCGTACGTGGGCTTCTTTGGGAAATCTAAAAAAGATTTACAATCAATTATAAAAACTATATAAAAATTAAGTTATTTAATTATTCTAGTCTTTATTGATATCTTGAATATTATTATTTATCACAATGAAAAAAATTATACACGAATTAAACTTTCTACTCATTCCCAAATTCCAGGGAAAGTTTCCACTTTTGGGCAGGTATCCCTAGAGAATATATAACCCAGCCAAACAGAAAAGTAACTATACCAATGGCAAATTCACATGTTTTTATGATAACAATAAGTTTATGGTAAATATTTCACAGTTTTATCGAATTCTTTGGTGTGAAGTTGTATGTTGACAGTAAAAATAGAGCAAATAATACGACGTTATTCTAACGATAAAATTTTTTAACTGTCACAACGGCATACTACATTTGGTAGTGTTATACAACAAAACGTGATTTTTTAGAAAACTTATATTACTGAAATTAACTGTTTATTTGTATTGATTTGAGAATTGTCGGGCAACCAGATTCTAAGGGGATGCATTAATAACTGAAAACAAGCTATCCTAAGGTTTGAAGTGATACTTACTTGTGAAAAGTTATATTTTCCTGTTTACGCTCACTGCGGCTTTTGCAGCCAAATATACAACACTGCACCATGTTTATTGTTCACTACAGTCACTACGGTATGTTTAGGGCACGGAATATGGCTATGTAACTAGTTTAAACTAGGAAAAAAACGACTTATTTCCACTACCGACACGATATAGGTTAGGCAAATTCAAATTGGGCAAACAATAAAAAGCTGTACGGTGACAGAGACAAAAAAATAATATTGCTTTCTCTGTCGTTTCTACTGATATTGTATATGGCCATCTCTTTTTAAAGTACTATGGTTACTATGGTTACGAGCCATGCCAAATCCAGTACTATCCTTCATCCAAGTATCTAAGCTATAAGAGAAATATGATCACAATTCCACAAAATTTTAAGGTAATGTGTTTTCAAACACATAATCCATGTCATAATAAACAATATCTCATCTGTAACCACATATTGTCAAAAGATTCAGCTTTACAAAAGGGATCTATTACCTTCACGACAGGTATTTCAAACAAATGTTCACATTGATTCGTGCCAGCACTTATTAGCGATCTAAGGGATTAGCATAGCAATAAAAAAAACTAATCAACACAAATTTTCGGTTATTTTTTCTAATGTTCAAATAAAAAACGTTAGTGGTACTAAATGTAAGAATATAGTATCTATTCAATTTTGCCAAAATAAATTGATAGCTTTACGTAAGCCAGATTATACAAATATACAGTTTGTTATTGAAAGTCTAGTGTTTGCGTGGTTAATGTAAGAGTAAAAATAGAACTGCGAATCAAAATAACATTTCAAGGAATTTTCTCCAGCTGAAAATAATAGAATCGCGTCAGCCGTACTGTTGCTTAGATTATATTTGTTTGAGCGCTTTAAGCGGCTAGACTGTTTGGTGGTTTCGTTTCGAGAATGCGTTGAAATAAATAGCTTTTAATTTATTTGCCTATTTTTCGACATTGGTGAAGGTTACAATCATTCCGGCAATAATCATGTAATACATGCATGTTTCATTCACTACTTGCCTTTTGCTTTCGGTAGAAACTTATAAAGCTGAAGACAAAATCTGAGATTAGTCAAAATTCTACCGTTCGCCGCCATTGTTACATTTAGTCAACTAACAAACAAGGTAGTATAAGGACAGAAGCTTTAGCTTTTGCACTGATATGAAGTAAATAAAACCTGAAAAACAATTTGTACTTTACGAATTACGAAATCTTCTGTCACATGCTATTACATTACATAATTGTTGTCCTTGCCATATTGCCAAGTTCTTGTTAAATGCGTTGTCGCACTCAAATACTTAGAACTTTTTTTTGTATAGTACCTACGCATCTTCTTTGAGTATATTTAAAATGCAAACTGCTCGTGAAAAAAACACGCGTCGAATGGAATGTCGTGAAAATACTGTTGTGTTGATTAATCTGGTTTCTTTCATGTATGAGTGTTTATAAATATAATATTATTTAATTACGCTTTAAAACCTAACTCGTTAGAATACTAGTCTTTAAATATGTAGCAATAATTTGCATGAGCTGAGGTTATAATAACATCTTGGAGATAATCCGTACTTAGGTATATTTTATAATTGCTGTACATAACATTGTAGTGAGTTGTAGGATAATTTTAAATGCCACTACATATATTGAAGAGTCTGAAATTCTTAGACTCTAAGTACAGCATATATGATAACGACTCATAAAGCGTACATCTTTTGATTTTATTAGTGTGTTGCACAGTTCTCAAAATGCTAAATCAGTTGTCGTGACCTCCACGGACCATAATGAACAAAATTTATTAAAACCTTCATATTCTGCGGCATTATTCATTCAACATCTCTGAAAATCCGACAATGTTGATGTTATTTAAGGGAATTGCGACGGCCATATGCAAAAGCGTATTGGCACCGCATGCATCGTTTGTCATTCTTCGAATTAGCAACGATAAATGGAGTGATATAACGAATATTCGTTTGTAAATCAAAATTACACAGCTTTTGTAAATCTGTCTTGATCAGTCATGGAATTTGTAGTCTTTCAATCAATCAAGTACTTTTCAGCATTCGGCCCGAATGAAGATATAAGTAGTAAAATAAAAAATCGATGAAGTAATATCTACAGCATTTTAATCATTTCACAGAGATATGAAACCATTCCTTTATAATGAACCAAATCATTTAAAATTTGTATTTTAAAATTATTTTGATCTTGAATGCCACATCATCACTACTTAGTTATTTCAAGATGTAGTCCCGAATACCTTCCAACAATAGCTCAGGGAAGCAAAAGGTAAGGTCTAAATTTAACAAAGCAGCAGGAGTAAACAACCAGTAACAGGATAACTATCAAACAAGTACACAGTAGTGACCACATTGGATTTATTTATTGGCAGGTTGGGTAAAAGATTTTCAAAGTACTATAACTTTCCACCATTCCAAAACTCAAGGACGATCCTTGAGTTTTTTTCTATATTATGAAGGGTTATTGCGAAACCGTTCAAAGATAAATCGATACAACATCATATGTCTTCATTAAAAAAAACGTAAAAACATAAACTAAGTAAACCCGTTTCCTTAATAAAATTATAACAAAATGCTTCATGAAAAGTAATCTTATGAAACAATAAATTAATACATAGTTTTCTTTAAATTAACTTAAACTGTTTACATTCCCTGATAGAATGCACAGTTCTATATCGAGAGACG
Organism: Hypena proboscidalis; assembly: GCA_905147285.1. NCBI lineage: Eukaryota > Metazoa > Arthropoda > Insecta > Lepidoptera > Erebidae > Hypena > Hypena proboscidalis. Next base: position 4,797,347 of record LR990129.1, on the reverse strand, counting down.
CATCAGCTCTTAGCATCGGTGCACCGTGAGTCACAACACACGAATAGTCGCTCTGAAGTTCATTGGATTTATGTGTTTTTGTTTATCTGAATGCTATCAAAATATTTTTAAAGGATAGGTATGCAGGAATCTTTGTATATTTCAGTGTATGTTGAGCCATTTTTGCGAATACCGTAACCACAAAATGTGTAACAACAATATATACTGTTACAACTTATTACACGTGAGTACAGAGCAAATCTTTATTAACGATGAAGTCCTCGTAAGGAAACCTGCAAGTCTGAGAGTGTTTAAAAAATGCTGAAGTCTACCAATCCACACTTGGCCAGCGTGGTGGACTAAGGCCTAACACTTCTCATCATGAGAAGAGGCTCGAGCCCAGCAGTGGGACATGTATTTGATACAGGGCTGCTATTGTTATACAGAGCAAATCTTAGGCAAACGCTCTTCAATTGCAACTTAAGTAGGAGTAACCTATGTGTAATAAAGTGTTGCCAATATATTAACAAAGTAATAATGTCAGCAATAAATTGACTCTGATGCATCATCGCATTTAAGATCTCAGCGATAAAGACATTTCAATTGGCAATAGTTCACGGTAGGACCGTTAAATGCAACTTCAAACTGACACACGGGTGAATACTGGTCAATCTGGATTGCCTCGTAAAATGCCTACTAAGTAACTCATCAATTTATTTTAGACTACAGTTACTAGTACAAAATTCACTGGTGTGTATAATGTCCTGTGTAGTGGTCGGTTTGTGTACAGCTTAAATACAATTCAGTCTGGAGAAAACATAGAAATATAAATCCTTACTAATATTATAAAGGCGAAAGTTTGTAAGTATGGATGTATGGATGGATGTTTGTTACTCTTTCACGCCAAAACTACCGGGTCGATTTCGATGAAATTTTGCACACATGTAGCTTATAGTCTGGATTAACATATAGGCTACTTTTAATTGACATACCACGCGGGCGGAGCCGCGGGCGGAAGCTTGTATAAATATAAATATCTCACAGCTTACACACAACGTCATCTAGTCCCAAACTATGCAGAGCTTGTACTATGGGTACGAGAATAACTGATATCAATACATATATACTTTTCTTTTGTAAATATATACATACTTATTATACATAGAAACACCCAGACTAAGACAAACCCCCAGGAAAGAGGAGATTCAAGAAAGAGATGAATGTTTACCATTTCTTTAGTTAGCAGCAGATGAATAACGGTATATCGGTATTTATCTAAAGCTATGTCTGTCTGTATGTATGGTAAAAACATACAGACTGTTAGTAACATGAGCTTACGAAGTTTAAAAATAGACTTGTGCTTTTCTAACAAAGAGAGAATGTTCGCAATCTATTCGAAGATCAATATCTTACATGTCAAGAAAACACTTCCTATATTATGTTTCTAGCCAACTATTAGAGACAAAACAAAGTTTGTCTCATTCAACAGTGTTGAAGCCAGATTAATTACGAATAAAATTTGACCCATTAACGCAAACACATTGCTGTATCAATTGGCACAACTAGGAATAAGTCGGCCCGAGCAAAAATTGTTTTTGATACAAAAGTAAACAACAATTTATGGAGAAGGAATAATAAATGAAAGCCATACATTTTCTGTGAATGAATAATACCCTGAACATTTCACAAATCGTAAAGATTTAGCTGGACACTTGACTAATGTCTCAGATTTACAATTGGGGCTCCAGGTCACAAAGTTAATTTCGGAATGACCTAGAAATTGGACAGATTGGAAGAAACTTTGCTAACCCTATACAGTCATCATATAAGCATGTTTTTTTTCCGTAACTTTTATTTTACAAGATTATTTTACTCACATTAATAATATGCTCTTATTACGATAAGATTTTTGGTATATACGATTTTTCTTGTTTATGTGTAATTTATAACTTAATCGGTCCAATCTTAAAGGAGTAAATAAAAAATCGAGTAGTTACTTTGATCTACTCTAAACGCTTTCGCTGAAGAGATAAACATATAAGGTCTACACATAATTAGCCTGCTGCCTTCCATATTATAGAGACAAAAAATACTTTTTTCGTGAATAGAACACTTGTTTACTCGCAAAATATGTATGTGGTTTAAGAAAACAACATTCAATATATTTCTGCGCCGAAAATCGAAGGAAAAACATTTTAAGAACACAACACATAAAAAAATATTTCAGATATTTTCAGTTTATACCATTACAACCTTCACGACGTGTTTCACATATGAATACATTTTATTGTCATATAATAAATGTCACTCTAGCGCCAAAACTATCCAAGGTTTAGCCTTTTGTCCTTGCTTTTAACCTTTTCACTCGACTTCCTCAATAAAGATACGGGAAATATTATAAAAAACACTTCATCTAAAAAATAGGCAAATCTATCTATAGATACATTTTTTTACAAAAATATTGTTTATAAGCTTTATAAGAACTAAAATCAGATAATAACATGAAATGCCACACTGTGTAATCTAACTTTTTCTACACAACGATTCCGAGCTTTTGCCGAAACAAAAGTTGATGGGCCAGCTTCTGAGGTTCCCGATAGATCTTATTCAACCCGTAAAATATAACCTGATCAAATTTAAAAGTGACACAAGTAACACAGCTGTCACTTTCATTTATGTGTGTTATATATGCTTATCCTGCCAATTAGGTTTTTCTAACACCCGTGAAATTTGGGACCCGTCTTTGAAAACATATATTATGAATTATATTTTCTAACACCCGTGAAGACTTGTCTTCTCAAGACCCGTGTCTTGAAACCGACTTATCAGCGCTAAACGTCCAAAAAGTAATGGCTAAAATCTCCTCTAAGGGCAAAGACAATCAAATACACTGCCGCTATCAAAAGATGCGATATTCTGGGTCACTTTTAAATTTATAAATCGTTCTGTCACTTGACCTCGACAATTTATTTACAACTGACTCGACTCAACTAAAACCCAGTTAGCTCGACTCTAATTTATTAGTTTAATTTGCGTATATTCCAATTTTTATCATCGGTTTTGTTATTTTTATGTCAAGGACTTGCCTATAAAATGTGCAATGTCGCGATTTGCGTAGTTCCTACGAAATACGTCGGATAACAGGGATTTTCTTAAAAATAGGATGTCATTTTTAACATGTACCAATTTGTTTAAAAAACTATATAAAAGAATGAGATTTCTTTATGGAACCTGGTTTCACTATGCAATAAGTTCAATTGATATATCGTTAGATGGCTATTTTTGAGCTGAATAAAATATAAACTTTTGTTCAGCATGAAAATTTCCATACCATGACGTATCGCATGTACTTATTCGAAGGAGCTCAAATTAGGTATTCTCCTTTATTCGACTACGTATCATGATTTGTAATGAACTTCGGTAGTCTTTTAGAATCAGACATGATACCTATTTTTTTGTTAATACTTTATCTTTACGACAGTTAAATTCATGGTGTTATTGATTACCAGTACCTACCATTTTCACTTTATACTTCTATGATTGAGTGACTTGGACAAAGGCTTGCTGCCTTAAAGTTACAACATTGCAGTGACTCCGATCTAATTGAATCTTCACTTGTACACCACCACGCCACAGTAGAAATATGCTAACCAAACCTATACTTCTTGGAACTGCGTCTCAAGAATTCAAGAACTCAAAAGAATTTATTACTGTAGAAATCTAACAACTAAGTTAACGATTTACAAATAAATAGATTAATTTTAGAAACAGATCTGTTTACGATATGGTGCCAAAGCGACTGATCTACGAGTTAAAATATAGGAACAGACGCATTCCAACTATGACGATGCAAGGCGGTCTGTTTACAAACAAATGTTGAAAATACTGAAGTGTATTTTCTTATGATAATATCACTGTTGTGTAATCTCTGCATTGGAATGCTGTATTCTAAGAAAAATAGATTATGGAGCCTCTGTGCAGTTGCTCAAAGGACCTCTCTGCTTTCCCTCCCCCAAAGCTGGAAATACGAACTATACTATCCTTCGATGTAGGGACTAGGGACTTATCAACAGTGTATCCAAGTAAAATCTAACGGGCATTAACGATAATTCCCGTAAGATTTTACTTAATCATGCAACGCGTAAGTTTAAAAGTTAAACAGTGTATTTGATCATGGACTTTAGTTACCAACTACTTTTGCTGCCTCCATGTTGTAACAGTTGGTCTCTCTGCAAGCTCTCCAGTTACTGAAACCCCGGTTATAATTAATTCGTTGTATTTGTCCAGGCCTCTGGTATGCACGGCACGCGGCGCCACAGAAAGTGGGTCGTCGACGTCCGGCTCAAAGGCATGCCGCTGGTCCTCTGTTTATATTTACATGTGACATCTAACACGTGGATCTTTTAATAAAATGCATTCCTTTGAACATTCTAGAGCAGAAGCTCACCTTTCGTTCTCTAGGTAGTTAGGTAGGCTAGGTAGGTTCTCCTAGCGTAGAACGATCAATGTATCTATGATATTACACACAATATTTTGTCAATATCTGTATTATTGATTTTGACAAATTTTATGACAGGAGTTAAAGACAACGTCTTAAACGCCTGTCATAAAATTTGAATGATTGTTTACCGAAATATGAATTTTGTCTAGTCTTAGTTAATGGCTCGTTAACTAAGCTCGGAAAACAATTATTCAAGATTTAAAATATTGACTTTCTCATACTCAAAGTGTAGGTTCAAATTTACTATTTCTATAAACATGGCTAAAGAACGAAACCGATTTTTGAACAGACAAACGCCTAAGAGAGGCTCAATTAGTTTCAAAACATACAACACAACTGCGCAATAGCACAAATAACCCACAATTCACACCAAACACGGCAGAAGATGTAGGTAAACAAAAAAGCGTCATCGTTGTTCAGAAATAACCCGTGGAATGCGACGGATATTGAAATCCCAAATCGTCACGGGGCTGTACGTACAGGTGCCGTTTCTGCTCAGTCCGATCCGGCAACTCGCCTAGCTCGCACGCTGGCTACTGCCTACAATCAATATCATCGATATTAAACACGACTAAGTGAATTAAGATAAGAATAAGAAGATTATATTGAATAAAAATATTCACCATTGTAATTAGTGAATCCAGAAATATTCAGAACTAAAACATTTAAGAAGCTTAGTGACGTGAAAATTCTTAAATGCGTAAAAGTTTAAGACACTTTTGAAGGAATTGTGTCCTCAAAAGTTTAAAGTGAAGTGAATCGACGTAAACTGATTGAACGGAAATTAAGTTAAAGTTTAATGATGAAAGTTCTAACAGTAGAGGACAAAGTTGCTTGTGTAGAAGAAAATGAGCCCACTTTGGTCATTGGAGGTGCTGTTTTGACCAAAGAGGAACTTAACAAGTGAGTAATTTTAATATACCCTCAATTGATTTTTTTGACGAAAGGTTAACATTAAAATATAATTGTTATGATAAGATTGTAGAATTCATACCTCAAAATCCAAAGTAACTTAATCCGTAATACTATGATTCTAATATAAATAATCAATTCCAAGTAACAATTGTAATCAAATAAATAACTTGAGAAAAATCACACAAGTGAAACATAGCATTAGCAAGTTCACTAGTTCAGATCAGATGGATTGGCTGCTTGCCAAAATGACACAGCTGTTTGGAATGTGGTGTTTAGATGCTTGCTAGCCCGCATGCTTTGGCAGTTCATGATTTCTCTATTAATTTTGTTTTCATTGATTTATTTGTGTAATACATCATAATCGAAAGTTTTATTTATTTTGAAAATGTATTTTTCTTAGGGGTTGTCCTCTTGGAGTATCTCGCGTCACGTCATCACTCTTCATATGTGGTGCTCACGCATTGCCTGGAGCAGTGAGAGCTCTGCACCCTGGTCTCATCGTAAGCGCGGCTCCGGAACTTCCACCTCCACCTGAAGACTATGTGCCCAGACAGCTCGTACCCCTACTGGACACACCAAACTCAGACATGCACCCCTACTTGGAAAGCATTGCAGACCTTATCAACGAGGTAAATATAAATATTTATTTGTTATTTGGTTCATTGCGTCCATGATCTCAATCGTAGTTGGGTTGCTATTCAAGTTCAATAGTGATCTCAATACATTTTTTGCTATGTAAACATCTGTATCTAGCATAGAAATCTTAATAATAAGGCAATAGAAATGTCAAAGACGCGTGACCTTGTCGCCGCGCATCTGTCTAGTCAAACACAAGTGCGAGTTGAGGAATTGTCGTCTTAATGTCATCGCAAAAAGAATAATTTTGTTTGCAGGAATACAAGCGCATGAGTCTAATCGAACACAAGTGCGAGTTGAGGAATTGTCGTCTTAATGTCATCGCCAAAAAGAATAATTTTGTTTGCAGGAATACAAAAAGTGGTATTTGAAAAACGGCGACATGCGTCCCAGTGTTAAAAGATAGTCGATAGCATTTCTATTGACTAGTTATTAAGATTTCTATGGTATCTAGTGTAAATATTTCTGAATTGAGTTAACCGTGTTCTTATTTATTTTTATTTTATCAAGAATCTTTATGTTCATTCTTAATTCGGATTCTCTTTGTATCAGGTGGTCTCCAACGGCGAAGTGGTGGTGGTCCACTGCGTGGCTGGTGTATCCCGGTCTGTCACGCTCTGCCTTGCGTATCTCGTCAAGTGGCAGAGGATGACCTTGAAAGATGCTTTTTATCACATGAAACAGCGAAGGTGAGTACTTGTTTGATATCGTCCGGTACCGGTCAATTTGAGATATATTTGTCGTAGAAGATAGTTCTGAGACAAGGATTAGTATTTTGGACAGATGTTATTTTGTTATAACTTATGAAGTCTTGTAGTTCTTGCTGTAGGTACGTTTTCTTTTAATTTTTATTTACTTTAAGATGATAAAAAAATAATTTGTTGCAGGCCACAAATTCGACCAAACACAGGCTTCTTCAAGCAACTGATTAAGTATGAAGAAAGACTTTTCGGAGAGCCTTCAGTGAAGATGGTGTACTGTGAAGCTATCGACAAGGAGATACCTGATGTGTACGAGGCTGATTACAGCGGCATGACTTGGTTCAGACAGCGATATGGACCTATCAATAGAAGTTGAAGTGTTTAAGAGAAAGCTTATTAATATAATGACTGTGATTTGTGTGATGATTAAGTTAGAAAGGAAAACAATTCAAAGACTGACTGAATGAATGGTTTGTCATTGAATGAAGATACTTATAGCAACTATTGCTGATGATGCGTTGTATTGATGATGAATGTTTCATAAGTCGAAGCATTGTAAATAAGCTCCTTATATTCTCGTAAGTCTGAATTAACGCATATTTTTTTTGCAAAGTATTTATATTAGGCAATGTGATAAACAACTTATTGTTAATAAACTTTATGCTAGTTACGGTTACCGTTCGAAATGTATATTATGGGACCAAAATAAATAATGATTACTTTTTAGAATTTTGTTTCAGTTGCAAATAAACCTTTAGAAAAATAACCTCTGACTTTTTGACCGCATGGCAATAAGCATTACAGTGTGTAAAGCACGCACATTACTTCATACGTACATACTCGGCTTCAGCTGAGCTTCCGCGTACTAATGTCTATTTATATCGTCATATCTTTTGGTGCGCATGCTGCGACTTCTGACGGGGCTGATCATCTAAGTAGTTCTGCTAAATTGGATCCTTTTTTTTTGAGAAAGATTTTCATTTCTATAATAAATTAATGTCGAAATCCTTAGAAAAAGTAGTATTTGCTTAAATTTCGTTTTTTTTTGGTCATACTCGTAGCTAACAGTTGGACACAAGCCAGAAAGCATTACACTGTCATGAGTTTGACGAATACCTGCTTGCCATTCAATAAAATATAATATTACTCAAAAAGCCAGGCGTTTAAGACAGGAATTTGAATGAGCCATATTTTGGTTTCAAGTAGGAAATATTTGGAATCACTCAATGTCACATTTCAAGTTCAATGTTACTGATGAATTGCCTCATATTTGCAAATATTTTTTTAAACGAATTTATTCTCTTGCGTGTATGAGTGCTAATGAGTTTGTTTTATTTCGTCACAAATTTATTTTAGCACAGACGGACAATGACCGTCTTTTGCAAGCATAAGTACAGGATTGTATACATTTACTGTAAATTCTCAAAAAATTGATTGTATAAATCTCAAATCAAATCAAATCAAATCATTTATTTCCATGGGCCCCAAGGAGCGCTTGAACACGTCAAAACAAACATCAAAAATCAAAAAATATAAAATTAAAATAAAACTTAGCTAACTAAATTATAATACTTATTGTAATAAAATGATTTGACACCGGAGCTTAGATTGACTTTAATTTAACTTAGAGATTTAAATTAAAATCAATCCAAGTACTAGCTCCGATGGGTATTGCATCATAAGAAGAGCTGGTAATAATCTCATGTGCACCATCTTTTCAAATAATTCATAAAATATTTGTTTGTTTTTATGACAATAATTCAATGTGTAAGTTATAGCAACCAAAACAACATTATGGCTAAAGATGGTAATAAAGAAAAAATAAATTTAAATATGGCAATGGAATTAAATTAATACTCATAAATAAATCCATAGTATATAAGGTTGCAATATCTTACACTTCAAGCAGAAAATAAAGGAGTAAAAGCAATGTGTGTATACTACTATATACATAAGGGTTCCAGAACAGACAAAGAAAATTTATATATATATATATATATATCTCTGATCTGATTCCTAACCATCACTACAATCACCCGGCAATATGAATACGTTTACTCAGACTGCGCCAAAGCTTTACACAAGTTACATACTGGACTTAAGATAAGGATCGAATGACATATAATAAGATAGATAGTCGAAATTGGATTGGCTAGTCTAGAAGCTGGATAAATTTGTTGCAGACTTAGATTTCTGACGAATCATCTACACTTATATTAAAATAGCTGCTGCTATAAAGTAAACACAAATAAATGCTCCAATAAAAGCTATTTGTATTCTGCCTGCTATTAATATACCAACAACATCGTGGCCCGGAGAAAGAATTATTCACAGCTACAAAAACAACTATTCCGAGACATGAATAAAATGTCATTCAAAAAGACGAATATAACACAAACATCCGTTTGATTTGAGAAACTGACCTAAGACACAAGACATGTCTTTTAAATTATTGACGATATTACATGGTGTTTCGGAGAAATGAGGACGTCTAAAAGCATAGAAATCTTAATAATTAGGCAATAGAAATGTCAAAGACGCGTGACCTTGTCGCCGCGCATCTGTCAAGTCAAATACAAGTGCGAGTTGAGGAATTGTCGTCTTAATGTCATCGCAAAAAGAATAATTTTGTTTGCAGGAATACAAGCGCATTTGTCTAATCGAACAACAGTGCGAGTTGAGGAATTGTCGTCTTAATGTCATCGCCAAAAAGAATAATTTTGTTTGCAGGAATACAAAAAGTGGTATTTGAAAACCGGCGACATGCGTCCCAGTGTTAAAAGATAGTCGATAGCATTTCTATTGACTAGTTATTAAGATTTCTATGTCTAAAAGCAAATAAAGATAGAGTAATCTTTATTGTCCCAAAACCAGTTTCAACATATAGAATTCACTAAATATGCTAAGGGTACACCTACAAAAACCCTAGCGTTTACTTAGATAATATGCTCCAATGTATTTATTTATTTTGGATTAACCAGGAGGAATGCATCTCGTAAGAATATCCACATGGTAGAAGTCACGTGTAAATATAAACAGTCCAGTTGAATACCTTGGGGACGGACATCGACGACCCAGTTTCCATGGCGCCGCATGCCGAGCATACCAGAGACCTGGAGGAAATTCATCGAAATATTATACTCGCAGCTCTAGCAAATCTGTAAATCTAACTTAAGCAGCTGTTACAATATGACCCGTGGCCCGTCTCTTAATAATATTAGTGTGCAATTATTAAATCCCCAGGTTCCAAATATGGTATAGGACTGGATATTGCAGTCATCATGAAGAATAGAATAATAAGAATTGACAATTAACTTGAATAAAAACCATGAAATAAACAGTTCAGCTGAGCCTAGGAAGTCAACCAGATAAATACCAAGTAAAACATTTTTTTTCTTAATTAATACATAACGAGCACTATTTTGACATTATAAATACAATATTGACAGTTACACGCATATTATGATGCTCTATACAATCTGTGTACTGTATGTAAAACACAAACAATTACAAGAACAGTATACAACTTTTGATTATTTCACAAATTGTATAGGCACCTATAAAGTTACAGAATTCATGGAAACTCTCCTGACTAATATTATCCTAACTTTCATAATGTATATATTATTTAATACATCAATTTAAGTTTGATTAAATTATGGATCTGTTTTGTTTCTGGATTGTGTTGCGGTTGCCGGTAGTGCATCAAGACATTATTTCTCTATTGATGCCGGATATGTCTGCATATTTCATTGCATCGAGAGTACATTAAATAAACAATCCATATACAAAACCAGCTGCCGGCGCCAAATTTCCTAAATTAAGGTGATTCAGCAGGTAGTCTGGATTCTCACATGCATAACGAACGTGACGTTTTATATATTTATGCTAGCTTTAAAGATGCAAACGTAATATTACGTTGTGTATAAAGATCAATTCACAACAAAATGTTTGGAAATCTTGTCTTTTTCGTATTTCTTCGTAAATACTACAGTAAAGCTTTAATTACAGGCTCTGTACAAACGGTATTCAGGTTGCGTAAAGTTAAAAAAAAGTGTATAAATATGAATAAGAATAAGAATAAGAATCATTTATTCTGGCATAAAAACCTAACAATAGCGTCTAAAACTACTTAAATCTAAAATATTTTATAATCAAATTTTTTATAATACTGCAGAGCTGATAATTCTGATGCGCCCAGTACCTAAAGTCAAATATATTTACAAAAAAATCATACTTCAAAATTATGGATTTATCCCATGGGGACATGGGGATCTCCTTACTAGTATATCAGACATTCGTTAATAAACTAACTACCTTGCACCATCACGTATCGAATGCGTCCATCCCAATATAACTTCTCAAACGGTCGCTTTGGCGCCGCGTCGTAAACAGAGCCGATGGAAAATTAATCTGTTTATTTGTAAATCGTTAACTAAGTTTGTTTGATTCCTGCTGTAATAAATTCTTGGTCCGGTAATTTCCGAGCAACGAGACGCAGTTTCAAAAGATAATGTTTACATTACATGCCTTTATTGCACGAGCTGCTTTTAAAAGAAACGTAAAAAGGCAAAACAAACATAAGTTAAGGTAAGTTAGGTTCTCAGCAAATGATTTTTAGTTAAGTGGTTTAACTGTTAATGTTTAACTCATAAACTCCGTAGTTCAAAATATCAATGTACACTTCTCACAAAAAAAAATATATTAGAAAACTTTTATGGCAAAATAAATTAAAGAAACAATTTCTAATAAAACGAAATAATATGCACAGACATATAATAAATCGATTCACATTTCAATTGTCCTACAAAAGTTTTATGAAAAGCTTAGCAGTACGACGTAGTCGTAAAAGTAAATATCTCTAATAATGACTTTATAGTTTTTCAAACAAATGGATTCATGACAGATAAAACATAGAATTTTCAAGAAAATACCAGTAACTCGACGTATTTCGTGGAAACTACGAAAATTACAATATTGCGAATCTTATTGATAAGTCCTTGACATAAAAAGAACAAACGCTGTCTTATGAACGGTATGCAATTAACCTAATAAATTAGGTTTGAATGTACCGTCATTAAAAAAGAATGTTGGGTCTAAAACTGAGCGATTTCTTATCCTCAAAATAATCTAGAATGTATGTATTTTGATGGTGGTGAAGCGTGTTGTAGTTAGTTTATAAAGATTCCAAGTCTACTGATCTATGCCATGTTTATAAAAAGTTGTTAATAACATGAAGCGTGAAATGAAAACTGCAGATGAGTCTCAGTAAAATTAAAAAGAAAGGAGATCAAAATGAATAAAGATTGTAATAAATATTACTACTCGGATACAAATGATCTGCTCCAGTTACGCTTCAGAGACAATTTTCAAAAGAACATTATTATTTTGTCCTGAAAAAATACAACATGATTCATGGTGTAATTTCCAATTTGATATTTTGTTATATTTATGTGCTGATTCATTAATCTTTTGTTGGAGATGTAAAGATTATTTAGTGCAAAAATTTACGTCTTCTTTGACAAGGTAAATTAATAAACCATTGAGAAAATAGCGTGAAAAGGCGTATTAAGAACTATGTGCGCAGAAAACGTAAAACACAATTATTAATTTGCCCTGGAGTTATCGTTTTATGATCTCATATTTGAATAGTTTCATTATTTTTATTAAACTGACGCGTTGCATGACTAAGTGAAATTTAACTGGAATTAACGCGTTCATGTATTATTTACCTTTTAGGTTTGACGTTTCGGCTGACAGATTTCACTGGCCGTGGTCGCAAGCAAATTCCCATTAAATTTTACTTAGTTTAATTATTTGTTTTAAAATCACTTTTCACAATTCCATTTACATCAGTGCCATTTTGATTCTGTCTGTAAGTTAATCGGTGAGGCATTCTTATAGATTTCGTTTTCTTTATAATTTATCGATAGCAAAGAATGTTGATATTCATAGTTAAGAATTAGGTCTTGACGTAATCCAGACATTCACCAAATCTAGGTCGCCTCTGGTTATAAATTTAATAAAACGTACAAAAATAACGAATGTATTCATAGAGATATTTTTTCATTGCATTCTTAAAAAAATGTATTTTAAGTCTAAGATAAAATGCTGCCAAGTTTGTGGTAAAATTTGTGATGTTTTACAAAAATATTATCTGAAACGCAACTAGAAAATTCATTCAAACTTAAAGCTGAAACTATATGCAAAGTTACCTCACCGTCTCCTTTTTGGTAATTTAAATATCAACATTTTGTTTGTAACCAGTCCCAATTGTAAAGCCGAAACATTACTCAGATATCGTTTTAAATCAATACAGTATGTAGGATGTCTAAGTTGAAAGTAGTATGTAGGATGTAGGATGTCAGTATGTAAGATGAGTAGGTATTCTAAGTTTAATTTATTCAATAAACAGGTAGTTTGTAGCATGTAGCTTTATAATTAATTTTAGTTTACCTACTGTTCCAAAACATTTTTCTCTCAGACCTATTTGTAAATTGTTGTGCCAATTTATTCAGCTGTATGTTTCTGTTCTTGGGTCACATTTTTACAATTAATCTGATTAGATTACTGTTGACAGAACTAAACTTTCTGTCTCAAATATTTGGCTAGGGGAACTATATTTTTATATGTTTTTAAACATTCACAATATGAAAACATTTTTTAAAAATTAAACCAACGGGTCTAAATCGCGTAAAAGAAATACCTATGTTCAACGTTTCGAAATGTTATATTGTTTTTTACATATTTTTTATCTAGCTATACGCGGTGGATGGGGCATGGCGAGATTTGTTGAAACCACAAACGAATATTTTTTTACATGTTTTCTAAATAAATTGAGTGTACTCAGGGCCTAATTTGTCGCTTTATTATTGTTTGCTTGCTTCTCGACTCGACTTTCATATAATCTGTGTATCTGTGTAATGTATATTTGCTTGTCTTTCTATCTACAAAAATATACAAATATACACAAATAGAAGCACAGATTTAATTTTTAATGGTAGTAGAGCTCTTGTGAGGGCGGCAGCACCAACGTCTCACTTTAAACCTACCGCCAAATAGTAGTGCCTGCACTACTGTGTTCCGGTTTGGTAGTAAGATCCGGCCCTAAAATTACTGGCACATGAGGTATAACACCATAGTCCTCAGATGGAGCGACGCATTTACAATCTGTTTTTGTGACTTGTTGATGTTCATGGGTTATAATTCCACTTACCATCTGGTGGGCTATCTGTCCGTTAACTAAATAAGACGTTTAAAAAATTAAAATGTATAAATATTAAATAATAAACGGCATGATGCAACAGGTTGTAAATACTAATGACATCATTCATTATAGTCAATGACCGCGTCAATGCTCAATTGGTAAGGTCAATTTAGTTCACGACTGAAACTAAAGTATTGTTGGTATACACAATTATTATTTAAATTTAGTACGTACGCTATAAGTTATCTATATAAATTTAGTTAAAATAATAAAAAATATATTTATATAAAGTTGCAATTATAGTTAAGGTGGTAGAGCTCTTGTGAAAGAGTTCGAGGATGGCAGCGCCACTGTCTCACCTTTAACTTGCCACCAAATAGTAGTGCTTGAACTTCTGTGATCCGGTTTGGTGGTGAGATCAGACCCTGAAATAACTGGCACATGAGGCATAACACCATAGTCCTCAGATGGAGTGACGCATATACCATCAGCTTTTGTGGATTATAGATGCACACTTTGTGCATGTAGATCCACAAAAGCAGATTGTAGATGTTCTTACCACTAGCCATCAGGTGAAATATATGTCGTTTAAAAAAATCAAATTCTATGAATATCACTTCGATATGTAAAAGATAGAGATGTATGAATGTTGAAAAAGCAAAAGAGGTATGTAAAGACCGTGGCACAAGACGTCGACATCTCTGCCTATCCCCATGGGATAAGGGCATTACTGTATGTGTGTACCACTTCGGTAACACCTTGAATACTCAACATCAAACAAACCACTCAACTACATTTAATTACCCAATCATCCTGACATATTTACCCATAAATGGCATTCAGTTAAAACAAAAACACATAAATCCAATGAACTTCAGAACGACTATTCGTGTGTTGTGAGTCACGGTGCACCGATGCTGAGAGCTGATGCGTCTCTCGATATAAAACTGTGCATTCTGTCAGGGGATATATAATAATAATAATAATAAAATTTATTAAGTGCCAAGATGTTTACATTTTCTTTACATTCTAAGTATATTAATATAAATGACAGGTCTTTGTAATATAAAGAAGTTTGCAATCGACTAAAAAACTCCTGCACTAGGCTTGGCCTGTCCTGCAGGAGGTTTTTGTGATGAATATAACATGTTAGAAATGGCGGTAATTTTAGTTCTTATTTAGGTTTAAGTTTAATACATATTTAGCTAAAAAATAATAATAATAATAATAATAACATCTAAAATCATATAAAAACTTCTTAGATGTATTTCATTTACCTGAGACTTGCACGAATTAAAGAAGTACATGAAATAATTTGTGCAAAAAAACCTCATTATCTCATTTATGGCCTAAATGAAGTCCCTTCTTGGAATCAAAACACTCATCAGATTTGACAATTTGATTTGATGTTAATATTATTATGCTACTCATGTTATTCTTTTAAACTATTTTTCTTAATTTATTCCCACATAACCTTCTCAAACTCGATTGTTTGATAAAGCCTGATTTTCTTCTGTTTCATCTGGTATTATTATATTGTTTGTTTGTTTGAACAAACAAACAAACAAACAATACAAATATCGCAATGTAATATTGGCCAAATCGAAGGCGCCAACCTCAGAGGAAATAGGTATATAATCAAAGGCGCCAACCTATCTTTGACAGTTCTCCTCTTTTGTTTTTTTTACTGTCCTCCTAGTCTATGGTCTCGATGACAACAAATAAAGTTTTTTTTTTTTTTGGCATCTGCACGTATTTTGTGCTTTTATGCCATTATCGAAATTTAAAAGCGGGGAAACGTTTTAGGATATTTCAAAACTGGAATTTGGAATAATTTGGACGGGATAGGTGGTGTTATAGAGATTAGTATAATATTGAATCGAATAAAGTTATAGAGCTAGACTAAAGTTACATGCCTATTCTCCAGAGAGGTTGCTAACAATATTTTAAATAGATTACCTGCTTTTCTGATATTTTCCGTCTCTTTTTGGTATTTTATTGAATTGAATTATTAGGGTAATAATACTCTAGGTATCTAAATATGTTTATAAGTATGTAACACAGTTAAAAGGAATAATAAACTGTTGCTTTGAGTTATTTCTTGAGTTGAAGATATCTTTCAATACGAAGTCCTTGAGTTTTGTTTACGATGATAAATTTACGGCATCTTCAATTAAATATTAGTGCGTGTTTACGACACGTTTATAGAAACACACTGTTTGTTGTAGTCCCCTTGAAAACCATCAAACATAGTAATTTTCCATGAGATATTATTCAGATCATCTTGTGAATGTTAGTTGCTTCAGCGGCGAAGATGAACAAACGAAGCAAGTTATAAAAGTGACGTCATGTTGTTTTAGTTTAATGGCTATTGCTATTATATATTAATAACGGGCTTTACCAGCTTCAAATATATCGTATTTTCAGCGTACTTTTTATATTAAAATAACTTTACTCACGTTTGATCTTATTCAATCATAATACTTGACGTTAAGCCTTGGACGAACTATGCGTTCAGAGCATTATGCATTTCAAGACTATAAAGGCGTACTAGGCTTGTTGAAAAACTTTAGATATATTGATATATCGATATTTTTAGCGTTGTATCGATACATCGATACAAAATATCCTAGTACGAAAATTGTATCAAAAACTATATTGTTTGTGCGATTTTCTTATGAGGTAATTTTTTCCAAAACTGGTTTGACGATAAGTAGAAATTTCCAAAGAAAAACCACCTAGGGTCTCAGAACCAAATACTACCTTAAGAATCATTTACAGTGCTACTTATCTTGGTTCTATGTGTTATGGTGCGCCCGTATGGGCTGACAGGGCCACTGTCGGTGCTGTACGCCGCAAAATGCTTCAAAGTCAACGTCTCGCATTGATATTCTTGTGCAAGGCTTATAGGACAGTTAGCACCGAGGCTTTACCGGTACTGGCAGGTGTACTTCCGGTCGATCTCGAGGTCCAGAGACGCGCGGCAATGTATTATTCTACGCGCGATGATCTCAATAACAGCTTTCTAGGACCTCGTGACCGCACAAAGATCACAAGACTATTTAATAATCCAACGGATGTCTATAACCACCTCATAGACGAATGGCAGCAACGCTGGGACACATCACCTAAGGGCCGTCACCTCTATCATTTCTTTCCATCCATTCGCGACAGACTTGCGAAACCATGGCTAGAGGTTAATCACTGTGTGGCTCAATTCCTGACGGGTCATGGCAATTTTAAGAGCAAACTATTTTCGTTTAAGCTAATCGATTCTCCATTCTGTACATGTTCTACATCTGAGCACGAACAAACCGCCCACCATATCATCTGGGAGTGTAGTCTTTGGCACAACGAACGTAATGTTATGTTAAATAGCTTACAATTGACATCTGGAGTGGTATACTATGAGGATCTTGTATCGAACAGAATAAATTTCCGTGCATTTAGCCGTTTCTGCCATACCTATTACAGCAATCAAATTTAGGCCCCATAATTTTGTCACTATCCGTGGTGTCTACACTCTTTCCATATAGACACTTTGTCTATATTTGGCATTGCTCAGTCTCCCGCTTTGCTCTGGAGGGAAGTAAAGATACATACTTTCCAACTCCAACTATATACTTCTGATTAAATTCGTTGCGGGTTCCAAGACAATTTTAACTCTCCCTGGGATTGCCCGTGTGTCATGCACGGTGCCTTTCAGTTGGTTACCGCTGTAGATCCTGGCGTCACAGGAGTCACAGTGGTGGGCGTGTGGGTGGGATTATATCCCGTAAAAAAAAAAAGAACCAAATACTGAATCACTAGTGAGCTTCTTTTATTAGTAGATATTTTTTTCTCGATATATTGACGTTGATATTGATATTTTTATAAATATCGATACATCGACACATCGGTATTTTCTCTCACTTCCGACATCCCTACATTGGACTGCTTAGTCCGTACAAGGCTTTATGTTTATAAATCCTTTAATATGAAAGAAACAATATTAATAACACCAGTATTTTCACGACATTCCATTCGACGCGTGTTCATTTCACGAGTAATTTGCATTTTAAATATACTCAAAGAAAATGCGTAGGTACTAAATAATAATAAAGCGACAACGCACTCAACAAGAACTTGGCAATATGGCAAGCCATAAATTATGTAATAGCATGTGACAGACGATGATTTGCGATCTTAAGGTACAAATTGTTTTTCTTGAGATTTCCGTTTAATTGTTGATGAATGTATGTAGTGGCAGCTCGGAGTCTGTATAGTGCCCGGTAGATTGCTTGGAGCTCACCCTCTACCACACAAAAAACATCAGGTGAAGTGTGAATTTAAAACATTTGTGATAAAAAGAGGAAATAAAACTTGATTACCTCTTATATATATATATATATAATAACTTAGATTAATAGATAGAGTAATCTTTATAGTACACCAATATTAACAAAGGTTATTTTGTAAACAGTTGCACTTAAAAATTATGTTGCGCAATGGGCGGCCTTATCGCTATGAGCAATTTCTTACAGGCAACTTTAGGACGGACAAGTATGTAAATGAGCAAAGTTAGGAGCAGTTGTTGGTACGTTAATTAAAGAAAAATATAAAATATAAATGATAATGAGAATTGAAATTATAAAATATAAGGAATACAGAAAATTAAAAGCAGCTTTAAACGCTCTGAATTATAACAAATAACTAAATTACTCTTTGCCGAGCCAATTCTATTATGTTTGTCTGGAAAATTCTTTGAAACGTTACTTTGATTCACGAATTATTTTTACACAGACATTAACCACGCTCTAGGCATTCTGACATAAACTGAAGTGGCTTACGATAAACCACTCGGTTATATTGGCGAAAATATATTTGTTAGTACATTCTGAACTTTAGTGGCCCATAAAGTCTCTTTTATTTGAATTTTGGACAAAATAGCCGAATTATTGTTGGTATTCGTAATTTTTATTGGTTAGCTAATCCCCGGATCGTTAAATAATATGCTGGCATGAATCGCACGCGAATGTCTGTTCAATGAAAATTACTAAAATTATCGAATAGAAATAGTGCCCTTTGAATTTTAATTTGACAATATGTGGTTACTGAGATTGAGATAGAATGTATTTATTATAGTTAACTCTGGCATAGTTTCTGTGTATTTTTGTTTCAATCGTTTAATAATTGCGGAAGCATAAACAACGATAAGCTTTTTTTTCAATTCTCGCTACCGCGAATTGACGATGTTAATAGATTTAATTTACCAAAGTGGTGATACTGTGTAGTGATTTTTTTTTAAATTTTAACTGAACTATTACAGCCAGGGTGGTACCCCAAGCGATCAAATAAATGCCCTTAGAGATATTAGCAATTGAACTGTTAACGTCTTGGTAATAAAATTTAAAACGTGTCCTAAGACGTGTCGGGTCACGGGCAATGTAGGATTCTGTAGTCAAAAAAAATTGCCCACTATGTCGGCGTAATTATTCTACATATT
The DNA here is from genome assembly GCA_905147285.1 of Hypena proboscidalis. NCBI lineage: Eukaryota > Metazoa > Arthropoda > Insecta > Lepidoptera > Erebidae > Hypena > Hypena proboscidalis. The sequence goes on along the minus strand of LR990129.1, from coordinate 4,777,923 downwards.
CATGCAAAATTTTAGCACTCCAGCACCAAAAATTTCTCCACTATTTTGTAGCCTTGTTGAGACTAGTGAACTCTAAAACAGAAAAATTATATTATTGCATTGCAAAGCTGAAAACAATGTTAAAGGAATCTCTCTCTCTCTCTCTGGGGTCGGTTCCTCATGTCTGAGGATCGTGGTCAGCATTAGGGTTTTTTTTTTTTTTTTTTTTATTGTTTTTGGAATTTTTGTATCTAGCTTATTTGTACTTGTTTTAAATGTTTTATTTATTATTTTGAAATTTTGTGTATATTGCTAATTTGTACTTGTTTTAATGTTTTATAATTATTTTGAAATTTTATGTATATTGCATTTTTGCACTTGTTTTAATGTTTTATTTATTGTTTTAAAATTTTGTTGTTTGTTTCCGCATGTCCCGCATGGTCGAACAAATGTGCTTTTATATTTTTTAGTGGTTGTTAATTTTTTACTTTTCTTATAGATGATATTTATTTTTCCAGTAATTATTAATCTATTTTTGCTTAAATCCCTTACTATTCGTTTCTTTCTGTTTTGCATGTTTTGAATTGCAGCATTAGGGTTGCATTTGGAGCGGATAATCTGCCTCCACCGGTTCCTGTCCAGCGCATCTCTTACGACCGTGTGGTATTTGGTGGACGACGATTCTTTTCAAGGAATAGTGAATCTAAATTGGATATGACTGTGTGACACATAGCATTTAGATTAGTATTATTTTTATGAAGCTATAAAACATTTATTACGGCAATTTGTATAATTTGTACCCATTATCTGTTATTTTGCGTAGCACTGAAATATACGAAGCACAAATAGGACAGTCATAAAGAACATCTATTTGTATGTTTATTTGAAAGATGATGCATTTACTTACAGGAAAATATAGATTGTGGATCTATGGATTAAACTAGTCTACTTAATGAAACGGGGTGCATGAAAGGAGACTCCCCGAGTGACGTACACAACGATTCCCTACGTCCGGCGCACCCTGGGCAGTTCGCGAGTTCTCCAAAGTGAATTGGCTAATCCTTTCACCACGATGGCAAGTCAAATAAAATTTGACTCAGCCATCGACACGACGAAGAAGAAGTCTACTTCATAACTTTATCTGAGCTTAATAAGTCATGACAATAAAATTCATATATCACATGAAAGTTGTGACAGGTCAATTGAATAAAAATGATTTAGAGACTCAATTGATAAGTATAATTTTATTTACATTTAAATATGAACTATTGTTCATATTTAAATGAAAATAAATACATAGCCTCTTTTTTATAGCTATGTTTTTTCACCTCACAAAAGATATGTAAAATCCACCAATTGTAGAACAAAACTTTGATGGATTTTATCAGATTCCACTTTCACTCTTCAAAGATATTGTATGCATATTCATATGGAACACATCGCGTAAATAGCTAGCGACATAAATTTGTAGTTTTGATTTCAACATTATAAAAATGACAATGTCATCCGTCGACCGTATGCCACCCAATAAACTGTGTTAACGCATTCATAAACAATGTTTGATTAGTACCGGAGATTGTTATTATCATTTAATGAGATGTGACGTCAGCACAACTACGTCACTGTCCATAAATCGTTGGTCGGACCTCCCACATCGTCACATGACGGTACTGACGATTTAAGGGGCGCAGCACACTTGCCCGACGTAACCTTCACGATTTGGCGGCGTTTCAATTATACAGTGATTTAGTTTCTTTACAAAATCGTGTATTAGTTCATAAGAGACCTATAAGAAGTTCAATGTTAAGGACATGCTGAATAAATTATGTCTGCTCTTCACAGTAAATCATTATAACTAATAAATGCTCCTGCTAATGAAACCTACAGAGAATCTAATTTGAAATATGTAAGCATGGTGAAAGATAGTGACAAAATTTGAACTATACAGATAGTAGTCGCGCATCTTCGGAGTGTTTTCAGTTCTGTTCTGATGTACGTGGGGTAGAACTATGATTTGACATATTCTCCTTATACTTCATTCTATATTTTGCAATACGTTTACGAAAACATATTTCACATTTTTATGTCATTTAAGGGACTATTGGACTATAAGGGCAGTAAAAAAATCTCTATTGTACATTCTCTTTAAAAATGTTTTCTAAAATCTTGGCACAAAATGACAGAAAGATTTGCGTGGCTGGTCGACGCCGCTCAATAAACAGAGGTATATTTTTGTAGCAGTGTTTTGCTGTAAAACAGGTGTTTTTGCGTAGGTACGCGACGCGTATAAATGTCCATTATTTTACGTATACCTCAGATTTTGTTACTGTTTCAAAATAATTGGCTTAAGCTGTAAAGATGTAAACACATAGGTCCATAGGTATCTTCGGGTAAAATTGACACAAGTGACCCAGAAACGGATCCAGAGGTGGTGAGTCTACTCTTGGCATAGGAAAACAGTAGAATAATTCATTATTCGCGAAATTTGTTCATATAGCCTCCCCGTGGTTCGCTGCTGGATCCGCCCTTAAAGTAACCCCTGAAGCAATCAACAACTTCTGTACTTAATTTAAATAAAATATACTGCCATTCGACCCATTATCTGAATGTTAAGACGTCACACTTTCATATTAAGTAGTGAATATCGTACCGTTAATTACAATGGACACCGTACCACAGTCCGCGCATTGATGAGTGTTTGATGTTATTTATTTCTAGCTTTGCAAATAGCGTGCATATCAGTTGTATGAATGAATACAACTATTTATAACATTATTAAGATGTTTATTGCGCGACGTGAGTTTAAGGTTGTTATTAAACCTATACCCTCGTTGGTCGATGTCGATCAACCGTCGAACAGCGCAGTAGTGTACTCTAATCAGCTCATTAAACGTCGATCGATTTCGGTGAAACAGTGTGTTGTTTCACCGAACATTCACGATCCTGTACCTCAAATCACTGCCGATTGAAGAGCTAATTTATTATTTACAAGATTGCCTAACTTATAAAATAGTTACTCAATTATATGTGATAACTCTAAACTATTTGCATCAGGATTCGAAGTGATAATTATCACCATAAATATCTTGATAAATATACCTTGATAATTATCATAGATAACTAAAAAATTCTATAAAAAGAAGTATAATGCTACCATTGACTCAACACATGTTAATCCTAACGCAATGTGCCGTTTCACGTGTACCTAAATGCATTAAGTGTCAAATTTCGATTTCTGTTTGTGTTTATCGACATTGTGTTGTGTAACTTCTGAATGTAATTTAATAAATACGTCGCCGAAATTGTCTGCATGAAAACAAAAATCAGCTGTTTATCGGCGAAATGTAGGCAAATAAGAAGACTGAGCAATGAATTGATTGAAAATGGGTAATTATCCGATAAAGATCTGATAACTTTGAATAATATAATCATGATAATTATCAAGAAATATAATTATATTGGTAATTTTAATCTTAAAATATGTAGGCATTCTTGCTGTCAGTTAGTTATTATGTGTGTAAGTACATTCGCTAAGCCGTATTAAAAATTATTAAGATACTTATGAATGACTAATTTAGACTTATCACTATCGTATTACATACAACATTTGGAGCAACTGTGATCAAAACACCACGCAACTCGTGATAACATAAAACTACGTAACAAAAATGGCGAATCACCAGATGCTTATAAAAGGTCGATTCTGTGTTTCAAAATAAACTTAACTTGCTGCGTTACGATGGAAACGGCAATTTCAAGCCCTTTGCGCTGAATTATTCAACGTTCAAGTGCCTTACATACTCTTCTGAAGGCTATAGAGCTAACTAAAATATTTTCTTGTTCCTTACTATGAAACATATTGTACTAATACGGTTGATACGACACCTATTATTATTCACATACTGATTTTAATCTTATTCATTCATACATGCGTTTATAATTTAACACTTTTATCGCCAAAGAGCGCGTAACTTTATACACTCAGAATTAGGATCAAGAGTCGTAAATTCATCAAACGAGATATTCTAACCGACCTGCCTCGACTTTTATATTATCGAAAGACGCAAAACAGATAAAATGTCTGAAAGCAACAGACTAGGTCTGTAGACTTTGTCCATGTCTTAAATATCATTAATTTAAATAATCCTGTAGCCTTTTTTAAATTTATTAGCTTCTCCTAGAACAAACATTTCTAAATATGACTGCAGGGCCTGGCCCTGAATTTCTAAATTGATCAAACAGCTGTGGTATGTCTATCAGACGAAAATTGTTTCAGTGTTCAGGGCCCGCGATTACGCGAAAGAATTCACACAAATATTTGAAAGGAATGTACAAGTCAATTCTGTTTCTATGTGAATATATTTAACTATATCTCGTGTCGCAGTGTTAGTTATCGAACTCCACCGAAACGGCTTGACCGGTTCTTTTGAATTTGTGTGTAAATATTCGGTATGTGTGAGGATCAGAGGTAACCTTTTGGTCATACTGTTAGGTGAAAGTTGACATACTACGCTGGCGGAGCAGCGAGTAACAGCTAGTTTTATTTTATTTTATTTTATTTGGAAAACTTACAGCTATACACATACACATTAAAAGAAAAAATAAACACAATGAAGGCCATTTACAAGTTTCCACAGATAGAAGTAAAGAAAATAGATACATACTGGTCGGTACAGAGTAACAGATATAAATATAAGATTACATCAATACAAAATATTAAATACACAAATTAAAATAAATAGCATAATATCAAATCTAGAAGGAAAAAAATTACAAAAGAATATGTTTTAGGATAAAATTTAATTGTAACTAAAACCTTGGGAAGTTTCTTCCAGGTTGTCGGTATGTGTGGCATGCGGGCACAGAAAGTGGGTCGTCGACGTCCATCCCAAAGACCACTTCTTTTAATTTTAAAGAAAATGCGTGAAATAGTTGGTGCTTCCGTACTCTTGGCATTAAATATATTACAGTTCCATATGTTTTGGTCTTTAAAAAAAGTGCGTACAATGTCGACGCTTTCGACGTTCGAATCGAATGATACCTTGTTAATATAATTTTCGACATTGCTTAGTAAAGTTTAACAGAAAATTTTGTATTTACGTGGTACGTTGAGCCTCTAGGGTAGTGGGCCGCACTACCCTAGAAGCCTTTAAATTTTTTTGCCACTATATGCGGCTCTTACCATCGCTGCTGTAACTAAAATCGCTGCTTTAGAGACAGCTGGCACAATAACATACCAGTAGGTATTAGAACCAAAATAGTTAACAACAAATATTTAACAGACTTTGAAATTCCAAGACCTGACGTCTTTAAGTGACTCTAACTGTGAACGAACGCTGAAAATACGTTAGGGATAGATAAGATATCTATCCCTAACGTAGTACGCTATACGGCTCACGACGCATATAAAATGGGTCGACATCCGATGCCGAGATATGTGTCCAATAAAATGATTATAAAGGGTCTTTCAAATAGAGCGGATCGATGTTAATAATCTGTGAGCGAGCCTAATCGCTGCTTGTGCAGCAGTTTTCAGAAAAAAATAGAAGAGTTATCTCCAATCTCTTTGGTTTACGGCATAACTTATCTTACTTACGTAGCATATTTGCTACGAGCGCTACAACGTAGCAGTATTTCGTAGCAGGTCGTAGTAAATTAAGAATTTCATCAAATCAGTCGAAAGTTCAATTTTTATACATTTTATAAGCATTTTTTAGCTTGGAATGTGCCTATGTATGTATGTGAGCTACAAATCCTGCAAATCATTTTTAACCATTTCTAGTTGCCCGATCGAGCTGAAAATTGGTATTCTTTTAATTTGGTTATGGATTGAATCATCAGTTGGAGGCTTATTATCACCTTTTAAGTACAATCAAAATAATAGCTGGTCTTCAAAAAGTTTTTTTATTTATATACTATGTACTCATGAACGACCATACGTGTAGAAAACGTGATCTAGGTATTTACCATTCTTTAAAATGTGTGTTGTAAAGGGTGGTTAAATTTCAAGGCCCGATGTTGATTTTGAATAAAACACAAATTATTTAGTAAATTATTGACATTTCTTTTTATTATGATATATTGGTATGACTCAATTATGTATGGAACAAAATATCGGCCAAATGGCCGCCACGGCTTCGGCGGCACACGTCCATCCGATGGTCTAAATTTTCGATGACGCTGAGGCATGATTGAGGTTCAATGTCGTTAATGTGCCAAATTATCTCATCCTTTAGCTCTTGAATTGTTGTTGGTTTATTGGCGTACACCTTTTCTTTCAAATAACCCCAAAGAAAGAAGTCCAACGGTGTCAAATCACATGATCTTGGCGGCCAGTTGACATCGCCGCGACGTGAGATTATTTGGCCATCAAATTTTTCGCGCAAAAAAGCCATTGTTTCGTTAGCTGTGTGGCAAGAGGCACCGTCCTGTTGAAACCACATATCGTCCACATCCACATCTTCCAATTCAGGCCACAAAAAGGTGTTGGTGAGAGGTGCAATTGTTAGGCACGACGACGAGTTGAGGTCATTGAGTGTCAATGAGTCATTGTTAAAATTTCAAATTGTCTTATTTTGCTCTCTAAAATAACTCGAAGCAAAATCAAGCTTTGCTTACTGTTTGAGCTGATGAGGTGAAAAGGATTTTTTTCGCAGATCCTTTTCCCAGCTACTAGTCTAACAGATTCAATTAAGTGTCAGTATTATTATACAGGTAATAAAAAAAAGGTCCCAGCGATAGCCGAGTGGGAGACGGTAGGACTGCAAAATCAAAGGTCTCGGGCTCGAACCTACAGCGACACCTCTGTCAATAAATCGTTAAGATTCGTCTTTTCAAACACATGTGTATGTATTTATTATATAAATTATCGCTCGCTTATGGTAAAGGAAAACATCGTATTGTCAAAAAGTACTCAAGGTCGTGCGAAGTCTACCAATCCGCACTTGGCCAATGTGGTGATCCTAACCCTTCTCATCATGAGAATAGGCCCGAGCCCAGCAATGCAGCAGTGGGACATGTATAAGATACAGGCTGCTATTGTTTATATTTATTATAATTAAAAAAGGAGGCAGAAGATGAAATGTAATATAGCTCATACATTTAAATTAAAAAATATTCACAGTAGCATATAACCTTTAGCGATATTAAGTGGGCCCCTCACCTGCAGGCACGAAGTGTCGGCATTCGGTATGCTGGCATCGCGCCAGACTTACAGTGACAGTATGGAATGCGCCTGCGCATATCAAACAATCTTCACATGAAATGTTAATGGATCTGATGAAATCGGTCGGTGTTATTTTGTGTACAGGTAAACTATTTGGCATCAGTTCATGATATTTAACCAGTGCTCGTTTTAAACTCTAGTTTTTGTTTCATTTCAGTCATATTTTGACTTTTTTTATTAAAATATAACTCATAACTCATAACTTATTTATTGGTAAAAAATATATTACACGTCAATACAATATTTTCATCAAACAAACCATTTGCATAATGAGAAATTAATTAATTATTGGAAAACTAATAATGAAAAAAATGAAATCGTGAAAAACAAAAACATAAAACAAACAAAAATCATATCATGATCTCATATTCCTCTCTTATAAAATCCGGCCTACGAAGCGCAAGAGTAAATTTCTCAGTCTTCGTAGTTTTAAGAACATAGATCTGGAGCGTTTGGTGTTGGATGCAGGCAATATTGACTGGTCCCCTGTTTACAACTGCGAGGATTTAGATGATAAGGTCGTTACTTTTAACAAAATAATATTAGACTTGTACGATGTCCATGCGCCACTCAAAAAGGTCAAGGCTAAGCACCTTCCTGCGCCTTGGCTAACACCAGCGATCAAGTCTTTTATGTCAAAACGTGACAAGGCTAAATCAAAATATCGTAGGGATCCCACCGAGGTAAATTGGGACACGTACAAAATGCTTCGAAATCGTTGCGGTCGGATGTGTAGAGATGCCAAAAGACGCCACATACACAGCTCAATCCAAAACCTTAAAACCACACAAGTTTGGCAATTCCTTAAAACCCTAGGCATTGGCAAAAATTCTGCGAATGGTAACTCTGACATTGACATCAATGCATTAAATGCCCATTTCTCTCTCTCCCCTGTTGTCATTGATCAGAGTACCAAAACTGCAACCTTGACACACCTTTCTAATCTCCCTCGGCCACTTAATACTGCTTTCTGTTTTCACCCGGTTGTGGAACTAGACGTTAAGAAATCTATCCAGTCCATATCCACCAAAGCGGTAGGAGATGATGGTCTTCAAATCCAAATGTTTCTCCCTATCCTTACGGCTACTTTGCCCATTATTACCCACATCATCAATTACTCCCTTTGCTTCAACTCCTTTCCCACCTCTTGGAAGAAGGCACATGTCCTACCGCTTCCCAAAGTTTCCAATCCCACTTCATTGTCCCAGTACCGTCCTATATCCATTCTTCCTGTGATGTCCAAAATCCTAGAGAGTACTGTCCATGACCAACTATCCCATTACCTTTATTCCAACAGCCTGCTGAGTCCATACCAGTCTGGGTTCCGTCCTGGCCATAGCACCGTTACAGCATTGGTGAAAATCACTGATGATGTGCGACTGGCTATGGAAAACAAGCGGCTCACGGTCCTGGTTTTATTGGATTTCAGCAGTGCTTTCAATTCCGTTGACTTTGATGTACTACTTGCAATCCTATCCTCTCTTAACGTCTCTACGTCTGCAACTACATGGTTCAAATCTTACCTTCAGGGTCGCTCGCAGTCGGTCCGCTATGAAGATACCAATTCTGAATGGTGTGATCTGGCTGCGGGTGTTCCTCAAGGTGGCGTTCTTTCACCTCTACTTTTCTCCATTTTTATAAATGCCATCACAAAGGTCCTTACTTCTCAATATCATCTCTACGCAGACGATTTGCAGCTGTATCGTGACTTTGAAGTTAACGACGTTGCATTAGCTATTGACGCTGTCAACAATGACCTTGCTAGCATTAGTAAATGGGCAAAGTCTTTTGGACTTTTAGTCAACCCAATTAAGTCGCAGACGGTCATTCTTGGAGGCAGATATATGACCAGTATTTTAAACCAGCAGCCTATACCACCTATCAAATATGATTCTATTTCTATTCCGCTCACAAAATATGTAAAAAATCTTGGTGTCATGATAGACTCTAATCTATCATGGGACGTTCATATCGCAGAGGTAAGCAGAAGGGTGTTCTGTTCTTTTCAGGCTCTCAAACGACTCCAGAAATTCCTACCATTTCAAACTAAAGTTACTCTTGCCCAGTCCCTTCTTCTCCCACTTATTGACTACGCTGATGTCTGTTTTCTAGATGCAAAGGAGGAACATCTTAACAAACTGGAACGTCTGCAGAATCTGGGTATCCGCTTTATTTTCGGTCTTCGGAAATATGATCATGTTTCCGAATTCAGGAAAAAATTGAGGTGGTTACCCATTCGGCAACGTCGTAACCTCCATATTCTGTCTCTTCTTTTCTCCGTCCTTCACAATCCTAATTCTCCTTCTTACCTGCGTGAACGCTTTGAGTACTTAGTGCCCAGGGGTAAACCCTGCCGTTCTTCCTCTTCTCTTCTTCTTCGTACTCCACTACACTATTCTAGCTGTTATGACGGATCCTTTTCCATTCAAGCAGTGCGGTTATGGAATAGTCTTCCTCATGGAATACGCGATAGTCCATCAATAAATGTTTTTAAGAAAAAAGTTAAAGAGCACTTTCTTTCCTTGTTAAATCAAACCAATTTGACATGATATTTATAGTTTTATTTGATTTTTATTTCTTCATGTATTGTTATTATTATTTAATAATTATATATGTAGGTAGTCGTGTGTAGGTATGTATATGTATATATATATATATATATATATATATTTATGTATATATTTATAATATATATTATTCATGAATAATATTATGTGTGTATATGTTATGTATATGTAGTTATATTTATATTTTGTATTTTCTACTTAAGTTGTACACTTATCTTGCCCTCTATGGCATCATCGTCTCCTCTATTGCTCTAGGTTTGCTGGAAGAGAACTCAAGCACTGAGTTAAGCTCGCCTTTTGTATACTCTTACTGTAATATGTTTATTTTTCTGTAATCTTTTGTGTACAATAAAGTGTTAAATAAATAAATAAATAAAAATAAAAAATAAAGAAATACCACTAATGTCAAATAATAATAATAATAATACAATGCAGAATGTCAATTACAATATGTCAATAAAAACACAAATTAATAAATTCAAAAATTCACATAAATTATTAAAATAGATTTCAGACAAAGTCAAGATTAATTTTTAAATGCTATCAATTCATCGACAGAGTAGAATGCATGCATAACAAGCCATCTTCTGAGACGATTCTTAAAACTGTCTAGAGTTAAGGCACTTATTACAGTTTCGGGTAATTTATTGTAAATTGTCGGACCCATGACATGACTTGTCTTGGACGTTTTTGTAAGCGTTCGGGATACAGCGGATAGCTTCTCTCTATTACGAGTGCAGTAGGAGTGTGTACTGCCATGTTTCTTATATGCAGGCATGTTCAATCTCACGTATATAGCTACTTGATATATTACTATACAAGGTAGTGTGAGAATGCCAAGTTTTTTGAAATAAGGCCTTGCCGATATGTCTTGTGGTATCTGGACAATGGCTCGGACGGCACGTTTCTGCATACGGAAGACGCGTTCCCAGTCGGCAGCGCTCCCCCACAGTTCCGCACCATACTGCAGCACAGAGTGCACCGACGCAAAGTAGCACGCGCGCACTTCTCTAGCAGTCATTACTCGCGCAATTCTGCTGAGGGCAAAGCATGCGCTACCTAATTGACCACATTTCTTGTTTATCTGGCTTTCCCATTTAAGCCCCCTATCAATTTCAAAGCCAAGAAATGTGGTCTGTTCAACCTGGCAAATACCCACTCCATCCACAGATACAGTCATCGGCTTAACTGGCCGTCCTGATAAGTCGAAATGAATGAAGTGAGTCTTAGCGAGGTTGAGAACCAGTCCATTTATTCTGAACCAGCGATACAACTGGTCAGCAGTATTATTGAGCCTTTCCTCTAGCTGATGAACTGTGGGTGCCGTGACAATCGCAGCGACGTCATCGGCGTACATAAATATATCAGCGCTAGGTACTGACTTGGGCAAGTCATTCAGGAGGATGGAGAATAGTATGTTAGACACAGATGATCCTTGTGCCACTCCAATTTCAGATATAATTGGGTCCGACCTTACTGTGCCTCCACCGCCATATATGACATGCAAGTCCTTTCTTTTCACAACAAATGACCAACTGGTGATAAATTACAACTGAAAGTAGTAATGAATTTTAAATCAATCTTCCAAGCCTTTTTCCAATTACATGAGCGCAAAAAATCCGCTACGGGCTTGCGATATAAATACAGATGAAAATAAACCGATCCTTATTATATAAACAACGAATGTTATTGACCTTTTATTTATTTTCAGAGGAATTCCGCTCTCGGCTCACGAAGAACTTCCAACATTATTATTTAAGTGCCTGTTACATATTTTATTGGTTTGAATGTTAAAACGAACTCAAAAATTTAATTACTATACCTTTTCCAAGCCTATTTTCTTTTTGATAGATTGCCGAGCGCTAGAATGTAACTGTCCACGTAACTATATAAATTTGTTTCTTAAAAGTCCGCCCACTATTTTGAGGCAGCATATCAGAAATAAATAGTAATGATGTTTTTAATTAAAAATATAAGCTTTAAATAATAGTGCCAATCTATATATATAAAAATGAAACCCGTTTTCCGTTGTCACGACTTGGCATGAAAACGGCTTGACCGATTTGGCTGATATTTTTTTTTGTAGTTTTCTAATACTCTGTACAAGGTTGTTACGGCAAAAAAAAAAAAAAAACAAAAAGTATTCATTTTTATATGGGGGATATTATAGATTCCAGTTCAAATTGAATAGGTACGCATACATAAGATAGGTCAGCTATAGAAAATTAAGTAGTGCATCAAATTTACGCTAAGGCGGTACGAAGTTCGCCGGGTCAGCTAGTCTTCAATATAGATTGGCAGGTAGGTAGTAATATAGATATAATATATCACGTCTATGCTCGAGCGATACCCTGGCAAAGTCTTGTAGATGGGACACACTGGGTTAGTAAAAAGGTAGGTAGTAATAGTAATACCTGTAAACCACCATATTCTGGGAAATAAATTTTATTCTATTCTATTCTATTCTACCCAAAATTTTATTACTTTATATTTTTTGGTATTTAGCAAAACAATTTTTATTTCTAGTATACGTAGTAAAACCAACATGATAATTTTCACGTTATGTTTTGGTATTTTATATGAGTGGCAATTTCATTTGCCGCCCTGGCAGTTAAAATATAAAACAAAACACAAATCAGTAAAGTTATCAGCTACGTTATATAGGAATAGTGACGTATTCACGGCAATTTAAATTATCGATTGTAATATAAACGGAAAAGTCCAAAATAACACAATTTCCCGAACCGGGAATCAAACCTGAAACCTAGCGGTAAACGATGATACGTAAATCATACCGCTAAACCGACGAGGCGGTAGATAGTCTATGTATTTGGCAAAATATAATGTTATATTCATAAATTTCTACCTTCATTCGATTAGAAAAATAGATAGGCGTGTCGATGACGTGCATGATAGTTCAAATAACTTCCATCAGATGGCGGGGCGGGGCTGTGACACATCTTCGGTATTTGCGTGCTGCGTGGGCGTTGTCTGGAGATAAAATATGATGACAACTTTTAAATCCAATGTTTTAGTAGGTACATGAACAAAAATATGAAGTATAAAAAAAAAGTTTACTACAAATTCAACCACCAGATGTCGCTCAGATGATAAGTTGAAATGGACGGCTCGGATTGGCCGAGAATCAAATGCGACCGCCAGATGTCACCAATCGTTTCTCCATACTAATATTATAAAAACCAAAATGTTTGTTCATTTGTTTGGGTTAACGCGCTAATCTCAGGTACTTCTACTTCATTGCTGTGTTGAATAGCGCATTTGTTAAGGAGGGCTCTGGACTAAATAAACAGCACGTTACGCCTAATAGGAGCTAAACACCAATTAAATATGTTGCACAAAACGAAGGGCCACTTGTTCATTAACATTACGCTAAAATGAAGTCGCGGGTAACAGCTAGTTAGTTACAAAACACTTCAACATACCTATTTCATCAAAACAACTTTACATAATCACGAGATATAAATAAACAACCAAAATACACATCACGTTTTAGACAGGATTAAATATAGCTAAAAGCTAGACCGGTCATGATTCATCATACTCAAATAACAAGCGCGTTGATTATGTGTGTGTATATTCTGAAACACATTGTGCTACGTTATAAATAATCAATACGAACGTACAGTCAACATTGAATTTTCTATCATCATACTTTGCTTTTTGTATCAGTAAAGACAACCGGTCTTGCTGCTCATTGCTGAGAAAAGAGGAGATGTGTTGGAAAAACCAAAAACAGGATTCGGGAAGCTGAGCAGAAAGGAGAATTGGAAAAGGACGGAACCATCTCCTCTCTTCATCGTTCTGGTGGAAGGGCAACCAGGTCTATGCTGAAAATACTGGCACGGTATAAGTTCTTATTTGTAGATTTCAAGAGTATTTACTCAACTACCTATTTTAATATAGATCAACGAATTGAGAGAAGCTCACAGCTCATTATTTTTGTGGTGCCATAAAATCACACAAAATATAACTTCACAAATTCAAGCTAAACAGTCAGAAACATTGGACAGGTGTCTATCATTCCAATCGTGTGAATATTGCGATTGCTCGTGACGTTCGTGACCTTTACCGATCCTCAAATTCAGACTGTCATTGCATTTTTGCGTGAAATGAACCGTAATTGATGTGTTTTCGTTCGAAATAATACAATGTAACACTTTTAATTCAATGTCAGTGTAACCTTACTTTGACATCATAGTTTGCATATTTGTTTGTGATGTAATACCGGTATTATTTCAGTTGCAAGTATGTAAAGGTCGACGTTTTCAAGTGCTTTGCAAACACAACGAAAATTGTCATGATCGTGAAACTGTGTCCCAGTGATTTTTATAGGCACATTCTTGTAAACACTTTTTTATTATATATCACACTTCACACAACATACACACAACGCCATCTAGTCCCAAACTAAACAGAGCTTGTACTATGGGTACTAGAATAACTAATACTAATACATATATACTTTTATTTTGTAAATACATTCTTATTGTACATTGAAACACCCAGACCAAGACAAACTTTCATGTTCATGGACAAAGATTTGTCTTGAGCGGGCATCGAATCCGCTACCTCAGCGTCCACACATACACTGTACACTACCCACTCCGCCATCTGGTCATCAAATGTGCTACTCTGAATGCAATTATTATGATCTTGAATTCTATTCTGATGAAAATCGAGATAAAATATCAAGTACGTAGAAATAACGGCTTTGCGACCATAAAATGCCTTGTATTTAAAAAAAAAGCAAATAGGTACACGAATTCACACGAATAAATTATAAAATATATGTTAGTATTGTGCATCTAAACTACAAACCATTATGATTTTGACATTGTTTATCCACACATTAAAAAAAAAAAATATTAAAAAAAAAAACATTTCATAATGTTGCACAACATTTTGCTCAAATTCAATATATTTATTTTATTTGGCAACAGGTATGTCTACCTCCGCCAGACAAAATTACAGTTAAAACGTCTTGGAACTATCTGTGTTGTAGATAATTGAACTAATTAAACTGTACTACTAGATAAAGAACTGTCGCAGAATACCAAAGTATCTATGTGACACGATAAAATGTCAACTTTTATTTAGAAGATATATATCACAAATAAAGCCGAATTTTATTATCAGACAGTATTAAAAGTTTTTATTTTGTAGAAAACACTATCTAGCACGATTAAATAAGGGATTGTAATCCGGTGCGGTGGATCCGGTAATCCGGCGGTTCTGTATTTGGCTAATTACCTACTAATGGAAAGAATCGGATCCTGTAAAAATACAAAAGCAAATCAAAAATTAAGAAAGCATTTGCCAAATTAAGGTTGATCTCGACATAATAATTTTATAAATCACTTACACACCTATTATATGTCAAAGGTCAAGTGGCTATTGACAATAACAAATGCAGAGCCAACTGGCGGCAGCGGCATCACGTCTAGCGTTCTGGCAACGACGCGCGCCTCTTTAGAGACAACAGTACAGAGCGTAGTTTAACTACGCTATGTACTGTTTGTTTAACTGTTTCTTTACTTAATTACCTATAATTTAACATTATTACACGTAGAAATTACAATTTACTCCAAAAAATATATTTCAAAGTAATTCATTTACTGCTTCATAAATACGTAATATTTTTTTATTTTATGTATTATTATTAAAACTGAAACAAAAACCTTACTTTTATCGCACTAAGAATTAAAATAGAGGAACTACCATTAATTACCAATCCCGTCCGAATCTAGTCGGGTTCGGTCAAATGGCGCCAATCCGGTTAAATCCGGCCGGATTGAAAATGCCACCGGCTTGCAATCCCTAGATCCAATATATTTAATGAAATACTAAAGAAAATCTTTATTTTAAACCAAAATACATTTCTGTTAATCACAAAAATAAAATAATTAAACCTATAATAAAAATAACTAAAACTAAAACTATATACACTAATCAAGCAAACCGCTACTAAATACTAAATAAATATATAATAAATACTAAAGTAAATAAAACAATTAAATGGCATTTAAGAAAACATAAAACTTCATTTCAAAGAATCCCGAAGCTCCTAAATGCATCATTAACGACAGTGCACCGGCAAAGAGACGCACTGCTAAGAATAAACATCAATACGGTGCCAGAATACCGTATACTAAGTAAAATCACAGGACAATAAGAACTTACATTGACAAATTATTATGTTTTGTTAAAACACCATAAGTATTGGCAATTATTTAAAATCAAGATGATTATATATTTATTTATTCTATTTTGAGCTGCTGGGATGAAAGTTATGTGCGACACGAGATCAAAGTTATTTATATCTCATGCTTTTGTGTCCACTACGCTCAAGATTCTAAACTAGAATCTTTCATACTATTTAAACTAACGTGAGAAGACATCTTTACTAAAGAAAAACGGGTTACTCACGTATTTTATGTCAGAATTTTGCCGACCGGTTTCTTCATTAAGGAAGTATTTTCATCAGGGCTGTGAGTGCAGTACGCTCGATGCAGTCAGTACCCCGGCTCGCGCTACACTCCGAAATTTTATGTCGGCAAAATTCCGACATAAAATCCGTGAGTAACCCGTTTTCCTCTAGTAATCTTTTACTTATTTGGGACTCGAAATCAGCACTCGTCGAAAATACAAACTTTGCTCTCTTGTAGCACAAATAACTATTGTCATATCCGACTATTAAGCGAATTTAATACAAGAGAAATTTTGAATCATTTCAACAGTATCAATCTAACTAAGCCCTCTGGTATGCAAAGTTTATTTTTAAACTTTGCAGTGTTGATGTGT
Organism: Hypena proboscidalis; assembly: GCA_905147285.1. Taxonomy (NCBI): domain Eukaryota; kingdom Metazoa; phylum Arthropoda; class Insecta; order Lepidoptera; family Erebidae; genus Hypena; species Hypena proboscidalis. Next base: position 4,761,330 of record LR990129.1, on the reverse strand, counting down.
CATGTGGTCATTCCTCGCGACATTTTATTTTCATTTTTTATTTGAGTTCAAAGACCGTGGCGGCATTTCCAAATCGATAAATCTTTTAAATTTAATTTTGTACGAAACATTTTGGTATTCGCAAAAATAATTATATCATCAACATTTTATATTACCGGGTTAATCATAATAGTACCGGATTACTCATAAATTTAGTATGATCTATATTCATCTATTAATAGTGGGTCATCAAGAAGTCAAGGAAAAGGCGGAGAGGAGAGAAGAATTCGGAGTATTTTAGGCTATTCTGGAATTAGGAAGAAGTTCTCCGACAAGTTGCTTTTCTTAAATGAAGAACGATGATATTCATTGAGTGTATCGTGCCTCATAATCGTATATATTATTATATTATTTTAATCAATTCAATCGATCGTTTTACTATCACTGCTTTGCTATCAGTCGTCAATCGTGGCTGCCAGTCTAAAATATACGTTTACTAAGAACATTGACTGACAGAGAGTTATTTGCAGTTGCAAAAACAACTATTCGGAGTCATGTTAAAACAATAAATGTCATTCAAAGAGACGAATATAACACGAATATTCATTTGATCTGAGCAACTGACCTAAGACACAAAACATGTCATGTCGTTTTTAATATAACAGTTATATGACGGCTTGCGATTATCTAATCTATATTGCCATACCTCTTGACCTGTGCTATGGTTTCCTTGGACCTATGGTGATTTTTTTTAACCCATAGTACAAGCAAAACTCGTAGTAATATCGAGTTTTGCTCACTGAAAAGACTCGAAGCAAAAATTTGTTTGCTCACTGTTTTCATACAACAAAGAAAGACTTTTCAAACTGCTGAGGTAAAAAATGTATATATTTTCATGAAGAACAGAACGAGCCATGGCTGGCATCACATCCTTCTTTATTAAACATGTTGATGGGCAAAGGTCTTTCCCATTTTTGCACGTTCCTTGTGCCTTTATTGCCAGCCTTGCAGTAAAGTCCAGCCCATAATAAAATTCAAAAGTAACTCTGTATGTCTGTTACACCTTCACGGCAAATCAGTGAATCAATCTTGAATATAATTCCTATGGAGATAATCGAAGACCTTAGAAAGGACATGGGTCTTATTTAACTGTCGTACTACCCGGCGAAGCTTGTAGTTATATAAGTCCCAGCTAGGCATGTGCGACACCGGGATATCTAACACGTGATTCTTTCTAGCGGACTTTCAATACTGAGTCACTCAAAGTGATTTGTTTTTGTACTTGTGTATATCAACAATTGCTTTTAGTGAGTTCTAAAGAATTATATCAGTCGAAACAATGCAACGGGCACTGACCGAATTGTATTTAGGTTTGCTTTTTTACGCATACGGCAAGTGAGTTAATATTCTAATAGAAGCTGCTCTAAGTACGACTACGATTTAACTAAGCGGAGTAATAAAACAATCATACATATTTATTTCATAGTTAAGATTAATTAACGTTTACTGATTGCAAAAACAGTGAATAAATCAAAAACAAAGATCCATTTCGGCGATAATAGACCGGGAGATAACGTAGCTCCAAAACTAGTTATCGAACGCCGGCCACTTTCCTACACCCAAACCCCCACGTGTGCACCAGCTAATGTTGAGTTCTGGTATCAATATTGCAAGATCTATTCAATAAGATGGAAATCTTCAGCGTAAAAACACTACCTTCAATGCTACGCTATCTCCCTTACTATAAAGAATGTGACTGTGTCTGTGTCTGGACATCGTAAATACTTTTAGTTCGCATAACTCTATGACGGACGGTCGAAAATATTTATATGCGAGTTGGAAATAATATGGAATGTTAAGGAAACATGAAGGTCGGGGTGTGTGTTTCATCATCGAGACCAGATATACTCTCAGAAATTCCCCTGGACTACCTAGACTATTTTGTTTTTTTTATATGGCAGTGGTCTTTTAGATTAGGTTTGTACATAGAGACTAACCTAAAAATAAATGACTTAAGCTTTAAGTCATTTATTTTTAGGTTAGTAGAAATCTTGTTTTTATTTTTTTATTAATAATTTCATTGCAATAAAGACATATATATGGCAGGTGAGATAGAAGAACGCTGGGATCGATTAACGCCATTTATTGTAATTATTTCAATTCCTTAGATTTTACAAAAATATATACAAGGTACTTACATATATTTGTACTCTGTAACACAAATATCACATATAACTGACTCGTCTACAAATAATTTGCTGATATTGATCCACTTGGCTAAGATTGAATGTAGAGCAAAACATAAATTACAAACTCTCTGTAATTATGATTTGTTTTTTACCAAATTATGATCTCAAATTTGAAATTTTAATCGGAGATTAAATAATTATAAGTGAGTTACGATTTGAATTGCCAACTACAAAGAAGTAAAACTATTACATCCAGTCATACGCATAATTTATGTCTTCCGTGTTATGCGTATTTCTTCAATGTGTCATATTTATTCAATTGGAACAGGCATTGAGAAAGTGCCATTCCAAAATACGACCACACCTCAAATAAATACAATAAAAAAATACTCCTTTGTACAAATAAGTACCTATCCCATATCGAGGATAATTAATATTAATATGATTATTATTATTTATTAGATATAGTTTGGTGATATGGATGATAACAATAAAATTCGCCCCTTTTTAACAACGACTGAGACGGTCATTGGCCGTCTGGGCTAAAAACAAGCACGAACTATTTATAATCATCATCATCATTAACACATGCGCAAAAAACAACGGAGCACTTCCAAAAAATACGCTAATTACAAACGTGAGGTAATTATCAGTAACATTGAACTTGGAATTTGACATTGAGTTCTCTTCGAGTAATGTGCCAAACTACTGCTCATACAAATTCCTGCCTTAAGCTCTTAGCTTTTAGAATAATTATTTTTTATTGAATGGCAAGCAGGTATTCGTCAACGCATGACAGCGTAATGTTTTCTGGCTCTCGTCCAACCTCTCGACTATTTCCAAAAGAGCAATTAAAGAGCTAAAGCAAATGATATAAATATATCTGAAGACGCTGAATTCAACAATAAAAATAGAATTGCTTAGAACAATATGCCAGAAAATGAAGCACGTAAAAGGTTGTAATTTTACTAAAATTTATAAATTACCTAATTGACCTTTCCTGTGGAATAATTTCTAGCAATTTTGGTGACGAAAATTTTAGGGAGTTTAAAAGAAAAGTAAAAATATGAAAAGAACAATTAATTTATTTTGGTCCCATCATATGCAATTGTTATTTTAGTTGTAAATGAATACCTTATGTTTGATTTTTACAATAATTTAGTTATCACATCACTTAAACTAAATACACATGTTATCACATGGCAATTATGTAGTATATTTACACACAGCAATAAGCAACATTGCGACCAATATATTTACTAGCTGCAAAAATACTTCACCGTATCTTTAAACGTATATACTAAGTACAACACATTATAACGTCTTCACATTCACCAAATCTTTTATGAACTCAGTCTTTTTTTATTTTTCATCATCTTATACACCGTCCACTTCCATACATCTTCACACAAATCACAGTAATTCTTTTTCAATAAGCTATATTTTTCACAATTCAAGTTCTCAGGATAGGTCCATATCGTTGTCTAAACCAAGTCATGCCGCTGTAATCAGCCTCGTACACATCAGGTATCTCCTTGTCGATAGCTTCACAGTACACCATCTTCACTGAAGGCTCTCCGAAAAGTCTTTCTTCATACTTAATTAGCTGTTTGAAGAATCCTGTGTTCGGTCGGATTTGTGGTCTGCAAGAAATGACGGTATCATTAACTCGTTGACCAACTAACACAACAAGAAAATGTACCGAAGAATGTCAATGTTTATTTCTTCTAAATTAAATTGAAACTCAAGAGTCATTTCATTACCAATTGATTCAATCAACTCACCGTCGCTGCTTCATGTGATGATAGGCATCTCTCAAGGTCATCTTCTGCCACTTGATTAGATACGCGAGACAGAGTGTGACAGACCTGGATATACCAGCCACGCAGTGGACCAGCACCACCTCACCGTTAGAGACCACCTGATTACCCAAAAAAACTATTATTAATGAACTGCGAATTCTAATGCTGCAAAAAAAAATAAGAATACGGTTGCCGCAATTCAGAAATACGCTAGCTAATGCTAACGAATTATAATGTTTACAAATCGAAAAGTATTGAGATCACTATTGAACTTGAATAACAGTCCAACTACGATTGAGATCATGGATGCAAAGAAGACTAATAAGAATTTATTTTATTTACTTCATTGATAAGGTCTGCAATGCTTTCCATGTAAGGGTGCATGTCTGAGTTCGGTGTGTCCAGTAGGGGTACGAGCTGTCGTGGCACATAGTCTTCAGGCGGAGGTGGAAGTTCTGGAGCTGCGCTTACGATGAGAGCAGGTTGCAGAGCTCTCACTGCTCCAGGCAATGCGTGAGCACCACATATGAAGAGTGATGACGTGACACGAGACACTCCAAGAGGACAACCCCTGAAAAAAGTGTTAAGTTTAAAAACTTACGGAATAAAATGCGTACATACAAGGATATCAATGAAAACATGACTAAAGGAATTTTGGCCCAAATCGCGACAGCGTCCGAGCTCACAGGCACGTAAACACCACATTCCAAGCAGTTGTGTCACTTTGGCATCCAGCCAACACATCTGACCTAGCAAACTTGCTAATGCTGATACATCTGAGTGAACTTCTTTATAATTCGGATTGTTACGTTCATTACCACTTAGATACTTTGGTTTGCCTCTTTACTAACTCTAGCTCTCACTCTAATAACGTTCAAGCTGATCATTAGTCAGTTGTTACGATTTGAACTGCCACTGTTACAACTCTGCCAACAACAGCTAGTTAATTACTAGAACCTATTTCTTTGACTAGACTAAATGACTCGACTTAATAGGTACCAAATTTTCTTACTTGTTTAATTCCTCTTTGGTCAAAATTGGAGTTCCAACAACCACAGTCGGTTCATTTTCTCCTGCACACACAACTTTGTCCCCAACTGTGACACAAATGACTTTCATTGCAATGATCAAGTCGGTTTGCTTAGTGTTCACTTCACAAAATTAACTTTTCACTCAAAATTGTATTTTTTGATTCGATTTTTCAAGTTTTGTCACTGAAAGAGAAGTATCACATAACTTAATCACGGCTATAGCTGTTACCTTTTCAGTTTTACTACAATTAGATTATTTTTATCAGCAGCGTTTTTAAATATTATCTTCAGTTATTTGTACTTCATTTTCTTATTATTAATTCACTGAGTCGTATTTAATATCGATTTTGCTATTCGTCGTTATAGCGTGCGTGCGCGCTAGTCGATTTGCCGGGTCGGACTGACTGAGCAGTAGTGATACGGTACGCGAAATCCCGTGACGATTTGGGATTGCAATATCCGACACATTCCACGGTTTATTTTTGAACGAAAGTGACGCTTTTTGTTTACATGCCTCTTGTGCTGATTTTGGTGTGAATGAAGGGTTTAAACGTGGCATTACGCAGTGTTTTATATTTTCGTTATTGCTAGTATTGCTACATTATCGAAATGAGTCAAAATTATTTATAAAACCTTAACTGTGAGAACAAAACCAATTTGAACGAACAATGTAGTTAATGTTAGTTTTTTGACAGGCGTTTTCTTGACAAAGTTGTATCTTTTACCTATAGTCAAAACATAAAATTAAAACTTGTATCTCACGAGCTCCGTGCCGGTTACGGTATATTTAACTTGTGTGACAATTTTCGGCAACATCATAAGGTTTGTTTTTTAAGTAGCAAAGTCACGCAGTTAAGAGCATGATATGCCGCGAATATTTTTGTAGATGATTATATTGATGTGAGAATTGACGCAGGCTTAGAATTCAAACCTAATCTTGCGTAAATTCTAACAACAATACGGTTATCTACAAAAAATGTTATCTAAAAGACACTTGTTTTCTTAATCTCACAAATATTTGGTCGCATATAAATAGTTGCAGCACATTATGCACTCAACACAAAATAAAATGTTAATGATGTTATTACGAACAGCGTTGGCGCTGCCAATTTGCACACATTATGCTTTTAGGATTCCGCTATAAGGCTAAAAATCGATAATTGGTCTGTTTATTAAATTTGATTGTACAACTTAAGTAAAATCTATCGGCAATTAACGCGATCATACATTATTTACCTTTTAAGCTTTAAATAATGTATGATAGCGTTAATTCCAGTTAGGTCCTTATAGTTTTAAATATAAATTTAAAAAATATCTTTTATGCATACAAAAATCTCCTATTCATTAATGTGGTATATCAACAAGCAAGCATACAAACATCATTTTTTTTTTAAAATTTCCTATATTTAGGTATTTATCCTTTTATGTATTTACTATTTTTATAATATAATTGCCAGTATTTAACTATTATTTTTCATTATTGTTTTTGTTATAATATAAATTCCTCAGCATTTATTTACTATAACTTATTGTATTTATTTATTTATAAAATAATCAGGTACCAGTTGAAAACCAGCGCCAGGCACCTGTGTCTGGCAATAAGCTGAACTGGTTACCAATTTGGAAGTTAGCACGAAACACTGTAATTTTAAGTGATATTGACTTTGTATGTATATTTAATAAGACACTTCTTATCTGTTATTTCTAGCATTTTATTAACTGTATCGTTTCTTAGCATTATGTATAATTATTCTATTTTTGTTGTGTGTATCGTGTACTTCCAAATAAATGTATTTTCTTTCTTTTCTTCTTTTCTTTCTATTTTACTTAATCATGCAACGCGTAAGTTAAAAAAAATTAACTTATTTAATTAAATAAGATCCTTTTAGTATATATTTTTATACTAAAACTCCATAATATCACGCTTGGTGCAAGGATACTCAGAAAATACACTTATAATTTGAAGCACAGGCCGTATGTCTTCTGCGATCCAAACAATGGACAAATCGAACGATACCATACAATTCTGATTGTTATTAACAATAATCGCGCGTTTTGATTGGCTTACAAAAATGTATTGTTAGGTGTTTGAGTCGCGGAGGACACGGCTTTAGTCAATTGCTATTTAATTTAAATAACTCCATCTATCGTTAGGTTTATGTACTACTAGAGTGACATAGTAACTGCATTCCAACTTGGACTTTCACCCCGGCTCAATGTTGTCTCCACAGATTACATTAGTTGTCTCTAACAGAAGACTATGTTTATTACGTGTGTGGTGTGTGAAAGTTAAATAATAAATGTTTATTTTAATAATAAAACGAACACTTTTTTAGCTTTTTATGATTACCAAAAATAATCCTTGAAGTTGAATTAAGTTTTGTAGTGTATCAAAATATACTACCTTGTAGAATGTAAGTACCAATCTTATTTAAAATAATTATTCAATTAAATATCCACCAAGGTTTTTTAAATTTATTGTTTTAAAAAGCCCTTTTTGTTTTTATAGTGATCAAAAATTTGAAAAAATTAAACTTTTGGTTAACAGTAAATAGGATATAAATAAATATTACTTGCTTTTTACATACTTACTTCGGATAAATTTTAAAAACCTGCTTTCATACATTTCGATGTAATGCATGCATAGTTTAGGAATGTTAAGGTTATACAGTAAGAAATAGTAAAATAATTAACACTTTTTAATTATTCAATCTACAGAACCACAATACTCTTATAAAAAAACACTTCTAGACTATAAAATATGGATATTTTGGTTGTCACCTAACCTTTAGTTAGAGGAATTAAAATTCTCAATTAAAAGTTGAATTTCTGTGAAGGTCACAAAATAGGTCATACCGAATTGCATTTTTGTATTATAAGAAAATATTTTAACGATGCTCCACCCCTCAATGTCAAAAATACTGAAGATATAAAACACTTGGCCTAGGTCAGGATCCACGGGTAGTTCTTCAAACTGGCTGATTCGTCTTAACAAAATTTAATTTTACATGTTCATATGAAGAATGGATACCAAAAATATAATAATATTTTAAATATATTATAATATTTTAGTACTTAGTCGTGTTTACTTAACTCGTCTCTATATAGTGTCTGCTATTAAAATTTATCTAAATTGTTTAAATTGTCAGAAAAATTATTTGTTTATATGTTCATGATAATATGCCACGAAAAAAAACTGGTTAATTCTACTATATTTCTGGAGTAATAGTACTTACAAATAATTTCTACTAAAATAATAACCTTAATAAATAATAATAAATATGTTTCTTAAATAAAATAAAATAATGATATTTACCATATGAATCAGTCATAGATGAGTGAGGTTTTTACCTAAAATCATGCATAACATATCACACATACATATTTAAGAGTAGACATATTTATCCTCAAATCTATTTCTCAAAATCATCACATGAAATGTTAACCAAAAAGCATTGTGATAAGTAAACCAAGCCCAGATCAATGAGACATTTCCTTTCTTAACACCGAGATCTAAGCCAACTAGCCGCATGTACCTACTCTATCAGATCGTTCTTTCATAGACTGGTTCCTTCTCGCGCGAGAAGCCATCTTATTATCATTACCCATCCGTTTACGTCCAAGTAAAGCATACGACATATCAATCAATATTTTACGCAGAAAACTTTATTTTACTAATTAATAAACACACTGAGATAGTGTTAATTAAAATATAGGTATTATATTTTTTGTAAGAAGGCAAATAAACTCATTTCTTTAAAATTATAATTTATACTGTTTGAATTTTGTTCCGAAAAATGCCAAATAGACACGCTATTTTAATCAGAAGAACACACTGTAAACATTTTTATCTTAAATTTAGACGGCAATATTCTCAAATATAATTTATCCCAGCTATCAATGAAGCTAAGCTGTACAAATATAAAATTATTTTGTGTATTAGTTAAAGAAATATGCCCATAGACATGCAAATTGAGTCTCTGAAGAATTACATGAGCTGAAACAACTTTTAGCAAGGGATTCTTCGAGAATAAAAATATTAACAATAAATTGTGTAAAAAAAACAAGATCATTATTGAAAAGTTGATGAAATAACTACTAGTTGTACTAGCGTCTTACACATGCTTGCTTCCTTCCATTAAGTGGACAACAAACTTGTTTGCTGCGTAGGTTGATAATCACACACTAAAAGCTGTAGTTTTTTTCTTATCTAGTATTTATATAATACTATCTTCCGCCTGCGACTCCGCCCGCCTGGAATGTCGATAAAAAGTATAAGTTATATTGCTATATGTTAGTCCAGGCATCCAGTTTCTACGTGAAAGAGAAACAAACATCCTTACATCCATACTCACCAATTTTCACTTTTAGTAAGGTTTAGTAAGGATATTACAAATTTAAATGTTACATCTAATAATTATATATGACTATATGTATATATATAACATGTACTATTAGTAATTCTGGCTTGTATTCTGGCTTTCTGTAACAAAATGTCACTTTGTTTTCTGTGCTAATAATGCTGTATGTTTGCCATAAATAAAGAAATAAAATCATTAAAACTGTACCTACCTCATTCTATAGATGGATTCGATGATATGTAGATTTTTTGCTAGCGATTGTTTGGCACCGACTAAAAAACAGTGGAAAAATAGGCTTCCAAGGCCACCTTGTTTTTTAATTATAAATAGAGATTAGAGATTGAATAATGTTTTTGTGTAACTTGAAATGTGAATGTACTGTGTAACTTGAAATGATTCGCATACATAACATTACACAACAACATTTTTGTGAGTTTTTATTTTTATGTTTTTTGAGAATGAAATTACTCTTAGTACGCTCAACTGGGGTAACTTTAAATTGCCGTCTAACTTTTAACAAAGTTGATAAAAGGTTTTTAATTTATTTGACGAAAAATAATTAATGTTTCAATATCTCGCTCCTTGAATACAAAAGGGCCACAAATAAAAAAATTTAAAAAATCGTTTTATTGCAAAAATGACACCTAAACCGACTATATTTTAAATTTAAAAAAAACTCCCATCATTTTTGCTTATATTATGGACACACTGACTTACCGCCATTTTTGCATTAGAGCACTTTGACAGGTAAAGTCAGTGCAAAACAGCCATTTTGTTTGTTGCGCCCCGAGATTCAACGCAAACGCACGTCGGTTGCGTGAAAAAGTGCCACAATCCAAAATACGTCTGAGTTGGATTCAAAATTTCAGGTAAGTGTGATTATATTTTACAATACAAAAGTGCCATATTTTGGAAAACGTCCGTTTAGCATTCTAATATTAGTATTTATAATCGAAATATATAATACAAAAGTGCCATATTTTGGAAAACGTCCGTTTAGAATTCTAACATTAGTATTTGTAATCTAAATATATAATACAAAAGTGCCATATTTTGAAAAACGTCCGTTTAGCATTCTAACATTAGTATTTATAATCTAAATATATAATACTAAAGTGCCATATTTTTGAAAACGTCCGTTTAGCATTCTAACATTAATATTTGTAATCTAAATTATATAATGCAAAAGTGCCACATTTTGAAAAACGTACGTTTAGCATTCTAACATTAGTATTTGTAATCTTAATATAAAATACAAAAGTGCCATAATTTGGAAAACGTCTGTTTTGCATTCTAACATTAGGTATTATTTGTAGTTTTATATTGTAATACAACAGTAGCATATTTTGAAATGCGTCTCTTTTGCATTAGATTATAGTGGAATAAATAATTTGGCCGTTTTGCATGATGTTAATTTTGTTCTATTCTTATTACTTCAGTGATTTTTTACTTAATAACCATACAAATGTATTTATTTGTTTGTAAATTATTAATATTATACTAAATTGAAGCCCTGTCACTGTAGCTTTAGTCACTAATTTAAAGGTTTTTAAATAAGTGTTTGTAGGTACCTATTATAATATGGGTAGATATTCGTAAATGTTGAAAAATATGTGATTAAGATGCATTACCTCATATTTTCTGTGAATTTGAATGTTAAATATGGCGGCAGTAGTTAAAATTTGTTAAATATAACTAAGGTGTTATTACTGGTAAATTAGTATTGAAAATGCCATGCTAAGGATCGTTATGTATTAGATTGTGTGTATGTTTATTTATTGTATGTATGTATTGTGTGTATGTATTAAGGACTGTATAATATATTATTATATGTATATAATTGTGTGTATTTTATGTTTTTTTTAAACTTTAAATATGTTTTGTTTCAGTAACATAATGAATAGAGCACGAAAAATCGACGAAATCGACGAAAAACGATCAATATTAGAGGATGAAGACAGTGAAGTAAGCTGTGTAACGAATACCAAAAACACAAATAGGCCTAAAATAGTTGTTGAACAGAGTGACTCAAGTAGCAGTTCAAGCAACTCTGATAATGACTCAGATACCAATTGCAGGCGATCAACAACATCCAGTAGTTCATCAAATGCAGATTTGTTTTCAGATGACAGTGTTGAAGATCCCAACTTTCTACCTAGGCATGAAGATAAACAGTCAAAAGTAATTGCCAAACCATTTTGAACCTTACTTACTCATCAATGATAACCTACCAATCAATTTGGATACTCAGTCGCCTAATATACATACACAGCCATCCATCAGTCATAATCAGTCACCTAGCGTGAATATTCAGTCACCCAGCATGGGTAGTGACTGCTAGCGTCTTCAAGAATTCTTACGAAACTGAAGAGTTTACCTCGGTTGCTACGCTGACAAAGAGAAGGTCTGCTAATCCTATAGTACAAACAAAAACTTAAAATAAGTGAAACTAGAAAACAGCGTATTCTTAAACTTATTGAAAAAAATATCATTCCTAAGTAATACCAAAGCTTTTACGAAAATTTGTTATTTTGATAATAGATACCTAATTGTGATAATATTTAGAATTGTTAATTCAAAAGTTACTTTTAATAGATAATAAAGACTTTTAATTTCATACAAACATTTACATAACAATAATAAATAACGATTATAAATTTCAACTTAGTGTTCTAACGTAAAAAGTGCCTTAAATTGTTTATAACTGTGATTTTGTACTTAGATTGTTATTGTGCAATAGTATTAACGGGTGGCGCAAAAGTAAAGACCCTATTTGGTTCAGCTATAACATTTTTTCTAAATTAGAAAACTAGATTTAGATTTTTTTAAATGTATATTTGTGCCATTAAATTTCGTACCATTAGGATTTAAAGATGATGTCTTTTAAATGGTGACCTCCAGAGTTGATACACATTTGAGCCCTATTTATGACATTTTGCATAACTTGCCGTAACACTTCCTGCGATATGTTCGTTATTTCTTGACGAATGTTTTCTTTTAGAGCTGCGAGAGTCTGTGGCTTGTTCACATACACCCGAGATTTCAAAAAACCCCAAAGAAAGAAGTCTGGACTGGTCAGATCGGGTGATCTTGCAGGCCAAGGCAAATCGCCAAAACGAGAGATAACTCGGTCTGGAAAAGCGTCCCTCACTAAGTCCATAGTGTCGCGCGCTGTGTGTGCCGTAGCGCCGTCTTGTTGAAACCAGATGTGCTCCAGCCCCAATTCGTCCAAACTGGGTATCAAAAACTCACGTAACATGGTTCTGTAGCGTTCTCCAGTGACAGTTATCGCATTGCCTCCAGCGTCTTCGAAAAAATAGGGTCCGATCACTCTGTCAACACAGATGCCACACCATACAGTAACTTTTAGTGGGTGTAGAGGTGTTTCTTGAATAATGCGCGGATTATCAGTGCCCCAGAACCGAGTATTCTGCTTATTGACATGCCCTGAGAGATGGAAATGCGCTTCGTCACTCATAACCAATTTTGAAGGAAAATCATCCTCTTCAAGGTGTATCAACTCTGGAGGTCACCATTTAAAAGACATCATCTTTAAATCCTAATGGTACGAAATTTAATGGCACAAATATACATTTAAAAAAATCTAAATCTAGTTTTCTAATTTAGAAAAAATGTTATAGCTGAACCAAATAGGGTCTTTACTTTTGCGCCACCCAGTATTATAAGCTATAATATTTTGTTACTCAATTCTTTGCCTTTAGAACTGATCTCGTATTTTGTTCTGTTTAAATTATTAATGTTACAGAGAGACAAATTAGTGTCGTCAGTTGATTATTTTTGAGTTTTTTTAGAAAAATTATTTATTTTATGAATATTTTGATAATGAATATTTAAGTTTTATCTGTTGTTTTTTCATTTTATCCTACCAATATAATTGTTTTAGAGAGATGTTTAATTTTACTGAATAATAGTTACGTAAAAAGTTGATCTCAATTATATTACTTAATAATAAGTTAAGATTATTTCGTTTAGATTTTTTAATACAATGTTTTCCTGGTGTTCATTCAATATGTTTTTATCTAGTAATAAGATTACATTTTATCGATACGTTTTTTTACTAAAAAGGTACAATAAACCAGTTTTATTTGTAAAATGGTGTTAAAGTTTTGACATATTTTTTATAATATTGGTTCAAATTTTGAATGCAAAAGGGACTTTTATACTTTTTTTTCTTAATAGGTAACAGATATTACAAAGTTTATATTATACACAGATAGAGCTAAAAAATACGCATCTAATGATATATTAACATCTTATATTTAATTAATAAATATATGAAATATTAAAAAAAAACAGTTTCAAAAATTTGTTTTGGCTGTCCTGTAAAATTTATAGATTTCGATTTGTGTCCCTTTTGTATTCAAGGAGCGATCTGTGTAAAACGAATGGCCAATATGTTTTGTATCCAACGGAAGTAAAAAATAAATTGTTTCTGTTATTATTTAACAAATTACTCGTATTTTCCAAGGTGATGTTTTTGGCAGTGGTTGTTGCTCTGATTTGGAATCGTTATTTAAGGGCATCACATTGCTCGATGACCTTGAAGATCTGGCTGTTGTAACAGTGTTTAAAAATTAAGCGCCATCTAGTTACAGAGAATCATACTATAACAAAATTTACTGATGATTGTACAAGATTACAGATGCGACGCAATACTGTATAGTATTTGCCTAATTCATTCTGTCTCTGGGAGGCAGTAAGTCCTTTTTAGATGTAAAAAGTAATTTATTTGTGCCCAAACTTACATTACGTATTTTTTTTGTTTGATATGAATACGTTGACTTCGCTTTGCCTGCAGGCTATACATGCTGAAGGTCTATGATGACCAGATCAGTGCCCAACGGTTCTCAATATTGGAATTAGTCAGGAGAGACCAGTTTTCAAAATCTGCCTAATTGATCACGGTTGCTACTACAGAATACATGCTGAAGGTCTGATGATGACCAGGTTAGCGCCCAACGGTTCTCAATAATGGAATTAGTCAGGAGAAAACAGTTTTCAAAATCTGCCTATTTGATCGCGGTTGCTACTACAGAATGCATGCTGAAGGTCTGATGATGACCAGGTCAGCGCCCAACGGCTCTCAATAATAGAGTTAGTCAAGAGACCAGTTTTTTAAATCTGCCTAATTGATCACGGTTGCTACTACAGAATACATGCTGAATCATGTTGATTTACGTGTGTCTTGATTGAAGTCTGCATACCTTCGGAGTCCACCATCAGGTCAGTCAGTTCCTCACAGTCACCTAGGTCTAAGTGAGTTCTTTCAAATGAGTACAAACATGTTGGTTTACGTGTGTCATGTGATGATTGAAGTTTTCCATCATCACTGTGCTCAAGACATTCTTGAACATAGGGTGAATACAAAACATCGTTGAAAAATGTATAAACTGTTGCGACTTATCGTCGGCGATCTGAGGTCGGGAGGAGGGGGGGAGTTTTAAGGGTAAAAAACGGTTTTTTCTCGATTTCCGGCAAAACTAAAAGTCCCATGGAAAAAACGAATGACAAAGTTGTTGGTAATAAAAAGATCTAAAACTTTTGTATTTACACTTTTTTCATATAACCTCAAAATTTAATGTGAAAAATTCAAAAAACCAAGTTTTTGGTTTTTTATTTTTATCTTTTACAAACAATATTTTTTTTACGAAATTTGGTGAAAACTTACCTTTTTATGTCCCAAATACGCTGTTATTTATTTGATTTCCAACCTCAGATCACCCGTAAATTATTTTTCCTTTAATTTTTATAATATTCTCCTCCTTTTCTAATGGGTTTCATCCTACTATTATTTTTTTTTGTTTTAAAAATTATCGGCACTGGGCTAATAGTAGAGATGATGAATATAATCATCAACCAAAAATATTCAATAAACCCAATTAATAATCTAAAATATATTTGAAATCAAATTCAACGTGATTTGAACTTTGATGACCTCTTGCCGCCAAATTCGCAAGTTATCTTATCGCCCATTGTGCATTTGAAAATATTATAAAGTTGTATTTTTATTGTCAAACTGTATATTTTTGGTGTACAAAAGAATACTCTACTCTATCTCAATTGAATTTTAAACTTTAAGTCCTAAATTATAAAGATCATTTTCGTACGTGGAGCGGCGGGCCCGACCGAACGCCGAACAAACTGCCGAGCTGCACAGCAACGCGCGCATTTTGATTTTATGCGATTATGTGCTCTATCATTATTATTATAAAGATTCAATTGCTGTAAGTGATATTTTCAACCAAAAGAAAGTAATATGAATTATGATCTGTTACTATTCCTAATTTGTAGTGCTACTTGTTTGTTGTGAATTATGTTGATTTTTGGTGATGAGTTTAATTAGACTTTGATGATGTTAATTGTTTGTTTATTTTGTTGAGGCGTGGTAGGTAATCGATAAAAAGTAGCATATGTTACGCGCCTTGTAGTCAGGTACCTGCATCTAAAATTTTATCAAAATCGGTTCAGCCGTTTAGAAGATTAGCGGATACAAACAGATAGACAAAAATTAAAAATCTATATTTTGTGGCATCGGTATCGTGCAAATAACTATATCTGCTAAAAAAAACATTGATATTTTGACATTAAAAACAGTAACTTCAATTTTATTTATTTGTATTGATGATTACGAAATTTAAATGCAAATCACGAAAAATGTAAATTAGAATGTACATAAAATCAATGAACTTTTAAAAACGCCTAGGCCTAGCTATTCTCCTTTTCTATATTATACTATACTAAAAAGTCCTAAGCCTGTTCAAGTATGATGGAAAGTTCATTGAATTTAACCTAGCATCAAACTAATGCAACGATAGAACAAAATATTAAACGTTATTTACATCAACAATAAACCGAATCTCAAACCTGACAAAAAATATTAACTAATATTTTCAACCGTAAAAAATATCGATATTTTATTCTGACTGTTAACGTTTAACCAATATAATATTTCAACCATATAGTCTATGATTATTTAAAAAATAAAACTTAAATAAAACTGGGTTTTATTACGCTTACAAACTTATTTACAATTTATACTAAATAAAAAGAATATTTGCCTTACATTAAGACTATGAGTTCATTCAAGAATAATGAATTCAAAATATTATTTGAAAGAAAAAACGCACGTACATCCTCTCGTCGTAGGTGTCGTCAAGACACTGACAAGACAAATCCCGAGTAAGCGCCACGGGCATAGCGGGGGTGCTTGCTGGGGAGCTTTGCAAAGATTCGGGTTATATTTGATTATTACAAAACATAAAAATAAAAACGTGAAAATAGGGAATACAAATTGTTAAACAGGGTTTTTTCTTTCTTTTAGTATAAATATGATACAAAATGACCCAGCCGTTATGTAGACAATTTGATATTTAGTTTAAAAAAGACCCATGTTCTCAACTTTTTTGCCAACATTTGGACAAGTTTATAGAAAAAGTAAAGAATACAAAGTTTTTCTCATATACTCTAGTTTATTTGTATATTTTTTTTATAGTAATAGCATGAAAGAATTCGTCTACAAAATTCATATTACCGAGCGTATTTTTCGGGTTCGATCGATGCAATCCCCTTAATATACAAAAAGTATTAAAACAGTAATCTCTAGGTGTATCTCCAAAATGTAGCTTAAATATTGCGAAGAACTAATTTCAACTGAGATTAGACCACAATAAAAAATAATTTTATTATGGGTTACATTGAACAGTTAAAAGTCATAGAACAATAATTAATCAATGATGACATTTTGACAAACAACGCCATATATTGATGATGACATTTTGTTCATAGAATATATTCATTTAATTTAGACTTTAAGAGACTTTATTGATTAAAAAGATATCCAAGGCACTGGTACTTGCAATTTTGATTTTATTCAATTACCAACTAAACGTGAAATTTATTGTATTGTACACTATTTTCCTACTTTATCTAGATGTTAAAAATAATTATAAAAGAAAACGATATTTATTTACCAATCTGATTCGCCTTGGTTTATTTATGGAAAATCCAAGTATAACCTTTTTACGTTAAGTAATATGTTATTATTAAAGTTCAGTTGCTTTTTAATAAAAATAAATCATGAAATTTTACCTATACCTTAAAATATTTTGTATTACCTACTCAACTCTTATGATAACTTTGAATATCGGTTGTTTTTCAAGAACACTATTTAATCAATAAAATAAAAGGGTTTAAAATATAATAACATTGTGAAATACAAAATACTGTCAAAAACGTTAAAAGTTACCCAACTTGATTAAACAACTATAATTTATTCTTTAGTAGTTCGTATCAATGCTTTTGTAGAATTAGCCCAGTTTTAAAAATGTTTTTGTGGACTTTTTATTTCATTAAGTTCAATTAAATGCCAATATCTACTCCATACCCCAGTACTATCACTATAATGACTGCTTACATGCCACAAAGATAACGAACTCTAAATAAGTGCCATCCTACTCAGTTTATTGTGCGTAATTTGAGTGATAAAGAACAATTTTTAACTTGAGATAGGTAAGTACTCAATTATTTTGAGTGTTTATAGCTTAATAACGAATAAACCATCATTTTAATTTACCTCTTTAGGTATAATAAAAGCATGTTAAGAAGTATTTTGTTTGAAAATGTTAAACTGAAAATAACAATAAAAGTAGTAGTTAACTGAACAAATTGGTGTTCATTTGCCAGTATTAAAATATATTCGTAACCCATTCAATTGTTTAACCTAACATAACATGACGACTATATCTACCCAGAAGGCACTGCAGAGGTCATACACCTTCGCCAAACTTCACCTTTTCCTGCTTTGTTTAGGTCCTATGCCATATAGGTACCTATCGCTATCCACTGAGCACAATTCTACTTCCGTGCTGCTATTGAGAACTCTCTTGCGGAATAATAAAATATTTATATCTAAATTCAATTATAAACATCCGTTCCTGTGAACGGGCCCTATCTGTAACTACCTAGGTCTATACCTACAGTTTACCAAATTAAATTGGCTAAAAGGTATAGTTTTAGCACCCTTAACTCACTTTTCACCTCACTATTTTTTTTTTATCTAAAAATAATTACCATATTCAGCATTTGGATTAAGTATTATGATATCTACCATATTAATCTACGACATATGGTTTTATTATCATTGTGTAAAAGTAAATACCTACAATATTTTTACCACATGATAACAGTGTGTTTGTGTACGATTAAAATTAAGCCTTTTTAACCTTTTTGTTCTTCATAATAAAATTGTTGTTCGTAAGCAGCGGTATGGAAACGGACAGATAACTCTTCTTTATAATGGCTAATTTTAACACTTGTAAGTATTAAAAAAACGACGCCTGCACAAGGAATAGCTCCTGTGTCGCGACTCACACACACAACATACATTTCACACACACAAAGCACAGCGTCGGGCGGAGTTGCGCGTAGAAGCTAGTCTTAAAGTATAACATGAATTACATTCTTTTTAAAAAAGAAAAAAATTGCCTTTATTATTACCGAGGTCTTGATCTATATAAACTTAATTAATTTTCATTAAGATTGTTCCAGTAGATACGACGATTTTTGGGTACAAAATAAACAAACAAAAAATTATATCCTCTTTATATGTACTCGTATATTAATATTATAATTAATTATTATTAGTAACTTTGCTCATTACTTACTTGTTCATCCTAAGGTTGCCTGTAAGAAATTGCTTATAGCGATAAGGCGGCCCATTGTGCAACATAATTTTTAAGTGCAATTGTTTACAACATATTTTCTTTGTTAATATTGGTGTATAATAAAGATTACTCTATCTATCTATATATCTATTATTATTCTAAATAGGCACAGTATATGGATAAGCAAGGAAGTGGTTCTCGTGCCCTTGGATTATTTTACTAGAACAATTACACTACAGTGCTACTAACCCTAACACACTTCTAAAAATAAAATACTTATTCTCATTATTATGCACGTAATGTTACTAATTAATTTGCAAACCATTGATTGATGGATAAAGATGGACCGTTGTATTTCGATGGCTACAATGATGACTTGAATAGTAATGTGTATGTATCTACAACTAGTAATAGCAAATAGTAAGACTAAGGGCTAGTTTCTGAGGTTACGGATAGTTCTTATCTAACCCATAATATATAACCCGACCGAATTTAAAAGTGACACAAGTTACATTAAAAAAAAACACAGCTATCACTTTCGCATACCAGCGTGTGTATTATATGCTTATCGTTTTCATATATGAAATTTTTGGAAAAGATAAAATGAAGAGTTGCTGCAGGCTGATAATTATCTAAAACTTTATCAGTAATCGGTGAAATTAGGGCTAATGGTCTAATGGTTATGTCTTTAAACCTAAAGAAATTAATTACAAAATACATAATACAATTTAGACATATCTAATCTAATAATGCCATTTTAAATTACAGATTTCTGGCGGTTCCAGCTTTAACGCTGATGTAAAAGAAATGGAATATTAAGAGCCAGTAATTTTATAAATAAGGCGCCGAAACTAACTAACCAGCTCATCGCAAGGCTATAGTTAATATCCAATATACCTGAGTGCACCATTGTGTAATGAAGACGTTATCTAACAAGTAGTGCTTCTATAAAAAGACGAATAACATCATTGTGTAAATTAATCACGCACGTTAGTAAATAAATATTAGATACTCGGCGATAACCGGCTCCGAATAGAGTTCAGTACGGCCACCGAGCACGTCGCGATAACATGTGGTTCCTACTATTACTAGTCTTGCTTGTGTTACTATACTGCTACCTCACGAGAAACCACGATTACTGGGAAAAACGTAATGTGAAACATGTCCGACCTATACCATTTTTCGGCAATATGTATAGAAATGTGATGGGCATAGAGAGCACTACCGAATTATCTACTAAAATGTATAACAAGTACCCAAATGAAAAAGTGATCGGTGTGTACCATGGAACCACCCCGGAGCTCCATATTCGAGACTTGGAACTTGTTAGAAGAATTCTGAACGTAGACTTCGCTTATTTTTATCCTCGAGGACTCGGCAGGCATCCCAAGGAGGAGCCTGTTTTTGAAAATTTGTTTCATGTCGACGGAGATATTTGGAGACTGTTACGGCAACGTATAACGCCTGCTTTTACAAATGCAAAGTTGAAAAAAATGTTTCCCTTAGTGATTGATTGCGCTGAAAAGCTACAGGACGTTGTTGAAGACATAGTAAACCGTGGTGGAGAGTGCGACGTGCGCGAACTCATGGCGCGATTCACGACCGAGTTCATAGCAGCCTGCGGTTTCGGCTTGCAAGTGGACAGCATTAAAAACGAAAATTCTGCCTTCAGAAAATTTGGCATACAAATATTTAGCCGAAATAGATCATGGCAAAACATAGCCATAGTGGTACTCTACAATCTACTGCCAGATTTCAGGCCGTTGATACAGAAGCTATTGGGTGATACTGAAATGCTGGCTACTACAAAAGATATTGTCCAATCAGTCCTCACTCAAAGGAATAATAAGCCTTCCGGTCGCCACGACTTTATCGACCTTCTATTAGAAATGGCGGAAAAGGGTAAGATAACCGGTGAATCAATAGAGAAGAGAAATCCTGATGGGAGTCCAGTGCAAGTTGAAAAGGAAATGGATCTCGATTGTATGGTTGCCCAAGTATTTATATTTTTTGCGGCTGGGTTTGAGACATCGTCATCAGCGACTAGCTTTCTGTTACATGAGTTAGCTTACAATCCAGAGGAACAAAAAAAGGTTCAAGGAGACATTGATCGGGTGTTGGCCAAATACGACAACAAAATGTGCTATGATTCTATAGCCGAGATGACGGCTCTGAGTATGGCATTTAAGGAGTCTATGAGGAAATTCCCTTCTTTGGGTACACTAAACAGAGTCTGTGCTAAGCGGTACAATATACCCGAGCTGGGTATTACGATTGACCCAGGAGTGAAAATTGTCATTCCTTTACAAGCGATACAGACCGATGAGAAATACTTTGAGGACCCGCTCCAGTTTAAGCCAGAGAGGTTCGCGGATACATCAGCCGAGAGAAACAAATACAGTTATATGCCGTTCGGAGAAGGACCAAGAATGTGTGTAGGTAAGTGGAAAATATCGAACATTATTTTCCAGAAGAATTGCTCGATCAAGTGATACGTATCCTTCGAATGAATAATGCCATTGCAAATTTGCGACTGTGGACCAAGGTTTTCTTAACCGCGCATATAACTTTTCATGTTGCACTATGCTAAAAACGGTTTACTATTTTAGTACAGTCCTAAATTGTTATTAGATTATTTATTTAACTAGAACGTGTTCAGATAAGCTTTACATTATTGTTTTAATAGCTATTCATTTAAATATAATATTAAAGTTACGCCATTAGTTAACCTACTTTAAGGGTCAGGCTGAGTATGATTTTCATACGAACGTAATTCCGCAATCATTATTTTGTTATTCAAGCGTATTTACGAAATATTTTGTGTTATTTAATTTAATCACTATTAATCTTAGTAATTGTTAAAAAACATTAAAAATATCTACATTAATCGAAGTTTAAAGAAAGTTAAGAGAATTAAATTTAACGTATTTTTTACAGCTTAAACGTCAGAATTTCATCATATTTGTTCTGAATTATTCTCATTTATATCTGTAATGTTATGAACAAAAACATAGTTTATATTGTCTAGTTTGGGATAAACAAAAATAAATGAGTAGAATACTACGTTTTCATTCATATATTTTATATCCATAATAGCCAAGATGAATTTTATAATTTGAACGACCAGTACAGTCTTGCACTACTCCGTCTGATTTTTGCAGTTGCTTCGAATGGTACAAACGCGGTATGTCCGCCGAACTCTTAAGTTTTATGATTTATTTGTTAGTATTCCGTAATACCTACCGTACTTTCATTACTTTTAATAAAAACCGACTTCAAAAAGTAGGTAAACTAAAAAGCAAAAAATAAATTTACTTCGCACAAAATAATACGTTTTTTCATTAAGTTAAATAGAAATTATTAAATAATTATTTTATAATTCTGAAGTCGGTGCCAAGTAAAAACAACCTTTCTACAATATCAAATTACAGTTCACACAAAAAGTGAGACGTAATTGTGCTAGTGCGCGGTCGCCCAGTATTGGTACTTACCACAAAAATATAACTAATATTCAGTCAGAAAAAAGTTGTTAGAACGATTGATATTATCTATACAGAGTTATTAATTGTTTACTTGGCACCGACTTCAGAATTATAAAATAATTATTTAATAATTTCTATTTAACTAAATGAAAACACGTATTATTTTGTGCGAAGTAAATTTATTTTTTGCTTTTTAGTTTACCTACTTTTTGAAGTCGGTTTTTTTTTTGTTAAAAATTATTTTATTTTACGATTTTAAGTGATGGGTAGACCGAGCAAGAATGTTTCTCGAAGACGGTTATTTGAGACGGAAAACTTATTAATAATAAACAATAATTAAATCCTTTCTCCTGACTATTGAGGGTCACGACCTTCCATCATCAGCTCATTTGACACAATAACTAGCAGTAGGAATATGCGTACAGTAGTGAAAGAATTATCCATTAACTCCTAACTATTGAGGAGTTGACCTTCCATCATCAGCTCAACCACATAAAATTATTGCGACCAAGCGTAAATCCTGGCCTCGATTAATAAAATATGAGGGTTGCCCCCGATTTCTCTGGGATCCCATCATCAGATCATGACATGCTGACAATGGGACCATCTTTGAAATATCTCCGTTCCAACAGCTCACTTGACATCATAACTAGCAGTCTGAATATTTGTACAGTAGTGAAAGAATTATCCTTTAACTCCTAACCATTGAGGAGTTGACCTTCCATCATCAGCTCATCCACATAAAAATACGTAAATACTGGTGTAGCTTTGAAAAACACACTAAAAACATTACATGTGCCTATAAAATTCGAGGGTTGCCCTCGATTTCTCTGAGATCCCATCATCAGATCACGACATGCTGACAATGGGACCCCCTTGGAATCATCTCCTGTCCAACAAAAAAAAAATCATCAAAATCAGTTCATAAACGACGGAGATATCCGTGAACAAACATAAAAAAAAAGCAACATATATACGAATCGAATTGAGAACCTCCTCCTTTTTTAGAAGTCGGTTAACAAAAGCCACTTACGTATTTATCTTGTAACCTGTAAAGGCACAATACAGGCAAAGATCCACTCAGATCCATTTGTTAAATTCAAATTCATTAATTTATTTTCATAGGCCCAAGGCGGCGCTTAAACACGTTAAAACGTTACAAACAATAATATAAAAATAAACTATAAGTAAAACTAAATGTCTGAAAACTAACTTTATTAAACGGTTATCATTACAAGTTAAATGCAAATGTTGCGCCCTTGGGTTTACTGTATATTTGTATGACCCGCCTTTATGTACCAATACTGTGAATATTTCAATAAATTCTACAATAACACATTTTTCAGGAGCTCGTTTAGGCGAGATGCAGTCACTAGCAGGTCTGGTGGCGGTTCTGCAGAAGTTCACCGTGGAGCCAGGACCAGCCTCTAAGAAAGAGTTGGAAGTGAGCCACATCAGCAACATCGTGCAGTCCATCAAGGGTGGAGTTCCCCTTAGGCTGAGGTTGAGGGACAAAAGCAAGGAGGTGGCAGCGTAAATAATGTATTAGTGCTATTAGGTGGTTTGGTTAAATTAAAATCCATTGTCGACATCTGTATTTGCTCGCTAAAGTTCAAGTAAATATTACTTTGATTGGTAATCCAAGGTCATACCTTGGATTTATTAACTGACACTGAGAATATAAAAATAATCACTATTTAATTGCATCGTCCCATTGTTGATCTTTCGCTGTTTAAATAACATACGACTATTTATTTTAACCGACTTCGAAAAAGAAGGAGGTTCTATATTCGACGCGTATTGTTTTTTTTTATATTTGTCCATAGATTTCTCTGTAATATGTGAATTGATTTAAAAAAATAAATATATTTGAGAGAGCGTCTTTCCGAGATGGTTTCATGGCCAACAAGTGAGAATCTGATGATGGAATCCCATAAAAAACGAGTGCAACTCTCAAATTTTATAGGTTCTTATATCATTTGCATCTCATATTGCTGAGTTGATGTTGGAAAGTACAACTCCTCAACGGTTAGGAATACGGGGATAATTCTTTAAATAATGGCACGTCTAGACTGTTAGCTGTATAATTTCAGATTATTTTTAGATTATGATTATGATGATTATGATTATGAATATTATGATAAAGCAGGCGACGTTGAAAATAATCCACTTGAACGAGAAGTTACGAGTAAAACAAATATCTTAGCCTTAAGGTGTTATGGTAACTGCTTGGCAAGAAGTCTTTAATGAAAACGATTAATGGTAAACGTTATTTAAGTAAAAAGAGCTAAATAAAAATATGTTTTAATAAAAAAAAACTAAACCGACATAAATCACCAAAAATCGTTTAAATAGTTCTAGAAATCGGTGCTTAGACATTTTCTTCTAATTTGTTTAACGTTATTTTGTGATTTTAGTTTTTATAGTATATCTTAACATTAGTGTAAATACCTTAAACATATTTTTTTTAAGTAACCTATATTAATGAACTCAATTATGGCGATAGATATTATTAAATCGTTGTTACCTTTTAATACAACCATTGGAACAATCGAGATTAAATAAAATTTGTATAGCGATAATGGTTTTTTTTTCAGAAATACAAAATAAACGATTATAAATAATTTTAAATTATTTGCGATGAATTGTGCAACCTACATTTTTATTATAGAAAATAGAAATATTAATAAACGAACATCGTATAATTTAACATTAAATATTCTTGTAGTTTTATTTATTTTTTCAACATTTCTTGTGCACAACAGTTTTCTACTTAATGTACGTTGTTATAAATAGCTTTTTAAGTATTTTAACAATAAACAAATATACTTAGTTAAGAACATTCTCAAATTAAACAAATTTAATAACTGAATCTAAACGTAAACTTAATAAGTCACTGTCAGTAGGCCTCGTACCCAAAATACGGGCAGCATAATTAGCAATTTCGATCCCGGGATGCCAAGTATTTCTTGGTACTGGGATCCCAGTCCATTTCCCAGAGCTGAAATCCCGGGATCGAATTTCCTAATTGTGATACTTCAAGTCGTTGGCCGAAATATAAGTCAGCATTTCAAGAACTGCGATAAGATAAGTAGATGTGTGTTGTCTGCAATCGGTACCTCAAAGGACGAAAAAGTCGAATTTTAATAGTTGTTATTTCCACAGCGATAAGTCTACTTAACCCATTGTTTACAATTTAGATAAGGCACTTGTAATATAATTTAGATAATCAGTTACCGATATTATAATATGATAGATTTTTATGACTGGTGACTAAAAATATGTACCTATTTAGAAGATAATAAAAAAATGGTCTATTGCGTGTTGTGTGCATGTTCAGAGTTCCGTTCCGAATGTTCTAGAAAGCCGAACAACTACAAAAAAGGTTTTTGCATTTTAAATCTTTCCATCTCATAAATCGTTATTATGTCACACTAACGCGTTTTCCTTCTTGGGCAAACGAACGCAGAAGCGTTTGCAAAAAAACAAAAACGACAAGTGCGTTATAATAAAAAAACAATTTAGCACTAATCAAAAAAAATATGTTAAAATTAGATTATGTCAAAAAGCTTACTACAGTATTTCAGACTACATAAATGATAATAGTATTTGGAAATGAATTGCTCTTCTTATGTGACTTTTATATGTATACTTATTGTTATTTTAAAAGATGGTGCACATGAGTTTCTCACCAGTTCTTCTCATAATCCAAGTACCCTGGTACTTGGATTGATTTTAATTTGATTCTAAACAGTTTGATTAAAATTAATCTAAGCCCCGGTTATTCAAATCATTGTAATTAGTATAATTTAGTATTATTTATGATTTATTTTTATTTAATTTTTTGTAATGTTTTGACGTGTTCAAGCGCCTCCTGCGGCCTGCGGCCTATGAAAATAAATGATTTGAATTTGAATGTACCAAATAGAGAAAGGTATCTCAGATATGTATAATTGATTCCCTAAATCCAATGAACAGGAAAAAAATGTATTATCTAAAAGCGGTTTAAGTCTCCCCCTACATATAAAAATTAATTATATTATTGTCTCACGCCGCCATATTGAAAAAAAGTAAACAAATTTTTCCTTAACATTTTTTTCTTGTCCGATTTATTATTCGATAAAATTATCTTTTATAAAATCAACGCGAGATAGTTTCCTACAATTTTCAATATTCCCGAAAATCTTTCCTGGTAAATCTACCAAATGATCTTACTAAAAGGTGTTCTCTGACAATGGTAAGGAAGTATTTATTTATTATTTAGCTTTATTTCTGAATAATTCTAGTAAAACAAATAAGGCGAGGTTTTATTAGACATATTTGGATCCGTAATCCAAAAATGTCAAAAACCAAAAAGAAAACATTACTATTGTCTTTTTTAAATTAAAACATCGGGAAATGTCAGATACTATCCATATTTGGCAGTCAAAACTGAGCTCTATTTATCGTCAATAGAGCTTAGTTTTTCAGCTCAACCTAGCTTAAGAAAACTAAAATCTGACGTTGACCTACTGTATTTTTGTGATTTTTGTAAATATATAACGAGCGATAAAATTAAAAAAAGTTATTTTAAACGTATCTTAATCGTTTATATTTATCTTTATAGAATAATAGGTTTAAAATAGAATCGTTAAGAAACTAAATCTCGTGTAAATGTTTAAAAATGTCGTTTCAGTATGTGAAGGTATACCACGGGCCTTGCAACACCTTCCACACGTTAAAACATAAGCCGCATATGCTGACAGGCTTACGAGGTATAAGTAACTAAAATGGCTAAGCATAATGAGTACCTAATAGTTAGATCAAGTTCTTAATATCCAAAATAATCTTAGAATAATGAGAAAATAATTTATATAAAAGCACTATGAGTTTAGCCGACTAATCGGCTAACTGACTCCTACTGTTTGTGCGTTAGGTGAAAGGTAAGACGGTGGTGATTCCGCCCTCGAGCTCGTTCACAAGAGACTTTTTATATTACTCATATCTATGTTCGTCAGATCGTCTAAAAAAGCTGGGATATCGAGTGGAATTGATAGCGGTGGATCATATCAACTATTGCATGGTGGAAATGTGTGCCCACGAAGTAAGTAGTGAAATCGGGGCTTAGTAAAACTAGCAGCAAACAATTAATCACGTCCTCATTCCCCTGTAGATATTCCGCTGCAACATAACGAACTTGCAATTCAACACTCATGTCGATCGAGACCCCGTGTGCCAGCGCGCTCTCAACGCGGTCCTGGAAGCAACCGCCAAGTTCAAACATGCCCGAGCTCACATCTGGCTCTGGACCTACATAGAGCATCAACTCTTCAAACGAGGACTTTATGGACCAAAAGACTACTGGCCTGAAGACGTAGAGATAAAACCGTACGCATCTTGCAAAGATTGCGTGGAGTGCTGCAAAATCTGTGTTACCAGAAAATCGGATGAAGAACTTGACAAGGCAGGAAAATAAAGAAAGTAATATAATCATTATTTAGTTTCTATAAATTAAATCCTTTTTACTTGCGCACTAAGTGTCTTCAAGTTTATTTCATCTTTTCTGAAGATCGATGTAGTCATCAACATCAGCCCAGAGACGTCCACTGTAGGACGTAGGCCGCACTATTCGATTTCCACAGTGCGCGGTTTTGAGCCGACTGATATTCCACATCGATCGACATAGTACCTTTTAACAGTTATTATTGTCTATCTATTGATTTAACTATCTTGTATAAAACTGAAGGCTTACACACTCACAATTTTTCACAATTGCCTGTTAATGAGTTACCATAATTTTTCCAAAAGGTAAATAGTACAACGAACTTCACAAATGTACCTAGATATCGCGAGTCTACATAAATTTACAGTAATTAAATATAACAGGTTTTTTATGATCGAAAACTTTACTTTTAAATTTACGATTTATTCAGTTCCGTCGCAAAGTGCACAACAACAACATGTTGCTTCTACTATTACTACTCTTGCCTGTGTTACTGTACTGTTACCTTACAAGAAACCACAACTATTGGGCAAAACGTAATGTCAAATACGAACGACCAATACCCTTTGTTCCCGTTGTGTCACACCATTTTGTGTAACACTGTTACCCATTGGTAAAAAAATTACCGATTAGTAACACTGTTACTCAATGCCTCATATTTTTTTCACTTTGAGTGACAGTGTTACTCAACAGAACGCTGTGTTCCCGTTTAGTAACACCTTTTTGTGTAAAATCATTGTTCATATACATCGTGACTTAATACGCGGTGGGACCACAACAATCTAGACTCAATAATTTTAGCCTGTTGTCTGCAACCTATTACGTAAATAATAGGGGTTATTTATCGAAAACAAAATGCGCCAAGGAGTTTATTGTTCAATAATGAGTCAATAAAACCATAGAAATTAAAAATATATTTTTTGATAAGTACAACCATTAAGAGTATTTTTAATGTCACTGTCACACTAATTCGAAAACAGATACTGATTTAGTTAATGTGATTTAGTTAATGCGTGTCCGGTCATCTGCCATGTCGGGAATTGCTAGTAGTAGTTCATGTAGTGATCATGAGTTTGTGTTTATTAAAAGAAAAGGAGGCACTATTCTTTTGCGTGGTGGACATCAATACTATGTCAGAAGAAAACATAATAGTGGATTGACAGTATGGACGTGCATAAAACGAAAGATATGCAAAGGGCTTATGAGAATAAAAGTAAGTACCTACCTACTTATCAAGTAATTTAGGCAGTTGTCCCACCAACGACGAGAAAACGACTAACTATCGGCTATTTTCTCGCTCAAGAAACGTACAATAGATATACTTTCCGTGTGAACAAAAGAGATGCATATACAAACAGTTGATCGCTGACTGTTCACACTGCCGGCGAGCACTCGCTTCACTATAGTATCCGCGTTATCAACTGAGTCGTCAGGTCATAAAAGTCAAAAGAGATAGGAATGTGCAGATGTGCAGCGCGCCGGACCCTAGTTATCGATAAACAGCTACCTGCGCACGTGTTAACGATGAGTCACTAATTTGTACGATTCTGTTGGTCGGTTTCCATTGTAATTGCAGTGCCTTGTTTTTATTTTTTCCTATAAATGTGTTTACTGCAATTAAATAAGTACATTCATGTGTTACTCTTTACATCAAATATTCATATTTTTTTAATTTTGTTAACAAAATACTATAATAAACATTACTTATCGATAATATGTCTTTTATTGTTACACCCTTCACTAGACGGCTCCATAAGACCCATAAGTGCAAGCGAGATAGATATAGATGAATGATTTAAATATAACGAGCGCACTATAGTTTGTCAAGACAAGAGCTATGAGGGATAACACTCGCCGGGCGATACTCGCCAAGCGATTAGAACTCACGCCGTGAGAGCAACCAGTGGTCATTTCTCTACAGTGCGTATCTGTATCCGCCTCACTCGCACACTCGCTTATAGCCGAGCTACACAAATATCGGAACTACGCACTCGCTCCCCGTGTCTCGCTAACTCGTTTCTAGTTCTCTAGTTCTACTCGTTACTCGTTAATCGTTGCCGGTGAGACAAGTGCCTTAAACGAGACATTGCTTTGTTCAGAAATAAAATAATGAAGTATGACGACCTATTTGGTTTAGTAGTATTAGACTATTAATTTAAAGTATATTAATAAATTGAATTACATTTAATGGTTGTACTTATCAAAAAATATATTTTTGATTTCTATGGTTTTATTGACTCATTATTGAACAATAAACTCCTTGGCGCATTTTGTTTTTGATAAATAACCCCTATTATTTACGTAATAGGTTGCAGACAACAGGCTAAAATTATTGAGTCTAGATTGTTGTGGTCCCACCGCGTATTATTAAGTCACGATGTATATGAACAATGATTTTACACAAAAAGGTGTTACTAAACGGGAACACAGCGTTCTGTTGAGTAACACTGTCACTCAAAGGGAAAAAAAATGTGGCTTTGAGTAACAGTGTTACTAATCGGTAATTTTTTTACCAATGGGTAACAGTGTTACACAAAATGGTGTGACACAACGGGAACAAAGGACCAATACCCCTATTTGGAAACATGTACCGAAACATTACGGGCAAGCAGAGCACTACCGAATTCACAAGTGAAATGTATTATAAATATCCAAATGATAAAGTAGTCGGCATATACCGCGGCACTACACCAGAGCTGATAATTCGTGACTTAGAACTCGTCAGAAAGATTATGGTCGAAGATTTTGCTTACTTTTACCCGCGAGGAATTGGCCGAAATCCAAACAAGGAACCGTTATTTGAAAATCTATTTCATGCTGACGGCGATCCTTGGAGGCTATTACGGCAGTGTCTGTCTTCAGCTTTTACTACTGCTAAACTCAAGAAAATGTTTCCATTAATCATTGATTGTGCTGCAAAGTTACAAGACGTTAGTGAAGATATAGTGAAACGAGGTGGTGAGTGTGATGTGCGAGAACTCATGGCGTGCTTCGGCACAGACTTCATAGCTGCGTGTGGCTTTGGCTTGCAAGTTGACACTATTAGTAATGAAAAATCTCTATTCAGAAGCTTTGGAAAGCTAATATTTGATCGAAATCGATCTTGGCGAAATATCGCATTAGTAATAATTTACGACCTTTTGCCGGATTTCAGAAAACTAGCGCAATGTTCATTAAGTGAAACTATGTTGTTGAATACTACAACAAACATTGTCGAAACGGTCCTCGCAAATAGAAACAATAAACCTTCAGGCCGGTGTGACTTTATCGACTTTCTACTAGAGATGGCTGCAAAGGGTAAAATAATAGGCGAGTCCATTGAGAAGAGAAATCCAGACGGAAGTCCAGTGCAAGTTGAAATGGAAATTACTTTAAGATGCATGGTTGCACAAGTGTTTTTATTCTTTGCAGCAGGATTTGAAACGTCGTCATCTTCTTCTAGCTACTTGTTACACGAACTAGCTTATCATCCAGAAGAACAAAAGAAAATCCAAGAAGAAATTGATCGAGTGTTGGCCAAATATGACAACAAAATATGCTATGATTCGATAGCTGAGATGACTGCATTGAGTATGGCATTCAAGGAAGCTATGAGGAAGTTTCCTTCCTTGGGTACATTGCACAGAGAATGTGCTAAACGATACACTCTCACCGAGCTAGGCATCACCTTAGATCCAGGTGTGAAGATAGCCATTCCTGTGCAAGCGATACAGATGGATGAGAAAAATTTCGAGAATCCGTTGCAATTCAAGCCAGAGAGGTTTGCGTGTACATCGCAAGAAAGGCACAAATATAGTTATATGCCGTTTGGTGCAGGACCGAGAATGTGTGTTGGTAAGTGACAAACAACAATAACCAACACTTTTTAGTTGTAGAACTGCCCTCTAGCCAACTAAGGTTAATATTTAAATGTTAGTTAGTTACCAAATTCTTTTGATATTGTAATTGAGGTAAGTAAGTGACTTGCCAGCGAATCAAGCGACCCCGCCTAAGCACCCATTCTGCCTTGACACAACTTTGTTTTTTAGGAGCTCGTCCAGGAGAGATGCAGTCACTAGCAGGTCTGGTGGCGGTTTTGCAGAAGTTCACCGTGGAGCCTGGACCAGCCTCAAAGAAAGATTTGGAAGTGAGCCACATCAGCAACATCGTGCAGTCCATCAAGGGTGGAGTTCCCCTTAGGCTGAGGTTGTGGGACAAAAGCAATGGGGTGGCAGCGTAAATAATGTATTAGGTGGATTGGTTAAATTATACTCCAGTGCGGCATTTAACCATTACTATATTGTAGCACATAAGCACTTTACTTCACAATATACCTATATAAAATATATATAAAATAAATACCTACGAGGTATTATTTGCGTATAAACGAATAAAGTGTTGTTATAGGTACCGACTTACATATCCATACTTAGATAGATATCATTTATTATTTACCCTTTACCCCTCGCAGTCCTCACTTTCTAATTAAATAAATCACCCATCTTGCACAAATATATCGGAACATGGACACTGTCAAATACATGAGTGTATTCAAAGTGTTGAAATCATAGTAACAAACACAGTGCCAATGGATTCAAAGCTATCGAAGTATTCAAAAATATGAAGCAATAAATGAAAACAAACTCTTTATCTATGTATTTAAAGGGCTTTTTGAAATGCTTAAAAATACGCAAGCCAAAATCATTTGACATCATTTGAAATTTGATTTGACAGTTAAGAGTATATTTACGGTAGAAATTATCAGACTATGACTCTATCAAAAGTACCCAATAAATTTATATAGCGATTGAGTTCATTTTCATTTATTTGAATACTTTGTTTGTATGCTTCGAAACCATTGGCACTGTGTTTGTTACTATAATTTAGAGATTTGAATGCACTCATATATTTTAAGGTGTCTACGTTCGGATATATTTGTGCAAGATGGGTGATTTATATAATTAGAAGACTTTGGTTGTACAAATATCACTGATCAGTTTTGGCTGTACTATATATCTGGTTATTTTGTCTGTAACTATATATAAGGAGCCGACTGTACCTTCTACTGTTTGTTGTCGACATCTGAAATGGATCTGGCTGAAATCTATAGTTCTTCAGCGCTCAATATCCATGGCGTGCGTACACTTGACATATTATGAAGATAGACCAAGGATATATTAAAAAAACAATAATGATTTTGGACTGTTTGTATTGAAACCAATTACAATGTTCCTCTCGCAGTTTCAGACACATAATAACTGGCAATAAAGATTTAACACAAGTAGGTATTGGTCGAATTATTAAATATGCAATAACACGGATGAGAAAAGAAAAAATAAGGTATTGTCATTAGCGGGGCGATGACAGAGAGTAGGACAAAACATGGAGCATCGAACAAATTATCATAGAAAGTATCAGCTTTTAGCGATTGCTTTTAGTGAATTGTTTGGAGTGATTTAGTTAGAACAATGTAGTTGTACTACTACTTTCCTATTTTATGGTATTGATATATAGGTTAATAATGATTTAGTTAATAGGATAGCAACGGGAAGTAAACTTTGGAATACTGAGCTTATTTGATATTTTCTTATTCGAGAAAAAATCTCAGAGAATCGCAGATTGCTACGATAACCTTTACATGTTTACTTGGTCTTATTCAAATCAGTTTAAAGATTGCGTTAGAAATTATAATACGGTGAGGCGTGGCAAAGCAGAGAGTGAATAAAATAAAATTGAAATAAATAACGTTGCATCTTTTACATAATTTTGACACAGTCACCAGACACACCGTCATCCAGCTAGCGATGTATAGGTAAAATCAGAGACTTCGAGCTGCAGATGGCTGCTTGACCAATTGACGAGCACGCGTGGCCAATAGCAGCCCGTGACATTGCATCAACTTAAAAACGTCATTTCGATTTTACCTTTAACTAAATGTAAATGAATGCTCTATTCTTAAAGCAATAAATTTCAGTATCGTACAAACTAATATTTTAATTCCTGCCAGCTTGTACCAACTCGCGACGTCACGCATTAAAAATTAATTAAATACCATTGTTTTAAAGGAATAAAGCTAAATATTGAACAAAAAAATTCAATTCACACCTCGTACATCTACGCGCATCATATCTTTTACAACAAAGATGGGCAAGGCGCGGATGGATTTTCTTTACAAATTTTAATTCCCGCTCTGATCTGCACTACCACGCCTCGCCAGTATAAAACCGATTCATTCCTGTTTCGACCACAAAGTTTCGACCCACTCAAAAAATGCCGCGTTCGTCTCAAAATGTGTTCCGCGTTCGTCCCAAAATTTTAAAATTATTAATATTTATAAAAAAAATCTTGATTTGCCCAACTTTCTATTCCTCGTTCGTCCCAAAAATAATTTGAATAGAAAAAATACTGTCAGCAAAATAAGTAGCTCTTTTATGATTCACTAGGTATTGAAATGAAATGAAGGATTTGAGTAAAGTGTAACGGGATATAATCCCACCCACACGCCCACCACTGTGACTCCTGTGACGCCAGGATCTACAGCGGTAACCAACTGAAAGGCACCGTGCATGACACACGGGCAATCCCAGGTAGAGTTAAAATTGTCTTGGAACCCGCAACGAATTTAATCAGAAGTATATAGTTGGAGTTGGAAAGTATGTGTAAGTTGAGTAAAGTGTAGTATAATATAATGTAAATGGACTAACGTATAACTTTTAAGATACATAAAGATATTTTAATGAAAATATACACGAATTATTTAATAGACAAACAAGCTAACTTCAGTACGGGTGAACAATGATTTAAAAAAAATATCTCTTGTGTGTCTACAATGGACTCTTATCTTACCAATAATGGATAATTATTAATGGTCGAAAATAATATACAACGCAAACGACAAGCCGCTTTTTAGAACTCTAAAATCAGTTAACAAAATTAGTTCTTGTAAAAATGATTTATGGCCGGATTAACGTAAAGGATAAGCGATTTTAAGCAGGTAATACACGGACCAATAAACTATTGTTTAGAATATCATAAAAATCAAAATTTGTCAGAATAAGTGCAAATGTTGCCTAATCCGTAGTTTTGATTCAGAAATGTGGCTTCGGTGAAATTAGTTAAATTATGATAAAAATAATTTATGGCTTTGAAAACAATACATTGGGTTATTTGCACATTTTACCGAAATGATATATTATTATAACAAAAGTGAGTGGTGGGAGAGATTGTTATTTGAAGAGTCAGTTACTTTGTCAGTTATTTGCTAAATATTGCTTGGTTAACACGTAAAATACTCCGCGGTTTGAAAAAAATGTGTGCAACCGATGATGTTTTACCATCTACTTCTACTTCTTCTACTTCAAAATCAAAAAGAGGCGGGCCGATTCTACTCTACAATGGATACGAGTTATCAAAGAGGCGAAACAACAAAAATGGCACAGTACCATGGAGGTGTGTTAATAGAAGATGCAAAGGAAAAGTGGTCACAAATATTGGCAAACAAATAATCAAGGTTTGCCCACACAACAAATGCATACATTGCAAAAAATGAAATTAAGCGAGAATTATATCGATGCAAACAAGAAACTGCATGAGCGGAGGGAAAACCAATCCCAAATATATTCAACAGAAGCTTAGTAACACTGCAAAATAAAGACATGCATTTAGTTGAAACATTACCGGATTTTGCCAGCATTAAGACATGCCTGTACAATGCCCGACACAAAGCACAGAACATTACTAAATCTTCATTCACCGTTGCATCAGAAGTGGAGATACCCAGAGACTACGAAGATTTTTTACTATTTGATTATGGAGATCAGAGCACTAGAATATTGGCATTTGCATGCAAAGAATTGAGGAAGTCAATAAAAAATTTGAGATTTTTTTAGCAGATGGCACATTTAAATGTGTTACTAAATCTTTCAAGCAGCATGTAATTTATGGAGACTTTGGCAGTTCGTTCGGAAGATAAAACACACGTTATTCCGTTGATATACGTTTTGTTAATGGATAAAAAGCAATCGACATATGAAACGACATTCAGATTAATCAAGTCTGAAATCCCTGATTGGAACCCGATTACATTCAGGACAGACTACGAAAAAGCAGCCTTGAACGCTATAGTATAGTATAAGTTTGTGGTGATTTATTGTGATCATTTTTTAAAAATAAATATGTTAAGTTAATAATTAAAGTTGGTTGTTTTATTTTCCCAATTTCACATTTCTCAATATCATCCAACATGACACATATTATTATATTATGTAAACCACACAAAACTTTGTACATAGAAATAAGCTAAGAAAAAGGACTATAGTAAATGATGGATTAGGTTAGGCGATAGGTAAAACTATTTAACATTTTACAATTTACTAAAATCAACGTTTTCATTGCAGTCAGTACTTTTTATCAGGTGGGTCGAAACAGCACGGAAAAATAAAGTAGGTCAAAACAAGAATTTTTAGGAATGTGGGTCAAAACAGTTGGTCGAAACAGGAATGAACCGTATATATAAAACCACCTTTGTTCAGTATTATTTATAAAAAACACACTACCTATAATTTCATAAATAATTTTATTTAATTTACAATGGTGAAATAATATCCAATTACGATTAATAGATACAAGTTATAGATAACTACGTACACCTAACATGGAATTAACAATAAAAAAAATAATGTATTTATTGCATCAGCGGAGAATCGATCCGATGCCGACACGCCCTAGGAATATGTAAAAAATAAAACATACCAAACATTTGTACACAAATCATGTCAACATACAATCAGACGGCGGAACAAAATATACGAATAAGCTTTGGAATTAATTTTATTTTAATATTTTACTTAGTAATAAAAACCATCAACCTTCGTATGCTTTGTTCCGATCGTTTACACACTCCAATCACGCAACCAAAGGCTTATAAATACTTCTTTATTGACAATATATTCAATCTTTTCGACGAGCTTTTAGTGGGCGACTTCAACACAGCATTATCGCTCTATGCATAATAATATGTATGATCCCTTATACACAAACACCACAGTAACTAAGAATTAAACAATCCGATTAAACCCTTGACATTTTAAAATGAAAATCTGTAGCTCCAAGAAACCAAAATATAATTTAAAGTATCTCGGAATAGTGTAACAAGTCTTTATTATACTTAGTATGGTCACATAGTTCATAGTAACATAAGACATCAGTACTACAGACAAATAAACCTAAAGTACCTTTGGAAACTCATTATTGGTGTTGCAGACCTTTTCGTCACCTCAGCCAGTGATAAGTTCTTTTTGGCTCAAGAATACGCATGCAGCGTATACGCAATCTCCTTGCAAAAATACAGATCAGTATTTCATCTCCCTTGAAATATGAAAAATAAACTCTGGATCAAATGGAAACATGACATTGTTTATTGTTTATTTTTCAATATCTACACAAACTTTTAGGTTGATTTGTCTATAAAACATACAACAAAGATTCCATACATAGTATCAAATATTTATACAGGCAATACAATCTCGCCGAGATGGCAATGACAGAATGAGAATGTACAGCCGCTATCATAAGACTACGGTCCAAAACGACACTACATTTTATACAATTTATGGGTAGCGCTTCTGGCTCGAGTTCTTATACACTTACGTTTCTCATTATTTTATTGTGATGTCAATAAATAAATGTGCTTGTGATGTGGTTTTTCAGAAAACCATTATTTTTTTGTATTTTTGGACGAGTACTGGACAAATAATAGCTTAGAGTAAAGCAAAATCGATGTGCCTTTATTTTTAACTTCATGTATCTGTCCTGTGAAGTACACTATTTCAATATAATAATTGTTTATTATTATACTCACATACATTTTCTGCATACGGACAAGACTTCATAAACAAAGCAAACATTAGAAAACCTAGCAATACTTGCATCATGTAAATTGGGTTTTATTCACGTCTTCGTAGCACTTTCTTACGCTTATATTATTTTTCAATACCAACAATTTGTTTTATATTAAATACATAATTTATAGCCTCAAGTGTTGGTTATTTTCGTTTAATTTGGTCAGTAAGGATGTTATTACATCGACATCGATCAGACATCGATCGACCATTGATCGACCATCGCTCGATGTATTTGACGTTTAAAGAGTCAATAAGAGCGCGTCTTTGTCTTTTGCGTCAATCGACGCAGCTGTAATAACCCTAAAAGATGGATTTCTATGGTCAGTAATAATTACTGAAAATTGTTTAACAAACATTATTATACTGTGCAAATCTTTTGACAGAATTTTTTATTTTATTTTTTTCTAGTGGAGTTTAATTTATTCATAAAATAGCTGCTTCTTTTCTTAATAAATGATATATCAAACGCAAAAAGATTTCTTAAAATCCAAACTGCTCGTTAATTCGATGACAATAATCTTTAACTAATCGATATCAACTTTATTGTAAGGTGGAGTATACACAACTTGCAATGTAGTGTGCGTATCGTTTTGGCGAGCCAAATTTTCAGTCGTATAGTATATCAATGAATCTCCCTCATATTCCACTTAAAATGTAAGTTAACAACATTTATAATGTTTACTCAGAATTTCAAAATTGAACCACTACCACTAGTTTTCAAAACTCGAAAACCAGAAGTGCTAACAAATTCTATCTACCGTTTTAATTTTCTCGCGAGAACCTTCTATTACAAATTATAGACAGTTCAATAATGAGTTATAAATTGCGTTTCGGTGTAGTCTTCTTTTATTATTATTGAGGCGCCACTAATACTGGTAAATTTGTTTATTGGGCTAGCATAATAATCATTGAAACCATGTTGGGACGAAGGAAAATTTTATATGTTGTTGTATGACTGCACAATCCAATTGTGGCAGATAGAAAACAGAACAATAAATAGCAATATATTTTCGCTGCGCCAGAAGTCGGTCGGATTTACAGTCAAGTTCATTTGTATTATGGCAAACGATTCGAAATTGCTAACATATTTATGAACTCGACTCGAACTCGTACATAATACGTATTATTTCGATAAGCAAGAGCGTAAATCTATTTATAATTTGTAATTGAATAGGATCTCGCGTCCATAACTAGGGCAGTGTCGTCCACAGGCAACCTTCTCGCTTCATTATCTAACGCGTCTAGGCATTCGTCCAATCACAAAGTCCCACCGAATAGTCACAACGTTCTCACTCGTTTCTCATTTCACTTGGTTTTTCACGTGCTGTAAGAACTCGTAGTAGGAGAATGCGGATTCTACTCGGTCCTCGATCAGCCGCTCCGTGAATAGTGTCCGGTTTGGTGAATTGTCCCTGTAAAAAAGAAATCGTTGTATGAAGAAACGAGTAGATCTTTGTACACTGGGTAGA
Organism: Hypena proboscidalis; assembly: GCA_905147285.1. Lineage (NCBI taxonomy): Eukaryota > Metazoa > Arthropoda > Insecta > Lepidoptera > Erebidae > Hypena > Hypena proboscidalis. The sequence goes on along the minus strand of LR990129.1, from coordinate 4,721,971 downwards.
AGGAGAAAAAAGGGTTGAGGTTCTGAGTGTCCAGTGTAAGTAAGACTTTTTTGGCTTAGATTATAGTGTGCGTTACCCCAGCAAAATAATGTCGAAAATAGTAATTTTAATCTTACAGATTTTTAGTTGTCCATCTTCTGTAATTGTTGCGCACATTTTTAAATTTGTTGCACTTATAGTTTTTTAGTTATTTAAAAAAAACTATTCCTGCTGGGGTAACGTTACTGCAGCCAGACATTTTCCTTTTTAATGGGAATACTGAAATAAATATTAGCTATATAATTAGTTGTCTAAACGAGGTAAATGTTGCAAATAATTTTGTAATTGTTCTTTCTTCGGCTGCGAAGTTATTCGAAATCCTGCTGGAGTAACGTTTGTGGTTTTGCTGGATCTCTGAAACGGTCAAGCGGATTCTTATCATCTTTTGTACATGATCTTTTAAGAATTAGTTTTAATTTGTTGTGCAATAAAAAAATGAAATTAATGAACCGTTGATAAGTTATTTCATTAAATATAAAAACACTTAAATAGGTCCTAACACCTTAAATAAGAACTTTAAAGACTTACATTAAACGTTATTTTGTAGCTTATAACTGCCTTCAAATGTATGTGAAGTTTCATTAGTATCCTGTGTGTAATTAACAAGTTATGACCAATTCAGTTTACGGTCTCAATGCGCGTGGAGTTATTTGGCCACAGATAACCCTGTATGTGGATATATCAACTGAATGATAAGTCAATAATTAGTTGCTTAGTTCAGTTATATACCTGCAAAATTTCAGCGCAGTACATGCAATAATTTACTAGATAATAAATAAAAAGTCATTAGGAAGTGCAAGACCGTGGTAACCCGACCATGTTGATGAATCCGCTTGACCGTTTCAGAGATCCAGCAAAACCACAAACGTTACTCCAGCAGGATTTCGAATAACTTCGCAGCCGAAGAAAGAACAATTACAAAATTATTTGCAACATTTACCTCGTTTAGACAACTAATTATATAGCTAATATTTATTTCAGTATTCCCATTAAAAAGGAAAATGTCTGGCTGCAGTAACGTTACCCCAGCAGGAATAGTTTTTTTTAAATAACTAAAAAACTATAAGTGCAACAAATTTAAAAATGTGCGCAACAATTACAGAAGACGTACAACTAAAAATCTGTAAGATTAAAATTACTATTTTCGACATTATTTTGCTGGGGTAACGCACACTAGATTATAGTACGTTCGTGTATTTTTTTCTAAAAAAGCTTTTTTAGTGTTATTCTTCAGAAAACTCATAACAGCTGTTAAAGATTCTACTATAAAAAGGCTAACGTGTGCGTAATCAGGAATAGATTCTACGAAAATATCATTTCAAATCGAACATCTGTCAATATGGCTGGTTCCTAAAAGCAGAGTCGTAATGTAGATGACGCAAATAATAGAAAAAAGTGGGACTATACATAAAAAACGTATGATATACTCTGTCCATTCCTTTATTTTCTTTTTGACAGATTACATTTAGGGATGCCTTCACACATTACTGATTCGATGTGAAATCATAATCGATGTTGTCTAAGAAGAACTTTCAATCGATTAATTACATCGAAATGGTTTTAGTTCATTATTAATTATTCGTTTATAAATATACAAAATAATAATATAATAATAATGTCACATACTTAGTCTATGACGGTTTCCTAGTTACCTTTGTTTACATTTTGATATGTCATTCCAAGATTTCGACTTAATTTCTTGCAAATAATTATTCATGGAATCATGATACTATTATTATATCCTTTTTTTATAAAAAATACAGACAATACAAAATTCAAATTATTCTTTTTCATAATGATTGATTTATTTCATTTCACGATTTGCTTTATAGTCTGTGGTTGTTTGTTACAAACAGTGAACTTCCCTAAAAAGTGCCGCTTGTCAATAAAGTACATTATTATTGTAGTACATTAATCTGACAAAAAAAAACGGTAATTCATAGGCGTGATCTGTCAAAAAGAAAATAAAGGAATGGTCAAAGTATTATAGTTACCTCAACACGAGTAGTTCACTAGCATAAGGTCGGTCGTCGTTGAGTTTGTCGATGAAGGCGTGCAGCAGCGCGTTGCCGTCGCTGTCGATTCGCGGCACGGAGCGCGCCTCGTCGGGCAGCTGCGCGAAGGCCGCCACGCCGAAGGTCTCGGACAGGAAGGCCGGCGACACGGCGTGGCACACGTATATTATCATGTTCTCGCCGTCGTCCAGGAGGTATGCGCCTGTTGCGTTTATTCTGGAAAATTTAATTAATAATCAATAACACAACACATACACAACGCCATCTAGTCCCAAACTAAGCAGAGCTTGTACTATAGGTACAAGAATAGCTAATACTAATACATATATATACTTTTCTTATGTAAATAAATACTTATTATACATAGAAACACCCAGACCAAGAAAAACCTTAATGTTCATGCACACAAAGATTTGTCTTGAGCGGGAATCGAATCCGCGATCTCGGCGTCGCAGGCACGTACACTACCACTCTGCCATCTGGTCATCATGTCGAGACTATACTTAACATCATTTGAATGTTATGTGTAGTCTCAAAGAAAAAAGTTCATTTTGTCAGCTGAAGCTAGATCCAACGCTATTCTCTAAACAAGATTAATTATTACTATTATTATTATAATATTAAGCACACTAGCAGCTATTAAGCTAATGCGTGTAGTTATACAATCCCATTGGTTAATGATAGCGATACAATCGTACTGGGTAAAATTTCTCCGTTTCTCAGGTTCGTAGTCTTACTCAGGGATGCTATGGATATTAAATTTCGGATACGGATTGGTTACGGATATAAGATTAATTGTTATACCGGATAAGGATTCGGATGCGGATAATAATTTATTTCGGATTATCCGTTAGTTTCGGATAATTTCGGTTACGGATGTTAGATTTTTAAGCAATTTCAAAAGTGAAATACATTTAGCTAATAATTGGTTGTATTTATATATCACCATTTGACATTTGACCATTTGTCCGGGCCTATCCGATATTATCAGAAACTTTTATTTCGGATTCGGTCACGGTTACGGATAATTTTTAAATAAATCGGATATCCGATAGTTTTGGAGCTCCCTAACATCTCTGGTCTCACTCCACTTCGGTGGATAGGCAGGCTTAGTCTCCGTGACTCCAAGAAGGAGGAAACGTGGTGTCTTACCTTTCAGCAGTAAGCTGCAGATGCGGCGGGTCGGGTGCTCCGTCGTCGTCCTCCTGTTGCGCGACAGCGTACCTCCGGAGGTCGGACACGTCGTACAGGTGCGGGTACACGGCGCGCATGAGCATGGGCAGCGAGGAGCACTTCAGCGCGCACATGTCAGCCACGCGGTCGTCCAGGCGGGTGGATGTGCCCGTGCGGAATGCTTTCTGGAATGTTATGTTGGAATTTAAAGAAAGTGTAGTCTGTAGTTGTAAAAATGATAAATAATCAAAATTGATTACAACATATTTCTGCCATATTCATATAGACTTTTTCATATATTTTTTTTCGTAACTGTAAGTTTAGGCGTATAATGTTACTAAGTTATTATGACAAACGTAAAACGGCATAGTATAGATTATGAAAAACACAGGACACGCAGGCTACGCAAGTAAGTACGCACGCGTTCGTAAATATACACAATGCATTGTTCCGTTTCAGCAGAAATATTGCCAGTTACAAAACATTCTATAGTTCGTTCACGATAAGAATGCAGTATCATCACTGTCCACTGGCCTAGCCCTGCCCCCTAACCAAATTACAAGGTCAAGTTCACAGTAACCAGTTCAAGGCATTGCTCGTAACGCTTGTACAGGACACAAGCGTTACGTTGTAATAACTGATACCTCTCCAATTCGTAAAAATAAAAGTGGTTCGGTAATTCAGTGAGGAAAGATAAAATAATTTTTAATAAAAAAAAAACCGACTTCAAAAAGTAGGTTAACTAAAAAGCAAAAAATAAATTTACTTCGCACAAAATAATACGTTTTTTCATTTATTTAAATAGAAATGATTAAATAATTATTTTATAATTCTGAAGTCGGTGCCAAGTAATTCGGATAATTAAGAACTACAGGGTGGCCCATAAGTCCTTTAAAATGTAAATTTCGAATAAAATGCATAAGACGCGCGGGAGGGGCGCGGACGGGGCAAAAACAGTACGTTCGGTTTCTGGGAAGTCGGTTGCCATGTAGCTTTTCACCGGTGCGAACCGTGTTTTTTGTGTGCGCGAGTTTTATCGAAACAATTTTTCGGCTACCATTGCTCGGCGTTAATTTCGAGAACATCACAATCTACACAACTTTAATGACACTTCAACTGTTCATACGATCAAGATTCTAAGTTACTTTTTGAAGTCGGTTAAAAAGTAACTTAGAATGTTTTTACGTATTTTAAACAGTGTGATTTGAATATGACTGTGGACAGTATAGTACAAAAAAACAGCAGCTGCATGCGGTGTGTCCTAAAGAACACTTAATAGTATTCTTAGTGCAAAAAAGAAAAATAATACATTGAAATCGCCAGTAAAAAAGTGCCCGGCAGTCTATGATAAATAAACAAATGTTACCCTGGAGTTGCACTGGTGACTCCCTGCTTTCTTAACGCAAACAAACTATAGTTTATTTTTCACAAACTTCTATAGTTACATACCCTCTTGAGCAGCGCCAGCAGGTAGAGCGGCAGCAGCCGGAGCGAGGTGGGCGCGTGCAGCGCGGAGCTGTGCTGGCCGAGCGGCAGGTTCTGCGACAGGCGGAAGGCCGACAGCGCGTCCGCCGCCACGTTCATCACGGCCTCGCGCGCCTCGCCCATCGACGCCGTCTGGCAGCGGTCCACGGCTGCAAACCAATATTACATATAAAATAACGTCGCTTCACACCATATAATCTAAGAGAATTAGCCATTATTCTATCAAAATGAGCAAATGTGACTGCAGTCTCGTACTGGCCTGACTGACTGTTGCTTAAGTATACAGAGAACGCAATAAAGAAAGCTTTCTAGACGAAATTATGCAAACACGCACACTACCTGTATCACCACCAACCTTATGTCAATTCTGTGTCACAAATATAAGATAGTAAATAATTTCTAGTTTAGTGTATGACGATTAAAGATTTAATAAACAATTTAAATTTAAACATGAAGGATGAACTTAGTGCTGAATTTTTTTTAGTGAATCATCACATGTTTTTATATTTGTTTACTAACTTTTTTCATAAATTATACTTACTATCAAGGATGTTATGGATATGAAATTTTGGGTACAGATTAGTCATGTGTCCGCTATACCAAAACGTAACTGAAAACGGTTATCATCTCTCTAACGTACCGTATCGGTATTAAAATAGTTGCCAACGGTTATCAGGTATTAGTATGAAACTATGAAGTAACTACCGAATCACTGAGTACCCGCGTCAACGTAGTTTGAAAACCGAACCCGCATCATATCTGATAACTAAATAACTGACATTCAAAACCAACTGAATCGACGCAACCGATACTAGCTTATCTATCTCTCTCTTACAAGTGATAATATCGCATGCATAAAAGAAATGGGGCGAGCGGCGCAAACGCAAACCATTCAAGGTTATTGTTATAAGCCAAAGACGACCTTATATCTATTGCGCTACGGCTTAATCAAACTGTAAACGAGTGCGATCGCTCTCGCTAGATTAGCCTTGAGTTGAGTTCAGACGGACGGGCGGCGTCACATCAACCAATACATTTCCAGTATAACATGGCCTCGCGTTATATAGGCTCCCGGCGCAATGCGAGATCAGCTTGTACTGGAAATGTAAGGTTGATCGCCTGATCGGTAACTGAGTACGTACAGATGGCTGCCAGCGCGTGGCTTTGTTTTGATACTTATTATTACTTATTTATTCGGCATTTTTTGGCTGTGCGGTCGTTTTGAACGCAGTATACTTTCAAATACTTTGTCCTTAATGATTACGAGCTGCCTATTTTGTTGCCTTTGATTCGGGTGTGAGTGAGTAGTGAGTACTGTAAAGTACTGTTATTTCATTAAAGTGACGATTGATTTGTTGTACATATTAAATATAACTAGATAAATGAGTTAGTGGTATAAAAAGTGTAAATATAGGTACAATTTAGGTTTAAAGTTTAGTTAAAAGTTAAAACTACAGTTAAAAATTGGGCTAGTCCTGAGCCTAGAAAAAAAACTTGAAGGAAAATCGCCAAAATCATTCTGCTCCGGGGGCGTACTCACTCACACGTCGAATCATAATAATCATATCGGACATTGGATAACGTAAAAAGTGGTGGCAACTAACTTGGTGACAAATACCTACCTTAGCTTAAAACGTTTGTAAACGCTATAGCTAGAATAATTGCAGTAACTGCACCTAAAATACCGGTATTCAGCATCGGTTGTCTATATCGGTATTGTATCACCATACCGGTGTAATATCGGTTGCCAAAAATATCTAATAACGCCCATGACTAGTACGGATTGGTTACGGACATAAGATTGATTATTATACCGGATAAGGATTCGGGTGCGGATATTAATTAATTTCGGATTATCTGTTAGTTTAGGATAATTTCGGTTACGGGTGTTAGATTTTTAATGAATACAAAAGTGAAATACATATAGCTAATAAAATGCTTTTATTTATAAGTCACCATTTGGTACGAATTACGGACGGCCGATTATTAACAACTTGTAATGACGTGTCTTAATTAGGCTCCGCCTCTATCCGATATTATCCGAAACTTTTATTTCGGTTTCAGTTACGGTTACGGATATTTTTTTATATCGGATATCCGATAGTTTCGGTTACGGTTACAGAGCTCCCTAACATCCCTGCTTACTATTAAAATTAAAGTATACAAGGCGGACAAATAAAAAAAATGTTAAGGGTGAACAACCCTTATTTAAGTGATAAGGGTAATGGGGGTATGAAAGATAGATAGTAGCCGACTCCAGATCTACTGAATATGCATATAAAATTTGGTAAAAATTAGTAGAGCCGTTTCGGAGGAGTAAGGTAACTAACATTGTGACACAAGAATTTTATATATAAGTTTCATATATTACAGCAGATTTTATCTTGACATAGGCACAGAATAGTTTGCACAGCAGCAATCAACAATCCGAAACTGAATACCTCTTTATTAACTAAAATACTCATAGGAATATAACATATCGGTGGCCCTTGGACTTTCTTAAATCGTCAATACATTACAAATGTACCTGAAATGTATTCTTATTTGAATATAAATAAACATTAACTCACCCATTTTACTAAGTAGTCCTATGATACACTGTTGATCCGCCGAATGCAAGACATCAGTCAAATTGCTCGCCGTCGGCAACGCTAGCGTGTGCACTCGTATCCGCCTTTCACCTGCACAAACGCAGAAAGTTGAAGTTGATATTATTACAATACATGAGAGCTAGTCAAATACTTTTTATTCCTAAATCAGCATCAATGGAGAAGTTTAGTGTAAAATGGAATCATAAAAAAAAGAGCTCATGCTAGCGACATCTAGTGGCTAAGTGGCTATTCTAGACCAATCAGAGCCGCCAATGTCGACTCAAAATCTAAGCAACATCTGGTGGCTAAGGTTTCAGTAAACTCGTCCATTTATTATTATTTCGTACACCGCCGAAGTTATATGAAGTTCTTCTCAACTCTCTTCTTCAACTGTGATGAAAAATCCTGTGTTATGTTAATTAACAAAGCTCTAAATAAATGCTAAGTTATCCCGGTAGATATTTTCAGAGATATAATTGAAATTACTGTTTTGAGAGTAAAGTTAAGTATTTTGTCCCGCATAACATAACATCACGCCTATATTACCCACAAATGTGTATATTACCCACATTGCCATTATTATGTTTAGATTCCTTATCACATCGCCTATCGCCATTCGGGCACAGTTTCGACTCCGTGCTGTTATTGAGAATTAATTGATGGTCCCACATTTCGTCAATTACCTTTACTACTGGTATAGAGCAGCGCGGCTTGGAAGCACACCTGCTGCAGATCCGCCAGCGACTCCTCGATGGTGAGCTGCATGCCGAAGCCGGCATCGGGAGACACGTTGGGGAGGGACAGCAGGTCCGTCGAGCGCACGAAGAAGTTACCGTGGAACGTGTGGATTGCTATACCCCTGGGAATAAAATAAAATCATATAGTTATGTCTTCCTCGCTAAATTTCAGCCACAGTAGCATTCAACAAACTTTAGCTGTTTATATCTTAAGGATAGCTGAACCAACATGACTTGAGAGAAATCAGACGCAAGACTAACGTATGCGTATTTGCCGTGAAAGGGGAGAGTAACACCACGGACAGATAACTTTAAAAGGTTTTTAGCAGGGATGTTAGGGAGATCCGTAACCGAAACTATCGGATATCCGATATAAAAATATATCCGTAACCGTAACCGAAATAAAAGTTTCGGATAATATCGAAAAGGGGCGGCGCGGCAATTACTGATTAAGTATAAGTAAAACTTTTGTTATTACATTAAAATTTTAGGTAGATTAGATACAATATTTATTTATAATAATTTTTATTTCAAATGGCTGTAATAATTACTCAAAGACTGATTGTAATTCATACCAAATGGTGACATATAAATTAAAGCATTTTATTAGCTTTATGTATTTCCCTTTTGAAATGTATTCTGTTTTGTATTGTATTCCTTGTTTTTGTGTTATTATGTTTTTTGTTTTCTTTTTATTATTGTTTGAATAATTGTATCAAATATTTTATGATTAAACTTAATTATTGATTGAGACAACTAACAAATTGTTATTATTTATTTATGTATTATATGATCTAATAAACTTACGAAATAAAGGGAATCTCGACTATAATACATACCTAGTACATCGCACCCTCATGACGGCTTCGAACCCGATCTTCCTGGTGAGGTACCTCGTCATCATTCTGTTGAGCTGCTCCGCGTGCCAGGAGCGAGTCGCGCGGAACAGAGGAATGTGGTACACTGTGCCACCGCTGAACTTACTTATGCCACCTGAAAATCAAGTATAAATAAGGCTAGGATGCAATCTACAGTGGCCTTGAAACGACTGAGATCCCAGGTTGGCCACTGCAGACAAAATCTGAAAAAAATGGGGTATTACTGGACCAGAACAGACACAGTGCGATTGCGGTGCTCCTCAGCAAACAATGCCTTGTCTGATGACCTAAACAAAGCCACAGGGAGCGCAATTACCATGGCCATGCACTGTATAATAAGTGTGTTTTTTAGTACTTACTAAGCGTGGCGAGATCTGCATACTGTGAGTTGAGCAAGAACAGGTCTACCGCGATCTGAGCCCCGCTGCAGTCCAAGGCCAGGCGTTTGTAAAAGTCTGTAGCAGGGTTCAAGTGAGCCACGTCTTTTGAAGAACGAGCATTCGGATCCTCCCTGAAATGAACAGCGAATAAGCTTAAGATATTTTTCCTTGAAAGTAAGATGGCTTGGTCATGTTGGAAGATTGGATAAAAGTATAAAAATGAAAGAACTATAGTGGAAGAGGCGTCCTCGGAAACATACAAGCCCCGATAAGTGGCTTCTTTCAAAAAGGGTAAGTACTTTGTACGGGAACACGCCAGCATGTATGAATGTTGAGGAAGCGAAAGAAGTATGTAAGGAGCGTAGCAAATGACGTTGCATCGTATGCACCTACCCCTTCGATTTTATGTATCCATGCTTTAGGCTTATATTAGTATAAATAGTTCATAATCTTTTAAGATTCGCTTACCTAGGTTGTAGCGCTCCGGGTCCAACATTAGGTAAACACGTCTGGAACACTGTTACGCGTCCTCCGGTCGCCGCCTGCAAAAGATAAATAGTAAAAATTTCAAACTGTTACTAAAATATAACTCGAAGAAAGATAATCACCAAAATTTAAGAAACAAGCTACTATGTCGCCATTGCCTATCATTTTAGGGGCTTATCACTACTATACGTGTCGAAACCTAGAAACCTGAAAGCAGACCTATTCAAGAATAAGTTATTGTGAAATACTCCTTCCCTGCAGCTTACATTATATAGCGCCTTATTAGAAGAGTGTAGCGGAGGTGTATAACACCCATATTTGACTTGTTATGTTTAGGTCTTATATGCTATAGGGGTGGAGCCGGTTGCCAACCACCACAGGGCACAATTCCAACGCTGTGCTGCTTTTGAGAATTTCCTAATGAAAAATTCTTAAATAACAATCTGATTCAATAGCAATAAAGGTGCTGGAATCGAACCTAAAACCCCGCGGTAAGAAGCCGCAAACCGTAACCACTAGACAAACAATGCCTCATTGTAGTTGTAGTTAAGAGCTTACAACTCACCATAAGTTTATAAGCTGCTTGTAGCGCAGCTCCCAAGGCACAGGCGGGCGCGGCGGGCGAGCTGTACCGCTGCGGCAACGCTGTCAGCAACTCCCGGATCAACTCACGGCGCTCGCCCAGGTTCACGAGGAGGGACTCCGGGGATGGCAGGAATACGTCTGTCATTACAAAAGGTTTTTATATAACATTAAAGATGAAAAATTAAGAATCGAGCAGGATTCAAACTGGCACCGCCTAGGTAAACGCTAATGCTTAAGGATAAGTAAAAGTTGCGTTATAGATTTATAAAATCTTGGCGGGTTCGAAGTATGTCTAAAACAAAATATCACCGGTATTGGCCGCGATAAAGTACAGTGCTCGTCAATTGGTCGAACAGCCATCTGCAACCAACTTCAAAACCACCAAGATTTTTGATTGTACCTTTATGAAAGTTGCGTTTACCAAAAGCTAACGTTACGTTGCACATAAGTGTATACCACACGGATGATAACGCTTCCCTGCGTTAAAGTAACCGCATTGGGTTGGATGACAGGTTCACTCGTGTGTTCGATATCTAAGTCAGCGGACTGGTGACTCCCATGTGACATCAGCAACGTATTAAATTCAAGTTTAACGCTAATCGTAAGCTCTAGTTACGATCGCTCTATCTCGTACAAACATTGAATGATAGAAAGAGATGCAAATAGAGTTTATTGCAACCGTAGATACAGAAATCGACTTAGTGAGTCAAGTGAGCTTTGCATTACCCACGATTGAACGATTATCGATAGGTAAATTTAGGAAATATATTAAAATCAGATTATGTCAAAAGCTTACTAAAGTATTTTAGACTACATAAATGATTATAGTATTTGGAAAATTCCTCTTCTTATGTGACTTTTAATATGTATAATCATTATTATATTTTTCATTACCATTTGAAAAGATGGTGCACATGAGTTTCTCACCAGCTCTTCTCATAATGCAATACCCATCGGAGCTGGTACTTAGATTGATTTTAATCTGATTCTAAACAGCTAGATTAAAATTTTAATTTTTTTCAAATATTGTAATTAGTTTTATTTACTACTGTTTAAACTTACGTGAGATGACATAACTACTAGAGTTTAAACAGTATTATTGTAAACCTCTACGGGGAGGTATGGCAAAGTCGCGCGAAAAAGTTCACTCGGTTAAGGACAAAACGGAACAAACTCGAATGTGATTTACAATATGTGAAAAAGTGCCGTGATATTGGTGTCGTGCCGAAATTCATGCGTATAAAACCTGTGAAGTGCATTCGGGATTTCGAAAAGTTCTTTGATGCAGTGACTAACAAATTAATAGTGCGGGTAATCCGTGAACGACAACGGAAAATTGCGAATATAAACAATGAACTATATTCTCTGCACCTTCAACTGTCTCAGTTCTTAAGAACGGATTTATGGGAGATATTGGATGCCATGTCTTACTGCAGGTCTCACAGAATGACACAAAAGGCTGAAAAAATACACAGTAACAAGCTTAAGTGCCTGACAAAAAACTTGCAGCAATCGGTAACAACTGAAGATTGTTATGCAAAAAGTTACAGGTCTGTTATCAATTTGTCTACTGATGAGATCTCGAAAGATTTGCATTCAGCCTTATCCAAAGGCCTGAATTTCTCACCAACACCACATAAGTTACCAGTGGAAGCCATAATAACAGGCATAGAGAACAATATCGTACGTAATAGAATCCCACAACGCGACGCTGAGTGTTTGAGACAGGACGTATCATCTTTATTGCGAAAAGCCAAGCTACCAAAGCCTAATATCTCGAAAGGTGAAATAAAAGCTTTAAACGAGTTGCGTAAGAATGAGGAATTGTTGGTGTTACCAGCTGATAAAGGCAACGCAACGGTCATCATGAATACTGCCGATTATCAAAACAAGATAGTACAACTGTTGAGTGATAAGTCGACGTACAAAAAGGTAAATTACAATCCCACTAAACGTGTTACCTCGGGCTTGGATAAGTTGTTGCTATCACTGTCGGATGACAATGACAACTTACGCAAGCGCCTGCACCCTCCAAATCCGACCTCGCCAAAACTGTATGGCTTACCGAAGGTTCATAAAACTGACGTTCCTCTGAGACCCATAGTGAGTCAGATAGACTCACCTACCTACAAAACAGCTCGCTTCTTATCAGATATGCTTCAACCTTTAACTGGGAAAACTGCGAGCTATGTTAAGGATTCTACGCATTTCATAACACTTCTGAATGATGTGTGCCTGCTAGACGAGGAGCTAATGGTGAGTTTTGATGTAACATCTCTTTTCACCAACGTACCGGTAGAGGACACAATCAACATAATATCAGACCTAACAGAAATTGCAGGTATACCTACCGAGTACATGAATCTTATAGAGTTTTGTCTCACTAATGGCTATTTTGTCTGGCGGGGGGACTATTACTTACAGACCGATGGAGTAGCTATGGGCTCCCCGATAGCCCCAGTAATAGCTAACATATTCATGGAGTGGTTTGAGGAAGTAGCACTTAGTTCCGCAACGTACAAACCCCGGTATTGGTGGCGATACGTAGACGATGTGTTTGCGATTGTAAACAGAGATCATGTGTCAGACTTACTAGAACATCTGAACTCTGTGCATGAAAAGATTTTGTTCACCACAGAGAAAGAGAACGATAAAAAACTGGCCTTTCTCGACGTATTGGTGTTACGAGAACCAAACGGTCGTCTGACACACACAGTACATCGTAAACCTACGCACACAGACCGCTACCTGAGGGCTGACTCGCACCACCATCCTGCTCATTTGGCATCAGTGCCGCGTACTCTGATAACAAGAGCACTAAGGCTATGCGATCCACAACACGTAGACTCAGAGTTGAAACACGTGAGACAGGTACTCGAAGACAATGGTTACCAGTGGAGACATAGCTGCCGTTTGAGTAACAACAATAACACTCGCCCCGTGACAGTGGACAGGGCACCCTTATTCTTACCGTATGTCAAAGGTGCCACTGATAAAATCGGACATTTCTTACGTCGTAGATACTGTATAAAAACAATATTTCGGCCCGTGACACAATTGAGACATTTGATACGATCTCCAAAAGACAGAGAACCATTTAGCGTCCCAGGCGTATACAATGTTCCGTGTAGTTGTGGAAAGAGTTATGTAGGTGAAACAGGACGCTGTATAGCGACTAGGCTCACTGAACACATCAGGAGCCTGAAGAAATTGGATACCAACGGCTCCGCCATCGCCGAGCATGCATTGGATTCGAGTGCGGTGCATTATATACATTTCGATAAAACAAGAGTATTGGCCAAGGAGAAGGCCTTCATTCCAAGAAAAATACGCGAGTCAATTGAGATCACAAAGCACCCGAATTTCAACCGTGATACGGGGTGGTCTCTACCAGCAACTTGGAAGCCAGTTCTTCGAGCTGAACCGAGTACCAGTGACGTAACATGGAATCCTGATACTGTCAGCTCTTTCCACTCTACAATACATACACCGAACACCGAAAGCGACGACGACCAGCCGCCACAGCCAAAAACTACGTCACCATCAAGGACGCCGCAAGGACCTGCCATCCCCCCCTCTCGTCGCGCTCTCCGAGCTGCCAACCGCAGTGCGGCGCGAGCCGGGGTACTGATTGCACCGAGCGTACTGCACTCACAGCCCTGATGAAAATATTTCCTTATTGAAATATAGAAACCGGTCGGCAATATCCCGATAATAATACGTGAGTAACCCGTTTATTCTCTAGTAGTTAGTTTTATTTAGTTTTAGTTACAATTTATTTTATATTATTGTTTGTAATGTTTGATGTGCTCAAGCGCCCCCTGGGGTATATGAAATTATATGAATTGAATTTGAACGTTGCGACATCCATAAGTGAATGTAGCTGGTGACCCAAACACGTTATATTACAGTGTCTATGAAATGTTACATACCGTCAATATCCAGCACAGTCATTTCCTTAGGCCGCGTCAGTCCTTCACTCATCAGGTAATAGTGCACATGTGCGTCGTAGCACACGAATCCTACTTGCGTTCGCGCGTCGCCTGGCAGTTGATCCAGGCACGTCTTTAGAGTGTCGCATGCTACCTGTCGAAGGAAAGTTGTATGTCATTCAAACAGAATAAATATCAGAACTTTAGATGAAAGAAGCCTCACGACGTACACAATAAACCCCTACGTCCGGCGCACCCTGGGCAGTCTGCAAATTTCCACAAAGCAGACTGGCGAATCCTTTCACCACGATGGTAAGTCAACACCATGAGAATATGACTGCAGCCATCGATACGAAAGAAGAACTTTAGATTTTTTTTTCTAAACAAACATACCTTACTATTATACAAAAATATAGCTTCATCATAATCCAATAAAGATTTCACAGTAAATAATAACATAGGCAAACAAGTAAACTAATTTAAATTAAATTAAGAGCAGGCAAAATAACAATAAATTTAAAGGTAAGTTTACAAATTAAAAAAAAAAAGTAGTTTAAGTTAGATTAAACACAAACAAACAGTTTTTAATGCAGGTACATTTAAAGAGAGTTTAAAAAATATATATATAGGTATATATGAGCATTGGCATTGAATCGAAAATTTTCTATATAATTTGGTGTATCAATGTGCAGTTAAAATTTTATGTAAGAGGAGATCAAGATAGTGTTAAGATCTGGTTATAAGCTCCATCTTATTTGCGCAAACAGTATGAGAAAATTTGACTTGTTTGCTACTGAGCGTGAATTGTATAAAACTAAGGCGAAGACCGCATAAGCAAGCTGCTTGCTTCGCGCCTTGGGCCTAGTAAGTAATTTTTTATTTTCTTTTAAAAACCACGTCCGCACTAGGAATAACTCCTGTGTCACGTGGGTGCTCACAAACATCCAATTCACATACACAAAGCGCACCCAGAGTCAGAACAAATCTATGCGGATCACACAAAGATTTTTCCCGTGTGGGGACCGAACCGACAACACCAGCGTAGTTAAAAGCTGCGAGGCGACCGCTTTAACCACTACACCATCCGTGCACTCAATTAATCATTAGTGAAATAATCAATTAGCGAGAACAAGCACATTTAAAGTATGCTTACAATGCAAGCCACCTGACTTGCTTAAATGATTTAAAACTAGCTCTATCCACCACACCTGTAAGTATCCCGAGTCCCTCGCGAGCTGCGAGACGTCGAATAGGAACAGATAGATGGCGGGCTGCGGCGGCCGGAGCATGTACTCCCCGGGCGCGATGAATTCGATGGTCGCTGACTTGATCTCCGGCCGCCGGGATGGGTCTCCGTACGACTTGCTCACCGGGTCGTACTGGAATTCTTCTGGCACTGAGGATAAAAATATTATAATTTAGTGGTAGAAATTCCCATTCAAGCGAGACGTGTCTAAGGAGAGTAGAAGCGTGAACGCGATGCAGTCGGCAAAATTTATAAAGAACTAAAATATGCACAACGTTATCCATTGTAAACTAAATCCCCTAAAGTTTTTCTTAACTTTATTATAAATTTAGAAAAACTTCAAAAACGACGGACTTCTATAGGTACAACCGTAAAACGTGGAATTTGCAAAAATACTTTTTTTTTTATTTTATTTTTTTATTTATTAGGGATAAACAAACGGTTACCTACAACATTAAGAGTGAATTCAAAAATTTGACAAATCAAACAGTGATTAAATAAATGTGCACTCACAACGTTATCCACAAAATATATATTTATAGTACAAAATATATATTATACGTTATCTACATAATTACTTTATGTAAAAATACCTATACGGCACAGGTTCCATACTGTTATATATGTAACTATACATAAGTACGCATACCGTGGCTGTGACCCGGTACAATAACCTGTTTAGTGCAATAAAGCAGTGTGTCATTGACTAGCGTGTTTGATGGTCGTCCTTCCCTACCTACATATCTAACACATACGTACAAAATTTCAAGTTTCTAGCCATAGCGTTTTATGCTCTGCATTGATAAATCAGTCAGTCAGGCGAACATTTATATAAGTATAGAAGACCCGGAGTAACGTAGGCCACGTCAGCCATGTAGACTGATCACCTAAAGAAGGTTGCCAGAAGGCAATGGATGCGGAAGGCTAAGGCATCTACTCTTAGCATTAATGATCGGCGATTTGGCGACTGTTTTCATCAAAGCTTTCGACTGTTTCTATCGAAGCAGTTCGGTCGCGCATTAAAATCGCGCGACTAAAAGTGTTGTTAGTGCTATGGTCCTATGTCCATCAGATGACTCCCAACGGCTCATTGATTGAATTGTTTATTTGACTAGATGTATAGAAAAAAAATGCTGTGTTACGATAGTTAATTATCGAAAATACAATGTATATTAATTAATCCAAGAGTTTGTACAGCGAATTCGCCACCCTTCAAAAGAATATAGTTGCTTAATGATTACGATACTTTAACATTCAAACAATTACGTCATTAGACTGACTAAGAAAAGATTTGTTTTCAATCGCAGCACGTCTACGTTTGTATTACAAACATACATTTATAATTATGTACCTAGTTGCTTAGATAAGTTTGTTAATTACACGCAATATTAATAGTTAACCCGTGTAAAAATAAATATCTATTAAGTAATTCCATTTATTTCAATATTTCTGATAACAGTTTGATTACGTAGATTTACTAAACAATTTATAGCCATTATTATTAACACGTGTACAATATCATTACAATTTATTTGAAACTTGAGCGTTTTTTCTACGAATTCGCCCGCATGTTATTTCTATAAATTAAATATAATATTTCATTACGAGGCTTACAACAGATTTGCCATAAAATAGCTATAGACCAGGGATGATGCGAACATCCGCATACGCAAATGCGAATCTTCCGAATTAATTTCTACATCTGCATCAGCATCCGCTAAAATCAATGCAGATGTTCATGCAGATGCGGTTGTGATAACATGAACACGGTACACCAGCGCGCCGTGGTAATTTCTGGATGTACCTTTGACGCTCCTTGCCTTTCTTAGTTTTGAAAGAAAATATTTCAGAATGTGGCATTTGCGGCGCTCTCTCGTTCTTGACAGCAAAGGCACCACTTCTTAGTATTTTAAGAGCCTGCTTTCTGGTTCCAATTCATAGATTTAAAAGAAATAAAATTAAAAGTCGACGCCTGTGGCACTCTTTCTTATGACATGAAAAACACTCAAGTACCAGATGCCAATTTTGGTTTTCTACTTACCAAATCATATTCCGATAAAATCATGAACAGAGTAATCAATTAAATAAACAGATCGGGATCTCGGCATATAAAGCCATTTAGATATTAAACTAATTATCATTACATCGCTATTGATAAAATACATTATTAACTTAATATGTATCATAACATAACATCACGCCTATATTACCCAGCAAGTCGTGGCTGAAGTATACAACGCCCACAATCATCTGTTAATGTTTTGGTCCCATCAGATACGGGGTGAGCCTACCGCCATCCACCGGGCACAAATTCCAAGGCCTTTTTTTTCTACTATTTGTTTAGCGTTTTCAAGCGCCCTTTATCGCCTAAGGCTAAAGTAATGGAATCTTTGAATGAAGTAATTTACACAGATGTTGATTTGTGACGCAATCGGTAGACGCAACGATTTTACTAATTTCATCATGTTTTTTTTATCTACACGTAAACATTACGACTGAAGACTAAACATTTAAAATCTGTTGTATCCTACTTATGATAGGAACAAATGAATGAACGTGACGTCACGAAATGACGTAACATACAGGGTCCTGGCAAGAGGCGACCGTAGATGGTTAGCGACTGCCCGGTGTGCATAAGCTCACAGGTTCAAATCCTGCCAGTCCCATATCTTTTTCAACTGTATCTTAGTATAATTTGCTAAGCATAGCTAAATGCTATTAAAATAATCAATAAGTAGTTAAAATCCGTTTTTTTAAGTAATCAGATACACTTGATTTAACATTTTTACATATTTTGTATACATTACAGTAATAAACCAGTATTCTATATCCTAAAGCCGCTCGGTAAGAGTTTGCACGTTGGAAGGTGTTTTTATGAGTTGAATGCCATTTTTATTATGTCACGTTTATTAACATTGATATGTGTATTAACCACCACTAAGCATAAGATATTAAAGTAGTAAGAGTTCCTATAGCCATAACGTGTCTGCACGTGTGGTGTAGTGGTTTAAGCGGTCGCCTCGCCGCTCTCCACTGCACTGGTGTTGTGGGTTCGATAAATAGTACTAATATATTATAGTCTTATCATTCAGATATTCATTAATATTATAATATCCTTTACTCTCTAATATTTCCTTTAGTTTTTTTATTAATATGTGAGGCTTATCTAAATTTTTGAGATTTTCCGGTAGCTTGTTGTAAATTTTTGTGGCCATTACTAATGTACTAGATGAATGTATGTTTAAGCGTGACGTCGGAAGCTTTGGGTGATGCAGAGATTAACAAGGCAGGTGAAGTTCTTAAATATAACGTTTTTAACCTTACCTTAAATTAATCTATGAATGAATATTATTATAAAAAAGCACTCACAGTCGTTGACCCTGTAGCAAAGGTTGCACTTCCACCGCTTGGCGTCCACGAAGTACACGAAGGGGTTGATGTACGTCCGGCAAGCCCGGCACCGTACTATCGTCGTGCATTGTATTACCGGTAAGTGCTGTAACAAAAAAAGCTCATTTAGGTACTTTTAGCACAAAAATCCAATAGATTCTAGAAAAAAAAAGTTCCACATTTTTTTTAATATCTATATATCACAAGTTGTGTAATTTCTAAAAAACTGGGAAAACACGCGTGTTTTAATGAAATTGTGAAATTTACAAAGCTAGCCGAAAAAAGCTTAGAAGCATTTAGAAGCATTTAGTAGCCAATTTTGTAAGCCAATATTTTTTTAATACTACGTGGGCCCGAACTTGAAATAACTCATGTGTCGCGTGGGTGTACAAACATACATTTCACACGAAGCACAATCAGAAACAGAACAAATCTTTGTGAAGCACACAAGATTTGTCCCGTGTGAGGATCGAACCCACAACACCAGCGTAGTTGAAAGCGGCGAGGCGACCGCTTTAACCGCTACGCCAACCATGCACTCAAAAAAAAACAATTTTAATTATCGACTGAACCAGTTTCTACTCCTACTTAATAAGTTTGCCAATTAGGGTTAAATACCTATAAATAGAACAAATGATAACAATAGAACAAACACACAAACTGCAAGCTAATGAGTCCTTATTGTGTGAGTGGCTATTAATTTATGCGTCTACATAGTCACTTGTCTAAAAGGGATAATGTCGAAATTACTCTTCCTCCCGAAATTTAAAAAACAATTGTAGCCAGCCAGTAATAAAATGTCACATGAAAAAATCTAACTATGTAAGTAATGCTATAGGCTGACCGTTTAACTCGCGTATCGCCCGCGCGGTGAGAAGGGGGTGGGGCGAGATGTTACCGGGTGGCTGAGAGGGGTGCGCGGTGCAAAGAGCTCACGTCAAGCGCGGCAGTGCGCTGGCAGTGCTCGCAGCGCACGGTTGGTGTTTTTGTTACGGACGCTTGGACATTAACGCACAAGGTAAACGGTTTACCAAGATTAATCCCAAGATGAATCGCTCTTTATGTTTTGCAAAAAAAATCAACAACATGGACTTTTGGACACGGCACGCATCGTGAGGAGGTTCCTCTCTCTGGAGCCCTAACCATCGACAGCTTGGTCCCTGCACCTGATGTCGGTGGGACACTGTTTTTATATTTTTAAATGTTTTTTTTGTATTTTTTATAAATCATATTTAACAATATATAAAATAAGTTTAGAAATAAATAAATAAAATAATAATAATAATTGTAAAATTTTGAAAATGTTATTTTTTCTTTAATAAGTTATTTTTTTCTTAAAATGTTAATTATTTCATTAAAAATACAGATACTACAATTATATTTTTTACTTTGCCTACAATGTCTATCTTGAGATAAATCTTTGGATCAATGACTCCGTGTGTAGCCGTAGTAGTCCGTTACCTACCCCCGCTCACTTCTTACGTCGCAGGCGATACGCGCGTTAAACGGTCGGTCTATAGTCATGAGCTACAACTTAAAAACCTGCATCATAGTTAAAGTCTTCACAAACTTTTTTTTTTTTGGTGAACGATAGAAAAATTGTCCTTTAATACAGGATGGATGCAACATAACGTCATTTTATTTAAATCACAGATTCCAGACGTAATAAGTGTTCATTTAAATGGTTAATTTTTGTCTTGTTTTTCGAAAAAAAAAATGATCTCAATGTCTAATTTGCTCGGAAAACGTGTTTAAATTTTTTTGTAAAAAAATAGTAATAGCCGGTAGTAATGAAAACTTGTCTGAAAATTAAAGTTTTAATAAATGTAACATCCACTTTTTCAAATTTCTAAATGAGTAAGTGTACCTACTTCCTTGGCTTTCTCTGTTACATTAATAGTCAAAGAAGTGCCCAAACTCAAGTGATGTAACAGTACCGTAAGCCATTTACCGCATAAGTGTTACGCGAATACATTACACACGCCAAAACACTATAATTTTATTATCTGTCTGTGTTGTAGAGCCTTTGTGTACGAACTCTACGGAGGCTGCCTTACCTCCTTAGTTAATCTACTAAAAAATGTTTTCAGTACTTGTTCTGGTTTGTTGTTATTGGACCCCAACATTGCTAGTTATGTTCAAGACTAGTGTCTTCATCGCTATATAAGAAGGCATTTCAGAACCTTGGGGTTCGGAAGGAGATGAAGGCTCACAAATTATAATATATACAGGGTGTATTTTTGAAACGGGGCAGTAAGGGCAAGTACCTTAACCGTTGCAGTTACAGCAAAACGTTCTTAAAAGACCTTCCCTAACTTTTTGGGACATTTTGAACTGCATTCACAGATTTTGTAAAAAACTTACAGTTAGCAAAAAAATGCAAAAAAGTTCAAATTTTTTTTTTTTATGCCAATCGATTCTATTTCATGTGGGGATCAAAAAACTCTATGGGACCATTTTAGCTTTCAGTACTAGAAAAGACAGAAATCGCCAAAAACGTTTCCCATACATTTCGGCAACAGAAACGAATTTCTACGGTGGTCTAACTTTTTGTTATGGCCTGGAAGTGGGTAGAATTGACTGTAAAGTAAATAAAAAGAATTTTTACCCTCAAATTTCGAATTTGATTCCAAAATCTGTGTGTTATACTTAGTTTCAGCTAAGAAACTTCGTATGAGTTATTAATTAAGGATTTTCGCTAAAATGTCTTCTAATCGTGAAAAAATTGACTTATTAGAAGCGTATTTTGTCAATAATCGAAATGCGGGAGCTGCATTAGTGTGGTACCGCAATAAGTATCCGTTGCGGCATGTGCCAACAAGAAAGGTTATTACAAATCTTTTGAAAAACCTGGAATTGCAGGGTTCTTTGAAAAGAAAGCGGCAGCCTCGTGTGGACATGGACACGGAGATTGCGGTTCTGACTTATGTCGAAGCATATCCAGAGGTATCGTCCAGGCAAGTCGCCCTTGAAGTAGGTGTATCCCACTCCCTTGTGATAAAGATATGGAAGAAATACGGCTACAAGTGCTATCGATATGGGCGCATAGTTCAAGTGTTACATCCGGGTGATGATGTTCGAAGGCTTACTTTTTGCAGATGGCTAAGAGGAAAAATAAGCAGAGATCATGAATTTTTACATTACATACTGTGGTCAGACGAAACGAATTTTTCCAATAACGGTATGTACAACAGAAAAAATCACCACTATTGGTCCAAAGAAAATCCATTAAGAGTTACGGCAAGTCATAATCAGGTTCGCTTCTCATTCAACTGTTGGTGTGGTATAATGTCCAATCGAGTCATAATGGTGGAATTTTATGAAGGGAAACTGAATTCTGCCATGTATAATGAAGTCATTTTACACCATCTTGAAAACGAGATGGACGAATGGCCCCTGTCGGAATTGCGAAAAGTTCATTTTCAACAAGATGGTGCTCCGCCACATAACAGTCACCTTTCACGTTCCAATTTGAGCCGCCTATTCGGTACACAGTGGATAGGTACACATGGTCCAACACAGTGGCCACCTCGTGCCCACCTCGTAGCCCCGATCTAACACCACTTGATTTTTTTTTATGGGGCTTCGTGAAAAACGAGGTGTATAAGACGACGTACGCCAGTGTTCAAGAGCTCAAGGATGCATTAATGACCATTTTACGTAATATTCATCCCAGAACATTATTAGCCGCCATTCGTTCAGTGCAAAAAAGGATAGACTTATGTATTCGTGAAAATGGAAATCATTTTGAGCAATTTATTTCATAAACCAATTTCTTAAATGTTTAAATGTTTTTTTTTATTTAAAAAAAGTTCAAAATTTTACCTGACCTATGAGTTTCGAGATGATTTATCATATTTCCGTACGAAATGTATGGGAAACGTTTTTGGCGATTTCTGTCTTTTCTAGTACTGAAAGCTAAAATGGTCCCATAGAGTTTTTTGATCCCCACATGAAATAGAATCGATTAGCATAAAAAAAAATTTTTGAACTTTTTGCATTTTTTTTTGCTAACTGTAAGTTTTTTACAAAATCTGTGAATGCAGTTCAAAATGTCCCAAAAAGTTAGGGAAGGTCTTTTAAGAACGTTTTGCTGTAACTGCAACGGTTAAGGTACTTGCCCTTACTGCCCCGTTTCAAAAATACACCCTGTATGTGTATCCAACATTGCAGAGCTGCTGCTATCCTATTGATATTTAACAAACCGAGTTTAAAGAGTATAGTAAAAGTAACTCGAATTACAAAACCTGTAATAATTATTTGGATTTTTTACATTCGATTGAACGCCAGAAGCAATTATACTATCCAGTTGTCCCAATGAAAAGGCCAAATACACAAATTCACTCACACAAGCACACCCAGTCTCAGAACAAATCTTTGCGAATCAAACAAAGAGTTATCCCATGTGGGGATCGAACCCACAACACCAGTGCAGTGGAGAGCGGCGACGCGATCGCTTAAACCACTACACCACTCGTAAAATAATAATACATACATAATGTATGTATTATTATTTTATGAGTGGTATTTTTTGTGTATTATTATTATAATCTATGATACTTTAAAATAATAATACACAAAGGCCAATTTGCTTTGCCTAATTACATTGGGGTCGGCTTTTTATCTAACGGATTTGGCTGAATACTAAGCTTAAAACAGAAAAGAAAAATAAAAAACTGAACCAAAAGTATGATTGCCAGCAAAACTACAACGTCATGTCATAAGCAAATAAACTATACAAGCGGTACAGGTGAATGAAAAAGTGTTTCACTCACATTTAGATCTTTGAATGGATGTATTAAAATACCCAGGGGTAGTCTTGACTTTTGCAGCAGATTGTTCGTCTCGGGTATGCGGTTCACAGTGCACCTGAAGATTCTGCAATGAGAAGTTAAATATTATGTCATTACCTTGGTATCCTAGCAAAGGGTCGGTTCACATCGGACGGAAAAACGTCGCATAAAAGACAAATATAATTATTAAATATTCAACCTTTCTCACTCAGCCGATAATACGTTAGAGCAAAATAAATCCTAATGTTTTAAAAGAGAACAATGAGATGGTGTCTTTATTTATTTATTTATTTTATTTTATTCATGTGATTCGATTACAAGGCACATCTATGGAAATTGGTAACGTTCACTACTACTTATTGATTATTTTTATAGCATTTAGCTATGCTTAGCAAATTATACTAAGAAACAGTCCAGACCAGGCAGAATTTAAACCTGCGACCTTCTGCAGTCCGGTCAGTCGCTTAAACCAACCAGCTGCGGTCGCCTCTTGCCTGTCACTACTTTCTGTCGATAATTATGCTCTCCAACTTTCTTGTGTATTTTTTTTTATAGGATTAGTTCAACTTCGCCAAAAAGGCCGAATGTTAACTGGACCATAGAGCATGAACAAGGTCATTTTCATTAATACTCAAGGAATAATATTCATAAATGAAGTTAATAGTGTGTTTACAAGTCTGCTGAGATGTCTAAAAGACGCCGAGAGTATTTTTACAAGTCAGTTCGACGTTTATACAATGTTTTGAATTAGATACTGAGAAGTAGGGAGATAACGTACGTCCACACTTAACTAATTAATCGTATCGTGAGAAGCAATTGGCCAGTGGTTTAATTCTATCTGAATTGAGGATGGAGAGCTGTGCTTGGGTATTATGCCTTTGGTATATGTGTACAACTAGCTATGGGTATTATTGACAATATCATCAGCATTGAGTTAAAGCATCATAAAAATCAGTCATGTGTGAAACATTGACAATAATATAGAGTGTATGGGTAACCTATGCTATGGTATATTGCTAACTTCTGCATCGACTTTTCCTAAGAATCCCTTACCAATATATATTTAAAAAAATTATGGTTACTAGTTTAATGAATGAAACAGTTAAGCTGGCAGTAGATTTTGTTTAGGGCACAAATAAAAGGAATTAAAAACACTTTCACCTGTTTCGAGTCCACATCAAAAATACAATTATGATTCATACAATCAGATAATGATAATATGACAGACATAACATAGTGTTGTCTATAGTAAATAAAGAATAAGTAATCAATCATATAATTATTATTATCTTAGTAGTCAGTTGTGCATGCAACAAAGCAATAATATTTATGTTATCTTTATACCTTGGAGTGGAGTGTCATTGCACACAAACATAATCTATATACATGTGCTATACAAATATTTATACATTCGCTTCTGCGCACGGATCCACCCACATGGTAGATAAAAATTATGTCGATTAAAATAAAAGTAGCCTATATTATTAAGGACAGGACCCTCAGGTATTAAACTACCTCCACGCCAATTATCATCACGATCAATTCAGTAGTTTATCTGTGAAAGCATAACAAACAAACATAATTTCTTTCTTATTTATAATATCATATATTAGTAAGGATAAGGGTATATCTCTCATAACAATTTTGAGTTTTGAGTTGTAGACTCCAAACACTTGAAATCTGAACATGTGTAAGCTACCAGAACACAAGACAAGAGATCACACAAGAGATCTTCTGTTTTGGTAGCATTTAAATGATGTCAGTTATCATGGCACATTATAATTACTTTATAGGGAACATACAGAAACTATAGGTGGCAGCACTAAATTGACAAAAGACATGCTATGCGGTCAGGAAAGAAACATATCTTTCCTTGCATAATTAAAAAAATAATAAATAGCGTAAAATTGTGAATATCTTTTCACTTATGTGTTAAATTATCAAAGTGCCTATACAGTTAATTATATAAAAAACGAGATTCAGTAGGCAGCACCATCATTGTGCACTTTCTTGTATGATATTATATTATAAAGCTAAAGAGTGAGTTTGTTTATTTGTTTGTTTGAATGCACTAATCCTTGTATTGCATAGCCCATGTATTAAGGTAGGCTACATAAAACCACAATACGGTAAATATGAGCAGAGCAGCAATATAATATGTTGTAAGATCAGGAAATGTTTTCTTCTACTTCCTTGCTGTTTTCATTGAAAGGGCAGAAGTAATGAAGGCAATTTACCTTATCTTGTACTCAGGTTTTATATTTAAAAAGATGAAGTCTGTAACTGATAAGAGTGATAAGTAATAATATACAGTTTCTCATAGTTCTGTACTACTGTACAGATGGCTACCGATCAACCTATACATTTCCAGTATGAGCTGGTCTTGCATTGCACTGGAAGGCTCCGAACTCAAATCTGTTTAGACTATGGCCGATCTTACGACCTGTCCCACTTGCACAAAGGAAGCGCACATGAAAGCCGATGCAAGTGCTATCCATGTGGCCATGCACTGGGCTCATAGAATATGACTGTAGCCATCTACACAAAAGAAGAAGATTGCGCTGGAAGCCTAGCACGAGACTATCTTATATTGGTAGGCAACTCTACCTGATAAAAGACAATGAAACTACTACAAAACTGATAAATGATGCTACTTATAATTTGCATTCATATCATACTGTTGTATCATTTTGATTGAAAGTGTTCTGAATCTAAAGCTTTTGCTATTGGATATTGCGGAACTGCGATCTATACAAATGTAATTATATTGTAGAATGTATTTGTTTGATTGTGTTAATCTCTGGTTTTGGTTATTAGATTTGAGTATTTATTTTTTAAGTTAATAATTAAATTCTTAGAAAAGGCTATGAGCTATATAAAAACAAAACAAACAACGCGGTTATTGATAGGAGCAAAGCTGTAATGTTTAATGTAGGTTCCAGTGCTAGTTTTTGAGAATGCATAGCTCAAAACAGACTAACATTTAGAACTTGGTGTCATATTGACTTATGTTCAGCATAAAAATATCTATCCAATGACATATTATATGAACTTATTGGATAACTTATTGGCCATAGGAAAAATTCCCTTTATCAAAAAAAAAATCAATAAAACAGTTCATATTTAAGTGATAAAAGTAAACATAGCAATTATAGATACCCATAGCATATTAGTGACTAATATCACCTCCATTAACTGTACTTAATTTGCTACCAATTACCAAAAAATTGTACTCATGGTCAAATTTTTTATCACTGCTCTTAAACTGTAGCTTTAAAAAAAACTATTTGACCTTCTCACAAAAACTCACTATCAACAATATCAACATGCCTGCTAGACATTATCTGTGTGTAACAGATAATAATCAACTTTCATGTATGACCATTGAGACATAAAGAGGATTTCAAAGGGACATCAAAATACATTTATTTCGTTTTGTTCTGAGGTAAAAAGACTGTAAAGAGTGCTAGTCACTAATTGTTGTATTCATTATTTCATTTTTGTAGAGAAACCTCCTTTTTACTAAAAATAAATTGTCACACTTTGTGCTTTTGGATTAACCCCAAAAGCACAAAGTGTGACAATTTATATGAAAGGACTTATCAAAATAAAGAACCATCATAAGATACATGTTATAATATAATTTACCTTAAAATGTCATGTTGCAGTTTATGTGATCTTACTCCTCGGAAACTTCTTGTCTGATTTTTTTTATTGTTTTGTGATTGGTATTTGTTAGGTCTGAGACTAAGTTTGTTTATATCACTTAACAATGTTCAACATACCCTCCCAGTGGAGCTACAGGCAACAACTAGCATATAATCCTATGAATGTTTATTTATACTACAAGGAAAACCTCTAATGACCTATCAATATAGGGTTATTAGAATGAATCTTTAAGTGTGTCAAGCTATTCTTAAATTTTACACCATAACCAAAGTCAATATACATTTTAATAAATAATAAATTTGCACTTACTCAGGACTGCAGTTAGGCGATTCAGCAAACTGATGGCCAAGTTTAATCTCTGGGGGATCCTCAGGGTATTCAGGCAGTATGTGCTTGCATTGCAGAAGATCTATCATATGATGGCCCCAAAGTTGGTCAAAGCCTTGCTTTGTCACACTTAACTGTCCCATCTGCTGCGTCAAACCTTGAGGGCCATACTGTTGAGGATACTGCTGCATCATATTAGGCTGTGGAGGCATCTGGGGTTGCTGGTGATTCACAAAGCTACCTGGAGCCATTTGCGGATATCTATTTTGCATGTTACTCTTAGGTGCTCCTGCTTGGACTAGAGGACCTGGAGGAGGCCCCACTTGATGACCCATTGGAGGTAAGCTTTGTGAACCTATGGGTGGCATCTGTGATGGTGGATTTTGAGGCCCACTAAATGTACTTGGAGGTCCCATTTGACCAGTAGATGGTCCCGGAGGACCCAAAGGCTGACCTGTTGGCCCATTTTTGTATTGTCCTGGATATGCCTGCATTGGAGCCTCACCATGTGGAGGTCCCATTGAAGCACCAACTGCTGGTCCCATTGGCCCAGGAGGTAATCCACTTGCAGATCTAGGTGGACCTAATAATGCTTCAGATGTTGGAGGCATGGCTGCATGTCCACTCATTTGAGGACCATTTATTCCAACTTGTCTTGTTGGACCTTGTGGAAATTGTCCAGTTGGTTGTCCGCCAAAGTTCTGAATCCCAACAGAAGAATTGCTGACTGGTGGTCCAGGAACCGCAGGACTTTTTCTAGGAGGTCCTGTGATAGGTGGAGTAGTAAAAGGAACAGTATGATAACTTATCATAAGTCCTGGAGGCCCATAGGCTGGATTTGACACACCCTGGACCACACCTGAACTCACAGGTGGCTTGCCTCCAGGAGGAGGGTTATAAGCACTAGAGGAGCCAGCATATTGGCTTACGGGGGGCCCAACTGGACCAGGCTGTGACATAGGTGGTCCATTTTTAAGAAGTTGGTTTGTTTGACTAGACGGAATGAGAGATGGAGCATTGTCATTTATTTGGCTCTGCTGCTGAGGTTGATAAGTGGAGGAATAAGGTGTAGGAGAAGGATTGGAGTTAGATACAGTTCTAGGACTACCAGAGGATAGAGTAGGCTGAGGAGGTAGAGAACCAGGCACTGCAGACAAAGGAGGCCTTATTGGGGATGACTGAAGTCCTTGTTGTGCAGGTGACATCATTCCTGGTTGATTGAATGCAGGGGAACTGCTTGCACTCTGACTGTAGTTGTTAACATGTTGAAAAGCATTGTTTTGAGGCACTGATGATGGAGCATGAAGTGGGCTATTAGAATTTGGATCCTGTTTGGCTCCTCCATATCCTGGCGGCAATTGGCTCAATGGCACATGACCCAGCTGCTGATTATGGTTAAAAGCCTGTGGCCCTGCATTAACGTTCATTTGTTGTGGCCCAGGGAAGTTATTATATGGATTTGGTGGTAAATTGGACATGGTTTGTCAATCTGGAAAGATATAAGTTCGTTCTAGTAAAAGTTCCTCAAAGAAATTAAAATAAAAGCTTCACGTCAATGATTCACCGATACTCTGTTATGTTTATAGTCTGATAAAAGTGCTGATATTGACAAAGATTTAATTAAAACATGCTAATTCACTGGGACGATGACGGATGGGCGACAGAAGGACACAATTGATCACCGCTACTTACTGCAGTCAAGAAAGAAGTACAGGCAAAAATAATTTCACAGTCACTTGAGTTTTGTTATACCATTCTCACATATTTTCACAGCATGTAAAATAATGTAATTAAAATATCCAGGGAAGAAAAATACGACCCTGACTTACGTGGCCGAGCGATTTAAAGCGCCCTCTGGATTGATTTTTTGACATGTCACGTCAATTAGTGATGTGAACTGAAATTTAGTCGATTTATTATTTTTCTTAGTGAAGTGAAAAAAAAAATTTTTAAAGCCGTTGTCGAAGATTGCCTATAAACCCCATTTGAGCTCTTTAATTTTTTAGAGTACCCTCAAAAAATAAGATTTATTTCATAAAGTTATGATTTTAAAATGTTCAAAGATAAAGTAAGAAACAGTTGAAAAAGGAGTTAAGAAAATGATTATTTTAATAGCATTTAGCTATGCTTAGCAAATTATACTAAGAAACAGTTGAAAAAGATTTGGGACCAGCAGGATTGGAACCTGTGACCTCTGCATACCAGCAGCTGCTCTAACTACTAAGCTTCGGTCGCCTTTCGCCAGGATCCTAAATTTCTCAACTGTATGTTACGTCATTACGAGACGAATGCAGAGGTCGCAGGTTCGAATCCTGTCGTTCCCATAATTTTTCAACTGTTTCTTAGTATAATTTGCTAATCAAAGCTAAATGCTATAAAAAATAATCAATAAGAAGTTGAAATAAGGTACGCGTTCGTACTTTACCACATTTGTACTGAATGTAACTTCACCATGTTAGTTTGTATCCTACCTAAGATAGGTACAAATGGATGAACGTGACGTCACGTAATGATACAGTTAAGAAATTAAGGGATTTCAGTGGTCTTTGTGTGATATTACAATGAATCGATAAAAATAAAATAACCCTGTATTAAACCACATTTTAGGGTAGGGATAGGGTTTCAATTGTAGTTCCTACGATAAAGTTGTAACATAGGTCCTGGTGCATTAAGTGGGCAATTTTATAAAAGTTTGTCAGGTGCGTAAAAAAAGGTAAAAAAAAAATCATTAAGTTGGGTTTTATTTCATTTAGATCGATTTTGGAATATCTATATTTCGTTGAAATAACAAATAACAAGCGAAAAATGGGACAAATATTGAGAAAATTACTGTTAAATATCAAGTAACGTGCAATATTTTTTTTCCACTGCGTTACACATGGCTTATTATCGTTTAAAGGCCAATTAAAAGATTAAAAATAAAAAAAATTGTGTTTTATTATAAAAATTAAACATATCCAAAAAACTTCTTAAAATTTATGATTGGATTAAATAACATAACAAAATCAACATTTTATATCCTCTTAGTTAATAAGATAAATTGGACGCAATAATATTCCTTATATTTGGCGAATTAGAGATCCGAAGGAAAACCTATACTACTTACGTAATAATAGCATCATGTATTTTTAATCATAAATAAAATATTGAAATCTTCTTCATTTAATAACAAAAATACTATCCAAAATTATTTACCTCAGCAGGTGGACCGTCACTCAGTGGATCGGTATGGAAAATGTTAGGCTGAGTTTACATCAACAACTTTAAACAACAAAAAAGAAATACTTAATATTATAAAAAATAAGCTTATCCACCTTATAAACAAATATCACAAATATAATCGTTATAACAATCTTTAGGTATTAGACAGTCATTACAAGAAGCCATTTTATCTTATATTCGTGCAATCAATTGCACGAATTTGACAACAAATCAAGGAAATTACTTCTAAAACACATTTAAATCAAACTATACAAACCAGATTAATTAAATAAGTCAAATTCAATGATTCAATCTAAAGATGCAGAGGGAAATTTACGTTTTTAAATAAATAAATAGGTACATCTTCTTTTTAAAGTCGGTTAAAAATAAAATAACCAGTAGGTAATGTACACCAAGCTTTATGTTCCACTGAGTTACAAAAACCTATCCACTGAGAGAACGTTTCTCAGTTGACGTAACGGATTTAAAGGTTAGGTCAATTCTTTATAAAATTTTCGTGAAATCACAGGTCTAATTGATTCAAATGGTTGTATTATTAACAAATAATAAATTTTTCTTCTCGTGAATACTCTTTAAAATAGTAAAACAAGCGTACTTACCAAGTAATCTCCGTAAATCAGTGGAATTTTCATACAGCACTACCACGGTCGTACCGCTTCCGGCGATGTTACACGTCAAACTGAACGAAATAGCAACATGGCGGAGTTGTTGAAAGGAATCTTAGAGTTGCCATAACTTAAAAAAAGGTATCAAGTTAGTAAAATTTTATTTCTTCCTGGGTATATTTGCGTAACTCAGTGGAATTTTCCACCATGCCCATTTTTTAATAATTTACTAAACTATCTGTTTTATTTTATTTTACAAAATAATCACTAAATAATAACTTATAAAATGAAAAGTAAACTTTGCGTTCTTTTTAATGACACCAGTAATTTAGGAATATTGGGATTGAATTTTAAAAGCCGTGGCAAAACATGTGCCAACAGGGTGGGACAACGGTAGAAAACAGCATTGCCAAGTTCAAATAATTAATTTTTGTATTAAATTTATCGTAAAAGTATACAATTAGGGTTTTAAAACATTGTCCAATATTTAAATTATCTTATAAAATTAAATGTAATCTACTTAAAAGTTACAGTCACACGTAATAAAAAAAATTAAATGTGGGACAACGTCAAATCGCTACCAACAAACTTTTATAAAATTGCCCAAATATGTTTTGTGTTCAATATTGTTTGTCCAATAATTAAGATAGTGTCCTGGAAATCTTTAATTCCATTCATTTTTACTTCGTTGATCCACACTTGTTAATAAAAATTTTCACTGATTTGAATTTATCATTAGATAATACCGGCAACAAGTTCCGTCCTGTAAAGACAACATTAACTATGTGTGCATATCGCGTACCACATTTCTTGCCTTACCTTTGGTCTGCTAATATACCAAGTTTGTGATCTATGACAACCACAAACACCCTGACAACGATAGACTAAAATTAACAGCACAGTGACGTCAGTGACGGATGACAACTGATGAAAAATAAAAATATCAAATATCCTCAGAGTAAGTATTTAGGCAAATATCAAACAAAAGACGCGGGAATCGTTGAATAAGAAATGGGTAGCTAGCAAACGTTTGGTTTCTGCCATATAGGTTTAAATCTCTACGTTTGTACTAATTTTAAGTTAATAATTAAATAAGTTTCTTATATGAGACGTGATAATAACGTGATGGTTGAATATTATTATGTAACAGTACACGTATAGTAATAACATGTAAGTACAGTACTGCGTTTTGGAGGTCTTATGGCAGTCGGTTTACGGATATTCAGCTAGATCCGTCAAACTAGAAGAATTATTGAAAAATACATTAAATATAGGCTGTCAAGAAAGAGTAGATTTGGAACTA
The DNA here is from genome assembly GCA_905147285.1 of Hypena proboscidalis. NCBI lineage: Eukaryota > Metazoa > Arthropoda > Insecta > Lepidoptera > Erebidae > Hypena > Hypena proboscidalis. The sequence continues at coordinate 4,689,115 of LR990129.1, read as the reverse complement.
TTTTTTTTGTTTGTTGGCAACATTGTCAAAATAATGACAGATGTCAATAAATAATGTAAACAGAGTTTACGCGTTGGTAAATTTTATTTATAAGAGTATAAAACGGCAATTAAAACAGGAAAAAAGTAATAAACAATGAATAAAACTATCCGAAGGTCTGGAAGAAAATTAATTTACAATGTATATAAAAGATGTTTAATGGAATGTGGCAAAAAAAAAATCTTTCAGATATCGGCAATGTTTATCAAAGAACCGCTGATATGACCGGTATGTGAGAGTTTAACATGTTGTTTTTAGTCAAATCAAGTATAGGTAATGGATAAAACCAAAGCTGTTTTGAATTTGTTGCTGAAATAAGCGGATTATTCAATAATTAAAACTAGCACATTGGTTTAGTTGACGTTTGTTGTACTCAGTGTTGCGGTATAGCGCGACTAGGTTAATGTTGATACTTGAGCATAGTGTAAAATGTAAATAACATAAAATAATATCACGCATGGGCGTAGCCAGGGGGGGTGTTTAGGGGGTTCAACCCTCCCCTCACTCCGAAATGGCTCGGACTGCTTTATCTTTTCTGCTATATCAGTGGTTCCCAATTAGTTTTTTCTACGTACCACTTTAAGAAAGACCTCGAACTTGCGTACCCCTTTATAGACTAGGGTCGATAATTTTGGAGGAAGGGGGGGGGGATTAAGGGTAAAAAAACATTTTTTTCGATTTCCGGCAAAACTAAAAGTCCTATGGAAAAAAGTTGAATGGCAAAGTTGTTGGTAATAAAAAGATCTAAAACTTTTGTATGTACATTTTTTTATATAACCTCAAAATTTATCTGAAAAATTCAACAAACCAAGTTTTTGGTTTTTTATTTTTATCTTTCACAACAACTACTGCCGTTTAATTAAAAAGAATATTTTTTTGGCAATTGTAGAAATAGAAATAGAGATTCTTTATTTGTCAATGTTTTTTTTAAGGATTTTAGTTTAGAGATTGCTGCGCGTACCCCTTGATGCAATCTCGCGTACCCCTGGGGGTACGCGTACCACTAATTGGGAACCACTGTGCTATATCTATGATTTTTACTTAATTCAGGTAAATCAGTAAGTACTATTCGAAGAATTGCACGAGGAGGAGCACAAAATAGAGGCGTATTTCTTACACCAGGAAAAAACCGAAAAGGTCGTCCGAAGAAAGTGTTAGATAACTTTGATTTGTGTGCTATTAGACAAAAAGTTCAATTTTTTTAACGCTAACCACTAGACCAACGAGGCAGTTTAATAATATGTATACATAGAAATATATACTATAGAAATGGCTTGTCCGAACAAATTGCCCTTCAAATTTGACATTATGAATAGCAGGATCAGTAACGCCATCTGCATTGAACTACCATGTGACAATTCATAACAAATACTTTTTTAAATTACCAAAATTATTCTCTTGAACGCCCGCGGCATAGTTCAACTAAGCGCAGTAAGTCATGTCACGCGGATATTCACGATTAAGGAATATGGCGTCGGAACGAAAAATTTTAGCAAATAAAATTGATAAAATAATGTAAAGAGGTGGATATAATAAGATATTTGTGACTTACCGGTGATATGTAATACCATAATCTTTTTTGTTATGTTTAATTTGGTAGTTCGTACAACTTTTCAGTGCACAATTAGGCATTTTGTCGTGTTTGACCGCTCACGGAGGCAGCCAACCACAGACAATTTCACTACGCGCTTTTTGTAGTCTGATTGACTCCAAAAAGGTTCAGTTCATTTATCGCGCGTTAGCCGTGTCCTTACTTTATACGTCAATGTATGTATAGAAAGAAAAGATTTATTCAAACCGACGTTTAACACAATGAAATCGAAAAAGCTTTCGTTATAATGGTAATAATAGAATATTTTTTTTTATATACAGCTAAGTATCAAGTCCTGGGAAGTGAACTATATGGGTTGCCATACGAACAGTAGAACAGCACTCTAGCGCCCCTATTAATTTCAACTCTTTCTTGACAGCCTGTACATCAATTAAAAAAATAAATCGATTCATTTTCGGTTTTTAATAAAATAGATTTGACATGCCTTCGACATCTTTGCCAGCCGATGGCATTTGATATAAAACCTAGGTTCTTGATTAAAAACCCTATTGTACCTGCGACATATATGTATATGTATATTATTATGTATGTAACGACGATCCACCATATTTAATTTTATAAAAGTTGTCATAAAAATAAAGTTTATTACCTACAACTTTTACAAAGGCTTTTGAAATAACATCTGTTGTTTTACCATTTATGATGGTTAATTTTAAGTTGTGTGAAACTTGATCACCGGAAACCGAGTTTATAATCAATAATATTTTTTTGCCCAGAAAGATTGAGTTGAATAAAAGATTTTCTACGACTTTCGACAATATCAGTAACGTGATAATATAGAGGGGTTTTGTTCAAAATCCTCGGGTTCGATTCCTGGTTAGGAATATAGATCTGCCATAAATCCATTCACGCATATTTTTTTCATTTAAATAAGTAGTCGCATTCATTTAAATAGAATATGGTACGGAACCCTTCATGCGCGAGTCCGATTCGCACTTAGCTGGTTTTATCTATAGAGAAAGCCTTATATCTGCCAATGGTTCGACATTCAAGTAAAGCCGCTGGTCCTACGCCTGATCACCCTCTGGTCGTGTCAAAGTGTTAAGGAACAAAGTGTTAGAGCACTATAATTCCTGTCACGCGCAGTTGGCTGATCTCCTTTGATGGTCGCCGCAGCCGAAATTCAGCTAGGAGGTCATAATGTTATTTGCTGTTTAAGTTGCCATATCTCTGGCCAATTGTGGCCTGAACTTTTGAAAGGCATACCTATGTGAGACCGCAACCAACAGTGCAAGAGGCCCATCAAACATTTTACTCTTAAATGTTTTGAGGCTTAAATCGACGATTATACCTCATAATATGGTGTACGTTACGCCAGCAAGAAAGTGTCACCTAAAGTGATATGAGTAGAACGTATAATTAGTGCGCAATCTGCTGTAAATGTGCGCCGCATAAAAATTTTGTGCGTCTTGTAGTTTAGAAAAAAAAACGTAAAAACGATTCCTGCTGGAGTAACGTTGTTCTAGCAAGAAAATTCTAGACGAATTATCGGAGAGATAAAATACATACATGGGCAGAGAGCTTATATTTGTGCAAATTTGTGCGTCTTCAGGTTTTCGAGATATTGCGTTTCCCGCTGGAGTAACGTTTTGCGAATTCGTGTATCTCTAAGACCATTTTATTTTTATTTATTTTTTATTTAAAAACTTTATGCACAAAAATGGTACATGGGTGGACTTAATGCCGTAGGCATTATCTGAGCAATTCTCTTTTTTTTTGCCAATATACATTTGGTGAATGTCCCACAACATTGCAGATTAATAACATTTGTGTAATGTGTATGTTATTGATTCTGTTTTATTTAGGAGCACATTTTTTATTACAATTCACAGAAATCATTCAAAAATATCATATAAATATAGTATTTAATTAAAAAAATAAATAAATACAAACTACCAAAAATCGCAATGTATGAAAATTCGTATGTCCCAGTCTACCATCCGTTACTTCAAACTCAATTATTTTAATAAGGTTCAAAGAAACTATACTGAGATTTTGTTTTCAAACCATTCAAAGAGGTAAAAAGATCTACTTTCTTTGCTTTTTTGGTATTTTTTGCTTAACTTTTCAGATATAAATGAATTTTAAACTCGTCCCAGAAAAAGTTCCAAAAATAGATTTCAGTTTTTGTTACCCATTTTTTATGTGTTATAGTCAATGATATTATATAAAAACAAAAGCAGATATGTTATAAGCGCTCGCGCTGTGAATACTCAAATACGTCCCAATTGGGACGTCTTGTGTTTAGTTTGCGTGTGGCCTGCGTCGAGCGCAGTCACGTGCGTACCACTGAAGTGCAATCATTAAAACTATAGCTATCTCTTTCATTTGCGTGCTATTTCGTATCTTTTGTTTTACTTATCAGTTACATTTGTCAATGTGTGCAATTTGGAATAGCTCGGAACGGATTTAAATCGTAATTTCTATGAACGTAACATATCTATAGTTCTATAATATCATTGGTTATAGTTAAGAAACTTCCATTTCGTTACACAATTTTAACTTGGCAATACTAAAGATACCATTTAATGCCGCCATATTGATTTAGGTGTCAGTGCTGTTCCGACGTTAAATGTGAAACACGTATTCAAGTTCGAAAATCGAATCTCATTCCAGTATTTGTTACAGCTGTTTCAAGGTAAGTTGATAATATAAACTACTTTCTTTTATCATGTCACAATAGTAACAACTTGCACTTAAGTTAAGTGAATAATATTAGACGTAACTCCAATTTTACCTATTAAAATAACATTTTGTAAAAACGAAACAAGTGTTTCGTTACTATTTTTTTTGTTACTATGGCACAGTAACGTATAAGCGGAAAATATATGTAACAAAAGAGGAATTATAAAGCTACGTTTGCATTCAACAGCGCAAGAAAATGCCACTTACTCCGGCAGAAAAAATGAAACGTTACAGAGAAAAGTTGAAACAAAACCCGGATAAGTTGGAAGAAATAAGGAAGAAAAATTTAGATAGAATAAAATCAAAATATAAATATAAAAAAATATCGGAAATGACAGAAACAGAAAAAAATAAGCAAAGAAAAAGTGGAAAGAAGAAAAACAAAAACAAAAGGATAAAAGAGAATCTATAAAAAAAGAAAGCAGTGCAAGCTCTTTAACAAGAACGGCTGTTTTAGCGGAGACAGCAACGGAAATATCAATGGATACCTTATATATTATATTATATTATTATATTACCTTATATTACGATATTAAATGTTGCTCAAACACTAATCCGTCGTTTAATTTCTTGTACTAATTCTCCTCTAGCTCTGCGATATCCATTGCCCTATGATAAAAAGTAAATTTTGATGATGATGAAGAATACCATTTATCCTCTTCCGGAGTAGGTATATAGTTATCTAAATTTCATCCAAATCCTATCAACTGCAAAACATTAAAGACCCACTCAAATGTTTGCTATAATACGCTATAATCATTGTTTTCTTTGACTAAAATTTGAACAGTAAATACCTAGTTTGTGTTATCTATCTTTAATCCTAATCTAATCACTAAAACGTCTATAACGCCTAGTACATTGTAGACGTTGCCTTATAATTTTTATTTTGTTACCTAATATTCTTTTTTTGTTACTGTCCCAGAAAAAATCTTAATCTCTTTTTATGTTTTATGTATTTTATTTTTAATATAAAACAATTAATTTCACGAAGAGACTCAAGGATACTAAAAATTTTAATAAAAATTACGTAAAATCGGTAAATTTTGGTTATTTTTCATATTATCAAAACTTTAAATTTATTTAGGTGAAAGGTAACAAAAAAATAAATAAACACTTAATTTGAAAATTTTCTTTTACTTTTCTTGGTATTTCTTTGCAATGATGTTATTTAGTTTGTCATCAAGTATCAAGAAAATTATTATTCTGGATATAATAATTGCCCCTTCTAAGTTTTTTTTAACAAATAAATAGTAACAAAATAAGAACGTGTAATCTACCTTTATTTAGTTTTTAATACATATTATCCACAAAATTCATAAAAAAAGGATTTTCTTATGGAAATCCAAATGTTAATAAAGTAAACTACCTGATTTCACGAAAAAAAACCATTTATACATATATTTTTATTTTTAGCGTTTTTATGAAATTATGGCAAAAAAAAAGAGAAATGCTCATCTACCAGTCAACCTTTAGGTGATGCAGAGACGACAAGTGGTAGGTGCAAGAGCTGAGAGTAGGTTAGAAACAAACCATTACAATTACTTAATTAAATACATCAATATAAAAATTATTACACTACAAAAAACTTAAAATAAACTATTTAGAATATATAAATAATATATGGATCTATATATACAATTCTAATATACACAAATATAATCATACCTAAATATTTATAAATATTATATATTATAACGAAGTAAACTATGTTTGACTTAATTCTGCCAACTCATTTTATGTGCGCCTGTAGAATGAACATACATGAATAGCTCTTAATTTGTGCATATTTGTGACATAATTAGATGCCAGATAATATTTATAATTTTCAAGTAATCGCGCTTTATTGAAAACTTAAAAAAATATTGTAGCGCCTAAATGAGAAGACGTATAAGCTCGCTAAAAACTGTATTCGTTCCATCTTGACGTTTATAATTACCTTAAAAAGTTTCAAAACAGAACCTACAAGCGCTAATGAATAATTACTAAAAGTCAAAACGACGGCTTCATAACTTTGACGCCATCAAACAAGACACTGGCTCAACCTAAGATATGTAGATGTAAACCAAAAATGAGTGCCTTTATCAAATAATATATAGGTAGTAAAAATATCCAGCTTTAACTGTTTCGTATTAAGTAAATATTAATACTAAACCAAAGCAGTTATTCGGCGCAGGTTATCCGACCAAATTCGAATGACTACAAAAAAGCGACGTACTACTCATATCACTCTAGGTGACACTTTCTTGCTGGTGTAACGTACACATATAAAACCTCTATATAATATCTAATTAGTAGGTATGCAAATATTCATATTTACAAACAAGTTAAGGCTCACTACATGTGTTGATGGGAGGATGGAGGTCTCTTAAGAGTGTGACCCACTCTTAAGAGCCTATACAACCTCAGCTCAAATTAAATTTCGCCCCCACTTCCCCGCGCCTCCTCACTCTCTATCTCGCTCGCACAATACTACTCGCGGTGACGCGGGCACACAAGCGATTTTGTAAACTATTATCGGACGAGTACTAACCAAGCACTGCTTAAATTCTACTGCCACAAAAAACTAGTCAAACGCGAGCCACCATTGCGCTGAGGGTTTTGTAGTTACAATGGCTTGGTAGTAAGTTTACAATTTTCTATTTTACAATCTTATAATATTATATAGTTTTCGCCTTGTATTATCCTACTATTATATTATTATTCTTGTACTACTTTCTTAGTTATTATGCATCTATATAAAAATGAATTGCCCAAATGTATGTACGCGCTGTACGCGCATAAGTTCCGAAGGACTGCACCAAATTGGATAATTCTTTTTTGTTGTGTTCGTGATTCTCATTATAAGGTTTGTATAAATACAAGACAATAAGATACTTATCTAAAGTATAGTTAGGATAGGTAGGTACGTAGATAAGTATGTGAGTAGGTAGGTAGGATAGGTGGTACGTAGATAGGAAAGTATGTAGGTAGGTAGGAAGGTAGGTAAGTACGTAGGTAGGTGGGTAGGGTAGGGTAGGTAGCTATGTATGGTATATAGTAGAGATGCCACGAATAGTGAATTGGCCGAATACCGAATATTCGGCAACGCTGTCGGCCGATGCGCCGAATATTCGGCGACGAGAGTGGGATAGTAACTTTTAACGCGAGTAAAACCGCGCGGATCAGCAAGCGGCATTGTTATTGTTTTTCTCACTAAAATGCACTTGAGCACTTGATACTAGTATTTACCTAACTAATGTTCTAATTACCTAGCCTACTTACGATACATTATATATAAAAGCTATTTACAATATAAATATGAAGTACACGGTCGTGAATTGGCGCGAAATTCAAAAGACCGTCCGTCCACTGAGAAACAGCGCCAAAACAGTAATGAAAATAATTTGGTAATCAAACTTTCTTTCCGAAATTACGATAGTTAAATTAGTAGGACACGTGTATCGGTCTATCTATTCACCTAGATCGGAAGGCCTATCCTTACTTAAGTGGTGGTCAGCAAACGAAAAACAATATAAAGTTTATCTTTCTTTGCCTGGAAGTAGCGTTTATAGTGAGAGGTTATTTTCTGAGGCTGGTAACGTTTACGATGAAAAGCGATCTCGATCTTTGCTACCAAAAAATGCTGAAAAGCTCGTTTTTATCCATCACAACTTACCACTGATTAATTTTAAGTACTAAAATGTTGTAATTTGGAAATAAATACATAATTTTGAGTAAAATAACGTGTCTTTTTTTACATGATTTGCTATTCGGTATTCGGCCAAATAGTACGCACTATTCGGCCGAATACCGAATAGCAAAAAAAGTGGCCGAATAGGCCGAATACCGAATAGTTGCCGAATATTCGTGGCATCTTTAGTATATAGGTACCATACATTTTTGAAAGTAATTAAACATTGTCAAAATTATACAACAATCATTTTAATTCACTTAAATCTCTAATTGGCATATTTCGAACATGCCTGGGATCGCATAACTCAGGCAACATGCATGTTATATAAAAATGTTATATAAACCTATTTGTTGTAGGTATGTTGTCAAAATAAAAACAGATAACTTTTTTTTTTTAAGTTGTCCCACCTGAATTTCTTCTGAATCGTGGACGGTGGTTTACGAACACAAATCACATGCAGAAACACCTGCGACTCGTAGCGCAGTAGCCAACCGCTTAGCCACTGCACCAAACTTATGCTATCTAACTATGTAATATTAAAGTTGAAAAATTAAGAATCCAGCAGGACTCGAACCTGCACCTCTTGGGTATACGCCCCAAGTGCTTTTGCCAATATTCAGCTATGGATTCGTATGCTGCCGGACTCGAAATTTCTCAACTCTTTTTGTGCCAGCTTTTAGCTAGACGAACCTTCAACTTTAATATTACATAAAAATAAATGCATAGCAAAGCTAAAATTTGCTTTAAAATATTACAAGCTATCTAACTACTAATCACTAACTTTGTACTAATGTTTGTAATCACTAATATTGTAGTAAATAGGTCGGTACCGAATTACTTCATAACGTTTATCATTTATGTTTGCCTGTTTCTTTACGCCAACCCAGACGCTTCTTATTTTTATTACGCTTATTTCCCATTGCGCCAACACTAGAAACCTAAGTACCTACTTCAATTTTACGTAGTCCTGTTGCGTATTGTGTGTTCTGAGCGCATGCGACACAGCTATCCCGTCCGAAAGCCGAAGCGAGACTGAAAGGTAGGGATGTTAAAAAATAATCGATTTTTATTTTAATCGATTATTTTTTACTTATAATCGATTTTTTATAATCGATTTTTATAGTTATATTAATCGATTTTTTGGAAATCGATGATATAAATTACGTGTTTAAATCGATTTTTAGAAACAGCTCGTATCTATGCGACGGATGAAAAAATCTTGTAGTAAGTTTCAATTTTATAAACAGCGCCATCTATGCGTTAGATGAAAAATCTTGAATTAAGTAAGTTCATTGAATACGTATAAGCTGATTAAATAAAAACGGCGCCATCTGTGGGTAGGCATATACATACCAGCCTACAGATAGCGTTTTTTCAATACGATAATATTCAATATAAATATTTTTTTCAAATTATTGTCGTTTAACTTTTTGACTTAAGAGCGTGTATTCCTTTTCAAAATGTAACTGTCAATTTTTGTAGTGTTTTGGGAATATTTCGTAAAAACTGAATGAAAGTATGATTTTATTCAACTAACTTTTTAGAATGTGGGCTTTAAAAGGTAAATATGACAATTACATTTAATAACTAAAGCATACTTTTCTATTTTATCAGTTGAAAGAGTATTAACTGTTAAGTTGTTATATTACAAAATTATGCTGTATTTACGAATGAAATTGTTATATTTACCTTTCAAAACTTGCATTCTAAAAAGTTAGTTGAATAAAATCATACTTTCATTCAGTTTTTACGAAATATTCCCAAAACACTACAAAAATTTACAGTTACATTTTGAAAAGGAATAAACGCTCTTAAAGTTACATTTTATTTTAATACTACTGTTATGTAAAACAAGACTGAAAATGTGTGCCAATAATTTTAGTTTTCGTGTTTTGATTGTTTAAACTTGAAAAAAAAACGAAAGATTTCTTAAATAATTTAGTTTTTGAGACATCATAGTCGTTTATTTTTTTTTATTCTCGTTTTAAGTATTTAATTAAAATACTAGTCAAATGTAAGACAGGATTGAACATTTGTGGCAATAATTAATTATTTTTATTTTATTGTTGTTGAAACTTGAAGATTGTTTTATATTTAAGATTTTAAGACCATAACGTAGTTGTTCAGAATTTTTAATGATCATAATAAGTATTTTATTTTAATACTAGTCAAATGTAAAATAGGACTGGACATTTGTGACAATAATTATTAATTATTTTTTTAACTTGAAGATTAACAAAAGATTTAATTGTATTTAAGTTTTGTTTTTGAGGCTATTGAAGTATAGAGTAGTCGTTAAGTTTTTTTAATTATCATTTTAAGCATTGTATTCTAAAACTCGTCAAATGTAAAATAAGACTGAACATTTACGGCATTTTTATAATACAAAATTTCTTTTTTCGATTTTTTCGTAGAAATCGATTATTTATTGTTATAAAAATCGATTTATGACAAATCGATTAATTTTGTGTCAAGAATAATCGATTATTAATTAATCGTTTTTTTTCCATCATTCTCACATCCCTACTGAACGGGGGTGTCGGGCGGAAGGGAATGAGCTTCAAGACGCCGATAGTATAGGTATTTTTTTTTTTAAAGTGAAAATAATGGTAATTTTAAAAATGTACATAACATAAGACCTGCTTTATAGTTAGTTCAGTAAGTATGCAAAGTTTCATGATTCAATTTGACGTATTTTTTTAATTACAGCGGTTTTTTTTATCGTTTTGGAGGTAACTTTGGGATTTTTTTCTATCGAGAAAATTTTATGGAATCGTGTTTTCGGCTAACATAGTACCTAACATTAATCCTCAACTTTACCATATATTTATTTCAAAATTAATGCTGCAGTATTTTCGACGTAACGAAGGATCATGCTAAGCCATTTGAGATAGTATAGGCTCTTAAGAGACCATCTTTGATGAGGTCTAAGCTCCAAAGAAGTGTCCAAAGGCAGAACTACGGGTGGGCTGACAATAATGAAGCATAATAATATCAGCTCTTTTCCCATAGAAGCATTGGTAAATTGTAGAAGTATTAAATAAGAAAACAATTAAAAAATTCAAACATCTGTATTTCAATGATAAATTCATATCAATGATTTAGTCGAAAACAAAATTTTAACAAAGTATTGCGTAAGTAAAGTTTAGAATTGATTGGATAAAGCCACCGGATCACAAAATATTAATATACAATATACAATCTCATAGGTAAGCGTGCTCCACCGTAGACCGCATCATCACTTACCATCAGGTGAGGTCGTGGTCAAACGCGTGCCTATCCTCCATAAAAAAAAAAAAAAAAAAAAAAATACATAATTATAATTTATATTTGAAAATATAATAAAATTTGTGTAATATAAACGATAACGGCCAAACAACGTCGGTGCTACGCGAATCTTTGTCCAATCAACGGTCTACGCAGGGTTACAGTCTAGCAGGTCTACACTTAACATTATTTCAACACTTCATTCTTTCAGCAATATAAAAGTATTCAAACTGATCACAAAGTTATGGCAGCTCCATGGAACCCCATGCAACACTTAAATGTACCAACACAGCTCAAGTCATACATGACATTGCATTCAGTTCAGTTCACAAGTGCCCTCTCCTTTCCATTCGTACGGACGTCACCAAGCGATATAATAATATTATCTTATTATATGTAATTATCAATGACGAGCAGCTATAACTACACTTGCACCTCTCAGAATAATGTCACATATTGCCCTTAAACTCTCTTATATAAATATTAGCTTGATTCATTCTTAATTAATGAGATGTGGTTTTCCATCGTTGGTAAAAATGCAAAAACAATCACATAACAGACTAGTATCCAAAACGCCATCGAAAAATTACATAATTTCTATTTATTGCAAAGGATAGGCCACAAACTAAAGGCGATACACGAATACATAAGCTCAATTTAGAAAATCGGATTTCATAAATCCACAAATAAAGGATCCCCGGAATCGACGCGGACGCAAAGACGTAGATCGGCGGAACTATCTCGGTATAATACGATTTTTATAGACCGTCGCCGGTCCGCGGGAGCGCTCGCGCCCCCGCCTTTACATGAATACTCTACATATCGATTAATCTACTCAGTCGTTTGTTACTCATAAAAATATATCTTTAAAAGGCTCAAATAAAAGCGCGCTCGGGCGTCACTGGGGTGGGAGGGCGGAATGTTCGCTAGTGCACGGGCAGCGGCTCGGGCGGCGGAGGCACGCCGCGGCGCCGCAGCAGCGTGGAGTCGGCCGGCGGCGACAGCCCGAGCGGCGAGCACGAGCAGCCGGCCGCGCCGCACAGGCACGCCACGGCGCACGACTTGCTGCGCAGCGCGCTGGCCGGCCGCTCCATGTACGAGTAGTTCATGGAGAAGTGCTGCTGGATCACGCGGTTCACCGCCATCGCAGACTCCGCGAAGTTGGACAGGTTGCGCGCTGACATGTTGCTGCAACAAAAAGGAATGCAAAACGTTATTACACGTCTTTCCTTCTAGGAGGAGTAGGCCAAAAAACACTAGTAATTGACTAGGAGTATCACCATAGTCGGCCAACAAAGATCGTCTGCTACTCACCGTTTAATATTGATAGGAGTCTGCAGCATAGGGTGATGTCCTCCCCTGGGGTCGGCGCAGCGAAGCCAGGGGTGCTGCAGCACGCGCTCGGCGCTGATGCGGTGCGACGCCTCGCGCACCAGCAGATGGCGGATCAGCTCCTTGGCCTCGATGGAGATGTCGGCCCATTCCTCTTCGGGGAACGAGTAGCGACCCTCCTAAAACAAAACAAATAATACTTTTAAAATAAACTCAGGAGAAAAGTCTGCTTAGTAGTAGTGGGACCTATCCGAAACGTCAAGTACCGAAAAGAAAATCATTATTGCGGTAATTCCCGGTCTAATTTTATATTAGGAACTATCAAGCTAGGCTTGTAAATTAGGTGTAAAATTAAGCATTTTAGGTCACATGGTTTTTAACACAATCACAGGCGATTATCAGATAGTTATAAATAATTTGATTCGTGATTACTAAATCAGATTTCGGCAATAAATTATCTTTACAGTGATTGTCAAACACAACATCATCCTGGCGCGTTTATGTCTACTCTTCGTCAAGATCGGAACAGCAGAACAGTTATTAACATTATGGATCGGTTTGATAAAATTTAACTTGGCTGGAGACGCTCTAGCGTGTCTGGGGTCAACAAATTTAAGTAACCTATAAATGTGATTTAAAATGAATAGTATTCACGTCTGAAATAAAGAGCAAGAAACATTTGTCCCAATCAATATCTTCCTGTTAAAATTTAACTGATTACTACAGACGAAGTAACAACAGTTCAGGCAAAAAATTGTTTAAGAGATGTGTGATTCAATTTTTTATTTATTTTACCTGTATCGAGGTGAATAGTAGTTCCTGGCAAGCGCGACAGTTCTCCCCTCGCTCCCAGCCGCAGTCGGAGCCGCAGTCGGCCCTGAACGGTGGGTAGCCGCACAGCAAGATGTATGCGATGACGCCCAGCGACCACAGGTCACATCGCTTGTCGTAGTGCGTTGCTGCCGAGCCTGCGAATAGAGACACCACTTCTGGTGCCATAAATTCCGCGCTGCCCACCTGGAGACAAACGAGAAGTACGTTTACAATTGAGATCTCTAAAGATATGGTCGAAGATAAAGTCTATGTCTATTGGGAGATGAGAAGTAGAATCTAGATATTCTAGAAGAACTGAAAGACAAATTCATACGACGCGTCGTATAAATTAGTGTGTGTTACTGTGGCCGTCGCGACGGCCACAGTACGAATAACTCCTGGTTCGCGGAGGTGTTTACAAACATACATGACACACACAAAGCACACCTAGAGTCAGAACAAATCTTTGCGGATCACACGAAGATTTGTCCCGCGTAGAGATCGAACCAACAACACCAGTGCAGTTGAAAGCGGTGAAGCGACCGCTTCAACCACAACGCTAACCGTGCACTATCATCTACTTACCACGAAACCTTATCAAAAATCAGATGGTTTGTCATAAAATAGAAGAGACTAAAAAATAGTACATTATGACGAAATTTCAAACTGTGTACTTTCTTACCTACACCTACACATACTTAGGCCTACTTCCATTATCTTATTGTACCTAACTATAATAAATGATAAAGTTTCATTGTTACTCAAAAACGAAAGTAAGTGGCGAAACTAAACACTTCGAAATTTATAAAAGGATATTAATCGATGTGACACGCGAAAGTCGACAATTTATAAATTGACCAAATCTTCGCGACCCAGAACATACATTACGAATGTTAAAAGTTTCACTAAAACAGTAATAATAACACAAAACAATATTCTATTAAGAGAAGTGAACAACATTTAATAAACCATTTATCTTTATAATTAGCCACAAAATAAACATCGTATGATATTTACCACCACCGCAGAGCTTGATAAGGCGACATTGCCCCAAAATATGACGTCCAGATGTTAGGAGCACTTGTTGTGGCTATGCGCAGTTTCGCTACTCGGGATCAATGACATGACATGACATATGGATGGATGTAACGATCCCTCTGTTTGTTTTATATCAAATTAAACGATTCACTCGAAAAAATATTCTTTTGCTAATAGTTGACTATTCTTTTGTTTTGAATTGAGTCCACTTCAATAATGAAAAATTGAATCAAGATTATGTAGGTAATTAATTATCATGGTCGTTTGTTAGTGTGTCTATCTCGCGAAGGCTGTATTTATCGTTAATTTTATCTAGCAGTTTGGTATAATCAGCTGTTTATGAATTTATTGATCTAGAACAACTAGAAACCTATCTTGAGGACAGCTTACAGTCAACAGATATGGCAAGATAATCAATTAAATATATTAAATAGTCATGTTGCAATCTTATCATTGCATATTAATGGCCATAAAAGGATAAAAATCGTACGAGTGTTTTGATGATCAAATTTTTGCCGTAGTTATCAGAATGCTTAATTGTGTTATTTATTTCCAATTGAAATGCGACAAAGGATAACTTGACGATTATTATTATCATAACACTTTTGCTGTTATTTTTATGCTAATTAAATATGTACTAATAAATATAAATTACAGGCAATTATTTTACACGCCTGAATACGTGGCTAAAACTGTTCAAAATTAACGTACTATCAAATAAAAGAAACAAAACTGAGAATGTGATCAAGCAAAGAACCTAATAATTTGACATACTGCACACAGCTTAGACCAAGGCTGGGGATTACCTCAAGTACAAGCTTACACGATTACGTGCCTAACACAAACAAATGATATAACCTGAAACCCTTAATTTGATTGTGAGATGTTACATTAATCTACTTAAGTGATGTAATGGAGACTATTACAATAATGAACTGTCATCACAGTCTAGACCGCCTGTTACCTGAATTAAACTATGAAAGTATAAATAACATTGAATTAGTAATAACTGTTGTTACACTAATTATATGAAAATTATACACTGTGTTTCTACCAGGCTAAAAAACGCCTCTCAAAAACTTGGCACTGATTAATAGCATGTTAAAATAAATAAAATGATTCGGTAAATACGGTAGGTAGGAAAAAAAAGACATGCACTATTGTTCATAGATAGCATTTGATACACTTATAACTGTACAACAGAATGAAGATGAATCAGGGCATATATCATAAGGGACAATACTAGGGATATTATTGCAATAAAGAGAGAAACTCACTGGCGTCATTAGCTGCGGCGTGGCCAGTGGACTCGCGAGGCTCGACGTGAAACTAATTCCACTTCCAAGATCGAAGTCGCATATTTTCACCGGGCACAGTCTGTCGCGGTGCACGCATAATATGTTTTCCGGCTTGAGATCTCGGTGTGCGACGCCTTTGCCGTGGAGGAAGTGTAAGGCGTTCGCTATCTCACGAACGATCTCAGCCGCTTGCGGCTCAGAGAAGTAGTGGTGCTCCTGTATGCGGGACAGGAGCTGACCGCCGTTGATCTGTAACAACAAGAAAACATCCATATTATTATCACTCTATCTCCACCTTGAAAAAAAAATAAAAAAAAATAAAAAAATAAAAAAAAGAATATTCTTAACTCGAGCGTATTCTAAATATTATAATTATGTACTAATTTTTTTCAAAGAAAAAGGAACCGCCTTCAAAAACTCAAAAGTAAAAAATAAAATATTCGCTAAACTTTGCTTACCTTTATATTAATTTGTTTAAAACAATAAACCCAAATAATTATGTAATACCAATTAATTATATTTTTTTGAAGTCGGCGCCAAATTACAAAATCAAATACTAATTAAAACCGTATTTACCGAATTAATTGTTGAAAAAATCATAAAATCAAATAACAATTAAAACCGTATTTACTTGTTGAAAAAATCACAAAATCAAATACCAATTGAATTGGTATTTGATTTTGTAATTTGGCGCCGACTTCAAAAAAATATAATTAATTGGTATTACATAATTATTTGGGTTTATTGTTTTAAACAAATTAATATAAAGGTAAGCAAAGTTTAGCGAATATTTTATTTTTTACTTTAGAGTTTTTGAAGGCGGTTCCTTTTTCTTTGAAAAAAATTAGTACATAATTATAATATTTAGAATACGCTCGAGTTAAGAATATTCTTTTTTTTATTTTTTTTTTATTTTTTATTTTTTTTATTTGTTTTTTTTATTTTTTTATTTCAAGCTTTTTAGTGTCTTAGTTTTTTAGATTTAACGATGGGGCTAGGAAGAAATACTAAGGCATCATTACGCATGAAACACAATAGAAACAATCAAAATAATCAAAAAATTCTTTCTGAGATCTTCATGATCATAAGTTATTACTACGATAATAACAAATGTGCTGAAACGTAAGCCCCGTCCAAACCTAAGCAGAGCTTTCGGTACTTTAAGGGTAGGTAAGTAGGCTGTCTCTGCTTACCCTTCAAAGCATACACAGGCATGATGTTATGTTATGTAGTGGTGAAAACAATACATAGATACACGATTGCACAAAACGTGGTTCATTAGCTATTCGTTTTTGAAGAGTTCCGTTGCCTGTCTCCAAAGATCTTCGTTATATACTAAAACCTTCCTTGAAACACAAGGATTAAAATACCGAAAACTGCATTCAAATCGGATCAGTAGTTTCCGAGAAAATCGCGAACATAAAAAGGTGACATACATACATACATACGGATCGAATACAGAACCTCTTTTTTTTTGAAGTCGGTTAAAAAAGATAAAAATAGTCAGAGTCACGAAATCATGGACAAGCATATTTATTTTATTTATTTAAAAACTTTATGCACAAAATGGTACATGGGCGGACTTAATGCCGTAGGCATTATCTACCAGTCAACCTTTAGGATATCTGTGAACAATAACTTGAATTCGATATTAGAGAAGTAAACTCTCAAAATAAATGTGGTTCAGAAGTTTATCATTTAATAATATTTGCGAGTGCCTATACAGGAACAGACGCAACAAGATAAGGACTGTAAACAGCGCTACATCAGATAGCACATGACTGGCAACAGCCTGCTATTTGCAGGACAGCCATCAATTAGGAAATGAATTCGTTAATAGTTATTTTGATGCTCGTATAAATTACATTACAATCTATATAGGAAGAAACATTTTGTTGTGTATGCTGTGTGTATTGACTTTATCAAGCCAAGATATTATAATAAATGAAACTTTCATGGACGTAATATTTTTCCAATGGACCAAATAAATTTACACACCATAATGAGCCAATAATAAAATAGAAGCACTTAGTGAATGAATAGAGTGAGTATTTCAGTAGACTTGAAACAATGCGAATTTATCAATGCTGGCAAACCAAAGTTACGTTAATGATACAGGTGTGGTAAAAACAGTATTTTATTCAACACACCTTTTTTAGCGAAACAATTAAAATGTGTAAAAACATTATCTATGCGCATGACCGGTTTATACCGGACTTTCCTCGATGTCCTTTAATTAACTTTGCAGAATATACACAAAATTATCGCCCGCAATAAAATGAACGATAAAATTTAACATAAAGGTACGTAATTTAACTTAAAAGTACATTCCGTTCATTCAAATATGTAGACAAAAACAGGCTGTGTAATTTTCATAGTTAAAGTATGCTCTACGCAGGTGTTGATTGACTCATTTGTAAAAATATAAAAATAATTATGTCAAAAATGTATTGACATTTATGATTGCATAAAATACGAATTCAAATCGTGACGAAATTTTTAAATTAAATAAAGATAGCTGACTGTCGGGAAATAGACTCAAAGTATCAATGAAAATAAAGTGTATAAACAACTAGTTTAGAGATGAGATTCCACGAAACAATGGTAGTTTTCTCAAAATTGTACCATAGCATGGCGGTTTGCATCATTAAATGATGTAATGACAAACGAGACACACGTACACCCACATCAATGTCTAGTGCGATTGTGTGAGTAATACACGGCGCGATGAAAAATGGAAATTCTTGCAACATGCGTCATTTCTATCCGCATATAAAGTAAGGCAAAACGTGCACTTTTCAATAGCACCAATTAAACATTCTACAGACATATTGTTTTGAATTTAGGAAGCAGATTTATTTGTTTACTTTTTGAGGTGTACAAAAATTGTTTAATTGCATCAATGAGAAGAGGTTTTCATGATTACGCAAATGAGAGGAGAGCAAATAATAGTCAATTATATCTTAGCATTAACACGTATATAGTATAGTATCAGCATTAACGAAAAACTCATGATGCGAAATAAAGAAAACTGTAAGTACCCGACAGAAGAATAATTAAAAATACTGTTTGAACCTAGTAAAATTACAAAACTCACCTTCTCGAAGACAAGGTAAAACTTGTCGGTGTCCTCAAAAAATTCAATGAGCTGGATTATGTGCGGGTGTCCCTGGCAGTAGTGGAAAGTCTCCACTTCGCGGAACACCCTGGCGCGGGCGTGCCCCGGCACTTTGTCGATGATCTTCACAGCGAACTCCTGGCCTGTGTAGATGTTTACACACGTCTGTACCGAAGCGTACGCGCCTTCGCCTAAAACCTCACCGGTAAGCTTGTAGAGGTCTGTTGAACAAAATGAAAGTACATTAATAATTTTCCTGACAATACATCTAGGGTTAAATATATATCAGTGAATTTTTCGGTATCAACTATACAAACTTTGAAAGTTTGTCATCTTAATCTCGAAGATAAGCAAGTGCTCTGGCCTCTATTTGTCTGTTCTCACCTTGGAAACATGACGTGACGACGGAGCTCCCTGAGCGCTTCTTCCTGCGGCGCTTCCTGCGCGCCTCTTCCTTACGCCGCTGCAAATCTTCACTGTCGGGGATGGGGACTGGAGCCGACGCCTCATTAACGCGAGGGCTATCGTCAGATTCTCGCTCGCTCCCCGACTGACTGCTGCAGCGGCCCACACCTAAAACAAACAAATACAAACTTAATACACGAAGATGAACACAACGAATTGGTTAATTTATGCGGTTTCTTAATTTGTATAATTATGGGTTTGTTATGTGTATAACAAACCCGGAAATAACCGTTTTGGTATTGTAATTTTCTTAGACATTTCCATCCAGTTTAGTATGTCCGTAAATAACTTAAGTATATTATTATCTAGGTATTATATGTATATGTCCACATAATATTATATTTAATACTACAATTGTCATTGGGAACGCTTCCTATGAAAACCAATGGAATCGTTCCAGCGACTAGTGCGGAAAGGCATGGATATGGCGACATACGACATATCCCTTGTTTTATGTATGAACGCAAAACATTACGTAGCTAGTCCTTACAATAGCTAGTCTCTGCGTTGCCATGCAGGGACAGCTCTCACTTCGTTTTGGTGCCAGCTATTGTTATAAGTTTTCACCGCATGTATGTATTTTAAAATGTTGCTCATGTCATCGTTGTGCTTCATGTAAATCCTCTCGGACAACTTGTCTATCATAGTGGTTTAGAAACTGATAATTGATTCTTCGGCTGTATCTATTTAATGATCCCGGAACAAAACAAAAGCAGTCTCTATCGGGTCGCTTGAGACGCTTGTCACCGATAATATTATTCTGACGTGAGTGTACAAGCTGAGCTGGCAAACAAAGCCGGTTCAACGACCTACATGGCCGCACCCAGCGCTGCGCGTACGCGCCCACGTTACGCGATCACTCGGCTTCTTGGCGTAAAAACTAGCATATATGCATCTACTCCAAACCGACATCCTACTCGTGTAACGATAACGTTATTTTCGACAAACGTTTTCAATTATATCAGGCTATTTAAATTATTCTCTAAAAAAACTAACGTCAAGTAGGGCACGACTACTCCTTTAGCTCCCGTTAATCTTGGTAGTACCAGTAATCTTCTGAATGATCATACATTTTTTGTCCATATTAGAACAAGGTTTATTAGTATTTGTTACGGTGAATGTGATAAATTGAAGAAAGATTTATTATTTTATAATTACCACATAATTTGCTAAATGTAATTGTAGAATTGTAATTCTCACAATAGTGATGGTAATAACCGATAGTTTATTTGATAAATCCAGTTCTTGGCAAACATTTCGGATTTCGATTCTGACACTCGCCGACCGCTACCGCTGAACGCTCGCTTTGCTTGAGGGTCACAATACTAACCTAACCAACTTATAGGACCAAAATTTTAAAACCTCTACCTCTCCTCTAATGCTCAATTGATCAGAAAGAAGCTTAGCTTACGTTATTTTAGAAAATGTATTACATTTATCGGTACCGAGGTTATTTTATTAGTAATCACAAATAAAGACGGGATAGATGTAATAAATTAATTACTTTTACCTCGCCTTTTGGTAATTATTAATCATTTCAATTTATCACATTCACCGTAACATTTACATTGATGCGTACGTACATACAAGATAAAGAAACTGGCAACGAAGAACACGCTGAATGACTCGCAATGAGTATCGGTACAGCCTACGTGATCGGTGTTGTCATTTGTTAGGTTGCTAGATTTCATCTTCCTTGTTCGATTGCAGCTACTACTGCAATTCTAATTGGAATGTCGACACGTCCAGCATATGGTTTAAATGGTGTCTTAATGTTTTGTTCTTGTTCGGTTGATTAGACATAACCATAATAAAATGAGGCACTTAAGAAATAATTGCGCCTGGTGACCTCAACATAGAACGCATGACAACAAGTCAAATATGCAGTTGTGTGACTGTAACAATCGTGGTCGAGGCACGCCTTGGCATACAATCACTCGATTCGACATAGAAACTTCCTGTTTATATTTATTCTGAATTGTGCTATAATGTTCATACAAATTATATTATCGTTCAAAGTACCACGCTGTCGAACTGTTTGTAAATATCTCAACACATGTGTGCACACAAACAGTGCACGGCACAACAAGGAAGCCTTCGTGTTGCTAAAACCGAGAGTGAAGTCTGACTCATCAAGTGTTTGATACTCAAAACCAAATACAATATGACACAAAAACACGACCCACATATAATTTTAATATGATACACAATAAAATTAATTAATCTATGTCCAACAGTTTAACAAAACTACCTCCTACGGTCTCAACAAAGACTTTTTCATGTACACTATTGCGTGACTTGTTTCAACGAATCCTTCACGTTTCCGAAATCTACGAATAAAAGGGGAAGTAAATAAATATTTAATGTAACAGATTTAAACTCGATCCGACAAAGAAATTGTACACTTGTCTAGGAGTATCGCATGTACGTCGCGTGACTAGTTAAAGCGTGCGCTTCCACGTGGCACATCACTCGCCGCACAGCGTGGCCAGTTACATAAAAACTATCCTATAATGTGCAGCAGCCCCACAAATGTATAGTTTTCTACCGATCCACAATAATTGTATGTATCCAAAGATTCCGAAGTTATTTTCAACTTTAAATTCGGTTGCTAGTCGAGTAGTAGTCTAAATCAAAGTTGAGGTGGAACAATGGATGAACCTAGAACAAAGACGATCAAAGTGAATCAAATTCTATTTGAGATCAACTTTTAATATTAATTGACGTAAAGGAACTTAATAAGCACGAATTCATTGTTATACTAAATCCCGCAAATTAACCCCGTAATCATGCAAATTACTGTGCATGTATGTACGCGGTTAGCTAATAATCGGTCCGATTATACTGCTAACTAGTGATAATTTATATTTAGTTTTTACATTGACTTGCAAAAATTCAATGTGCTCTGGAACAGCCTTTTGTCAGCACTGCATTTACGCCCTCCAGTAAGTTTCTACTTTCTAATCTGCTGGGTTGGCATAAACGCTTGGACACGAATGAGCTCTCTACTTACCGATAGGTACCGTAGGCCTATTATACCATTGTTATTTTTGTTTTATACCCTTAAGCAACATACAATCTTTACTTTCTAAAACCCAGCAAAATAGATTATTTTATATAAAAAAATTATGAGATTCAACTATTCCAAAATCTTGGTTGCAATAATTTCATATGCAAAATGATTGCATTAT
Organism: Hypena proboscidalis; assembly: GCA_905147285.1. Lineage (NCBI taxonomy): Eukaryota > Metazoa > Arthropoda > Insecta > Lepidoptera > Erebidae > Hypena > Hypena proboscidalis. Next base: position 4,666,584 of record LR990129.1, on the reverse strand, counting down.
TTAAAATAAATGCATAGTATCGATAGTAGCAATTACCCTGATCATAATCAGCCCAACCTTGCTACGTACTGTTACTGCAATTTCTAAATCAGTCGGCCGATCCGTCATAATCACTATAATCAAAGATCAAAGTCGACGGTTAGATGCAGAGTTGTGGTGTTGTATAAACTGCCAACTCGGTCTGGCACTGCCACCGAACTAAACGAGATTATATCTAGGTGAAACTTCAACTAGGGCGTTTGAACGTATATCTATTGCAGTACGTAACAAACCACTTTCACTGACCACTGATTTTGTCCCTCTATCTAATGATAACACGTATACATACATAATCAGAAATATATATATATACGTGTTGGTATTGGTACTATTACATACTATCCTGAATGTACCACATACTCGAGAACCATGTTTGTTTAAAACAACTGCTGTTAGTTCATAGAATACCACCAGAAAGGAACAATTCGAAAGGTTTAATGAGACAAATGAGTCTTTTATTAAGTGATATCAATGGAAAAATTGAACCACGAGAGATTCTCGTGATCTAAACTGTTCAATTAATTTGCTTACGCGTTACGTAAATAAATACGCTCTATACAAATAGCTACAATGGAAAACATGGAGATATATTTGAATATGAATGAGTTGTCCTATACATATTATTAGAGAGCAACCCGAGATAGCTATCTCCCAAACGTGTTCATCTGGCTTTACTGCGTAGCGAGTTGTATGCATGCAACTAGCGAAAATCGATTCGCAAAAGGCACAGAAGGGGAACGCGCGAGGTGAAGGGAGCTCAGTTTGATATTACACCGGAACAGGCTTGAAGTCCGTCACGGTCAAGGTTACTCTGTTTTACTCAACCGATGGATACGATTGACTGATTTCAATCAACGCCGATTTACGATTTTCAGCTTGTAGGTAATTGTTAAAAACATTTTTATGTCTTTAACTGAGAAAGTTGAAAATTAATGTGATTGTTGAACCATGATAGGACAAGATTAGCCAATTACATATCATGACAAAAATTCTTCAGTCTGGAAGCATATTTACAATGATTGCTGAAGAGTTTGAATCTAAGTAATCCCAACATACTAGTAATAAACAGACACGTTCGATAGCAACATGTGTTACAAAATAATACCTCAGAACTTATATAAAGTCGGTAACACTTAGTGCGCAGTTTTGTTTTTAGTGGGTGACCTTGGCCATGAACGCTGTGGGGTGACGCGCTCCAGCGGCCATGTTGAATTGAAACCGTGGAGACTAATGAAACTGCATCAAATTATACACGCATTCCTACCTAATTCTATTTAAAAACAATGCGTTAATAAAACCAATAAAGGCGAAAATGCGATGCAATTCAAAGCCGTTGTTGTACAAATGCAGAAATAAAATGAAAAAATTGACACGCTAACAGTATGTATAGGTATTACCTACGTACCTTTTGCATGATCATTGACAACAATACTTTCGGCAGAGAAAGAAAAGATAAACACATTTACAAAAGAGCGAATAAAAATGCTAATTGGTGAAAATCTTTATTTACCAACAAAATTTCGAGATGAGATATGTAAGCTGAGCTGAATAAACAGTGTTTTATGTGTGTTTACCAATAAACTTACGCGATATTTTGATGCTGCGGTACCTACTTCTAACAATGTTTTTCATTTTCATGTGAGACTTAATTAGTATTAGCTTTTACGAAAAGCATTAGAAGAATTATCCATTTATGACTTAGTTTTATGAATTTCATATTTAGATAATTCATGCATGAGATTTGCTAAACTGAGAGGCGAAATATGGAAGGTAAGGCTGCCCGCTCGACCCGATTTTCTGGACCCGGCCGAACATCTGCCACCTGGAAACGAATTGCAGTGGCCGATCTGGAAGTCACTTAACCGTCTTCGGAACCAGGTTGGTCGCTGCAAGGACAACCTGGCCAAGTGGAGATTCACAAATACATCCAACATTAGTTGCGAATGTGGATCGCCCACCAAAAAGGCGTCACAGTCGCATCCTATTGGTCTAAAACCATATAGTCATTGACACGATAAGAAGAAGATGAGATTTGCCTTATAGGCATTTTCGTTGTTTGTTGGATGATCAGGCAGTGTCTGCCAAAAATGTTGACATGGCAGTAGGTAGGTAGTCTTGCATCTGCTGTAAAAGGCAATTTATAAACTAATCAGGCCAATCGGATCAGGAAATATTGATTACATCACTAATGAGTGATATTATAAAACTGCTGAATGCTCCACTAAGCATTAACATAAACATTAAAACTAGTCGAATTCAGTGAATGTTGCGAAATTGTAGATTGTGAAACAGTGTACTGGTGCCGGCTGACCGGTCAACGCTCGCGCCATGTAGGTTATATGAACTTTGACATTATAACAAGGTATGCTGCACAATAAAAGTTTGCAAAGGTGCCAATTATTTGTACTATTTATTACATGATAGAAGGACACCGACGAAATCATCAACAAAGAAACGGAAAGAGAACATACGAATTGCAATTCACGTCACAGTTCGGTCGTAAAATTCTATGTATAAATTGCAATGCATTGAGTATGGTCAGTGCTGCACTACCTACATTAATAGATTTATTACTGACAATAACCAGTTTAAAATTGAATATGCCGGGGGATAAGGTAAAAACGAAAACTATCACAAAAAATAAAGATCGGTAAAATGAATAACCAGATACCTGCTATATATCGCACCTTTAGTATTATAAAGACCTAATACAAAACGTACCTAAAGTTTTCGGCAACTAGCGATTCGAGCTATCGTGATACGTATCTCTTTCTAAAACGTTACTTTTTATATTAGGTCTCTATATTACTAAAGAAGCGATATGTACAATAAAATTATATATGTTAGTATAATACCTAGCAGAATAGTAACATGATGGTAGTAGACCGGCGTGTCCCTAATGCTAAAGCCGACTTATTAAACGATAAATCAAGAAATTATGTAATGTTAAGAAATACATCAACATTTTAATGAAATAATCCTCATTAACATAACCGAATCGGGCGAATGCTCATAACAAATTAAAATAACATTTAGTGGTGTTTTTTTTTCATCATGCTAATAAACTCAGCTAAATCCGAAAATAATACTGGACACAAAACTGACTACTGGTCTAACTAATACTATTTGGTCAGCAATTTAATAATATAAGCGATAAATGACTTATCTTTCGACTCCAAAACAATAAAAACCGTTGTCCATTTATATATTTTTTATTGATTAACGATATACACTAAATGTTTCAACTACGCAATAAACACAATAAACCGGTTGTACAGATGTATCTCTAATAGATATTGGTATAAAAAATATGAACGGCCTGCGCCAAAATGAGCATCCATCCCAAAAAAAAATAAAAATAAATGCAACTTACCGCTATCTACACTCTCTTCTGAAACCTTCTTCACCATCCTGATTGCTTGATGCGTTGATACAGCGATATTGAGATTTATAACGAGTAGGTGTACTACTCTTGAAAAGCCGCTTTCAAACTTGTGGCGGCCGCCTTCTCGACGTGAAATCGGAACGGCGTTAAAGGTAAGATAGAAAATAAACGCCAAAATAAAATTATAAAGCACCACTGTCGAGAAGGATTTACGAAAAGTGTGCCGGAAGGTAATAAACAAACACTGCTAGAAGGCGGAATGAAAAAAACTGCTGTTTTCGTTAGCGATCCATCCTCCACACGCCCGCCCGTTCGATGTTCTAAAATCCAACTGAGGAATACTGAGGATCGCACGGCTACGGCCACAAAGCCGGCTCAACCCGGCGCGCAATACTCCCCGCAGCCCGCGCGTCCCGCATCCTCACCTCCCCTCAATCTCCGTTGCTAGCAAAGCTGTGCGTCGTTGTCGTGGCCTCTCTCACCCGCGCGCATGCGTACTCACTCGCACTGCTGAGTACTGCTGACGTGTTTATATTTTTTGTCGTTTATTTTTTCTCCACGTAGTCTTCGTAACATCAGCATGTAGTATATTATGCGTATTATCTATCTTGCTATTCAATTACATACCTACATACCACATGTTAAACTTCACGAATCGCATAATATGTAGATTTAAATTGTTGTTGTTAATATGGTTTTGTCAATCAGCCATTGATTCTATTTACTCCATAATATGGAGATATTTTCTACTTGGTATTCTAATAAGTATCTAATTTTGTTTTATGGTGCATGATATCATTTACGTCTTGACCAAACATTAATTTAATAAACAAACATTAAATGCATTAATTTGCCTATTTTTTTAATTATTCTTCATAATTTTTTTATTTGCTAGGCGCAAATAAAAAATATTAGAATGGAAACCTTCTTGAATGTTATGTTATAAGGTATGTAGGTAGTTAGTTTGTTTTATTATGTCAGCCGTTCAGACATTAATAATCATATTTACTTCAATGATTGTGATTAACGTTTGATTGTGATTAGGATTTGCGCGTTATCACTTTATCACCCAAAAACCCAGCGTTCACGACACACGGCCTGTATGACACAACCCATACGCGCACCTCCATTACATCATCTGTTCAAATTAAATCTGAAGCTGGTCTCGTACAGCGCATCTTGTTCTTTTAAAATTCTCAAAAAACGAAGTTATGTAACAGGGAATCCTTTGTCTTCCTAACCCTCCCATGGATGACCTTCACAGGGCATTTGTTGACAAACAAGATACGGGAACGGGTGCACGACGCAAAACGCACGTGGTACGGGCAAACCGGTCCAACCGGCAACCGGCACCGCCATGTTTGTTGTCACGCCACTTCTCTGTCCTACTCCAACATCGGCCACTACTCCTCTAACAACAGCCGTCTCAGTCGCGCATGCCTCTCGCCGACTTGCCTACGTGACCGACAATAACAATAACATAACCCAAACAGATAGCACTGCAAGTCAATAACGAAATATTACGTACATTTGACTTCTTTGTAATTCAGCAGTGTTACAATAATAAAAGACATTAAAATTCAGAGATGCTTGGCTCGGTTGGCATTGCGGCATTTAATTCTCTCTTAATAGGATTGGTGTTATGGTTGACATCAATGTAGGACAAAGACGCCCTTTTTCAGTCAGCTGTAAGCAAGCATCAAATGACAACAGTATGATAACGCATCATCTGGCTTATCTTCAAATACACAGTCGGATGATCTTATTTTCACATTCAACTTGCTGCGCAATATTTTTAAGAAGGTTGAGTAATGTAATGATCTTTAACATCAATCTTTGTGTTTTCTTAGATTAAGGATAAGATATACATAGTACCAATATAATATGATTTAGGGTAACATTGTTCTACTATAATAACTTCATTATTTCTTATAAAGGGATTTGGCATTAGTTTACTTTAACGGGTTCCACTGTAACAGCTGTTTTAGGGGAAACACAAAAACCAAGAACGGAACCAGATACCTTACCGTAATTTCCAAGAAACTACGTCCTTCATTTTACAAATGGTAGTACAGCAGCGTATATTTGCTATCATTAGGGTGTAAGGGAACATGTAGTTAAATCCTACTGCGCAGTTGTAAAACTGGGATCCCTTCCTTTGTTTGAATCCGATTAAAGTCAACACGGTTATAATAATATAATGTTGTGGTTTTTTTTTACAAAAATGTTAAGAATAATAATTAAATTGAATGGAATGAAGTTGAAAACAAGTTGCTAATAAAATAACCGATGCTAACCTGTTTTCAGTACTTTCCAAATGATAGCATTTATATTTCCATCTCCATCCATTTCGAAGACACACTGAAACAAACAATAATGCTTTAAGAGGTGTTAACAGAATACGGGTTTTAAAGAATGTGTTACTAACTACCCACACTCACTAAAATGATTTATTTATTCCATAACTTCGTGACGCAATGGCATCTTGCGTGACGCGAGTTGCAAAACTCCCTGGTCCCGGCACTCCTCCCTCGGGTGCGTTTATTTTATAACTAGTTGTATGTATGTATATCTATTCATTCATTGTAAAGTTAGACAGCCCCTACAGAAATTTTGGATGAAATGTGTTAGACGAAAATAAGCTCTAAGTCCCACAAGTAAGGTCATAATTTGAACACCACCATGTTAATGCGTAGGTACCACTGCACCAGGGTAATACCCCTGGAACATTCTTTTTTTGGACCCTTTGTATTTAATTTTTGAGTTTGGATAAAGTAGAGTTTTTGTTTGAATCGGATCACGTACGCCATGCTCCCATAGCGCAGTGCACCTGACTTTGATACAAAGGAGTTTGACGAATAAGATATCCTTTTTTTTATATTGTAAAAACCGGCCAAGTGCGTGTCGGGCCACGCGCAGTAGGCTTCCGTAGCTAGTCGTAACAACATATTTCGACTTAAAAGGGATTTACTATCTGTATTAAACAAGTAACATCTTCATACAAGTCATTACTTTCAAAGGTTTTTGTAATTTGCACGAATTATTCTAAGTAACTGCATTTTACACTTTGGACCCCAATTACTCTAGAACTAATTAAGTTAAAGTAACCAGATAAATAGCGTCCTTCAGATAGGAAATGTTTGTAGTACACGAAACCAGCTAGCACGTATGACGAGATGTATGAATGTTAAGGAAGCGAAAGAAGTATGTAAGGAGCGAAGCACATGGCGTTCCATCGTCTCTGCCTACCCCCGTGGGATAAAGGCGTGATTTTATATATGTATTATGTATGTTTATTTATGTTTCAAGAATTTTGAACGAAATATTCTGAGTAACTGCATCTGACATTTCGGACCCCTATTCCTCTTGAACTAATGAAGTGAACTTATCCGCTATAGTTTTCCTTTAAAGTTCATTACATGTAATACCGACACAATTTTTTTCAGATTTTAGGATCCAGTAGTTTAGCTTTTAGAGGGGGGGGGACGCCCTACTCGAACAAAAATTTGCTCTTTAAAGTTAATTATCTCGCAAACGGATACCTAAATCAAAAAACTGTCTTAGCAACCCCTAAACGTTTTTAAAAGTCCTATCTAACAATACCCCACACTATGGGGTAGGCGACAAAAAAAAAACACATCCCTACTTTACATGTAGGGGAGCTACCTGAAAAAAAAATATTTTTCCAAATTTTACTCTACGACTTTCTTTGTTTAGTTAACATACATGTTTATGCAAAATTTCAGTTTTCTTGCACCAACGGTTTCGTCGCTATGCCGTGGACAGACGGACATGGCGAAACTCTAAGGGTTCCTTGTAGGTACTACGGAACCCTAAAAAGTGGTCAACCAACACATGTATTGTGTAGTGTAGGTATAAGATGCGTGATGTAGATTAGTTTCAAACCTCGGTTTGAAACTTCACCGTAATAATTTGTATGGATTTAGTAACTCGCTAAGGCTCAGCTGTGCGAATTTTTCCTCAAAAAATATAAACATGATTAATTATAATTTGCCCAACTCAAAGACATTTTACAAATGAGTCCAAAAATATTAAGTCAAATAGAAGACCATACGTATATCTGACACGCGAATACTTAAAAAGTAAGTATATTATAAAATCTAGACTTTGCTGTCGCTATGCATTCCTGGCTATTAAGACAGGCGTCTATAAATGTTTTCTTAAATGTATTGTCATCGTATAAGGTTATTTCACGATGTCCTTGTTGTAATGGAAATAAGTAAATCGTTACAAACTTAAGTCACAGAAAAGAGCTTAAGTTAACCTAGAAGATTTCAGAAAGCAGATAATTGTTCTTTTTTAAAGATGGATTCGATCGAAGAAATTGGTATATTATTAAGACTGAATATTTTTAAATGCTGTTACTTGATTGAGCCCTATTTGCAGAGGTGTTAGATTTATTAGCAGGATAAGCATAAATTACACACATAATAAAAGTAACAGATGTGTTTTTTTTAACACGCTTATATTAGCTTCACCTGTATGTAACAGACTCCTTTGAACGGACATATTTCATTATAATTTTGCACACCTGTTAAAGATCGATGACAATGCAATAATACGATAAAAAAAAATAAAAAAAAAATGCTCTTATAAATAAACCCAACTAAAAAGTAGAAAATAAATAATAGTTTAAAAAAACTAAAAAACACGCTTTTAAAGTACTTCTAACTAAAAAGTGAAAAATAATTCCTAATATAAGCTGAAAAAAGCGTGGGGCGCTCTGTGCCATATTTTTCGTCTTTCGAGCAACCCACACTTTTTCCAGCTTATATTAGGAATTATTTTTCACTTTTTAGTTAGAAGTACTTTAAAAGCGTGTTTTTTAGTTTATTTAAACTATTATTTATTTCAAATGTAACTTGTGTCACTTATCTTTTCTAGGTATCTGGAACCTCTAAAACCGGCCCTAATTCATTTTTGTTTAATTTATCGTGAATATTAGAACTTGACTGGCTTGCCTGGCAGAGACAATCGTAACGTAGTTAAATTCGAAACTAATTGGAACAAAAATGTTTCGACGTTTGAAATTTAAAAGGTTAGGTTTGACTTATTCAAAAATTTTCATCGTTATGTAGCTTATTAAGCTTTTATATTAATATGTAATTGAAGTCGGTAGTTAAGTAGAACCATTAAAAGAGTCATCGTCGGAAAACGTAAAAAAGTGAATAAATGAGTGACAAAGTACACATATTGCATTTTCTTGCAGCACTGTACAGAATTTCTAACAGAAACACAGGCAAGGCAAATGCAACAGTACTTTTATGATTATATTCATTATTTCTACTAACTGCCTACAACGAAAGTTGTTAAGCCCTGGGATTTTTTTCACTTCCGTTGTACAGAACCCTTAAAATGTATCAAATTCACGTGACTTCTGATAAAAAATATATGAGTGATATTCCTACATAACTAAACAAAACATAACAATCTACGCCGTATATAAAATATCAGTGTGGGTAACCATGTAGATACTTACAAACTCTCAGTGTGTATACGTTTTGCCTCTATAATAAGTTGATAGATCACTGCGTGAAGGGTGGACATTTTTTATAGCCAGCCATTGTACGCGGTCACCTAAACCAAGGTTACGAAAAAACATATGTATTTGCAATGCTGATTTGGCGCTTTTGCGTTGTTCTCTCGCTATGTTTAAAACATGTGGGGCTCGGAGCGGTGAGTCGATCACCTCTGTAAAAGAGAGTACATCTGAATGCTTAGACTTTCATATGCTTCGCTTTGAATCTCAAAATAGCTGTTATCATGCTAAACATCCCATGGGCTTCTAACAGTTATTGTCTATGGAAAATAATATAAATACAGGCATACAGGATGATAAGGAGTTTATGAAATACCTCTTTGAATAACACCTTAGTTCTACTCAATATGCGGCAACATTAATATTTTATAGATATATAAAATCGATGAGACAAGACGGTGCCTATCAAACCATAACCATACTCCTCAAATAAGTCAACGGTTTTAATTGTCAACGTATAGGCGTTTAGGCTGAAATCGAAGTTTCCTATGGCTTTCATAAGATTTTTATAAGACTGAATTGCGCGGTAGAAGAACAAGTTCTTTTTGGTACAGGATTGTGACTGAATATAATTCATATTTATTATTTATGCCAAAACTGTAGCAGATCGTTGATTTCAAATATTCAAAGATGATTTTATAACAAATATCCGTGATTAAAAACAAAAAATAAACAATAAGAGTATTTTCAGGCATAGAAAGCAAGCTTCATACAACGCGTTCTCGACCAACGCACACACACATAAAAGCTCACAGACACGATTTCTAATACCATTAAGACCACTTTCGTTCGCGCGAGTACCGTGTAATGTTCCTCCACCACAAAGGGAGGATCCTCCGATCAGGCTCGTCATTGTGCGGATACCGCAACATACCGCTTCGGCCCTCTCGCGCGACTGCCGAGCGTGGGTATAAAAAGAGAGGTACGACACACATCATGAGCTTGTCTTCTGTACCTTATTATTTTGTGGTGTTATATAAAGAAAAAGGCAATTTAAAATAGCATACATAGCAGATTTGTACCAGTGTTTGTACTAAGTTAATGTTTACCTACATTATTTTAATAACTAGTCATTAATACCGAAAGAATCGACAAAGTACGAACGAATGGGCTATAAAGACATTGACGTCAATGAAACATACATACTAAGCTTATGTCTAAAGTAAATTATACATTGTACCGACTTAGAATGGCTGATAAATGTAACGGAAAATACTTAATGCCTGTTCCACAATCGTCGAGTAAGAGATAACCATAACTTGTCGAATATAAAAGTGACACAATTCAAACATAAATTCGAACACAACCGTCACGTCAATTTGTCGATTATTAAAAAAGGCCTTTACTCGTTGAATGCTTTACCTTTGTTTAATTTATTGACTGGCAGCTTTTCGGAAAAAGGCAGAAGCCTCATCGCTGCGATATCAGTCAAGAAACAAATCTTTAATAATTATATCGCAATGCTCCTGTGCAACGTCACGTTTCAAATTCAAATTTCAAATTCAAATCATTTATTTTCATAGGCCCCAGGAGGCGCTTGAACACGTCAAAACATTACAAAAAATGAAATAAAATAAATAATAAATAATACTAAATTATACTAATTACAATGATTTGACTAACCGGGGCTTAGATTAATTTTAATTAAACTGTTTAAATTAAAATTAAAATCAATCCAAGTACCAGCTCCGATGGGTATTGCATTATGAGAAGAGCTGGTGAGAAACTCATGTGCACCATCTTTTAAAATGAAAACTATAACAATAAGTAGGTATACATAATAAAAGTCACATAAGAAGAGCAATTCATTTCCAAATACTATTATCATTTATGTAGTCCGGAATACTGTAGTAAGCTTTTTGACATAATCTAATTAAATAACATATTTTTTTAATTTACCTATCGATAATTCTATTGCGTCTAAAGGAAGTTTATTGCAAAAGCGTATATACATTGACCTGGAAACGATTTAGAGATTTTATGGAGCCTAGTAGTGGGCACAGCGAGTTTGTTTTTGTTCCTTAGATTCAATTTATGGAGTTCACTATTTTTCTTAAATTTCGTTTGATTTTTGTGAACGTACATTAAATTTTCATAAATGTATTGAGAATGTAACGTCATAATATGTATCTCTTTAAATTTATTTCTTAGTGTCTCCTTGGGACTCATCATATAGATAGCTCGAATAGCTCGTTTCTGGAGCACAAATATTGACGTTTATTGTTTAGATATAATATAAGAGCTAATACGAATCTAATTTGAATTGAATATTTATACAGTGCCTAAATCGATACGTCAATCTCGATAATAAAAACAACACCGATATTACGATTGATACCATAGAAATCTTAAGATTTCTATGATTGATACGATTACGAATTAGATTCATAATAATATGTAAATTTTTGGTTCTAATTTTGACACATAAATCTAAAATTGAAACTCAAACATTTTTTTTTTTTCATATTATGTTTGTTGCTAACTTTTGACTGGGCGAAGCGATTTAATGATTCTTTTTTTATTTCAAAGTCCGTGTGGTCCCATTTCAATTTGGTCTGGTTCTGACAAAGGCACCCATGTGACCCATGAGAAAACCACATGTCTAAAATTATTGTAATTGAAGTCGGTTTTTGTTTGGTAAATTATTTAATTCCTACATTGTGGTTTAGCCAAGCTTAGGTATAGAGGTCAGTATAGACTTACCTCACGAGCAACGACACGATGTGTAAGTCGATCAATTATACATAATTAGCAATAATTAGGTCGTATGCTCGGATAACCACTAACCGCAGAATAGTCTGACACTGCGAGTGGGGTTATAAACAACGCATGCTTGTGGTTAACGCGTTTTAACGATATATTAACCTTTTTAGGGTTCCGTAGTACCTACAAGGAATCCTTATAGTTTCGCCATGTCCGTCTGTCTGTCCACGGCATAGCGACGAAACCGTTGGTGCTAGAAAACTGAAATTTTGCATTAACATGTATGTTAACTAAACAAAGAAAGTCGTAGAGTAAAATTTGGAAAAATATTTTTTTTTCAGGTAGCTCCCCTACATGTAAAGTAGGGATGTTTTTTTTTTTGTCGCCTACCCCATAGTGTGGGGTATTGTTAGATAGGATTTTTAAAAACGTTTAGGGGTTGCTAAGACAGTTTTTTGATTTAGGGGGATCCCTAAATCAAAAAACTGTTGATGCTGAACTGTTGATGCAAGCGGATGGTTGCGAGATAATTAACTTTAAAGAGCAAATTTTTGTTCGAGTAGGGCGTCCCCCCCCCTCTAGAAGCTAAACTACTGGATCCTAAAATCTGAAAAAAATTGTGTCGGTAGTACATGTAATGAACTTTAAAGGAAAACTATAGCGGATAAGTTCACTTCATTAGTTCAAGAGGAATAGGGGTCCGAAATGTCAGATGCAGTTACTCAGAATATTTCGTTCAAAATTCTTGAAACATAAATAAACATACATAATACATATATAAAATCACGCCTTTATCCCACGGGGGTAGGCAGAGACGATGGAACGCCATGTGCTTCGCTCCTTACATACTTCTTTCGCTTCCTTAACATTCATACATCTCGTCATACGTGCTAGCTGGTTTCGTGTACTACAAACATTTCCTATCTGAAGGACGCTATTTATCTGGTTACTTTAACTTAATTAGTTCTAGAGTAATTGGGGTCCAAAGTGTAAAATGCAGTTACTTAGAATAATTCGTGCAAATTACAAAAACCTTTGAAAGTAATGACTTGTATGAAGATGTTACTTGTTTAATACAGATAGTAAATCCCTTTTAAGTCGAAATATGTTGTTACGACTAGTTTTAATGTAATTATTATCATTGAGGCTCATTTTCTGCGATATACGCACTTCTGCATCATTTAAACTACTGCAATGTTTTTTTAAGGTTTTTTTGCAATGTACAGCATATTTGAAGTATTTGTCATATTTTCTGTTAAGGATTTTTTCGTTTTACGCGATTTTGCCGACTGATTATGGAAGAGTATCCTAGACAATTCCAATTAGCAAGCAAGTCAATTTTTTCTACCGAGTTTTACTTACTAAAGTTATGATCAATATAACTGACTAAGAAGTAAGTTTTAAAAAACTAAGTAAACTAAGTACAAAAGCTATAACAACATGTATGAATTCTTCTTTCTTGCACGTTACCTTGTGTTTATGCTATTGATATTTTCTGAAGGTTTCTGATAAATCGATACGTTTCTGTGACATAGGCAATGTAGCGTAGCAAGTGTATGTATTTCTGACTTACTTAATATTGAATAAACTAGCCGTTTGCCTGATAGGAATCATTTAAGGTACATTTACAAAGAATTATAATCTTGAAGATTACGATGTTTTTTTAAAATTATGCCTTTTGAACTGTTCGAGAAATAAGATACGGTGTATAAGTATTGGCACCTAATTTTCCTTCCAAGATTTTAAAACATAATATTATAAATTATAAGTTTTTCAAATTTGAACCAGACGCAAAAAGCTTGCCGCAAATATTTTCACCTGCATCGCAATAGTTTCGATACACGAGGACTTTGGTCAAGGCCAATGTCATCGGAATTACAGATTGTCCAAAAATTACCAATTCCACATGAGCGAACAGGCGACAAGAGCAATATCTCCGGGTTCGATGCACTCTACAGAAACATCAAAACTGATGGCCACGTAAAAAAATGGAATACAAAACATGTGATGTTATTTTAAGAATACATTTTTATAAGGCATTTCAAATCTATTTGCATCGTCATAAATACTAATGTTATTTGGCAAATCTTCGCCTTGAAGTTGCAGCATGCAGCAGTTAGACTCGTAAACAATATGCCAACGAGGCGACAGAAGTCGACTGAGGCGCTCTTGATCAGTAGAAATAAGTCCGTGTGAATAAACCTTATAAAATATAGTGGACCACTTGAAACATTTATTCTGCACATGCTACTTGCCTTAGATTCTAGGTCTTAATGAAGACTTCTTAAATCTCATTCCCCGTAAAAAGTGCTGACTTTGTACGGGGAATGAGATTTAAGAAGTCAACCATCTCGGATTCAAATATGACTTACTGAAGTCAATACTTTTTTAGTTACAGACTAAGACTAGGTTAGTTAAATGGTTTACGCCCTCGGGTAAACTCGGGTTTGCCATAATCCATAATGACGGACAAAAAATGTCTTTGTCTTCGAAAGGATTTTAAAACTGTTTTTCATTGTTGGCTATCGATTTACACCTAATGTTTGGAACCTGCCTATAAAAAATCAAAACTATGTAACACACCTTTTCCTTTCCTGGGATATAGGTACAAAAGTAGTCATAACAGCATCAATTATTTGATGAGAAGAATTTGAGCTAATGAATTGCTTCCTGCTCATATTATGAAAACTCATAACAATTAGCTTGGCCCTTTACAACTTAAATTACATCCGCACCATGGCAGCTTCATATTATTTACATAAGTATATTAATAACGAGCCCCTCATAACAAGTTTGGCCAGATTATATTATTATGATGATGCCGTTCATGCGAGAGCCTCAAATGATGTCATCGCCAAGCCAACATACATAACTTAAAACCGTGCGCGTGAATATAAGACTTATCTAAATACAACACATACAAATTAATGCCATAGGCGACTGGAAAGTTCCATGGTAATGTTTATAAATTTAAATCAAGCCTTGCTTTAACAACCCTTATTGACTATTGAATAGGTGGCTCTATTATAAAAGGAAATGAATCGCGCGGCGAGCAAAATATACTCTGCTATTTGAAAAAATGTTGTAAACAAGTTTTTGTAGACTCCAATAGAAAAACTTCAGATAATTGTCTTCCTTTCAGTCACAGATTTCGCCTTGCGTTTCGCTTTCAAGTCAAGGACATTCACGAATTAATGAAGATCAAGATCAAAAGACGGTTATGAAGAAATGACAGATATAAGGTGTTTTTTCGAATTTACATATCTATTTAATTGCATATTGTAATAGAAATAAAGCGGTAACACCGGTGTTTCACAATCGAATTAGAAGGTAGATAATAATATGTATTTTTCGAGAAACCTATCAAGTGACTTGGTCTGCTGTTATGTTTGTAATATCAACATTTTAACAGCTTCATGCAAAATCTACTGAATTGATAATGATGCATGAAGTTTCATTCTATCCCATATTATCTAGTTTCTACAAGTACAACCGGCGAAATGAATCATGAAACACAAAATCATTCACAATACTCACATTTTTATGTTACCCATGTTTATTTCAGTCACTGCTATATAAAATGGTAAAACCTGCGTACTGCATATGCAGTCCACGTTTCAGAACAGAAATAGAAGGGTATTCTTCTATACGGTTCTGAAACGTAGACTACCTACTCCAAGCAAGAACAGGGCCTTAATACGAGTACTTTCCACATGCGTTGCCTACGCCGAAGACGTGGGAGAAGCGCGGTTGTATGAGGCAAGAATGGAAACGCGACTTATCAGACGGTGCGGCAAAACATGGCGAAGCCTGGCTTTACAACATAAAGGAGAAAAGGCTATTAAGCACCAATGCTGCTAGACCCAAGCAGCACACACGATTAAACTTCGACAAATGTGGCAGAAAATGTTATGCTGCTATTGGCCTGATCAATACCAATAAAACATGAAGAAATGTATGTAGCAATAGTAGCTACACAAACAAGCATTCAACAATTATCTATAAAGGTACTGGTGGCTAATGGTGATTCGAATTTCATCAAGTGCTGAATGATATTTTTTTGTCAGCGTAACAAATGTAAGAGGAACTTGTTTTTATCTGTTGGTCTTTAGACAATTGGCAATCTACGTAAGTTGGCGATAACCTGGCATAAACGCAAACCGACGATAGCGATGAATGCTATGAAAACATTGCGGTTACGTAACGCCAATAACAATAACAAAGTTATCATTCTAATTATAATAACATACCATAATTATGATAATGTGGTGAATGACTTGTATTCACCCTTGGTTTGCTAACTAATTGATCGAGTTTGAGGTTTTACATTATAGTGACGAATCTTTGTCTATCTGTCATATTTTGTATATGGTTTCATTTTATACATCACAATTTAGATACCTAACTAATTTTATGTTCTCCATTATACCTCCTACTGAAGCTTTCTGTCCTTTCCTATCCCGCTGCCTGAATATATTTGCAATTGCTTATTTGCAAGTATCTACTTTACGATTAACTCTACCGCCAGCGCGCCAGTGGTTTTTGTATGAGTAAACCTATTACGTATTAGAAATGTTAAGATACTCAAGTGACACCGACCGGATACCACAAAACTAGTTTTGCAAAAGTGACGCACATCTGACAAAAGCATACGAATCCTTGCTTTCGAAATACATATTTTGAATAGAATGATTGAAACCGTCGTTTTTATGATACACACATATAATAAAGTTCGAAGGTGAAAAGCCATGTTTAAATATGCCTAAAATCTAGACATTGAAATTAAAATAGCAATGAAATAGATTCATTTACTTACATTCAATTGATGTGGATACTTATTTCAAGAACAGGAGGAGACATCATATCGATTGTGATACAATAAAAAAAGAAAAATAGAGCGATGAAAAACTGATTTAGAACAGCACAAACAACATGGCGAACTCTTCAGAAGTATCAACTCCAATCAGATAGAGAGAAGTTATTAATGCCAAAGCGGAATAATGACCTAGCATCTCAATTACGAACCCACGCGTAATTCCATGGCTTTATCGATGTTGAAGTATTTGAAGGCACAACACATGTAATCGATTGTTTAGCAATACGAACACAGAAGTGGAAACCTAGAATTCCGGTCGATGTGAAATGAAACAGCTGTTTATGAATGAATCGAGGATGTTTATTTTAATATTGATTTCCTAGTGCATACAAACAATGGAAATTTAGTTTGTTCTAATAGGCACGTTTAGTATGTTATTCTACATCGTGTTTAACTTTGTAATGGTCGTTCATGACGTCACTTATTTACCATCCATGACCCGCTTATCCATGTTGAGTTGTTGCTCTCATCTGGTTGACTGCTCAATCTCATGTGATTAGGTTTACAAGTATTACAAATATTACAATGATGAATAATTACTTTGTAAATAATATTCTGCGTAACTAGCAATATTGATTGACCCCTGAATGTCAGTCTTTCGATGTTTGGTTTTGTTCGCGACAACGATTCATTGCTGACCAAAAAACTATCGCTTATTCGCTTAGTAGTACGAAAACACCAGAAATAATAATGTACCCCGAGGAAAAAGCCTTTGTAAGATAAAGACAATCTGCACCTGCACCTAACACTTTTTTGACTTTGTTGCCTTAAAGTAATATATTAGAATATAATGCTTTTAATTACAATATTCAGTCGTTAGAAGTAGGTATATGTTAAAGCTATGTCCCACATAACATACATGCCTATGCGTTCTAACAAGTGATGATCTGTAATACTTATGTATTACAGATCATCACTTATATACTTATATAATATTAGAGATAGAGATGGGCCTATGGGTTTGGCCGACCAGTCGGCCTTCTAATGGCTGACTAGTTGGCAACAGCAAATGTGGCCGATCATTAGATTTTTTGCACACCACATGCAGTAGTATATTTCAAAGCGGCACAAATTATACCTCTTAAACTATATTACTTGCATTTATGATAAAGGACTTCACATCTCTACTTATAATTTATTTATCGTTTGGCTAATGAATGCCGCATGACACAATTTAGTTTTTATACAAACGTTTTGATTTTAATGAGCACTACAGATTGTGAGTAAAACAAAGACAGATAAACAAATCTAGTACATAATATATTAAGGTGGAAGGCAGGTGATAATGGCACTTTATGGCACACTAAAGCAAACCATGTTTTTCTTCGCACACAGTGTAACGAATGTTCTCAATGATCAACAAAGAGTCAAGGTGAACTCCGTTTTGTAATATAAGCTAACTTCACGCTCTCTGGCGATGTCTGCGTGATTTTTTGAGTTTAGATTGGAATGGCCGCTAAATGACATTTACTTTCAACGAGATGCATTACCGGTGGATTCTAGGTAATACCATTTCAGATGTTACTATGATTTCGGCGATGTGAACTTTTTTTTATCTAGAAGTCATAGATCGTCTGAAAACAATGACAGTCAGTATTCTGTAAATTCCAACTATTCATGAAAAATGTTGTCAAATAGTTACCGAATATTTCCGAGTATTTGTTACTAATTTTGGCCTCGAAACGGTCTTTGTAGATTGACATTGACCCAATATTTTAACACCGTCCTTTTAGCCAATTCAAACAATTGATTATATGACGTTATTTGATAAGATTGCAACTATTTCCGTACTTATTGTTCCGTTATTATTGCTAAAACAGATTTTTTTCTTTTCTTGCAACCAAGCCACGCTAGAGGAAAATGTGCACTGTATGCAGTAAATAAACGAAGGGCATGCATAGCATTTCTATTTATATATTGCTAGGGCCGACAATGTGACATCTAATAATACTATGTCCGTCCATATATAGATTTAATCTACCTATGTTGTTATAGTTTTCAAATTGAATTAACATAGCTTGGATATAAACTCTTATGCTCTGGAAGTCCTAATACCAACATTTTAGGTAATATAGGTACAAAGAAATGTTACGAGTACCTACGTTTTCTCCTCTGTATAATCGCATTCCAGAACGAATGTAAATGCAATTAAGTTTGGTATGCAACTGGCTAATATCTGACCAAAGAATTTTTATGATTTCATCGGATATTATTACCATAAAGTTAATGAGTTGTGAAAGATATCGTTTTAATTACTTATAGCTTAGTCCATCTGCACTTAGGGACAGTTGCACTAAGTTAAGTAAGGCACAGTATCACTACATAGTATAAAACAAAGTCGCCTTTTCTGTCCCTATGTGCGCTTAAATCTTTAAAACTACGCAACGGATTTTGATGCGGTTTTTTCCAATAGATAGAGTGATTCAAGAGGAAGGTTTTTATGTATAATACATGCATAGAAAGGGGGAATTGTTTTACTCCAAATTTAACGCGTGCGGGCCACGGGCAGTAATGAATAAATCAAACTACTGGATCGATTTTAATCATTTTTTCAGTGAGTGACATAGGCTATATACTATATACCCGTGCGAATCCGGAGCGGGCCGCTGTGTTTTTATATACAACCATAGAAATCTTAATAATAAGGCAATAGAAATGTCAAAGACGCGTGACCTTGTCGCCGCGCATCTGTCTAGTCAAACACAAGTGCGAGTTGAGGAATTGTCGTCTTAATGTCATCGCAAAAAGAATAATTTTGTTTGCAGGAATACAAGCGCATCTGTCTAATTGAACACAAGTGCGAGTTGAGGAATTGTCGTCTTAATGTCATCGCCAAAAAGAATAATTTTGTTTGCAGGAATACAAAAAGTGGTATTTGAAAAACGGCGACATGCGTCCCAGTGTTAAAAGATAGTCGATAGCATTTCTATTGACTAGTTATTAAGATTTCTATGTATACAACTTTCACAGTTTTTCTGTAGTGTATTTAGTATCAGCATTGTACCCGTGCGAAGCCGGGGCGGGTCGCTAGTTTATCATAAATTACTGCCGTCTTCTTATCTAATATATAAAAATAGAAACCATTGGTTTATAAATTAGACAATAGTCTAAGAAGCCAAACTAACTAAATACATCGCTCGTCTAATTTTTCCACGAATTAGTGTCGTAACTGGTCTAACCACGGACTTTCTGGGTTAATTTCGATTTTTAACCGACTACAAAGAAAAGGAGGAGGTTCTCAATTCCATTGTATTTTTTTATCTAACGGATAAAAAATACAATCGAATTGACCCTATACCTAGTTAATGACGGATGAATTGAATGAATGAATAAAAAAATAAATTTGACGACCGGATGGCGGAGTGGGTAGTGTACCTGCCTGCGACGCCGTGGTCGGGGGTTCGATTCCCACATTAGACAAATCTTTGTGTGCATGGACATGGGGGTTTGTCTTAGTCTGGGTGTTTCTATGTATAGTAAGTATTTATTTACAAAAAGTAGTATATGTATTAAAATCAGTTATTCTAGTACCCATAGTACAAGCTCTGCTTAATTTGGTACTGGATGGCGTTGTGTGTAAGTTGTGAAATATTTATTTTTATTTATTTTTAATGTGTGGCTGGTCCCCGTTGAATATATCCATTCCATGATTCTGATTTCCAAAAATAAAATGTAATCTACTACCAAGGCCGGTAAGTTTTTTAACGCAAATATAAATCCGAACAGCCATAATATTATAACTCGATTTTAGTCTTGTAAAAATAAAATTATCAACTTTTACTGTATATAAATACCGTAAAGTTCCAAAAATGTCTTTAATTAACTTGATCACAAAGTTAAGCTCACCCAAAAACGACTTATACTTTGTTCAAAACAAGTTTATTGCGTGTCCTCTACTTCGAGTGGTTATTTTTATGCTTACAACTTTCCTATCACTGACACTGGCTTGTTAAAAATGCCCCAGATATACTTCCTTCGATTTTATTGTAGGAAGTGCTCCGGCTCCGACAGATGGCTGAGATGCACAAATTATGTAAGCAAATGATCTTGTAAGCCAATTACCGGTTTTCTTTTTCAATTTTATTTAATGCAGCGTAAAGGAACTGCATCCCGTGATCCAATATCAACAAGGCATACCGAAAAGTGTTGTTTGTGAGAATACTGCATTTGACGATCTATGACAATCGTTACGGGTAGAGGCCTGAAAGTGTGACAAAAAGACTAAGAAAGGGTGTCGTAGAGCCCAGTACAGGACTGAGTTGTGGAGGTCTGATAGAAATCGTTCTACGTCAAACACTGATAGCAGAATCCGTTAAGCATGAAGCTGACCCCAATGGAAGTGGACAGTGGCGTAACTATACCATCGGGGGCCCGTGGCAAAAATATTGGGTGGGCCCTAGTAAAAATCATTACGTTGAAGGTGCTTATCAATGATTCAGTACTGGAATGCACAAATTTTTCACCTTAGAATGCCAAATTTTTAGGAAGAAAAAATATCTTACGCGATTTACTGGAAATTGCAAGCTCGCCCGCGCGCGCTACTTTAGTACAGTGAAAAAAAAGCAACCAATGGATGCGTTTTATAATTATTATTTTTAGATGAATGCGATTAAATCTAGTTTTGTTCTGATAGTGTTTAGTTATTTTTGAGGTCGTGGCATCTTGGGCACGGGGCCCTCCTAGGTCCGGGGACCCGTGGCATTTTGCCACCCCTGCCGCCCTATAGTTACGCCACTGGAAGTGGAGAAAGGCTCAAAGGATGATGATAATAAAAACACTCGTGATGCATCACCACGAGTGTTTTAGGTACTTCAAGCTTCATACAAAATCTCTGCAACCTTCATTTGTCCTTTCACTAGGTAAGGTATCATTCTTCTCTATCTGTTCAAACATTTCATTAGTATTGCATTTATGCAAATGTATTTACTTTCCAAGTGGCTTAATCATCGTGTTTATAAATAGAGGTATATTTTACAATGTAATATTGATGTATGTGTGTTATGTATTTACGAGCGCCTTACATAGATAAGTGTTCCACTTCGTTACATAAGGACTTCAAGTGCTATTTGAGAAAATATTTAGTCACAAATAAGTGATAACCGATATCTTTTATATAAATGGATATTTTGGGTAAGATACTGACTAATCTATGATTAACTTTTAAAATATATTATACGGACAAAATTATCAGCTCCGACTTCAAGAACTATTTAACCAACTTTTTGCATCATTAAATGCTTATCAGGGTATTTTTAAAGTCAGTTAAAAAGCGAAATATAACATTAATAATTAATATTTCGCTGTGTGTCAGAATGGTCAGTATCTGGTAATACTGGAACTATATCATCCTAACCATAGCCATATCTGGCTAAACTTGCTTGGAGCCAAAACTGCGTCAGTTCCAACGTCTTTATAGTTGTATTATCGTATGGGTTAGTATTAGTAGATAACCTGGTGCTATACTAATGATTTTAAAATGAGCCATTAGGCTCGACTAATCGACGCTATTATTAGAAAATGAATGAATGAATTAGAACATTTACGTTTTACGAACCCTCCGAAGAATGAAAAAAGACGCTCACAAAAATACAACTACTAAGTACATCAGAGCAGAATGGTGGAGACATCGGCGATGTCTGTAACTAGCGGTCTGGAACTAATTTCATTTTCGGCTAAGTTAATTCAGTACTGTTTTCGTTTTCATTTATTTTAGTTAGGTGAGTATAGCCAGGACATTATTATGTATTTATGAGACAGTAAATATCTATTGCAGGCTTTAGCTTTTGTAGTATAAAAACTATTTAATTGAATAAATCAATTCGCTAAGTAACTATAAAATGTCACGGCTGAGCCGTCGTAATGTACAAAAACATGAGAAAATTTCTACTTCCTATTTGGAGACTAACTGTAGGCTAGTACCTTTCACTCGAGTAACTCTAACCTTGAGTGACTTAATTTGTAAATACTGGAGCAAATAACTACAAGTATTCACAATCAAAAAAATAAAGCAGTATTAATTTCGTTTGATTATTACAATACATTCTGGCGATTACTTATGCACCGATACCAACATAAATACTTTTTAATTTAATTTTATGCTCATATCATCAATCATATCATAAACGCACTATAAACTTATATACCATTAATTCGAATAAACTTCAAACTAACAAATTCCTACCCGGTTTTTGGATCGGCGCAAGACATAACAGTTGTTAAATAACTAACTCTAATTAAATAACTATATCTGTTGTATGTAAAAAGTTACTTAAAATAAAGATGAAAAACAAACTATATCTGATATAATCAACATCAGGTAAGGGCACATAAAGTAGTAAAAAGCGATGTTGAATTGTGCCTTAATAAATAATTCGCAGTTGTTCAAGTTAATAGTGCCGTTTTTCAAACATGTTAAGCTGATAAAATCGCCCATGCCGTAATGTTTAATGGATTCAATTTATATTGACAGGCAGGTATTTACTTCAGTTTAACAGCAATAAAAATATGATATGAAGTATTAATAAAGATATAAAATCAAGTCATTAAATGAGAATAACTTAAACATGGACATTTTAAGTATGAAACGACTGATTGATTGGATCATTTTAATACTTCAGGAATGGATCAAGGCAACGCGACACGATTATAAATATAACCAGTAAAAACATCTGTCGAGTTTATAATGTAAACAGAATGAAAAATTCACATCACCAACGATAAGATAGCAAATTTAACGATAAAACTTATTCCGCAGTAATTTTGCTTTATTTGTGAAATGTGACCAGATAACGCTGACTCGGGTGAACGGTTAAAATCACACGGACAGTTCATAGCCAGATTACAACGTATTATTAATAAACAAAGCCTTTCAAAACTTGAACTCTAGGTTATTGATAAAGAATAAACTGGAATACATTAAAACTGAGTCTAACATAAAACTTGATATCGTTTATTTGTATCGGTAGCCCACAAAGGATCGTAGATGTGTTGATACACCATTAAATTTCGATATAAGGGCCGCCTGTGCCGGTTATCTCAACATATAACCATATCAAAAAGTTTCAAGTAAAAGACATCAACGCGATCACTCCCGAGCGCGAGGTACCCGTTGATGTCTTCTAAAGGTAAACCTATACTCAAAATCGTGCTACGTAATACTTTTGTTGTAAAAGTGGTGAAAGAAATGGGTCTCTTATTATTTGCCATCTATGGAATTATACGATCGTTGGCACTAACTAATGTAAATCCTTCTATTGACCTTCCTTTTGTAAATTTAACTGTTCTTCTAACCTATGTATGTGGTAATTTTCGGGTCTCTTTGGATCTCCTCACACCTTTTTGCATGCTTCTACTCTTTTTTTTTATATACTACGCCCACAGCGAACGAACGTGTACTCCACCTGATGGTAAGTGGAGTACAGCCCATGGACATCAACATCCACAAAAACAGATTATAGATGCGTCGCTGCAGCTGAGGACTACGGTGTTATGCCAGTAATTTCAGGGCCTGATCTCACCACCAAACCGGAACACAGTAATGGAAGCACTACTATTTGGCGGCAGGTTAAAGGTGAGACGGTGGTGCTGCCGCCCTCGAGCTCATTCACAAGGGCTCTACCACCAGTTTGGTGTTACACGTAATGCGGTGTTACTATCTCTAGTTAGTTCACAAAAGTTCTGCCCGTTCTTTTAACTTCTATAAAGTATCAACTTGCTCGCGCAACTCCGCCAGCGCACCAGCATAAATTAAAACCGGCCAAGTGCGTGTCGGGCCACGCGCAGTAGGCTTCCGTAGCTAGTCGTAACAACATATTTCGACTTAAAAGGGATTTACTATCTGTATTAAACAAGTAACATCTTCATACAAGTCATTACTTTCAAAGGTTTTTGTAATTTGCACGAATTATTCTAAGTAACTGCATTTTACACTTTGGACCCCAATTACTCTAGAACTAATTAAGTTAAAGTAACCAGATAAATAGCGTCCTTCAGATAGGAAATGTTTGTAGTACACGAAACCAGCTAGCACGTATATGACGAGATGTATGAATGTTAAGGAAGCGAAAGAAGTATGTAAGGAGCGAAGCACATGGCGTTCCATCGTCTCTGCCTACCCCCGTGGGATAAAGGCGTGATTTTATATATGTATTATGTATGTTTATTTATGTTTCAAGAATTTTGAACGAAATATTCTGAGTAACTGCATCTGACATTTCGGACCCCTATTCCTCTTGAACTAATGAAGTGAACTTATCCGCTATAGTTTTCCTTTAAAGTTCATTACATGTACTACCGACACAATTTTTTTCAGATTTTAGGATCCAGTAGTTTAGCTTTTAGAGGGGGGGGGGGACGCCCTACTCGAACAAAAATTTGCTCTTTAAAGTTAATTATCTCGCAAACGGATCCCTAAATCAAAAAACTGTCTTAGCAACCCCTAAACGTTTTTAAAAGTCCTATCTAACAATACCCCACACTATGGGGCAGGCGTCAAAAAAAAAAAAACATCCCTACTTTACATGTAGAGGAGCTACCTGAAAAAATAATATTTTTCCAAATTTTACTCTACGACTTTCTTTGTTTAGTTTACATACATGTTTATGCAAAATTTCAGTTTTCTAGCACCAACGGTTTCGTCGCTATGCCGTGGACAGACAGACGGACATGGCGAAACTATAAGGGTTCCTTGTAGGTACTACGGAACCCTAAAAACTTTTTATTACCAGCCGCTCAGCGGGTCACGCCATGTTTTTGTTTTTTCTGTGTAAAACAACTACAGAAAACCAGTTATTCTTTGTACACGTTTATATAATACTAGTTTGTAGCCGAATTTCTTAATTTAATTGGATATAGTATAGCTATTACTTTGGCAAACTACAGTGTGTGTGTATGTTCACTTTATTTATTTTAAAACTGACAACAAAAAAATAAATAAAATAAAAGCTTGTAAAAAGATACATTAATTAATGTGTTGTTTCCTTTTGGGTGCTGTTTAATATTACCAATGTTTGTAAACTTTGTTATGTACTCCAACCTTATACAAGATGCCGTTGAAGACCATTGCTGGGATTTAATTAGCACTAAGCACGTTAAAGAATACGGTGTTCACGTTTACTGTAACAGACCGGTAGCAAAGCCGGCCCCTTGAACCTTCTCAAGGCTGCTACGGCTTCCGCTACCGAGATTACAGGCAATACAGGCTAACTCTTCGATAAACAGACCACGACAAACAATGAAGTGATAACTTACCTATGTTACTTCTGAGAACCTGTGAGCGTGAATGGTCTTGACTCTTCTAGTCATTTTGACTAGAAGTCAATGATTGAAATAATAGAAAAAAAATCATAAATACCAAGCAAATACTGAAAGTAAATAACATCGAGCAAATATCTACGCATAAATATATTTCGATATTGTTGCTAGAGAGCTAGAGCTAAGACTTTCGCCACAATATTTTTGTTCCATCGAAATTCAAATTCAAGTTTTTTTTTTATTTTATATTTGTTTGATGTGTGCCTATTATTTATTTATTTATTTTTAGGATCTCCAACAAGAAATACACAACACATTATTAATAATTACATTCACAATATTTAAATTATGTGTATAATAGTGTATACATCAATTAAATTATATAAACGAGATAATTAACAAAATAAATAAAATTAGCCTAACTTGAAGTTGTATTTCGATGGACCGGACACGTAAAGTAATTATTAAATATAATTTATAAATCGCGTGAGAATATGATAAAGTTCTTCTATTATTCCGAATTCGCAAACAATACTGATGAGAACAAAATAGAATCTAAGAAAGTAGTTTCGGAACCAAAGACTCAATATTCGAAAGAACACAAATGCTCTATCTAAATCCTTAATAAAATTATAAATGCATTAGTTTGTGAGTATGGATGTAGGTATGGTTTAGCTTATAGCATAGATTAACATAGGTTACTTTTTATCGACGTACCACGTGGACAGAGTCATGGATGAAAGCTAGTCTATCTATATATATAAAAGGCTTTGTCCTGACTGACTTAGTATCAACGCACAGCCTAAACCATAGGTCGTAGCGACTTGAAATTTGGAGGGTGTATTCTTTACAAGATTTTATCGTGCAATAAGAAAGGATTTTTGAAAATTCGGCCTCTAACAGGGTGAAAAGTGGGACGAAAGTTTGTATGGAAAAGCGTTTGTAGTAATCATGAGGCTTGATCAATTTCAAAAATGGAACTTTGTTGAGCAATCGTGTGACAATGAGATGTTGACATGAAGTTTCATAAAAAAAGGGTTTTATGTCAGTGTAAACTTTTTAATTGTCATTTCGGCCTCTTTAGATATCTAAGAAGTAATTGTTTTGTTTAGTAGAAACCAACTTTAATGTAATGGAAGATGTGTGATGTTAATTATAAAAAAATATTTAAATAGGGTTAAAACTATCATTTTGATGTGCTATAGTCAGGTGGCAAATGAGATCGCAGAGGCAGGGAGTCCGGCGGCAGCTTAAACCATATTATTTATTAGTAATGGAGACCCCATCACAAATAAGCGCCAAGGCGCCAAGCTGCAAGACGCATTATATCCATTTTTTATCCGTCAAGACAATTGACATGAGATTTTGACAGAATTCAATAACATCTTCGAACGAACTCTGTCCGAATCTCATGTGAATTGCTTCAATTATTATTAAATTATTAAATACTTTAATTATAATAATTCCAAAAAGGAGAACGTCACAGTCATGTCATGTTATTTATTGTGTGAGTATAAACTTTTTGGTAGTCATTCGGTCTCCTTGAGTGTCCGATGTAAGATATTTAAAAAGTTAAAACTACGTTTCAAATTATGAAAGAAAGGTCATTATATAAAAAAAAATAGAATAAATTCAAATCCGTGGTATAAAGGCCTTTCTACACGAGTGACTTTTTGCCACGGTCAATTCCAAAACATTTAGACATTCTTACCGACATTCAATTTTTAACCACCTACATAAAAACGACTAGGTGTTATTAGTTAGACGTGTCTGTATGTGTGTGTGAGTCTGTCTGTGACATCGTAACTCGTGAATGGATGAACCGGCGTCGTGATATTTTTACTTAGAATTTATTCGTTCAGTGATAGATATTATTGTATTTATTACTATTTTAATGTTCGCTTTAATTTTTAGCAATAGGTTTTTTTTTATTTATTTTTTTATTATTTATGTAATAAAAATATTTATGTACTTCTATGATACTAATGATTTACGTTTTGCATTATTTATTTGATCTTTTTCTGATATTATTTATGTTCTTAATTTTTTTACGATTTTTTTTTAGTTGGACATTTTTGTTTCTTTATGCATGTGTTTTATTATGTTAAACATGTTTTTGATTTTATACAGTAACTTTTTAAAAATTTAATGTTAAATTCAATTTCACGTTTTATTGATGCGGATGTATTTTTTGACACCTGAACTTTTTATTTAATCTTCTTCTTAATAAGTTTGTTTTATTTTTATTTTATTTTTTTCATGTATATATAGTTAGGCATATATTAAGTTTTCTCCCTTATATTATAGTGTAATTTTAAATGTTAATAAAAAGTGTAATGTAAATTGTTATTGAAATAAATAAATATCTCATATTTCACGTTTTCATGTATTTTTTGAAGATTTTCATAATATTTATAATGTCCCGTGTGGTCCGACCCTAAAGATGCCTGATTGTTTTGGAATTGACCGTCGCATTTTTCTGCTCAACCAAAGTTTTAGTAGAGAGTAAGTTCGCCTCGAGATCTGGTTTTATTGGCACCTGAAGGGAAGACTTCGAATATTGTTTACAAAGAAATACTTTAATTGGGTATTTATAACTCAACTTACGACAACTTTTAATCGCGAGCAAAGCCGCGGGCAAAAGCTAGTTATAATATAAAAGCATACACAATTAGTTAAATATACTGACTGACATACAGTGATAAATGGAAGTGTATAACTTTTTCATTACTAAAGCTTCAGATTTTTACGGAAGTTTGGCCTTTATCCCAATGCATCAAATACAGAAATAACGATATTTGCAAACCTACTATTAATATTCTTAGGCAAATTTAAATTTAAAGGAGTCAAGTAATTGCAGAATTCAGTGAGAAAATCTTTGTTGCTAGAAACCCCAGACAATATTACTAACATCATAATAAATACTTTACCAAACCAAAGGATCGGCATTGCCATGCAACGTGGCAATGCCACCAGCCTTCTGGGCTCGTTACCCGCGGCTGACATAGATGCGGAGGAATTTTTTGACACCGTAATTATAATAATTATTATTACATTTTTCTTTTTTTTTGTACATAGTTAGGTATTTCTCTAATTTCGTTTAAGAAAATGTTATTTTATTTACTATATCAACTGAATAAAACATTGTTATTATGAGAATTTACCAAATCACGAGGGTTTATTAGAAGTAGGTAATACAAGAAAATTCATTACATATCAGTAAAGTCATAAAAGATGCCGTTTATCATTGACCAGGTGACTTCAATATGCGTATTTATTTACAACCAAACACACTTCAAAATATATGCCATGTTATCTTATCAAATCCCTAAATAAGATAAGATAGAATTTGAGAATAAAGTTAGATCCGTGATCAAATAGAAAATAATGAATTGTTATGGCCAGCTATTATGTAAACCTTTTTAATTTCAATCGTAATAAGTATTACTTGCTATCTGGTAATGTTGATGGAAAGACAGCTGATAGAAGCTCGACGCTTTTAAAAACTCATACCTATTGGCCTTGGCTTTTTTAAGATTTTGATTCAAATGCAGTTGAGTCAGCTACAACCGAATTGCAAAAGCTAATTTATCTGTTATTATTATTATTTAAAAAGAATAAACTATTGTGACCTCGTGGTTACCTGCAGTAATCTGGAAAATTAAAACTGTGAGATAAATGTGTATTACATTACATCAGATTTTAACTGATCTTGCTACGTTTCTGATAAACAACGAACATCCACTTAAGTTATATTATAATTACAATGTTATCTGGAACAACTATCCTTTACAATTACAAACGGTCACTCATCAGAAGGATGCTTAAGCGCTTTCAATATCAGCCATATTCAGTAGCCATTCATTCAGTTGCAAAGTTACGGTCCCCTATTAGTACCCCTGTCATCTCGCATTGTATTGCTACTCGTTTCTAACGGTCCCCAGTTCTAACACGCTAAAAATTCTTACTTCATTCTGATTTGTATTATGCTCTGTTTTGGGGTTATTATCAACTTCACAAATTATCTCATCTAAAGTTTCCTATTGCGTCGCAACTACAATTTAATATCTCGCTTTTTCTAAACTGCGCATGAAACTAATAAGATTACATAAAACGCTTTGTATAAACACGTTTCAGTTACCTAATCTATATCAGTATAAACGATTGTTTTTTTTTTTAAAATTAAATATCATGTGATACTGTTTAGTCTAATGATAACAAGAACCGCTGTAAACCGCTTTCTATTGACATTGCAAGAAATGTCAACCTTTTTTCTGTTGGATGTATTTTTTTGTCTAATCGCGGTTGATGACGGTTTATTTATGAAAGATTCGCATTCAATTGATTCAAATTGCAAGTAGTTGTTGCTATCAATTCTATTTGTGATTCCAGCCGGCAGGGAGGCATTAATTTTGCCGTCGGTCTTGATTGCATCTCCAGTTGTCGTAGTAACTAATTTGTTATCATTTTGGAGCAAATAATCGAACACCATTAATTACAATGAAGGCGATAATAGATTGATGAGTGGAAAAGTTCATTTAATATTATAATACAATAATAAAATATATCATAGCTGAGGCCCGTAACGAGTTAGAAGCATAATGTCAATGTGTGCGAACTGGGTCAAACGCGAGATACCTACATAATGTAACTGTGTGCAACAGATGACGACGACGGAGGTCAATGCCCTTCTCGGCTGTGGTGCCATCGACCCTTACCCCACACCCCTTCATCAGGTGAGCAAATCTGGGGTAGTTTTGTTATATTAAGTATCAATTGATGCAAATTAACAAAACACGTGTTGTGGTTAGGTTAGGTTAGCTGGTTTTATCATTTTCTAATATAATATATTCCAATCATTATTCCGTGGACCTTGATTGCTACAAGTGATAATAAGAAAAACCTACGATTAAGTATTGTTTTTAGTGAAACACGTACCTTTTGTTTTCGTAGGTCAAATAACACTTTTTAAACTTTGCACATAGTTATGTAGATAATGTAATGCATTTTAATGTCAGTTGTTTTTTTTAGATTTTATATTATTCCTATAAATAAAATCTATGAAAATAGATGACAAAAATTTGATGGGAGAGGCTGCCAAATTCGGCCGGGTGTCCAATTTTAACGAGGAAACTTGACAAGTCGTATGCTAACTAAGCACGAAAATTTCCCTAATCACAAAAGCTATTAAGGAAGATTACATTATTATTTTGTTAGCACAAAAATTGGGTGCGACCTAAAGCCGGGCAGGCGCAGTAAACAGGTCTATGGGTGCGTTCTGTGGAGCACGTACGCATCGGCCGGCCTTGCCAGTATTTGTGACTGCGACTTTTAACTGAACAAACAAGTACCTGATGTACATAGCACACGGAAATAGTTTACAGAACCACCTCTTAAGATTAGGAACATATATGATGTGAAAAACATCGTAATCAATACTCCTAGAGGCGTGCTGATTGTTAAATTAATCGAAAATCAAGTCTGCGCCAGATTTTTTGGAAACGATGAATGAATTGCTTTTCTTTGAGCTAAAATCTACATTAAACAACTTTCAAGAAAATCGAGGTAAACAAAACACAGAACAGACGCTATAAATATGAAAAGTTTATTTAACTCTTCTTGTACTTAGTCTGCGTATAATGTATTGTATTCGCATTTAGGTGTGTGTCAATATTCACACAGTGATTCCAGAAACTTCTACAAATTAAGGTTAAAAACCCGTGACACATATTTTAGTTCTCGCAACATACCCACATACTTTTCCAGTTAACCAGTTAGAAATAACCAAGCAGAAGCGTTTAACAGTTATCAAACTAATAATAGTTTAACTATCTGTTGTTTATGCAAGCTAAAGACATAATATTTTGTCTTGACAATGTGTTTTTATGTCTTCTAAAGTTAACCAAAACGTCTTTTAGAATTGTAATGTTAACATAAGACAAACCGCATCACGCCATTAGATTCTGATAGGAACCTAAAAAATAAAACCAATAGAAATGGGTGTTAATTAACAGACTATAGGTGATAATCAAAATGTTTTTCCACAAGCACCAATCGTGAGGTTTGCAATAAGCACACCTATGAACATTGAATCTTCCGACTATTGTTGGGGTGACCTTCCGCTGTCACGTAAATAGACATCTTCTATGTAGGTTACGTTAACAATTACTCATGCTATGTATGTATAAAATTATCTCTAGCAAGTAGGATACACCTGTAATCACTGTACTGGATTCTCAACAATGGTCTTCATGTAAAAAGCTGTTACATCGCAGTAACACATTATCGAACAAATGAAACCTTCTGCAAGATTTATCTCTCCAGCGCGTTTATAGCATTTTTTTTTTAATTCCCTGTCCCGTCCTTGCTTTGTGTTTATAAACAACGACTACATCAAGTCTAAATTTAGTAAATACTTTCTCGGATATTTGGCATCGTGTGAGTTGAAAACATTGTACGATGTTACCAGCAACAGCAACACTCTGTTTGTTCATACTTGCAAAATTGATCTTGGAATATTTTACAGAGAGCACAACCTCTTTGAAACAATACACTTCTGTGCAACTGTCAATTTGAAGAAAGAAAAGGAGGCATCAGTGCCAGCGGCGGCGGCACCTTTAAACTTAACAGTTAAACAAACGATGCGTGGAGCCGCGATGACAATGCCTGCGGTTTTTCAAGTTGCCATACCCGGTACCACATTATTTGGTGCAAATATACTATCAGCAGTAAAACTCGGTTACTAAACGTCGGACGTGCACGATACAGAGGCCGAAATTGTGCTACTATGTCGACAACGTAAATTTTAAATGTTTGGAGGCGGTTTGTCTTATATTATATACTATTTTGCATTAGATTCATGAATTGTTTCACGATTTTGGATAAATAGACAAGATATGCACGATGACGTAATGATTATGATTAATCTTTTGTTTCACAGAAAGGAATTATTATCTAGACTAGTCTCGTTATATTTTTAGTTGCATATCGCTATCAATGTTTATGTGTTGACGTACGAATAGTGCGTAAGCGAGTCTCGATCGCGCGACCTGGCTTCCTTTCCTATCTCCTATTGGCTTAAGCTAGTAGGAAGTATCTATGAGATTCTTAGCAGAATATATTTTACAGAAAGGGATTGCACTCTTTTGGGAAGTACGTCTTCACTGGAATGTTAGTTGGAAAATATTTTTTTTTAGCAAAAACCACAATATTGTCAGATTAATAGCATTACAAAGCATTTCATATTTTTTATTGGTAACTAACCTATATTTATGGTATATTTTTCTCAAGTTTTATCGCCAACCTAGTGTGTGATTCGTCGCTGTACGCTTCTATTTGTACCAGCTTGCCACGAGGTCCAATGGAGTGGAGTGGCTTTGATATTAATTTAGTCGACAGGAACTGATAAAGTCTCGTATTGCGTACAATAATATTAGTGTACAAAACAAATGTTATATTAATATTATAACGATACCTACCGAGCTAGTTTTAGATGTGACTGTAGTGCGAAAATGAATTCACTGTTTACATTTAATTTTACGAGTTCAAAGATCCACTTTGCAGATTTATAAAACTGGAATATAGGGATTCCTAGAAAGCAATTTTATTACTTTGTCAGAAATGACATCTTGAAATATAATCTCACCTGAAGATAACGTCTGCCGAGGGGCAAGTCAATTTCATTATTCGTTAGAGAAGAGTCCTTGTAATACTTTAGGAGAAGCCTTGATATCTGGAAAGGTCAAAGTCACAAACAACTTCACAAGAGCCTTTATACCTTATCTACCTTTTTATTTCATTTGAAAACGAAAAATCGACAGATCCTTTTAGTGAGTAGTTAAAGATAATATAATTTACTTATGAATAAGTTAGACCCACTTAGAGTCTGGGTATTATATTATACGTAAATTAAGATACTGATTCTATTTCTATTTATATTGAAGAGTAGGTAATATACTACAACGTCACTCAATAATTTCTGTGATCATCAAACTGTGGGTTAATGATAATCACCTACTATTAACTAATATTTATCTGCGCTTAACGGCAAGCTTATCTTGAATATAACATTTTCATTACTAAAATGGCACAATTATAAAAAAAAACTCTTCGATTGACAGCTCCTTTAATAATGACGCAAACGTAAAGTCCATGATATCTGAGTGCTTTTGTTCTAAAGTAGGTACCAGAGAGCATGCATTAAACTAGAGGCAACTATTTGTTTCAAATTACATTTTTCTCACCGCGCGTTCCAGATAAAATGCACGTCAAAGTTTAGAAATGTATGGGATTTGACAGCTTTGCCCGGCCCGGGTAAAATTTTCTATAAAATTTGCCTGTCAAATTGTTGCAAAAGTATAACCGTAAATTTTCTTCGTGTTACATCTTGACATCTATTATCTCTGGTAGGTACGGACGCCGGATTAATGCGTTTGTGACGTATGTCAGTTTATGACAATAATGACCAATATGATGGCCAAAAGAAAAATATGCATCGTCCAGCTGCTATCAAACTGAAGCCAGCTGCCTCATTAAACCAGTTAATTCAAAAAATTTAGCTTAATTATAAAGAGCGCTCGCAATCTGTCAAAACAAACGCATTCTTTCGTCGTCCGATCAAGTTCAGAGGGTTTATGCAAGCGGAAACCAAAATTCAAATGCATGTAGGTATGTGAAAAATTTACGAAATCAGGGTTATTGGTATTTCGACTTATTCCTTGCAGGGTGATATAATTAGGCCTAACTGCAGTAAATTAAGCCCATAAATGTTTTACCGATATTCAGTAGTTCTTGAGATACCTATTTAAATTTTTAGCTTTTTGCTGAAATTTTCTAGATTAGCAGCCGTTAAAAATACATTTTGGTATAGAGTAATGTGAACAGCATAATATATGAATTTAAATTTCATGTTTTTATTGCAGATAATACCTTATTATTTGATAAAAAGTTCAATTATACAAAATACTAATGTTAATAAATTAATAAAATAAAAAAATGACATTTTATTTTCCGTTCATAAAAAATGTGGCGTAGCATAAAAATAATATACTAAACTAAACGTGCAAAATAAAAGAAAATATTCCCCTTTATATATATAATATAATACCTCTTTTTATTATAAGCTTTTTAAAATGGTATTATTGTTGATAGTTTTTCATGGAACAAATGCATGCATGCAACAGGATTTACAAAGATACATATATATAGCGTCTGTTTTGCCTACTAATGTATAAATAAGTTGTAATAAAAAATGTTCGAAACCAAAAAAAAGTTGATTATCGGTAGAACAATTAGTACCTATTATAACGTCCTGCAACGAATACGTCGAGTTACCAAAAGCCCTGTATAAATTACTCAAATTATAGTACTTGAAAAGTAAGAAGAATAAAAAAGACTTCTAATTATATCAAAGGTTAATTAGGTTACTAATAACATTACATAACTAAATTAATATTATTTGATATACTACTTGCTAGTAGTTAAAGTACGTGTGCGATACGAACATTTGATATTTATGCAAACAATGGGCTGATTTTTATCATGTTATTTGTGTTTCTAATTGCTCACAGTAAAAAACACAAGAATTTTATCAAGTGATAATATTTACCAACAAATTCAAGGTGACCCCTATATTCTTACATTGTGCTTATAATATTATGTATATTATATCTATTACTAATAAAATAATCAAGTGATATCTTGAGCAAATCATAATACCTATTTATATTGAAACTTTGAATAAGTACTTAATTCTATTTTACAACCATACTAAACATCGAGTGAGAATATGCTTTTACTTTCAAGGATTCATGTACTCATGAATTTGTTAAGGACACTGATTAACAAGCGCTTAGTAAAATTAAGTCAGTATTTTCTCACAAATGGTTATGAATATAACCTGGGAAATCGAATCCCAAAACGTCTGGAAGCTACAGATCGTACCTATATCTAACCTATTCTAAAACAATACAATAAAAAGCACTAACTCTGCTTCGATTTATATCTAAAACACAGCAATAACGTTGAAGTTTCAACATTAGCTCTAATGTTGGAGATCTACCATTACAGCTAAAGTAACAGATAAAATGGCTATAAAATTACACTCAGAGAGAACACTGAAATCTCGCCTGGGGCCATACACCCTCTATACAACTCCACATTATATTGACAATGATGTTACAGCCGGCAGCGGTACGCGGTACCGTTACTAAATAAAATAAATAACTGACTTGAAACAGCTGTCATTCAATCGGGTCTTCACGATTTCTATATTCATCAATGATGATATATTTTTACATAAAGTAATTCCATTACAAGTTATTTAAAAAATTGTGTATGGATTAAAATCTGAGAAAACTAAGAGGTAGTCGTCTTCTTGCTAGTTTGCAAATGAAAGAGGAACTTTTCCATATTATTATGCTCTTGTCATCATTAGATATAAATAAACGTGTCAAGCTTTTCTCTTTTAACCTATCTACAATCGGGTATAGAGTATAGACCCACACGGTTATCTGACTCGGTCTTGGATGAAGGATAGTACTGGATAAGGGAATGGCGTGGTCAACAACGATTTAGAGAATCTCGGCACAGTGTGGCGACAGTGCAAATTAAATTACCCTAGTTTTTGGATAAATTTGCCAAAATATTAAGATATATTATTTACTAATTCCAAAATGAAAAATGTATTTATTTTATGAAAATAAAACAGATATAAAGAACAATTGTTCGGTTTATTGAACATATTGCGTGATATACTGTTATGTTAATACTGCATAGGTAATGACTGAATTTAAGTCGATCAACCAATGTTGGAAGTTTCACATCTGGCGTTTCAGCTGCGTGTTTTTGAACAGTCACTGCTGGCATCATAGTATTGAGTTTAGTAGACACATACTCTTGGCTACTCGTTGACGGCATTACTATGCTAGCTCATCCACTGCTTCTTTTGCCTGAAACTGTAAAATTTTTAATAGTAACTTTACGCAAAAGTTTAAATAGATGGCGTTTAACATACTTTCTAACTCACGCACGGGGACGGGCAGTTACGGCTGCCACAGGTAAAAACGTGAGGATCAACGAATCCCACAGAGCAAAAGTCACGGACCATAGCTAGTTTTATTAAAACGAAATCAAATATTCAAGTCTATATTGCACGTAAAATCCTTAGGACCGTAAAAAACGTAGATTTCCTTTCAGTGTTGCGCATCAATTCAAAGTATCTCAACTTGACTATACCCAAATATTGTAATATATATAAATAAATAGCCCCCTATAATACTCAACTGAAAATCTCAAACAATAATTAATATTATATATACACGCTGTATATAATGTATCCTACAGGTTAAATATTAATTTACCTGTGTGGCACAGCATTCATTAACAAAAGAGTTACTCTCTTTTTTTAATAATTCATGTCGTCCAAAATGTCTGCTACAAACTTAAGAGAATTTACTCGGAGCCCAATTTGTTCGTCCTGTAGCCCAATCCACTTCGGATTTAAATCAATATTTTCCGGGAAACTGTTATGCAATTAAGATATTGAAACTGACTAAAATACTACATGATATAATTATTTATCATAAGAAATGCAACATAAAATTTTACCCACAATTTTGGGGAAAAAAATATGGAAGTCTTGACAACATCTAACAATATTTTATAGTAGGTTATGTATACTAAAATTTCATATATTAGATGATTTTGTCGATCAAATTATAAACAAACATAGTTCACACAAGATAAAATCATTGAAAATACAACCTGGCATATGATTCAAAGGCCAAAATGTGTTATACTTACGAGTGGAACGATAATTCAGGCAGTTTTCTTCTACTATCACTTTTACATCCTAAAACACTACAACGCACCATATTTCCTACAATAATGCTTAATAAAGACACTATTGTTAAAAAATTGCTAATATTTTTAAGGTTTCACGTAACTTTTATAGCTTTAAACTAACTAAAATTTAAAAATACCAAATTATTTTGCCAGCGTTGTCAAATATGTCAAGTTTGATTGATAAAGTTTTGAGCAAACCTCAAGGTTTGCTCAAAAACCCGACACGCATGGCGAAACAAAAAATCTTATCACCTGTCTTGTTTTTTTACACAAAATTGGCGTAAGTTTATCTTTGTCTTGTGTGAGGGAGATCGAAGCTATCAGTCGTCTATACTATTCTCTGTCTACGGACTCGGTGAAATTGGAACTGTCAATTTATGTATAGAAAATTTGACAGTGACATCGGGCCAGCTACCCGTAAGTCCTTCTGACGTAGGTAGCGTACTACTTTCTTGTCTTCGGATATTTTTCATGCAATATTCGCAAATCCAATGCCCGTAGATACCGCACTTACACTTTGTTGACTATTTTCGCTATCCAAAATATAAATATACATAGATGGAAGTAGAACGGATAAGCAATATAAATCTTCATGTGTGGGCGCCCCGCTATCCAACCCCTGACTGACCCACACTCGCTTAGTACGAACGCCCACGCGGGCCAAAACGGGGAGGTTCTATTTATAACATGGAATAACACGGCCGAATTTTATTCCACTATAAAGGAATCCATTTAATTTTAACCTTAATTTTAGATACAAAACAGCTGACCAAACAATGGATGGTGAATAGTTGGCGATACCGGTATTTAGGTTCAACGCTTTGATGTGACTCATCGTTTAGTAAATCTGCAACGTTGGAGAGGTTATAAAGATCGTTATATAATTTATTATTTTCTACTCGCTACTTTTTCTGAGTTATAATGAATCTATGAACACGTGGTTTCCAGCGATGAAATTACATGTAACCTGTTTCTTAGGAATATAACCGCAGAAATAATTTTACAATTATGATCTTACACAAGTGATCTATTTTGAGCAAGAGGTTCAAACTTTTTCATTATTTGGTTCATTTCGTTACTATAGAATAGAACAACACTCTCATCGACAAATATTTAATGCTAGCTTATAACTTTATTATTATTTTGATAGAATTCACTTTAAGCTTTTAGTATGTAGTCATTCCATTTGAATTGGTCTAATCTTCGTACATGAAATAACTGTGACAATAAACAATACGACCTCTTCTCAAGGAACTTGTTAAAAGCATCCCGATAGTAAACCATCTATTAGAAGTCTTGAACTCATTCCAAACCCAGATTCGCGCGGACGTGTCATTGTAAAACCCCATTGCATTACTAAATATATTTAAATTATTATCATACGAATGACTATTCTGAAAGTAATTGAAAGAGGTAGACGTGTCTTTTAAACAAACTAGGCCAAACTCTGATGTCAGTAATCGATATTCCAAGGTCTTGTACAATGTAGTTCCCATAATTGTCTACGTCACTGCTGGCTACTGTTTGCGTATCAATCCTTTAGATATCCATACGATTTATAATTTGACTGTCTTCCTTGTGATCTGACGACAGCACCAACTGCTGTGGCGCCAACGCAAAATATTAGGTGATTTCCGCAATACTACTGGCCTTTTGGACATCAATTCAACTCGTGTTTCGTAGTAATATGTTCCAGACACCTATCTATTTTCAGCTTGACAACAGCAGTTTCGCAGGGGAACACTTAGACGTCATAGGCGAACCAAATATTAACTAGGAAGGCATCTGAAAGGTTGATCGAGTAAATTTTTATGAATCCGCGTCATCGCCACGTGGTTCTTTAAATAATTTCGCCGAAGTTTCTAGAATGTACTTCCACTGTTTCTTGCCGGTTGCCACGTTTGTGAATGTATTCCAACAGCATTGCTTTCATTTACATGAAAATTAACTCATTTTACACCACCATTAAAATATATATGTATATTTACATTTCCAGATCCACGTGCTGAACCATAGTTGAATAAATTAAAATTATTACAATTCCGCATGTTTTCAGAATTCAAAGAAAATAGTGTTTTGTGTTCTGTTCATAACCATTTCTGATGCCAAACATTCTGTCAAGAATTAGGCAAATGCGTAATATTTTAATAGACTTGACGTCAATGTAATAGGTATCATTAACTGATCTAAATCGAAATTATCTTAAAAGAATCTCAGTCACACCTCATTTTTATATGTCTTGGGTTTTTAGCGCTCGTTTGCCATTTTCCGCAAATAGTATAGTTAGCATAAAATTTGGCACTGGATTTTAAACATCTATAAAATATAATGTAATACCAGAAAATAATACAGAGACAAGTAAAAACGACATGGTTTTTTATTTCTGTAGGTGAACAATACGAAAGTCAACGATAGAAACGGTTGTTAGACGTGTTATTAAAATAATATCAGTATAGTATTTGAAAATTTCAAAGACTTAAACCACAACAAATTAAACAACTTTCCATTTCAAACAGTGACAAAACAAATACTTATAGGATCTCTACCCAAACCGTAGACGCTGGCCTATGAGTCAGCTGTCCATCGTTGCCATGTATTTTGCAAACATTCAAGTGGAAACTAATTGAACATGATGATAAAAGATGTAATTATGTAGCGACAAGCCCAGGGCATGCTTTCGTCGATGACATTACTATTTGTGTAAATGATAGCTCGCTAAACACTTTAACAATAACAATGGAAAACTGACAGATTGTTGAATTAAACTTCCAGTTATACAAATATTTAGTTGGTATTTTCTAGATGCGGTAGAACTTTAATGAATGAGTTTGCGGGAATTTTCACCACTGCTCTAACATTGTCATGCAGAATCCACAAATCGCTGCACCTGACTCTAATTGCTTTCTCGTTCAAATAAAAATAACAGGTCTATTTTTATTAATTATGGTTTAACATTACATCCTGAAAAAAACAAAAAAACTACCTCTTATTTTTCAGAAATTAATTTAGAGTCTCAATTATGTTGGAACTAAATCTCTGGGCAAAGTTTTTGTGGCGATGTCATTTAGAGCCAGAATATAACTTTCCCAAACCTCTATTCAAAAGATCTACTTCATAAAACAGACTACACAGTTGCAATCGGAGACAGTCGGCAATGTAGAATCCGTACGACTTCTAAGCGGCTAGTGTTGGCTTGGCGCCAGCACCTTTCGCCAGGTCATTCTCTCAAGAAAGCTGGAATCACTGACGCAACGCCTCTAGTCCAATGTAATCAAATCTGTTGCTAGTACCAAGAAACGTACATGTGACAACTTCTATCAAAATATCTGTGATTTTAAGAGTTGATGCCAAGTTAAATTAAAATGTTTGAGAGTTTCTGAACTAGCTCAAATACGTTGTTTTTACAACTACCTGCCGATTTAGGGTGTTATTACACTGGCATCGATCAACGTCGATCGATGCGTTTAAGAGTACACCATTGCCATCGATCGACGTTGATCGATGCCAGTGTAATAAATGTCCCTTAGTGGTAAGGTTGACTACGAAACGTTTTTTTTGTAAAGGTAAGAAGTAATTCTTTGCTTTATATGGTTAACTTTGAGATGTACGCTCGCTCTACTTCTAGACCCTCGAAACAACCAACCTCGGGTTGTGTAGTTATTGTGACCATTTATCTTCAGGTGAACTATATGTACGCTCGTGAGCTACAAACGTTGTATAACAGAAGTATGACAACCTCAACTAAAATATCCATGATTATAGTGTTAAGAACAGATTAGTTATACAAGCATGAGTCAAATGGCTTGACGCTTGGTGAGTCAAGAATTTGACTGACATTGAAATAATTCACGTGCAAGCAATTTAGTAAAAATATCGCGGTACTCGGCACCTAATTCTTTTGTTTTTACTGCTCCAATTAATACATTACTACTAAATACATTGACGTCTATCGATAAAACGGAAACTTTACTAAAATCTATTAGGAAAATAGGTCAAGAGCACAATATACTCCTTAGAATCCATTTTAAACACTGGGCATTCAAGGGCATTCAAACCTGTTTATTGAATAGACAACAGACGTACCTAAAACCTTCATTTAACTTAATAATCTATTTAGCTAAATGTAAGCCGAACTACCAGCAAACGAAAACTCAACACACAATAATTAAACAACATTCGTAACAAATATCAAGTCTTACATAAGATAATACATACATATCTACTTAATATTCATCAATATTAATAAGTAGATTACTAAAATGAGGGTCTAAAAAACGATACTATTAGGTATTAATAGTTGATAAGACTCAATAAAACCGTCTAAGCTACGTGGATTATTTATCGTCCGGTCATTAATTAACATATAATCAACTATGAGCGTCTACTGCGCAGTTATTGAAGGAAAAAATAACGTTACCAGTACAAAACAATGTATTTAAATCTAATTACAACATGTATTGTGGTTTTAATTCATTATACATGTATATAAATACAATTTAAACCGTACATAATAGATTAGTAACAAATTCTTTCTATGCGAATGGGTGTTGACTTATGCTAGGGTTGTGAACCGTACTTAGCTAATACTATAATTATTATCTATTTCACGCCGTTTATATAATGTTTAAAAAATATAAAGTAGTATTATTTTCTGGTATAACTTTCTTAAACGGATTCCACAGTCTCATTTTCATCCTGTGGCCTCAGTTGTACTGATAGTGATTAGATGAGATTGGCACAAGCAGAAGGCAGGGTATCGTAGAAGTCAAATAAAGGGATGCATCTGTAATCTATATGTATATCTGTAATAATAATGATGTATATTTTTGGGCTGCAAACATGATGGTAGCCAGTACTAGCCGTATAATAACTAGCGTCCGTAGGCTTTTCACAATAATACTAGTATTTTTTGTTCATTACCATTTTCAGCTTATATTAGGAATTATTTTTCACTTTTTAGTTAGAAGTACTTTAAAAGCGTGTTTTTTTAG
The DNA here is from genome assembly GCA_905147285.1 of Hypena proboscidalis. NCBI lineage: Eukaryota > Metazoa > Arthropoda > Insecta > Lepidoptera > Erebidae > Hypena > Hypena proboscidalis. Next base: position 4,623,934 of record LR990129.1, on the reverse strand, counting down.
TTTTTTTAAACTATTATTTATTTTCTACTTTTTAGTTTGGTTTATTTATAAGAGCGTTTTTTTTTTATTTATCTAATTTTATTTTTCGAATTATTGCATTGTCATCGATCTTTGACAGGTGTGCAAAATTTGAATGAAATCTGTCCGTTTAAAGTGGGTCAAAATCGAATCCAAAGGAGTCGGTTACATACCTACATACATACAATCATACATACATACAGGTGAAGCTAATATAAGCGTGTTAATAAAGTAGCCTATGTTTGCCTGAGGTCATGAACTATCTCCACACTAATATTCTTCTAGATTATTCAGGCTGCAGTACAGTTGTTTTGCAGCCTGTTGGGTACGAACAAACAAAAAAATATTTCCTCCTTATAATAAAAATATAGAAGTATAGATTTTGTGTCGCATTATTATACTATAAATTCTACAAAACAAAATATTGGCAACCCTGTTGACACAGTTCTTCGTCAGCGTCAGGCGATGTGACGTAGCCACCACACCCACCGATACATAACGTAAATACTTGATCCAAGACCTAAAAACATTCTGTACTACGTACTGCACAAACAGATTGGTACTACGCCCATTTTTCAGAGTAGGTACTTAGTTTTAGCATTCCGATTGAATGGTCTTCACGTTTTGTTGTTATCAATTTGTTTTATTTTTTACCGCATCTGATGAGTTATGATAGTTGTTATGTAACATAACATGGCATACGTTTCCATCAGACAATTTATTATTCTGACTAACATTGTAGTATCTATGCGACCTAGAGAAAAAAAAAAAAAAATTTTTGCATTTTCTTTAAAAACAAAAGAAGAGGCCAAAGAAACGCGCCTAATTTTAAAGTAATTAATTTATTTAGATCAACGATGACTAATTTTCAAAACAATTACGGCTAAAAGGATAATACCCGCAGGCCACACGGAGGACACTCGCGGGTCGCAAGTTGCTAACCGGTGCCCTAGTCTTCATACTTTAAATAATATGAAAACAGTGAGTAAAACTTGATTTTGCTTCGAGTAATTTCAGTGAGCATAACTAGATTCGGCTTGAGTTTTACCTCGCCTTTTTGAGCTGCTGAGGTGAAAAGTTGTATGTGCGACGCAAGATCATAGTTATTTACATCTCATGCTTTTGAGTCCCTCGCTCTTAATACACTCAAGATTCAAAAAAAGAATCACTCGTTACGCTCGTGATTTTACTATAGCTGGCTTAGCGAACTTTTCTCTCTTGTTGCACAAATAACTATTCCACTATTTCCAGATATAATATATTATGTTATTCGAATTTAATAACAAAATATATTATATTATCTCCGGATTCTACGTTAGCCTAACGAGCCGTTCTTTATGAACATCAAAGTTGCAATGAAATTTGTACACTGGGTAATGAGTATTCTGCCTCTTGTTCCTATATCTTCAAACAACTTGTTTATCAACAGAGCAATTTAATCGATTTCTCAGATCTAAAACCTAAATCAGGTTTATTTAAATTCGTATAATAAATTCTAAGTTTATAGTCAACGATCAATCATAAATCGTCGATAAGATCGAGCTTAGCCCTCGAGCAGTAAAATGCAGTTACACTCGACATAGAACTTAGATAATAAATATTATGCACTTGCATTGACTTGCATATTGAGATAATTTGAGATAATTTATTCAACGACGAATGCAGTCAGCAATCTCAACAATTTATCCGAGTATTATTCATTGTCAGGACTGTAATTTCAAGTACCACCGTTATATAAATTAGAAGGTAAGCATCTGATCGATCTGAAGCATTATAGATTATGCTTAGTTAATGCCAATATATTTCTGTTTTCCTCACTACTGTAACAAATGCGAAAACAGCTGTGAATGCTCTGTCTGTCCCTTTGTTTATTACATAGAAAAACCACTACACCAATCTCAATTAAGATTAGTATGGCTTGGGCCTGCTAAATCACAAAGTGTCGCTACAAATGCCAAAAATCTAATGTATTGAAATTCAATAAACCAATTTGTCGGATACAGAGACAGTATACTTACTTGTGTAGTGTAGCGGACTTAAGATTTATATTTAGAGTGCGCCGCGCCGTTTCAAATGGATCCGCTGCGCAGTTCGTTATTTTTGTTGGTAGAAACAGCTGACACATGGCAACGTGCAGCGTCTGATCTCGACACATGGTCGGCTATCCGATTTTTTTTGGATATATCTTCGTTTAATAGACGTTTGACGACTGTTATTGATTTATGTCAGGTTAATAACTTGGGTATGTTTTCCACAGTTATAATGTTTACAAATATGCGCAAGCGCAGTCGACCTAATCGCATAGAAGCTGCGGTTTACCGAAGTGATATAAATTATAAATATCATATTATATTCATTCATTCGAAGCGCCCAATTATATTTTGCCGTATGTGCGTACAATGTTATATTAAATATTATGTAAGTCTTTTGAACTTTTTGCATGGAAAAGTTCTCTTAATAGAATGGACATCCCAAACATAATATTACATTATATAATTGGATAGTTCTGTTTATAAAGGAATACTATAACACACCATAATCCAAAAATGATCATTTAATTTTGTATAAATTTTGCCTATTGACAATATTTGTTTTGACGTTATTGTACCTAACTTACGTTATAGTTTTAATACTGATGACTGAGTTCCTCGCCGGCATAATCTTGATTGATACGACATTGTTTTCGCTAGTTTAACCTTAATTAATACTATCTCTTAATACGACGATACGTCTGGTCTTTGTTTGAGTAATGATAATAACACTTTTAACAGCAATCAGGGGATTAAATAGATCCGCTAAGTACAAGTACAATGAACTTAATCTTGACGATAGACTTAATTTCCACGAAATTCCAAGACCATTACTATTCTTATTCTGTGCCATTACTGAGGAAAATCGAAAGCTAGTATTATGGAATGTTTCCTTCACCTTTTATTATTTACTTTGCTTATTTTTATTAAAACTTAATAACATGTAAATACTATTATCAGCTCCTATCACATTTTTTTTTTTTTTTTCTCTTTATTTATTTTTAGGGACTTTTATACAAAAGTACATGCCAGTCCCATCGGACCATACACTAACAATAACTTAACTAAATCGTAACATAACAAACATGTAAATACTAATAGCAGCTTCAGAACTAGGTGCAGACAATATATGGTGAAACATCCCTATATCCTATCACATGGAACCTTAACATAACAGGTAATTAGGCGTGATGTTATGATATGTGGATATTTACTTGGTAAAATAAATATCACTCATAAAATTCATAATAAGTCAATGCTCATAATGCTGCACGCAACATAACGCACTGTCATTGCGTGAGATTATGGCCAATGACCGCTAATCGCGAGTTGTTGTTAATATTGTAGAAAGAAAAACATTTTTGTGAAGGAGATTTTCCAAATAAAACGAGTAGTTTGCGTTTTCATTTATAATATTCTATAATGAAAACTAGGAAATCATCTGTGGTTGTGGTATCTAAGTAATGTAGTGAAAAAAGTGGTCTAATATCAGATAAAACTCTGATGTCAGTCTACCCAAGGCCTGTGATCATAAATCGATGCAAGTCAATCGAAACATTAGGCACTAGAGTGTATTGTTAGTATTGTTACCTCAAAGCAGTAACACTTTAATACCAATTGTATAATTACTGAATACAAAGGAATAAGGAAATTGTTTGAAAACCTAACATTATCGTGTTCATAGTTCCATTAATTAAATCATTCATGATTCACCGATGGGAAAGTAGCAGCTGCGAGTTAAAGTCGAAGCTCACCCAGTTCACCCCTGTCGAAAAAGTCGTTGTTATGTAAGTCACAATTAGCAACCCTTTGTTCAGTTTAAATGCCATCGAAAATGCTCAATCGTGCGTGACCGAAGCTGACGTGGACCGACATAGTTACCGCACGTTTACTGCTTGTAATAATACCAGACATAGCTGCACTAGGCACTAAGCAAATAAGCTATATTTTAGACTTGACATATAGCAGTAAAGCCAGCAAAATATGATGCATATCTTTATGTTGAAATATGCTGACAAAAGAATATCGATCACAATAGACGTACTAACTAACGATAGGGGTGTGCAGTGCCAACGCAAATATAAACTGTGCGAGGAGAGGACAGTGCATGACGTTTTTAAAAAGGGTGTGCAAACATTCTGTAGGGAGGATAGCAACGAAACGATGTAAATTTTTAGGACTACGACAAACATCAATCTCTCTCCTCTTCGAGCTTTTTCCCAGGGAGTTACCACCCCCTAGAAAAATAACTTCCACCGTTGTATTAAAAATTTAACACCTTAATCTGCTGGACAAATTCAGTATGTATTTCCTTTCATTATTGTCAAACAACTATTATCATTAGGACCACTAGATGGACAGCAAACTATGCTACCATCCAATTGATTGTATACGACAAGGGCATTTTCCAAAAAGTCGCTATTTTCTGTAAACCCATTCCGCAGGTTCTTTATATGCGTCACTGACTAACAATATGAATATTATTCGTTGTAGTTAACACATTAATAAAATTCACTCATGAATTGTTGAACACTGAAGTCAATATATCACTCAGATATGTACATAATTGGTAGCCATTTGACACGACTTTCGTGACTAAACACAATGTAAATGGATTAGTGAGTAATGTTGTTGCCATTGTTGCGTCTGTCGCTATTATACAAGGCAGTACGGCCTCACCAACTTAGGAAGTGAAACCATTTAAGCATAGACTCTGTAATTAGGAGACACGGTGGCTTCGGCAACAGATCTGGAACATCGCCAGAGGGTTTATTCGAGCCGTGTTCAACGCAACTCTTGACTTTAACTTTCTGTTTGTTAACAAAACAGCAAGCGTAACATGGAACGTAATTAGGCAGAAAATTTGTATCTTTCATTTTCTGTATAAAGAAACAACATGAAAGCATTTCTTGGTTCACTTAGTAACATGACAGGCTATTTTATAATGAAACTTACCCAACTAACATTTTGGTTATAAGAATAAGTGTTACATAAGCTGCTTAAAAGAATTTAAATTTAAAGGCATTTACAATTTAGTGGTAAAGCGTTCTGTATCTCTCATATAACCCTGATTTGGGCCTGTTCGTGTTAGAGCTTGAAGTGACTTAATGGATATAGAGTAGTGATAAAAGAGGTATAAGGAAGAGTTAGAACAGTGCTATTGCAGCAGTGATTATCACTTAAAGTTTTATATAAGCTATACACAGGTTATAACTGCAAGCTAAAGTGATTGACAAGTTATGGAAACCACTTAAATAACTTTTATGGTTACACATGGTTACTTCTTGTAACCAATATAAAATTTGGGAATATATCGGACTGATTTAGTAGGAATAAATATCACCAAAAGCGCTAAATATTAAAACTGTTTTCATACATTTTACGTTCTTGCTAAAGTCAATAGTGATAATATTTTGCAGAATGCAATTCATTTCATGGTGGTGACGTATGTTAGATTTTAATAAAATATTTAAGGTAAGTCAAGTGTTTAAGATTACTGGGTGTTATAGGTATTAAATCTCATGCGGCGGTAAGTTTACGGTAATAATATATACTAGTTTTCATCTCATTTTTGAAGCGCCTCAAAAATAAACTACTTTTGATGATAAAATAATGTAAAACATACCGCACAATTTTTTTATTTTTCTTTATTTATCGTATTTATCAATTTCTGGTACCTCGTTTAGACATTCTAATTTAAAATTATGAACAATTTATGTAAATAAGCGGTAACCGTAACATGTTAAAAAGTTTTTTCTATTACAATTTTGTATAGGTTATCTTTCATAAATGGCGTCTTATTTCTAACTAACTTAACTAAACTTCTAACTTAAGGATCCTGCTAACTCTGTTATTCCTCCTGCAGTGATTAAATACTGAAAATAAGCACTTATATGGCACTAGAAGTTCTACAACATGTTTATAAAAGTGAAAAACAAACATTGTAGGTATAGGTTTAACTTGTAATAGTTCTACGCGGAGCTTTAAGCTGATAATTTTTAGGGTTCTGTTAACATTTGAAAAAAACCCTATAGATATCACACGCCAGACTGAATGATATGTTTATAATAGTTTAATAATAATATTAGCTGCCAACATAATTTTCTAAATACAAAAAAGTTGAAAAACACACATACAAGGAATGACATAAAAAGTAGTTTTTTTTAATGTTGAAATAATAGGACATAATTATTGTAGCCCATTTATATGAAAAAAAATATTATAGGTACTTTGCATTATTACTTACTTTTTACATTTTATTTAATAAATTTATTAATTTTACGAATTTAGTGTGAGTATTTTTTCGTAATTTACAAAACTTCCCCTTTTATTTCAGTAAATAAGTCGCTTAAAAAGCAATATTGTAGGTAGGTGGTACCTAATGGACACCGCGTTTGCGCTTTACGGCCTGGTTACCTACCTAGAGTTTGCGAAGTGCGAGGCGCTCGCGTCACTCTGGCGTAGGCTCTCGGTCAGTGAGCACTTCAGCAGTCTACCAAGATTAATCGCGCAAATAAAACATCTAATTTTGACGTTCACATTGGTACCTTTAACATAAACTCCTTGCTCTAAAACGATGTTCATTTCGTTTACAAAATCTTCTAGGAACGAATTTAGATTTTTTGGTTTACCTTTCCCATAATAAATGCCAATAATGAATGGATCACTAGTGTCACCTTGATAAATGTTAGCCAATATTGGCCAAAATTCATATTTAGAGCTTTTAAATATAGGTAGACTTCAAAAGAATGTTTTTTGGCAGCCGTATACAATTTCCGAGTATATTCGTTAAAGGCATAATAATCCCATGATGCCAATATTCACCACCTTCGATTGTTTTAAGACAAATTGCTGTTGGATCGGACGGTAAAATATCCGTAAATCTCTTATTTAAAATTGAAAGTAAATCTTTTAAAGCGGCTTGGCTTATATTTTTTTGTATAGCCCATGTTCGTAAATGATTTTTAAAATTTATATTTTTCGTATATTCACTTTCTTGTTCGTCATATGAGGTGTTTGAACTACTGAGAGGTAACAGATCATCACAGATAAGAGGATATTCACCAATTTCACCATCAGAGATAATTTGCTGCTGTACGGAACCCTGTTGTATTTTAGTTGGTTGCTCTTGATATGAATCGTTATCGAGGTCACTGAATTTGTATTTTGTACTTCTATGGATGTCAGAACTGTTGCCTGAGATAACATCAAAGTCTTTTTCTCGATTTGATTCAGGAAACACGGTTTCTCCACTAAATGTAATGTCTTAACTAACTTTTTGTCTTAACTAATGTAGACTCATCGGATTGGATTTGCGATAATCGAATTATATTTTCATATTCTCTCAAAGCCTTTCTTTTGACTCCACCCGCTGGTTTTCTATCAATCCATGGTTTCATTTTGAAATAATTAAAATAAACGCCGCTTTGCAAACGTTACAATCTATAGTTATAGTTTTTGAGTTTAGGTTAGATTTAGTGACTTAATCCTATTACTCAACTTCAAGTGATAATGAAGAGTTATAAAATTTGCATGATGGTTGCTACTATAAACAAGTTTGTATAAAATCCACAATATTACTACCAATAAACCCCATTATGTAGCCTGAAATGATTTAAAGGTAGATTTTAACTCTTGCAAAATTTAGCTCTATAGAACTTATAATCAACACTTTTTAGATGCTTATAGCTTTCCTACTAACTCTTAAGGATCGACAAAACTTGTTAGGTGGTACAAAGTATTTGTTTAACTCTTTTAAAGAATACCAGTTGATAGTAAGTGTTAGTACACACCTGACAATCACTCCCAGCGTTTAATACTTCTTTAAGCTATTAGGGTAAGCCTAAAGGGTAACAAGACATTTTACTAACTCCGTAGTAGAATATCAGCCGTTAGTAAGTGTTAGTAGACACCTTACAATTACTTTTATTGGTTTGTGCCACTTAAAGCTATAGGAATATGTTATACAATGGTTTCGATAAACTCCATGCTACCATCTTAAGTTATAATTTTTTTCTTTATTACTTTATTACCTTTGGAAGGTTTAATTATATATAACTAACCCCACTGTAGAGTCGAATGTTGCAACTAAAGTTCTTATGTACCATATATAATACTAAGAGCTCTAAAAAAAGGCTGCCGTAAGCACTAAAATGTTTGTTGGGTAGTAACGTTTCATGGTAGGTAACAGGGAGCTGTTACTCGTCCGAAGGAAATTATTTCACTTTGCGCATTTCACTTTTACAGCTGCTTATTACAGAGTTTATTCAACATGCCGTTTGCGTGACTCTTACGCAGGTTATTATCCCTGTGCATTAAGTAGCAGGAGGTTCGATAACGTTAATTTTCGCTTCGGCTGATTGGCCGTTAGCCAGTTATCTAACTACAATCTCCGTCTTCCTGCCTGAACCAGTGTCACCGGTAGTCGGTCCCCCAGTAAATGGATCACACCTATAATTTGTTCCGCAGCCTTACATAGCGTAAACCTAGCGCCATTATTGCGTATTAGCATAACCGGCCCAACCTTGGGTGAACAACGTTTAATCGCAAAACTATCAATTGCCAGACGTGACCGGTTAGAATACACAACACCACGAATGCTTTCGGCCAAATGATGTAATGCACATCCTGAAAAATACAATTGTTGGTGCTACAGACAATAACAAATCAAATCCCAAGATAGAACTTCCGTTGATTTTATTATTATTTATGGACACTCCAAATTGCTTCTGAATATTAATAGGCTGCTAATGAATATCGTAATTACTTTCAAGCAATCTTATCGACGTATGCATCCTTTCACCAAAAGCTTAAGTACACATCGTAATGCATACGGTGCCTGTTTACGGTGGCAAGAATGAAGTAAGGCTATGCAGTAAAGCATGTGTAATGATCTTGCTTCGCATTCACGATCATCTGTGAGCAAAATGACTTCTAGCGATCGTGATACTATGTACAAACAAGGCAGGTATAATTTGCTTAGTGACTTCAGTGCATAGGTTCCCAAGGGGGGCTGCATTGTCCCCATGGAGGGCGCTAGAGCTGGGGGGTTATGACGACCATGGGGGGTCATGGCTAGTATTGCTATATAATATGATATGTCGCTTTTGAAAAGAATATTTGAAAAGATCAGCGCCGTTTGCATTCCCTGACTACATTACCATTGGAAACTCTTTGGTGTCGCTTGTTCACCTGTGCCACTGTCTGGCTAATTGCCTTTTAAAGAAAATTATTGGTTTGAGTGAGACGGGTAGTGATTGAGACAAATTGGTATTATTAACTATTATGTAAAGAGAGGCGTTGGTTTATTTTTATCTTTAAGGGGGCGGTAGTCCAAAAAAGTTTGGGAAACTATGCTTAAGTGCTCAGTGCAAATATTTTAGGTGTGCCTTATTCGTACAGACGACGCCACTAGCTGTATAGCCATTGTAAGGCATGTCACCTAGCCAGATTTTATGCGCTCTGAAAATATTTGCGTAGCAGCGACTCTGTTGGTTTTTGTTGTATAGTAATTTATAAGCGGTTTGTTTGTTTTGAATGGCGATCACGTGGACCGCGAGATCTGAAGATCACGCGATAAAGAAACGCTTGTACATACATACCTACGATGCTCTCGACGAATGTCTGTGTTTAATTTATGGCCGACCTTTACTTCGTATACAGATATAGACGCGATCCAAAGCTCGAGTTCCAAGTTTAAAATACTTCGAGGCTACAGGTACCTATATTGTTATGTTCTACTGTGCAGGTTCACTGTTGCACAAACCTAACGGAAGTATGCCTGAAAGAGTCAAAGAGCTGTCGCAGCGATGAGCGATTCTAAAAGCACAAAGGGAAAGTAACCGCCTAGCAACAGGCCACAGCAATTAGTTGTGCGTGTTATTCCGAACTGGCAGTGGGTCGCGCCTTCCGTTACGGCCTGGAGCACAGACAAAGGGCGGACAGGAGATACACCTGTCCCTACTAGTCCTTTATTTGCAAAATTGGTGCCATCAAATCTGTTGCAGATAATTTAACTTGCACAATCTCAGGGAGTTCCTTTATCTACTTGTTTTTACGGTGGATTTGCGTTTGCCAACTATCTTATCTGATTAGCCAAATGTGCTGTCTACGACAATCAACCTAAGCTTAAGTACATATTAGTCAAAACCTAAAAAGTACCAACCAACTATCTTATGCTTTGAAATTGTACACAGACTAGACGAAAGCACTGACTCAGGCAGGGCATTCACTCTTCAACAATGTACTGCTCCTCAGAAATGTAGAAGCGATGCAAATTGTGCATAGCGATGAAAGTGATGAAACCTCTTTAATAAAACCTTGATCAGTTGCTATCCGTGGGTTAGTCGATGGCTATATGGTAATAGAGAACATATTAACGTTTCTGTTAGAAAACTCAGATTGTGCAAGTCTTCGCAAAATGTATCTAACAAAAACATTAAACGCCAGCCCCTATTGGCATATTATTGAATTCATTAGCTGGTCATTGATTTAATCGAAAAGTAAAAGTAACAAATGGTACGCAAACGCCTTGATGCAAATAGTGCGTAATTATCGTTCTAGCCTAATGAGCACGTTAAAAACTTCACTATTTTGCTCAAGAGGACTACTTCTTTCTATGGCACCTTGAATATTTATGAGTAGTCGACCCACGCTCTGACCGAGTTTTTACTGAGCTCGGCTGCACTAGTAACACTGTAGGAAAATGCAGCTACTCGTTGATAATAGCTTCGGAATGTTCAGGGTGCATAGTGAAAAGGTCACGTTCAGCCGTTAGCATGCGAGGGGTGTGAGTTATGATTGAGTGGGGCAATAAAGATTGTTATGTCATTTTTTTTTTTGTAAATTGTAATTATAATAATTGTATAGGTATCGACAACGCTTCAAACCATTATTTACTTGTTGTCTAAGTGATGACTGTGGTCACTTGTATAGTAATCCATAATAATGATGCTACATCGAAGATGATTAATGCTGACTGTGGTAATGATTTATATAAAACCCGGCGGTAGAATAACACAAACTCACACGAACATATTATCAAAAGCTTTACGAACTAGGAATAATTCACGAGCCAATCACAGCAACTTTAGCACTGCATTCTAGTTTAATGTCTCGACTAGCTTTTATTACAGCCACAGGAAGTAATAAGCCTATTCATAGCCGACTTCATGGCGCTGCGCATTTTAGATTAAAATGTTCTAATTAATATGTACTTACATCTTACAGTCATGGGTCGCTGACGAAGATAAGGCTTACTGAATATGTAATGGGGCTTATCTTGAACCTTGAAAACACCGTGAGGCACAAAAACAAACATTGATATGAGCACGATATACTCGAAATTTATTATAGTGAGGAACAAGTTTTCTTAAAAATGGTAAAAAAGAATCTTCGTTGGTTGAAGGCGAATTTAGATTTTATTGCCTCTGGAAGTTGATTCCTTTAAAATTGATAATTTGTTACCAATCTACGTCGAAACTTGCACAGATTTGCACACTCGTGTACTAAAACTTCAATGAGGCAAAATAAATTTGAGACAGTCAGCCCATGGATCAATGACCACCTAATACTAATTTACGGAGAGCCAAAAACATCGGACCGGAAAAGGAGTTCATTCATTGTCTTCGTCATTAAGCAGAGTCAGAGGCGTAATGGCTTCGAATACTACTTGCCTGATAGTAGACTGGTCATTAACAACACTATAAAATTAAAAAGACCGTGGAAGTACCGTGGCGTCAACGCATAATCGAATATATACTGACGGACAAATAAACTGCATCAGTTCAGCATCAAGTTTATGGTTACTTCAAAGTAATATTTTTAGTAAATGAGACGAAATTTAATTTGGGCTAAAAAACTTTCATTTTATTCCTAAGAAAGTTAACGTTTATTGATGGTATTGTATTCTAAAATAATAACTTATTTTTCAAAACGATTGTACAAAATAGGTACAAAGAAAAAATAAACCGGAATGATGAAATCAAAAATTAAACAGTAGTTTTGCCTTTCGGAATTGCTGCATTGAAAAACTTCTATGCAGTTCATGTGTCCGTCAGTGTAGAATCATTATTTCTTCAACGAAGGAAAATCTATCTATATAAGCGTTATCGAACGCTTTAGGATACTGTTCACATGTCCTATTTGGAGATGTGATCATCGCTACAAAAACAAGTTCTTTTACCTTCGAACCGCGCATAAAATATAGCGCTAGTAGTGATAGAAATCCAGAAATAAGTTCGTATAGATACTTTACATGGACGTCAGCGGAGCTTTGACCGCTGTGCGTCAGCGGTTTTGTTTGCACGGAAATAGCGCGGTCTATGAAACTTTGGCAGCATATACCTTTGCAGGAGACACCGACACCTAAATTCGACTCCATTTTGTATCCGGGAGAAGCATAAATTCTATTTCCAGACACCTATTTGTACAAGCAAAAGTATACTCGTTTTGGTTCATTCGTTTTTTCTGGAAGCTTTCGAAATTTTGCGTACGAGACTATTTCTCTTTTTTTTATGGTGGATATGCACGCGGTTGGCCACGATCTCACCTGATGGTAAGTGATGATGCGGTCTACGGTTGAGGAGTCTTACCTTTGAGGTACCTATTTACTCTTACATTGAATATACCCAGATTGTACTTATGCGGTAACACAGACTCGGGCAGGGCGTTCCATTCTTTGGCAGTTCGCATTAGGTATGTTGAAGCGAAAGTCCGATGAGGAAATGGGGACGGCGAAATAAGGTTGTGCATACTCGCCGAAATGTATCCTATAAAAGACCGATAGGCTGGCAACCTTGTATTATGGAGGATCGCATTCATTGCCCAACTTCACTTGCAAAGGATACTCGATTTAGATCGTGCTTAAATGTGTAGAAAATTGCTAGTAGTATAGGTACGGAATCTAAAAAAATATTTGCTATTGCAAACGTTCTAATATCTAAAAAAATTCACATTGTACATACTCGTGTTGTTCTTATTCAATAATGAAATGTTTGTCAAAACTCACCTGGATATTTTGCAGAAGAGAATGAGCAGTCTTTAAAGGTCCAAATTACGGTTGGAAGAAATTTTCACACAATGGGTAGGCAGTTACTAAGGCAGCGTTGATAAACTGAAACAAAAGATAATTGATAGTTACTGAATTATATTTTGATCTGATAGCATTTGGGAGTAAATCATGCTTTTCTAGCAAGAACTTTTTTGAAGAGGCGCAAGTAATAGTCCTACGGAACAGACTTTAGGGCAATATTCTCAGAATTTCAAAATAATGTTGGTGAGTATCACCTTGGGCCAAACAAAATTACCACAGTTCGGTTAACCTTAACAAATAAGTTTTTTCGATCCAAAATAATCCAAATGCATCTGATGTATTTAACAACAAAATTGCATAAATATCAACACTTAAGACAAAGCTCAATATCCCTCTACATGTGTGCAACGTCACAGGAACAACAAACAAACGCTGACGCAAGCTATCACGCCAGTGTATTATTCCTGCCTCGATATGAAAACAAATGCATCGTCACATGCTCGTCATGGTGACTCATCGATCATTGCTGTACCAAGAAGTGCAACACTTGATATATTATGTACAAACCACAAGCCACATGTAATTCCTTCAATTAAACAATACTGGGTTGGGTTGGGAGGTACATTTTATGTCCGCATTACAGCAATACAAGTTTTTTTTTATATTCATGATTTTGTCATTAATTGATAAGAGGTAGGAGCACAATCGTGCTTCATAGGACGATAGATCAGGCAGAACTGTCCAAAATGGACTTATTAAACATGAAAATCAACATTTATTCTCATTGCACACAGTTAACGTGGCGGCTTTCAACATATAAATAAATGTTCATTTGGAAACAGGCTTGATGTACCAGTATGTCCAGTATTATAGTAGTATGGATGTTATCGAATCTCCAAACTCAGTAAATTATGAAGTTACGTTGCCGTCGGCGTCGTAACGGCGGCGCGGCGCCCGACAAAGGGCCGGTTTCTGCTGAGGTTTCCGGTTCTTCACAACTGCCTTCAACTTAAATGCAAATAGAAATCTTTTGTCGAACAAAAACCCACTGAGCGGTCTTCATATTCATTTAAGATGACTTTATTTATATGACCTAACGGGAGCCCCACACGCAAATGGATTTGACGTAAATTTAAAATAAATTGGGCAGACTTCCAAGCTGCCGGAAACCACCAAACTATCACCATTTTGCTTTCCTTATATCATATTGGAAATAAGTTTTTTTAGGGGTAAAGATTAGTATTATTAGGTCAAAGAAAGGGCACAAGCGCATGAGTAAAAAGTAATCCATGGAAGCACGTCATGTTTTAACAGAGAATTGCCATAGGATAATAAAAACTTCCAAATACATATTGGGCTTTCCATTCAGAATATTTATTTGTCTGTGTTATTTCAAGTTTTTGTATGACTACGCGACCTCAACTAAACAGTCTAGATGCCCTATATCTAGGCCATAGAAATCTTAATAATAAGGCAATAGAAATGTCAAAGACGCGTGACCTTGTCGCCGCGCATCTGTCTAGTCAAACACAAGTGCGAGTTGAGGAATTGTCGTCTTAATGTCATCGCAAAAAGAATAATTTTGTTTGCAGGAATACAAGCGCATGTGTCTAGTCGAACACAAGTGCGAGTTGAGGAATTGTCGTCTTAATGTCATCGCAAAAAGAATAATTTTGTTTGCAGGAATACAAAAAGTGGTATTTGAAAAACGGCGACATGCGTCCCAGTGTTAAAAGATAGTCGATAGCATTTCTATTGACTAGTTATTAAGATTTCTATGATCTAGGCTGTGGACTTGAAGTCACCCCAAAATGGGTACCTACTTTCTTTTTGGTTTGATAAAGTAACGCTAGACTGTTTAGGAACTTTATGTTACTAAGTTTTTTGATGAACAATAGGCACTCTTTTTATTATGTCTTTTTTGTAAAATATATACACACCGTCTGTTTTTTTAAATTTATTTATTTAACTTTAGCACAAAATAATGTACAAGAATGATTGCAGTCAACCTTTTTTCTTTTTTTTTTTTTTTTTTTTTCGCGGGGAAATGCTTTTACGCATACCACCCCACCCGTGGGGGGACGGGCAGAGTGGCTATGTGGGACTCCCGTGCCTACGATGTTAAACAGCACAGAATACCCACTATTATATCCACAGGGCTCGCCGCGGCGACCGTGCCCAGTTCGACCTCTGACCGGGCACCCGACTCTACTCAGTCCTACTCTCGTAGGATTGCAGTCAACCTTTTTTTTTTTTTTTTTTTCGTGGGGAAATGCATTTACGCATACCACCCCACCCCGGGGAAGGGCAGAGTGGTTATGTGGGACTCGCCCGTGCCTACGATGTTAAACGGCACGGGAATACCCACTAAAACCCCACGGTGCTCCCGCACTCGCCTTGATGGGAGAGTCATGGGAAACCGGCACAGCCTTTACGTCCACGACCCTCCCGGCGATGCCCGCCGAAGCAGGCCCCTCATGGCCCCCAAAGAAGGGGCTGGCGCAAGCCAGCGACCAGCGCGAGGACCGCGTGCAAAGCCATCAGACATCCCCATATCTGACGGCCTGGTCCTCTCGCGGCGAGACAGGTGGTCGGTCCCGCCGCCCACCACGCCGCAGTTCAACGGCTGCGGCCCCGCCGGGACCGCGGAAGGCAGGGAATGCGGGGCATCGAAAAACGACGCGCGCACCGACACTCCTCCCCGCCGCGGCCCCGTAAACCAGCCGGCCACAGTGTCAGCTTGCGCCAACACCGCAGCCCGGCCTGTTGGGCCACTCCTCCATGGGCCAACCCAACCAGTCAGCCCGAGGAGCAGCCCCCCGTGTCGAGTTATTAGCCAACGCAAAAAGAAATCCCCCGAAGGAGAAGTTTTTTTGCGAAGTTACCAGGGTGCACCAAACCCAAAGACTATTGTTCCCCCCTAATCCTCGCGGATTAATAAGGGACCAATAGCCCCGGATCGTCTAGGAGGTTACTCGACATAGCACCCCTGGATTGCAGTCAACCTGACTCAACCTAGCTAGGGTGATGCAGAGATAATAAGTGGTAGGAACATTTGATATTTGAAAATTAAAGTTTTGGATTAATTTTATGAAGGTGTTCAACAAGAAAGATAATTAGATAATCAACAATTAAACCTTCAATGTAGGCAAGCTCGCTTAGTTATACATAAGTATTTTATGCTGAGGAGACTATTTCTGCACTTCCCGTTTACTTGTCATTAAATGACAACATAAACCAGCCAATCACCCGGCAGAACGCTACACTATCACTCATGTAGGAAGTACTCATAACGATGTAATAACGATAGTCTTAGATAGCTCGATAGTTGTAATATTGCCTTTGCTTGTCTACCGCAGGAAATGTGCTGGCAATGCGGATGTGATGCTTGCGACTATTATACTTAGCTTCGTAAGTTTTATGGTTGTCTTTTGAGTACACCTTATGTGCACTCCTTTTTAAGTATATTAAATCAAAACAAATTATAGCGTGCTAACATATCCCAAAATCGCCATCGATTTTACTCAATAAAAACACTTGGGAAAACACGTGTCCAGTTAGTAAAAACTAGGTTTTTTTAGTCAAAAATACATCGGTCAAGATGGTTCAACAGCATCGCGAGCCGTGCATATCTGGTAAACGATACAATAATTAAAGATTGTACCAATATTTCTCGTAATAAAATTAAAACCTACGCATTATACGCAGATCCCTCTGCTTTTAACCTACGCATCAAAAAGTTCACACACACTGATAATCGTAGAAAAAGTGTAAACATTGCGAAAATTTGAGAAGAGGCAGACTGCGCGCGAACGATCACGTAGATAAAAATCAAAATAGATTTGGCTAAGCGCCGCGTGCGCTCGCCGTACGCTAAACAATGCTGGAAACTAGGTCGACATGCTGCTCACCGTGTCAAAAATGCCAACTATCTGGTCAGGTCCACATCTGGTAAGTAATCCTATAGGCGTATGGTATCAGTATTCAATTACATTGTTTTTAATTTAGAATTGATACCGCTGGGTGCTGACCGCTTTATAGTGTGCAGATCCGCAAAATGTTTTTTTTCTGCTGTGTCTGTTCCATTTGAAATCCTCAAAAAAGAAAGTTTTAAGTTTTTATAAAGCTAAGCCTGAAGACTTTAAGACCATGCAAATGACAGACAAATACATCCAAAATTAATAACATACCGCATGTGATCTTGTAGTAACAGCCGTTTCGCATTGAATCACTAAACCAACTATATAATAATATGTATGTACTACATACATTATATACTTATACCCATTACATTTGTTTATGCAAAGTATGCAAACCACCGCAAATGTAGTCCGCAATTATCATTTGTAAATTTGCGTCAATCAATCTGGATAAATCAGACTACACCAACATAAAATCTGTGCCTCTGTGGGCTCAAGTGGAAGGTGGTCGGCCGTGAGCCATGAGTGCTGAGATCGCCCCGCCTCCCACGAAGAATTTATTCATTGTAGAGATGATAGTAGAGCTTTCGAGAATAAGCAGCAACTTCGGACCAACGCTAGACAAATAGTGGCCAAACAGTTTGATTAGGATATTATCTAGATCTTCTTGTCTTACTAGCTTTATTATAAATCCATTTCCTTCTCTATGGTACGCTTCTCTCTTTTTTGGCAGAGACACAAATTAAGTAATAATGTAGATTTCATAAATTGAACCCACTTCCTGTCTCAAATCATGCCCCTTCATTCTACATTTACGAAAAAAATATCTTACAAAGATAGAGAGATTAATTAATGGGCATGAAAATAAATTCGAAATTTTCTGCATTCCTACAATGTGTGTTTTTTTCGGTGAGGAAACCGAGTAGTGTCCTTGTAGTACTATCTTCCGCGTTAAATCGTCCACGAGAAAGTGTTTACTTATCATACAATATACGAGAAGCGAATAAAATTTAAATGGCAATTAATACGAGTTCGCAGTGTGTAATGGCATATTTCCGTATGCCCCGGACGTTCTCTGTACTTCTATATGAGTATTTTAAAAATACAATGACACGCTGATAGCAGAGTGAGTTATTTAAATAAATCAAATCATTTGTTTGAATCTACCTATATATTTATTAATAGGAATTAACCAATAAAAAGATATTGACTTGGTTCTCATTTGCACAGATGGAATTTGGACTTCAGCTTAAGATCTAACGGATGATTATTCCTGATGATGAAATGCAGATATCGCCATGGAGCATGCATGGTGAGGGAGTGGGTAATATACTATAATAAAGTTCCGGTTAGAAGCTTTACCAACATTAAAAAATGATATTAAAGCCGAAAGACCGGTCGAAAAGCCATTTGTTGATAACCCGTTTTAGAGATTACGATTAGATACGACTACAGGCTCAAAGCTCCATGATTATGGTCAAAGCTGTTCAGGAGATAATTGAGTGAGACAGATACAAGAAGCGAGTAAACAATTAACTATTCAAGCTACTGTTACTGAAAAAACACACAAGCTAAGTGAAAAGCTTGCCTACTTGGGTAAACAGTCAATAATTTGTTAGACTGCCACTGAAATCTCTGTGTATCTAACCAAAAATGAATAATAGTGTAAATAAAAAATATTATTTCAAAAAAAGCGTGGGGTGCATGGGTCAATAGTTATAAATATTTCATTGACAGACATGAGAAGAAGGATTATTATTTCGATAATATCTTAAAAAGCACCACACGCCTTTTTTGAAATATTTCTTTTTCTTATTTACACTATTATTCATTTGTATTTATTAGAATTTTTTACACTATTCTTAATTCAAAATTATTAAAATTTATTTTCTATTTTTTAGTTTGGTTTTCGATATAAAACGTGTTTTGTTTTTTTTTAATATTATTTGCATAGCATGATACAGAAATAATAGAAAACACTTTGAAGAGTTCATTCGTTTCGATTCGTATCTATCACGTGGAACTTTTAGTTTGTAATCTACGCAATATGAAAGAGAGCAACAAACTATGTTATTTGTTTGATAAGGAATAAATATTTTTTAGTTTATCATTTCTATTTTTGTTCAAAACTTCGAGAAAAAACAAAGAAATTTAGCTTGTTATTGTATAAAACAGAACAACATAATACGGATGTAATTATTTAAATAAAAGAAAGTGTAAACCCATAGCGAATTTAAGTCTTCCACACCCATATGCAATTATCAGTTGTTGTCTCAATTAAAACATTCTATTAAGGTTTCATAACTCGTTGAATCCGTATAAGTAATTTAACTTTTAAGATCTATACACCCTAGATTCTTTGAAAAGAAACTGTGATAAAACGAACGTTCTCGTTGACAATCTGCTAATCATTCTTAGGGTAGACTAGTTGTCAGACTTTCTGGTCTCTGACTACCCGTAACGACTGCAGATGTTCAAAATGGCAACCGGGACTGACGGCTTAACGTGCTCTCCAAGGCACAGAGGAAAACTCGTTATTTTATATTATATAAAAGTTGAAAAATTAAGAATCCAGCAGGACTCGAACCTGCACCCCCTGGGTATACGCCCCAAGTGCTTTGCCAGTTCAGCTATGGATTCGTATACTGCCAGACTCGAAATTTCTCAACTCTTTTGTGTTAGCCTTAGCTAGACGAACCTTACTTGGTTTTAGCGCCATCTATTTAGTATCAACTTTAATATTATATAAAATACAAAAAAGCATAGCAAAGCTAAAATTTGCTTTAAAATATTACAAAAACTCGTTATGTTAAAGATGGTCACTCATCCCTGAATCATCACCAACCTGAAAAATCAATCGGTCTGCGCGGCTTCCACTTAGCCACGAGTTCCTCGCGACTTAGCGACGAGTACTAATTACATAATTAAATACATTACATAAATGCAAATGTTAGTTGGTTTGATGTCTTTAATCGAACCGGATGAAAATTAATTTAATGTGGCTAAATAAAATTCTAAGCGTGAAAAGACAAAATATGCTTTCGTAATAATGTGTACAGCCGAAGGCTAAACCTAGTATAGGTATAGTATAATACATAAATTCTTTTACAAGACTACTATTTAAAACTTTATATTCAATTTGAACCGCAGTATATAACGGTAGATAATGACGGTACACCAAAATAATTTGACCGTCCAAACCGTTTGGCGGTGAACCACATTTGCGATTTCAGTTTGTGGTTTTTCTTCATATCCTCCAATTCGTACCTATCATTAAATAACATGACATGTAACACATTATTTGCGAGGCAGATAACATAACAAGTGACTATTTATTTGATACTTCTAAAAAGTACATACGGTAGATATAACGTTAATATTTAAAAAAATCATCACTTAACAATAGCAGCCTTGTATACATATACATGTACCACTGCTAGGCACGGGTCTTTTCTCATGAAGCGAAGGGTTAGGCATTAGTCTACCACGCTGGCCATGTGCGGACTGGTGGAATTCACTTACCCTCGAGTACTTTAGGCACTCTCAGGTATGCAGGTTTCCTCACGATATTTTCCTTCACGGTTTTCCTAACGGTTAGCGAGTTAGGATTTTCATGATAAATACACACATACATTTATCTTCAAAAAGGCAAATCATAACGAGTTAATAACATAGGTGTGTGCCGTAGGTTTGAACCCGAGACCTTTTACTTAGTAGTCCTACGGTCACTACCTATTAATATTTAAAAGAAAAGGGCTCTCTGTTTGTAATTCTTACAAAAAGGTCCTCTTGAGAAGCCTAGAATCCGATGCGTAAGCCTAATCAGTATGGGTTATGGGCGTTCATTGCAATTGACGGACTTATTATGCTAAAATACTTCGTCCAGAAAAGTGTGTCTAATAAGGATGTCGCACAGCAACTCGGCTGGACGGCAATTAGACTACATATCTTCAAAGTGTATTATTTAAACAAGATCCCTCCCACACCGGAAGGCGACAGGTTAACAGCTTCAATGTCAACCCTATTGTTAGTCCATCTAACCTTGACTTGTGGATGAACTTTCGTG
Source organism: Hypena proboscidalis (assembly GCA_905147285.1). NCBI lineage: Eukaryota > Metazoa > Arthropoda > Insecta > Lepidoptera > Erebidae > Hypena > Hypena proboscidalis. The sequence goes on along the minus strand of LR990129.1, from coordinate 4,602,868 downwards.
TGAAATTGCGTCAACACAACTGGCTACATAAATTATGTTATGTATGACTCAGCATCGTGTCGATCTTAGAGACAGTTTTAGAGTTCTGTAACGAAAGCATAAAATACTTTTCTCTCCGGTCAAATTTTCATTTTCATTTCATGTAGGTATTGACAACAACGTGACTTTTATTGAAATTAACATAATAAAGTAAGTATTGTCCAAACATCGCATACAAATAGTGAAAACTGCATGTCTTCGATAATGACATCATTGAAGTTGTTCTGTTTCGCAAAATGGCAATGTGCTAAATAAATATTAAAGAGAATTGTACACGCAGTAGTACGTACAGTCAGCAACAGAAGTAGCTACACATGAACAAATTTTAATAGCCACTTATTCCTCAAAATCGTAATTATTTCGTTGTTTTATGGAAGTAAAAGTGTTCAGCAACTTTTCTTGCTAACCGGACTCTAATACCTACATACATTATACAATTTGACAATCTCGTGTCATGGTGTTAGTCTATCGAACTCCTCCGAAACGGCTTGAACGATTTGTATGTTTTATTTTTATGTATATTTGGTAGGTCTAAGAACAATCATAAGCTATTTTTTACACCGCGGTAGCACAGAATGATTTTATGTAATAACATAAATCATTTTAAAGAATAACACGAAATCGAAAGATTGTGAAGAGAATATTCAAGAAAAAAAAATTACAACACCTACTCATAAAGTTATTTACAAAACAATTCATTGCCTTGAAATTTTATTGTTAACCACTTTATTTACAACTAGTTGTTGACCGCGACTTTGTCCGCGTGGAATTCGATATTTCCTTTACTATTAACTACAAAATTGAGGAACTTTCCTCTTACACTGTTAACCCCAAATTTACCCCCCTGACGAGTGTAATTTCCAAAAAATCTATGTGCAGAGTTTCATCCATAACCTTTAAAATTGTCGAAAAAACATCAAGAGCCAAATCATAAAGACCTATTATTTTTTCTAAAATATCTTTAATTCACAGACATGGTAAATTAACAATATTATTATATGTATAGAATAGATGGCGCAGTTAGTGAAAGAATTGTTTGCAAAACTATTTATTCTTTTTAGAATTTCGTTCACAAAAAATAGCGAAACAGAAGCCAATGAGGTTAGCATTGAAGAAAACCGACTACTACGCATTACATTAAATGTTTTGTTCCGTCGTTTATAAACAATTCTTCAAAAATAAGTAGAAACGAATAGCAATTATGATAAAAGTTTTGGCACAGAACCTTTTTATGGCAGTTTGACACACACGTGACTGATAAGTATGTGAATAAACATTCTGATGACAATTGCTACACTTTTGTCTTTGCACGTGTCTGCCTGCGCACAAAGTCTAAAGGGAGAAATTACAATAACAAAGTAATTGGACTCATAAATTATAACCTTATATTCTGAGAAAGCTCATTCGCTAAAAATATATTTCTAATTCAAAGTGGAGGCACCTTGAACAATTTACAGCTTAAAAACATGCACTCACCGCAACCAGAATATTCTACGGACTTAGCAAGGAAAACAGCACGTCGAGATTAGTCTCTGACATCTTTAAAACGGATATTTGCATCTAGCAGTCGGCATTTCATGTTATTGAGCTGATGCTGGAAGATACAACTTCTCAACGGTTAGGAGTATGAGGATAATTCTTTAAATATAGGCACCTTATGGCCATTTACTGTATTCTTTCAAATTATACACAGATGAGGCGAAACGTTGAATATTACTTAAGAGTCCCATGCTGTATCCTCTTGGGAAAACCTTGGCAGGGACCTCATTCTACAACTTTATAGTACGCGCTATAAAGTAGAGTAAATTCCCCTGGAACTGTACTGTGCGCGACGATATTGGTTTGAGGACGCTGTCGATGGCGAGAGGCTGAACGTCCGATCCTGGACTTCTGGTTATGTGAGTTAAATTTACTAGATTTTGGGCGTAGAATAGACAACCATGTAATACGTATGAGGCAGATTCTAAGCCAATTTGCTATGTCATAAAATTCGGAGCGATTTTGAAATTCATGGTCTTGATTTGACACGTGGTTTCCAGAACACGTGTCTTGTGTCGTCTTGTGTCGCCCGGTCTATCCGCCATCAAGGCACCAAAGCATTGAACGAGAGCGATATTTTTGAACAATGTCGACCAATGATTGACTTCACTAAAGCAACCAAAGTGTTCATTTTGCAATATTGATATAACCTTGAACATCTCTATATAGACGAGTGTATACCGGCCAGTGAGGCAACTACGGATACCTACCATTCTATCTGGCGGTGTTAATTTTAGTCGTACGATAAAAATGTGCGCAACAGACCTCGTTGATTAAATATTTGCAAAACAAACAGTGAAATTACGACGGATCTCACTGGTCCTTCGAAAAACATTGTCACCTCTGCACGTGGTCAACTTCGTATTTTTATAAAGTTTGAAATATTTTCGTTATCAGCAGTCAAATAATAAAATACGCAAACAAGCGTATTGCGGAAACTGGCAAATGCCAAAAATATCGTAGCAAAGTAGGTATATGTGTTAAAATTATTACAAGTATTCCGCGAAGATCTTTTGGAAGAAAACGTTTTCCGCGTAGATATTAGTGAGTAGGAATTTAAAATAATATATACGAGGCGACGGTACACCGGCCACGTCTATCTACCTACAGAACAGAACATTACATAAGACTAAATATACTGGTTTGATTACATCGAAATACAAAGAGGCGTTTGTCAAACACTAACGTTTGTCTGACAAAACCGGTTCATTTAATACTAAATACCGATCATTTAACTGAATATTCTGAATAGCAATCGTTTCTAAAATAATGAATTGTTTTCAATTTGGAATGACTTGCTTATTTGGCGTGTTTAATAAACATATTGGTTTGCAAATGAGGAAAGCAAATAGTTAAGCAAGTATTAAATTTTAAAACATTTTGCTTTTCGTGAGTATTGTATTGATATTTTTTACGTAAATGAGAAAAATACATAATCCACCATCTAAATCAATATTAGTAGATTTTATTAAATAACAATATACTTATATTATGTAATTCAACATTTGTTTCTGAAACTGTATCAGCCGCAAGAGTTTAGCAGATAACATCATATATTTCGCTACATATGGGTGCAGTTGGCTTATAAAAGTTATAAAGGAAGGTGTTGTATGCATACTAAAGCAAATTTATTATTGATATCGGAGAAAACAAAATCACCGTGTGAATATTTATCAGAAATACCTAATTTATCGTCAAGGCCGATGATTGCATACTTTGCATAGTTACAGTTTACAAAGGAGTTAAACTACTTAACAAAAGAAGACATTATATAACCAAACTAATGCAAAATTTTATACAAATATTGTATCTATACTGAAACCTCTACCATACAATGTTGTTTATTAAAACACAATTCCTGTCCCCAAATGAGGCCCGACTCCGCACTGCGTTGTACAATGTTGGTAGCAGATCGCGAGCCCAATGCCCATTTACTACGGTACTACGCATATACAATGCTTGCCACTTACCACTCCCTAGCCGGGCCCCCAGTTACTTTTACGACTAGTTTCGGAACATTACCCAGACGATCCCTAACTGTTCGGCACATTGAGAAGAAAATAAACTGGCACGTGGTTTTTCGTACCGACAGTTGAGGTTGAGATGAACGATGCTTTAAGACCACTTTCTCTACCGGATAATACAATAATAATAATAAGATAATGACAAGAATAATAATAATAATTGTTAACGGTCAAACATCTACAAGCTCACTGTGCCAAGGTTACTCCACCATGCCAGTTGTTCACCCACCAATGTTGACAACTAGGCAATAACATGTCTCACCACGTGCGAAAATTGTGTAACAAGCTAATAATAACAACAAAATGTCTATGTACAGTATGTACGAAACGAACCGCAAAAACAAATACAGGCACAAAAAGCCGAGGCGTGCCGGAAACCATTTAATAAAACCACGGCGCCGAAATAATTATGTGACTTGAATTCGCTAGTAGCGTTAATAAATTCTGTTTTATTTCTGTATCACACATAGTTACGTATTATCAAACGAGTGGGAAACTCGTTTGCTTGCCGATTTAAATGCGAATCTTATTGCGTTTTAGACATACCTACCACATCAGACCATGCCACGCGAAAAACAACCATTGTTTTTGTAAATATTTTCATGAAGAACCAACCTGCTAACAGGAAAACGTAAATACATATAAGCATACACGAATACGTGGTACAAATTAACCATTACGGTTCGGACGTGCTTTTCATGTCAATAAAAAACAAATCCGGCGATATCTTTAATATTAATATAATATAAAACCTTAACACTCTACTAGCTTTGCATTAATATAAATAATTAAAATAAAAGGTTTAATAACAATAAATAAAGAACTACTAAGTAAACATTTTACATTTAACTACTTACATACATATTGCATAAAAAATGCAATTACCGAGAGGAAAACGTCTCAAGAGCCGAAATTTTTTAAATGGAGCACTAGGAATTTATAGCGTCTGCTGCAGTCAGAATCGTAAACATGCCAATAACCACGGATGCTGTACACTGTCACGTACGTCAGTATTATGGGTCAAGGATCGACGCAGATTTAGATCTGACTCCAAGTGATAATCTTCATAATGCTGGCTCATGCCACGTTGTGACGATGAAACATAATTTTACTTTACTAGACGTTAAAACCGAGACATCGGGTTATGTCATGGCTTGGCATTCAAATATTTGTTTTTCTTCGACCTACGTCAATACTGTTCCCATGTTCTAAACATTATTACGGGAAAAGTCCATGACTTCAAGTTTATTGACCGAGAGGGCCAGGTCAAACTGTCACTTGAGTTCATCTCGTGACAAAAAAGGTCCAATGTATTATTTCGAAGGATCTAATACAAATGTATGAGACCCGAGGAATAAAATTTAAAACTTATGAAAATTTTAAAGATCGAAGAACTTTGGAGGAGGAATATGACACCTCAACTTGTATTATGCAGGACCAAAGGTGCTAGAAAGCGCATCGCACCCTGTAACGATATTAATACATACAGCAGTTTGACTTAAAGAACTTTGGGACTACCTCAAGAACAAAACAAAGGAAAACAATATTCTTAGTTCTTTTCAATGCTGACTTTTATTCCAAAAATATTTATTTCGTCGCCTTCACGGCAAACTTACGAATCTGCAAAATATATATATTTTTTTTGGAAGTTCTGATAAATTTAATAAGTTTCCTATGCGTGTAAGAATATAAAATGCAGATTCGGACAATCTCAATCGGACAATCTCAATATTTTTATTTATAAGTAAATAATGATCTAGTGAATTAAAATTCATAATGATTGAAGACATTAATGTATAGTTTGTGACTAATGCTATAATCGACTTGGTTTTAAAAATTAATTATTGTAACATCACTATTTGCATGTCAATATTATTAGACAAAGATGTGTTGATCGCTAATCAATCATATTTGTAACATCTAATGTACCTACCAGATTTTACTGCAAATAAAGATTCTATTCTATTCTATTCTAATACTATAGACTTCAGAAATAGGTAAATTTGCCACAATTTATAGTTTTCACATTATGTACAGTTTTTCATCGCAACATCAATTTCTCTTAAACTGCAGATTCGTAAGTTTGCCATGGAAGTGACGATTGTAAAGTGTGTTAACAACGATATTTAGGATTTTAAAGAGATAAGAAAAAATATTAAAATCAAAATGTCGGAGTAGGTCAATGCCACATGGACTATCGATTTCGGATGCGATTCTTAAATACTGAATTCACTTGCTCTACTTATGCGCCCCTGATAACAAATACAGATATAATGAATGACTAAGTATCTGCAAATTTTTGCTCTAAATACATATTCTTATACGCTCTTGTAAATAAAGCTCTTGTTCTCCCTGGAGCACATTGAAAATCGCTTGCTTTTTTAGGAATAACTAACTAGTGTGTTGTAGCCGTACAAAATTATCATAATCATATCGTCCATGACAAAAAATATATACATAAAATAACACCTTTATCCCACGGGAGTACGGAAAAATCTGTCAATATAAGGCCAAGATTTGAATAAAATCCGACAAACTATACAATTCAAGCTGCATAAAAAATAAAAGAATATTACTAAAACAGTTCAGTAAACTGCGATGAAATTGTATTATTAATCGGTTTATAACGCAAAGTGTTGGTACTATTGCGTCAGACATTACACAATGCAATACGAGGGCAGGTCAGAACAGAACTCCAAGTTAATCTTGAAAATAAACCAAACCCGGGATAACAGGTGCTAATTAAATTGGATATTAGCCCTAAAGCTAAAGCTTGTTAATTCTTACCGGTTAATTTAATTCTCGGACAAACGTTGCAAGGTAGGCCAAAGGCCTTAACTATTTCTAGATATTCTAGATTATTCTACGTCGGTGTGTTATTATTCAGTCAAGATGCTCCCGTCACATCTTTCGTGATCGAACGCAATGATCTCGTCGTGTCAGGGTTCTTTGTGACGCGAGCTTAGACCGAGTGGCGTCTTTCAACTTTAGAACTCATCAGATGGATCAGTTGGCATCATTGTTTCGATATATTAGCTATGGATTTGAGTATAACTATAAACATCATCACAAGTTTATAATTTGCTTCTTTCATTACATAATCAACATAGTAAGATCAAATTGCAATTAATGGTAAAACAGATTTGAGGTCCTCATCTGTATAAGTCCAGTTTCCGTATTTTTCATGGTGTAATATAGGGCAAGACAAGAGAAAAAGAAGTTGCATCATTCATACTATAATCTGATGCAACTTCACAGTTAACGGGCAGACGGGGTGCAAGCGTTTTCCTTCTGTGACCAAGTAACTTAGCATGAAGCGATGAAAAAGCACCATTTTAGGTAGATGATTAAGCATTGGAACCACACTGATTCTAAATATCGTTATTGTTGTAATTGCCTTGTATGAACGTACAATTATTTAGTTTTGCATAAAAAGTGAGCAGGCGTAATGGTGAAGAATTTTGAAAGAAATGACATGCTACGTGATTTTTATCCTCCATCATGAGCGTATCAATTAGAAATAATAAGATTCACAATAAAACAATAAATTCCCACCATAGACATTAGCTTTACGAAACCATACTATATATTTAATATAATTCTTTCGTAATAGGATCACAAAAAGGACCCATACGTATAACGATTCAAACACGATTTTATAAATTAGGCTTAAATCATAGAAACAGTAAATAGGAGCAATCTATTTAGCTAACCAAAATAAAAAAGCATTAGTTTAACTCACACAAACGTTATGGGGAATTTAAATCATGTTGAAAACACAGGCTCCATTAAATCAGAACGGGAATCAAAGGACCGTTCGTTGCAAGAAAATCTCCATGTTTACATGTCACAGCGTCCGTTTGAATTTAAATTAAGGGAATAGGTTAGTGCCCTAGATTCAAAGGCCATAGTCTACTTGGTCACGAAGGGAAACACTGAGTCAGGTAATTAATAATACACCAGAACAACTAACTTTGGATTGTATAGAATTAATTTATATACATTTTACTATAACTACAATCTCAGTTCTAAGTTCAGACTAGAGTGATAATGATAATTGAATTGATGGCTGAAAGGATGACATAACATACTCACGCAATTGGTGAAGAAATGGTTAGCAAATTACTGTATATAGGTTTAAGACAAAATCGATAAATGCCGAAGAAGTAAGTAACTGCTACTTAATTTAGGCGTTTGAGAGATAGTAACAACGGCATCCTTAAAATGATTGCCTCTCTGCCAGACTGTCCAATTCAATTTAAATGGATTTCGATTTTATTAGGGCTTGACTAAATTTATTTTGTTTTTGTTTGAATTAATCTATGTATTATTATCTAGAATTTTATTATTGACATGCATGCATATCTATTATTTATTTATTTTATTTTTAATTTTTATTTTTATGTAATATGACTATTTTATGAATATATAATATGACTCTCGACATATTTCTCACTTTTTTTATACTATGGATTTTTAATCTGAAATAAACGTTTTATTATTATTTTTCTTTATTTATTTTTAAACTTATCTTATATATTTTTAAATATGATTTATAAAAAATACAAAAAAACATTTAAAATATAAAAAACTGTGTCCCTCTTATTATTTTTATTATTATTTATATTGGTGAAGGATTTCAAATAAAAGTAATATCATAAAAAAATATTGTCTCGATTTTGAAAAGAAAACAAGATAGAACAAAGGCATACTCGCAAATAGTAATAAAAAAGAAGTCTGTGTGGTGCACCCAGACTTGGGTTTGCCGAGATTAGTATGATTTTAGTGATCTTGATAACTGTAACGTACCGATTGTACGATTGTAGTTGTGAAGATAAGGAAAAATCGTCTACAGTGACGCATACTGCGGTTCTAGTTTTACGCCCTTGGTCATTTATTATTTAATAGGATTATGAAACAACAAATACTTGAGGGTTTCTATGGAACACCAGAAATTTTAAGATTGTGGTAGGGATAAGTTACACCTTCTTACGTCATTCTTCACTAATGGACATTTCACTAATTAGCATACGATTTTTATTATCAACAGTCACGAATATCACAATGTTTACCAACAGGCCATTTAAAAGGCATGCGTGCATTTTCTTTTAGAACTGGAAAATGCCCGATAAGATAAGCGGCGGGTGGTTACATCCGAATAATACTAACTATAGCCGCATTACCAAGTTTCTTTACTCATGTGCAAAAATTCAGCATGTTACCCGCTGGGTACGCAGCATACACACAAAACATTTCACATATAGACATGTAGAAGCCGCAGAGACACACCTACCCACGTAATAAATGAGCACCAAAATGTAAAAAACAAAAATCATTTTCTTCTTACTAATTAGACAAAATGAATATTCATACAAACGTATCTGATTATAATGACTTCGCAGGATACGCAGCGGCCGTGACACCACTACACACTGCCCATATTTGATCACTTTAATTAACATCTTACTGTTTATTAACAAGTGATATTTACAGGTCAGGACGGACAAGGCATAATATTGATTGTACACAAGTAAAACAAACTTAATCTGTGTAACTCGCTGTCAGGGCAAAAATAAAAATATTTAGAGGAGTTATTTGTACATAATCAAGAGTAAAATAACAAAAAACAAGAGCTATCGTGAAACAAGGAATGACAATCTGAGCAAACGAAAGGGAGAGTGTCTTTAAAAATCTCACGTTAAAATAATTGTATTATCAACATAGATAATATGGTTTAAAGTATCCGCTAAAGGTAAAAATAATACATAGTAAGTGAACGTAATCTGGCAGCTTAATTCACAGGCGCAAATTGTAATTTTTATTAATTTACTTGATTAAAACGGCTACAGGAACCAATTATATTAATCACAATTTATAAAGACATATTATTGACATTCACAAAATTGTTGCAAAAACAGCAATAATACACCGTATTCATTTGGAAATATATGAATTTCTGGATTGGAGTCTATGAGATTGTTGAGAGTGATAAGTGCGATAGTATTTTTGTCAATCAATTAATGTATCCTAACATTCTCAACCACTCTTACCAGGATAGACTCACTCACTGGCTATAGATAAAACATGACCAACAAATCAATGGCTTTCGTTTTAAATTTAGTTCACCTAAATCCGAGTTCCTTTACCGAAATACAGTAAACACTTGAAAAACATTGGCAATCCATCTTCTTCAACATCAGTGTCTCTTCACCGTCTTCTTCAAAACAAACAACATAAAAAAGGTATTTATTTAGTTTCGGCGATTGTACTACAAGTAGTAGCTACGCAGATGTCTAACACATCGCAACAAAAAGTATTTTCGGTATAAAAAAACAATGCGTGTCACCATGTCAGGAAAACATGTTTTTTTTTTATAGGCAAAAAGTATTCTCGTAAAAGGTTCAGGCTAAGTATATTTATTGAGAAAGGGAATAATATTTTAGCCTAATTCACTTCGTCCAGAAAAATATATGGACTTAGTTAGATCATGACTAGACTATGTTATGTACTATGTACGAATACGTGAGTGAATCCAAATCTATACCAGTAGGTAGTTATCAAAAGGAAGAACAAAATAATTGTTTTGTGAAAACTGTTTTTAGACATTACAAAATATTCTATTAGTAGGTGTTTTATTTTTTGTGAACATAAAAGTGCATAGGTACCTATTGTGTTTTCCAGGCAAATTGAATCACTTGACTTTATTTGAAATGCCTCTTTCCTGCACATCCCATATTCCTCGAAATAATGATACATATTCACGGCAACAAGGTTTTACCATAATCAAATCAATGGGATTGATATAACAAGATCGCCATTAAAAGAATATAATATAATAAAATCATCTTGCAATGTAACAAAACTTTTTTTTATTTTTTAACTTATCTTACGTATAGGTTAAATTCAGGTTGTACCAGTCTCCAGTATCTTATACCAACATGGAAGCAAATTTTTACACATTTTAGTTTTTATTATTATGGTGAACTAATTTGTACCTAGTATATCGGCTTAATTCAGATTTTATTATTTAACAGTATCTGAGTGCCATCGTGGCACCGAAATGATTGTACTGTTTTTACTTAAAATCTAAAATCAAGTAATGTAGATAGAAAATTAGCACTCCATAATTATGAGAAAAAATTTCATCTTACAGAGTCGGAGCTGACACACATGGTCCACTACCGCAAAAATCACAAGACCTATCAAACTTCGACATGACAATTAAATTGTCAACGTTGTCATGTCAAATATGCAGGAGTAAACAAACAATTAGGTACTATGTAGCATAACGATGCACTAGCAGGGCGTGCGGGTCGATCGAGTTCAGGGTTCCGCAGAACTTAAGGTGAAAGGAGGGCACTGCACCGTTGCCAGGGTGGTACACTTAGAGCTACAACTCTAGAACCTGTCGCCCTTATGTATCCGATATACAAACATCGATACATATCAATTGTAGGAGACCTGCGTTACAGTTACGAAGTGGAACGTGGAACTGACTGAGATCTGCGCCAGTACCTTGATGTTGAGAGAATTTCATTTTTTCTAGTCTGGGAGAAATGCACAATACCGGATTTTAGATAAAGGTGAAGTGGCCCTTTATAGCCAAATAATGTCATTGAATTATTCGCCTAAGGAAAAACCCAGAACAGATTTACATAATTTTGTTTGTTAAATTCGAAAGTCTGTTTACTCCCAGATTCCAGAATGTTATGAAATCCTTGAGATGCCACTAGTGATTTTCCTTTATGGATGTTTTTTTAAGCAAATATTGATTATGCTATGCGCATAAATAGGTATAATTACATATGATTCAATAGTCAATAAATCTGCGTGTTATTTTACACAAACAACATCAGCTTTGTTTTTGACGCACTAATCTACTACTGATGAAACGTATATCTATCTTTTGGAACGAAAAGGCTAGATTATTTATCTTTTTGTAGCATCTCAAAGTTCAACTTGCGTCTAAATAAAAAGGTACTTTTGCTATACTATGTTTCGGTAAGGAGATAAGGAGTATATTATATTATCTAGCTTATCGAATAGAAAAGAATCTAGAATATCGTGAACCTTCGGCAGACTGTCTCCAGTACTTACTTAACTTTTATAGATAAACATAGGCAATGGGCTTGCCTGTTTAGTAAGTAGACAGTATCAAACGAATATTCGACCTTTCACCAAGAAAAAGCGTTTCTAACCCTAACCTGAAACTTCGGAAAAATATGACGCAATATACTTAACATGATGAAATGATGCAGTGATACAGCGCTGCCTAATCGTACTGAGAAGCCAGGCGTGATGAATGATGAGATGAGACCAGATGAAATCTTCTGCCAATTTGGCTTTCTAGCAGCAAGCTAGTAACAATCTAATAATAGCAATTCGAAGAAAGAATACGCATCATTGCGAACCACCGTTTCAAGGAAGTTCATTACGTTTGCCAATTTTTTTTCGCGACGATTATAACCAGACGATTTTTGTTAAACACATTAATTTTACAAAATGGAGGTCGCTACTGATCCCTATAGTCTTTACGGTAAAAGTATGGTGACGGCTTTTTAGTAGTTTTTATTTCCAGGAAATAGAATTATACAAATGTGCGAATCGTCTGAGCCTTGGTAATTTAAAGTCATGACATGATAATTTTAAAGATTATTTTTATAACCCATTATCAAAGTCTTTTCGCAACAGATCCGATGGCATGTGCTTAAATTTTATTGATAATAAATACATAATTATATTTAGTCAGAGCAGGATTATTTCTATCTTTTAAATGGAGAAGATTTTAGTACCTAATTAAGCACTTAAATTTGTTTGTGATGTACACAAAATCTGGGTGAATTTGCGTACTAGTGGTACAACAAAGACATCTCTCATAAAAAATGATTGTCTTTAAGAACTTGATCTTTTGAGCATTTTTTTAATAGGGCACCAAAACTGTGGATCCATTGCTCTCAGCTTTATTTTATCTTTAGCTTCCATGTTATTAAGGCTGAGCCTGTACTGCTATTGAGAATTTCATGACGGCATAATAATATTGCCCGAACCGGGCATCGCACCCGAGACCGCCCGTTTAAGGGCGTATACGCTAACCACTAGATGACTAGACCATCGAGGCAGTTATTAAATAATACAAATAACATATCTTTTTCAACCATGATAAATAATAACCATTATTATAATAATATGTATTATTATCTTATGCGATTTTTATATTCAATGCTCGTTTGGCCATCTGCGTAATTTTGAAACGGGGGGTGTTCAGGTAGAGGCAGTGAAATCCTCAAAACTATTTGCTCAGGGTACCGCCTTAATGACGATAACCAACTGTATTCGGACATCCGTCGGGGAGAACCAGGCTCAACATCAGAACCGGTAGGTACACTTCCATATATCTAAAGAAATCTTATGTCTATAAGGTTTCTAAGTTAACTAAAACAATTTATGAAACAAATTTCAAGCAAAGATAGGCATAGCTATTAATCAAGGTAATAAAGACGAAGGTAATAACTCCGATCTAGTAATAACATTAGCACCAATTCGATGATTAGATTAATACGCAATAGGTGATTTTTCAACTCATATGGCTTCGAACTTATGGCTGAACAATATGAAAGTACACACCTATAACTAACCATATCAAGTATTAAAGTTAATAATCTGTTGCTGATTGTAATTTTATGTTATTTTTTAACTCGATCATTGATTTGTATTAATTTATGAGAAAATCTTTACGTACCGATTTCAATATCAGCCTTCTTTGTTTTTTTACTAGACATATGGATAAGAGTTGTGTCAAATATGTCAAGTACTCACGATTTGATGGTAAGGGCTAGGTTTTTAAGTATAAACCTCCCATGAAGTAAAATATCAAAAGAATTGAAGTTTTATAAGATCTATTAATCGTACCTAGTGCAAAGGGTGAAAAATAAGCACATTCAGGCAATATATGCACACTAGACTGCTTAGATCAACATATAAACGAGTACGCTTAATATATTATTATTCAACAAATGAAGTACTAGTACTTATTTCACTACAAAAATAGCAATGGCTTCAACAAGATAATCATTTGTCAAGGAGTACCTACGCTGATATCTATAGCACAGATCAAAGATGTGTGTCCCATTGGCGCGGCGGTTAGAACCGTGTTTATCTGATTAGGCATAAGCGACTTGAAAAGCACAACGCACTCAGCGAGGCAAAACCGCAGTAAAAAGACAACCTAGTGAAACAAGAACCAAGAGTAATAGAAGATTAACGAACAAGGACTTCAAAAACCACACTTTAAAATATTCCAAAGATCTTGATGATCTTGACGGCACTTGCGAGGATTTGGAAAACGGACAACAAATAACAAATGAACTGGATAAAGCTAAAATCCCTTTCCCTTGAGTCGATGATGTAACTTAATCGTATTCACAAAATTGCTTCTACATGGCGTTGCACTGCAAAATCAAATGTCAAATTACTAACTTTCAGCATTTGTTTAGTAACAAAATAAATTGAAATTTTATTGATGTCGGCAGAATTTTTTTCCCTAAGCTTTACATTTTACATAATTAGGTATACCAACTACCGTAAACACGGTATAACGAATATGAGTAAGACTACTATAATTATTTGGTTACGATTAAGTGTAGCATGTAGTTTAAGCAAGTAGTCTGTAAGTGTAGGGGGCCGTTCAAATATTACGTAAGCAGATTTATTACAATTATTTACCCCCCCATCCCCCTTGTCAGCAAAAGTAAGCAAAGCTTTTACCCCCTCCCCCCATGCTTACGTAAACATTTTTCGGATTTCGAATCAACGGTAACACAAATGTTAAGTTGCTTTGCCATTTGTGTAAAAAAAGTAAATAACTACCGATGACGTAATCATCATCTAGACTCCCCTACCCCCCATGTCATCCAAAATAAGCAAAACAAAGACCCCCCCACCCCCCCCATAGAGCTTACGTAATACTTGAACGGCCCCTAGATACATTTCGCAATTCGTAATATTTTTTTCGAAGTAAAGGAAAAACATTCAGAGTGAGTCACCATACTGTGGATAATTAAATTAAATCACAACCGTAATATAAATAAGCATTTTCAGCCAACACGGAACGTGGTATTAGTCAGCTACTTAGCTATTTCTTTACGTATTAAAAACTGTATTAATCACCAGAATTATCGAAGCATTTATTAGAACATGTTTATAAAATGCCTCGACGTGGCTTGTGGTTTGCGGTCCACGTCGGATGTTGTGTTTAGTTCTGTGATTCAAAACACACTATCTCAAGTCAAGATTACATACAGGACCATGTTATTAAGCTCTTACTTCCTACACTTCGTCTTGTCTTTAGGCTTATTATAACCTTTCAAACAGATATAATCACTTATAATATCAGTCATAGAACCAAAGACAATAATGATGGTGGCAACAAATCGCCAACTGATGATTTAAAAATTACTGGGCTTCGATAAATCAATTGACAACTATTTGGTTTCTAGAGAATGGATAAACATAGCCTGCCCATGCTTAGTTCATTTTGATTTCGAAAAGAATTATTCAAGTAAATTCGGCAAGACGTCCTAATTAAAACGTATTTCTTCTTTATGAATTACCCAACCTTAATAATTTATGCCGGTCCCCGGATGCCAACTAATATAGACACTGCTCTTCCATGCGTACTAACTTTTAACCCCTATGAATTGACCGAAATAACGTCAGAACATAACCGTCCGTGACCGCTAACCGTTGCCAACGGAATAATAAACATAATCGACGACGATCCGATCATCAATCAAAATACAATTATTGATAGCATCTCGGTAAATATACGTAACGTGCTAAGTATTCTTCAACAGACTCTGGTTCTTTTCGAATACACTAAACTTGCCACCATCCATACTATAAACGACTATCTATATTTTAAATCTGTTCTAATTCGTACCGGACGTTGAATGTTTGGACGTTTGTTCGGCGCTGTGTGCGTGATGAGTATCGCTCCGTTCAGTGCCGACAAGTCGACAACGTCAGCCGGAGCGACAACCGGCCGTGACCGCGTTGCGTTGCCAGCAACAGCCTGCCCTCCTCAGGGCACTAAACTACAGTTTGCGTAATAATATGCATTACATTACACCTATAATGTATTTCGCTAGGTTTTGTGCGCAAATTAGACCCGAATTGGCCAAGTTGAAACGGTAAGTACACAAAATTGGATTGGATCATTAATATTTAAAAAAATAAGATTATCTAGTAGGTAGTCCTTGGAATATCCGGCAATCTTCTAAAATAAAAATGTCGAAGATGGATATAGAACTGATAAACAAAATGCGCAGTACGTTTCAGCTTATCCGGTGCCAGTCGTAAAAACAAGGGATGGGGATTTGTGTTATAGACGAGGGACTAAACTAAACTCAGCACTGATATATCACAAAGAAAGTTTTATTTGTTATGTGCTGACGCAAATACACTTATCCAATTGATTCGGAACCTTTATTAGATAGAACTACCAATTCGGCCGAAGCCATTACCCTGCAAGGGCTGCAGGTATAATTTATCCATACTCTATAATGAGACAGACATTTTGGCCTTTGCCAAAATCCTAGATAAATATTCAAGCTTCTACTGGAATCCAATATTAACTTTTTGAGATCTAGTATTTGTGTAGATAAATGTAATTCTATAAAAGATATATATTCTGCCAGTAGGTTACCATCAGTTTGAGAAATTGCCGAAATATTTGACAGTATGGATGACCCTCAACTTATTAACACAGCTGAAAAGTTAGTGATCATACAGCAATAAAAACAGCTGCGAACCATATTTCGACCAAAGTAGGTACATGTTAGTAAAATACAAAAGAAGAATGTGAAGACAATCTTGAATTTGATGACGCATGGAAAATAAAATAGTGCATGTATGATAATAATGAAAGGTCAAGCCGCGGAGTCGCAGACCAGACAGAAGTGCCGATTGTGATTATCATCAACACGTTACAGCATTGTTGCGAATGAAAACCCCGATGTAAATTAACATAAGTACAATACTATTTAATGTTAAGCACGTGAGTGTTGATAAAAATATCGTAGCCCTTCGAAGATAATTATAACTTCTTCTGGATGGGCGTTTGTTTAACTGTTAATGATGTGATTTTTGTTTCAACAACTACCGTTTTTAAGTAGAACTTATAAGTTATGGTTTTGTAAAGGTTTAAACGACGGTTAAACCGACTTCAATTACAAAAAATGCACTAGAAAATAAGAAATACATAAGTAATATTCAACGTCTCGTGTCATCTGTGTATAACTTTAAAAAATACAGTAAACGGCTTTAAGGTGTCTATATTTAAATAATTATTCTCGTACTCCTAACCATTGAAGAGTTGTACCTTCCAGGCTGGAAGTTTCAGCATCAGCTCGGCAATATGAAATGCTGACAGCTGGATGCAAATATCCGAGTAGTTTTAGGTAATATACGAAAAAACAATATAGAAGCCTTTAAATTTGATTTCTCTAGGACCCCATCTTCTGATTTGATGAAAATAAGACCACATGACAAGTATACTCTCTCAGACAAAAATGTATTTCTCAAATCGGTCTAGGCGTCTTTGATAAATAAGATAATAGTGCCATTACAAAAAAATTCCAGAGAATCTATTTTTGTCTTAAGTTGTCTGTTGTTTGCTCGGGCAATATCTTTCCGCAGTATAAGGGTAATTACTGACAAAAATATATCATTTGGAGAACCCTTAGCACACATGGGGACTGTCTCACTAAAAGGACCTTAAATCCATTTTTAACACGGCAAAAACATTTACTTACTCTCTACGCAAATTTAACGCGCAAATAATGAAAATCTTCTTTTAGTTACATCATCTTAACTAAAAGAAGATGTGCATTATTTGCGCGTTGATGAAAATATTTTGATTTCATCATAATCATCTTCGATATAATAAAATATGTATAGATATGGTTACAGATATCACATTAAAATTGTTATTTACATTAATCTATATTCTTGCAGTAACGTCACATACCGGTAATAACCTTGTGATTGGGGAGACAAAACAAAATGCACATTTATAAATATTATAAATGTATATATACAAAGGTTAGGGGTTAAGACTCTCCCATTAAAAAAAAAACTTCAATAAGAGGTTTGCATCGGAGCAGTTAGGACCGGAGTAAGATCGGTAAATGGCTTTGACGAAAATAAAACGGTTATTCCCTGGTAAACATTACACAAATAAAAGCATTAGCCAATATTTTTAATTATTCACCTTTACTTATAATAACCAGGGCTCGGAATTAGGTAGAGTTTTTCATGTGCTTACACTTATTTCATACAGCGAAATAATAAAATGGATATGCCTCAAATCCCGAGATTAATTTTAAAGAGCAGAAAAAAATCCCATGATTTTTAAAATAAAAAGTTATTTACTTTTTTTACTGCACGCGCGACTAAATATTTTAATTCTCACAAAATTTATACAGTAATGTCGGAAGCGAACACTTCAAATCTTACTGGTAATGAATCGGACAAGGAAAATGATTCTGATGGGCCGTTTGAATAAGCAAAACCTCACGAGTCTAGGCTAGAAGCAAAAGTATTTGCTCGTATTTATAAAAAAAGGCGAAATATGCGTATGAAAATTTACTACAGACTTTCAACAATTTGTATTGTGAATTAATGTAAACTAATAAAAAAATATGTTAATTATCTTTGTTTTATTTGTCTGAGGTTTTTATTATTATTTATTCGTAATATTGTTGGCCACACGGGATTGTCCATTAGAAATCCCGGGAAGGTCCACTTTAATATCAACATTTCGATGCAAGTACATAAAAAACTCTACCTAATTCCGAGCCCTGATAATAACTATTTACGAATATAACACTCGAATTATGCAAGGATCCGCTCGTTAAATGCAAATTACCCCATTCTCCAGTTTTATCCTTCGAGCACCTGTTAGCGTTGAATCACCGGTAATACCCGGCGTTCACACTGCTCAGGTGTGAACCTCTACTTGAAAATCGGTCGTGTGTGAGAGCCCTAATGCTATCACGCTGCCAGCCATATGCGAATCATATCGAAAACTGGTTCTCAAACTTTTATCGATTAAGAAACCAAGCTACCGCATCGTATAAATCAGGGATGTTAAGGAGCTCCGTAACCGTAACCGAAACTATCGGATATCCGATATAAAAAAATATTCGTAACCCTAACCGAATCCGAAATAAAAGTTTCGGATAATATCGGATAGGGGCGGTGCCTAATTAAGACACGTTATTACAAGTTGTTTTGATCGGCCGGCCGTAATTCGTACCAAATGGTGACATAAATGAAACCATTTTATTAGCTATATGTATTTCGCTTTTGAAATTCCATTCCAATTCCAAATCTAACATCCGTAACCGAAATTATCCGAAAGTAACGGCTAATCCGAAATAAATTAATATCCTCATCCGAATCCGTATCCGGTATAATAATCAATCTTATATCCGTAACCAATCCGTATCCGAAATTTCATATCCATAACATCCCTGGTATAAATATTGTCGATATAATAAGGTGATCCTCAATCGCACCAGCTCTACACACAGTCAAATGATTTTTCTTGCAATTGTGCTTTAAGACAGTTTTAGTCAACCTACTATAATAACCAAATCTTAATCTTTTAATTCAAATTTCTAAGTTCAATTAAAGCCAATCGTAGCTCCGGTGTCAAATCATTTTGTTGTAATAATTATTATAATTTAATTAGATAACATTTTTTTAATTTTATATTTTTATGTTTGATGTTTGTTTTGACGTGTTCAAGCGCCCTTTGGGCCCATGGAAATAAATGATATGATTTCTAATTTTGGGGAATCCAAATGGTAAAATTTCCTGGTAACTTTAACTGGCCATTTCCAATTCTCCGTTTTGATGATTTATTGATCTACTTTTTGGCCTTTTATCATATAATCTATTTTATTTTCATTCGAAATTCAATCGACTATGAATAGAACAAGTCTCTCAAATCAAATCTAACTTCATAGAAATTACACGTTTATTTGAGAACCAGTGACTTTGCTTAATCAGTACCCAGATCAGCTCGGCTAGGTCTAAGAATAGCTAATTCTTTATCCGGTGAATGCGTGAGAAGTGGTTATAGAACTGGTATGGGCAAAGCTCGCACCTGTTTACTAACAACTGGCGATGACTGGACCAACACATTAAATGCTATGGCAAAATTATCCTTAAAATGATCAGCATAAAGATCATTGTGTTTTTTTTTTCTTCTTTTGAAATGCTGTAGCTACATAAAGGGTGACAAGAAAATGATTCTAATCAGCATACCTGATGGTAACTGCTGACTGAAGTCCATTCTAAGACACCTGTGACCATAAATTTGCACGGCAGATAGACAAATTGTGTGATTTTTCATACAACGATATCCCTGTATGTGTATTTAATCATTTTATTCAAATGTAGAAACAGAAGTTTTAAGCCGAACATCACGCATATATTTAGGTAATTCATTTACAACTATGCTGAATTATAAGAACATTTTTTTACGTAGAATGGAGAGCTACAGAGATTTTCGCATACATATTCCACCGATACAAACCATTGTACGGAATACTAAACAATGTATGGCTTTCATATCGGATTATGAGAAAGCTATGTAAATGATAAGTGTTATTTATTATACAAATTATATACCCAAATAATATCCTCTATCCTCTTACGCCTACGAAGCTAAGTGGAGTGATTCTAATTTTAGCAAAAAACTGCCATATAAACATAAATAAGTACACAAGATGGAAGAGGCCCCGGCACCCCACACCTCACTACAAGTAACGCCATCTATACAAATAGTTGAGAACTAATGCAATAATTTTAGTTTTAAAACTAGACATCGGCAAGTGGAGTTTAAGTTAACAAAGTATTCACTATGCAACGAATAAAGTGGATTTATTCAACAAGGCACTTGAAATTGAATCCTCGATGTTATTATAGAAGAGGTATAATAACTTTACACACTTATGTACTATGAAGCCGAAAACAAACTTACGTAATGGATATCCATATTTGTTTGAACAAAAACAAAACTATCGTTAACACCATACGAGAATGGAATCTAGCGTTATATTCAACATTTGTAAGCGTATCACAAATGATTTGACTGAATTTGAATAAACTATACAATCACTTAACTGTGATAATAACTCATAAGCACCTTAAAATAAGGTTTAACTTTGGACAAATAAAGGATTTTATTAAGATGTTGCTCACGTTTCAGACGCCTACAGGTTCATTAAAATGCATTGTTAAAGGCCGAAAGCTTTCTTTGTTGTTGGTAATATTATAAATGATATAGAATTGCCAACATTATCGTATATCATACCTTTATTGCGAGACCTAGGCAATAAAAATGTCACGGTGTTATCAGGACCTTTGAATTATCTGTCTCGAGTCTAGTATTTGACTTCTAGGCCTTAGTTTTGTGATAGCAAATAACAGTAATGGTATTTTGTTTGCGTGTTTGTAATTAATAAATTAATACAAAATTTAATATTGGTAGTTTATGTTTCCATAACTCGGGACTATGGAGTCCTGTTACTTTGGAAGGCATGCGTGGGGCCGAAGCCAACAGCGCAGAGGCCTGATAAACATTTAAATCTAAATCTGAAATAGGACACAATCCGACTACTATCCCTGTTTACACTATATAAATGCGCCCAAGGACAGTCCCCGGCTCGTGTAGAACTATTGCAGAAAAATGGAGACTAATAACTGGATCTATTGTAATGAATTGCTAATTGAATCAAAACTGGTACTATGAGTTCACTATGTCGCATGCCCTTATTATAGCACATGGAAAACATGGAAAAATAAGCAGGCGGTGACTCGCCAACTCACTATATTATTATTATAATCTTTATTGTACACCACTAGAACATACAATTTGGAAACGTACATAAAATATGTTGCACGAAAGGCGGTCTTATCGCTTGAGCAATCTCTTCCAGACAAACTGGCATTATCTTATGTATTCTGTTCCAAAAAGGTGGTATTGATTAAGTACAGAGTGGATTCCACAGGATGGCTATCTTAACATTCAATACGTGACCGGGTCGTTGGGCGTTTAGCCCTACGCGGCCACTACTGGTTCGACTCTGAAGTCACATTACATTCATTGATCAACTGTTTAATATTTCACGTATTGCCTTACATATAAATATTCAACATCAAAAGTCTAATCAATTAGCAACTGATACGATTGTTATCAATAACGTCAGCGGTTAGAAGACAAGCAGACTATGTGGTACAACCTGAGTTGGCACTCAGTGACTCATAGAAGTTTAGCTACAAATTTTATCAAGCGCTTTTTCATGATATTGCAACAGATATCAGGAAAGCAGTGACTAAGAAATTAATCAATGTCTAGTCACTTTTCAGATAAGAATCTTTGCCACTTGGTTTCAAAGTTTTAGATTTGCATTGCATCATGATTATTCTTTCCAGTTTTTAAAAATGCCTATTCATACAACCTCAAACATTGTGTGGAATTATGTTTATTCCTAAACCTTCTGAGGAATATTTGTTTTAAGCATTTATTGTTTTTACTCGGTGAAAATTTATATTATTTTGAAACATTTTTTTAAATTCTACTGATAATGAAGTAGGTAGGTATGTGAAGAAGAAACAATAATAATATGAAAAACTATTAATAAATATTATACAACGTAGACAAATAGGCAATGAAGTTTTGGTGATGTGATTAATCTCCATCTTTCCTTAATTTTTCAAGTTGAGGATTACTTAATATAGAAGATCCATCACTACTACGGAGATCAATGATATTTTACATCACGTAAGAAGCAAATAAGAAGTTTACATATTAACTATCAGTAGAATTAGGTAGCTGGCTGATTACGTGACAATAGTTTTGACGACTGGATGGCGGAGTAGGTAGTGTACCTGCCTGCGACGCCGAGGTCGTGGGTTCGATTCCCACTTAAGACAAATCTTTGTGTGCATAAACATGGGGGTTTGTCTTAGTCTGGGTGTTTCTATGTTAAATATTTACAAAAGAAAAGTATATATTATTATGTATTAGTATCAGTTATTCTAGTACCCAAAGTACAAGCTCTGCTTAGTTTGGGACTAGATGGCGTTGTGTGGTGAGTTGTGAAATATTTAAATATTTAAAAAAATAGTGAGTGGCATTATTATAGGTCACGATTGAAAAGGCCTTCTACACTGTACATAACATAACATCACGCCTATATTATCCAGAAGGGTGTGGCAAAGGTGTACAACATCCATATTTAGGTCTATGGTGGTCTATCCATATTGGAATATGTTTTAGGTCCCATGGGATAGGGGGTTACGTTATTCACCGGGCACAATTCCAACTCCATGCTGCTATTGTGAATTCTGACAGAAAGTACCGTACCGGATATCGAACCGGAGACCTCGCGATGAGAGGCGTATACGCTAACCACAAGACCATCGAGACAAACTTCTACACTGTACTGCGACAATAATTACATTAATTTACAGATGAGAAGATAAACGAGCAACGCAATCACCTTTCAAGCGGATGTTAGCTAGAGGTGATTATAAAAAAAACAATACGTAGAGAGACGAGTTGTTTATACTGTAATTAATCTAATTATAGTAAGTACAGATGGTTCATAGGTACAGTGGATTATACAAACGTTACGCCCCGCCGCGCCGCCGTGGGACGAGTTGAGCCTAAATGATTCCGAAATATGACTGAAGAGATGGAGCCAAAACAGAAGGTACATGCATTCGCTTTAATCAAACAAGCCACCAAAGATTGCACAAATAGAAGATGGTACAAAAAAGTTTATTTTATGAGACGATTTCAATCTATTTACCTCCTCGTTACCTCCTACCTCGCTATTTTATATCTAGTGACTGAGACTTACAAGGCAACCGTAGACGACTACCTTAGGACGCCCCCTGCCAGGTGGACTGACGACCTGAAGAAGGTCGCTGGAGGGGACTGGATGCGGAAGGCAAAGGACCGGGTGTTGTGGCGCACATTGAGAGAGGCCTATGTCCAACAGTGTACTACGAGAGGCTAAATGATTGAATGATTGACTGAGACTTCTGTGTTTATCGTTTATTATTGATTACATGTCCAAAAGTATTGTATGCTAATTTATTTCGGACATAGTATAAAAAATGTGAGACGTAGTTATTACCTGTTCATATAAATATAAGCAGAGGATTTCCAAAACCAGTTTTACCAGTACTTGGGAACTGGTTTCAACCAGCTCCCAGCCTAATTATGCACTGTTGCGATTTTTAAGTTGTGGTCTGTCTGCGCTATCCCCAAACATGGTATCAAGCGGTACTGACGACTGCAATGTCGCGAAGAATTTCAATTGAACTAGAAAAATTTGCAACATCACGTAAAGAGTGGACATTTCAAACGGGAGAAGTTATCCAAAAAAGCTATTGAAAACAGTCTTTGCGTTTACTTACGGTAACCGGATTTATTATTTACTTCGTTCGGCAAAATGTTTTTGAATGTACGATGCTCAATCTATGCTGTGCTTTTATTAGTACTGGATTTCTTAAAGAAATCATGTTGTTATCTCTGCAGAAAAACTTAGTTATTTTTTTTTTTAACCACGTATTTATGAAATGCGACCATGTAAGAAGTAGTACATCACTACTTGAGTGACAGCACTAATGTCAGAGCACGCTTGTCTTGGCGAGAGACTAGAGAAAGTGGATTATTAAAAATGGTTACAATTATTACTGTTTTATTTTACATAAAGCTTTTACATGGCGCTGAGGCCGAGCTCGAATAACTAACAGTGGAATAATAATTCAGTGATACAATAAATATCATAAAAACAAAACCTAAGTGGAAGAAAATATATTTTTCTAAAATGGAAAACTTGACGCCACCATCACCGCTAGTAATGGCGGGCAACGTAAGTGAAAATTTTAAGTTATGGAAACAAAAATTTGAGTTCTATTATGAAGCAAGCGGAGCATCAACACCCGAAAAACTATCTAAAGCCCAAAAGAAGTCATTACTTCTGCACTGCTTGGGAGAAGAAGCTCTGATCATTTACAACAATTTTGATAATAAAGAGGAACTCACATTTGAACAAGTGATGGAAAAAATAGAAGCTTATTGTGTTCCCATGACCAACGAAACTTATTTGAGACATCAGTTCCTTAACAGAAAAATGAAGGAAGGCGAGACCTTTGATAACTTTATAAATGACCTAAAGAAAATTGCCAAGCAATGCAATTTCAAAGACTTGAGAGATGGATTAATAAGAGATCAAATTATCACGGGCATCAGAGATAAAAACCTAAAGGAGAGGTTGCTCAAAGAAAGTGAACTGACACTGGATAGATGTATATCATTATGCAAAGCGAGTGAGGCAGCTGCAAATCAAGTAAAGGAAATGGTTCAAGAAATGGGGGCGATAGATTTAAAAGAGAACCAAGTACATGTGGTAGAGCAAACAAAAAGAAATGGAAGGCAAGAGTACAACATGAATAGGAAGGAACAAATAAGAAACAAAGATGTAAGAGTAAGAAAATGTTATAGATGTGGCGAGCAGCATGGGAAGTTTTGTCCAGCATATGGTAAAAAATGTGCATGCTGTGGCATATATGGACATTATGCATCAATGTGCCGCAGAAATAAAAACAAGAAAGTATCAGTTTTAGAGTGTGAAGAAAAAGATGAAGATGAGCTTTTTGTGGGGACGCTAACAATGTTACCAGACAGAGAATGGTATGTGATACTTAAATTGAATAGAACATTAAATATTAAATTTAAGATAGATACAGGTTCACAAGCTAACATTTTAACTTTAGAGATTGTAAAAAAGTTACAATTAACTTTACAAAAATGCAAAACAAAATTAAAAAATTTTGATGGTTCAGAAATAAAATATGAAGGTATTTGTGTAGGAAAACTATCAAATAATGATAAAACTATTAAATGTCAATTTCATGTAGTGAATTTTAGCACATCATGTATCATTGGATTACAGTCAGCAATAAAACTAGGCCTAATAAACAAAGTCAATGTCATTGAAAAGAAATCAGAGGTAGATTTAATTGTTCAGAAGTATGAATCCTTATTTCATGGATTGGGAAGAATTGATTATACACATAACATACAATTAGTAAAAAATGCTATACCTGTTGCAGAAAGACCAAGAAAATTACCATTCAGCCTACAAGAAAAAATTAAACAAGAACTAGAACGACTTGAAAGTCTAGGTGTTGTGCGAAGGGTATGTGAGCCGACTCAATGGGTATCATCTATGGTGGTGGTAAGCCAAAATGAAAATAAAGTAAGAGTATGTTTAGACCCTCAGAATTTGAATAAGGCCATAATTAGAGAAAGACATATGATGCCAACATTTGAGGAGCTAGTTTCTAAAATGCCTAAAGCAAAATATTTTTCTGTTCTAGATGCTCATAAAGGATTTTATCAGATATCTTTGTCTCCAGAAAGTCAACTACTCACAACTTTTAATGCAGGTCATCTAGGACGTTATTGTTATTTAAGATTACCTTTTGGTCTTAGTTCAGCACCGGAAGTTTTTGGCAAATGCTTTTCAGATATATTTAAAGAAGTTGAAGGGGTTCAATTATATGTTGATGAAATTATAGTATGGGGAGAAAACTTAGATCAACATAATAGTAGATTAGAAACAGTTTTAAAAACGGCTCAAAAGGCGGGAGTTAAATTTAATAAAGAAAAATGTCATTTTGGAGTACAAGAGGTGAAGTATGTTGGACACATACTAACTGATGAAGGGTTAAAACCAGATCCAGAGAAAATAAGGGCTATTTTAGATATGGGAGAACCAAAAGATAAGAAACAGTTACAAAATATATTAGGAATGATAACTTACATAACCAAATTTATACCTAATGCTTCTAACATAACACACTCTTTCCGTGACTTGCTTAAAAAAGATTCAGAATTTATATGGGGTGATAAACAAAAACAAGATTATAAAAAACTTAAAGAATTTCTGACATCACCAAAAGTATTGAAATTTTTCAATCCAAACATACCCATAACATTGTCAGTAGATAGTAGCAGTACAGGTCTTGGGGCGGTACTTTTACAAGAAAATATGCCTGTAGTTTATGCATCTAAGGCATTAACTGAAACACAGACTAAATGGGCTCAAATTGAAAAAGAAATGTTGGCTATAGTATATGCGTGTGAAAAATTTCATCAATATATTTATGGCAAGAAGATTATAATTGAGTCGGATCATAAACCATTAGAACACATATTTAAAAAATGTATGAATGAAACTCCTTTAAGGCTGCAAAGGTTAAGGTTAAGATTACAATCATATGATCTAGATATAAGATACAAACCAGGTAAAGAACTATTGGTAGCAGATGCACTATCAAGAACTTATGTTAATGATAGTATATGTAATAGTGAGATTGATAAGAAAATAGACTTACATGTTTGTATGATTATAAACAACATGAATATTAGCAAAGAAATGTTGAGTATATTTAAGAAAGAAACTGAATGTGGTGTACGTTACGCCAGCAAGAAAGTGTCACCTAGAGTGATATGAGTAGAACGTATAATTAGAGCGCAATCTGCTGTAAATGTGCGCCAAATAAAAAATTTGTGCGTCTTGTAGTTTTGAAAAAAAAACGTAAAAACGATTCCTGCTGGAGTAACGTTGTTCTAGCAAGAAAATTCTAAACGAATTATCGGAGAGATAAAATACTTACTTCGGCAGAGAGCTTATATTTGTGCAAATTTGTGCGCCAAAAATATAATTTGTGCGTCTTCAGGTTTTCGAGATATTGCGTTTCCCGCTGGAGTAACGTTTTGCGAATTCGTGTATCTCTAAGACCATTATATGTGCGCCTGTAGAATGAACATACACGAATAGCTCTTAATTTGTGCGTATTTGTGACATAATTAGATGCCAGATAATATTTATAATTTTCAAGTAATCGCGTTTTATTGAAAACTTAAAAAAATATTGTAGCGCCTAAATGAGAAGACGTATAAACTCGCTAAAAACTGTATTCGTTCCATCTTGACGTTTATAATTACCATAAAAAGTTTCAAAACAGAACCTACAAGCGCTAATGAATAATATTACTAAAAGTCAAAACGACGGCATCATAACTTTGACGCCATCAAACAAGAAACTGGCTCAACCTAAGATGTGTAAATGTAAACCAAAAATTAGTGCATTTATCAAATAATATATAGTAAAAATATCCAGCTTCAACTGTTTCGTATTAAGTAAATATTAATACTAAACCAAAACAGTTAATCAGCGCAGGTTATCCGACCAAATTCGAATGACTACAAAAAAGCGACGGATTCATACGTATCGATGACCTTCTTAACTTTACTCGCTAACTGGTTGAAACTTATTGTGCCCGAGTACAGTGCAGTGGAAAATAGTTATTAAAATAAATTCAGTTTTTTGTTTTGATTAGACATAAATAAATTTAGCCATTTGTATTTATCATATCAGTAGAAAAACGAATTATAAAAAACATGAATTTTATTGGTTCTTGTTTTTAAGTTCAAGAAATGTGTGATGAATACTACAAAAACCCCACAACAGTAAAAAAATACACAAAGCATGACATGTATACATTTTAATTTAGATATATATATCAACTTTTAAGTTTTTTATCATTAATAGATTTATTTTTTTCGCTTCGTTTCTGTTTACCGGGTCCCGCGCCACTCACTGCACTCACTGCACTGGGAAGAAAGTGAGACAGATAGTAAGCGTACCGTATTAGTGTGACAGAGACAGATACATAAACGTCGCTCTATCATCAAAAGTGCGTTTGGGTTATCACTTGGTAAGCAGTAGCCGTTATGACGTCAAGTGCACTAGCTTTGAATCACCGCGATATTATTGTTTGTTTACTTTTGTTGTTTGTTTGAAAGTGGTGTCAATCAAAGTTTAGACTGTGACATATTTTTTTGTGGTACTGTGCACTCTTTTACGGCATTATTGTGTTTGAGAGGTGTCCGTTTATAAATGTTTTGTGTTCAAGCCGTTCATACGTAGAATTCCAGTCAGAGGTACTCGTTGAATCGCTGCCGTGCGGTGTATTGAACATGTCGAACCTGTTCAAATACTTTGCAACATGATTTGAAACTTGGACACAACGTTAATGACGATTTACGCGACGATGGCACGCTCTGCAATCGTAAGTTTAATTGGATAGTTTGAATTCCCTTTTTATCAGTATTGCGCTTACACAACTACCTCCGTGGCGCAGTGGATAGTGATATCGACTGCGGCGCGTGGGGTCGTGGGTTCGATTCCCACCCAGGACTAGTCATGGGCGTTATTAGATATTTTTGGCAACCGATATTACACCGATATGGTGATACAATACCGGTATAGACAACCGTTGCCGAATACCGGTATTTTAGGTGCAGTTACTGCAATTATTCTAGCTATAGCGTTTACAAACGTTTTAAGCAGAAACGCATGTTTCACTAAAAAAAAGCAACTCTATGCTAATAGTCCCTAAGCCCAACTACAGTGAACGGGTTTCGCGCGCATCTACTTACAGACGGCTACCGATCAACCTTATTCATTGTAAGCTGGTCTCGCATTGCACGACATGCCTATACAACGTGAGACCATCTTATACTAGAAATGTATAGGTTGATCGGTAGCCATCTGTGCGTACTCAGCTACCGATCAGGCGATCAACCTTACATTTCCAGTACAAGCTGATCTCGCATTGCGCCGGGAGCCTATATAACGCGAGGCCATGTTATACTGGAAATGTATAGGTTGATGTGACGCCGTCTGTCTTACTCAACTCAAGGCCAGCCTAGCGAAAGCGACCGCACTCGTTTACAGTTTGATAAAGCCGTAGCGCAGTAGATTTATAACATAGTTATAAGGTCGTCTTTGGCTTATAACAATAACCTTGAATAGTTTGCGCCGCTCTCGCCCCTTTTCTTTTATGCATGCGATATTATCACTTGTTGTAAGTTAGTTTTGATCGGTTGCGTGGATTCAGTTGGTTTTTTAGGTTGTCAGTCATTTAGTTATTAGATCAGATATGATGTGGGTTCGGTTTTCAAGCTACGTTGACGCGGGGACGCATTGATTCGGTAGTTACTTCATAGTTTCATACTAATACCACTAATACCTGATAACTGTTGGCAACTATTTTAATACCGATACGGTACGTTAGAGAGATGATACCCGTTTTCAGTTATGTTTTGGTATAGCGGACACATGACTATCAATTAATTACCAATATTTAGATTTTCATTGTAGTTTATTATCTATTAAATAAAAACAAATTATGTTTCTACAACAAATTCTAGTACATAGATCAAGTAGGTGTCTGAAGATATAAAATCTTATTATGATTTTCGTTTTTTTTCAGAGTAACACATTTCAAGAAGATTACGGTCAAAAAATGGTCAAAAACCGCTTCACAAGTCTTCCCTATTTCAAGAGCTAATTAATTATAATTATATAATTAAATAGATAGAAATAGAAACAGAAATAGAAATGTATTATAACATTAGTATATTGTTAACACATTCAGTTCATCAACCAGATGGTATGTCGAACCATAATGTAACCGAAAGAAACAACTTCTAGTAATATAATTATTATTCAGATAAATATTGTTATTTGTATACAAAATAATATTATCTAAGTATATAGGTATAATGGCGGGTCGAAAAGGAACTATTCTTAAAGAAAATTTAAAGACGGTTATTTATAAATATAAAGACTCATTCCAGACAGCAATTCCTCCTGTAAGCGATATTGTTTATATTTACTTACAGCAGGAACTGCGAGAAAAATTTAATTGCAATATGACCCCTAAAGCTTTACAAACATGTATAAAAAGAAAAAAAACTTATTTTTTTGATTTTGATAATACCATATACCCCATAAGTGAAGAAAAAGAAGAAACTGATCCCTATATTATAACATTTCAAATGAGCCTTGCAGAATACTCAAACATTGTACCACAAAACTCAATTTACCGTCTCTTACCAAGAAAGTGGACGAATGAATTACAAGACCAAATATTTTTTAAAAGTGATTTAGAGTGTACATTTGCTTTTGATCATAGTTATGTACCGGCTGATATTAATTTTAATGACATCAAATGTACTGGCAGGTGTACCCAATGTGATGCAATACTGTCATTGTATATTTCTCCCCCATCTAAGAATTGTGTAAAGGTTACTTGTGAATTAAGTAAATATAAAAAAAAAAATCCTCATCATCATGACCCACTGATTAAAAGCAGACTTACTTCTGACAGAGTAAACCGAATCAAAGAAAAATTAAAATATGAAAAAGCGTTAAAAGTTCAACACACAATGGCAGATGAGGTAATGATTGTAGACAATCCAAAAAAGCCGACAACGTTCCCTAAATTACCCAACATGAGAAAAATGCGTCATGAAGCCAGAAGTGCGCTTCAATTTGATAAAAATACGATACTGTCTTTGTATGCTATGGCGCACTGCAGTCCTTATAATAACTTTATCCATAAAATCAGTCTTGTTCCCTTTTTTATATATTTTTGGACGAGAGAACAAAACGAATACTACAACGAAACCTTAAAAAATAAACATAAAATACTGTCTATTGATGCTACTGGTTCTTTATTTCAGCCAATAGAGCCACCACCTTCTAATGATTATTTAAAGTATCGCAATCCTAAACATTTATTTTTATATGCAGTGGTTGCCTATACCCTGGATTCCAGTATACCAATTTGCTACATGGCCTCCGAATCACAAACAATGGAGACGATAGCCACATGGCTAAGTACGTGGCAAAGTGGTAAACCTTTGCCTAATGAAATCATAAGTGATGAAAGTTCGGCTCTCCTAGGAGCAATAACTAAAGCGTTTTTTAACACCGAACTAAATCATTATTTAAAACAGTGTTTTGATGTCCTTGAAGGGAATACCGCTGAAATACCTCTCTGTTACATTCGTATGGACAAATCCCATTTTATTAAAAAACTTTATAAACAAACCTGTTTTGATAAAACATCTGAAAAAGTTAAGTTCTTTTACATTAGTTGCATGAAATATATTCAGCAGCTCTGTTGTTATGAAGAACTCAAAACAGTTTTAAGAGACATAATTACTTTATCGCTCCATGAGTTCAGGAGTGCGGACTTGAATGATTCGCAGCCCAAATGCGATAAAGCTCTTGAAAGCTTAAAGCTCAAAATTTTAAATCACACAAATCACGAAAACTTTGATGATATCAATACTCAAAATGACATAAAAACAGAAATGGACGACGAAGATGACATAGAAGCTTCTTTAAATTTAATAAACTTTTATGACAACTTAATACAAACTGAAAATTTGTACTTGGAGCTAGTAGAACCATCATATAACAAAAATGAATATTTCTTACCGGAATTGAACAATACAATTAAACGACTTCTGAAAAAAATTCCTCTGTGGGGTTGTGTTATGAACAAATATTTTAAAAATGTCAAAGACTATGCATCAAGCTCAAATGTAGAAAACCATTTCAAAGATTTAAAAACTATATACTTTGACACAAGAAACCAACGCGTGAGATTAGACGACTTTTTAGTACAGCACCATGGTTTTATAAATGGAAGTGTAAAACTTAGTTCCAGTGACGTTTTGCATAGAATAGAGCCAAGGAAACGAGCTCAACAAACTCTGCTAACAAAACGAACAGAAAATAAACGAACAAATCTTACCTCTAAGCCTTTGAAGTGCGAAAATAACGATTTCGAGGCAGAGTCAGTCTTTCAAGATAACCCGATACAAATTGAGAATTGGAGGGGGCTAGCGGTATCCACACATAGAACTTTTAAACCCAAACCACTTTATATTTTACAAAACGGCAACGTAGCAAATTCTAAAATTGAAAATAGGACTATAATAACAAATACGTGTGCATTCGATTCTGTTGCACAAACGTTTGCGATAGCATACAAAGATAGGCAAAACTTTAAAGATTCTGTAGATACACATATTAATAAAGGAGAATTTATTGAATTCTTGTCATTTATTACAGAATTATCGAATGTGAAAACTTTTAGTAAAAAAATATATGATCTGAGAGCGAAATTGCTCCTTAAACTTTTCAAAACTTTAAACACCCAATACGTAGTTGACTGTTCATGTAATGCGACCAAAATATTAGATGAAATATGTACAAGTAGCATATTCGTTTCAGCTATAAGACAAAGAGTTTGCTCTAATAGTATGTGCCCAAGTTATGAAGATGAAAATAAATTGTTCAATTGCAAGTATTTGCAGTTGAACTTGTATATAATAAATACTAAAGGTATCAAGTACCTGCAAGAAGCTTGTCAATCATGTTTAAAAACAGAATTTCCTCCAGAATGTCACATTTGTCGCGATGGAAATGTGTCATTTGTATACGAGGTTAAAGACATTATCATTTTTGAACTTCATGATATGTACGCTATGTTGGATGATCTGCCTCTTACCATCGAAATAAATAATAAGGAGTACACAATTCTATCTGTAATAGAATATCAGCCTTCTTCAACACCCAAAGTTGTTGGACATTACAGGGCTCACTGCTATAGAAAAAATAGTAATTTATTTGAATGTTACGATGACCTTTATAGTAAAATCCAACGGCGCGGGAACTATAATATTATGCCACATATAATAGTCTACTTGTTAGAATAACATGGTTTATCTGAATTTAGCATTTGATTACCCTTAAGAAAATTATTTATCTATGATTTAAAATTTGTTAAATATTTACATAGTTTATATAGCTTTAATTAGCAATGTTATACTTAAAACTGTGATTTTCTGTGATAAAGGTTCAGTACCATCTTATCTTATTTGTTGGCCGAGATATAATTTCGTTTTGGATATGATAGTATGATACGCGAACGTAGTATAGACCGGTTAAAATTATTATCAGCTTATGTTTCTTAAAAATTAGCCTAATTTAAAACCCAAACCTAAGCAGCCCGATATGTGAAACTTGGGTTGAAGTTTTCAAATCCGGCAATTTTTAAGAAACATAAACTGATAACAAAATATAACGCTCTATAGGTATTTATTACGTTCGCGTACTCTACAATCATACCCAAAACTTAATTATATCTCGGCCAAAACAACAACTACTTAATATTTAAATTTCACGCCATGATGGTACTGAGCCACTTTAAGTGATTATTGTTTGTGTACTTAAGTAAATGAAAAACTGATCTGTGATTTTAAATAATACCAAATGACTATACAAGGTACAAATAGTTTAATTGAACAATGTTTGTTCTAATATTTATAGGTAGGAAATTTGATCTGTGATTTGATGCCATAATAACTTTAAGAATCATGATTATGATAATAAAAATAATATTTTTTTAAACCAACAAGTTCTTTGATTTCATATGATCAGAAAGTACATTTAATATATATTATATTTTTATTAGGTCAATGTAACAATAATTCCCAACGAACATTTGAGCGTGACTGTACGAACACAGTTTAGGTATAATACGTTTAATAAAGGTGGTCATCGATATGTATGAATCCGTCGCTTTTTTGTAGTCATTCGAATTTGGTCGGATAACCTGCGCTGATTAACTGTTTTGGTTTAGTATTAATATTTACTTAATACGAAACAGTTGAAGCTGGATATTTTTGCTATATATTATTTGATAAATGCACTAATTTTTAGTTTACATTTACACATCTTAGGTTGAGCCAGTTTCTTGTTTGATGGCGTCAAAGTTATGATGCCGTCGTTTTGACTTTTAGTAATATTATTCATTAGCGCTTGTAGGTTCTGTTTTGAAACTTTTTATGGTAATTATAAACGTCAAGATGGAACGAATACAGTTTTTAGCGAGTTTATACGTCTTCTCATTTAGGCGCTACAATATTTTTTTAAGTTTTCAATAAAACGCGATTACTCGAAAATTATAAATATTATCTGGCATCTAATTATGTCACAAATACGCACAAATTAAGAGCTATTCGTGTATGTTCATTCTACAGGCGCACATATAATGGTCTTAGAGATACACGAATTCGCAAAACGTTACTCCAGCGGGAAACGCAATATCTCGAAAACCTGAAGACGCACAAATTATATTTTTGGCGCACAAATTTGCACAAATATAAGCTCTCTGCCGAAGTAAGTATTTTATCTCTCCGATAATTCGTTTAGAATTTTCTTGCTAGAACAACGTTACTCCAGCAGGAATCGTTTTTACGTTTTTTTTTCAAAACTACAAGACGCACAAATTTTTTATTTGGCGCACATTTACAGCAGATTGCGCTCTAATTATACGTTCTACTCATATCACTCTAGGTGACACTTTCTTGCTGGCGTAACGTACACCTGAATGTGACAGTCAACTTAGTTTATTGTTGCAATATATACAAAATGGTTGGCCAAATAGCTATGAGATACCATTAAATTTAAAATTTTATCAGTCTATTAAAGATGATCTATATGTTCAGGACAATTTAATTTTTAAAAATACAGCAATATTAGTTCCAAAGTCGCTCAGGAAACAAATGCTTGATTTAATTCACTACAATCATTTAGGCTATGAAAAATGCAAAAACAGAGTAAAAAGTATTTTATATTGGCCATTTATTTTTAAAGAGTTAAGTGATGTGATTTCCAATTGTGAAACATGTCTGAGATTTCAAAAATCACATACACATGAAACTTTGAAGCTAAGAGAATTTCCTGATAAACCATGGCAAGTTATTGCAGCTGATATGTTTTTCTTTCAACAAAAGATATTTTTATTGATAGTTGATTATTTTACCAAATATGTAGAAGTTATTGAATTAAAAGATCAGACTGCTGAAAGTCATATACAAGCTCTAAAAACTGTGTTCTCTCGTTGGGGTATTCCACAAAAACTATATACAGATGAAGGATCACAATACAATAGTATAATTTTCAAAAACTTTATAAAGTATTGGAAAATGGAACATGCCACATCAAGTCCATATTATCCAAGATCTAACGGGATGGCGGAAAGATATATACAAACAATTAAGAAAATGTTTAAAAAATGTTTACATGATAACAAAGATATATATATAGCATTGTTGGAATATCGCAACACACCAATAGATGATAAAACTCCATCACCTAATCAGTTATTAATAGGTAGACAAGTAAATTCTCTAATACCTACAATTGTATCTAATAATGAAACAAAATGTGAAAATGTAAAAGAACATTTATTAAATAAGAGAAATAAGTATAAATTGTATCATGATAGAAAATACAAAGGAAAGGGAGAAGAATACTCAAACAATCAAAATGTATTTGTTAGAGACAGTAAAAATAATAATGTTAAAGGTCAGATTATAAACAAAGCAGAAAATCCAAGAGCTTACAAAGTTAAATTAGAAAATGGAGAAACGGTGATTAGAAATAGATACAATATTTACAGAGGTTCTACACACACTAAGTTTGAAGTCAGTAATCAATCAAGAAGTGAGGATAGTATGCAAGCACAAAGTACAAATGAAAATAATGTTATGGACAAAGCTAATGATGATGTAAATTATGACAGGACAGTTAACACCAATCAACTGAGAGTATTAGACAATAGTTTTAGAGTTAATGACAATGTTAATGACAGGCCAGAGTATACTACTAGATCAGGTAGGGTAGTGAACCAACCTAAATACCTTGAGGATTTTGAAGTAAGTTAGTAATATAAGTTTTAATTTAAGTACAATAAAATTGTTAACGAAGAAAGGGAGATGTAAGAAGTAGTACATCACTACTTGAGTGACAGCACTAATGTCAGAGCACGCTTGTCTTGGCGAGAGACTAGAGAAAGTGGATTATTAAAAATGGTTACAATTATTACTGTTTTATTTTACATAAAGCTTTTACAGACCATTTTCATTGATCAAGATAAAAATAAACTTATCGGTTAACGTATAGGCCTAGAAGTAACCGATAAAATACTTGGCCCTATCTGCTATCGGTTAATGTATAACATTATCTAAGAGAAAACATGTACGTCAGCGCGTCTACCACAATGCGATGCAAAATTCATAGTGTAGGTAAACATGCATGACTGCAAACTCCTTGATATCTCACGAGAACAGGGCATGAGCTCATGTCGACTCATACAGTCTCTCAGAAGACGTAAGACGGTCTCTTTGACCAGCTGGTCAAGTTCGTCTTCCGAGAGACTTTTTAGCAAAACCCTGATTATAACGATAATAGACTAGCGGTAGTGTATGCGATCGCTCACTATTAGGATAACTTAAACACCTTATTTGAGATTTTTCCGTCAGGCAAGGTCAAAGGTCTCAGGTTCGAACCCACGGCACACAACTCTTTCAATAAATCGTTAAGATTCGTCTTTTCGAAGACATGTGTGAATTTATCATATAAATTATGGCTCGCTGACGGTGAAGGAAACTCGTAAAGAAACCTGCATGCCTAAGAGTGCCTAAAAAAGAACTCGAGTGTGTGTGAAGTATACTAATCCGCACTTAGCCAGCGTGAAGGGTTAGGCCATAGTCCACACTATGGCCTAACCCTTCTCATCATGAGAAGAGGCCCGAGCCCAGCAGTGGGACATGTATTAGATACAGGGCTGCTATTTATAAAATGAAGTCTGCACGGTAGTCGGCATGCACCTACTATCACATAGGATGAAATGTAAGTATTATATGAGCATCAAAAATAGGAGATAAGATGACACTTCAACTGCATTGGCAAAACATCTATAATCCACCATTGATGGGCAATGTAACACCATAACAAAACAACATAATTAAATATGTAAAAAGGCACTGCAATATGATATGTTATGACATCAAACGAAGGTACACAAACGTCAACGTACTGTTACGCAAAGTTTGCGAAACGTTGGAGGTAAATAAACTGTATGTAAGTGCTAATCAATCGTTAGTATGTAGCTGATGATTCGGCTTCAATTTGATTGCTTGCACTTACCTAATGCAACTAAAAGTAGAGCACTCAAGAATATTTTAGTGTTAGAGGTTTTGTGAACGAGATTGATGGGTTTTATAGATTAGAGCAGATTGGGTAAACTGATAGTAGGGCGCGTTATTTGGCGCTGGGTTCTTCTCGGCTTGGGCATTGGGTACGCTGGCTTGCTCGGGAAAAGCTGAGCAGGTTACTAACAGGTTTTTTTGCTTAGTAAGTACGTAAAAACCTACTTAAATTGTAAGAAGAGTTATCAGACCCAAACAGGTGCAGCAAAATGTATTGAAAGAGAGTTGGATATCTATCCATGTCTAACTATGCTATGAAATGTTACTAGAGAACATACACAAGCATTTCAAATTCAAAGGAATGAACCATGCTAAAAATTTCAACAACTCAATGTTGAGGGTAGATTGTCATAAATTGTTGAAGTACCTAAGTTATGAAAATACACTACTAGCAGGCTACGAGAAAAATTAAGTATTGAAAAAGGACTATAATAAGGTTTATCTGCCGAAAGTAACATAACTACAGCTTTAATTTTGTTTATTTATTGCATATTGCAGTGAATTCAGTCATTTCACTCAAGTGGTTCAACAAGGAAGTTGTATCCATTAGCAGGTATAGTGCCGCCTAATGTCCGCAGAGAAATCGCCAGCTCCATTGAGAAGGCTAAGCAGGAGACAGACCATAGGTACCTTTATTTCAACATCTGCCAGTCCCGACTCGGCTAAAGAGTCGTAAGAGTTTTATCTCACAAACACCTGCGCTAAATGAAACTCCCCAACAAGCCAGATTACAACCATAGTTACAACTATGGAAAGAAGTCCATCCCGTCGAGCCAATAATACCTCAGAAAGAAAACCTACCCTCGGGCAGCGATTTACCCTGGCCACAATGGAAGGCTTTAAACAGGCTCCGTACTCAAGTTGGCCGCTGTCAGGATAACTTAGCGAGGTGGGGTTATTATGCAGACTCCGCCGATTGTGAATGCGGTGTCAGTCCCCAAACGATGGGTCACCTTCTTACATGCCCCTTAAGTCCCACCACCTGTACCATAGATGACCTGTGGAGCGCCACCGATAATGCCGCTCTTGTAGCAAAGTTTTGGTCAAACAAAATTTTAATATTATGCATTTCCATGTGTTTTTCCATTGACACGCAAAGAAGAAGAAGTGGTTCAACCACTTGGATGAAATGACTGAATTCACTGTTCGATAGTAAAGACGTGAAATAACTGATATAAGTGCTTGACTAAGGTCTGAAAACATTAATAGGATAGTAAACGATAGAGAACTATTATCATCAATCAAAAAACAACAGTCCGAAGTTTAAAACTACCGCTTAAAACCGCCGAAACGAAACGTAATAGCCGGATGCGGCGTTTTTGGTTATGTTATGTAAACTAAGTAAGAAGTAAGAAAACTATATTGGCACTCACCAAGATGATTTGCATTTGACCCATCACGCACATCTTCCAGAATTGAGGATATTTAAGGATTTTCTACACGGATTTAACCGGCGAAAAGTATTTTTATTTTGTTTGATGACATTTTTCCTAAACGTTCCATTTCATAATTGATGAACGATTATAAAAATGATTGTTCATAAAAATGAGGCAGTTTCTAATATTTTTTTATAAATTCACTATTGATAATTGCAATCATTTGCCTGAACTAACCAAGATCCTATTTTTTAATTACTTTTTAAAATTGCAACAATAGTTACTTAAAATAACTGCGTTTTAATAGGCACGTGTAATGGAACGCAGTAGAAACCGCGCCACAAATAATGTTACAGACGTTGAAGGTAAAGTATGACCGCATTGACACGATCATTCTGGAAATTGCGCTTTGGTATCAAACTTTTTTATCGATATTAGAATTTAGTCGAGTTATTGTAATGCCTTGTAAGCCCTCATAGGACACTGTGGTAGGACATCACTATTGACATAATCGATGAACCGCTTTTCGTGACGATTGTGATTTTAATGGAATTTTATTAAAACTAACAGAATCCCTCCAAAACAAACTAAAGTTACAGTTCAAAGCTTCAAAATTAGTACATAATGCTGGTACAATTAACTGAGAATTGTATAAATTGATTGCAATTAGGTTGAGGTTATAGTGTAAGGGTTTTTGTGTTGTTAAGTTGGAATTTTGAGTAAAAGCAGTATGAATAGTGAAAAGAGGAACTCTAGAGGCCGGGGGCGCGGTCGTGGTCGTGGCAGGGGCCGAGGCCGAGGCCGCGGTCGTGGCAAGAAAGTAGCCAAAGTAATGTCAAGTGATGAAGAAGAATGTTCTGTGGAAGAAACCACTCAAGAGCCTGAGGAACCTGTTGCTGAAGAAGTTAAGGAGGAGCCCGAACCGACTGAACCGCCTAAATGTAATTATATTGCCTTATAATCTTATTATAGATAATGTCAAACAATAACAATACCATATGGGATGTTGTTTGTAAAATTTCATTTAATGTATCAATGCTTTTAATATACTTTACATATTGTATAGTTTAATCTTTCTACAGAACACCCAAAAGCATCATAAAATGTGAGTAGACTCAAGAAATTTATCATTTTGAATAAAATAAAGTATAAAAGTTATAAACTAAATGTCACTATATAGCAGTGACTTTTATTGTTAGAAGATATACTTTCTATCAGAATGATACATACAAAATACATTCCTGGTCTACTAAGCTTTTACCAACACACTTCCTACAACCTTTCATTATATGGCATGTCTTAAGTAAACATTAGCCATGTCAACCAGAGTGTAGAATTATCAGTAGGTACATTATCAATTTGTGATTACCTCTTATCACATGAAATGATAATGTAGCTGCAATACTCCTTATTTTATGTCAATATGTTCATATTTCATTGATATATTTAGTAAATGTTTTACTTAAAGTGAAAGTATAATCTAGAAGATATGACTACTAAAAGTAATGGTATTTTTTACTATCTGGTGCTTTTGCAAAACTGAACTAATTTTTTTTGCCGAGACTATCACAACATTCACAAACTAATCTGTACAGAATGATTTGATTTAAAGTATCTATTATGTTTATAGATATTTGGCATTCTTATTTTGGTAAAAAAATAATAATTTGGTTGTAATGTCCTAATATACAAATTGCTAAAGCAAATTTTAACGCTTAAACTAATTAAATAATCCTAATATCCACAGTGGAAGTCCCATCAGACATATCACAGCTAGAAGCCCCAGTGTTCACCACACTGACCCGTGGCCCGCCAGAACCCATGCTAAGACTGGACTGGAGCCACAGAGCAACACTCATTGGAGAGAAAGTACTCAACCCCATGATCTACTGCTGTGATATCTGCTCAAAGCCTATACTCATTTATGGACGCATGGTAAGTTAATATTTTATTGTAGAAGATAACTGAAAACTTTGCCACCAGACGTGGCTCTGATTGGTTGAGAAGACTATAAACCTCAAAATTAATCTTTATTATGTTTAATAATAATAATAAGCCTTTTATTCAGATCTTAATATTTACATTTAACTTATATCTAGCACTCTTAATCTACTTTTTGATTTTTTACTATCTGAAGATCTGTTTGCCAACCTTTGGCAAAGGTTTTTGGCAAAATCTTTTAAGGTGCATATTCTAACCACTAGAACAACGAGGCAGTTTAGCTCTGAAACCATTTAATGATAATCTTCCATTCCTTATGATTTATTATTATAAAAACATTTTGACATTGACTTTGATTAATGTACTTAAAAAATGTAATCCTGTACCATTTACTTTTCAGATTCCATGCAAGCATGTATTTTGTTTATCTTGTGCAAGATCTGAACATACACATTGCCCGCGGTGTAGAGAGAAGGTAACAAAAGCCCTTCTACTATGACTAACATACATAAATAAATAAATATCTCACAACTTACACACAACGCCATTTAGTCCCAAACTAAGCAGAGCGTGTACTATGGGTACTAGAACAAGTGATTGTAATACATATATACTTTTCTTTTGTAAATACATACTTATTATACATAGAAACACCCAGACTAAGACAAACCCCATGTTCATACACACGAAGGTTTGTCTTAAGCGGGAATCGAATCCGCAACCTCGGCGTCGAAAGCAGTTACACTACCCACTCCGCCATCCGGTTGTCAAACACAACATGACATTCTTCTTCTTTCTTCTTAG
Organism: Hypena proboscidalis; assembly: GCA_905147285.1. Classification (NCBI taxonomy): domain Eukaryota; kingdom Metazoa; phylum Arthropoda; class Insecta; order Lepidoptera; family Erebidae; genus Hypena; species Hypena proboscidalis. Next base: position 4,561,067 of record LR990129.1, on the reverse strand, counting down.
TCTGTGTTTAATTAACTGTAATAATTCTTTCAGGTGCTAAGGGTGGAACAAACGGGATTAGGAACAGTATTTATGTGCACCCATTCTGGCACAAGATATGGTAACACTGGATGCAGGAGAACATATCTTTCACAGGTTACCCAAAATTATTATTTACTTGAATAATTGCTATAATACTTTAAAAATATATATATATGGATTCTTTGAGATTTGTATGTGTTCCAAAAATATCTATGATTTTTTTTTGAAATTAAGAATAGATTGTTTCTTTTTTTTTATGAGTTCCAAAAATATTTATGAATTCTTTGAGATTTTTTTTTTTATGTGTTCCATTCACAGTGTAATGAACTTTATTTTTGAAAGGAACAAGAATCTGATCGAGAATTTCGTTAATATTAGAACAAATAGATCACATTAAAAGAAGAAGAAGAAGAAGAAGTGACAATTTTAATCATGTAAAGATCACCATTAAGGTGTTGCAACTGAACAAAGAGTTATTTTCATGAACTCTGTCATTCTTGTCTTCAGAGAGATCTACAAGCTCACATCAACCACAGGCATGTGTCGTCCGGCGCGGCGGAGACTAAAGCAGACCCGGAACCACCGTCCAGTACTGTCGCTATTGTCAAACCATTGCCGGTAAGTTACACTCAATAAGTAATAAAATAATTATCAATTCAAACAATCAGTTTATTTTGTTCATGTTTTGTACATGAACAAAATAAACTGCCCCTACAATAACATAATCTGATTTGTATATGTTTCTCAGCAAATTCCGCCATCAGCGAATGATCCCCGCGCTCACGGACACGCTCACCCGGCGGGCGGCGAGCGGCGGCCGGCGCGGACCAACCTCATCACCGTGCCCATACAGGACCAATCTGATGCACACAACTACTACAATTATTATCCAGTGAGTTACGCACTACTGGTAACATTTTATTTTGTCACAAAAATATAAACGCCATCTAGTCCCAAACTAAGCAGAGTTTGTACTATGGTTACTAGAATAACTGATACTAATACATAATTTCTTTTCTTTTGTAAATACATACTTATTATACATAGATCAACTTATACCAACACCCAGATATAAGATAAACCTCTATGTTCATGCACACAAAGATTCTTAAGCGGGAATCAAACCCGAAATAATGAGTTAATGACACTGAATAAACATTATAATGTCATAAATGTTTTTAATTTATTCTGGCAGCCTGTTGATATTGCTTGGACCCATCACACAAGCACCATCCATTAAATAAAAATAAAAACAGCTTGCTCTTACTTCTTAGGTATTGTATTAGGTATACTTTTTTGTGACCTGTCAGTAGCGTTTATTTTAATATTGTGACTTCTTCATCATTCGAGTCGACGGCAAAGTCAAATTTTACTATAGGCTGACCGCTTAACTGTGACTTCGCCTACGGGGTACAGGGGCGCGGGGGTATGGCGACAACGGGGACTGAAACAGCTGCGGGCGGTGGGGGCACTTAATGAAACATACAGGAGATGAAATGTACCAAGATATTTCCTAAGATATGTGACATCATAGGAAAAAAGAAATAGTGATTTATCAAATGAAAAATAGTTAAGAAGATACAAAATTTTAATAAACTTATGTACGTAAATAAAATAATTGAGAATAAACTATTATACTATTTTTTATCTAAACATATAATTAAATCGTAAGAAAGTCAAAACTTTTTTTGGGTCCAGTTTCTTTTTTCTAAAATTTATGTATACGTTAAACAGTCAGTGCAAGCAAATGCTTGCACTGACTGTTTACTTTATGTCTGAAGATTTTTCGATTCATCTTGAGATTATCATTACATGTGTACCTCTCACAAGGTGTCTGCAACAGTTAACACATGCGATTGCTACCCATGTAGCGAACGTAATGAACAATCACAAAAATTTGCCCACCGCCCGCAGCTGTTTCATTCCCCTTTGTCGCCATACCCCGCGCCCCTGTACCCCGCAGGCGAAGTCTCAGTTAAGCGGTCAACCTATAGCCCAGTATGTGGCTACTTGAACAGCGCTTTCATCTGCATTAGCGCGTCCTTCGTGTAAGTAGTGGGGCACGCAGGACAAGTTAGAATATGGGCCATGAGGCCACTCAAGGCCCCACATTCACAATTTATATTGGTTTGATTATTTTTATAGCATTTAGCTATGCTTAGCAAATTATACTAAGATAGATAGGAACAAATGGATGAACGTGACGTCACGAAATGACGTATCATACAGTTGAGAAATTTAGGGTGCCGGTAAGAGGCGACCGTAGCTGGATGGCTAAGAGCGACTGCCCGGTGTGCAGTAAGGTCGCAGGTTCAAATCCTGCCGGTCCCATATCTTTTTCAACTGTTTCTTAGTATAATTTGCTAAGCATAGCTAAATGCTATAAAATAATCAAAGTTAAAATATCGTACACGTTCATTCGTTACAACATTTGTGCTGAATGTAACTTCGCCATGTTGGTTTGTATCCTACCTAAGATAGAAACAAATGGATTAACGTGACGTCACGAAATGACGTATCATACAGTTGAGAAATTTAGGGAGCCGGTAAGAGGCGACCGTAGCTGGATGGCTAAGAGCGACTGCCCGGTGTGCAGTAAGGTCGCAGGTTCAAATCCTGCCGGTCCCATATCTTTTTCAACTGTTTCTTAGTATAATTTGCTAAGCATAGCTAAATGCTATAAAATAATCAAAGTTAAAATATCGTACACGTTCATTCGTTACAACATTTGTGCTGAATGTAACTTCGCCATGTTGGTTTGTATCCTACCTAAGATAGAAACAAATGGATTAACTTGACGTCACGAAATGACGTATCATACAGTTGAGAAATTTAGGGAGCCGGTAAGAGGCGACCGTAGCTGGATGGCTAAGAGCGACTGCCCGGTGTGCAGTAAGGTCGCAGGTTCAAATCCTGCCGGTCCCATATCTTTTTCAACTGTTTCTTAGTATTATATTGGTTTCATCTGCAAAACCCCACCGTATCATGTTGTCTTTGCTTCGGCCGACTTGAGCTCGAAGCCTGTTGACTCTGTTGAGGGCCTTTCAAATCGGCCTTGTATTTTTTTTTGTGACTGAACATGATTTTGTTCTAGCCGCCGCAGTCATTGCCCCCTCCCTCGTGTCCCCCCGTGTCGTCGGTCCCCGTCATGCACACGATGAGCGTACCGCCCCCTCCGTACTACGCCACCGCTCCGCCGTACTCCACACCGCCGGCGTATGTTACGCAGCCAGGTACATTGAACATTTTTTTGTACTCTTTTAAAATGTATCTCTCTTTTATAATGTGATTGCAGCAATTAACTATGTTGGATCTGAAGTTAGCAGTTTTGGAAGAGATTTCATGTTGATTTGCTTCAAAAATATTAAAATGTTGATTTTAATATTTTTCTTCTAAGAATAAGCTTGTTATTTTAATAAATAGGATTAACAAATTTGATCACTGAACCAAATGCAAAAAATTTAGATCCGACATTCTGTGAAAAGTCGTTCTTTGTTGTATGAAAACTGTGACCAAAACTCAATTTTGTTTCGAGTCATTTCAGTAAGCAGAATTCGATTAAAGCAAATTTGAGATTTGCTCACTGCTCTTTTTTTTACACGTCTTTCTCTTCACGTCATCTAGTCCCAAACTAAGCCGAACTTGTACTATGGGTACTATTTCAAGCTGCTGAGGTGAAAAGTTGTTTGTGCGACACAAGATAAAAGTTATTTACATCTTGTGCTTTTGAGTCCCTCACTACGTTCAAGATTCTAACCTAGAATAACTCGCTACGCTCAAGATTCTAACCTAAAAGCACTAGCTACGCTCAAGATTCTATAGCCTAGAATTACTCGCTACGCTCGTGTATCATACACTAGTTCTTAAGTGCTATGGCATCGAATAGGTTGATGCTTGTTTGGTACTAGTCTGAGATCCAAGATTTGTACAGAGTTTGGTTTATAAAACTCTGTGATGCCAGGAGTACTTTCGTATTGCAGGCGTCATTTTAATATAAAACAACTTCTAAAAAGAAAAATTTTCCAATCAATATATTCAAGTAAATCTCCATTTTTCAGGTGGCAGTATGACAACGGCAGTAACAGGCGTGAACCCGATGCCGTCGCCAGTCCCCATAGGGGGGGAGAGCTCGCGGTGGGGGGAGGGGTACGGCGGGCAGGCGTCGGTGCAGTCGTGGCCGCCACAGAGCCAGCACCATTACTACAGGTAGCGTCAGTACCGACGGCGGCGCTGATGGCTAACGTAAACGTCTGTTCGAGTAAACGTGATTATCGCTGCTACCAGGGACACAGTATATCAGTGAGAAAGCGAAAGCAATTGTGATATTATACAATAAACTGATTCTATTGATTTACCCACATATTCAAACAAAATAGGTTAAAATTTAAAACTTTATTTACAGTTTTCGCCAAATCGATTAGAACACACTTTGCGGAATCTTAGGTTTCTTCTTCTTCGTTGTGTCGTTGGCTAACCGTGAATTTAAAGGTTATGGGTATAAAAATAGCATCTAATTTTAAATAATGATGACTTTATCCCATTTGACTGTTTATTGTGTGTGGACTGGTGCCTAAGCTAGGTGTGAAACCTGTATTTAAAGACACCAGGCCTCCGCCCTTGTATTAAAAATTTCGTGACTCCAATCGACTGCCTTTCCATGGTAATATACTAATAATAACTTGTCCAACTTGCTTTCGCTACTCATTGATTGCTGTTCCTGGTTAGCGAATATCATCTTTATTTGAATAGACCTGCACCATTGCACAATATGAAGGCCTCTGAGAAATTACTGTATGCCTTTCTCTGGCCTTCGTGTGAAATGGTCTAAGCTCGAGTTAATTAGCCATTCTTTGTGCGAGTTATGTCATTGCAGAGTTTTCCTCCCCAAAAAGGTATCTTCAGATAAGGATATTGACATTTCTCACAGTCAAGTAATTAATAATATTGGCAATCAATCTTACACTGACTAATTTATTTATTTATTACTTAAATTTAAATTAACAAATAAAACTAAAACCAAAATCATAGCTAACTATGTAAAGCAAAAGAGAAATAGAAATAAAAAAACTACTGAGGTGTCAAGGAACACCCGGATGGAACGAAGTTCCTTTCGATTTTAAGTCTGATGTTGTAGCACCGTAGCTGTAACGTAGCATGTAATTACTACGCCGCTACGAGAATTGCTACGAAATGTGTCGTTACAACTTTTCGTTCCATTTTTTTCCGTCTAGCCCCCTTTCGCAACGCGCGATAAGGAACTTCGTTCCAAAATCAAATACTTCTGCATCAATGTCAAATGCGGGTGACGTGCCCGGAAGGCTGGCGGCATTGCCGCGTTAGATTGCAATGCTCAACCTTTAAGCGAAGTAAAAACCAGTCTTCTTTCATTTCCTTCTATCTTATACTTGCCTTTTATTATGTAGCTTCTATTACATACGCATCAAGCAAAAAGGAATTAGATTGAACTTTTATTTATGAAAAAAAAGCTTATCAATTTAAAATGACTTCAATCTCCTCGCATAGAATGGCTAATATTCGAGCTGCAACTCGCCTCGCGCCGTCACAAGCTAGTGTTAAAATGGACATAGTTATGTGCATCGAATATTTTATTGGTTCTCGTTTCTAGAGAATACTTACTGTTAGTGCAGCATCCTTTATGAAGTTTATTAGAATAAGCTATTTTATTTATCACTGATGTGGTATTATAATAAATCTCAATAAATTGTACAGGTCATGAAAAATATATGGTTTGTATTACTTAGTCTGATGCATTATCATAAATATGACTGCCGCGTTGGTAGCGTTGGTAGGAGTCGAAAGTATTCGGACAGGAAATTATCGTTAACTTAATCGTGCTCCGTGGATGGCGAATGACGATAGGTTCACCTCCTATCATATAGGACCTTAACTGGTGAAATGTGGGTGTTATACACCTCTGCCACACCCTTTTGGGTAATAGAGGAGTAATGTTATGTTATTTCTGTTATCATCATTATTATAAATGTGTATTTTATAAGACTGAATGTCTAATCAAACCATTTGTTTAGTTTCAAGTTCCGTTGTGTATTTTTCTCTTGTATTTAAATGATTTCAATACTTTTGCTTCAACTTTCTTCATCCATGTTAGTAAGTGATAACTCATATTATTTTGTGTTCATCTATATTTATGATAATGTATTGAATTTTTATTTTCTAAGTTCATGTGAATAGAATTAAATTAATTATGATTTTTACCTTAGTAATTTCCGTTTGCTTTCTGTATAAATGTTAAATAGACTGTAAAATATATATTTCTTCACATTTATTCTGCTGTTATTGTATGTATATGTATTATAAACTTTTAATCATATTGATCTGAAATAAACAAGTACTGTAATAAATGCCTCAGGAAAGCAATAAAAAGTCTCAAATAAGTGATTAGATATTTATTTTAATTAACACTAATCAATATCAATTATATTTACAATATGTCACATCATTCATACACATCATACACAATCAACAAATGCAATAAAATCTGCAAAAAATATTTTATTATTTTATACCCCCTTACATACAAGTGTTATCGATACTTCTGGGTTTTAAAAGAAAATAAAATGAATACTATTTCGTAAGACTCACAGTGCCATTGCAGAAATACTAACAAATACGAACAAACAAATCAAATGCATCATCAGTACATGTACATGAAATGCTCAATAACAACCTTCAGTACATCAATTGACAAATCTGCGAGAACACGTTCTTTTCTCTAGTATATTATTATCTGGCAAGTTGATGAAAAAACCCTTGTATTTTGAACGAAAATTTACTATACTGTGTCCAAAATAAAGAAAGAATCACAGTGTTTTGGAGTAAACAACTTATGTAATGGTAAAGTTAACTCTACAAATACAGTTAAGATTGTTTTTTTTTAATTATGGACAACTATTCTTTGTGTTTCTTTTCTAATCTTAGACTAAGTTTAATAGACCTGCACCAATGTAAGTTAATCCCAAACTGCGTTCCTTATTCATTCATAAATAAATCAATCTTCTATCTTCACTATTAAATGTGAATTACCATTTTATATTGATTTGTTGGGATCAAATTACATGGTTGAAATATTAAGCATGCCTAAAACTCCCTGTATTTTACAATACCAAAATAATGATTTTTTCTGTATCGTGATTATCAAGAGTGAATTTTAAGAACGACTAACATTTACTAGTAGTCTTTGCTATAATGTTAAATTGAGATATTCCAAATCCTTGCCAGATAGACGGTACTCAACGTCGGAACATCCTAAGACTTCGCTGAAGCCAGGAATGTACGATCCCTCCTTTTCACACTTCAGCCTGCCACAATATTAAAGTCTCATTCTTATTGCTCACTCCACTTTCAGAATACGACATTTAATTGTAATATACTATGCTAATCGAATAGAAGTAGAAATAAAAATAGCTTTTACATCAATGGTAAGTGGTTCCATTCGCAGTATTGTGAACGAAATTTTTCGAATGGAACAGGAATGTGATCGAAAATTTCGTTCACAACATGGAACATGGCGAATGGAACACATAAAATGTGCGAATAAATCTTTTCTTATTTGATTAGTATAGTACCAAACTTTATTTTGTGGAATTGTGAGTTTGAGATCGATATTCAAAAATCTAGAACTACATTTTCTTGACGAACACTTGGGACGAAACACAGTTTGTGATGCGCATTAATTTAGGCATAATTCAAGGTACTTTTTTATCTAAACAACCCCCTTGTGGATAAAAATATTTAATCAATTCAAAGACTACCACGGCTGCTGTTCCTTTTAAGAATTTTTAAAAGAGTTACTTTACAGTAAGTCACTTGAATTATTTAAATACTTTTACATCAAGGACCTGGTTAATAGATCAATAACCCACACATAGTTCCAGCTTAAATCAACCATGCCTATTCCTACATTGGTTCTGTGAACAGCCTTTTATTATTATAGTGTGTGGTACTGTAAAGATCATGATTGTTTGGTGGTAGGGGGTGCTGGATCCGTTCCTAAGTCAACTAGCGTAGCCTCTGCTGGAGGGAGCACAGGTCCTTGACTTGTGGCGCCCTCAGCGGGGAATTGTGGTATAACTTGCGATTGCATTTTCCTTACGGCATCCATGTTCACTTTGGTTGATAGGTTCTTTTGTCGCGTTTGTTCGGAAGTCTTCGATAATCTCTCGCTCAACGCTTTGAGCGCGATTTGTCTGAAAGAAAGTATCATGTCATGTTAGACTGCAATACAATAAGACTACTGCTGTGTGTGGTGTGACTGTTTGTGAGTTTTGAACATCCAAAACAAAGTTTAAGTTGTGTACAAATAAGAATTCATAATCACCTCCGCCTCTCCATATCCTGTGGTTCCACTCCTGGCATAGAAATAGTCACTCCTCTAGGGCTGAGTGCTAAATGCACGCGACGAGGGCTCAGCGAGCAGAGACCCATTCGCACCAGGCAACGGTGCGGCGGGCCTAGGATACCGCGCACCACCGGCTGCAGGACCGTCGGGAAGAAACTGGGGAAGAAAAAGGTAATTTACATTCAGTATAAAACAGGCCAATCTAATGTGGTAAAAAGTCTTAATTAACCAACACAAGTAAAATTGCAGTTTATAAAACTATTCTGAATTTAGTTTGGACTTTCGGGTTCTAACTCTGGGGAACAGCCAGTAATAGCAACATAGAAATCCTGGAAAGATTGTAGACCAAAGCTCTCAGATGTATGTTCAATATACCAAAATACATCCACAATAAATATATTCTTCAAGACCTGGGCTGAACACTGTAAAACAAAAAAATTGCTGCCCAAAGCCTGAAATATCAACAAAAATAAACCACACATGTTAATGCTCTAGCCGCCGAACTGATGGGTAAAGGAAGTACTGTTTACACAAGACTAAGAAGAAACAGTGTTTCAAATCTTACTGTTCGATTCGCCAAAGAATAGTGAGAGTGGTCAATAGACAACTCTCCTTGTCTATTATAAAAATATTAAGTCAGCCCTAACTCCGACAAAGAAACGGCTAAATGTTTATGACAGATTGCTGGGCCTAGCAGGATACATAAAAAAAAAAACAATGTGCAAGTAATTGAACAAACATAGATAATTTCCCTTATAGTCTGTCAGTTTTATAGTCCAGACTAAAGCTGCCTGTCTACTGGAGTGGAGTGATGCAGTGGTGTGGAGAAACATAGTAATAAACACCAATACAAATGCCTTAAACCACATAATACAACCTTATTGGTTAATATTACTCCGATTCTCCGCTCTGCTACCTGGATTTGCTTATGTGCTGTTTATGAGTTAAATCTTAACAAAAAAAAAATGTTGAATTAGTTAAGATCTTTACACATGAAATATTGATATTTAGTCACATGTGTGTTAAATGAGAAGCACAAAGTTGTTAGAAAAGGTATGTCTAACAGCATTTTAATAAAAATAATAACAACTATGTTGTTATTTCCAGTAGTAGGTTCAAGATGTCCTCAAACAACCTTGAGACATTCATACAACAAGCATGATTTTGTCATAACAATTATATTGATTTTGTACCTTTTTCTATGATTACAATATAGTTCTAAATCTTTCTTCTGCTATGCATAGACACAATAGGGCACTAGTTAAGTTTAGTTAGTTTAGTTTTACAACCAAAGATAAACTTTAACAAAGATTGAATTGATAAAAAATGTTCAATGATGGTGATATCCAAAGGCAATTTTTGTCAGCAAAATAATAGATTCATCAACAGAACAATAGATTTGTTAGCAAATTAAATTAAAAATGAAGTCTCAATTCCCAAGTTGTGTTATTTAGGATTTTACCTATATTACTCAAAACGGTGTGGCCAAGGTCCAACAGCCACATTTCACTTGTTATGTTTAGGTCCCAGGGTAAGCCTATCACCATCCACTGGCACAATTCCAAGTCCGTGCTGCTATTGTGATGGTATCCTGACGGAAATATTGCAAATAACACTACCCTGACCCAGTAAACCCATGACCTTGCAGTATGCTTACCACTAGACCTACAAGGCAGTTATTGAGTGTCTTTTGCTTACAGTGATTTGCTGGCAAATCCATTATTTTGCTGACAAATTCGATTGAAATGCTGACAGATAATTTTAAACCCATATCAAATGCTTAGTTTATTGATTCACTTGTAATGGTAATGAGGTATAACAGGCCCAGGTATAAATTACCCAATTTATATAAGGACCTAAATGTTAATTTGTTTAAACGTAAGTTAAAACGCATGCTTATTACGAAATGTTATTATAGTGTGTCTGATTATTTTAATGACAGACATATAATCTGAATGTATTGAATTTTGTATCACTCTATTGGGATTTAATTTAACTGACATTATATTTAACTTCTTGACATTAATTTGACATTACCATTTTGACATAATAAATACAAATTTAATTATTTTTTTTTTTTTTTTTGCTTTGAATTTATTATATATAATGATTATTATTTTGAATCCTAATGAATATTATAATTAAGGCATGGTAAATATTATTTAATTTTTTATAAATTTATAATTTTGTATGTCCTTTACAAAGGATGGAGCATGTTGAGACATAAACCACAATGTAACACCAAAAACCTACACATGTTGGAACAAAATAAATAATCTTTTAATCTTTTTTAATCATATTAATACAATGCAAGTTTTGCAAGGCACTTGCTTGCTTTGTTTAACAGACAGAGGTGGCAAGATAAATATCTTGCAAACCATACATTGTGTTCTTACACAGGCATTTAAAATGTTGTATCACAAAGATGTATCACATGTTTTGTCCAACTTTGTTGGTAAACAATCCTACAAGCTTGAATATACAAAAAGTGTAAACAGAAAAACTTTCAACATGAAACCGTAAATAGTTCAGTAAGTACAAGTTGCATTTGAATTAAAATTTCATTTTAAAGACAAATTAAGAGATAAACAAAATTGAAGTTACAATCACACTTAGTTTTGGCTATTTTATTAGAAAAAGTACTTAGGCCCAGTTTCATTCTAATAAAGTTATATTTGCCATTCAATAATAACAATTAATATTTCACAACTCACACAACGCCATCTAGTCCCAAACTAAGCAGAGCTTGTACTGTGGGTACTAGAATAACTGATACTAATACATATATACTTTTTTATTTACATTACATTACATTTTTTTTTTTACATTTTCATCTGTCAAATAACAAATAAGCTTCTGCCTGTGGCTTTTCATATCATTAGATCTGATACTGATGAGTCAGATAGTAATTAGAGTAGTGTGTAATAACATTATCTACTCAGTTATCTGTGAGTCACTTATTCAATGGTTAATTTTAATCTATCAGCAGTCTAGGAATAAAGAAGAACACCTGCAATTTATTGACTTAATGCTTTAGTATCTTATTTTTTAATTTTTATTCATTAGCTGTGACAATCAGAAGGATTCCATGATTGTTTAGTTACAGACCACAATATTTTATTACTCCAATAGATCAAATATGATGAATTGAGTTCATGTTTATATTAGTAAGGATAGTATTTCCAAATAACATACTTATCAAAACTGAAGTTATCAGCCATATCTCCCCTGGTGCCACTGCTGTGCCTCTGCCAGAACCTCAGGTATATCCATGACAGAATAGTGCCACTGCCCCACATGCAAGGATAGGTGCCCTCCAGCGCTCCAATTGCCCACAAAATTATGGCTGCTATTAGGATCAATAGTGGCAAAGATCGGTTTGTTAATTTTCCTGAAAAAAAACAATACAAATATTAGGTGCAGTCAATATTAGTGGGTCGCAGAAAGTGAGTACCTAATGTATATTATCTAATAGAGATAATAAAACTAATAATTATATTACATATATTAAGTGTGTTTAGAGTTTTCTCTAGGTGATAAAACAGTGTCATAAACTTTTAAAATATAACTACAGGTAAAAATGTAAATACTTATCAAACATTTCGCACCTAATGGTGTTTTTATCAGCAGATGATCTGGCATTATCTGCTTTACTGCTACACTCACCGCAGCCAGGTACCCCGCCAGCCCATGTACGTGTATATCAAACAAGTAGGAAGTCTGACCCGTACACGCAAATATCACTAAATAGTAGAACGTCGTTAGAAATGCTACGCCGACGTTAGTCAGGAGGAAAAACTTCATCATTTCCATTTGACCCCATAACGGTTCTATTAGTTTCCCACACAACCCTACAGTCACAATGTCGATGATCACCTCCCACAGATGTATCTCGAGAAACCAGAACGTGAAAGTGGACCACAATTGGAATGAAGGTGGCAACAAATATCCTGGAGTAACACTGAGAACGTCCACAACATCGTCGGAAAAAGATAATATATACCCTATAATAACTACCACACAAATGAACTTAACGGATGGCGATGTGTTTCCTAGTAAAGCGGAAAATTGCTGTCGAAAATAAGGTAAATTACGACTGAAAACCCTAAGCGCAGCCATTTTTGTGACGGATGAAAGAAAAACCAAAACTGACAACAATATTGACAAGTACTGTCAAAAAGCTGTCACCCACTGTCACGATGACAACATTTTTACGATCCGTTTCACGTCATCGTAGTCTGAAGTTTGCTCTGTTTAAACCAAAGAGGTGAAAAACTCTTTTACAACTACATAAGCATAATATCTAGTTATTAGGTTTAACTCCGAACTAGGCCAAAAATCCTATTGCTTAGGATCATACATCCACAATAAAATAAATAAAGATCTTCAAGACGACTCTTTCTAAATTTGGATGCAAAAATAAAATTAAATCTTAGCTTTAATCACTAGACTATCAACGTACTTCAGTAACATCTGTAAAACTAGCATTAAGAGCCCTATTACATTTTTACGTTGCGCCAAATTAGGTGTTTCTGCGACCGCGCGGCAAGTTACGACACTCGATGCACATGTTGCGTGAACAGTGACTAAATAATCTTGATCCGCTGTAGTATGATTTCCTATGGCACTTCCACGGTAAACGAATCGTAAAGTATGCTTTGTTGTTAGAATAAAAATTATTTTTTCAGTTTACCAGTTTAGTAGTTTGCAGAATTGGCTCCTTATCAATAACAGGTATATCAGTTTTACAACATTTAGTCAATTGAAACACATTAAAATTATTTTATTTCGTATATTTTTGATAACATTATGAAACTTAATATAAAGTAAATATTACAGTACGTGAACATTATGCTAAAGTAGGTGTGATCCACAAAAATAAATACATACATTATAATATGTCGATAAGTGTCGTTTACTATAGTGACTTGATGACAATTTTTCGCTATGCGCATCAATTGCAACCAACTGATTCATGAAGAAACGAAAATCAATTTAAGCGTCTTTCCTTGAATATCTATATTATCCTGTGAACAAGGCAAAATAAAGCATTAGCATTACCCATCAAAGAGATATAAGTAAATTGTGTAGCGTAAGACAAAGATTAGTTATAATAGGGATTTCCTAAGTCTTAAGCAACTAGTTAGCGTACATACCTTTCATCATTACGGTTAACAGATATTTCTTCTTTATCTATTTCTTCAATGATTAAACTATCATTAGTCTCGAAGCCTGGATTTTCATGTCAACACTCTAAAAAATTTAAAAAAAAAAACATAATATTAAATAATTTTCCCAAACGAAGCATTACCTAGAAAAAAGATATAAGTACATTGTGTAGCGTAAAACAAAGATCACTTATGGGGATTGCCTAAGTTTTAACAAACTATTTGGTATACAATGTATAATATATATACCTTGTCAGCGTTACAGTTAACAGATATTTCTTCTATATCTGTTTCTTCAATTATTGAATTATCATTAGTGTCGAAGTCTGCGTATTCACTGTCAAAAGTCTAAAAAATTAAAAAAAGCATGAAATAAATTAAATTTTCAATACGAAGTATTTCATATTAAGAAAAGTTCATTATTTTACCATGTCCTTAGTTTCATTGATGTTGCTAGATGTTGAAGCTTCAAAGTTTTCCAGATTCTGTTTTTTATTATTTCTATAAAAAAATATAAATTATGAATATACAGGGTGTAATGTAATTTCAAGCTTAGTTTACTGTCCCATATATGTAACGGGTTAACTGATATTTTGTATTCACTGTTTGAAGCAAAATAATCAGTAAATAATACTTCTCTCTCATTACTTGGCGATCAGCAGCAGCATGAATATACTACTGCATTTTAGGTAATGGTCAACAAAATACAAAAGCAATTGAATATGTAAATAACAAGTTTTATTTCATTCTTTGTAACCCATATACATAATACGGATAGTTCATTAATTTGGATCCCAAAACTCAGGTTCTTAGCCAGTTAGATAAAATTATTACTCTATAAAAGTGGTTGATGGAGTAGATGTAGGACTGGTATCAAATACATTATAAATTAACAAGAAAGTTGAACAACTTGATCTTGTTTTGGATACTGTGGTAATGTTAAATTATATTTTTCAATGATTTTGGGTGGCAAGAATCGTCCACCAAGGAAATGTTTGGCATTGTCTAAATACTCAGGTCTTGCACAAAGTTTTGGCGCCGAAAGTGATATAAGAAGAGCTGGCCTGAGCACTTTATCAGAGCTTGGCCCCTTTTCAACATCCCAACCACTAGGAATGTCAACACTGAAATGCAAAAAATAAAAATATTAGTGGTCTCCAACATGTTATGTAATGTGATAAACTTAATGAGATATTTCAAAAGTCAAGAGAATTATTGACTTAAGTAACATTCAAGTTCCCTAGCATGGAAATAACAGCACAACAATATTACCTGCAAACTGGCAAATTAGAATTTATAAGGGCATCTAATGCAGGCTTCAATTCTTCTCTAACTGGTGGTTTAAAACTGAAGCCAAACAAAGCATCACCTAGTACATGATAGTCATTATTTAGTATCTGTTGAGAAGGCAAGGTCTCCAGTATATTGACTCCAAACTTAACACATTGTTCAAGCAGATTTTCATATAATGGTTTAGGTGTGCGTTTTGGGTAGTAAACTGAAACATTGTAGCCAAATAGTGTCATGTGCCGGGCTGCAACTAAACCATCACCTCCATTATTTCCTGGACCACAAATCACTAATGAATTAGGATGCCTGGAAAGACAAGATAAAAAAAAGTATATTAGTGTTATTGTAGTTATGTAATTTATCATAATATTTATTACATACATATGTTTTTACATACGTAGCTGCTGGATAACATTGTGCAACAGCAGCCGCTACACTGAGTCCTGCTAGCTCCATTAATTGGTCGACACTGAATTTATACTCGTTGAAAAGCTCTTCATCTAAAGAAGCTGCTTCCTTTTGCGATAAATAGCGCATTCGACGGGTATTACATATTTTCCCACTGGCTGCCATAATGCCGACTCCGCAAACACTAGCTACACGTAACTACAACAAAACAATAGCCTTATAAATACTTAAATGAATGCACAAAAATAAATAAGACGGAACAGGGTTTAATGCAAAAGTTCATACCAATAATGCACTTCCTATAAGTCTTGGAATAAGCATTTGTATTAATATATTGTAGAAACAGTACTACAATTAGTACGATCCAATTTGAGAGATCAAGTGATAAAAAACAGGAATTTGAGGAATTTCACATAATGAGCAACAAAAATACGACCGGTCACTCACGGTCATTTGACATCTGTGTTTGACATTATCAATAATGTCAACATTAGTATAGTATAATCTTGGATGAAGGATAGTACTGGATTTGGCATGGCTCGTAACCATAGTAACCATAGTACTTTATAATGAGATGGCCATATACAATATCAGTAGAATCGACAGAGAAAGCAATATTATTTTTTTGTCTCTGTCACCGTACAGCTTTTTATTGTTTGCCCAATTTGAATGTGCCTAACCTATATCGTGTCGGTAGTGGAAAGAAGTCGTTTTTTTCCTAGTTTAAACTAGTTACATAGCCATATTCCGTGCCCTAAACATACCGTAGTGTCTGTAGTGAACAATAAACATGGTGCAGTGTTGTATAATTGGCTGCAAAAGCCGCAGTGAGCGTAAACAGGCAAATATACCTTTTCACAAGTAAGTATCACTTCAAACCTTAGGATAGCTTGTTTTCAGTTAGTAATGCATCCCCTTAGAATCTTGTTGCCCGACAATTCTCAAATCAATACAAATAAACAGTTAATTTCAGTAATATAAGTTTTCAAAAAAATCACGTTTTGTTGTATAACACTACCAAATGTAGTATGCCGTTGTGACAGTTAAAAAATTTTATCGTTAGAATAATGTCGTATTATTTGCTCCATTTTTACTGTCAACATACAACTTCACACCAAAGAATTCGATAAAACTGTGAAATATTTACCATAAACTTATTGTTATCATAAAAACATGTGAATTTGCCATTGGTATAGTTACTTTTCTGTTTGGCTGGGTTATATATTCTCTAGGGATACCTGCCCAAAAGTGCAAACTTTCCCTGGAATTTGGGAATGAGTAGAAAGTTTAATTCGTGTATAATTTTGTTCATTGTGATAAATAATAATTTTCAAGATATCAATAAAGACTAGAATAATTAAATAACTTAATTTTTATATAGTTTTTATAATTGATTGTAAATCTTTTTTTAGATTTCCCAAAGAAGCCCACGTACGACATAATTATGTGGATAATATCTACAGGACGACAAGATTGAGAACAATTAAGCATTCTAAAATATGTTCAAGACATTTTGAAAATAGATGTTTTAGAAAGACCCAACGAATGACCTATCTTTATGAATTTTCAGTATCGACACTACATATTATTATGTAATGTAAGTATGCTTCTTACTAGTCGTGCGTATTTTTTCGTGTTAGATTTACTTATGTAGCGCATTATAATTTACAGAACCCACCAACAATAGATATACCTTCTACATCAGTAGGTATACTATCACACATAATGTATGTGTCGATACAAACAAATTGCATACAAATTAATTATGTATTTTTACTGTATAATTTGTTTAGTTTCTTATCTATTGTGCAAATCTGTCCAATGGCTGATGAAGCTTTGACTACTTCTATTACTAACCCAAGTCGGGAATTGCAGTAGGGACGGTGGATATTTACTGTTTAATTGATCATAAAAAAAATCTTAGGTTCTGAATACTGAAGTAAATGTTACACCTGTTCTTCCTTCTGCTGGAAATAGTTGCCGATCATTCAATGTAAGTATTGGTAAAATTATTACATTGTCAAGATATACTCGCATTTCTTGTCAATATAATATACTCAGTAGGACATATTAATAAGCTTATTAATCTTGTCAGTTTCAATGTTTTAACTTAAAGTAGAAAATGATGTGTAGATCAGAGTTCGAAGTGATAATTTATCATTGATATTATAAAAAGTATCTGAATGTACGCATTCATTATTGGACAAAAAAAATCCAAGACAAGCAAGTGAAAATTAAAAATTTGTATACTAAGTTGATTTTGTTTAAGGGATAGTAATACAAATCATATTTAATTTTGAGTTTTATTTAACCCACTTCTTCATCATTTGACTTCACAATTAAACGCTGGTTCCAACGTCTATTGGTCTTATTTAATATATTTTTTATTATATTTGTTCTTTTGCAAGTACCTTATTTTTTATTTATGTATGAATGTTGAGAAAGCGAAAAAAAACACAGCGAACGAACGTGTAGTCCACCTGATGGTAAGTGGAGTACAGCCCATGAACATCAACAATCCACAAAAGCAGATTATAGTTGCGTCGCTGCAGCTGAGGACTACGGTGTTATGCCTCATGTGCCAGTAATTTTAGCCGCTTTAGTACTGCAAAATATAACTTCTCTGCCTAGTAATAGTACATTGACAAATGGAAAAGGTCTAGCATAACAATATTATTTCGGGGAAAATTGGGTACCACTGGTAACCCCATGAAATGTCTGTACTTTCTTGCCGTCCTTTACGGGTGTACGCAACTTAAATGCTCATGTCATCTCTACCTAATACTTACTCTGAGAGTATAATGTACTCTGTGTCAACATTTCACTATTTCCGAACGACAGCAACGTCTTTTGAATCAGTTCTTTGAATCGTTAAATCTTTGATTGTTTCAGATCTGGTATTTTGCACTCCAATATACGCAATAAATATGTAATGTATGAATTCAGTATTCGATAAATGGAAATAGATATCCAAAATAAATGTCCAAGAGCAAACTTCATGAATTTGCGTTAATTTAGGTCATGTGAATTTCTGTAACAAAACTATAGCGTAAACCAAAGAAAAATATAGAACGGTTGTAGGTGTATTTTAAATGAAATGGTCTGATTTAGGACAGACCTGTGGTGGTGTTCACCAGGTATATTACTACCAAATTTGTCTTAAGAGCCCTATTACAAAAAAATGCGTATGTGCAAGGTTTGCGCCGTCGTAATTGTATACTTTTTGCTGTTTATTACTTAAAAAAATTACATTATAAAGATAGCCCATTTCTTCGTCTTAAACAATATAAGTAATAATAAAAGTAATAATACAACAGATATTATTTTTTTAATTTAATTATGCAGTAATCATCATTCTGCTGATGTATGATTCAGTAAAAGAGGGGAACAGACCTTGTTTGAGAGCTCTAATTTGTAAAAACTGGATAACACTGCCCATCAAAATATTATTTTTTGTATTGAATGTATCCTCTACTAACATCATTATAAAATATATTTTTAATATTGACCTTTTATGAGTATAAAAAAAGGTCTGGAATTGATACAAGTTTTAATCAAAATTACCTCAAAACAAGTCAGAATATCTCTGGTATTTCGTATTATTTCAATATAAAGTTTTTACTAAAATAATATTTCACTTTTGCTTTATCCTATAAATTTTTTGTTTTATTTAAAATTGCTATAGTTATTTTGTAATAAATCAAATAAAAGTAGTACTTATTTGACTGCGCCGGGGCGATGCAATCAGATGCACGGCTGTGACAGCTTTAGTTCCAAAAGTTCCGTTTTGGCGCGGGAGTAGCAAGATGGCTGCCACCAGCGCGAGCGCCATGCCGCCATCTTGGTTTTGTTATGTCATTGTCAAGTGTCATGTAATGTCATGTATTTCTCATTGTCAAAAATCTTCACAGTCGAAATTCTGTCGAATGCTTGCCCTTGTGTATATTTCCTCGTATTTCACTGAGTTGAGATCCTTAGGACGCAAAATTTCCTTTGTAGTTTGAGACAATACTGATTGTGCATATTATATGTACGATTATTCGTCATGGGAACCCGTAAGTGCTGTGTAGGTTGTTGCAATGCAACAAGTGAGACCCGGCTTTTTAGTTTTCCCAAGAACGACGAACTTTGAAATCTGTGGATGTCATACCTAGTGCCAACAAATTCCCTTCTCATTGGACCCCCCACACTCACTAAAGAGCAATTATTAAGGAAACGTGTCTGTGAAAAACATTTTGATAAACATCAGTTTGATCACGAAGGACAAAGACTGCGGTACTCTTACCCCTGCCTGCTTACTGATAAAGAAATTGCTAATGGCGTTCCGCTTAGTGTTGCTGGTGAGTTTTTTATGTTCTAAATTTTCATTCTAGGTTTATCTACGTATAGAACAGAGTTGTTGCGAATATCATTATCAATATCAGCATCTATAATAATTGAAGTTAGTTTTATACTAATTTATTATCTAAATACCTGTAATACAGTTCCAGTATTGATTTTTACAATAAATGGTCATTTTGTATTTTGTTTTCGCTATTTTTGACAGAATTATACCTAAAACAACAATATGACCATTTCTATCTACTCGACTTTAATTGTAAAATATCTGGCACATCTTGTTTATTAAAAATGGATGAAAAATAAAACCAATGTTATTTTAAAAAAACAGTGATAACCAAATTAAGTTGCTATCTTAAAACTGGTTTTGTAACACTCAGTTGTATTTTTAAAATACATTTTTGATTAAAAGATGAGCCAAGATTGTTTAAAAGATAAATCAACTAGAATCAAACAGAACTTAAATAACACAACTCGGAAGATGACAAACCTTACAAGAGGTTTGCATACATCTAAGTAATTTCACTTTGTTTTGTGTCATTGATAGTTAAAAACCCAAAAAATCAACTTCAAAACACTTAAAGGCTAGGAATAATTTTATTCTTTATTGTTTTTTCTTATTATTATATTAAAAACATTTTTTTAAGTTGGTCCCAAGACGTAGGATTAGATAATTTGATGAAATCTGAAACTTGGCAACAACTTCAAAATGGATTTTGTGTTATTTATTTCTAGTGTTATGTTCTGAAGACAGTTTTATTTCTTTGTTAAAATAACAAATAACAATAAATTAAATGTTAATTCATGTGTTTCAGGGCAGGCGTCAGTTCAATAACCTCGATGGTGAAATCGGCGCCGCACCGCTCAACACCCCAAGCTGCTCACGACAATGTTGAGCCCTGTCGCCTCAACACAATAGCTCATATTATTTAGTTTTCCCATTTTCTGCATACTGCAACTTTTCTTCAAACAAACAAAATTGTATGATTTAATATTCAAAAGATGGTGCACATGAGTTTCTCACCAGCTCTTCTCAATGATGCAATACCCATCGGAGCTGGTACTTAGATTGAATTTAGTTTGAGCCTTAACAGCTTGATTAAAATTGATCTAAGCTTTGGTAATTCAAATCATATTATTTTGATTTTAATTTATTTAATTCATTAGATTAATTTTTACTTGCTCTGTAATTATAATGTTTATTGGCGTGTTCAAGCACCCCTTGGGGTTTATAAAAATAAATGATTTGAATTGATTTGATCTGCAATAGGTCTACTCAAACCGGGGATTGACCTTGGGTGCATTTCTATAGTGTAAACAGGGATAATCGCCGGTTTTTGTCCCATTTCAAATTTAGATTAAAATGTTTATCGGGCCTCTGCGCTGTAGGCTTCGGCCCCACGCATGCCTTATAAGGTACTTCGTTCCAATAAATAACCTAAAAATTATTAAATTTTGTTTTATTATCCTTTCCTGAATTTCAAAAATAAATAAAGTCTAAAGGTGCCATTAAAGCATCGATATAAATAAAAAAGTCGATATAATAGTACATCACTAGTTATCGATAGCAAGATTTTTCCTGCAATCACTATTACACATACAACTATAACTACCTATATACTCGTGTCAAAACCCTGATGCCTACAGCAGCGCCAAAACGGAACAATTGGAAACTTTCTACAGAAATGTCACTGTCGCATCTGTAGCTAGCTACTATTAATTAATCTGTGATCAGATGCGCACGAGCGCTTGTCGAGGTCGGACCTATGTCAGTTTATTTCGTGCGCTAGTGTGCGTAACTAGGCAAGTAAACGCTACGTCAGTGTGTGTGCGTGTGAGCATCTCATAGTAGGATCGCGATTTCTTGATCATTGTGAGTATAATATTATTTTGGTATTGTGTGTTGTAGTAGCACAATTATTTTACTTCTTTTGTATTATACAGATAATTGCGTTTTATTGTAGTTGTGCTACAGTCAATATGGGTAAATGTAAATACCAATGCTTAAGGAAACGTAAAAGGCATAACATCGAAAACCTGAGCAAAGCTAGAGAAGCAAGGTATGTATTTTATTCTTTTTCGTCGTTATTTAATTGGTCGTGTTTGTTATGAATTGTTAGAAGGTTTTAATGAAAAAAAAAAATAGAAAGGACATCCGCTCCCCTCAATACCTACTTTTTCGGCGTGTTCGAGAAAGTTCTTATGAAAGAAAAATAAGAAATTTGCTCATATTTCCCATTTCTATTAAAACATACTTATACGGGGTGGATGCGACATAGCGACATTTATTGAAACCACAGCTTCTATACATGGTAAGTATCAATTTCCACCGGATAAAAATTCTCTGGCGAAAAAAAAAAAATCACGTTCTCCGAACAATTTGAACATTGCGATCGTGCAATTTGTTCGGAAGACGTGAATTTTTTTTTTTCGCCAGAGAATTTTTTATCCGGTGGAAATGCATACTGGCCATGTATAGAAGCTGTGGTTTCAATAAATGTCGCTATGTCGCATCCACCCCGTATAAGTATGTTTTAATAGAAATGGGAAATATGAGCAAATTTCTTATTTTTCTTTCATAAGAACTTTCTCGAACACGCCGAAAAAGTAGGTATTGAGGGGAGCGGATGTCCTTTCTATTTTTTTTTTTCATTAAAACCTTCTAACAATTCATAACAAACACGACCAATTAAATAACGACGAAAAAGAATAAAATACATACCTTGCTTCTCTAGCTTTGCTCAGGTTTTCGATGTTATGCCTTTTACGTTTCCTTAAGCATTGGTATTTACATTTACCCATATTGACTGTAGCACAACTACAATAAAACGCAATTATCTGTATAATACAAAAGAAGTAAAATAATTGTGCTACTACAACACACAATACCAAAATAATATTATACTCACAATGATCAAGAAATCGCGATCCTACTATGAGATGCTCACACGCACACACACTGACGTAGCGTTTACTTGCCTAGTTACGCACACTAGCGCACGAAATAAACTGACATAGGTCCGACCTCGACAAGCGCTCGTGCGCATCTGATTGCATCGCCCCGGCGCAGTCAAATAAGTACTACTTTTATTTGATTTATTACAAAATAACTATAGCAATTTTAAATAAAACAAAAAATTTATAGGATAAAGCAAAAGTGAAATATTATTTTAGTAAAAACTTTATATTGAAATAATACGAAATACCAGAGATATTCTGACTTGTTTTGAGGTAATTTTGATTAAAACTTGTATCAATTCCAGACCTTTTTTTATACTCATAAAAGGTCAATATTAAAAATATATTTTATAATGATGTTAGTAGAGGATACATTCAATACAAAAAATAATATTTTGATGGGCAGTGTTATCCAGTTTTTACAAATTAGAGCTCTCAAACAAGGTCTGTTCCCCTCTTTTACTGAATCATACATCAGCAGAATGATGATTACTGCATAATTAAATTAAAAAAATAATATCTGTTGTATTATTACTTTTATTATTACTTATATTGTTTAAGACGAAGAAATGGGCTATCTTTATAATGTAATTTTTTTAAGTAATAAACAGCAAAAAGTATACAATTACGACGGCGCAAACCTTGCACATACGCATTTTTTTTGTAATAGGGCTCTTAAGACAAATTTGGTAGTAATATACCTGGTGAACACCACCACAGGTCTGTCCTAAATCAGACCATTTCATTTAAAATACACCTACAACCGTTCTATATTTTTCTTTGGTTTACGCTATAGTTTTGTTACAGAAATTCACATGACCTAAATTAACGCAAATTCATGAAGTTTGCTCTTGGACATTTATTTTGGATATCTATTTCCATTTATCGAATACTGAATTCATACATTACATATTTATTGCGTATATTGGAGTGCAAAATACCAGATCTGAAACAATCAAAGATTTAACGATTCAAAGAACTGATTCAAAAGACGTTGCTGTCGTTCGGAAATAGTGAAATGTTGACACAGAGTACATTATACTATACTAATGTTGACATTATTGATAATGTCAAACACAGATGTCAAATGACCGTGAGTGACCGGTCGTATTTTTGTTGCTCATTATGTGAAATTCCTCAAATTCCTGTTTTTTATCACTTGATCTCTCAAATTGGATCGTACTAATTGTAGTACTGTTTCTACAATATATTAATACAAATGCTTATTCCAAGACTTATAGGAAGTGCATTATTGGTATGAACTTTTGCATTAAACCCTGTTCCGTCTTATTTATTTTTGTGCATTCATTTAAGTATTTATAAGGCTATTGTTTTGTTGTAGTTACGTGTAGCTAGTGTTTGCGGAGTCGGCATTATGGCAGCCAGTGGGAAAATATGTAATACCCGTCGAATGCGCTATTTATCGCAAAAGGAAGCAGCTTCTTTAGATGAAGAGCTTTTCAACGAGTATAAATTCAGTGTCGACCAATTAATGGAGCTAGCAGGACTCAGTGTAGCGGCTGCTGTTGCACAATGTTATCCAGCAGCTACGTATGTAAAAACATATGTATGTAATAAATATTATGATAAATTACATAACTACAATAACACTAATATACTTTTTTTTATCTTGTCTTTCCAGGCATCCTAATTCATTAGTGATTTGTGGTCCAGGAAATAATGGAGGTGATGGTTTAGTTGCAGCCCGGCACATGACACTATTTGGCTACAATGTTTCAGTTTACTACCCAAAACGCACACCTAAACCATTATATGAAAATCTGCTTGAACAATGTGTTAAGTTTGGAGTCAATATACTGGAGACCTTGCCTTCTCAACAGATACTAAATAATGACTATCATGTACTAGGTGATGCTTTGTTTGGCTTCAGTTTTAAACCACCAGTTAGAGAAGAATTGAAGCCTGCATTAGATGCCCTTATAAATTCTAATTTGCCAGTTTGCAGGTAATATTGTTGTGCTGTTATTTCCATGCTAGGGAACTTGAATGTTACTTAAGTCAATAATTCTCTTGACTTTTGAAATATCTCATTAAGTTTATCACATTACATAACATGTTGGAGACCACTAATATTTTTATTTTTTGCATTTCAGTGTTGACATTCCTAGTGGTTGGGATGTTGAAAAGGGGCCAAGCTCTGATAAAGTGCTCAGGCCAGCTCTTCTTATATCACTTTCGGCGCCAAAACTTTGTGCAAGACCTGAGTATTTAGACAATGCCAAACATTTCCTTGGTGGACGATTCTTGCCACCCAAAATCATTGAAAAATATAATTTAACATTACCACAGTATCCAAAACAAGATCAAGTTGTTCAACTTTCTTGTTAATTTATAATGTATTTGATACCAGTCCTACATCTACTCCATCAACCACTTTTATAGAGTAATAATTTTATCTAACTGGCTAAGAACCTGAGTTTTGGGATCCAAATTAATGAACTATCCGTATTATGTATATGGGTTACAAAGAATGAAATAAAACTTGTTATTTACATATTCAATTGCTTTTGTATTTTGTTGACCATTACCTAAAATGCAGTAGTATATTCATGCTGCTGCTGATCGCCAAGTAATGAGAGAGAAGTATTATTTACTGATTATTTTGCTTCAAACAGTGAATACAAAATATCAGTTAACCCGTTACATATATGGGACAGTAAACTAAGCTTGAAATTACATTGTGCAACATGTGTGCAACTTTGATTGAGTCTGAGTTAACTCTCTGCCCCAGTCATTCGAGCCTCTGACTCGTATTAAATATCATGACCATACTGAAGGTGACAAAAATTTTGTAAATAAGCTTGAAGGGAATGAGATTCCTTTTCTAACTCAATTTGCAAAATAAAAGGCTCGATTTATGTTATGATACATTATTTTCTCAAGCTTCATTCCTTTAGTTCTTCTTGTTAGCAGCACCGTCGTTTTATTTTGTTTCGAATGCGAAGTTAGTAATTTTGTTTGACGTAGAAGTGACGTTTGTGTATTTTCGCGCCGAAATTTCCCGCGACCGGCTGTCAAACTGTTGGTGAGGTCAGCGACTGCAACGCGTCGTGAATTTAACTTCTGTTTTATTAATTTGTTAAGCAGTTTACACAAAGAAACGTAAGTATTATATATGCTTTTAAACTCCACAATGTAAGAAACACATAAATTATGGTTTAGATTTTGTATTTCCGTCTGGTTGACTCAGCAAAACCGTTAAGGTTTCACGGTGCCCTAACTTCCCAAGTTCTCATTGATGTTTCCTTGTTAACCTTTGTAATTTTATTTAAAAGTCGAGACCACAACACAACACTGGATTTAAAACTTCAGTAGAAAGACAATAACATCGCTTACATCAACAATAATTGATTTTTACTTGCAGAACACCATGTTTGAAGCACGCCTCCTCCGTAGCTCCATTTTGAAGAAGGTTTTGGAAGCCATAAAGGACCTGTTGACACAGGCTACATTCGATTGTGATGACAATGGAATCCAGTTGCAGGTAAGCTAGTAATTTTGGCCAAATTCTTGATGAATAGTACCTAAATAACTGCCTTTTACCTAATTAATTACCTAGACTATATTTTGAGTTTTTTTTTTTTACTATATTACTTATCTTCTGCTTAGATCTACTCAGAACAGTTCTTAGTATTCAGGCTATTTCAGCTATAATTACTCCAATTTAATTGAGTTTTTAACATTTTTAAGGCAATGGACAACTCTCACGTATCACTGGTATCTCTCAGTCTGCGGGCAGATGGCTTCGACAAATACAGATGTGATAGAAACATTTCAATGGGCATGAACTTAGGAAGGTATGTATGTCAGAATGGCTTCTTTGCATGTGTATTATAAGCAGGGCTCGGAATTAGGTAGAGTTTTTTATGTACTTGCATCGAAATGTTGATATTAATGTGGACCTTCCCGGGATTTCTAATGGACAATCCCGTGTGGCAAACAATATTACGAATAAATAATAATAAAAACCTCAGAGATAGACAAATAAAACAAAGATAATTAACATATTTTTTTTATTAGTTTACATTAATTCACAATACAAATTGTTGAAAGTCTGTAGTAAATTCTCATACGCATATTTAGGATTTACAAGACACCCAATTTAATGAAATCCAAATACCATAATTATTTAAAAAACTATAGGAATTAAAAAAAAAAATTGCACTTCTTGAGGGACTTTTAACTCCAATACTAGAGATATACCTTTTCAAATTATTAATTTAATTTTGTAATGTGATCCTAAATACTGCTGTTTCTAAATTCTGGTCAAAAATAGTGGAAATTTTGACAAATAACACCTAATTGTTCTACATTTTGACAAATATAAATATATGATTATCTATATCTATCTAAATACTTAAAGAAGGCAATTTTATTCATTCTGTTAATTTACCCTACATACAAGCCAAGTGTGTTAAATCATTTCAACAGAATATCTAGTTCTGTTTTATTGACTACCAAATCAATTAATTTAATTAAATTAACAAAAATGATATCTCCATTTCAGCCAATCCTGAATCTGTTTAGGAATTCTTATTAATATCATTGTTTTTACAGTATGTCAAAGATCCTGAAGTGTGCAGGAGACAAAGACACAGTCACTATCAAAGCACAAGACAACGCAGATACAGTCACATTTGTGTTTGAGAGCCCTAACCAGGAGAAAGTCTCAGATTATGAGATGAAACTCATGAACTTGGATCTAGAACATTTGGGTAAGAGTCATCCACTTATATCTCAAGATACTGAGTAGTCTTTTAAACAATGAATGGCATCTATTGTCAAATCAGATCTATGGAAAACAATTTTCTACGTCTGTAATAATAGAATTCCCTAATAACTAAGGATATCATTGTTAAAACTGAACATATATTTTTGTATTGTTATTACTGACTTCTGTCTGCTTATCAAGTTGTGTTTGTGCAGGTATTCCTGAGACAGAGTACAGTTGCACCATTCGGTTACCAAGTGGAGAGTTCGCGAGGATCTGCCGTGATCTCTCACAGTTTGGAGAGTCCATGGTCATCTCATGCACAAAGGAAGGTGGGTTATCACTCTTTTAAAAAAAATAAGTGTTTCAATTGTAATATACAATAAATAAAATCTTTTAAAAAGGCACTGGGTCTTGTTAAAAATATAATACATACAGTGTCTAGGTTAAGGTCGTAAAAGGAAAAGATATGACAGTTAAAAAATACCATATTTGATTTACACCTTGAGACAGACTTTTAGCTCCAATTACTAGAGATATTTACCTTTTTAAATTATTATTAGCCGATTTTGATGACTGGGAAATATTTATAATATCCTATCAAGTCTTGGCCTAAATAGATATGAATCACCAAGTCATGTTGATGAGTGAGTAATGTGTTCATGTCGTCGTGAGTCACTTTGTGCCGAGATTATTATTATGTTTTTGATTTTAATTATATGAATATCTTTTTTCCACAGGAGTAAAATTCTCAGCCACTGGTGACATCGGCTCGGCAAACATCAAGCTCGCACAAACAGCATCCATTGACAAGGAGGAAGAGGCTGTTGTCATTGAGATGGAGGAGCCTGTGACCCTCACATTCGCCTGCCAGTACCTAAACTTCTTTACCAAAGCCACCTCGCTCAGCCCACAGGTAATTAATTGCCTTACATATTTTTTTCATATTTTCTATACAACAGAGGTTTCTTAAGTTATTATTTGCGGCGCAGCTAGTTCTAGTATTTTTCACGGCACCCCCAGGTAGGGACTGACAGGCAATAAATCGTGTTTCAAGTATTATTATACTCATTAAATCAAACCGAACGATTTTGTAGCGTTATTATATCAATACAAGTTTATTTTTTTATTTACAGGTACAGTTATCAATGTCCGCTGATGTCCCGTTGGTGGTTGAATATCGCATTCCTGATATAGGCCACATTCGTTACTACTTGGCGCCTAAGATCGAGGAGGAAGACAGCTAGATTAGATCTATGTTAAGTTTGTATTATAATCGTGCATATGTTATGTTATACTTTCTCTCAACAATTATGTTTTCAAACTTGTTATAACCGTACACTGTGTGTATCGCTGGCAACAATGTGATAAATGAGAATTGGATAAGACTAAGCACCAGTTGCTGAGGTTCTGGATAGATCTTATCTGGCCTATAAAATATAACCTGACCAAATTTAAAAGTGACAAAAGTTATACTTGAAAAAGAACTCACTTTCATTTATTCTTAGTTATATGCACTGCCAATAAGGTTTATCTAACACGTGCGAATTGGGGCTAATACTAATTCGTCAATGTTTGTATCATTTCCAAATAAAACCATCTTATACATAGAATTATTTTTTATTCTCCACAATAGTACAAATTACTTCAATCATGTCGCACATGAGTATTTAATTAAGAAATTATATGTATGTTTTCTTACACCATCAATAAATTAATAGTACTAACACAAATTGGAATGGTGAACTTAGAGCATCACATCTTATCTGAATGTCATTACATTAAACCTTACTTCTAAACAAATTATACCCCCAAAGGCATTTCATAAAATTATATTGAGAGATCAAAATACACAAAAGGCATTCGACATGAAAAATGATATCTAATGCATACTGGCAAATTTGCGCCTGACTTCACATAAATATTAAAAACATGTACCACTTTACTAAAATTGCCCACTCACTAGTATGCATTAGATAACACACATTTATATTTTAATACTATTAGAATCTGACAATGCAATATTATTATTATTAGATAAACTACACAGTTACATATAAATTAAAATCTACCAAGGTAGAACATGAATTATGAAATTGAATGAATCCAATTAATGTAACATGATACGTTTATATGATTACGATTATGGAATGCCCGCAGTGCTAACATATAGGGGAAAATGGAACGTAAATATAACTCTATCAATTAATATAGTCAAATTACTTGTTATAAGACTAGAAGTAGTACTTAAAATAGTTAACTAGGGGATTATAAAAATAACTCACTCAAGAATACTAAAGTAAATTAAGTAATCGTAAGTACGAAAGGAGGGTGGGCAGGAATAAGTGAACTAATAAACGCGATTTCGCTACGAATACACTCAAATGAGAGATAAAATGTATGAAAAATAGCGATATTACATAGTCCTCAATAACATGCGACTTACTGGTATTATCTTGCATCTGAAATAAGTATCGAAATGCATTGATTTGAACTATGTATTATCACCGTAAAATTAGTGCAAATACATAAATACATTCGCCATTTTATTAAGTTAAATAAAATGATGCAAATTTAAATGATGGCGGGTTCGCGAAGCCATCTTCGTTAGTTACCAATTGTAACAATAGATGTTGTATTTATGTATTTAGTGATCATGTTAATGGCTTGTTTTCGTAATAGTATAAGATAGCAGTTTATTTTCCTCATTCGCATTTGTGTAGTCAGTCAAATCTTAGTAAGTATAAAGAAAACACTTTTTTGAATGTTAAATAGATTCAACTCCTTGGTGGCCTTGAATATCATGCGCTTCTGTGAGCCGAATGCTACAGGATTCCGCGTGAGGCTCTTCTCGTAGGCAGTTATGCCTGATAATTATACCAATATGTGTCTGAGGTTATCTGTAGTGCTATGTTATACTATTCCGTCAATACGTAGCGTAGATCGCGTAGTTCACTGCTTCCACTTCTTGGCGGCGAAGAGCTCGGCGCGTTGCTTGAGGAACAGCGAGTAGCTCTGCTTGCGCGGCGCCAGCTCCTCGCCCGCTCTCTTCTTGTCGGCGCCCGGGTACGCCCCGCGCCGGCCGCGCCCTCGGCCAGCGTGCCCTCGACCTGCGCCCGGCAGACAAGGTTCAGACACAAAGCATTGACATCAGGAAATCATAGCTTAAGATATTAATATGTAATCTCAGCCATACACTACTTAAACGAGAGCTATATGCCTCGCCTAACTGGCAACTACATACGACGCACAGTACTTCGCCTAGAACATGCTAGGTGGACAAAATTCATGTTATCATTTCCTGGAAATCTTAATTGCAAAACGCAAACAACACCCCCCAACTCCAAATGCCGAGAATCGGTTGTTTGTCAAATTCTTAACTGGTGAGTTATAGAGTCCAAAAGTCAGGTAATGAGTTTAATGCAACCGTTCCGGTAAATCAGTTTAATTTAGCGACACATTCGTGCACATCTCATAGTGGCTTCTAGTAATAATGTGAAAGTTTTTGTGATGGATATTAATACTGAGGGTAAGTACTATTATTTCATATTATATTGTTTTTATCAGAATCTATAAAAATGAATTTCTAGAATTTTTTAACATAATGTATATAATTATGTTGGCGTAATTTTTTTCATAAAAAAAAACTTTGAACGTTCTAAATATACAACAATTTACCTCTATTCGGGCTAGTTTTTTAAATATATCGTAAAAATATCTTTATTGTTTGTAA
This sequence comes from Hypena proboscidalis, assembly GCA_905147285.1. Classification (NCBI taxonomy): domain Eukaryota; kingdom Metazoa; phylum Arthropoda; class Insecta; order Lepidoptera; family Erebidae; genus Hypena; species Hypena proboscidalis. Next base: position 4,530,042 of record LR990129.1, on the reverse strand, counting down.
AAATACACATTTTGTTCAGCAGACATCAGTAGAACATATTTTTTTCTTTTCTTTTCAGAACACGTTTTCTCTATTTCAAGCCTTTTTCGAAGAGTGGTTGAAATACATGAAGTATGAAAAAACGCGTATATATATGACTATATTTCTTCAAAATTTCACTTTGGTGACATTACTGAAAGCAGCCAAAAATAAATAAAGTTGAAGATATCAAACTTTTCTAATAAGATTGGTGCCAAAGGTTGGCTTCAGGACAATCGATTATTAGGATATGAAAGTTACTATTTTTAATTTTGTTTAAGTAGGTATCATGATACAATATTTATCTTGTATGCATTAAATAATAATGCTGTGTGAATATTATTTAAAAAAAAATATTTAAAAAATATATATATATTACAAAATCATACCAAAAACTATTAATAATGCCTCAATATAAAAGCATATCTATATATATACCTTTATATAAAAGCATCTTTATATAACATAAAATAATATTGTCCACCTAGCATGTTCTATACCACGGAATAGGAATACCAAAGGAAATGGTATAAGACACAATTAGTATGGAAACTGCTGTCGCCAAACTCACACAAATAAACCAATAATCATACTTCGCACTACACACAAAGAATTCATTTGATTGGTCGTTTTTATTTTAGTAAAAATAAGCATAAAGCACATGCTATAAATTTGAAAATATACCTTCACTGCTATTGATAAGCTTTATTTTGATAAACTGCAAAAAGTACTTACGACGTTTTGTTATCTTAGTAATGTATTACATTTGACTGACGAGATAATTCCGCTACTTGAGTAGAGATGGCAGTATTTTAGATGGACGCAATTTTAACCTTAAACACGTACGACATAAGGATGAGATTTTGTTTCAGGGATTGATTTTTAGCGCTATTCACCCAGTGATGCGCAATATTGAATTTTATAATTACATTATCGATATCGATAGATACATGATTTCTTATTTGAGCTAACGAGTTTTATATGTGAAAATGTTGCATTTAGTATAATATAGTTTCTTACTATTTTTTATTAATAGACTCGACACTCGCACAATGGTACCAGTAGCTACCGCTCACGTTTTTTAACTGAATCTTTTTGTAACAATACTTAACATGTTGTGTAGCTCATTTTAAATAATCTGGATAAAATAAGAATACTTTATTTTTTAACCCCCGATAACCGAACCCAGCTAACTCTATGTCAGATCAGATCAGATTGAATGTAAAAAGGTAACACTGTTTGTTACCTTTTTACATTAAAAGACAGAATAACTATCGAATTTGTAATATTATATTGTGATTACTTTTCTTTTTTAAGTCTATCGATAAACTCAGTATTGTACGAACTCACACATCACTAAACGAGTAGCGTAGAATCATGGTACAAAAAACTCAGATATGCTCAAGACTGACATATGCCACCATATTTGTGCCAGGTTCTATGAAAATTTGACAACACTCATACATTCCTGGCACAACATACTGAACTGTCATCGTGGTGAGGAGACCTATCTTATTATATCATGCGTAGAATATTCTGTAGAATGTTCTAGATGTTTTTAGTAAGTTAACGAAACATGATTTTTATAAGAAATCATACTTACCGATGGTATGAAACACCTCCATTCATGAGATTTTTTCTTCTACTATCATTTTTACACTCCAGAATAGCACAATACGGCATGGTTAAAGAAATATAAAATAAATACGCAAGATTAGCAACTTGACGCGCTGTCAGAACACGACTGGTCATAGACATGGATTGATTAAGCGTAGCTACGCTTAATTGTGGCACGCGAACCACGCCTACTTCACATTTCCTTTGGTATTCCTATTCCGTGTTCTATACTCAATTCATATAGACTTGGCAAAAAAGATAAACAATAATGGCTGACGAAAAAAAATAGTGATGTGAATCATTTAATGAACTGTTGTGAACTACTCAAAATGGCGCTTTAACATTCATTCAGTGAATGATATTAATTAATTAAAAGTCGCTAAGGTCGGTTAAAAATGGACTTTGATTTAGTTATGTGTCATTCGCGATTGAACGAATCTAAAGAACCGAGTTGCGCGAACCGCACAGTCAAATGGGTCACTTTAGTTGTAGAAAAGGATTAATTCGTTACGATTTGTTATTCACGATAAATAAATTAAATAAAATTTAAGTACAGCTTTCAATAAATTTAAGAATGTTTTGAACAATTTTAATTCATCATCACTGACAAAAACGTAAATCAATCCCGATCGTTCTTTTGTTCACTTGTTCCCATCCCTAAAATCAAATGTCAAACTTCCATGTCGTTGTTTAATCTGTGGTTCTCCTTGGAATAACGAAATTTGTCCTGTAAAGTCTCCTTGGAATAACGAAATTTGCAAAAAGAATACATTTGCACAGTGAATTTACAATGAATTTATGCGAATATTAGTGTGTTGGTGTGTGAACTAGTTTATACAACTCAATGTGGTAACGTACAGTGTGTTATTCTTTCGCAATATCGTAATTTGTAATGGCGGGGGGGGAGGGGGGGTGGTTCACTGTTTGTTTTTGCCGAGTCTATATGAATCGACTATACACGGTACACTGTGCGACGGTATGAAAAGCTGCGTTCCGGTTTGAAGCAGAGCTTAGACCCTGAGATACTAGCACAGGAGAGTATAATAATTTGGATTTTTACATTATATAGAACGCCAGAAGCAAATAACACTATCCAATGGCACAAGCACACCCAGTCTTGGCCCATGTGGAGATTGAACCCACAACACTAGTGCAGTGGAGAGCGGCGAGGCACAACATCTGTCAAATGTTAATGACTGGTTCACCCACTCGTTGAATTACAAATAAGTGCGATCGTCTTACCTGCCCCCCCTCCTCGTCCTCAGGACTCGCGCTTGACCTCGGAGGGCCCAGGCGTGACGTCATCAGCTTCCTCCTCCACTTGGGCAGGGCTGATGAGGTGGTCATGCAAGGTGCGGAGATGACGCAGCAAGTTAGACTTCACGTTGAAACTCTTGTTGCAGAGACCGCACACGAATGGACGCTCACCTAAAATGTTTTATAGGTAAAATCATAGCTCTTGGCGGGTCGTAAAATGCATGGTCTCAGTCACTCGTATAGGGAGAGCGGGATATACGTAAAGCGTGACTTTATGTATATCTCGCTTTCGCGAGCCGCCAAGAAGTTTGTAATTTGTTATAGTTGGTTATTTGGCCGAGGCTACGCTCTGCGAAACAATTTAAATCTTTCCTTTTCAGTCCATCTCGAAATGTAAAAAGTTTTCATAAGAAACTAATTTATTTTCCTAAAACTATGATTGACGCTTTGAAGGTTTTAAATAAAATTTAAAGGTTTTAAAAATTAGTGTAGTTTTGAAGTTTAAAATTTTTAATTTACCGGAGTTTACTCTGATAAATCTAATTCGGTATGTTAAGTTTTTTTTTGTGATTTGTTTTTTATTTTTAATTTGTAGAGACAGTTATTTTAAACAACTAATTTGAATATTTTATTTTTTTATGCATTGGTTATTTTTTTATGATTTTTTAAAGTTTTTGATCTGATGACGTCACAAAGTAGCCTGAATAATTTAGATCCTTGACACATTTCAAGAATATTTAAAAAAAATAAGGAACTTCACCGGGACTTCAAATTTGACAGTGACACTTGACATATGACACGGATGAATGATGCTCAAGCTCATTATTTTTTCTTCATTCTTGCTTTAACTTTGGCTAATTACTTGTTTTGCCGTGATTTTCGCTGTTAAAAGTGATATAAAAAGATAATAACCATTTATAATGAATCGAGCAAAGACTCTTAGTGCGAAATGCTTCATCCTGTCTTGTAAAAACACTACTACTAATATCCGTCACTAAGTTTTTGTGTTGGTAAAAGAAACTCTGAAAAAGAAGTGGTGCGAGGAAGTGAATGTGGAATACGTGCCTGGGCAGCGTTTGTATTGATGTGAAGATCATGTAAACCCAGTAATCGAAACCAGAATCCCTTTTTATGCATTCACACTTTTCCGACCACTCGACCAACGAGGCAGCAAATGTATAAAATATGTAAATAAATAAACAAGTGTGGTTTAAATATTTTTTATATTTAATATTTTTGCACTATCAATAATTTTTCTGTAAATATAAGTTTTCAAAAAAAAATCTGCTTGTTTTATTAAATCCCTGGTGTATTTGAGCATCATAATTTAACCAATGCAAGGTTATCTGTTTATTTTCTTCAAATTTAGGATCAGCAATGCAAAATACAGCTTTACTTTTATTTGCAGCATGCATTTGAGCAACATATCTGTCTTGCACAATACCATTATTAACATAGCTACATAATGTTTTATTTGAAGCAGAGCATTTAACTTCTATAATAAAATCTTCTGCAACTCCATCAGCTATCACAAGTTGTATGTAGTAATACATCGTCTTTTTCATTGATTGTTACAGTTTAGCCGACACTCGATGCTCTGGTACAACTTTAGCTCTTACAATGCATTCGACTTGGTTTCTTTTAACCTCCACATACACATACTCGACAGCGGTGTCAACGTAAGATTCACAAAATGACCTGTAACAATAATTATAAGAAGTCGGTTATTATCGCTTTAATGGTGATATAAGCAATTTGAAACTTGATTACGATAATTTGTGTATCAATATTATTACTTACATCAAAGCCTGGGCCCCGCGGATTTCAGCAATGTTATGGTTATTATAATTATTCATGAACTCCAGAATCATAACATTGTCCAATTTGGGCAAGTTGGTAGAGTTGGCGCGTACAAACTGGTCCATATTTCAAACAAAATCTAAACAGTGGGCAAGCAGTTCTTTTAATCGAGCAGTGGTCAATGTAGTAGGCGATATCAAAGTCCAAAAGAGAGCAGGGTTGGTCAAGAGAAAAGCACAAGGAACAAGCACGATTAGAACAACGAAAAACAAACCAGAAAAGCTACGAACATAACAATCATTGACAGTTAACAGTTCACTGTCAGTTGAATATTTTTTGTAATGCACTGACAATTCGTCAATTCAGCCTACTTTGTGACGTCATTTAGAGGTCAAATGAAAGTCATCTGATTTTACATATTTTTGTTAAAATAAACGCAATCTTACAATTTTAGGAGCTAAAATTACGAAAATACGACTCGGGAACCTGAAATCTCGAAATGGTTTTGGAATTGGCATAGGTTGATTTTTACTTAACATACCGAATTATAGTTCGCGCCAGATAACGCTGCATAAAAGGGTTATTCACTTTATAATAATATGTAATATGTTAAGTTGTAGGCGATAAGTGAATTTATAACAATACATTTTTCTGCCTCTTCATTTACGACTACCCATACATTTTACAGTATCGTTGCTGAATTTAAAAAAAAGTCCCATGTACCTTTTTCAAAATTCAGCGTCGATTATGAGTGAATAATAATGTGATGAAATTGATAAGTCAATAAACCATCTTCACAGCGTTATCCGGCGCGAACTATAGCAACTCAACATCGCTATCCATAAGTATATCTCACCTGTGTGCATACGTAGATGTATGAGCATGGAGGCATGCGACGGGAAATTCTTCTTGCAGTGCAAACAACTCTTGGTTTGCGCGCCCTCTGTGAAACGATTGTGACGTTTTGTTGGGGCACTGTTGTTTGACATGGCCAATTCTAGACAACCGACATCGAACGACATTTAGAATAGGATTCAATAATAGGTAAATCCCACTTGATTCGGCTTTGCCGTAACCCCACACTCGGTACCTCGTACCACACCTCTAATAAACCCACTTGGCAGTATTTTTTATTAGCTGGAATGAATTGACATTTCCAATGTTGTTTTTGGAAAAAATGGACAATATTAAATTTTACCCATGATTGACAAGGAATAAATATCTATTCTATAAGTTTCAATCATAGGTTTTGTCAAAACATTCAAGTTAATAAAAAATATCAAATAATTGAGGTGCAGTGTAGGAAAGTGCAGGAGGTAATGGCAAACTGAACCAAACAGGTAATAGACAATCACAATACATGCAATATCTTGTTTGGCTGTATCAAAAATGAGCACAAGTCATTGCAATGTAAAAAAAAATCCATATACATAACTGAAGTGATTATCATGAGTGTAGCGGGATTAGTGTGTAATAAAATAAATATAAAAGCGTCCAAGATAGGTTAGGTATAAGCAAGATTATAAACATGCATATTAGTATGGCATTGATGTTCGTTCGTCGAGAATTAGCCACATACATAACAATCATAATTCAGCTATGTCAGGAATAAATAAAAATACAATTAGTATCTATAAAAAAATCTGGTGGTTTAGTTATTTCTATTTTTGCCAAGTAATTAGCAACACTGACAGTTTTTCTGTAGTAACAACGTATTTCTTGTAGATATTTTATTTAATTGACTCTAAGACTCCAGTATCCAGATAAAGAAAGTTATACTCTTTCCAAGACTTTATTTTCTTTTTGACAAATATAGATTACTAACAGATATTTCTTTTTGTAGATTAATTAATATTTTTTAGAAATGGATTTTGTGTAGATGACTATAAATATAATGATAAACTACATTAAATTGTATATGTGTAGTGTTTTTCTAAAATATTATAAAATTCTTAGGTATATTTAGCTTGAACTTGAATTCCACCATTTTGAAGCAGTCAATACAAACTACACGATCTAAAAAAAATATTTAAAAATTCATATCAACAAATTCAAATTCAAATCATTTATTTTATGCCCCAGGAGGCGCTTGAACACGTCAAAACATTACAAAAAATGATATAAAAGTAAATAATAAATAATACTCAATAATACTAATTCCTGACGGTCCGACAGACTTTTGTTCTGCGTGTCGTGATCAAAAAACACTGCCAAATGCATTTTGATGCAAACTTGTTGAAGCAACGTAGAGGCAAAGTATGTCCTAATATATTGGTCAAAACTTCGTTCTCTCAAAAATTCTTTAATTTCCTTGGAAACTACTTGTATAATAAATTGAATATTATTTTGAATATTTTCCCAAAAACAAAATTTAATTGTATTAAAATAGTACAAACTTATTTAAAAACAGCAGACTGACCAAACGGAAAATCTTTTAGCTATACTAACGTAAACTCAAAATGTCCCTTTAGCCATCTCATTGCACAATACTCGCGGCCATCATTACACATTTCACTTTACTAACACTCTTATACAATCAACCATACACTCATATACCTCTTCCGAAATGGATTCACACATCACAAACTCAGTAATTCTGCGCCTAACGTTTAACTTATAATTATTATAGAAATGTAAGTAGCTTTTCGTTTTTATTATTATTTGTTTTAATTTATTTTATTTTTAGATACCTACCTAAGGTACCTTTAAAACTGTATCTACTGTGTCTTCTCACATCAGATAGTACCAGATTTTTAGTTATTGTTTTCTTTTTGCTATCAACAGAAAACTGCTTATTTTTTTTAGCCGAGGGTGGGCACTGGTGACCTGTAACGGCTACTTCCCATTTGGTAAACTTCCCATTTCGTAAACCTCAAACTGTACCTACTAAAAAGTTGCGTTTGGTAAACATTATACATTTCATACATTTAGTCCCATTTCGAAAACATTTCAATAATTTTTTGTGTTATATCCCATTTGGTAAACTTTCAGATGAAATGGGTACAGTCAAGTAAAAAAAGAAAAACGAAACTAATGATAACATTGTCATTTATTTTGTTAAATATTTTTAATCACAGGTACAATAGTCGGATTATGTGTACGTATGCCATTTACACATATTGATATTTAAAAACAGAAATAAAAAGTGGGGTGTACAAATAACTTTCAAAAAATTTAAGAAAAATCACAGTTCGATTTGACTATTTCGATGACAAGTTTTATTTTTTTAATAACATAAGTCAATCTAGATGCGAAATCAACTTATATAAAAAAACAATAATCACAGATTTGGTACTATCTTTTTATGTTAATGTACATTAACGACAAACTCCCTTAAGCGTCGAAATCAATTGGCTTTGGTTGGTTTAGCTTGTCTTTCATACAATGTTTCACTCTACATAGCATTACACCCACTCTCAATAACGACAACAATTGAGTAATAAAAAGTACTTTTTAAGTTGCTAAAATTATTAAAAACTGCGCAGCTGTGTACGATCTATTGTCGCTTTATTATCCTAGCCCGCAATAAACTCGACTGTCGGCATCATGCATACCGAACTTTCTAAGAAATTCGTTCTTTTGTTTACAAATTGGGATTGCTTGTACGTGTAGACTGTTGTTGACCATGACTCATAAGTAGGAGTCATGGATTATCTATACCTTATCATATTCAATACTTCCTTTATAACCAAGATGCCTCAATATTGCTAGATATGAATAAAATAAGTAAAAAAATACAACAAAATTACTGGTGCAGCAAAAGACGTCAGACAAAAATAACAGACTATACGCAATAGCGTTCAAATAACATTCTTTTTTATGCACATAACTATGTACTAACAATAGTCGGAAATAAACTTTTTCTTTTTCTAATTTTGATGTTTCTTCTCTCCATTTAACGACAACTCTCTATAACGCCATAAAATGCACAGTCCCTTCAGTGTCGCTATATAGAGTTTACACTGTACATACTAAATCAACTATAAAATATAAAAACAATAATAATCACAGATTTGGTACAATAACATAAAAAATACATGCAAAATCAACTTTTAAATATAAAAACAAATAATAATCACAGATTTGGTACAATAACATAAAAAATACATGCAAAATCAACTTTTAAATATAAAAACAAATAATAATCACAGATTTGGTACATTAACATTAAAAATTACACACAAAATCAACTATAAAATATAATCACAGATTTGGAATATTAACATAAAAAATTTACTACCTACACTACAAAGTTAAAAATCAATAAATAAATTATAAAGTGATACAAGCAATTCTTGATAATTCGTTCAAACAATTTTCCAATGATATTTTTCCACTTTTGTAATCGCCGAGAATATTGTTAATTCGTATATCATTTTGGATAGATTTTTTTCTTCGTTTTGATATACTTTCTCCATTATTATAAAAGCTGTAAAAAATTGTTATGATTAATTAAAGTAATAATGTATAATTTTTATCATATGTGTCGCCTAAAAATACAGGTCATTGAAACAAAAATATGTACCTTTTCAGAAGATTTTCATAATGTTTAATATTGCCTGATATCGTTTCGAAAAATAAAAGAATTGATGGCCTTTTTCCAATTTCACTATTGAAACTCCAATTCCAAGATTCCATGAGGTTTGTAGTGCGGTGTCTTTGTGCGTAGCAGCACCAAATATTCATCATATCTTCATTTTCCAACCACTGATCCACAAAGTAATCATTGAATTCAGTTATAGCTTTTTCTTCAAAACTGTAACAGAATTAATTCGTTGAAGATTATGATACGAAAAACCATATATTACCTAGTTTCTAACGCATAAAAATGGCTGTAGAAAATGGCGGTAGAAGAAATATCCAGAACTAAACGCGTTCATTTCAATACTGCAAAATTAATTTACCTTTGACTCATAACGTATAGCCATCCATCGTTTATGTCTTCTTTTGGTAAATGTGCCAGAGCCATACATAGTTTGACGTGATAGTGAGATTCTTCATGTTGTAATAAGCCAAGAGATTTTGCCTTTCTTAATAGCGCTCTGCCAAAGTGAACAAAACACCCCTTAACAATTATGTTTGGAAATGTCTTTTTAATTGCATTTATTGGAGCTTTTTCGAAATCCAAGGTATTAATATCGGCTGTCCACTCTGGTAAATGAAATTTTAGTTTGTAAAACAGTCTTTCATATGTAGTTTCTTGTTGTCAACACTGCATAAAAAAATGGTACAATATTTGTCCCAGTTTCTGTACTTCCTATGTCTCCGTGTACAACGTATAGTTGAAGAAACGGCTTTGCACAACATTTGAACGTTCCGTCCGCAAAGTAGTGACGGACGTCATTTAAATGTGCAATTGCACTCTTTGAACCAAACACAATCATTCTATTTTCACCGTCAATCTCATCAAACAATAAATTGTCTTTAAAACGGTCAGGAATCACGATTTCTGTAGAGTTAGAGTGCTGAGATTTTGTGATTCCTAGTTGTCTATTTCTGTGTCTATACAATCTGCTTTTAACTTTGTCAAAATTTGGTAATTCTTTAATAATTTCATAACCATTATCTTTCAGCTTTTTAGTACATTTCCTGTATGTAGCTGGAATCGGCTTCAGATCTTCACATATAGTTTGTTTACATTTTTCGATGGCTACTTTCACTTCATTTTTTTCAAAATTCGGAATACAAGAACTGCAGTGAGCATTTTCTCTTAATACATGGCTTCGATTTGAATTCAAAGTTACACTTGCTGAACATCCATCTTTTCTATTAACACAGCGCCACCAACTTGAGTCCTTATTATTTTTCTGTTTATAATATTGATGCCCAGCGCGTAATAAAATTTCACCGCCTCGTGTACTATTAATAATTTTTAAATTCACTGCACCACTAGAAGATCCCTCACCCGACATTGCAACGACCTTGCACTATGCATAAAACGAGTGAACTGATAAGTTAAACCCGGTAATAGATATAATTTACGTATACTTACTTATGTCTATCTCATTCACACCTTTTGTTTAAAACGATGGTAAGGACAATAAATCCCTACCTGAGAACCCGCTCGGTGCTTCTTTTGCGGGAAAAGCACGTGGTATTTTTAGTAGCATCGTGGTATTTTTACAGACTTTAATACGTTTTTTTTACTTCTTCTTGATCAGCCATTCTTTTTGATGGTCGAGATACTATCTCAAGACTGAAGCATTTAAAAATATATACATCTCTAATTTAATACTAATTTGACACTGACTGTACCGTACAAAAATAACAATACTAACAAAGTTTACCAAATGGGATTAAATGTATGAAGTAACGAAATGTTTACCAAACGCAACTTTTTAGTAGGTACAGTTTGAGGTTTACGAAATGGGAAGTTTACCAAATGGGAAGTAGCCCCTGTAACACAGGTTTTTACTTAAAACCTACATCAGGCACCAGTCTCTCACATAAGGTGAAAATAAACAGATGTCTTCAAACTAACCTAATTATAACACCTTTGTGAAGAGATAATAAACAATTTATTATTATTATTATTAATTACAATGATTTGAATTAACAAAATTATAATTTATTAAAATCGATAATTTAGTTTGCCGTGAATACATCACTATTTCTATAGAACGTAACTGTGAACTTACTTTACTGTTTTGTGTTTTGTTCTAGATTTTAATTGCCTGAGCGGCAGATGAAATTGCCACCCATATAAAATAAAAAAAAACAAAATACAAAGCGAAAATTACCATGTTGGCTTTTACATATACTAGAAATAAAAATAAATTGCCGTAATACCAAAAAATATAAAGTCATAAATTTAATTTTGGGTATCATGCTGCCTACCTGCAAATATTAAAGATTGGTACTTTTTATTTTTAGTTTAGTTTTTTCATAAAAACATTTCTTTTTTTAATTTTGCTACTTCTTAACATTCTAGCAGTATGTCAAAAAGAAATTAAGGCTTGGAAAAGGTAAGGTTCTTTCGTAATAATGTTGCCAAACAAAGAAACAATGACTTAATGCAATTTTTAACACTTTGAATTTGCCCACTATAGCACGGATGCCGATAGAATGTGTTCCTGACGTCTGTCAGTTGACAACAATAATATCCAATAGGATGAGACAATAAGCCAAATATTCCTTATCATGTTGGTCAGCTGTCAAACTGAAGCCTCTTTCAATTGGCATAGCTTTATAAAAGCACTTATTTTATACATTACCCAAAGAGCGTACACATCGCATTCTTTCGACGACCGTACTATATCTAGTATTAAGTGCCGAGTAACCACTCAAAAATAATAGAGAAATAACACTAATATTCAGTCCACCACCATAGTTTTTTTTTTGAAATCTTCATAAACAAGGATACCAAGAACTAACAACAGTTTTATGCCTAATTTATGGTTAGACTTTAGTGCCGCGACGCATGGTATCCGATGGAAACTAAATATTATAGGTATAAACGGTGAGACATCAAGCTATTATTTTAATTTTATTAATACTTCATATTATACAGAATGTATACAAATGTAATTTATACAAGGCGGACTTAATGCGAATGAATGGACGGCAATAATTAAATATAACTATAGCTATATATTATTTTCCAGTATAGTCTAATCCTTCATTGCATGGGAAACCATATTTTATTAAAAATGTGTAGCTTGGTGTTTCGCCGTGTGTACAGTGGACCAACGAGTTAGTACGTAGTATGCAGGGCAAAAACATTAATGCCCTAGAGAAAACTAACAGCAATAGATATGCATGTGTGAATAACATAATAATAAGTGTAATAAAGGTGTAGAGGAACAGGGTGTGATGTTCCTCCACCACAAAGGGAGGATCCTCCGACCAGGCTCAGTGGTATTGCCTGGCGGACAGCTGTCCAACGGTAGCGTATTGGAAGTGGTGTGTATATATATACACTTGCTGTGAACATTTCGTTATCGCGATTCAGCGCTCTTTGACAGTTGTGACGAGTGTGTCACTTCATGACGTTGTCAATGTCAAACGTCATTTATTATGTGCGGAGACAGCCACAATATAATTCTATTCACAATATAAAATCCAATAAAATAAATATCCAATAAAATTATCCATAGCTGGTGTTAGTAGGAAGTCTTTACTATGACTTAGAAGTTTTTGCCCTGCATACCTAACTTGTTGGCCCACTGTACATAAACGAATGCAATAAATTTTGATTAATGTCCCAAATGAACTGAACTGAACTAGAGTTTGACTAAATAATTATAATTATTAAGCTATGTAAGTTGTTAAAAATTATGTAAATGTAATGTTTTAACCACAGCCCACATAGTTAACATATTTTGTTAGGAACATATATAATATAAAGAGAATACATAAATAACACTAACCTGTCTCAGTGTGAGTGCTTTGTATATGTCGCACCCATTCAGCGGGGTTCGGGAAGTGCTTCTGACAGAGATCGCAGCGCAGCAATGCCATGGTTTCTTCTGTGTCATCGCTCTATATCAAACAAATAGTTTAGTTAGTACTAGAGACTTAAACGAGAAGAAGCAGCGCTAGCCAAGTGGGAGACTGCAGGACTGCGAAATCAAATGTCTCGGGTTCGAACCCACGGCACACACCTCTATGAATAAATCGTTAAGATTCGTCTTTTCAAAGAAATGTATGTGTGTATTTATCATATAAATTATCGCTTGCTAATGGTAAAGGAAAACATTGTGAGAAAACTTTAATGCCTAATAAGTGCTTAAGGTTGTGTGCAGTCTACCAATCCGCACTTGGCCAGCGTGATGGCCTAACTCTTATCATGATAAGAGGCCCGAGCCTAGCAGTGGGACAAATACAGAGCTGCTATAAGGACTTAAACGACTTGGCGACCGGATGGCGGAGTGGGTAGTGTACCTGCCTGCGACATCGAGGTCGCGGGTTCGATTCCCGCTCAAGACAAATCTTTGTGTGCATGAACATGGGGGTTTGTCTTAGTTTGGGTGTTTCTGTGTATAATATTTACAAAAGAAAAGAATATTATGTATTAGTATCAGTTATTCTATCACCTAGTATAGACTAGGAGATAGAATATATGGGTATAAGCCTATAAGCATAGGCTTATACCCATAGTACAAGCTCTGATTAGTTTAGGACTAGATGGCGTTGTGTGTGAAGTTGTAAGATATTTATTATTTATTAAATTGTGATTTGTCTCTTCCTAATCATGAATTAATCAATTTTCATGTGACGACTGACAGCTCAGTCACGTTGGCGCGAGCAGAACCCCGCCAGGGGAGGGGACTTACAGCAGAGCGGTGTTTCCTCTTGCGCGCATGCGTGGTGTCGGAGCGCGCGTGGCCCTGCACGTGGCGCACCCAGGCCGCCGGCACCTCGAACACCTCCGCGCACAGCTCGCACGCCAGGGGACTGAATGTCTGTGCAACAGAATATGGCAATAAGGCAAACATTTTATAATATTCACTTCAGCGTCCAACTATGCGACAGCAATCCGTATTATTTCTAACGTTTTAATGACTACTCTACATAATACAGAAATATAATGTTTTATAACTATTAACTTACAAGGTTCTCCTCTTCAATATCAACTTCATCAAGCGGCTCGGATTTAACGCTCATCTCTGCCTGGAACATCTCAGCAATGGATCGCTCTTCCTCCTCTATGCTGCTTGCGTCCCAATCCGGTTCATCTTTTACCTGCACCTCGCTTTCTACTGACTTTTCTGTAACAATAAGAATACAATCTTATTAATCTTCTTCTTCGTTGTGTCGATGGCTGAGTCAAATTGTATTAAGACTTGCATCGTTGTGTACGTCACTCGTGGAGGCTTCATATTTCTAATTGTCTTTGTCCAATCAGCTATTGTGTGTGAAGCAGTTTAAATGAAGCCCGCGTCGTCGCGCGTCATCTCTGTCTACAAGGTCATGATCACATTGGATGTGAGTATGAGCAAACGCCCAGAATGTTTTGCACTTTACAAATCACAAATTTGGAAAGGAAAAAATACTCACTAGAAGTCACAGACACAGTGTCATGCGTTTCCTCCGATTCCTTTGGCTCCTCATTGTCAGTATTGATATCAGTCTTCTGTCTCTTGCCATACTTCCTTTCAGCCGCGTGTCTTCGCAGAATTCTTGGAGGAGGCGGCTCGTCTTGTAAGTCTTCACTCACTGCTGTAGTGGCCACTGTTGTAGTGGCAACTGATATTGTTGATCCTGAAAAAAGATGGTAACATGATAGTTGTTTACCTTTTTAACAAACAAATGAAAATATCTATTACATACTTCAATAAAGTATTGTATCGATGGAAGGTCATCTACTAAAACGGACCTCAAATGTGGCCAGCAAAAACAAATTAAAAACTTTACTTATTCTAATTAAATTACTTTATGCACACTCAAAACAAAGTACAAATAGTAGAGTGTAGAGAGTAAATGCTTTGTTATATTTTTTTTTTCTGTTGTACATAACAAAACGTAAAATATTTATTTAAGAAAATGTTATAAAATGACATTACAATAAATTAAATAAAAGTTTCTAGGTACTTACTTTCATTCCATAAACTAATAAAGAGGAATGAAGAGTAAATAATAAAATATAATGCAGGTAGGTACGGGAACAACAACTTTGTTAGGTTTGGCTATAATATCAATAACTAAATAATCTGCAGATTTACGAAAATGTTTATGTAGCATTCAATAGTGTTGCAAAGTTGTTGCAGTGCTGTTGTTTCTGGTCTTTTGCCTTCTTGTACTTGTTGGAAGATCATCATCATCATCATCATCATCATTATGATTTTGCCTTCTTGTACTTGTTGGAAGATGATGTCACTTAAATGCGTGAGCATAAAATCATTATTGTGAAGACTTACTTGCTGTAGAAGTAGCCACAGTGGCCATAGCTGAAGCATCGCTGGTTGGTGCAGGTGCCACTAATATTGTTTGTCCTTTAGGAGCACCTGGCCTGAGCCCTGCTGCACCACCTTCTGTTGTCTTGATAAATACTAGTTTGGGTGGTCCAATAAACATTGGTCTGAAAAAAAAGAATTCTTTTATATAAGAAATTTTGCCATGCATGACTATGGCTGAGATCTATAGTGAAAACCCCTTGCAAATTAGTTATGAGATGGAAGCTTGTACTATTTTACAATTTTTTATGTTTAGAGGTCAATGAGAGTGAATTAATATGTGTGATGAGCATGCTATACTCCATCTATTATTCTGGTATTTCCCTTTTGCTAAAAATACAAGCCCTGGGGCTCATATCCTTTGCCATTGGTAACTGAATAAAAACATAACCAAATACTTATGTAAAAGAAGCAGTGAGCATCTTTTAACTTTGTTTAGGTACAATAAATTTTTTATCACAAAATACTATTGTCAGACAAAAAGACAGTCCACTGTCATTTTAGTACTAACTACCACAGGGGGTTTTGTTTGTCATTGTTTTCCTTAGATTTAAGTATAATTTTATTACCTTTAATAATAATTATATTCAAAAGACTGTATCAAAAAAATACTACTATACTACTATTATTTTAATAAGTTGATTTTTATTTAGTTTCAACACACAAATTATAAATATGATAAAATAACTTAAAATGCAGTTACCAAAATAATGTATTATAATTTATTGTCTTTTTGCTGCTAATACTTTATTAATATTTTCTACATACCTTTGACCTGGAGCAACAGGATTGAATGCTTTGAGGAGTTTTTCATCTTTCTTAACAGCAATTTTTGGTGATGTCTCATCTGGTTTTTTGGCTTGAATGATCTGCTTGGTCACATTTATTGCTGTAGCTGATGCTGGGGTTTTCTCGGCAGGTGTGGTGTCTCCGCTACCCTCATCAATCTGTCTCCATAGACCTCGGATCTTGAGCACTTCACCTGCTTTTAAAACTGTGTCTAGAACCTCATTGGAAACTGTTGTTTCACCTAGAAAAAAAATAAACATGTGATAAAGATAAATAAAGATAAATTTGGATTTTTTACATTAGATAGAACGCCAGAGGCAATTACACTATCCAATGGTCCCAATTACATGGCCAAATATACGCATTCACTCACTCAAGCACACCCAGTCTCAGAACAAATCTTTGCGAATCACACAAAGATCAAAAAATATATATTTTTTAATCTTAAAGTATATAAGGAAAATACAATTGATGGGCAAGAATGATCATAGAACTTATTAATGGTGCCCGTAGATACAGCTTGCCTAGTTTGGGGCAAAAATGAACTGCAATGTAAAGATAACGCTGTAATTGTTGATAAATAAACATGTATATATAATAAATAAACAACTCACCTTTATACATATATTCTACTAGTATTTTCAGGGCCCTCGTCGATATTTCTGACGGAAGCACCACATAGAGCATACCGCCCATTCTCGTCACCGACCGCTGGCCCTCGAACAGAGTGCTCAGGTACACGCTGCACGAACTCAATATGAACTTGTGCGCTGGTATCTGCGACCCGTCCATGGTACAAAGCACCACATCTGTGAACCGCTCCGATCGCAGCAACGCCGCGACCGACCCGTTCAGGTGTGAACTGTGCGAGTGCCATTTTAACTGGTATGTGTCCGTCGACGTCATTTTTCTTATTTATTTTCTACATCTTACACCATAATCACCACCTGCGCCAATTATAATCATTTATTATTTTCAAACATAACCTCACTTTATTTATGTTTACATTTTTAAATTACAAGATCGTTTATTTAACACTCTGTCTCGTAAGCATAACATTTTAAGTTTTTAAGACGTACCTAAAACAAACTACTTTTATTTTTCACGTAAATTAAAATCAAAACAATCTCACTATCATTGTTTACGATAAAATCGCAAAGTTTTAGTTTTACGCCGCTTGGCGCCTTGTGCGTGCGTCTTTTGGAATTTCAATAATTTCATTCACCAATGAGACTCAACGTGATGACGTATGTCCGTCCGTAAGTTAAAACAAAAATGCTAATTAAAATAACTACGTAATCATTTTAAATGTAACACATAAAAATATATGAAAATATTAACTTGTAAATAATTTCAATTTTATATATAAGATTGTATTATAAATGTTGCTTTTAATAAATCAATACTAATAAGACTGTCAACACGTAACCCTATCATTTACCGGATATCCACTTCTGTGATTCAAAAATAGTTTACCTTGAGAACGCATATTCAAATCGATAAAGTCGATATTATTTTTTATGTAA
Organism: Hypena proboscidalis; assembly: GCA_905147285.1. NCBI lineage: Eukaryota > Metazoa > Arthropoda > Insecta > Lepidoptera > Erebidae > Hypena > Hypena proboscidalis. The sequence goes on along the minus strand of LR990129.1, from coordinate 4,512,140 downwards.
TGGATTATAGTTCACACAAATTTACATCCGCTTTCTCTAAATTCACAATTTACTAAAAAAAATTAACATATTAACTAAATAATGAAATAATACGATTGCGCGCACCCACCGCGTGCGACCCTCGAATCTGTTGTGCGGCGGCTGCGGCTACAAAAATCGATAGAATTGGTATTGATTTAACTCGTGGAGCGGGGTTGCGCGTTTATCTTATCGATCTGATGCGAAGCAGCGTCGCGTCGGTTGGTTCAGCGGAGCGCGCCTGCGCCATGTCGCAAGGGGAGAGTTTGGTTCGGCAGCGGCCGCGGCGCGGCGGCGCGGCCGTCGCCCGGCGCCCGCCCTGCCACCGCATCACCACCCTGTTCACGCGCAAATCGTTCTACTCCTACCTTTTCTACAAAATATACGATTTGTCGTCTATTGTATATCATCGATATAATTATGAAAATACACCCGATTTTGTTATGTAGTCAGTAAGCCTCAATTGATTAAATTTAAAAATATGCAATACGATACGATCTAATCCTCGGTCCTCTAAAAGTTTATTTTTACTTTACCAAAACTGAGAAAGTAGTTTTATTAGAATCAATTACAGAATCAATTCTACTAGTTTTTACGAGGAAATACGAAACGTGTCCACTCCAAACGTAAAACAAGGTATCGTCAACTACAAAGTATTATAATTATTTTCTACTATAACAAAGTCAAGCGTTTGGAATAAGAAAATATGAAAAAGCTACTAACAAAAGAGAAGTCTTAGGTGAGAATCTAACCAGGAACCCTCACTTACGCTTACCCTCTTGGCTTCAGGCCTGCACGCATCACGGCGCGCAGCGGCGATGCACGGGGTGCACACCCCGTCAGTCACCCACTATGAAATGCGCCTAGCAAAATTAAATATTTTTATACAAGTCATCATGCCACTTTTCTGCGCATAGGTACTTGCACTATCAGTCTCGTAAGACCTCTTTTAATATTATTAATATATAGGTACTTGTAAATGAACTGACGACTTGTACATTTACTAATAGCTAGTATATTTATTGCACATCTTTTTTACGCAATCAACTCGGCCGAAGGGCTACGCACTACTCGCTACGTACATAATTACTCGAAAGTTCGGAGAACAGTATTTTTTTGCATCGGTTAAGCCGAAATTACACCGTTTCATTTGGCTTAATATTGTTTCAATTACAGGCTTTCAATTATTTCGTTTTAATGGCATTAAATATTGAACGATGACTTTATTTGAATGAATATGAAGCAAATATGGAATCGAAATTTAACTACGTAATTTAGTCTTCAGCGATCCTATTTTTTTTAACCGACTTCTATAAAGGAGGAGGTTTTCAATTAGATTTTTTTTGCATGCATTAAAACCCGGTGAGTACCATCCATCCATTAGTTTAGAATTCATTAACTTCATTAACTAACCAATGTTTAAACTCAAAGAAAACAAAATGAAGTCCAAAAATATTAAAAATTGCGTAAAATATTGTTGCTATGTATGTAGGTACATATCTATCAATCTACGTTTTATATTCGTGGAGCATTCGAGCGCGTTGTGTGGGACGGGCTTGCGCTGATCGCGTGCGCACACAATATTGATTTCCTCTGACCCACGCTTTCCTATCCTACAACGTCCCCCATCTACCTACGCTGTACCTACGCAATATAATATAACTATCCATTGCATAGCTAAATGCAACCCGTTTTTCCATGCTTTCATTTGCAAACTCTATTTGGGTACAATTAAAATCTATAGAGCATTAGTACTAGCTAATATTTTAACTGCAATGATGCGATGTTGAAAGAAAACGAATGTTGACTATAATAATATTGTTATTATAATCTCTTATCTAATTTTGATAAAACTATGTTTATGAATACTTAGATAAGACTACAAAAAAGTAATTTTCGAGCCGTTATTAGATCCTAATTAGAAATATAAATAGGAGTAATAGTAAATATTATTGTACTGCTAAATGCCCATTAGTATAAACTTAATAAAATGTATTGTTGCTTATAGATGGATAAATAAAGATTTAAAATAAATAGAAATAATAGAGAAACAATAATATTATGTAAATAGTGTTTTTAAAATAATGATGCTGTCTTTTGAGATAAAGTATTTAAATAAAAGTATTATTATGGTACATAATCGTATTATGTATCTGGTATTTCGCAATACATATATATATGTACAATATAATATATATGTACTGTAACGCTAAATTTATGAATAATAATGTATTTGCACACAGATTAAAGGGCAAAACATGCTGTACTACCTACTACTGCTGTAACCATGTGGCGAATAAATGAATTCTATATAATTATATTTCTATTTTTAACGACATCGACGACACGTGATGTACTTAGGGATGTTAGGGAGCTCCATAACCGTAACCTAATCTGAAATAAAGGGTTCGGATTAATATCAGAGAGGGGCGAAGCCTAATTGTGACACATTATTACAAGTTGTTTTGATCGGCCGGGCGCAGCCGACACAAGCCGCACGCATCTTTTGATTTCTTCCGTTGTCGTCTTATCATACTCGTAGCTAACTGACTTGTGAGCAATTTTACATTCACAAATAGTTCGATAAATTGAAACAAAAGTGTTGTGTCACGGCATTGATTGAATTAGTACAAAATGCGTCCCAAGTTGAGTGCTATTTGGTAATTTTTTGATGAAATTGATGTCGACTTCGCAACTTAACGTAAAGCAATTAATGATTAAGAATAAATGAGTAACTAATTATAACAAATAATAAAAAAAATGGACAAGTTGCGACGGACTCGCACACGTAGGGTTCCGTACCACTATACATCTAAATAAATGTTTTCTTTTTTCTTTATTATATTGGAGTTGATTGAATGGAAGGTATAATGCGGTGTACGATTTATAACGTATTAAAATAAACTAATTATTAGATCTCGTTCAAACCAATTTTCGGCGGAAGTTTACCGAAGTTTGTTTGTAATGTACATCATTATTTTTACATTTATCATTCCCTTATTTTTAGATTTTTTTTTAAATAGTTTTTTTCGATCTTTGTTTTGCATTTTCTGTGAAGATTCACTATTGTAACATATATATATATATATATATATATTTTTTTTTTTTTTCATCATCGGAAAGTAGAGATTTCAACGAACAGAAAACATACCAATTTTTTGAAAAAAACTGATATTTTGGCGGGTGAATTTTCGATCGAAAATTAGGGTGCTTTTTCGATATTAATTCAAAATAAGGTGAAAAAATAAATATTTCTAATCAAATAAATTACAGCGTATTTGGGACATATAAAGGAAAGTTTTCACCAAATTTTGTGAAAAAAAAATTGTAAAATAAAAAACCAAAAACTTGGTTTTTTTAATGTTTTACACAAAAGTTTAAGATCTTTTTATTACCAACAACTTTGCTATTCGACTTTTTTCCGTAGGACTTTTAGTTTTGCCGGAAATCGAGAAAACCGTTTTTTACCCTAAAACCCTCCCCTCTTCCCCTTCCCGATCTCTGATCGTCCGTAAATTATTTTTTCTTTAATTTTTATGTTATTCTCCTTCTTTTCTAATGGGTTTCATCCTACAATTATTTTTTTTGGTTTAAAAAATTATCGACATTGGGCTAATACTTTTGTTTTACATTTTCATTTTAGGTAGATTAGATATTTATTTATAATAATATTTATTTTAAATAGCTGTAATAATTACTCAAAGACTGATTGTAATTAGTACCAAATGGTGACATATAAATAAAACCATTTTACTAGCTATAATAATATGTATGTATTCTCAGTACAAGGATAGTATTTCTTCATTAGAATATGTATTCCACTTTTGAAATTTCTTAAAATCTAACATCCTTAACCGAAATTATTCGAAACTAACGGATAATCCGAAATAATTGAATAGCCGCATCAGAATCCGTATCCGGTATAATAATCAAACTTATATCCGTATCCAATCGGTATCCGAAATTTTATATCCATAACGTCCCTGATACCTACATACAACGTTCAATATACCTAAGTATATAGAAGGAACTTTGTTTTTCTTGAGATGGAAGAAAATCTGAAAAACGTTAATATTATCGGAAAAACAGACAAATTAGAAGACTCACCTCCAAGACGAATAATTGGTTTTCTTACCTTTTTATTTTCATTATTCTTTATTCATTCATTTCGTCATGTGGTTCTTTAGTGGGAGGTGAATAAAGTTTTTTTTCTATCTTCTGTCAACTAAATGTAATAATGATGTTATCTCGCAATAGTTTTTTCAAATAAAAAGTTCCAAAAGTACTGTATGATTCTTATATTTAATTAGCTTTTATTTAACCTGCGTTAAACTTTACTGCTCTGCTCCCGTAGAGTTTAGCGTAATCTAAAATATAAACAAAACATAACATTAGTGCCGGATTAAGCCTGCGCAGCGCGGGGCCTGTAGCAAAATCTGTCAGGGGGCCCTTTAATAATTTTTATATATTCTTGGGTCTTTGGCCTGCTATAGGTTTTAAAGTTTATGATATTAAATAAAACGTAACTATTAACTATTAATTATAAAACAACTTTTTTTTATTAAATGTGGGCAAATTTAGATATAACGTTTTCCATATATAATTCTTTAAGCAAATCATGCTCTACAAGCTGGCTCATTTATATCGGTCAGTATGGGTAACTCTGTACAAAACATACACAAATTTGTTCTTACAAACAAGATAATTATTATACGCCACTATTTAAATTTAATTATTTTTATGGTCAGACAGGCGTTGGAGCGCGGGGCTCTTCAATTCGCGGGGCCCGTAGCATTTGCTACTCTTGCTATATGGCTAATCCGGCACTGAAGGGTGTGGCAGAGGTGTACAACACCCACATTTCACCTGTTATGTTTAGGTCCCATCCCATGGGATATGAAGTGACGGAAAAATCTCAAATAACATTTTTGCCCGACCCATCAATCGAACTCGAAACCTCGCGGTTAGTGATACCCAAATATATCGCTAGACCAACGAGGCAGTTCAATGCCGTTTTTATACAGTACTGTGCTCGTTAAGATCATCTAGTAATAATTAATTATACTTAAGTAAATTAAGTAATATGAAATTCAATTTATTTTATTTATTTTTGTTATTATGTTTCATAGTACCTATTATTTACTGCTTAAGACGTACACAATCGATATTCAAATATTAATAATGAGGATTTTATTTTTAAATTCGATTTCCGTTCTGTGTGAATGTGTTTTTCTGGTGGGAAAATCGATGACATGTAAAAACAGTTTAGTATAATAATTATGTCTTATAAATTACAGAGTTACTTATAGTGGTTGATCTTAATAGGCCACTCTGCATTTTCAGATTGTAAATTTTGACGTAACAATTTTGCTTAGCGTTTTATCGTTCCTGCCTTCCTCAGCTATCATGGAATAAAGGCGTGATTTTATTTATATATGTATGTATATGATATTATGTTGTAATTCACATAACATCTTGCGAATTATTTATAAGTGGTAATTTTTTTTTGGACGAGTTCCTTTGTCACCTTTCACATGGCGCCCGACAATTGTTGAACTTGCACTTGGTTATTTGCCAGTTTTAGCATCGTAGATTATTATATTTAATATTTTCCTTGGATACAAAACATGTCATCAAAGAATAATAATTATGAATGAATAAGCTCTCTTTTTTATACATGCACATCCCATACTAGTTGTTCTCGCTGCTACCGTATGACGGCGACCGGCTTTGTTTGTAAAGTACCGTCGCCTATTATTTTAACATAATAATTTTTATGATAATCATTGTTATAAACGAATTACTATCACTAAAGAATTTGTACAATTATATATTTATATTATTTAATATTTGAATTACAATTCCAATAATTTAATGATCCATTTATAATTATCTACATGCTATAAGTTTTTAAATAAGTTTCATATACTTGTAAAATCATATATAATAATAATATTTTGTACATCTAGGATTAAATATACACTAGATTAGTGCATAAATCAATGTATTATATTATTGAATAAAGAAATTTAAAAAACAAAAACAAACATCCCATACTAAACAACAATATGCAGTATGCAGTCAATTGTCTAAATTATTCATTGGCTAACTAAACTACACAAAGTCATTAAAAAATCTTATATATAATACCATGGCCCTGGTAGCCACCCTGTATTTAATTTTTTGATAAGCCTTGTACGCTACGAGTTATACGATTCAGATTGAATGTATTCACTCGGCCATAAGCCACTGTTTTTTTAACTTGTCAACCCTGCATGTCAAGCTGCGTGTGTTATTGTTGCTAGAACAAAGACTTTTTTCTATAATCTCGGGAAATTTATGATAACATAGGCTTATCGGCGAAAACAAATCTTTGAACAATTGGAATAAGTTTTATTATTAAAATTATGGAGATAATTTTTTACAATTTTATTAAATTTTTAAATCCCAAACTTATTATTTTTATTACCCAAATTTACGACGTTTGTTTGGTTTTCGCAACACGACCAATTACGAGAATATATTATGGAATGCCCATACGTGTTTGATGTTCATTTAATTTTATGAAACCGCTTACGAATTTAAAATGTAAATTGCTTTTTAGCATTAGATATAAATGTGGGAACATAGAGAAAATTAAGCCAGCAACCCTAACAGCTGTCAAACCTTTCAAATTCAATAATCAATAAAGCAATTTTTCTTCGCTTCTGGCTGCTGTGTGCTGCTGATTCGTGTACTTTTACAAATGGACTTGTTAATTTCAAATATAGTGTAACAACCTATTTTTGAAAAGAAATGAATCCCCAAAGTAAGTCGACGGCTCTGTCCGCCGATTTGAATAACTTCATATATGGAGTATCGCGGCGGAACACCCAAAACGCCCCTGACTTGACGAAGACTGGCTTAAATCTGCTGAAGACCTTCCCGGCTGCAAGAGATGCTGTATTGGAATACTTTGCGATGGTCTTTCACGACGCAGTGAACGTATCAATCAGCCAGAACGATTATGAGGTATTTGTCTATCATTAAAACATAACTCCAACAGTTCAATGCTTACTTTTTTTGGTTTATTGCTGTAGACTGATTTATTGATTTTGTCTAGCCCTCTCAGCACATACTTCATCTTGTTTTTGTGTATGTAGCGAAAGCTGTCGTCTAGCTTCAAGTTAGTAGTGAATGTGTTTAATGTGTTAAATCTACTGTTATACTTGATTTTATTGCATGTTTATTTGATAATAGTGTTGTTATATTCACTCAAAGTTGTTGTCTATTGTCTCATTAGCACATGGTGATGTACTTACAGTGGGATAGGTGGACAAAGGACATTGGTGAGACTGCTTACAAAATGGAGGCAGATAGAATATTACATCAGATTGGAATTGTGTGTTCAAGACAAAATTGCTTATAATTTTCATTAATGAAATGAAATGATTAAATTAGATAAATACCAATTATTTTTACTTCAATTTGGATTCAATTAAACTTAGAATTTTTTGTTGAGTTTTCCCTTTGCATTAAAACAATAGATTGTCTGGGTGTGTCAACTGGCTAAGATTTACTAAACTTACACCTTTGTCCCATGGGGTTGGGCAGAGATATTCAAACATCATGTGCTATAATTAACACACCTCTTTTGATCAAATGTTATAAGATTATTTTTATTTTGTTACAGGCAGACATGGGCAATGGTTCCTTGGAGAGTGTCAGCATGATTGGTCCAGAGCTGTGCAACCTCGGGCAGTCATGGGCGCCCTTCATAGCTCCATGGTGCATCAACCTCATCATGGACATAGCGACCAAGAAGTCTAATGTGCCAAGTATGTATTCTTATTATGCTAGCGTCTCATTTCTTTTCTTTAGATAATACAAGTGTCCAATTTAGAAATTGTCTTTTTTATATACCTTATGTAGCCAACTGCAGTCTGCATGGACTGCAGACTGCAGTTGGCTACGAAGGGGTGTGGTTACCACTTACCATCAGGTGGACCTGATGGTAAGTGGTAACCACACCCCTTTACAAAAAATGTTGTAGCAGTGAGTAGTTTTTTCTCTTGTGTTAATAACTTTAATGTGTGGCAATAGTCTTCTTAATTTTTTTTATATTTATTTGCTAGCATTTATAGGCATAGAGATCCTTTACCTGTTAACAGTTATCTGTTTGATAACATAATATTTTTTTCTAAAGCATTTGAGTAATATACTTAATTTATTATTCTGATGAGTATAGCTATAGCACATCTTGATTGATATGTCGCCATCGATTCGCGGCCGCCATTGATTCGCGGCCGCCATTTTGATGAAGTGTATGGGCGTGGCGCCCAACAGGGACTGTGCGGAATATTTGCATTTGGCTATACATACTTAAAATAATAACTATATCCTATAAGGGTAGGCAGAGACAATGAAATGTCATGTGTTAGGATTTTCTTTCACATGTCTCTTCTACTTCCTGAACATTCTTATATCTCTTTATAGTGATATAATTGCTGGATTTTCGTTGCTGTTGTAGAAAAGGGTTTTGTGAATTGCCACAACTAGAAATAGATACAGAAAAATGTTGTTTGATTGCCACCGTTTTTTTTTAATTGTTTAAAATAATGAAAATATTGTTGACAGATACAACACTTCAAAATGCTGATCCTGTCAGGATATTGCTGGACATCACTACTCAGAACTTGACATTACTTAATTCGGAGGAGAGAGCAAAATGCATTGATATGATGTTAGGTAACTTATTTTTTTTTTTAGGCTTCTTACTCTTACATACTGCTTTCATAGGAGCTTTAAAATACTTAACTTGGTTTGTTCTTCTCTATCATAATAACTTCTTCTATACAATCTATCCATATTGTCTTTGGTCTTCCTATCCATCTATGTTTGTTGTTCATGTATATACAATTTTTTTTTTTTTTTTTTTATAAATAAATAAAAAAATAAACTATTTTTCGTAGGTTCTTGGGCGTGTTCGTGGGCTGTGGGCTGGGTGGGCCGCGCCGAGCCCGCGCTGGTGGCGCCGCGTGCACTGCAGCTCGATGCCGAGGCCGCGCGCGCCGTGCTGGCTCATCTCGCGAACCATCCGCCCGCCACGCATCATGTGAGGGTCGCGCTGCTGGATCTCTTTCATGTATGTATGATCCTTGAGAGATATAATGCCAGTCTTTGTGTTGCTACTCGTTTTTTTATGGGAGTAAAACAAATGTCCCGGTTTAAACATTCTCAAGATTTTTGACAAGGGGTTTAAATTAGTGTAATGAAAGAGGATAAATTCTACATTTCCTTATCTTTAAAATACGAAGAGTTTTTTTTTTATTTTGTTGGAACATTCCCTTAATTCCTAGTCAAAGTTTATTTATTTGGAACCACAAAATGCTTAAAAGCTAAGGTACAGATTGAAATGATGATAGCTGTATAAGTATTAAACTGTGGCACGACTATCAATACCTCTCTCATGATTGGAAGATGTGCCAAGCAAAGAGTTGAATACAAAAATATTATAATTAAAATAAAATTAATAAGTAATCTATGAAAAAGATCTATTTTTTTTTTTAATAAAGATTATATTTCTTAAATAAGTTACAGTTGTTGTTAGTCTAGATTAAAATTGACTCCAGCACTATACTAGTCACCAGCTCTATGTTAGGCACTGACATGATGAGGTCTGTCTTTGATTAACATTTATTGATTTTAATAAATAATAAGAAATGAACCATGATTCAACAAATCTGTTACCTTACTTGTTGGTCAGATCTCATTTCTGATAGCCACATATATTCGAGAATACTTTTTCGTGTTGATCATAGACAATTGGTTGTTGTAGGAAGCAATTAAAGAGGACAGCGGGATTGAGAAGAAAAGAGAAGTGATTCCTTACTTACTGACTCTGGCATCAAAATCTGATATTGTTCTTAAAGCTCTCACTCAAGATATTGAACAGACATGTAAGTGAAGCGATTATCATCAGAAATCTGTTTTTATGGCTGACCTACGTAGGATCTTTTTAAATTTTAATAAAATGGACTTGAAATATTATTGATGAATCCCTTACCTTATATACATAGACATTTTGTAGGTTCAATAGAATACACACTAGTCATTTTGTTTTCTTACCTGTGTGGACCAATGCTCAAGAGTATTTGTGCAGTCAAACAGCTATTATATTCATAAAAATGTTACTTGATACTTGATATAAATAGATTAGGATAAGTGTGCTAAGTCAATGGTCTCGGGTTCCAACCGATGGCACACACATTTTTCAATAAATCGTTAAGATTCGTCTTTTCGAAGATATGTAAAGAACACATCGTGAGAAAACCAGCATACCTGAGAGTGCCTGAAAAAAAGTGCTTGAGGGTGTGTGAAGTTTACCAATCCGCACGTGACTAACGTGGTGGACTAAGGCCTAACGCTTCTCATTACGAAAAGAGGCCCGGGCCCAGCAGTGGGACATGTATTAGATACAGGGCTGCTATTATGAACTGTGCCTGGTAGATGGCGATAGACTCATCCCCCATCCCACACACATATAACCTTAACAGAATATGTAAAGTGAACACTCACACTTTGGGTTGGTTTAAAGGTTTAATTCAAATTTCTAAGTTGAATTAAAGTCAATCTAAGTTCCGGTATCAAATCATTTTATTGCAATAAGTACTATAATTTATTTAGTTAAGTTTAATTTTAATTTTATATTTTTTATACTTTGATGTTTGTTTGTTGAAGCGCTCATTGGGGCCCAAGGAAATAAATGATTTCATTTCTAATTTCTGGGTTATGTTATGTTATATATATTTTTCCTACTGCCAGTAACGGATGACGTAATGGAACGTCTGTGCACGCTATGTTCAACCCAGCGTAACACAGTAGCATGGGCAGAAGTGACACCACAAGCGTTAGTGGCGCTATTGCTACGTGCCGATGTAAGATGTCTGCTGTTGTTGCTCCGCCACGCGCTTACTAATGTATTCTGTAGACAACTGTTGGGTAAGTGGTTATAAGCTGTCTAGTTTCTAGGTGGCTCTGGAGTGAGCTGCAAAAATACTCTGTATTGGTTGCTTGCAGTACGTAAATTAAATTAAATTAAATTATCATTTATTTACCCCAAATAAAAAAAAGAAAATTAAATTAATTATAACATAAGGCAGGAATTAATAAAATAAGTAATATTTAAATATTTTTCTATGACCTTACTTGTCAAAGAAAAATATTTCGTGAAAAAATATTATAAAACATAAAATATTGCTAGAAGAGGAATTCGTAAAAAAATATAATTTCATAAAGCGCGACGAGTGCGACTGTGACAGCGTATTTTCGAAAGTTCACTTCTGTTTCGCCGGTTTATTTGTTGATAAGTTTACTTTCTATATTTAAAAGACTAGCCTTTTGTGTTTCTGAAAGTTTTTCTTACTGACTCCATACTTAGTCTTGGCAATTAAAGCCCTTTATAACTATTGTACATTTTTTACTTTGTTTCTTCTTGATAAAATATAAGTCTCAGTTAGTCTATTCAACGCAACGCTCTCACTCATACCCTGAAACTGAAATGGAAATGGGCTGGTCATGTGGCAAGGATGTCTGCCAAAAGATAGGCCAAAATAACAACTACTTGGCGTGGTCCAGATGGTAAAAGACATGTGGGCAGACCTCACAAACGATGGGCAGATGATGTGAAAGAGGTTGCAGGAAATCAATGGCTAGAAAAGCAAAAGATAGAGAGGAATGGCGAAGATTGGAGGAGGCCTTCACCCAAAGAGGGATACATTAAAAAAAAAAAAAAAACTAAACTAACATAGTAATAAGGAAATAACTAATATCATTTATAATGTAATTTATTATTTATTCATGGATTAAAAAGGCTTTATTATTATTATTATATTATTATTATAGTCTATTCAAGGCACCTAATTAACATTGAGGTTATCTTAAAATGTGAACCTGTGAACCATAGCTTTTTTTATTTTCTTGTAAAATCTAATAAGTTCTTTTAATTTCATGTAGAAACTTGATAATGTACCTTTCTAGTATACAAGCACTTATATTGCCAGCAATATTACATTCGTTATTTATCTAGATATATTTTTTAGAATATCTGCTTCAAAAGTTGGAGTATGAAAGTCTGTACCCGGATAAAACAATACCTTTGATTACGAGCGCTGCGGAAGAAATTAACGTTGTTAGAGATAAACTTTTGGATGGCAATCAACTGGAGAAGTATTCATTGGCTAGAATACTTATTGTAGTCAGTAAGTACGGAATTATATGTAGAAAGAAACACACATGTTTTTAGACAATTTTATATGAATAAATCATTTTGTTATTTTTTCAATTATCTATTAGTTAAGTTCTTATTAATATAATTTTTAAATTATATCCCAATCCCAATTGCTAATAAAATGACGCTAGAACTCAGTAAAATTTTCTAAAAGAACAGTCGCGTAGGGGATAAGAAATAAACTCACATTCTAAAAGACACGTAAAATATCCTGTTTCCTTTTTCTTGTTTTAGTTCTTGTAATAAACTCTACATCATGGACATTATTCTTCTAAAAAGGTCTGCTGTACTACTAAACCGAACAACTCTTTCAGGTTACAACCTTCCCTCAGAATTCGTGAGCACCATCAGCTATCTCCTCCAATATTCCCGGGACGACACAACCCTGGCACTTCTAGTTCGTATAATATCAGGCACAATCACCATGCATGTGCCAAATGACTCCCCAGACATGAGTATGGACACAGAGAGATACCAGAATTTTGTTAAAACGGGTGTGGAATATGCTCTAAGAGATGCTATGCTGGCTGATGATGAGATCAAAAGCTGTTTTATTGATGGAACCGTGCCGAAGGAGCATAAGACTTATCTGTATTATTTTTGTCTGAATATTATTAAATTGTTAAGGTAAGAATAGTTATTTATGTATTTAGTGGGCAAAGAAGTCTCCACTATGTGTCGCATTTCAACGCCCATGACATGACGATTCCGTACTGTTGTACAGTCTTTCAAATTTTTATTTTTTTATAAGCCTGACCAGGAGATGAAAAAATCGCTATATTTTTCATTTTTAGTCTAAAAATCACTTTCATAATTATTTTTTTTATAAATTGAAACGTCTGGTTTTATCTTCAGATGACAATGAAGACAGGTAAATATAAAAATGAAAAAAATAAAGCGAGTTATATTTAGTTCCGGTCATATATCTATCGAAATGATGCAAGAATACAAGTTGAATTAATTTCGTCCACTAATGACGTACTGTCGGTGTACGTTACGCCAGCAAGAAAGTGTCACCTAGAGTGATATGAGTAGAACGTATAATTAGTGCGCAATCTGCTGTAAATGTGCGCCGCATAAAAAATTTGTGCGTCTTGTAGTTTTGAAAAAAAAACGTAAAAACGATTCCTGCTGGAGTAACGTTGTTCTAGCAAGAAAATTCTAGACGAATCATCGGAGATATAAAATACATACATGGGCAGAGAGCTTATATTTGTGCAAATTTGTGCGCCATAAATATAATTTGTGCGTCTTCTGGTTTTCGAGATATTGCGTTTCCCGCTGGAGTAACGTTTTGCGAATTCGTGTATCTCAAAGACAATTATATGTGCGCCTGTAGAATGAACATACACGAATAGCTCTTAATTTGTGCATATTTGTGACATAATTAGATGCCAGATAATATTTATAATTTTCAAGTAATCGCGCTTTATTGAAAACTTAAAAAAATATTGTAGCGCCTAAATGAGAAGACGTATAAACTCGCTAAAAACTGTATTCGTTCCATCTTGACGTTTATAATTACCATAAAAAGTTTCAAAACAGAACCTACAAGCGCTAATGAATAATATTACTAAAAGTCAAAACGACGGCATCATAACTTTGACGCCATCATACAAGAAACTGGCTCAACCTAAGATGTGTAAATGTAAACCAAAAATTAGTGCATTTATCAAATAATATATAGTAAAAATATCCAGCTTCAACTGTTTCGTATTAAGTAAATATTAAGACTAAACCAAAACAGTTATTCGGCGCAGGTTATCCGACCAAATTCGAATGACTACAAAAAAGCGACGGATTCATACGTATCGATGACACGAATAGCTCTTAATTTGTGCATATTTGTGACATAATTAGATGCCAGATAATATTTATAATTTTCAAGTAATCGCGCTTTATTGAAAACTTAAAAAAATATTGTAGCGCCTAAATGAGAAGACGTATAAACTCGCTAAAAACTGTATTCGTTCCATCTTGACGTTTATAATTACCATAAAAAGTTTCAAAACAGAACCTACAAGCACTAATGAATAATATTACTAAAAGTCAAAACGACGGCATCATAACTTTGACGCCATCAAACAAGAAACTGGCTCAACCTAAGATGTGTAAATGTAAACCAAAAATTAGTGCATTTATCAAATAATATATAGTAAAAATATCCAGCTTCAACTGTTTCGTATTAAGTAAATATTAAGACTAAACCAAAACAGTTATTCGGCGCAGGTTATCCGACCAAATTCGAATGACTAAAAAAAGCGACGGATTCATACGTATCGATGACCACCTTTATTAAACGTATTACACCTAAACTGTGTTCGTACAGTCACGCTCAAATGTTCGTTAGGAATTATTATTACAATGACCTAATAAAAATATAATATATATTAAATGTACTTTCTGATCATATGAAATCAAAGAGCTTGTTGGTTTAAAAAAATATTATTTTTATTATCATAATCATGATTCTTAAAGTAATTATGGCATCAAATCACAGATCAAATTTCCTTCCTATAAATATTAAAACAAACATTGTTCAATTAAACTATTTGTACCTTGTATAGTCATTTGGTATTATTTAAAATCACAGATCAGTTTTTCATTTACTTAAATACACAAACAATAAAATCACTTAAAGTGGCTCAGTACCATCATGGCGTGAATTTAAATATTAAGTAGTTGTTGTTTTGGCCGAGATATAATTAAGTTTTGGGTATGATTGTATAGTACGCGAACGTAATAAATACCTATAGAGCGTTATATTTAGTTATGAGTTTATGTTTCTTAAAAAATAGCCGGATTTGAAAACTTCAACCCAAGTTTCACATATCGGGCTGCTTAGGTTTGGGTTTTCAAATTAGGCTAATTTTTAAGAAACATAAGCTGATACTAATTTTAACCGGTCTATACTACGTTCGCGTATCATACTATCATATCCAAAACTAAATTATATCTCGGCCAACAAATAGGTAACTACTTTATACTTGAATTTCCCGTTATGATGGTACTGAACCTTTATCACAGAAAATCACAGTTTTTTCGTTTTTCTACTGATATAATAAATGCAAATGGCTAAATTTATTTATGTCTAATCAAAAAAAAAAATCTGAATTTATTTTAATAACTATTTCTACTGCACTGTACTCGGGCACAATACGTTTCAACCAGTTAGCGAGTAAAGTTAAGAAGGTCATCGATACGTATGAATCCGTCGCTTTTTTGTAGTCATTCGAATTTGGTCGGATAACCTGCGCCGAATAACTGTTTTGGTTTAGTCTTAATATTTACTTAATACGAAACAGTTGAAGCTGGATATTTTTACTATATATTATTTGATAAATGCACTAATTTTTGGTTTACATTTACACATCTTAGGTTGAGCCAGTTTCTTGTATGATGGCGTCAAAGTTATGATGCCGTCGTTTTGACTTTTAGTAATATTATTCATTAGCGCTTGTAGGTTCTGTTTTGAAACTTTTTATGGTAATTATAAACGTCAAGATGGAACGAATACAGTTTTTAGCGAGTTTATACGTCTTCTCATTTAGGCGCTACAATATTTTTTTAAGTTTTCAATAAAGCGCGATTACTTGAAAATTATAAATATTATCTGGCATCTAATTATGTCACAAATATGCACAAATTAAGAGCTATTCGTGTATGTTCATTCTACAGGCGCACATATAATTGTCTTTGAGATACACGAATTCGCAAAACGTTACTCCAGCGGGAAACGCAATATCTCGAAAACCAGAAGACGCACAAATTATATTTATGGCGCACAAATTTGCACAAATATAAGCTCTCTGCCCATGTATGTATTTTATATCTCCGATGATTCGTCTAGAATTTTCTTGCTAGAACAACGTTACTCCAGCAGGAATCGTTTTTACGTTTTTTTTTCAAAACTACAAGACGCACAAATTTTATATGCGGCGCACATTTACAGCAGATTGCGCACTAATTATACGTTCTACTCATATCACTCTAGGTGACACTTTCTTGCTGGCGTAACGTACACGTACTGTCGTAGATGGGAGAACTCCGGGCGCGTGGCGCACCTCCGCTCGCGGCCGCTGGGGCGCGCCGTGGAGTGCAACCTGTACCGCGTGGGCGGCGCGCTGCAGCAGCTGGCGTCGCTGCTGCGCACGCACCGCGAATGCACGCACGCCGCCTGCGATGCCATGCCCACGTGTCATGTGCTTGCTGAGGTAATAACCTTCAAATATTTATATCAAACATTTATACTTGTCATTCTGTATTGTGTCATTGAAACCATATTAAACACATCACACTTACACACACCACACAAAAAACACACCACACTTTAACACACCACACTTACACACACCACATTTAAACAGACCACACTTACACACACCACACTTGAACACACCACACTTAAACACACCACACTTGAACACACCACACTTGAACACACCACACTTAAACACCCCACACTCCACACTCTAAACACACCACACTTATACACACCACTCTTAATTACTACACACATAAACACACCACACTTAAACACACCACAATTAATTACTCCACAATTATATAATATACACTCTACATTTTTACGTACACTTGGCTTCGGCCCGTGTTTGCCTAAAAAACCCGGCATCATCTGAGATACAAAAAAGTATAAAAACAAAAAATAAATCATTTTTTTCAGGCTGCATAGGTCTAAATAAATACCTTTACCTAAAAATACATGTGTATGACACTAAGTTAGTAACACTTTACTTCCACTCTGTGCTTGTGCGGTCCTTTGGTGGTAATGGGTGAAATCCTTTATTCAAATCATGAAGACAGGTCTTAGTGATGTCGAGTCGACGCGCCATCACTCAACCTTACGGCAATAGCCGGAACTATAAATATACAATAGGAGGTAAAATAGACAAAATATTACTCATGCTATACTATGCTATGTCAGCTGTCACATTAAAGCTCGGCGCTGATCGGTGCTGAGAGTCCTTTTGGTCATAGTAGCCACCATGACTCACTGGACTGAATACTCATTACCATACCTTATTTGTTAAATGCGCTAAAAACACCCTCGAAATCCTCGCCTGTCTACAAATATGTGTTTAATTCAATATTGGATTACATTTAGTTGTCTTTCTGCATAGGTTCTGGATCGCGTCGACATGTCAGGCACAAAGTCGCCGCCTCCAAGTGTAGAAGTAATTTTAAAAGTGGTACAAGCAACTGTCAAGTATTTCTTCAGATGCCTACATTTAACTGGTAAGGAAACTTCAAATCGTAACAGCTTTACGTCCATATTCATTTGTAATGTGTATTAAAAAGTTGTTCTCGGAGTATAGGTAAAACCAGGGATCTTGACGCCTTTGAAGTAAGCCGCAAATGAAATGTCATGGGTCGGCTCTTTGCAGCTAACTTCAAAAGCGTCAAAATCACTGATTTTACCTATTACTTAACGGTTACGCTCCTGTGGGTTGTAGCGTAATGTTAAATAGCTTATAGCCTTGCTTAATAATTAGACTATCAACCGCAAAAAGAATGATCCAAATAAAACTGGTGGTTACAGAGATTATCGCGTTCAAACAAAGAAACTCTTAGCTTCGTTGGATCAATTAATTATCTTTTTCTCTCTTAGATACAATGGAGAAGCTCCGAGCAGTGGCCACAGCGTGTCGCCTTCTCCGCAAGTTATGTCTACACAGCAAGCTAGCCAGATCTCTTGCACTAAGGGAACTGTTAGAAACGGCCATGTTCCGCGAAGATGCCGCCTTTGGCAGCAGACCTGTCATCGCGAACACGGCGCTGTCTGCAGCCAAGGATTGGACCAATGATGATCTGCTCATACATTTGAATCAAAAACATGTGAGTTTGAGTTTATTTGTATTAGTATAGTATAGTTGTAGAATATTATTTTGCGTATAATGGGAAGATTGCTGAAAGCTCAGCCAACAGATGTCGGTCTTGTTTTTGGACGATATGGGCGGCTCTGATTGGTTGAAACTACAAACGTCATGGGTATGAGAGCATCTCTACCTATGAAAGTATTGTACAGTAATCTTCTCCATTGATCAACTATCTCTTTACCATTTATTTAAATGTCTGAAACATTGTATTACGTTTTATTATGTCTATTGTACTGAACAAAATCCATGTTATTTTTTGTCTTTAGGGATACTAACTGTCATCAGTGAGCATCATAGCAATTAAAAATCAGCAATGAGTAAGCCTGTCGTTTCGAACACCCTGGCCTCGACTACAGTGTTAAGTCTTAACCGGGGCCAGAGTGTTCCGGGATGATGGACTACAGTATTCAACTTTTTTCGTGCACACCTTTTGAACTGTTACTCTTTTGGCAGCAATGCTAGTATTGTGGTTTAATTTAACGATGTACTTCTTTTATATTATTTATGTCTGTAGGAAGCCTAACTGTTAAATAACAGTGAGCATAATTGAAATTCAAGAATCACCAGTGAGTAAGTCTGTTGTTTCGAACACCCTGGCCTCGATTACAGTGTTAAGTCTTAACCGGGGCCAGAGTGCTCCGGGATAATGGACTACGGTAATCTACTTTTTCGATCACACCGTTTAAATTGTTACTTTTATTGCGGGAATGCTTATATTGTGGTTTAATGTGACGATGTTTTTCTTTTTTATTATTTATGTCTTTAGGAATGCTAATTGTTAAATAACAGTGGGCATCATTGAGATTCAAGAATCACCAGTGAGTAAGTCCGTTGTTTCGAACACCCTGGCCTCGACTACAGTGTTAAGTCTTAACCGGGGCCAGAGTGCTCCGGGATAATGGACTACGGTAATCTACTTTTTCGACCACACCGTTTAAAATTGTTACTTTTTTTATCGGCAATGCTCTTATTGTGGTTTAATGAGACGTTGTTTTAATTTTTATTATCTATGTCTTTAGGAATCCTAACTGTTAAATAACAGTGGGCATAATTGAGATTCAAGAATCACCAGTGAGTAAGTCCGTTGTTTCGAACACCCTGGCCTCGACTACAGTGTTAAGTCTTAACCGGGGCCAGAGTGCTCCGGAATAATGGACTACAGTTATCTACTTTTTCGATCACATCGTTTAAATTGTTACTTTTTTGCGGTAATGCTCATATTGTGGTTTAATGTGACGATGTTTTTCTTTTTTATTATTTATGTCTTTAGGAATGCTAACTGTTAAATAACAGTGGGCATAATTGAGATTCAAGAATCACCAGTGAGTAAGTCCGTTATTTCGAACACCCTGGCCTCGACTACAGTGTTAAGTCTTAACCGGGGCCAGAGTGCTCCGGAATAATGGACTACAGTTATCTACTTTTTCGATCTCATCGTTTAAATTGTTACTTTTTTGCGGTAATGCACATATTGTGGTTTAATGTGACGATGTTTTTCTTTTTTATTATTTATGTCTTTAGGAATGCTAACTGTTAAATAACAGTGGGCATAATTGAGATTCAAGAATCACCAGTGAGTAAGTCCGTTGTTTCGAACACCCTGGCCTCGACTACAGTGATAAGTCTTAACCGGGGCCAGAGTGCTCCGAAATAATGGACTACAGTTATCTAATTTTTCGATCACATCGTTTAAATTGTTACTTTTTTGCGGTAATGCTCATATTGTGGTTTAATGTGACGATGTTTCTCTTTTTTATTATTTATGTCTTTAGGAATGCTAACTGTTAAATAACATTGGGCATAATTGAGATTCAAGAATCACCAGTGAGTAAGTCCGTTGTTTCGAACACCCTGGCCTCGACTACAGTGTTAAGTCTTAACCGGGGCCAGAGTGCTCCGGAATAATGGACTACAGTTATCTACTTTTTCGATCACATCGTTTAAATTGTTACTTTTTGCGGTTATGCTCATATTGTGGTTTAATGTGACGATGTTTCTCTTTTTTATTATTTATGTCTTTAGGAATGCTAACTGTTAAATAACATTCGGCATAATTGAGATTCAAGAATCACCAGTGAGTAAGTCCGTTGTTTCGAACACCCTGGCCTCGACTACAGTGTTAAGTCTTAACCGGGGCCAGAGTGCTCCGGAATAATGGACTACAGTTATCTACTTTTTCGATCTCATCGTTTAAATTGTTACTTTTTTGCGGTAATGCTTATATTGTGGTTTAATGTGACGATGTTTTTCTTTTTTATTGTTTATGTCTTTAGGAATGTTAACTGTAAAATTACAGAAGTCATCACTAAAATGCCATAACCACCATTGAGTAAGTCTGTCGCTTCGAACACCCTGGCTTCGATTACAGTGTGAATTCTTAACCGGAACCAGAGTGTCCCGGTGAGATGGACTTCTTTTAGACTACAAAGGATATGTTATTATGTCATGCAATTTAAATTGACGGAAGAAGAAACTGCCGGACCGGACCTCCAACGTTCCAAAAGATTTCGTTTTTGGCAATAAGTCTTTCGTTACGGACACTGGCCTGGCCGCAGCTATAGTATTCAGTTACCACGTCCAGAGTGTTTCGTAATGTTTGTGTGTAGTTGGAAAAGTTGTGTTATTTGCTAAAACATTTACACTTGATATGTGAAGACAGGTCGAAACGTGTTCGATAATTGATTACTATTTTTAAAATGACTTTGTATATATTCTTTTCTTTTATGCTAACTGAGGATTTTAATATGGTAAATATGTCTAAGTATAATTACCGTATCAATATTACGATACCAGCATGAACTGTGCAACTTATGTGTGACTGTATGTTATTTATGTTGTCTTAAATGGAGAAAATTACTGAGAGCTTAGCTACCAGATGTCGCCCTTTCTTATGAGCGCGACAACTGTAGAGTCAAACTTGTCACTCTTCCCCGACGGAAATAGCAGGAACAAAATATAAATAACCAATAGGAGTAGGAATAGACAAAGTATTCCTCATTCTATTAGTCAGCTGTCAAACTGAAGCTCGGCGCTGTTCGGTAATGAGTGACGGCTCCCGGTCTAGAGACCGCGTCAAGTCGGAACTAAACGTAAACGACTCGATGGCGCGGACTCTAGTTCTTCTATTAATGCCAAATTAAAAACTATATTTGGGAGCTCTGTGTCAGTAATCTTCCCCATTGTTCTAATTTATTTAAAGGCTTTGGCCCTGACGAATACTGTTTTTTCAGGGCCCTATTACTCAGCTGACGCAGAGCCACACTTCAGTGTTTCACGCGGGTATAATCGGCAAGGGGGTTCGCAAACCGAGCGACATTGACGCAAACGACATACCGCCCATTCTAACAACGAATAATGAGTTGTTGATGGGCGCGCTTATGTCATGCATGGTAAGCGTAAGTAGACAACGTTTGTTTTTTTTTTGGGTTGCTGCTTTTTGGTGACGGTTTCAACTCTTTTCTTAATTTCTGTAGGTCTTAACACTTAAGCCAAATTGCCTGCGACCAAAAATAACCTAAAATTAAACGATAGACACGACGCAGTCATGCTAGGCCCGCGGAATTTCCAAGGTACTAATATATCTGTCTCACTATAATTAAAAAAAAATATGTCCATATTCTGATACAGAAAGATATTATAGAACCATAGAACGACTACAGCGCTAGAGAGTGACTGTTGATTTTTGGAATTTTGGACGGAAGTTGACACAAATCGAGCAATTTGATTGGTTGAAAAAGTTTTGTAAGATTTTAAGTTGTTTTTGGGCAGCAGACATGGTTTTTTTAACTTAAGTTGTTTTATTGTGACGACGACCTTATGAAAATAAAAGTGTGATTTACTTTTTGGCCACTTTGCTGAATTTTTCGAGTTGTATCTTTTATAATAAATTATACGATTATCTTTAATTATTACTAACTTGTAAAAATAAGGAGTAATTTTAATGTAATATTCGACTTCTATGAATATATCGTTAACTTATTAATAAGTTATAAATAATTAATTATAATCAAGTTCGTAATATTAGCGGTTTATTTATTTGACCAGGTATTAATTCTGTTATATTCTAGGATGGAAACAGTGGAGTAGTGGAAGGCGTTACTTCTATTTCTCTACTACTGGTCGAGTTGGTGTCACCTGATGTCATGTACAATGGATTGCCGTGGCCCGATGAAGATTTTACCAAGGTAAACATTTTATTAGTCAGCTAGTTTTTTAACCTTTATTGCATAAAAATAGACCTAAAACGTAACAAATGCACTGAAAATTAATACTAGAAGTTAACAAATTAAAAAAAGATTACATTACCTAAAGCTAGTGTGCTTTTTTTCGAACTTCTATACATTTTTTATTAGTTAGTTAAGAAGTAGTCTAATGGAAGTAAGATGAAAATTTATAAGATTATAAGGATTAATGTTTGGGCATTTTGGGCTCACTAGTTATGATAATCATTAAGAGTTTTCGAGTCTTATAGTTCAGAAAGTTGACCGCAGTCAAACTGCATTTGGCAGTTGTAATGCAGTTTTATTGCAGTAGGCGCGATTGCAATAAAACTGCAAACGGACCGCTAAGCTCGCGTAATCAGAAGTAGACGCCGACTCAATCGAGCTACACGGTCGGTTAACAGTGTCATTGCTGTAGTGATAACTGCAATTAAACTGTATTACAACTGCCAAGTGAGGTTTTGTACCTCAAAAGTGAAATAGTTATTTATGGTACAAGTGAGAAAAAGTTTATATTTCTGTTGTGAGTGCCAATTTTAAATCTTGAGCTTGCGAAGTAGTCTTAAATTGAATCACGAGCGTAGCGAGTGATTCTAATAAAGACTACTTCGCAAGCGAAAGATTTTAAGAGGTCACGAACTGGAAATTAAATTTTTCTTACGCGTTACAATACAAAACTTTTCACCTCTTCCAGCGAGAAAATATTAAGATTTAAATAAACTCGTACTCGATTGCCTAACCTGAAATAATTCCATGAAATACGACAGTAATACCAATTCAGAATGCGATTTAGGGCCTTTTGTAAGTCACCACTAATTAAATATGTCGCACGCTTTAACATACTTTTCACGTGAATTTTCTGGTAAAAAGGAAACTTCTGTGTTAGAAGCAAGTTGTCGTAACTCTTTTAGAGTTCCACAAAGTTCTTTATCACTGGATTCACTATTTTTTGTTAAAAAGTTCTAGTAAACAATTAAACATAAACTGAAAAGAATTTATAGTTGCCCGCGATGACTGACACAGACACAGACTTTTTTTTTTAAATCGTGCGTTCGGAAATTCGTTCCGTAAATTTGATTTATAGAGTCAAATATTAAGTACCTGATTTTAATTAATTTAATGGTCAATCACGAATATAAAACCATTAAAATACTAAATAAGCGCGTATTTATATAATTTAAAATAATTAAAACGTATTGTATGTAGTTATTTATTAAAATTGATGTCAATGTTTATTACTAACCTACATGGTGGCTGCTTTGTTTTTTTTTCAGCGCCTATTCATTGGAAGGATTTTGTGTTTCGAAATTTGAATCACTTTGCCTCACTAGTGAGTAAAAACGGTTTTTACTCACTGAATTCTGGCACGCAATCGATCTTTTTCGTGCTGGTGTGGTGAAAATGAAATTTTAACGTCTTTTTTAAGTAGTATGTGTGTGTTTTTCTTACCCAGCAAGTGAGCATCGAGCGCGAGCTGTACATGCGCGGCGCGCTGGAGAGCTGCGCCGTGGCGCGCGCGGCGCTGCGGCGGGCGGCGGGCGCGCGGCCGGCGCTGTGCCTGGCCTCGGCGCTGCTGCGCGCCACGGCCGCCACGCTGCTGCATCGCCTGCGGGCCTACCTGGGTGAGTGCCGGCGCCAACACAAATGTACATTAAACAATGTATAGAAAAACACATCTTTTTTTATAAATATCTTACAACTTACACACAACGCCATCTAGTCCCAAACTAAGCAGAGTTTGTACTATAGGTACTAGAATAACTGATACTAATACATATATACTTTACATACTTTTTATACATAGAAACACCCAGACTAAGACAAATCCCCATGTTCATGCACACAAAGATTGGTCTTATGCGGGAATCGAACCCGCGACCTCGGAGTCGCAGGCAGGCACACTACCCACTCCGCCATCCGGTTGTCAAACCGGTCACTTGACCGTGCACACTCAACCGATGATAAGTTAGTGCGTCCGATAATACGCCCGACGTATTTTACGTCAGATATGAACCTTCCCTAAAGCTATGCAAAAAGAGTATCAATACTATCAATTAATAGGGCTGCCCCGAGCTAAAAATAAAAAAATCGGCACAACCCAATTTAAAAATCTACGAAATTGTGAATCTTAAACTTTGTATTCATGATTTGATAATGTTGCCAACATTATCAAAGTAATGACGTGTCGTGAATTGATGAACGAATTGATGATTGTATGATTGAATGACATAAATTAATTTCCGCTTCTAGACTTTTTTGCCAAGCTGTACATTCGTGCCTATAAAACGTTAAAAAAATAAAAAAAAATACTCTGAAAACAGTTTTATAATAACTTCCATGATGAGACCATGACCTATATTAACTAGGTATCATGCCACAAATTAATTTTGATTAATCTTGCAACCTTTTTTTTAGATCGACACACCCAATCTGCGGAAATGGCGAAGGAACGAGTAGCATTGACTGAGTTGTTGTCAACCATGACTTTAGGACAACTGTTGCCACATCCACTCAGTCATATGCTTGAGTTGGCTCCTGAACTTACTACTAGTGAGGTGAGCATTTCATATGGAGAAGCTTACTGTCAAATCGTTTCATAAACAAACATTACAAACATGCTCATTTTAAGAGCGACATCTGGTGGTTGAGCTCTCAATAGTCTTGTCCATTAGAACTAAAAACTACGTACTAAAAGATGAGCAGTACATATTTGTAATTTTTTGTGAATTTGTTACAGATTGTACAAGTTCTTCGGGATTGTTTATGGAATTACACAAGAGATCATGTGCCTTCACCTGCATTATTTAATTGCGACGCTACAGGTAATGAACTATTTTATCTGCCACACATTTTATGCAGAATTTTATTGATCAAAATTGTGTTTTTATTATTATTTAAATCAAGAATTTTCTAAAAAGAAGTTTACTGTCAAATAGTTCCATAAACATAAACATGCTCATTTCCATACATTACAATCCATTATCTAAGCGACATCTGGCGGAAGAGTTTTCAGTTATCTTCCCCATTTCTTCTAAATTTGATTGCTACCGGTTCTCACTTTATGCTTTTTTGTTAGTCGGCTAAATGATTAATATACTGACAAATCTTTACTTATAGGCTGTCAAGAAAGAGTTGAAATTAATAGGGGCGCTAGAGTGCTGTTCTACTGTTCGTATGGCAACCCATATAGTTCACTTCCCAGGACTTGATACTACGCTGTATATAAAAAAAAAAATATCTATTATTACCCATTATATCGAAAGCTGTAGCTAAGCGTTAAACGTCGGTTTAACACGATGAAATCGGCACTAAGTAATAGTAAAAATAATGTAATTAATTTGTACAGCCAGCAGTCATAAATTAGGTTCCGTTTCCAGACTATTTTTCTAAGCTGATTTGTGGTTTTACTGTCCTCTGTTTTTATCAATAACCAGAAAATAAAAGAAAAATATATTTGAAAAATATTTTATTTTAAGTATTTGAATAAATCTTTTCTTTCTATACATATTATTAAACTGCCTCGTTGGTCTAGTGGTAAGCGTTAAAAAAATTAACTTTTTGTCTAATAGCACAAAAATCAAAGTAATCTAACACTTTCTTCGGACGACCTTTTCGGTTTTTTCCTGGTGTAAGAAATACGCCTCTATTTTGTGCTCCTCCTCGTGCAATTCTTCGAATAGTACTTACTGATTTACCTGAATTAAGTAAAAATCATAGATATAGCAGAAAAGATAAAGCAGTCCGAGCCATTTCGGAGTGAGGGGAGGGTTGAACCCCTAAACACCTCCCCTGGCTACGCCCATGCGTGATATTATTTTATGTTATTTACTTAAACTATACTCAAGTATCAACATTAACCTAGTCGCGCTATACTGCAACACTGAGTACAACGAACGTCAACTAAACCAATATGCTAGTTTTAATTATTGAATGATCCGCTTATTTTAGCAACAAATTCAAAACAGTTTTGGTTTTATCCATTACCTATACTTGATTTGACTAAAAACAACATGTTAAACTCTCACATACCGGTCATATCAGCGGTTCTTTGATAAACATTGCCGATATCCGAAAGATTTTTTTTTGCCTCATATTCCATTAAACATGAAGAAGAAAGAAAAAGAAGAAAATAAATTTATTTAGTGCAAACAAACAAATGGGACACAGAAAGTTAACAATATTAAAATACACAACATTAAGTTATAAATATGCCCCATGGTTGCACTAAATAGGTCCTGATTCAGCATATTGTCAGACTCAGGTCTGACGCTGATTTTCAATCAGGCCTAAGTGACAACACGGATATCAATAATGCTTCTTAATAATAAAACACATCAAAACAACAAAATATACAGCAGATACATAGAATAGTGGGCAGTAATAAAAGAAAAATAAACATCAAAAAAACAGAACAAAAGATATAAAAAGACTTAAGCAAGTAACATAACACAATAAATTAAAAAGGCTATGTGATGCGTATAAAAAAAAGAGTAAACATCTTTTATATACATTGTAAATTATTTCTCTGCCAGACCTTCGGATAGTTTTATTAATTGTTTATTACTTTTTCCCTGTTTTAATTGCCGTTTTATACTCTTACTAGCTTTTGCCCGCAGCTTTGCTCGCGATTAAAAGTTGTCGTAAGTTGAGTTATCATTATAAATAAATATACCCAATTAAAGTATTTCTTTGTAAACAATATTCGAAGTCTTCCCTTCAGGTGCCAACAAAACCAGATCTCGAGGCGAACTTACTCTCTCTCTACTAAAACTTTGGTCGAGCAGAAAAATGCGCCGGTCAATTCCAAAACAATCAGGCATCCTTAGGGTCGGACCACACGGCACGTTATAAATATTATGAAAATTAAATTAATAAAACACATGCATAAAGAAACAAAAATGTCCAACTAAAAAAAAATCGTAAAAAATATAAGAACATAAATAATATCAGAAAAAGATCAAATAATGCAAAACGTAAATCATTAATATCATAAAAGTACATAAATATTTTTATTACATAAATAATTAAAAATAATTAAAAAAAACCTATTGCTACAAATTAAAGCGAACATTAAAAAAGTAATAAATACAATAATATCTATCACTGAACGAATAAATTCTAAGTAAAAATATCACGACGGTTTATCCATTCGCGAGTTACGATGCCACAGAGAGACTCACACACACATACAGACACGTCTAACAAATAACACCTAGTCGTTTTTATGTAGGGGGTTAAAAATTGAATGTCGGTAAGAATGTCTAAATGTTTTGGAATTGACCGTGGCAAAAAGTCACTCGTGTAGACAGGCCCTTATACCACGGATTTGAATTTATTCTATTTTTTTTTATATAATATGACCTTTTTTTTCATAATTTGGAACGTAGTATTAACTTTTTAAATATCTTACATCGGACACTCAAGGAGACCGAATGACTACCAAAAAGTTTATACTCACACAATAAATAACATGACATGACTGTGACGTTCTCCTTTTTAAAATGATTAAAAAAATATTTAACAATTTAATAATAATTGAAGCAATTCACATGAGATTCGGACAGAGTTCGGTCGAAGATGTCATTAAAGTCTATCCGAATCGCATGTCAATTGTCTTGACGGATATAAAATGGATATAATGCGTCTTGCAGCTTGACGCTTATTTGTGATGGGGTCTCCATCTTTTACTAATGAATAATATGGTTTAAGCCGCTGCCGGACTCCCTGCCTCTGCGATCTCATTGACTGACCATTTTGTTATGTGAGTGAACGCACGTTCTGTCGGAGTTATATAATCTGAACGCTGACCGCCACACCGCCGCGCTGCCGGCAGTGAGGCTGGGGCGGCGCGGTGCCTTTTTTGTTTCCCAAAAAACGCATCTTATTATGTTAACACTGGGCACTATTTTAATGGAGAATACCAATGATTCAGGCCTAGTAAGACCTTCGGTATCGTCAAACTTAAATAAACGCACGTGTCGGGCTTTATTGTAGATTATATTTAATATTAATTAGTCCATCCGTCAAAAGTGTATGTTGTATAATTTGCGCAGTTGATGCCCTAACTTACCATCAGCTAAACCTTGGGCATGTTTGCCACCTGACTAAAGCACATCAAAATAATAGTTTTAACCCTATTTAAATATTTATTTTATAATTTACATCACTCATCTTCCATTACATTAAAGTTGGTTTCTACTAAACAAAACAATTACTTTTTAGATATCTAAAGAGGCCGAAATAACAATTAAAAAGTTTACACTGACATAAAATCCTTTTTTTATGAAACTTCATGTCAACATCTCATTGTCACACGATTGCTCAACAAAGTTCCATTTTTGAAATTGATCGAGCCTCATAATTACTACAAACGCTTTTCCATACAAACTTGCGTCCCACTTTTCACCCTGTTAGGGGCCGAATTTTCAAAAATCCTTTCTTATTGCACGATAAAATCTTGTAAAGAATACACCCTCCAAATTTCAAGTCGCTACGACCTATGGTTTAGGCTCTGCGTTGATACTAAGTCAGTCAGGACAAAGCCTTTTATATATATAGATAAATAAAATTTACCAGCGCGTAAACTCTGTTTACATTATTTATTGACATCTGTCATTATTTTGACAATGTTGCTAACAGACAAAAAAATTAGTTCCAAATCTACTCTTTCTTGTCAGCCTATAAACTCTATCTCCTTGATTTCAGGTATTCATTGGCGCGACCCATCATCATGCAAGCCTTCTGCAACGTACACAGACACGTTGAGATTGATCATACAGAAGAGAATCTCTAAACTCGGACACATGTATCCTATAATGTTTTTAAATCTAGAAAAAGAAAGTCAGATTTAACATGGTGTGTGTATATTGTACATAGTGTAAATATTGACGAAAGTGAGACCATAAAGTGCCTAATTTTAACAAACAGAGTTTTTTTATTCATTGATTAAATCCTTACTTATATCCTAATGTAAGTTCTACCAGTTACGCTCATTAACAGCAAGTTATTGCGTGGCAATGAGGACTTTCGTTTTTATGGCACTAGGTGGCGCCTATGTAGAAAAGGTCTGTCAAAGTTTGTAGACAGGCATTGATTTATCCTGAACATTAAGTTTATACGTTTTTACCAGACTTCTTCGAAAGGAGGCTTGGGTTTTTCAAACGTATGTATGCATGTGTGTATGTATATCCATTTCTTTGGAACGCTCTACAGCCCAAACGGCTAGACAGATTTTAACGAATGAAGTGTCGTTAAATCATCAAAATAGTGATATTGACTAAGGTGAAATAAATTTTCAAAATGGCGCCTTCAAATGAAAAATAGGGAGGCGAGAGATGGTATTATTTTCTTACCTTAATAATATGGGTATCAAATGAAAAGTCAATGAATGACCATTTTAAAAATATATTTGTCCTATCACTTTTTTATTACTGATTAAACACGCATTGTAAAAAAGAACTAATGAACAGAAGAACAGACGAGATGAATTGCTTGGAAACAAAGCGGGCCTCTGGTCTCCACGGCCCAAGCGTTTCTACCCCAAAAGGTACAAACATAGGCAAAACATTAAAATAATAATAATTATGTATGTTAGTATAAGGTATTTATGTATATGGGCCTTTGATGCCTGTAATAAAAAATGATTTGATTTGATAGCCACTATCAAGGAGGCTATATTTGCGCCTCATGACGCTTTCCGCTGATTCTACCGATGCACTAGACTTTGTCTCGACCCCCGGAAGGTGCAACTGTGCCAAAGTGTCGACGCAGCTAACGTCCCACATTAAGACTAAAAAACCATTATGGACACCCAATGAACGCAAATATCTATGCTAATAATGCTACCAAAACTCGAGGGGAAGGGGTGGGTGTAATGCCTAAAAATGATACCTCTGGTTGGCTTGTTACCCTGAGATCTCATCTGCTAGAGAACGAGTCAAATCAAATCAAATCAAATATTTATTGCAAATATGGGTACATATATTGGTCTTAAGAAATGGCGAGGTTCACCATACTTCACCTTAAGGTATGCAATATTTAATCTTAATTATACAACAAGCATAGTTAAAATATTCTAATAGACATTAATGATCTTTATTTACAGAAAAATATACATACTGGATCTAGTCTAATAACTTAATTTACATTTAATAAGTCAGAAGAGTAGTTCTAGATAGATTAGTATTTTTATTTATCATAGTTCATAGACATTTTTTTTATGGCAATCAGCCGATACTACAAATACAAATACAAATTTTGCCAGTGTCATGTAATGGCTACACATGGGATTTTAAGACGCATTTATAATATATTATTAACAACATATAAGTTAGGCGACCATTGATGCTTAGATCTAGAACAACAGAAATATTATTGAATAAACTATAATATAACAAGAACAGTAAAGAGAGACAAATTATACAATACTTATTATAAAAGTTATAATTAGTATATAGTAGTAATAGTAATATTGTTAGCTAAAATAAATTTAAAAGAAGCATTTATCATATGGGGATGTGGAAAAAAGAAAGGAGATGACGAACATTAACAGGTTTTTGGATTTTCAATTTCGAAATTACTTTGATCTAAAGAAAAAGACGCGTTCAACCGAAAATCGAGGAAGATAAGATCAATGGACCCATCTGAAATACCACACTCACAAAACTAATTAATAAATATAATGGTAAATATACATATTGGATCTTAAATTAAAATAGTATAATAACTTAATCTAAACTTAATAAGTCACTGTCAGAAGGCCTCGTACCCAAAATGCTGGCAATATTACCGCGTCACGAATTAATTAATACATCACATCACTAATGACACTCTTGACAGCTGCCACTTTGACTTTATTACTGTTGTTTCGTTTCGGTTTTACGCAGCGTTGCCATTTACACGGCAATTGCCGTGTTACACGACAATTTGTGTCTATTCACCAATAAAACACGGTACACGGCAATATGTTCATTGCCGTGTTCTAAAACACGGCAATCCAATGGTTACCAACTTTTTCCGATAATTTTATCGATGGTAGCGTCATTATATTATTATCGTACTACACTAGACGTAGTCATGACTATGAGCGGGGAAATCCTGACGCGCATTCGAGGTAGATTCGCTCACAATTTATTGTTTATGGTACTCATTTCATTTACATATTGTGTAAAGTACAATAAAGATATTCTGCTGCTTAACATTTATTTACTTTCTTTAGTGTGGTAAAGAAATAAATATAAAATGAACAAAGATGAAGAAGAAATTTTGGATACGATAAGAAATTTGTATGATGACTGTGAAGAATAATGTTTTTATTTCATGTTTGATCTTACGTGTTAATTTAAAATAAAAAAATGTACACGGCAATTTTGTAGTTCTTATTCCAAAACACGGCAATCCAGATCCCAAAACACGGCAACTTAAAATTTCGAAATGGCAACCCTGGTTTTACGGTTTACAGTCTGCAATTTGTTATTATACGCCGCAATACCATTGATCTAGTAATAATATTCTCCAATAAAACCAAGAAATTTGTTGTGATATACATAAAATATGGCTACAAGTGAACCTAAACCGGAGGCAAAGGTGGAAGACACGAAAAAACCAATTTGTTTGATAATTTTAGGTTAGAATTTAGTTTTGCTATTGATTTACGTTTTAATCTGCGCCAATGCCTTCTATTTGTCTTGTTTCTAACGCTTAATTTATGTATTATATTCAGGCATGGCGGGGGCTGGCAAGACGTCTTTTACACGAAAGTTATCTGGTAAAGTTGTGGATGGTGCCAGACCGTACCTTATAAACTTGGATCCAGCATGTAGAGAAGTTCCATATCCTGCCAATATAGGTGAGAAATCTATCAATACCTTAGTTTAATATTCTAAAAGTTAATTTAATGACTTGGTATTTGAATAAACATGTACTGTGATGATTAACCCTGAGGCTAAGAAATTAATTAATTTGTTATGAAACAATTTTTTTGTTATATTCAAGTTTGTAATAACACTGAAATACTCTATCTATAATAATTATAATGGTATTATTAATAATAATAATGATTAAATAAGTAACATTAGAAGAATAGACAGATAAAATAATTTAATTGAGAAACTATGGACTTATGAATATATATATAATATAATAATTATTGTTAAAATTTAAATTAAGAAAGTTAAATTTCTATTGCATGACTCCTTATATTTTTATTTTTTTGCACACCATTGTTATGGTAGAATGTATTGAACCATTATTTAATTACTAACACCTGTATTTGTACTACATTCTTGCAAAATAAATGATTTGATTTGATTTGAATTTTTGTTAAATTCCTCAGACATAAGAGATACAGTAAACTACAAAGAAGTGATGAAGCAATATGGGCTGGGTCCCAATGGTGGTATTGTAACAGCACTTAACTTGTTCTCTACAAAGTTTGGACAAGTGGTGGACCTGATTGAAAAGGCTGGCAAGAAACACAAGTACTGTATTATTGATACTCCAGGTATGAAAATAAGAAAACACAGATATTAGATAGAAGCATAAATTCAAATAATGTCAATTGTCACTATTTGCGGGTTTGCCATGCGGTCATTGAGTATATATAGGTATAATAATAGAGGTACAGTTCTTTGGGCGTTCTAAAGATAAACTTCTTATAACAAACAGAGAATGCACTTGTGCACAAGGTCTATGAGAGCAATGCTTTTTAATATCCTTACTTTAGAACAAGTAGAATGCCCTAAAGCACTGTGTCTCTATGAAAACATATACACTCAATGGTTGGGACAAATCAATGTCTGTCAACTAACTGACAGACCTAACTCCACAGTGGTGTCATCTGCTACAACAACTAATAGCTGACTAAGATCTATGTTGAGACTTTGGCGGTGGCAGCGTGGGTGAGTGCACGTTGACAGCGCGTGTTCGCCTGCGCCGCCATCGTCAGAGTCCGAGTATATCGCCCGCCATTTTGGACGCTTACAATAACTTTACTAATATTTCACACTTGACACTGGCAGAAATGGTCACCGCAAGGAGACCCAGTTGCCATTAAATAAAAGAAGAAGAAGAAGATCTATGTTGTGCCTCTTTTTTCTATTAGTTGCTTCATTGAATACCTACTTCAATAATATTAAAAAGTTTAAGTCTATCCTGTTATTTCTGATTGTATTTGTACTGAAAAAGTAGCATTTAGTAGTACCAATTTGATTAGATATGGATTGAACAAAATATGAAATTATGCTTAATTTATTCTTCAAAAAACAAACATTATAAATACATTCTCTACATTTCCAGGTCAAATAGAAGTCTTTACATGGTCAGCATCAGGCACTATCATCACAGAAACGCTAGCCTCCTCCTGTCCTACAGTAGTAGTGTATGTAATGGATACAGTCCGCAGTGTGTCACCCGTGACCTTCATGTCAAACATGCTGTATGCCTGCTCAATTCTGTACAAGACTAGACTACCTTTCATTGTTGTGATGAATAAGGTAAGGCTTATAATATGATAAAGCTGTGACTCCTGTGACTCTAAAACAACCCAACATCAGTTCAAGTTCAGTTGTTTTTGAGTCACAGGAACAGAAGATTGATAACCAATAAAAACATTTGCTATATGCCTTCAATGTGTTTCTTTAATATAGAATAGATAATGACATGGTTTTTGAAGAAAATACTTAAACTTGGTGGTAGAGACGCTTCGGTGCCACTTCTTAGTTTTGAAAGCAAAACTCATGGGAATGAGACTGCTTCGGTGGCGCTTTATTCGATCTAGAGTGCCGATTTTAATAGTAGAATATAAAGTAACACAAAATATAAATTTTTGGTTGACGTGATCTGGGGATGGCAAGTGGTAAAGCCAAAACTTAAAACAAAGACGTAATTTTTTTAACAGTTTTGATTGTTTTTGGGGGCGACACTATATACGTCCGATTGCCAACCAAGCTAGCCACTGTTTGGGCACTCATTAAAAGATAATTTAAAGATTGGAAGGATTGATAAGGATTCATTTTGTCTTTCAGACTGATGTTGTGGACAATGCCTATGCAGTAGACTGGATGCGCGACTTCGAAGCATTCCAAGAGGCATTAGATGCTGATGGTTCAGGCGAGACGGAGGGTGGGAGCACGTACATCGACAACCTGACACGATCCATGGCGCTTGCTCTTGATACATTCTACTCAGATCTTAAATGCTGTGGTGTTAGCGCTCATACCGGACAGGTAGGCAGCTATATGAACAAACATAGCATTGTATTTCTATACCAGCTGTTTGTCATATTTTTATATGTATTTATTTATTTACAACTAGTTTCTGTCCGCGGCTACGCCCGTGTAGTAATCGATAAAAAGTAACATATATATGTGTTCTCAATATAGTCTTCAACAATCGCCTGTTTCGGAGCCTAGTACCAAAAAAAAACACAACAATCTTTCCCTTTTTATAATCTCAGAATAGATGAGGTCTCTCGGTAAAAAAAAAACTCATTCTGCATAATTAGTTTAAAATACAAATTTTCTTTCATTTCAGGGATTAGACGAATTTTTCAAACTGGTAGATGAAGCCGCAGAAGAATATGAAAAGTAAGTTATATTTAACAGGATTTTGGATTTAGATTCACATCTTTACATTGTATACCAACCAGTGAAGACTTATACAGTCAGTTTTAAGTTGCGTTTTAAATGTCATAATAAATTCTAATAAACCATACTTAATTTACAGAGATTACAGAGCAGACTGGTTAAAGATGCGCGCTGAAAAACTCGAAGAAGAGAAAAGGAAAGAGGAAGAATTAAAAAATAAAGGTTATTATTAAATTAATTTTATACAACTTCACTCGTAAAATTATATATTTCGTTCTTGTTACGGAATTTGAATGCATAAATAATAAATATCACACTACCAACACACAACGCCATCTAGTCCCAAACTAAGCAGAGCTTGTACTCTGAGTACCAGAATAACTAATACTAATACATATATACTTTTCTTTTGTAAATACATACTTATTATAGTTATTATACGTAGGAACATCCAGACTAAGACAAACCCCCACGTTCATGATTAGTCTTGAGCAGGAATCGAACCGGCGACCTCGGCGTTGCAAGCAGGTGCACTACAGACTCCGCCATTCGGTCGTCATAAATGTATTTTCTATATATAGGATGGGATCGCTCAAATGGCTTACCTGAGGAATGTCAAGTCCAACTCGTATAATATAAAACAAATCGTCTTGTTCGAAAATGTTTTATGTTGTCTTACTTTAAAAAGTCCTAGTTGAGACATTAACGGTTGCACTAGTCCACAAATTTAAAGTCGCGCAGCGGGCTATGGAGCGAGCTATGCTCGGAGTTTCTTTGAAGGATAAAATTCGTAATGAGGTCATCCGACAAAGAACCAAAGTAACCGACATAGCTCGCAAAATAAGCTCGCTGAAGTGGCAGTGGGCTGGTCACGTTTGCCGACGCACCGACAGCCGTTGGAGCAAACGAGTCCTAGAATGGAGACCGCGACTCGGCAACCGTAAGGTGGGACGCCCCCCTGCCAGGTGGACTGACGACCTAAAAAAGGTCGCTGGAGGGGACTGGATGCGGAAGGCGCAGGATCGGGTGTTGTGGCGCACATTGAGAGAGGCCTATGTCCAGCAGTGGACTACGAGAGGCTAAATGATGATGATGATGATGATGATGAGTTGAGACCTATATATGATAGATACAGTTTATGATACGGTTTATTTTCTTTACAGGTCCAGAAGACATGGTAATAGACAAAAAGAACTTGATTGAGGAAATGCCTATTGGCAGAGAACTGGGCGATATGTACCTGAAGCACCCCGCCAACGAAAGCTCCAGCGATGAAGAAGGAACTGAAAACCAAGCTGAGATTGGTATGATCATTTTAATAGTTTTTATATATGTATTAAACTTTTAGAAATTATTTTTATAGCATTATTTCATGCTTAGCAATATATACTGACATAAGCAGTCAAATACTTTTGCGACCAGAGGAGGGAGAACATGCGTGATAGATTTTGTCGCATTTAGTCATATTTTTATAATTAAATATTCCGATATTAAAGCAAGATACATTCAAGAAGTTTGGTAATGATTTACTATATAAACGCGTACTAAATTGCTCTTCACTGTTCTCAATTTGTAATGGATAATAAAAAGGCCTTACTACAAACCGCATCAGAGTATTTTTCGATTATAAATATTGTAACTTCTTGATTATTTTTGTAGCATTTAGCTATGCTTAGAAAATTATACTAAGTAACAGTTGAAAAGGATATGAGTCCCGGCAAGAGACGACTGTAGCTGGTTGGTTAAAGCGACTGCCCGGTGCGCAAAAGGTCGCAGGTTGA
Source organism: Hypena proboscidalis (assembly GCA_905147285.1). Lineage (NCBI taxonomy): Eukaryota > Metazoa > Arthropoda > Insecta > Lepidoptera > Erebidae > Hypena > Hypena proboscidalis. The sequence continues at coordinate 4,475,372 of LR990129.1, read as the reverse complement.
AATCCTGCCAGTATTTTTTCTGTTTTCACTGTTTCTAAGTATAAATATTGTAGATTTTCACTTATAAATTTTAGATGTTGAACTTTTAGTTCTACATTATTTGTCCAGCTAATTTCAGTTTTTGTATGAAAATGTAAGTAAAATAAAGTGGGCTTGGCCTTTTTTTTAAACTCAATCTTGTTATTTTATTACGCTAGGCGAAACAATAATATGTGTTATACCAAAACATTATTTCTTGTAGATGACGAACCGCAAGATGTAGCCATGTTCCAGGAATTTTACAGGAAGCATGTCAAACCTAACAACATGGGTAACAACACATAATTTTAAGATTAAATATCTGTTTTGTACATATAGGTAAGGTTTCAATAATTATATTTTTTTTAAATAGACGTTTTTATTCTCTCCGTTAGCATGCAACTTTCCTCAGTTTATTAAACTACCACACTTTCACTTTCCTACCTGTCCATCCAAAGGTTGCCTGGAAGAGATCACTTTAAGCGATAAGGCCGCCCTTTGCATATTGTTGTTGTCTTTCTATTTTTATGAAAATGGTATGTATGCAAATAAAGTTTTTTCTATCCTATTTTATGCTATGCTAATAAGATTCAACGCTAACAGTACTCGATGGATAAAGTGGAAAATGGGGTAATTTGCAATTTATCGAGCAAATCCTTGAATAATTCGAGTGTACTTATTCGTTAATAGTTCTACTAAGTAAAGCTGAATAATTAAAAATATTGATTACTGCTTTTTCTCTAGTGTTATGTTTATTTACATATTTATTTATGGCGCTCCAACGACAATTTACATGTACATTTTAGGAAGATAATCTTATGCATTCATATGCTAGGTGAACTTGTCACTTGAAGGTGTGCACAGCACTTACAGTTTATTCTGCGATAACATTATAATTATATTAACTGTTTACATAACATACCATCACGCCCAGAAGGGTGAGGCAGAGGTGTTCACCCGTTATGTTTAGGTCCCATAGAATAGGGTGTAATATTTTAACTCTGTGCTGCTATTGTGAATTACCCGAAATATTGTCTGACTGGGCACTCGAACCTGAGACGACCTCGCAGTGAAAGGTGCATACGATAATCACTAGACTGTCGAGGGAGACTATATTAAAGATGTAAAATACCCTTGAATTACATTTTTTTTCTGTCGATTACTGTTACCGGCAAATCACCAGTCTTACTCTGGTCTTTTGCAAACCTCTATAAAGTTCTTTAAATTGGTCATGGAGCTCATCAAAGATGAAAGTAAAAAAAAACGACAGTAGCAGTAGGTCAAGTGATTTATTTAAACCAAATAAAAATGTGATAATAACTTAAGTTTAACACAACCATGTTGAAATCGTGACGATAGATTTACTTTGAACAATATAATATTTTGCATATCACTGGATAAATGTGATGGAAATGAAAGCGAGTAAGAGGTAGATTGCCCCCATATTGGTATCAGCATTACATTAACAAGATTTGGTTAGGCCGCTCTATACATTATAATTATTGTATATCTACTGTATTTTTTTATTTTATTTTAAAAATAGTACGTATTGTATTGTAGTGCGGTTCAGATTTCTGCTCTAAGGTATATATTTTGAATGTTGCTAAAAGAGGTGCAATTACCTGGCAGCTAGACCTGGGGTATATCCATATATATATACATATACCATGGTAGGGCTATTTCTACGTCGAAGATAGAGCGAAGTGGAGAGTGAAAACGAGGAAGGCTGACCCCACCACCAGATGGGATTAATAATGGCCAGGAAGAGAGTCTATGGTAGGGCTATTTACAGCGCTCTTCCAACATTATTAGAATAAGTAGTGCTTTATTAAAGATATAGGCGTCATTACTGTAACAATATAGCTGTGATTGGTTGTTTAATGATTTAGGTCGGGTTTTTTGATATTCTTCAAAATAATATTGACAAAAATAACTAATACGGTTGCAAATAAATAATAATAAATAACATAAAGTTAAATTAAGTAGTGAGCACAATTGCAATTTTCATAATAAAATAATTAATTAACTTATAGGTATTGTTAATTTTACTTCGGCGCTTTTTTACTGCTCACATATTAATTATCATTAATAAAATACTCGCTATACTCTGTCCATTTCTTTATTTTCTTTTTGACAGATTACATTTAGGGATGCCTTCACACGTTACTGATTCGATTTGAAATCATAATCGATGTTGTCTACGAAGAACTTTCAATCGATTAATTACATCGAAATGGTTTTAGTTCATAATTAATTATTCGTTTATTAGTAGTTTTTATTAGATGAAATAAATATACAAAATAATAATATAATAATAATGTCACATACTTAGTCTATGACGACTTCCTAGTTACCTTTGTTTACATTTTCATTTTTAATTCCAAGATTTCGACTTGATTTCTTGCAAATAATTATTCATGGAATCATGATACTATTATTATATTCTTTTTTTTATAAAAATACAGACAATACACAAAAAAAAAGTCAAATTATTCTTTTTCATAATGATCGATTTATTTCATTTCACGATTTGATTTATAGTCTGTGGTTGTTTGTTACAAACAGTGAACTTCCCTAAAAAGTGCCGCTTGTCAATAAAGTACATTATTATTGTAGTACATTAATCTGACAAAAAAAATCGGTAATTCATAGGCGTGATCCGTCAAAAAGAAAATAAAGGAATGGACAAAGTATAGTGACATAAACTTTTAATTGCTTCGATATTGACATAAACTTTTCATTGCTTCATCTGCATTTTAAGCTTGCAGTTGGAAGCAAGCGTCACCGTCAACGCCCGGCGTATGTTAACATAATATTTTCTTCTTCTTTTATTTAATGGCAACTGAGTCTCCTTCTCCTTCTCTGCCAGTGTCAAGTGTGGAGTATAATTAAAATTGTTAGCGTCCAAAATGGCGGGCGATATACTTGGGTTCTGACGATGGCGGCGCAGGCGAACACACGCTGTGAACGTGCACTCACCCGCACCGCCACCGCCAAAATCCCATAATATTTTCATAGAAAAAGATGCGCGCGCCGACGTCACGTCAGAATATGTTAACATACTGACGCTTGCTCCCAACTGCAAGCTCTGTTGTGTTATTACATGTCATCTAAATTGATATATTTGCCGTTTAAAGAGCCAATAAGTGCGCACCACCGGGCTGGTTTGCGTTGAGTGATTTAGATGTAATAATGACCAATAATAACACTCTAAAATTGCATATTTCGTTCTTGATTGTCACAACAGAAGGTAGATTGATTCATTTTAGTTTCAAATAAATCTCACGTAAGAATAACTTTTAAGTATTGATATGGGCTGGTTTGCGTTAAGTGATGTAGATGTAATATTAACCAATAATAACACTCTAAAATTGCATATTTCTGTCACGACAGAAGGTAAAAGTTGCATTGATTAATTATATTTTACAAATTATTAAATATCGTAAATAACATAAAGTATTGACATAATTGACATAATTTATCATACTCATGTTAAGAACTTAAGAAAACTAATTAATGTATATTTAAAAAATCCAAAAAGGAATATATCTCCTGTATTATTTATTAAGTACTTAAACAAATTAATTTGCTATTAAGTTATACACATAATCACAGATAATTATGGTGATGATTTTCTATTTACTATAGGCAGCTTAATCAATGTTAATGTTTAATTTATCAACAAAAAAAATCAAATCGAATATTTTGCCATTTACCTATTTATGTTCAGAGGGCAAAGCAATTAAGTATGCAGGGCAAAAACTTCTACGTCATGATGAAAACTGACTACTTATGGATATGTGAGTTATATACCTAAATAGTGAGTTAATAACACTTTATAAATATGTAATTCACACATGCATAACTAACATACCATTTTTTCAACACAATGTATATTGTTAAGAAATAAAATACTTAACTACTTACTTACTAGAAGTTTTTGCCCTGCGTACCTAATTACTGTACTATGTTTAAATTGCATTGATGTTGCTTATAACTGGAAACTAATGGCAGTAAAAACAAAATACTTATGTGTTGGTGCAAAAAAAGTAATGAGTTTTAATTCTAAAAACCTGATTGGTATTTGCCAAGATCAAGTACAAAGTAGATTTTTCTAACTACGGCGAATCTAAAGAAATAAGTATATGGTTTTAGAATTAGGTAGGTTTGATACAGGATACCTAGACTAGCACAGCATTTTATTTCTATTTTTTATCATTATTTAATATTGCGAGCCTTTACTTAATCCCAATCAGATAGTGTTCGACGTCTAGTCTTACAAATTTAGCTGAACAGCAGTATTTTATGTGGAACGACAGATTTCAGGCCAGAAGAAGATATTTTGATATTTTTATTACTGACATTATTGTTTTCAGGTTTCCTTGTCATTTTTGCGACGATTTTATTATCAAACGTTATAATTGCTTGGTTATCTTGAACCAAATTACGATTGTTTACATCAAAATGAAAACAATTGGCAATTTTATGGGTAATTATGATATTATCAATAATTAACATCGTATTTTATGACAAAGTCGCATATTATTACAAATTTATAGGTTATCAAAGTAATTAGGTAACTCAATGTGTCAAATTATTTAATGTCTGAGATGATATTTGAATAATTTTCAAACGACAAATTCTCTATAAATTACGCATTTCACGTAACTTTAAGTAACAATAACATTTACTACGTTTCAGGTTTAGCGTCAATTTTAGGCTAGCTTTAACCTAAATATTCGAAATATTCACTATCACAATCTGGAGCCGTACTAACCTCTTTGCTACTCAAACATTGTAGTAATCTTAACCAATCAGACGCGCTTTTCGTCCACAACAAAGACCGACTGTGCTTACAGTAATATTCCCCATTGAAACGTCTTTGTATGGCAAACGGCCCTAACTGGATAGTATTAGAGTGGCAATAAGGCATCATGGTACGGAGCCAGTTTATCAGTCTTGTATACTTTCATCTAGATGCCCGTTGGTCTGCGGGGCGCCGCGGCCGGCTCGTTCTAGAGCGCCATCCTTGAGCTGCCAGGCGGGGAGGTACGTGGTGCGACCATTGGGGTCTACGAATGCTAGAGTGGGGTTCGGCTGGGTGTTGTGCACGCCGCCTATTGAGGTATATCTGAGAAACATCCAAAATCCTTGTTAATGCCAATTATAGATATATTTATGTTTGTAATATCTAGTTATTTCCTACCATTCATCGCATCATATATAGTACGAGAGCCCACGACCAAAATTTTTGTCTCATAGCAATACGGCCAAAACCGCATCAAATCGATAGATACGATTATCCTGAACTCGAAAATACCAATATCAGACATTTTCCGCGTAGCGTTTGATCTGACCGAATTTTCAAAATTGTCAAAGAATTTTACCGAACTGCATCATAGCAATATGTCTGATTTGCAGACTGTAGTTGAATGATAGTTCTGAGATACCGGAAACATATTTTTCAGACGTTAGTGGTGTAGCGCAAACCCGTAAAATCACTTAAAAAAATTAAAAATGAGACAAAAAAAATGTGTCATAGCAATACGTCTGAAAATCTTTTTTATTAGTAAATTTTGGTTATTTGATGCGAACAAAACAATTTTCAGACGGAAATGTGAACGCATTAAATTTTGAGACCGTTTTGAAAATGTTAACAAATTTTACCGATCGGTATCATAGCAATATGTCTGAAAATTGTTGGACAGACATGATAAAATAAGTTGTCCACATGTGCAAAAAATTTATATCAGACAAATTAAGTGTAGCACCTTCTCTATCAGACAACTTTTCGATACTCAGATATCATTTAAAAAACCGGCCAAGTGCGTGTCGGGCCACGCGCAGTAGGGTTCCGTAGAAAAATATTTTTAATTTTACTTTTTAACTAAATGGCGTCCTTCAGAAAGGAAATGTTTGTAGTACACGAAACCAGCTAGCACGTATGACGAGATGTATGAATGTTGAGGAAGCGAAAGAAGTATGTAAGGAGCGAAGCACATGGCGTTCCATCGTCTCTGCCTACCCCCGTGGGATAAAGACGTGATTTTATATAATAATATGTATTATGTATGTTTATTTATGTTTCAAGAATTTTGAACGAAATATTCTGAGTAACTGCATCTGACATTTCGGACCCCTATTCCTCTTGAACTAATGAAGTGAACTTATCCGCTATAGTTTTCCTTTAAAGTTCATTACATGTACTACCGACACAATTTTTTTCAGATTTTGGGATCCAGTAGTTTAGCTTTTAGCGGGGGGGGGACGCCCTACTCGAACAAAAATTTGCTCTTTAAAGTTAATTATCTCGCAAACAAATCTCTAAATCAAAAAACTGTCTTAGCAACCCCTAAACGTTTTTAAAAGGCCTATCTAACAATACCCCACACTATGGGGTAGGCGACAAAAAAAAAAAAACATCCCTACTTTACATGTAGGGGAGCTACCTGAAAAAAAAATATTTTTCCAAATTTTACTCTACGACTTTCTTTGTTTAGTTAACATACATGTTCATGAAAAATCTCAGTTTTCTAGCACCAACGGTTTCGTCGCTATGCCGTGGACAGACGGACAGACGGACATGGCGAAACTATAAGGGTTCCTTGTAGGTACTACGGAACCCTAAAAATCGTATTGAGGCATCTTGAATTTTCTGTTACAAACCAATGAATACGTTGCGACCCTGAATTTATTAGATGATAATTAACAAAGAATTTACCCGAAACCGTAACATTGAAGTTGAAGGACTGAAATAAATCGCACAAAAGGAAACTGGGATGAAGTTGAAAAAAAAAAAACGGTTTATTCAAAGTTACAAAATATTATCGTATTCAATCGCTGTCGGATTTGGAATCTGTTAAAATTAAATACTGATTGATTTGATAGTTTTGGTTTTATTTAAAGCACACTTGAGTGACTTTTACAAAAGAAATAAGTAATGACATCTGTCATCTGTCAAAGTACATATAATAGACAAGGGAGATTCTTGAATATCTATGAAGGCTGTAAATTTAAAAAAACATTTAACAGAGGCGTCGGCCAGGCGACTCCGAAACGTTATTTTCGTTTTTGGGAGTATATGCTACACTTAAAGTGTCTGAAAACAGGTTTTTGGTAATTCTGGCAGCAATACGAAAAGTTGAAAAAAAATATTGATCCGTATTGCTATGATACAGGTCGGCTAAATTTGTTGACATTTTCAAAAATGCGCTCAGGCTATATGCTACGCGCAAAATGTCTGAAAACAAACTTTTTCGTAATACAATTATAAAATCTATGTACATTTTCACTATCAGACGTATTGCTATAATACCGACTGTCTTTTTTTTTTGACACAGCAGAAATGGCCTCCCACGCAGTTGCTACACTTTCGACCGTTACTACACACCTAGTCGGGTACAGAATCATACAATCTAACGATTTTATAGGGTTTTTGCCGTATTGCTATGAGACATGGTTTTGGTCGTGGGCTCTCGTACTATAGGGTTTCTATGATATTTTGGTTGAGACGTTATTACCAAAGAATGGCCCACTGCCACTTAGGGCCATTCCTACATTAAAAAAAAAAATATCACGCAAATTTCACACAACGTCATCTAGTCTAAACTAAGCAGAGCTTGTACTGTGGGTACTAATAATAACTAATAACTGATACTAATACATATATACTTTTCTTTTCTAAATACATACTTATTAAACATAGAAACACCCAGACCAAGGCAAACTTCCACGTTCATGCACACATATTTGTCTTAAGCGGGAATCGAAACCGCGACCTCTGTGTAGCAGTCAGTTGCACTACCGACTCTCAAACCGGTCGTCAACATCTCTTCACCCTATACCAAGACTACCACAATACTTTGTTTGTTTACATTACAAAAACTTTTTCTATCTGTGTAATCTATAATAAATATAATTTTTCATTAAATATCATAAGCCATGATTTTAATGTAACTGAATTGTAATATTGGGACCTTGTACCTTGAAAATAAAGAATTTATTATTATTATTATTTATTATTAAAATAATATGAGCTATAATTTTTTCGGTTTGGCACACCATCTCATCAGTTCGTTTGCCTTTTCTAGTTTTCTTAATCGACTATTCTACACCACTCTGAACAAGTTTAAAGCTTGCATTTCGGAGCAAGCGTCAGCGTCAACGTCTGGGGCGTATGTTAACATAATTTTCATACATAAAGAATACGTAAAAAAGATGCGCGCGCAATCGTGACGTATGCGCGCGCATCTTTTTTGTATGAAAAATTGCGACCCTAAACATTACGGATGGGAATATTATGTATTATCAAATGAACTTACCCTCTTTCATATAACAAGCAGTAAGGCACATTCTGTTGTAGGATATAACTCCAAATCTGATGGTATGACCAATTTAATAGCGGAGATACCCTCATTACTTGTGGCCAGCCTGGATCTGTGTTCTGAAATTGTTTTTGAAAATTAAATAAAAACATGTAGTAATGCCAAAAAAAAAATGGGACTAAATAGTTTTCGTATCAAATTCAGAAAAGTTCTTAGTTTTTTTAATTAATTATGTATTCGTTTCATTGAAAGAACGCTGTCAGCCTGATTGCCTATCAATAAAGTTAATTGAGCTTCATTAACATACACAAAAAATGCTAATGATGATTAATTAACTTTAGCAATACAATCTAAATTACGAACATACCTAGTATTTTTTACGGTTAGGGCGTCGCAAAGAGGGTCACATACTTAAAAAAAGTCGGTCAGTTTTGTATGGTAACCAAACTCGTTACGGTCGGTTTTCTACGGAGCCAGGACTTGGTAAAGTTTTGAGGAAAAATCAACAAAATATTAACATTTTTCGTTTTATATCTTTGTAATGGTTAGTGAAGGGGATATGTTTATGCGTAATTTTACCCATAACACATATTACCATACTATATAGCGAGACGAATAATACGTTATTTTTACGCGAAAAATAATCGAAACACTATCTCAGTTCAACATAAAAAAATTAATAGCTTTTTATAATCTCTCGACTCTTATGATGAAACAGAGTAACTGAATAAGTGTGAGTCTATTAATTGTTATAAATTACCTGCATAAACTTTAAATCTTCACAATACGGATCCGTCCTCCGTGTTCCCATCAAGCACGCCTTTATCCTCGGGTCCTTTTCCAACAATTTCTCCAAGGACGACTTCATGTCTCCTTCAGACACCATCATTTCAACTCCATAATGTTCCTCTATTTTACTTACAAATTGTTCCATTGCATTAAATGACTCTCCCGTTCTAATATACAAAATTTTTAATTCGCTTGCTATGTTTTCTCTATTGTATATTTCTTTTAGTATTTTAATTGTGATGTCTAAGAGAACTGTGCAGTCTTTACCACCGTTGAAGGAGAGGAAGACCTCGTCTATTTCGTATTGTGAGAAGCATTGTTTGAGGACCTGGTAGAAAAGATGGTAGGTAAGTGTAGATACAATTATTTTTGTAGACAGTTGGAATGAACAGCGAAAATGCGATGTCTCAGTCGCTAGCGCACTACGTTCTGCGAGAGACTAATAATGCGTATTTGCTTTTAATCTTAACTACCTAGAAAAATATTAATATCTATAAAAGATAAAACAAAAAAAAATGTAAAATATGTATTTAACAGAAAAAAATAATTCGTGTAATTTTATTATTAAGAATGTAGAGGAACCCTGTTCCTCTACAAGAATACGGGTTACTCACGTTTTTTTAGCCGGGATAAGCCGACTAGTTTCGTAGTTAGTGTAATCGCGCAGTTGATGAATCTACGTAATAGATTCGAAACTAGTCGGCATATCCCGAATAAAATAGCGTGAGTAACCGTATTCTCAATAATAATGTATTCACCTCACGTCGGTTTTAATAATATTATCGTAATTTTATTCAAAGTACAATATGTTATTACTAGTAAATAATATAAGTTTTTTTGCAACTAATATCAACAATATCGTCATTAACATACTACAGACAGACACAAGTACTTATTATGTGATTTCTAGTCGGATTGTAACAAAAAGTTATTTTACTACCTTAAGTGATGTGCGATCACGATTCACGATACCTTATTATTTCAGTTTTTTGTATCTTAACCGAATTCAAGCCAAGTTGAATGACCTGACGGTTGATCAATATTGCTTCTAATATACATTTACATACATACATTTTGTACTTATCGAGGGTTATCGAGCATAGGTATTACATATTTGTCTAACATAATGGAATCTCAAGTTGTGGAAATTTAGCTTTGTAGAATAAACTAATCAAATTACTGGTAATATGTAAGTTTATAAGGGTGCCATTACAACTTAATCGATTGACGTCGATCGATCATCGAACAGCGCATCCCTAGACAACTTTTTCTCATGATAAATACTAAATAAAGGTACAAAGATGCCTGCAAGAAATCACATCATTAAGCCAAATATACAAAAAGTACTTTAAACAATGATATTATATAAAAACAAAAGCAGATATGTTATAAGCGCTCGCGCTGTGAATACTCAAATACGTCCCAATTGGGACGTCTTGTGTTTAGTTTGCGTGTGGCCTGCGTCGAGCGCAGTCACGTGCGTACCACTGAAGTGCAATCATTAAAACTATAGCTATCTCTTTCATTCTCTTTCATTTGCGTGCTATTTCGTATCTTTTGTTTTACTTATCAGTTACATTTGTCAATGTGTGCAATTTGGAATAGCTCGGAACGGATTTAAATCGTAATTTCTATGAACGTAACATATCTATAGTTCTATAATATCATTGACTTTAAATCATTAATTTATCGTTTTATTAAAAATTTTACAAATTGCTTATTAGCTGTTACCCGTGACTTCGTCCGCGTCGAATTCATTATATAAAGTCCTAGCTGCTCGCGCTTTGACCCGCGTTAAACGTTACTGCCCTGCTTCCATGGAGACCAGCGTAATGTTAAACATCAAAAAACCTTAATGGATAGTTAGACTCACAGACAGAGATCAAACACAAAAATAATTATAAAATCCGATCATTAATTCCTGAGATTAGCGCTAACAAACAAACAAACTAACTTTCTCTCGCGGTCACACCAAAAAAAAAGTAGCCTATGTTACGCGCCTTGTAGTCAGTTACCTGCATATACATTTTTTATCGAAACCGATCTAGTCGTTTATAAGTTAAGCCGATACAAACAGACAAACAAAAAATTTTAAAAACTGTAATTAAGACAATTTTTTCGTTATTTTTAATAAAGTAATAACAGACACTTCAATTTTATTTATTTGTATTAATTATAAAAATAATGCTTGTAATTACCTCCTCAGTTTCCTGTAGCACGTCTCCGACATCAGGCATGAGCATCATAATTTTTTTTCTTAATTCACTTGTGACGCGACCAGTACTGTAAAATATACTAACTTTAAATATATTCACGCAGCAGATAATAACGGTTACACATGTACAAACGGCCTCGTTAATAATGTGATGCCGAATGTGTGTCGGTTTGTATTGTACTTCATGATTACTAAATTGCTGTGGCGATGTTATTATCTATTTCTTGATTTAGAGATCGGACTTCGCAATGTTATAGAGATTATAGTTAAAGTGAGCTCGAAGTTTTAGATAAGATAAATGAAATAGGCAAAGAAGTTATTAAGGAAATTGAAATTGTGATTGTCCAGCTCGTCTTATTGAATGATATGATTAAAACTAAGATAATATAATGGATGCTAAACTGCTGATTATACTGTCTTCATTTTAGTTACATTACCATTATTCTTTGGCATAACCCGGCTCTAAAATATACATTGCCTTCTTAAGATCTAAGTCAGCAACCTAACGTAACTAGTGGCTGACTTAGTAATTTTGATGATTATTTATAAATTTTGCAGTTTTACTTATTATTGTCTAATATTAGTAATCATACTATCTTGAAATCAGCTGAGACTTCATGATGATGCAGATTCATGAGTAGCAAAAAAAATACGTAGCTTTTATAAATGAATGATGAAATGATGATGTTTTATTAGCAATAGGCGAATGCTGCCACGATAGTCTAGTGGTTAGCGTATACGCTTCGCACCGTGAGGTGTCGGGTTCGATTCCCGGATCGGGCAAGGTTTGTTGCCGTCAGGAAATTCACAATAGCAGCACGGAGTTGGAATTGTGCCCGGTGGATGGCGATGGGCTCTCTGCTTATCCCATGGGACCTAAACATAACAGGTGAAATGTGGGTGTTGTACACCTCTGCCACACCCTTCTGGGTAATACAGGCGTGATGTTATGTTTATGAATGAAATAGGAGAAAAGATGTGAATTAACAAATCTTTTGTTGCATGAATCAACTTTTCAGTGAGAGATGCGTTTTATCTTTACACACGTGTTTTTTTACAAATAACGATTACGAAAGAAGCGTGTAACCTTTATCACTATTTTCATTATAAATAGGAAGAAATAAATAAATAAAAGATGGTGCACATTAGTTTCTCATCAGCTCTTCTCATAATTCAATACCCATCGGAGCTGGTACTTGGATTGATTTTAATTTTAATTTAAACAGTTTGATTAATCTAAGCCCCGGTTATTCAAATCATTGTAATTAGTATAATTTATTATTATTGTTTATTTATTTTATATAATTTTTTGTAATGTTTTGACGTGTTCAAGCGCCTCCTGGGGCCTATGAAAATAAATGATTTGAATTTGAAGAGTAGAACTATATTCACTGCCTTGTCAACTCAAACAATAATAGCTCTTGTTGCCCTGTTATGTTCCGGTTAGTTGTTTAGAAAATTTGCCTGCAATTACGGGCATACTGCCTCGTTGGACTTGTGGTTAGCGTATACGGCCTCTCACCGCAAGGTCTCTGGTTCGATTCTCGGGGTGAGCAAAACTGTTATTTGGGATTTTTTTCGTAAGGAAATTCTCCATAGCAGCATGAAAATGGAAATGTGCCTGGTAGAAGGCGCTAGGCTAACTTCCTGATTAAAAATGAGCCGAGTCGAGTGAAGCAATAGTCAATTTAAGACATTAATTACATGTAAAAGACATAAATTACCGTTTATTCGGCTACGGGGCGCTTCTTGAATGGCTGATTGAAAGGCCAATAACGTCTTACAGAAAAACACGTCAGTTATTTTCACAGCTGATAATGAGTTGCTAAAGGCACTGGTTCCTGTATGGTTTTTTTTACATAATTATCACATTAAATGCATCGATGGTCTAGTGGTTGACGTATGCGCCTCTCACCGCAATGTCTAGGGTTCGATACCCGGGTCAGGCAAAGTGTTATTAGTAAAATTTCATAATAACGGAGTTGGAATTGTGCCCGGTGGATGGCTATTGACTCACCCCCTATCTCATGGGACCTAAACATAACAGGTGAAGTGTGGGTGTTGTACACCTCTACCTTCTGGGTAATATATACTTTACTGGGTCAGCTGACGGTCTTTCCCCTGCTGCCCATGCAGCTGATGATTATATCTATACTCTATATGAACACCAACAACCAACACCCCAAGGAAAGCGAAAGCGTGGCCGCCTTAAGCAGACCTGGCGACGGACAATCATCGCGGAGGCGAAGAATAACGGCAAAACCTGGAGTGAAATAAAGCGCGAAGCTCAAGACCACTCAAGACCGAGCGGGATGGCGGCGCACTGTGGATGCCCTCTGCCCCATCTAGAGGACACAGGACAGGACCTTAAGTCTATATGAACACAACTATTTAATTGAAATAATTTAAAGTTGCGTAATGTAACGTATGTACTACATACGTTCATGTAAGTAGGTACGTACCAGGCTTGTGTTTACAAATGGTGAAGAAGTCTGTTTTATCGTCTCCTATAGCTTGAATTTAAGTTGTAGAATAGTTTTTTAGTTAAACTTTAAAATTTTGATTTAACATGTTTACAAATTTTGACGACCTGTTCACCTGACAGGTCACGACATTTTGCTGTCATTGTTCTTGACTTTTGTAATTAAGAAACAATATTATGCATGAAGGATTAGATCACTTCCGTTTTGGTCTATGCCCGAGGAGTAGGCATTGTGGGTCATTGGCAGTAGGACCATGGTTGATAGCTGGAAAGCGAGTGCTTAGGCAAGTATCTCATTGGCAGCTCTACGAGGTCTGTGGCCTTTGACTATACAGATACTTTTTATTCTACGATCTGTAGGTCATTTCAATCTGGGATGCGTGCCAGAAATCTCTCCACGTGCCTTTCGACTGCTGGAACGTCAACACCAGTTCAAGGGCCAAGATCCACTGTCTTTTCATCTGGCGGCCAGGAAATTGTGTCCAGTGGTGAGGCAAGAGTAGCTTGGTAAGACTGTGGGCTACTGGGCCCCTTCACAGGCCATGTGAATCGAGAAGGAGTTTGTTAAGCTTTTACAGTTAAACATCTAAATTAATATTAATGAAAATTGGTATAGGGATATGTGCATGAGTGTCTTCATGCATGCATAATATCGTTATCGCAATATTTTATGACATAATGCTCTTATCTATATTGTTACATCCACAGTCCAAAGAGTTCGGCATACTAAGCTATTCCTATAAAATCAAAATTTAGTAAAAAAATTGATTTTATTACTCAGTAAGAATCATTGCTGCACATAATTTTTGAGAAAAATACTGATTTCCATCACAAAATAGAGTTCAAAACATTTGAGCAACATTATTAAATAAATTTAAATTAAAGATTAGACATGAACATGTCATTGAGATTATTCTTATCAATACAAAAATGAAACTCATTATTACCTGCAATATTTCATAATTTAAAATTGCAATGCATTTTATCAACAACAAATATTAATCTTATCAAATGTACACAACCTAGTCATCAACACACAATTTTTTGCAAGGAGGTTCACTGATTTCATCACTGCCACATAAAACTTCTTTGGTTAGTTTGAATGTAACCCTCATCATCTCTTTCTTAGGTGATACATTTCTCACATCAAACACATCTATGATATTCAATGACAAATCACATCCAATGTTTTCATTCACCATTTTCTTAGCTACTTCCACAGGATCATCACCAATAGCAAAGCAATAAACATAAACAATTATTTCTTGATTCAGATTTTCAGCTAACTTTTCATCTTTCAGTAAACCGTTAAAGTGTTTCAGGAATTCTACGGCCATTGCTGGTAAATTCATTGTAATGTGTATCTTGCCATCAACTTTTCCAATTCCTTTGCACAAATCTATTAGATAATCTTTAAACACATTGCATATAAAATCTTTGCCATCCTGATTATAAGATTTAAAGAATGAACAGTGGACTTTATTATTCTTCACATTATGGTTCAACCACTTGAATGAATCAGGGTTTAGATCATTTGCAAACACTTTAGTTTTGCGTTTAGCTGCTGGTACTGCAAACGGGCCAACACCACAGAATACATCAAATAGGACATCTTGTGGTTTTAAGAAGCTTAGTATTCTCTCATGTTCCTTACCTAAGCGTGGGTTCCAGTAGACTTTGGAGAAATCAAACTGAAATATGCAACGGTTTTCCTTTACCGTCACAAAGTAATCCTCTTCACCCGCAATCACTTCCATACTGAAGTTTCTGAATGTGTTGTCTATGATGTTGCTCTTGTTCACTACAGTTCTGCATGTCTTTATCTTGTCTACAAGTACTTGCCCAATGAGAGGACGATATTCAAGTAAATGATCTCTCAAGTTAAGGTGAATTATGTGTCCAATTTGAGAAAAACTGCTCACTATCTCTTCATTTTCTGGAAGAACTGCCTTAAATACTGTATCAAACTTCCAATTGTCGTATGTTAGTTCAATTTGTCTGCTACTGAAGTTGTTTTCAGTCACGTCTAGCTGACTCAGCACTGAGCGATCATTATCAGTGATATCAGTAAAGTTTGTTACTTTTTCAGCATTTAGATGTATGCATTTCTGGAATGAACCAGCTTCTTCACCTTCTAAGCTTTGCACGGGCTTGAATCCTTCTAGTTTTAGAAAGTAACTTTTACAAATTTGAGTTATCTTTGATAGATTTTCTTCCCTGACCTTTAGAACTGGAACACTGACGTTGCGCAAGAATTTGACCCGATCCAGCACTTTCATACCACGGACACCAACCGGCACTAACTGTACACTTGCCAAAGAACTCATTTTACGCAAAATTTTGCGAATAGAACCCAAAGTCATATCAAAATTCTATAAAAAATAGAAAGTATACATCGTCAATACTAACCTAATTTCGAGGTCAGAACCGACGTGAATCTTCTTGAAGTTATTAGTAGAGAGTCTGTAGATGTAATTTATTACTTTTTTATCGTGATAAAGTCCAATAATGCACAAATATTAATTTCACCAAATTGTGAACGAGAGTTCATGTAACATGTGACATTTGAGGCTTATGATCTGACATTGACATTAATGACATTAGGTGTTGCGAGAGACCGCTCTTTGCGAACGATCATTCACTACGCGACCGAAAATATACGTTTAGTTTCACTACATATTAGCATATTACGTTCTGTTAGTCAACTTCACACATATTTTTATATTATATTACCATTTTATTAACCGACTTAAAAACAAGCAATTATTGAAAAAACAAGGTAACATTGCAAAATGCTTTCATTTATTTATAGAACTGAAATATATTAAGTAACTCGAAACTAACTTAATTTTATTGTTATTAAAATATCAAAGCTAATATTTTATTAAAATAGATTTATGGAAACAATGCAAGTTTTACAATATAACAGTTGAAATATTATGATGCCAGTGGGGCTCGAACCCCTACACCTCTGGTGTTCTATCTACCCATCCAGTGGAATCATAATTTTTAACCGTAATATTGTATAATAAATGCTAGCAAAGCAAGGCTTAAATTTGCTTCAATATTACAAGTGCAAGTTTTATCAAAATAAATGAAAATAGTCAGTTCATTGTCGATCATCGAACAAATGTGAAATCAAGTGCGAAACACCAAATAAGAGTTAGGTACAGAAGACAAGCTGACATGTTCCTACTTAATATACCTTAGTTATCATACTTTACTGAACTACACGTGGAATAGCAAATAAGACTGTTTAATTTTACTTGGTTTTACTCTTGACTATTTAATAAAAAAACTATTTTACCTAAAAATATTTATTTGCACGATTTAGATCCGTGCGTCGTCTTATTTTTAAATTATTATGTTTTCAAATTAGAAACGTTCATATTATTTGTTTCAGTAGCAAACTAAACAATCTCAATTCTAAGTAATTGTAATTGCTACGAAACACCTACTACGAAACGTATACGAATTACATACATCGCCGCCTACGGGCTTGGAAATTAGTTTGTCAATTCAAATATCTACACATAGATTATAGTCGATTTATATAAGATTTCGATACATAGAGACTATAATAGGTAATTTCTAAAGAATATCGATATGAATATCGATCGAATATGATTCTATTTGTAACTTTGATAACGAAGTTTCCTGTCCCGGGAAAATTGTTTGCAATAACTTTTGAATATCTTTGATGTGAATATGTTTGTATATCGTTAACTGCCATTTCTTTATCATGAGGAACAATACACACGTGGATTGATCTCCTTGACGGACACAGACATTTAAATGGGTGCCTATCTATCTATCCACCATGTATATGTCTATAGTAAACAAGTTTTCATTATTTTGTTCAAAACGTAAGTTACGTTAATGTTCATTTTGGCAAGACTTCGATACCAACTAAACGCTTCTTTTTACTTGCACAAACAGTTTTTGGCTAGCTTTGTGCAGACGGTTTAAACCAATTTCAAAAGAATGAAACGCCGACAAAACGACCTTTTTGCATTACTGTTTGTGCAGATAAGATGAAGCGTGCAACCGGCACTTTAGCCCTGATGTCACCAAACGTCTTCTACAAAAACTTTTCGCACCTACTCCCTAGAACACAATCACAATATCAAATCGTTTTCACAACTTCATATTGTTCGTCGTTACCTTCTAACTGTTTTATAGTTAACTAGTCTCGACCATTTTATTGTCTCACGATCAACTCAAAGGTGGTATTTTCTTAACATAGCACCATACATAGCACACACAATAGCCATATTGTTAGCCATATAAACCTCTTATTCACCCTCAGAAATCAAATTTTAACTTGAAATTTTCATAAAAGCATCATAGATTGTTACTGCAAATAGTAGCCATTTTGTAAGAATTATGTGCAATTTAGGAGCTCCTGTATTTATTTCGACGTATATTGACTTTAAAATAAGTGCTAAAATGTGCTTAGATAAAGCTTAGCTATCTAGCAAATGCAATTTTGTGTCGCATAAAGAATGCGAAGTCAAGTAATCTTTGCTTGGTGGTTTAATCGAGTTTCAATAAACATAGTTATAATATAATTTTTTTCCTTATTTATAAAATATCGATCTCAGCAATCCTTTTCATATAAACTGTCCCATTATTTTCCCGTTTCCCATCAAATCGTCACCAAATAATTCTCTTCGCATAAAAAACGACACCCATTCTCTATGGTTATCGACAAACACTAAAAGAGAGATAAGTAATGGAATATTATTTTTCCATCGCCGCGATAAAGACATTTAGCATCAGGGGTTCCGTCAGCATTGAGTGAACTTGTGGATCCGTTAACGGCATTGTAAATGGTATTTTTATGATTTTCCTTGGCATCAAAACCGCCCAAAGCTCTATTGTTTCACGCAGAGTGATTTATTTACGCGCCAAATGTAGGAGTGTTGAGACGCCGCGAAGGAGGTGGCTTTAGACGCGTGCTTCTGTGAAATGATGCCAGTTTATAATGTGGAATGATAGGCTGTTATGCTTGATTTGTGTCGTATAGGCTTTTTATGGCTTCTGGTGCAATCATACGCGCTATTATCTTTGTTTTTTTCCTGTAAACGAGTTAAACGCAAAATCTTTCAGAGACCGGTAGAGTACATATTACTTATACATTGTATTGTTTCTAGTTAGGTATGAGTAGCCTTGAGTAGAATTTTATTATTATTTACTTCTATAGACTTATTATAAGGCTGACTATAATAAGCAGCCGTGGCGTAATGGATAATACATCGGTCTTACGATCGAGAGGTCGTGGATTCGAATCCTGGTCTAATGACCAGGATTCGAATCCACGACCTCTCGATCGTCTGAAATCATCGACCCAAGTTTAACAAAAATTGCTCGTTAATAAAATAAAATCACCACACATTTGTAAAAATAATGTATTTTATCCCTAATTAGAGGGTGTAAGTTTATATGGGAGGTTCAATTTGGAGGAGGTTGCATGAAATTCTAAGCATTAGGCTTTTTGGAAATTTGGATTTAAAAAGTATGAGGGAAGTTCTTAGGAAATAGCATGAAAATATCAAATCGCACGCGGACAAAGTCGCGTGCAACAGCGAATTCAAAATACATTATGATGTAAGAGTTGTAAAAATACGCGTCGTTCATTAATCAGAAAGTCCGATTCGCAGCTAATATTTGTTCACCAATAACATACAATTTACACGTGTAATTTCCACAGATTGAAACTCTAAACGAATCATTCTATTTGTTTTGGCCGACGCCATTTGCCATTGAAAAAGTAATTTAGAAAAACAAACCAATCTAACTTAATTTGTAAATATGGTGGAGCTTTAGGAACGATCTTGAAAGAGTATAAAGTTACCTTTAAGTTTATGTACCGCGGGGCTGGTGTATACCTTCAACATTTAATATATTTCATGGGGCTTATATAATTAACGTTCATTAT
The DNA here is from genome assembly GCA_905147285.1 of Hypena proboscidalis. NCBI lineage: Eukaryota > Metazoa > Arthropoda > Insecta > Lepidoptera > Erebidae > Hypena > Hypena proboscidalis. Next base: position 4,455,603 of record LR990129.1, on the reverse strand, counting down.
TAGTTGTACTGCATAATTATGTTCCTTTGTTTGCACTATCCGTTGTGTAAAAAGGTTGAAAAAAATATATATAAAATCAATAATTTAGTCTTAATTTAGCATAAACAACACTAGAGGCATTAATTAAGAGCGATTTTCGTTTATCTGTGCATCAATTAAAAAGAAAACAAAAAGCGAATGCAAACAAAGAGCCGTTCATTCATTCATTCATTTATGGAGCATCGCGGGCACGTTTGGGAATCTCACTTCTTGTTGCGGTTACAGCTCGCTAAAGTTTTTAATTTATATTGTGTCCCTGGGACAATGCAACGCAATATTGTTGAACGCTGTGCAGTTGACGGCTAAGTTTTAGGGAGCTTTGGACACTCCTACAACATTGATTCATTGTGCAGACAAATACGAGAGCCTGCCGAAGACCCAACGCAAACTCATTAAAAAGTTAGTGTAATAAAACATAGTCTGTGAAGACAAAAAAGTTTAAATTGATTTAGGCGGGCGTCCTCCTAATTTGTTTGGACTGTTATCATTATACGAAGCTTAACGCTGTTTAAGTTTGGTGTTGAATGAAACTGGATTAGTCTTCTTTGGGTATTTGTTAAGCTGCTTAAGAAAAAGAGAGAAGTTAAAGCCTAAATTATTCGTTTGAAATGTTCCTTTTCTGTAGTAGTAAATACAAACTGCTGTCATTAATTTGAAACCGACTTAACTACGCACGATCTTGTAAGACACTTGATAAACCAAGGTTAGTTCTACTTAGTTTTCATAGTTTACCTTATTTTGTGGTTTTGCCTTACTATGACCTTGACTTGACTTATTATGACCTGACTTTCACCAGAGTTCTATATACTAATATAGCATTTAAAAATTTGTAGATAATAATGATATAGATATGCACTTAGTGTAAAAAAATTTATAAATTAAAAACAGAGTGTCAATGCACACAAGACAGAGAATTTTAAAAATAAATATAGTACATACATAAGTACGGAACCAAACGCTGGTGGCCTTGCGTTGTCAAAATAAATGACATAAATTCCACAAAATCGTTCTGTGTATTTCGGTACTCTTTATGATTAAATAATGCAAACCGATTTAGTTATAAATATGATAATCGAATTTTAATAAAATTTCTTATATTTGCCGCTAGTGATATACTCATTTTCAAACACAATTTAAATTATTAATGAATAAATGACTATGACTATGACTATTAAGTACATACTTCGATATGAATTTTGTAAATAAATATATTATTTAATAATATATTAATTCCTTGAAAGGACAGAGAAGATGTTTTGTATTAGAAAGGGATATTGTTATAAAACGTGATTTCCGTAGCAATTTCAAGTAATAAACGCTACGAGAAAACTAAAATACGTCTACGAACTATGTATTCAGAAGTCAGATAGAAGATTCAAAAATTAAATAAAGAGCAGTGTGTAAAAATTAATCTTTGAAAGGTTTAGGGCAAAGCAAATTGAATTTAGAATCTAAAACTGAATTATTCACGTGTAAATTGTGTTTTATTTGGTACGCAAATATTAGCAGTAAATCTATTTTTCTTTTTTTTTTTTTTTTTTTAAAGGGTGTGGCAGAAGTGTACAACACTCACATTTCATCTGTAATGTTTAAAAATTAGGTCCCATGGGATAGGTGGTGAGCCTAACGCCATTCACCGGGTACACTTACAACTCCGTGCTGATATTGAGAATTGCATATATTGTATGGAATAATATACACTCATGGACAAATTTAGAGGAACGCAAAAAAAAGTTCGATTATTTTTATTTTATTCTCCTTACGCACTGGCCACCTATAACAGCATTTGTGTTATTTAAAGAAAAAGATTTTATCGTCTTTTGTTTCAGAGTTTCATTTGTTTTTTTACTCTACGTGTTAATTTTAATAAATGTGCGCTGTAAGAGAACAATTAGAGCTAATTGTCGTGTTTGAAAATTTTTGTAATAGGTTTTTTTTTTCACAAAAAATATTCATCGCGGTGTTACTTGAGACTTTTTCAAAAGATTGAATTGATAATGCCGGATCTCAGCGTAGCTCAAGTGTCCAAAGCTGTAACTTTAATCGTACAAGGTTACACTTACAATCAAGTGGCTCAAATGTTGCGAGTTTCCAAATCTGTTATTTTTTGCAATGTAAAACGATACCGGCAGGCAGGCGAATACACGAGACGCAGAGGACAAGGGAGAGAAAAGAAGACCACAGCTAGAGACGATAGATTTATCGTAAGCAGTGTGCTAAGAAACCGTACCTCGACGTCTTCTGAGGTAAGAGCAAGGCTCCAAGAAGTCCGAAATATGGCAGTTAGCACTAAAACGGTAAGAAGAAGACTAAAAGCAGTTGGAATAGGGGCGTTTGTACCTGCCAGAGGGCCTCTTCTTACCACAGGCCATCGTGTAGCTCGGGATAACTTTGCTCGCGTTCACCGTGATTGGAATGACGATGACTGGGGAAGAGTATTGTTCACTGACGAGTCCAGATTTTGCCTTAAGCCAGATGATGGAAGAGTCAAAGTGTGGAGACGACCAGGAGAAAGATATGCACAGTGTAACATTGTCGGAAGAGAACCTTACGGTGGAGGGTCAGTGATGGTATGGGGTGACATTTCCTTAGGTGGACGTACGGAGCTCCACATCGTAGAAAATGGATCTCTAACAGCAGCACGATACGTAACTGACATTTTAGAACAAATTGTGATACCCTTTGTCCCATACGTAGGAGATAATTTTCTATTAATGCATGATAATGCTCGGCCACACACTGCCGCCATAGTTTCAAGATACCTTCAAGGGTTCGAAATCAGGGTTTTGGAATGGCCAGCCCGCTCACCAGACTTAAACCCGATTGAACATGTCTGGGATACGCTGGGAAGACAAATAAAAAAAAGAATTCCTGCAATAACCAACTTAAGGGAACTCAAAACCGCCTTGGTAGAAGAATGGGATCAAATGCCACAAAGACACATTGACGAATTGATAAAAAGTATGCCCAGACGAAAGGAGGCAGTTTTAACAGCGAGAGGAGGTAACACGAAATATTGAATGTGCCTATAGACCGACCGTTTAACGCGCGTATCGCCTGCGACGTAAGAAGTGAGCGGGGGTAGGTAACGGACTACTACGGCTACACACGGAGTCATTGATCCAAAGATTTATCTCGAGATAGACATTGTAGGCAAAGTAAAAAATATAATTGTAGTAACTGTATTTTTATAGAAAAAATGAACATTTTAAGAAAAAATTAACTTATTAAAGAAAAATAACATTATCAAAATTTTACAATTATTATTATTATTTCTCTTTATTTATTTCTTAACTTATTTTATATATTTTAAATATGAGGAACCTCCTCACGATGCGTGCCGTGTCCAAAAGTCCGTGTCCCTCTGTAAAACCGTCTACTTATTTTTTTCTTTCGGATTTGTTTATTTTTTGTTGGTGATTTAAACTTTACTTGACTTAGTTCATCTCTCAGTTCATTTCCTTCTTTTACTATTTTACTTATGGTAGTCACCGAGAGTCCTGTAGCTTCAGCAACAAGTTTATTTACGTTTACGTCTTGAAGATACTCCGTAGAACTATGATCTTGTTTTCTGGCTTTAAAAAAGGAATACATATTATATGCTATTTGTTTAGCTTGCTTGTTGATTTTTTTTGCAAAACAGGAAGAGTGATTCATCTTGGGATTAATCTTGGCAAACCGTTTACCTTGTGCGTTAATGTCCAAGCGTCCGTAACAAAAATACCAACCGTGCGCTGCGAGCACTGCCAGCGCACTGCCGTGTTTGACGTGAGCTCTTTGCACCGCGCACCCCTCTCACCCACCCGCTAACATCTCGCCCCACCCCCTTCTCACCGCGCGGGCGATACGCGAGTTAAACCATAGTAAAAATAAATAAGTACGCCAACTCCCGGCGTTTAGGAGCGCACGATACCTAAACTTGCTCGAGGCGTAGGGTTGGCACTTGTCAGATTGATATTTTAAATTACCTGTACAGAAATCATTTTTTCAATTATAAAAAAAACGTTTTTTTTACAAAACAAAGCATTTATTTATGTCAAGTCAAAGTCAAATCATTTATTTCCATGGGCCCTAAAAGGTGCTTGAACACGTCAAAACAAACATCAACGTTCAAATAAATAAAATTTAAATAAAACTTAAGCTAATTAAATTATAATATTAATTGCAACAAAATGATTTGAATCACCGGAGCTTAGATTGATTTCAATTCAACTTTGAGGTTTGAATTAAAATCAATCCAAGTACCAGCTCCGATGGGTATTGCATCATGAGAGAAGAGCTGGTGAGAAACTCATGATCACCATCTTTTCAAATAATTCATACAATTTTGTTTGTTTATTGATAATAATTGTTATGTGTAAGTTATACCAACCAAAATACAATGACTAGAAATGGTTATGGAGAGAATAATACTATGGAATTAAATTCTTTGTCAAATAGACCAATATTATATTAATAAAATTATCCGTAGTATATAAGGTTGCAATCTCTTACACTTAAAGCAGAAAGGAAAATGAGTAAAAACAATGTGTGCATACATACTGGTACTAGAACAGACATAGAAAAATGAAAAAAAATCTAAACTGTAAAATTAAATGCTAATTATTTATGCTACTAATGAAAACAAGCATAAAAAAAATTACAAATTTGTGACAGAAAAATATTTTTATTATTATTATTACTATTAAATAGATTAACACAGTACAAATAAAACAAAAACTCTAACTTAATATCTTATAAGTACATACAGGTTAACATATAGGTTCTCTTCTGAAAACTACATTAAAACCAGCCAAATGCGAGATAATCGCAGACCAACATACATACAGACTATGAGAACTTCCTTTTTAATATCGGTTAAAATAAAAATAATTTAATAACACATCACAAAATTGCGCATCATATTCATAATGTAACATCAATTTTGTGAAATAAATAAACCAAAGAGGCAACGGCACGGCGGCGTTTAAAAAACATACCTACATTATTATTAAGTATTTAGTAGTTATTACCAAATACGTATTTTATTAACTCACCTTTTGTGTTCAGAGGGTACCTTAAAGAACGTTAATTCTGGGTTTGAAATAGTGTCGTTTGAACAACCATAAACTTCACAATAATATCTATTGACTCGCGAAGACATTTTGCAGTGCAGCGCGTAACCGTACCTAATTTTTTAAACAAACAGCGACCGCTCACAGTAATGGCACGGCCCGCACTACCGCTGACCGAGAAACTGGCCGAGCGGCGTAGTGTGCGTGCGTAAGTACATGAACCCGGGGCGTGGCAAGCGCTACGCGTACATACAAACGGCGCGATGTACCTTTGTTCGAAGATAACTTACTATTTATACTATGGTTAAACGGTCAGCCTATAGGAGTGTTGGTGTTACCTTACATTAGAGAAGAAACCAGCCATTTGATAAATTTCATGATAAGATGAAAGTTCACCGTTACCTCCAAATTTTGTCAATAACAGATAACTTCAGTATTTTGTTTATTTTTGTCAGTAAATTGAACATTTCTGTATTTAAAAAAGTTAATTTAATTAAAGATATTCAAATGAAACCGTATTAAACATAAATAAACCTTTTTTTTTTGTGTTATATGACTTTTTGTTTGCATTCCCCTAAATTTGTCCATGAGTGTATTATAATTATTTTATTTATTTATTTTTATTATTTAAAGTTTAAGAGGGAAGTTTCTCAATTTTAAAGCAAATAGCATTTAAATATCGAATTCTACGCAGTCGAAGTCTCGGGGAAAGGCTGGTGTTCTCATAAAGGTTTCAATTGTTATAATCTACGATATTTTCAATAACAGATTTGTAGACTTTCCTTACTTTATGCGGCACAAAGTCGTATTTACCAGATAGCTAAGCTTTATCTAAGCACATTTTAGCACTTATTTAAAAGCAACTGAGTTCACAAACCGAAAAATATCGTTCAATATACGTCGAAATAAATACAGGAGCTCCTGAATTGCACATTATTCTAACAAAATGGCTACTATTTGCAGTAACAATGAACCTTAGAAGATTCTATTAACCTTCAGCGATGTTAAGAAAATACCACCTTGGTTGATCGTGAGAAAATAAAATGGTCGAGACTAGATTAACCCTAAAACTATTGAAAGGCAACGATGAACAATTCAAAGTTGTGATTACGATGTGATATTGTGATTTTACTCTGGGGAGTTATAATATTTGCCATTATTTTATTTTCTTTTACAGCTACTGCTTATTATTTAAGGGAATCTATAAAGCTTTTATGAAAATTTGAAGTTGAAATTTGATTTCTGAGGGTGAATAAGAGGTTTATATGGCTAACAATATGGCTATTGTGTGTGCCCCGGTTTCAACAAAGCCTGCTAATGACTCGTGAGAGAATGACACGCGCATGAGAAATATAATTATGTACATGAGGGGTCCGTCACACATTTATGCAGATTTTGTTCTAAATTCTGCTTCATATTTGTCTAAATTTACGGCGAAACACGTAAAAGATTTATGTTTGACGGTTGTAGGCAAAATTATTAGTAGCAGTTTTGAATAAAATATAATGTAGCTTTAGCCATAATGTTGTTTTGGTTGCTATAACTTACACATAGAATTATTGTCGAAAACAAACAAATATTGTATGAATTATTTGAAAAGATGGTGCACATGAGTTTCTCACCAGCTCTTCTCATGATGCAATACCCATTGGAGCTGGTACTTGGATTGATATTAATTCATATCTCTAAGTTGAATTAAAGTCAATCTAAGCTCCGGCGTCAAATCATTTTATTACAATAAGTATTATAATTTAGTTAGCTAAGTTTTGTATTTTGATGTTTGTTTTGACGTATTCCAGCGCCCCTTGGGGCCCATGGAAATAAATGATTTGATTTTATTTAATTTAACATATCGTTCGTACCGATTGTATAGTGTTCATTTATTACCATCGCTAAAATATTTGAAATTTTATCGAATTTTACTTCCGTCATCCTTTATTTACTCATAAAGTGTGTGTCAAATACACATAACGATTTTGTGTAATTTATGTAATTTATTTTGTCAACGCAAGGCCAGTGTTTGTCTTCGTACTTCAATATTTATTTTTAAAATTTCCATCGCGAGCAAATGTGAGCACAGATTGTAAAATCAACGCGCGGTCAATGATAAAATTACCTCATGTTTTTATCGTGTTGTGGATTGCTGTGCGGATTAACTCTCGTGGGTGCATTTTCACTCTGTTTTATAACTATTATATTACAATTTACATAAGCATTGATAAACATTATTCTTTTTGTGTAAAACTTTTTAAAAGCTTTTATTTAACTTGACTTATTAACAAAGACAGAATAAGATCATTCCTTCGATCCTTTGGTGAAAAGATTTGATTACTGCTAAAATTTTCAATAAAAAATCCATGCAAACATTATGTACTACGTTAGTAGTAGGAACTAGGCTTAAACCATAAACTATAGGGTAAAACGTTACTTATGTATTTTATACAATCAAGTGGTATGATTTGGTATCTTTGTTAAATGTGCACTGACAACAGTTTTACCAAAACTTCAAAGGCTTTGTTAAATGATAACAGTCCAAACAAATTAGAAAACCATCCTAAAGCCTAAATCAATTTAAACTTTTTTTGTCTTCACAGACTACTACACTACTACTACTTTTATTACACTAACTTTTTAATGAGTTTGCGTTGGGCCTTGGGCAGGCTCTCGTATTTGTCTGCACAATGAATCAATGTTGTAGCAGTGTCCAAAGCTCCCTAAAACTTAGCCGTCAACTGCACAACGTTCAACAATGTTGCGTCGCATTGTCCCAGGGACACAATATAAATTAAAAACTTTAGCGAGCTGTAACCGCAACAAGAAGTGAGATTCCCGAACGTGCCCGCGATGCTCCATAAATGAATGAATGAATGAACGGCTCTTTGTTTGCATTCGCTTTTTGTTTTCTTTTTAATTGATGCACAGATAAACGAAAATTGCTCTTAATTAATTCCTCAAGTGGTGCTCCAGCGAAATTGAAACTAAACTGCATATTGTTTTTTTAGAACTTTAGTTAGTTCTTTTAAAACCACAGTTTTTTTTATTTACAAATACATTTGCGCGATAATTTGCTTCAAAGTGCAAATTCTTGTTAGAGTAGCCCCTTTTAAAAGCTAACCCACGGCCTCCAAAAATCTGAAAGTAATGTGACAATAGTGAATATACTAAACTTTAAAGAGAAAATATAGCTACTAAACTTTGTAAGTTCAAGAGTAATAGGGATCCAAAGTACAAAATGCAGTTACTTAGTTGATATTCTATAAAATACAAAATCCTTAGAAAATAATGACTTGTATAAAGATGTTTATAAATGTTCAATACAGATCTTAAAACCCTATTCAGTTTATCATTATGTTGTTACGGCTGACCACGGGACCCTATTGCACGTGGCCCGACACGCACTTGGCCGGTTTTTATGTTTAGCTTACGTTAAATCATCTGAGAATAAGTCTCATGTGAAAGTAATTTTAACGTAACTTTATACACCTGTAAGATCGCTCTAAAAAGCTGCGCACATTCACAAATGACGGTAGAACGATTTGTTTTTCCAAATTACTTTTTCAATGGCAAATGGCGTCCGCCAAAACAAATAGAATGATTCATTTAGAGTTTCAATCTGTGGAAATTTCACGTGTAAATTGTATGTTATTGGTGAACAAATATTAGCTGCGAATCGGGTTTTCTGATTAATGAACAACGCGATTTTTGTAAAACTCTTTCATATCAACAAATAAGCATGAATTTTTTTATTACACGCATATAATACTAATGATAATAAGTTTTCTTTTCCTACATTATTAATACCTTTCCAAATTCGATTTTTTAATCCTTACTAATAATCCTTACTAATATTATAAATGCGAAAGTTTGTAAGTATGGATGTATGGATGTTTGTTACTCTTTCACGCCAAAACTACCGGGTCGATTTCGATGAAATTTTGCACACATGTAGCTTATAGTCTGGATTAACATATAGGCTACTTTTAATTGACATACAGAAGCTAGTATTTCATACTGAGATAAACTCACTGACATTTCATGCGTGTGGAGCCATAGTCATATCGTAGCCTTTGTTACTCACAAAATATTGTCTGCACAAACCTACACAACTTTCTATATAATTTATCACTGCAGTGTTTATCACTTGTCTATAAAACCTCCGCGCCGTACCTTTCAATTAATAAATAAGGCGCGGCCATAAGTAATAATTAGGCGAGGACCGATATATCACGATTTGTACGACGTCGCGAAGGAAATACGCGACTTGAGGCCGAAGTTCAGCCTCGGAGGGTAAAAACTCCGGGTAACGACCCACATATCAGCCTACATCACTTATACCACGTAAATAACGAACCTTACAATTCTTTTTTTCTTCCAACAGATAATTTTCACTTTACGTAACGATGCCCTTTTAGCTCAGCGAGGGACCAAATTGTATGTTGCCAAGGTGTTTTATGGCTGTTGCGCTTATTTGGAGGTATTTTTCTTTATTTTGATATATTATGAGTTTTTACTGTTTTTGACGAAAATGTGATAAGGCTTTATGTTTCGTTTTTATTATTCAGAGAGAGCCAGTGAAGTTAGGTAACAAACAATAACATCAACAAAATACATGAGCATGTTATTATGGCCATCTGTATGATAATTCTAGAGAAGTGTATAGCAATAAATAATTAGCATTACTATGATTACTAAGACCTAACTAGAAATAATATTATAGGCGCAAACTCACGCGTCAAACTCAACAGAAAAAAAACAAAGATAATAGCGCGTATGATTGCACCAGAAGCCATAAAAAGCCTATACGACACAAATCAAGCATAACAGCCTATCATTCCACATTATAAAGTGGCATCATTTCACAGAAGCACGCGTCTAAAGCCACCTCCTTCGCGGCGTCTCAACACTCGTACATTTGGCGCGTAAATAAATCACTCTGCGTGAAACAATAGAGCTTTGGGCGGTTTTGATGCCAAGGAAAATCATAAAAATACCATTTACAATGCCGTTAACGGATCCACAAGTTCACTCAATGCTGACGGAACCCCTGATGCTAAATGTCTTTATCGCGGCGATGGAAAAATAATATTCCATTACTTATCTCTCTTTTAGTGTTTGTCGATAACCATAGAGAATGGGTGTCGTTTTTTATGCGAAGGAAGTTTTTTGATAATAAAGATGCGCATTGAAATGATATAGTGACTTATGAAGTAAAATGAATCGTTATTGAATGTTTAATAAGTGTTTACATGGACAACATTATTTGCGAGTACTCTATAAAAGGCAGAAAAAAGTAACGTTTAAACATGAATAATTGTAACAATTGCACACTGTCTTCCATTTAATTAACTGGGTATTAATATTAATAGTTGAAGCTTTTGTTAAGAGATTTAAAAAAATCTTTATTTTGTTATATATTTACACGTTTGTCATTTTAAAAGAGGACGTTAAGAAAACGTTATTTTTTTTTTATATCCACAAAGTTTCTTAGGAAAGATATGTAGCGTTTATTAAATAGATTACAAAAAACCTAAACATTATAAAAAATATGTGGGTGTAATATACTTGCATGACCTTTAACAAACAAGTGTGCTGGTATGTTGTACGCAATGACATAGCGGCGTGTTCTAATTAGACGATAGTTAGGAAAACCACTTCAGGCGAAATTTTACTGTGTCATATGATCTGAGATATTATTCTTGAACGAAATATGGGTGTTATACCCTTCAAAGAGATACTAGCATGATCACAGTGTAGAGAAATCACCACAAATGTCCGGCTCGTAAACTGTAGTTGATTATTGTTTGGTACATAACGACATAACCACGTGCCGTGTCCTAATTAGACGATAGTCAGGAATACTGCCCCAGGCGAAATCGTGTCACGTGATCGTTTGTCCTTGTACGAAATAAGGTTTTATTCTCGTGTTCTTTTATTTCTGTTCTTGACCATAAAATATTGCTGATCAGTACTCACCAGCAATCAAAAGTCAGCAGCAGAAGCGAATATAATTTTATTATTATTTGATTGGAACTGTTCATAAAAATCTACTAACCATCTTTAAAATCTGTTAAAGAAGGGTCTTACACTATATAATTCTCTGTAAAAAGAGTTTTATTTGTACGTTACGAGCCTACTGGAAATAAAACGCTCTGACAGCTATAAAACGCAATACGACACACTTGTCAGCGATTTGAAGATGATGATCTTATTTATTTATTGTAACAACTTTCGATTTATAGAAACTTTATGAATTCATAAAAATAGAGACGCCATAACATTCACAATAAATCCAGTATTTGCAATGATCAGTGTTTATTAATTTTATAGTCTTGTTCATTGGCATTATGGTCTCAATAAAATAGTTTTCATTTGTTTTATTTTTATGGTAACCAATAACTATTGATTTTGATTACCACGTGCCCTGCCAGACTATTACCGTTACACACAGTAAATATTATATTTTATATAAGTTAGACTGAACTGAACGATGGCGTACCTCGTACTTGTGAAGGCAGACGCTCCAGGTAAAATTCTGATGTTTAGCTAAATCCGTTAGACATAAGCCGACTACAATGTAATTGGGATAATTTGATTTGACTACGTCGAGAATATTTTATTTTCTTGGAGTCGATTGATTAATTAACATAAAATTTGAGTATTCATGCCGGATATCTAAACATGGAAATAATTATGCAGTCAGCAGAGTTTTAAATTTCTGTCAATCAAATATCGAGTATGTGATACTTCATGCTATCAGCTTCATGTATTTAGTTAAGTTTCGACGCTGTAAAGCGTCTTGCAGCAATGTAAGCGCTTTACAGCACAACGCTGAGCGACATCCCGTTTTTGCGGTGACACTCGGGACAGCTGACTGATGTGACAGGCAATCGCTAAAGAAAAATCCGCTTATTCTTTTTATTTTCTAATTTTTGTTTTTTTTTTTTTTGTTAATTTGTTTTTGCTAAGTTAGATTTAGATACTAGGTACCATTTTTTGTTATGTTCTTTTTTATTTTTTATTTTTCTTTTTTTTTCTTTGATTGTTTGTTTGTTTTTGTTTTCAACTGTGTTGTCCAGAGTGTGTCTGTGAAATAAATGTTTTTTCTTTCTTTCTTCTTTCTTTCTTTCGTTTGTACTTTTTGATTGACAATTTCAAATACTATGTTATAATAGTTTACGAAATAAATGAATATGAATTTGAATTTGATATATTCTGGGTGTTAAAAGCAAGAGTAATGGTATCTCATAGGTAAGTGTGCTCCACCGAAGACCGCATTATCACATACCATCATCGTGGTCAAAGGAGAGCCCCTACACACCAAAAAACGTCACGTCAAATTACCTTTAATATGCTAAAATACAGAAACACGCAAACAATACTTACAAATACGCATGAAAATCGTCGATACGGAGAAAAGTACAATATGGCTTTGAAGCAATCAGGAGTTCTGATCGAGTCTGAGTAACAATAATGCCACTCGCTGTTCAATGTCATCCATTCAGCCTTCCCCCCTTTTATGCACAAACAAAGAACAACTTTTATCGACCACTTTTTAACCAATTTAAACATTAAGATAATAACAGACCGCTTTGATTGGGACCATTTTTCCTGAATATGCAGATCATGTAAAGCAAAAATCCGCTTGAAAATAAAACTGTGTGAAGTTGTTCTCATGTCCTGTTTAATATTTATGGGACGCAGAACGAAATAGCCGCTAAAAGTTTAATCTGAGCGTTTCTAAACGAACACGTGCCCGTCCGCTTCAACTATTTCATTGTCACTTGCCGAATAAAACATTCTGACAGTTATAATCTATTTTTGTGCCTACTAGATATGATACAATGGACAATTTTTTTAGATTGTAACACAAGCAACTAACATTTTATTAAAACTTATGCAAAAAATAAAGACACAATCCAAATCGACTTCACAAAGTCAAACGACACATAACCGTCCTATTTTGAGCAAAAGTAATCTGAGTAAACAGTACACGATTCCAAACAGCCGTAGTGGTATGGGTTGCGAGGAACAGCAAAAACGTCATGTGGCGTGCAATATCGCGCCGAACAAACATTTGCTGAAGCCAGTTGTGTACACAAGCCCACACATCCAGCTATACATTTCCAGTATACACTGGTCTCGGATTGGTCGGAAAGCCTATGCAAAACGAGAACATCTCATAGTGGAGATATATAACTTTATGTGTAGCCGTGTGCACAAGTGCGAGGATGAGTTTTCACAGGCCATCTTCTGCGTTTCAACGTTCGTGTGCGTCAAGTAAAAAGTATCAGCCCTTTAGAGGACGTTATGAACACTTTATGCTCGAGTATTTGATATTCAAACGCTTTTGCGAGTGTTTCGTGGCTCATGATATTACTGGTTTGTGTTTACGGGTGAAACTTTATTATTAACTAAACATTTGTACTTCAAAAATGTTTTATAGTTTGATTGCTATTACCTGCGCGTGATGTCATTAATCAAAATTATGCCTGTCGTTCATAAATCGTTTGACTTATACGTTTATACCGAAAACTGTCTTAAAAACCGAATAAAATTTTGCGAAGCAAGAACAGAACTCACAACATGACAATGTCAGGCCAAACGTAGCGACGTGAATATTTTATCAACGTAAAACTAGAGAGCCGGACTACCTTGCAAAACTGTGTCATTATAATTTGTACATCTACAATTTTTATGAAAGCTTATATTAGAATTAATGATCCTGTGCAAAATATACAATAAGATTATGCTACTATAGCCCAGTGCCGTTAATTTTTAAGACCAAAAAAAATAATAGTAGGATGAAACCCATTAGAAAAGAAGGAGAATATTATAAAAATTAAAGGTAATAATTTATGGGCGATCTGAGGTTGGGAAGAGGGGGAGGGTGGGGTTTTAAGGGTAAAAAACGGAATTTCTCGATTTCCGGCAAAACTAAAAGTCCTATGGAAAAAAGTCGAATGGCAAAGTTGTTGGTAATAAAAAGATCTAAAACTTTTGTTTTTACACTTTTTTCATATAACCTCAAAATTTATGTGAAAAATTCACAAAACCAAGTTTTTGGTTTTTTATTTTTATCTTTTACAAACAATAATTTTTTTTCACGAAATTTGGTGAAAACTTACCTTTTTATGTCCCAAATACGCTGTAATTTATTTGATTAGAAATATTTATTTTTTCACCTTATTTTGAATTAATATCGATTTTTTACCCTTATTTTCGATCGAAAATTCACCCGTCAAAATATCAGCTTTTTTCAAAAAGTTGGTATGTTTTCTGTTCGTTGAAATCTCTTCTTTCCGATGGCGAAAAAATATATATATATATATATGTTACTATAGTAAATCTTCACAGAAAATGCAAAACAAAGATCGAATAAAACTATTAATATATAATTAATATATACAATTAAGAGTTATTTATAAAAATTTACACTTTAATTAGTCGAAAAACGTAAGATTACATGTTACATTGATAAAATATTGATTTTATTAACTTATTTGTTTGTAAATAGCTCAAAATTGTATGTAGTGTATATATTAATTATATATTAATAGTTTTTTTCGATCTTTGTTTTAGGTAAAAAATCGATATTAATTCAAAATAAGGTGAAAAAATAAAAATTTCTAATCAAATAAATTACAGCGTATTTGGGACATAAAAAGGTAAGTTTTCACCAAATTTCGTGAAAAAAAATTATTGTTTGTAAAAGATAAAAATAAAAAACCAAAAACTTGGTTTTTTGAATTTTTCACATAAATTTTGAGGTTATATGAAAAAAGTGTAAAAACAAAAGTTTTAGATCTTTTTATTACCAACAATTTTGCCATTCGACTTTTTTCCATAGGACTTTTAGTTTTGCCGGAAATCGAGAAATTCCGTTTTTTACCCTTAAAACCCCCCCCCTCCCCCTCTTCCCGACCTTAGATCGCCCATAAATTATTACCTTTAATTTTTATAATATTCTCCTTCTTTTCTAATGGGTTTCATCCTACTATTATTTTTTTGACTTTTTATCATTTTTAAAGGGATCTTCTCTGGGCTACTACTGATACTTCATATTTTGTGTAGGTATTTTAATGGTGAAACCAATTTAGACAATTACTATCTCGACATTATTATAATGTATTCGTCCGGCGCACCCTGGGGGTGCATGAAAGGAGCCCCCCCGAGTGACGTAGACAACGATCGCCTACGTCCGGCGCACCCTGGGCAATTCACGAGTTCTCTAAAGCGAATTGGCTAATCCTTTCACCACGATGGCAAGTCAAAATAAAATTTGACTTAGCCATCGACACGACGAAGAAGAAGAAGAAGAACTCAAAATGTATTGAAAGGTGACCGAATTTGTATTATAAATAACTAGGGCATATTCTGTGACCTAACTTAAATGAGATCATATTGAAAGCATGCCAAAACCAGACAGTATCACGAAATTACACAGTCAACCCTTTCAAAGGGACCCGGACGCCGCATGCAGTGAATAAACTAATAACACAAAAGTAGCGGCAATTGCATTCTAATTGCTTGGCTCAAAGCGCGACTTAATTTGTGTGCCTTTGCTGCGGTCACCCGACACGAAGCTCGGCCTCTCGCACATGACGTAACAGCGTGTCACGCAGCTTTTCGCGGCGTGTTGCAGCGTACTACGCCATTTCATATGCAATCAATTTCTGTCGGCATGGCGTTGTGTGTGGCGTATTTTCACAACTGTTTGCTTTGTCTATCGACACGTGGTTGGGATTGGCTACTGAGCGTGTACTACGTGCGTCCTACTGTAACCTGCATGCCTGTGATACGCTTGCGATTCGATTAACACACGGTTTGTCGGGAATGTGGACTAATTAAGGGGCTTTCTGTTCGTAAACATGTTAAAAGATATAAAGAGGAGGCTACTGTTGCTGCTGAGATGATTTCTGTTACCCGAATAGGCGAAGGGAATTCAAAAATTTGAGCTTAATAGGATAAAGTACTTTTGAATTTGAAATAAGATTAAATAGGAAATTCAAATATGTGTGCATATTGACCTTGCAAAATAATAATAATGCTAATGTATTGTACAAAATCAGATTATATTTATTATATATATAATATAATATTATATAATGAAATTATTGAGATGGACATGCATATGCCCGTTGAGAAACGCTCAGATTAAACTTTTAGCGGCTATTTCGCTCTGCTTCCCATAAATATTAAACAGGACACGAGTACAAACCAACACAATTTTATTTTCAAACGAATTTTGTGTTTATTCATAACAAAATTGTCAATTAATGCGTTGTGTGGTACAAAATAGTCTACTAAATTAGTGCCAGTTTTGTTTGAACATAAAAAGTGGTAAGACAATGGAAAGTCTGAATTGAGGACATCGAATCGCTTTTTAGCGAGTGGTATTTGGTGGTTATTGTTAACGAGAGTTGATCATGAGTCCTTATTACTTCCGGCTAACTGTTCATGTTAAATACGCGGACCGGTTAAATGATATAAAAGAGATTATATGAGAACAACATCATTACATAATACGCTGTATGAAAAGAAACGTCCGGTATTGTGTTGTCCTCCTTTGCATACTAAAAATACTTTATAATGATGCAAACTACCGCAAGCGACGTAAAAACACGTGATATAATATTCTCGACTTCCTCATTACAGTACTTCACACAGAATTACTCAGGAGTCCAGACGTGCGAGTTCCGTTTCCCTATTATGTTCAAATGAGGTACAATTATGTCTATTTCGAGAGATCCGCTTATTACCTGGTGACTGGAGGTAACTAAATAACAACATTAACAAGAAGGATGTTTCAAATGAGCCTCGTTAATATTGTCACGCTATCACAATTGGCTCATGGAGATGAAAAACAAAAACATCTTTTTTTATTAGGGTTTTGTACCTTATAAGGTAAGAACGAAACCCTTATAATATCACTCGTTTGTCCGAGTGTCACAACCCTTTATTCCGAAACGCGAAAAGCTACAGTGTTGAAATTAATTAAAATACGTAAATCAACGTTTCTTTAAACTGTTAAAAACTTCAGTTTCTAAGGTACTTAGGGTCAATCCAGAATCATGAAATTTAGCACTACGCTAGGTCTTATAGCACAACTATAGGAAAATATCCGAAAATGACAAATTTTTCATATTACTCAGTGAAGTGTCAGACCAAAGTGACGAAGCTCTGTTTACTTTGTACATTTCAGAGGTCCAACTTATAAGCAACGGTTTTTTCAGAAATCATTTACTTTTTCTCTTATCTCATGAACACTAGTAGTAATGTCGCGTATTTTTTTTAAACAATTTTTTCGCGGCCTGTAAATATCAAATAATAATGAATAAGACGTTTTTAAACCGAAAGTTGGTTAAAAAGCTTTATTATTCACGCAATCCGGCACTACAAATTTTCATTCATGGGTCTCTTCACCCCTTCTGGAAGCTAAACTACTCACTTCAAAAAACTGGCACTGACGGACAACTAGCGAAAAACATAATAATAATAAGTTCAATCTTGAGAGTAGGTTACATTTTGATAGTAATCTAATGTTATGTAAGCAGAATGTTGCGTGTTTAATATTTACAGTGGCGGAATTATTTTTTTGTAATAACCGCAGAAAAATACAAATTTAAATCTATTTATTAAGGTCACATAGGTTTTACCATCATTATGTAGTAATATTGTAGATAAAGTAATCACTGATGAGCTTGTGGTATCTTTTCCAGTAAAATGAGAAACCATTACCTTATGCATCGATAAATTAACGATTAAATTATTATAGATTAAAACAGTCTGACCGCCATTAAATTCATTCTAATTTCTCAAAAATATGTAAAGAATGTTATTTCTTGACTAAAACCATTGAAATCTCTTTGTAGAATTTGAGAACTGGGTTTCCACTTAGAGTTCATCAAATATTTGCTTCTTATGAATCTTTAGATATTTCATTTTATTTATATTAGACAAAGATATTCGCATTCCTTTTCCGCTCCAGTTTTCAAAATGCCTTTAATATTTAACAAAAGTTTTCATGTTTCGTACCAACTACAATTATTGCAATGTGTATTTATTTAAACGAGGTGCTATGATTTCAAGGCAAATCAAACTCTTAGGCTTCCTTGCACATTAGGCGTACGCGATTCTCAGGCGTGTGAGCGACGCGAGCGTCGCGTTTTGCTGACGTGCGGTGTGCACTGTCGTGTTCTTACCCTTCCGCCTGCTAACTCCGCCTAGGTGTTTAAAAGTCAATGAAAACGCGATGCTCGCCTCGCTCACACGCCCGAAGAACGCACTCGCCTAATGTAGGCCCATCTTTAGACATATAGATGAAGACCTATTTAGTTAATTTAATTTACCAAAACACTTAAAAGTAAACACTGCGTATATTTTCTAATCTTTGCGAGACAAAATTGAGTCATTTAAATTTAAACGGCCCATGGTGCATTACGGCAAATATAAGGAAAAACCGTAACAGGAACATTGCATACTTGACCCATCTTAAAATTCAGTCTTAAATGAATCCATTTGTTTCTCGGGGCGTAATTTAAAAAGATGATATCATCATAGCGTTTGCGTTAAAGCCAAAATTATTTGTCTTTAGATATTCAGAACAAACCTTTGTTATCTAGAGTTCTACGGTTTTCACAATTTACAGAGATGTTAAAATTGTTTCTGTAGAAGTTTGAAGCAAGGTTTTGTAAACATAGAAATAAGTTATATGCTAAACCGATTCCTTAAGATAAAGTCTGCTTCAACGTATTCAGAAGTTTGAACATTGTGGCTTGTTCGGCAGATATAAAATCAAAGATCATCATCCTTGAGATCTAGACATCTATCTAGACTATCGTTTATCTATTATTATTCTTGAGACTTGTAAATTGAAGCATTGGAGACTGAAAGAAAATGTATATTAATATAAATTAAAATACGAGATTAATTAAAACAAGCAAATCGATACAGAAGAGCTTGAACATGAAAAAAATCTCTCTTTAATTGACTCTTAATAATAAACATAAAAGTGAATAGATCCTTCAGTAGAATAACGTTCGTAAACATCCAAGCAACTGTTTTAAGTACCAATAAATAGAAATTTAAGTCGTAGTGTAAATATTTTCCCGGCAATGGACGTAGCACGGCGGATTAAGGGTTGTAAATAACTTAGAGAGCTCCTACCCGGCGTTATCATGATCCTCTCTCGCGATTACTGCGTCAAAGTTGGCGATTTTATGTTTCAATACGCCTTCCTGTGCGTAATGAAAGTTGCGTGTACGGTTTATGAGTTGTAGATTTACTTATGATCTTTTTGGCCTTAGTTATTGGTAAAGTTTGGCACAGATAAATATATAGTTCTACAGCAGTTCATTGATAAAATAAGGTCTTGCTGCTGGTTTTAAAACATGTGTTTCAATTTCCGATTGTATGTGAGATAAATTAAATTTCACTTGGATGTGTGTTGTGAATGTATTTTAATAAGTCACTAAATAATTATTCTCTTATCTCCATCTACAAAATAAGAACAGTCAAGAATGATTGTATTGTATACAATTCGTAAATTGACGTGTTTTGTATACAATTCTAAAAGCTAACCGTATTATAGTGAAGTAAAAAGTGCATGTAGTGAAGTAAAACATAATAGTTTTACTTCACTACATGCACTAGAAAATATCTTACAGACATTTATACGTCCACCTAGTCATTTTCACGAGCAGAAAACCTCTTAATTGGTCCGCTCCACGTTCCCTGCAAACCGTGTGTTAATCGAATCGCAAGCGTATCACAGGCATGCAGGTTACAGTAGAACGCGCGTGCTATGCACTCAGCAACCCATTCCAACCGCGTGTCGATAGACAAAGCAAACAGTTGCGAAAATACGCCACACACAACCCCGCGCCGACGGAAATTGATTGCACATGACATGGCGTAGTACGCTGCAACACACCGCGATACGCTGCCTGACATGGTGTGATGTCACGCGTGAAGGGCGGGCCCCGTGCTACGAGACCGCAGTAAAGGCATACAAATTGAGGCGCACTTTGAGCTAAGCAATTAGAATGTAATTGCTTACTTTTGTGACATATTAAGTTTATTCCGGGTCTCTTTGTAATAATGGTTGAGTGTGTAATTTTTGGCAGGTTTTCAATTTGATGTTATTTTGCTAGGTCACTAGCATAACTTATTTACGTCAAAAAATTTTTTTTCCATTGATTTTCCTCACTGAGTTAAGAAACGATGGGACTTAATATTGTTTGGCTTATCAAAATCTATTAAGGTAATTGTTAACTTTGTTAACCATAAAGTACAGCTTAAAAAACGATAATTGTAGATTTAAATAAAGAAATAAATTTAATTAAATGATTGTGTTGATAATAAATATTATAAGAAAATGTAAAAAACTGACATGTAACATTGAATTATCAATAGAGATTTTAATTGTTATTGTAATTGTAATTGCATTGTATTGTAATTGTATTGTACGAAAATTTTACACCAACTTAATATTCCCACAAATTCTAAGCTTTCATATAGCAGATATAGGTTTGTACGAACATTATTATGACACAGTTTCGCATGGTTGTGCTGCCATAGTTTTTAACTTTGATAAATTATTTACATCGCTACGTTTTCCTGACATCCTGTGAATTCAGTTCCTGTCTCGCAAAATGTTGTTCGGATTTTTGGACAGTTTTACGTCAACGTTTACGGTCGAATGAAATCAAGTCTGTAAAATTCTACGTTTATGGATTAAATAGTCATAGATTATTAGCTTTGATATACGAAATTGAGAGATGATAGCAAATATATTAATATATATATAATAAAATATAGCCTATTTTGTCAGGAATAATCTAACTTTCTTACGGTGCAGAAATTTTAGAGTTAAATCGTGAGAAACAAACAAACAAAAAACAACAAATCTTTTCTCTTGATAATATTAGTACTGGTGGTCAAGCTCTTGTGAATGAGTTCGAGGGCGGCAGCACCACCGTCTACCTTTAACCTGCCGCCAAATAGTAGTGCTTTCATTACTGTGTTCCGGTTTGGTGGTGAGATCAGGCCCTGAAATTACAGGCACATGAGGCATAACACCGTAGTCCTCAGCTGCAGCGACGCATCTATAATCTGCTTTTGTGGATTGTTGATGTCCATGGGCTGTACTCCACTTACCATCAGGTGGACTACACGTTCGTTCGCTGTGGGCGTAGAATAAAAAAAAAAAAAAGGCCACACACAATTTTGCATAGCCTTATTGCAGTTACCTTACACGTCGTGTTGCTTTATTTTTTGTTTTTTTTTTATTTGTATTCTCTACTCACTTCACTATGCACCTTTCTACAAAGCACATAAAGTAGAGGACTTGTATTACATTATACATTTGCATTAATAAACAGGCTGTTAATAAAAGTTTCTGCAGACTAGGAAAATAACGACTAGTGAGGGCCGTTAGTTTTAATTTGCTCGTAAGTGCATGTCTAGCTTAAAAGATTAAGAACTGGGGCCGAGCCGCGTCTCTCTAATTACTTTCAACAAGTACCTACTTCTACACATTTTATTCAATGTACTACACTTGAGGATTAAGCGCAACTTTACTTTTTGTTGCTCTTTTTGCTGCTGTATTTTGGGTATATTGCTCATTTGTAGCAACAACGTCTTATCACTGAAAAGCTGATTTAACGTGACTATTTGTCTGTATTTCTATACAAAAACATATCACATTGGTTTAAGTTACTAAGAATAAGAATCATTTATTTGCTTCAACATGAGTTATAAAAGTTGTTATAGATTACAATTGCAGGCTGTCACATTCTACTGTTTAGGTAAGCAAATTTATACATACAAATAGCAACATAATACAAAAAATGAAAAACATAAAAATAAAATTAAAAATACTACAGAATTACACAGAAATGCATGCACGACGCAAATTTTGCAATAGTTTCATTTTCTTTAACGATAAGCGAGGTATTTTAGGGAAATGTTTTATTGTTTAGGTATTCAGTTACGTACCGTTCAGTTACCATACTTACAGTATTAATAGCGACCTCTGTGTGGTTGTCATAACATCAAAATATTTTTGTAGACAAGTTTTTTAGGGTTGATGTTTCGACTCGGCAACATGGAAGGTATCTTAGGTCCACAATATCTTATTATATGTACACTGCTACTGCACCGTACACAAATTGCCGTCATAAAGATAAAGATAAATAAATTTTGGATTTTTTACATTAGATAGAACGCCAGAAGCAATTACACTATCCAATAGTCCCAATGACAAGGCCAAATACACACATTCACTCACTCAAAAGCACACCCAGTCTCAGAACAAATATTTGCGAATTACACAAAGATTTGTCGCATGTAGGGATCGAACCCACAACACCAGTGCAGTGGAGAGCGACGAGGCGATCGCTTAAACCACAACACCACACGTGCAGACATGTAGTGTAATTAAATCTACACCAGGAACCACCTTTCAAATGAACTGCTTAAAATGTCTATGGAGACGTTCAAGCTTACATCTCTGTACAGCCACCAATGCCTCACTCAATGGACTGCTGAATGATAGAATGGGCATACACAATGTTGATTAAGTTCCATACAGCTGTCGCAGGAGCCTCGCCACACAAATCAAGCGAGAACGCCTGGGCATTCAATTTATTGCAGGTGAGGGTTGTAATTGCTTACAGATTCGATATGGCATGTAATATTACCTGTACTAAGAGAGAGACGCAGGCGGAGGCTATGCTATTGGCTAAGAAATAACCGCGCGAATCTACTGGTTAGTTAGGCTATAAGCAAGCGATATTGTTGTCTATCAGTGATTGTTTAATTATTTATAAAAGGTTCTTGACTAGACTACAATACAGGATTGCATCTTATGAGACCGGCAGGATTTGAACCTGCGACCTTCTGTACATCGGGCAGCCGCTTAAACCAACCAGCTACTCTCACCAGAACTCAAAATTTCTCAACTGTATGTTACGTCATTTCGTGACGTCACGTTCATTTGTTCTATCTTAAGTAGGATACAAACTAACATGGCGAAGTTACATCCTGCACAAATGTTGTAAAGAATGAACGCATACGTTATTTCAACTTCTTATTGTTTATTTTTAACTGTTTCTTAGTATAATTTGCTAAGCATAGGTAATGCTATAAAAATAATCAATAAGAAGGATTGTGTCTTACTGGATATAACAATACATATATCCAAAAAAAGACGATAGATGGACAAAGTCGGTGACGTCATGGCAGGGTCCACCAGGCAAACGCCGTAAAGGTACCATATGCGAGATGGGAAGACGACATCAAAAAAATAGCCGGATCACAATGGCGAAAAATCACACAGGATAGGAAAGCATGGCAATCCTTGGAAGAGGCCTTCACCTGAGAGGGGTTCCTAAAATAAATATATTATAATATCCTCTATCTAAAATATTTATGAAAAACTAGATTAGACCAAATTTTATAATAAGTGATAATTTTAAGTAAACAGTGTAATTTAAGTGAAAAATATTTTAAGGTAATTTGTAATTTAGGTTTTTGGGAAATAAAAGGTTTTTTTAATTTTTATTTTATTTTATATCCCAATATACCTTTCCATACAGGGTGGATGTCTAGAACCTGTGGTTTCAATAAAAGTCGCTATGTCGCATACAAATCATGTTAAAATGGCTGACCCATGTAAATCTTAGTACTTTGAATTTGTGCACAATGTTGATGAACTGTATAATTGCCATCTTGTAGTCTATCACACCAACATATAGGTACGTATCATAGGAACATCGCCATACAAATCTACTGAATCGAGAATGTCCAGGGCATTTACTGTGGTTAAGTGTACCGCTATAGACAGATGAGGATTGTAATTGATTACAGAATTTGAATATAGCGAGATTGGCGTGTGGAATGAAAATTAAGCCGAAACCTAGGAGGCAGGTATACGAGCGCGAGATAGATTTAGTCACGTTTTTGTCATGTTTTTGTATGGAGAAACATGACAAAAACGCGACATTATCTATTTTTTGCTCGTATGCTTGCCCGGCTAATGTAGATTTTTAGTTACATGAACGCAAAGATTCCGAGCCTTTTGAAGACCGGATGTAAAACAAAATATATTAGATTTTTTACAAAAAATGTTAAGCAAGTCAAAACTAGTGTGGTGATGGACAATGAGGAATTGGAAATGGTCAATAAGGTTGTCTTTCTTGGTATAACATTAGACTCTAAATTACAATGGGGCCCACATATAGAAACGTTGTCTGGTAGACTCAGCTCAGCAGCTTACGCCGTAAAAACAATTCGTCAACTGACCGATGTTGACACTGCGCGTTTAGTTTATTTTAGCTATTTTCACAGTATAATGTCATATGGTTTATTGCTCTGGGGTAGTGCCGCGGATATAGATTCAATATTTGTGCTCCAGAAACGAGCTATTCGAGCTATCTATATGATGAGTCCCAAGGAGACACTAAGAAATAAATTTAAAGAGATACATATTATGACGTTACATTCTCAATACATTTACGAAAATTTAATGTACGTTCACAAAAACCAAACGAAATTTAAGAAAAATTGTGATCTCCATAAATTAAATCTAAGGAACAAAAACAAACTCGCTGTGTCCACTACTAGGCTCCATAAAATCTCTAACTCGTTTCCAGGTCAATGTATACGCTTTTACAATAAACTTCCTTTAGACGCAATAGAATTATCGATAGGTAAATTTAAAAAATATGTTAAAACTAAACTATGTCAAAAAGCTTACTATAGTATTTCAGACTACATAAATGATAATAGTATTTGGAAATGAATTGCTCTTCTTATGTGATTTTTTTATGTACTTTTATATTGTTATATTTTTCATTTTAAAAGATGGTGCACATGAGTTTCTCACCAGCTCTTCTCATAATGCAATACCCATCGGAGCTGGTACTTAGATTGATTTTAATTCGATTCTAAACAGTTTGATTAAAATTAATCTGAGCCCCGGTTATTCAAATCATTGTAATTAGTATAATTTAGTATTATTTATTATTTACTTTTATATCATTTTTTGTAATGTTTTGACGTGTTCAAGCGCCTCCTGGGGCCTATGAAAATAAATGATTTGAATTTTGAATCTTTTTTTTTTTTGAATTTTGAATTTTGGATGGCGGAGTGGGTAGTGTTCCTGCTTGCGACGCCGAGGTCGCGGGTTCGATTCCTGCTTAAGATAAATCTTTATGTGCATAAACATGGGGGTGTCTTAGTCTGTGTGTTTCTTTGCATAATATGTATGTATTTACAAAAGAAAAGTATATATGTATTAGTATTAGTTATTTTAGTACCCATAGTACAAGCTCTGTTTAGTTTGGGACTAGATGGCGTTGTGTGTAAGTTGGGAGTTATAAAAAATATATATATAAATCGCCACTTTATCGTTATCAGAATAATAATCAGGCCTCAGAGGATTTCTGTATTTAGAAAACCAGATAAACAGTTTTAGGGTTCTGAAGCGGCTGTGGCGCAATGATAAGGTATCAGACTTGCGAACGAGAAGTCGTTAGTTCAAATTCTGGTTATAACACTACGGATGTGAACTTCCTCTTAACACAAGCGAATAGCTTAGCTGGAGGGGATTAACAATAATACAAGTAATTTGTATTTGAAAATTACTGGGAATATAAAAAAGAGCTGTAACATAACATCTCGCCTATATTACCCAAAAGGATGTGACAGACGTGTACAACACCCACACTTCACCTATTCTGTTTAGATCCAAAGGGATAGGGAGTGAGCCTATCGCCATCCACCGGGCACAATTTCAACTGCGTGCTGCTATTGTGAATTTCCTGACGGATAGGTCATAAATAACACATTGCCCTACCCGGGAATCAAACCCGAGACCTTGCGATGAGAAGTGCACACGCTAACCACTAGGCCATCGATGCAGTAAATTAGTAATGATTTTGTTTTTATTGCATTTCGAGAATAGAAAAGAATAAAATAGTTTAACCATAACTTTATTACAATTTTGATTGGATGCAATGCACATTGGCTTTCAATGCAATCTACTTATGATCAAACTCTAATATTTTGGTATTGAATGATTTAAAACTCAACCTTACATTACAGCCCAATGAATATTTATTATGAATGCCTCCTTTATCACAACTTATCTTTAAAGTCACCCATAAAATATTGGAAGCACGACTTTGATCGAAGTTTCACACCGACAACATCTTGATAAGACGATCTGTAAGTATTCAAATCTGAAGAATTTTCTTTTTGAATTATAAAGATATTTTCTCTGTACATTTAACTTGAACGACCTGTGAAAGCCCTTAAATATTTTAAAACTCTCCAGTATTATAAGATCATTTTGAATTTTATCATAGAGGAATCTAGCGCCTGATTGTCGTTGGAAACTTAATGCAAACATGTGTATAGGCTGACCGTTTAACTGAGTCCTCGTCTGCGCGGTACAGGGGCGCGGGGGTATGACGACAAAGGGGACTGAATCAGGTGTGGGCGGTGGGCAAATTTTTGTAATTGTTCATTTCGTTCGCTACATGGATAGCGATCGCATGTGTTGACTGTTGCAGACACCTTGTGAGAGGTACACATGTAATAACAATCTCAAGATGAATCGAAAAATCTTCGGACATAAAGTAAACAGTCAGTGCAAGCAAATAGCTTTTAGCGTATACTTATATTTTAGAAAAAATAAACTGGACCCAAATAAAGTTTTGAATTTCTTACGATTTAATTATATGTTTAGATAACAAATAGTATAATAGTTTATTCTCAATTATTTTATTTACGTACATAAGTTCATTAAAATTTTGTATCATGCATTCATATCATTTCTTTTTTCCTATGATGTCACATATCTTAGGAAATATCTTGGTGCATTTCATCTCCTGTATATTTCATTAAGTGCCCCCACCGCCCGCACCTGTTTCAGTCCCCTTTGTCGTCATACCCCCGCGCCCCTGTACCGCGCAGGCGAGGACTCAGTTAAACGGTCAGCCTATAGTTGTGGCGGTATCAGCACATAATAAAAATGACAGATGACATTGACAACGTCAAGCAGTGACACACTCGTCACATGTGTCAAAGAGTGCTGAATCGCGATAACGAAGTGTTCACAGAGTGTGTACATATTTTATTTTATTTATTTTATTTTATTTTATTTGGAAAACTTACAGCTATAAACTTACAGATTAAAAAGAAAAAATAAACACAATGAAGGCCATTTACAAGTTTCCACAGATAGAAGTAAAGAAAATAGATACATACTGGTCGGTACAGAGTAACAGATATAAATATAAGATTACAGAATACAAAATATCAAATACAAAAATTAAAATAAGCAGCATATCAAATCTAGAAGAATATATACCACTTCCAAGACGCTACCGTTGAACAGCTGTCGGAGGTTCCTTCCTGTGGTGGAGGAACATCACACCCTGTTCCTCTACAGTATTAGACAGAGAAGCATGCATTTAACTAGAGATAACTATTAGTTTTAAATAACATTATTCCCAATGCGCAAGCAGAGCTAGCCGTAAAGAAATAATAAATGACAAGATTTAACATGAAAATATTCATGTTAAATTTTGTCATTTATTATTTCTAGTTGTAGATACATATAATGAAAACCATAGCGAGTGCTAAATCTTTTTCAGTTTAAATGTACAATCAGCAATAAAAGTAGCTGAACACTTTAAAATTTTGAAACTTCTATACTTCTCACATTTTTCGCATGCAATATATCCTTTTTATAAAATAATAATATAGATAGATAAAACTTAATATGTGCAATATTATCGGTAACTATTCATAAAATCATGAACTAATTACGATTTTTGCTGTAGCTAACTGTTCGTACATATTCATTTGTTACGATTTTATCGAAATTGTTGTTGAAATCATATATTACTGATCTATAAACCGAAATATAATCGTGTAAAATATTTTCTGCCATTTCTGCCATCATGCAGAAAATAAATCATTGTATAAGAACAGCAGTAAATAGTGAAACTAAAATTAGTTAGTTGAAGCTTCGCAGCGCTGCGCCTGAACTCCCAAGTTTGTTGAAGTAATTATGAGGAAGAGGCAAAAACTGTACATAATCCGCACTTGACAGACCACCTCAATTAACAACTAGTATCTTTCACTGAGGCCACGAAAAAATTGTCCAGTAATACTGGAATTTGTTTAAAAAGTAATGTGGACTAGCTTACACAGGTGGCGAAAAGCGAACCTTTTAATTTAATTACTTTATAACATAACATAGCACCTTTATTACTCAGAAGGGTGTGGCAGAGGTGAGCAACACCCACACTTCACCTGTTATGTTTAAGACCCCATGGTATAGAGGCCTATCGCCATTCATGGATGAATTCCAACTCCGTGTTTACCGGACCTGAGAGAGAACCTTAGACCACGCGCCGAGAGGCGCATACGCTAACCACTAGACCATCGAGGCAAACTTTATGTCATCCTTTAAAAATATTTAAACAATCTCATAAACTTTTAAATTTAAATATAAATAAAAAAAAATGTGGTATGGTAGGTACGATATCATATATGCTTGCCATATAAATAAATACAACGGTATTCAGGTTTCTATTTGTATTAGACACTTTACATGGCTTTTAATGCAATGTAACTTAATTAAATAATAAATTAATTTTAGCTGTGACTTAACTCTCTAACCTTTGCTTTATCTATAAAATAAGGTTCTAAAAAGTTATTTCACAAAGTAAAAGACAAGTTGTTTTACTGCTAGTATTGATAGGCTATATTATAGTTGTATACACTTATTAGCAACACACATTACTACTAATTTTAATATACAATATTATATAAATTAATAGTTTGTTAAAGTATGAATTTGTGAAATTATTAAATAATTAATAGTAGGTAATGATTTTACTAAAATGGAAACTTTGCTCGGAGAAGGCACGATCAACCAAACATAACACATTTAGTAAAATGGGGGTATTTCAGTAGTGTGAAAAATTAGTTTGTTGGTCGTGCCTATCCAACGAGCACAGTATTTTCTAAACGCCGAAATAGGTAATTGTAATAGTCAATCAATAAGTAATTAAGCGGCCGTGGCGCAATGGATAAGGCATCAATCTTACGATCGAGAGGTCGTGGGTTCGAATCCTGGCCATTACACCACGGACGTGAACTTCCTCCTAACACAAGACCTTTAACCTGCCGCCAAATAGTAGTGCTTCCATTACTGTGTTCCGGTTTGGTGGTGAGATCAGGCCCTGAAATTACTGGCACATGAGGCATACCACCGTAGTCCTCAGCTGCAGCGAAAACACAAAAATGAAAATTCTATATTTGTCAGCTTGTTGGTGTTCTTAATCGCGTTCACATCAGCTCTATCCTTAGACAATAAAAAACAAGATAGACACGCAATGAATTACGCTTAGCTGGAGGGGGTTAACAAGAATACTAGTAATTTGTAATTGCAAATTACTAGTAAGCTTTTTTATGAGAGAAAAAATAAAATAAAATAAGTGTGAGATTTACTGTGAGTGTGTATAAGTGCTACACCTGTGTGAAATTTGGAGAATATAACCCTAAGTACAGTATGAGTGTTTGTTATTTTTATTCCTTACTCATTTCCCAAAGCCAAGCACCATGATAACAGTAACGAGTTTCCTTACGATTCTACACACTCTAGTCAATTATAACTATGCAAATGATTATATATTTGTGTATGTTAAAAAAAAAAAAAAAAAAATTATATAATTATATATGCGTTATTAATCATAAAAACTACGATATTATACGTCGTCTTTTTTTATCGAAACGGACGGGGTGGCAACCAAATCAAGCTAGTGTTGCAAACATTTTCAACGATTTTTCGACAGGTTTCCGATGCCTGCATCAAGAGCTATCCCTAAAGCTGGAACTTGTACACGTATCCTAGAACTAGAAGTTTTACAAACAGCTTCATATTGTTTCGGTTTCATAGCCGCTGCCCTAGGGGCCACGTAGTTACAGCCATTTATTGTACACAGGAAATTAAGCCCTTTGACGTTCATCCGTCTGGCTTTCAAGATTCATTTTTGCTTGCGTTCAGATACTAGCACCTCTGTGTAACGTTACTCACCTTGCTTAGACACGTAATTGGAATTGAGGCTTTATGGTAAACGCGTTATGGGTTGTTTTCCAGTGCTGTTAGGTTATTGCATATTCTTTTCCCATTGGTGGCGAGTCCAGTGTATCGCCGAGGAGATACGACTCACTGTTGTGCACTTAAAGTTGATACCTAGGGTTGTTGCTTTCAATTTGCATGCAAATTTGTTGTGATAACGTATTAATTGTGAAATGAACGTATTTGTAGTACAATGCAACTGAAATACAGTCATTGTAGCCTTATGAAGCTTATTGTCATCAAGATTTTAGATGACTTTAAGCCCCAATTTCAAAGGTGTTAGATAAACCTTATTTGCATCACAAATAAATGAAAGTATCAGTTGTGTTATTTTTTTTCAAGTGTTACTTTTAAATTCGGTCCGTTTATAATTTATAGGTCGGATAAGATCCATAGAGAGTGGCCCTTAGTCTAGCTTCTCATAGCAACTTTACTATATCATAATTATTATTGAGAAAAGCATTTTTTGAGAATATCATATTCTAAAAATATGGGTAATCTGTGTAATAGTTGAGGAGCCAAAGAGTTTAGAGGTGACGGTATAAAAATATTTGTATTCTTTTATAAATTAAATTAAATCATTTATTTCAGGTAAAACCCATGAAATGAAATTAATTATAATTAATATTAGGCAGGAATTAAATTAAAATAAGTTTTATTTTATTTTATTTTATTAAATTAGCTGTGGCCTAACCCTATAGTCTGTGCGTTGCATAGAGGAGTGACTAGCTCGTTTTTCACTCGGCTGCACATTACGGCGACTACCCTACGACAAAGTTTAAGTTTTTATCTTGCCTACCTGTCTGACTGGATACAAACTCGCTCTGTGAATATTCAGACATTATATTTTAAATTCAGGCATTTTATGTCGGTACACGTTTAGTTTCATGTACCAGAAAAAGTAATGCAACTACTGGAATATAAAGTTTTTTGATACAAGATAAACAGTTTGTTAGATAGCAAATACCAAGCTCTAAAATTTAGCTATTTAAATAGATTTATGTCATATGGCAGCTTCTGGTATTGTTTTAGCATACCTTCTACTTAATTATAATAATTTATAAAATATTAAAAAGAAGTAGATTTATTTCCTAATGTTCTAGCTTGACAATGCACTCTTTTCTATTTTGTAACTCATTCATAACTAGCTTTTGCCCGCTACTTTGTTCGGGTGGAATTTGTTATATGAAGTAGTAGCTGCTTACAAGCTTTGACCAACGTTCAACCTAACTGCCCCGCTCACTGAAAAAGAAATGTGAAGATTTTTATTGAAAGTTAGACTACCAAACACAAAAATAAATATCAAAATGCAACCAGTAATTCTCGAGATTAACGCTATCAAACAAACAAACTAACTTTCTGTTGCGGTTTAAAAGTATCCTATGTTACGCGCCTTGTAGTCAGTAACCTGCACCTTTAATTTTATTGAAATCAATCCAGTAATTTAGAAGATTAGCCGATACAAACAGCCAGTCAGACAAAAATTTCAAACTGCATTTTAAGCAAAGGTTTCGCGCAAACAACTATACCGGCTTTAAAAAACTTTATTAATTGACAATAAAAACAGACACTTCAATTTTATTGTAGTACTAGCTGACCCGGCGAACTTCGTACCGCCTTTGCGTAAATTTGATGCACTACTTTATTTTGTATAGCTGACCTATCTTATGTATGCGTACCTATTCAATTTGAACTGGAATCTATAATATCCCCCATATAAAAAGTTTTTTTTTTTTTTTTTTTTTTTTTGCCGTAACAACCTTGTACATTGTATTAGAAAACTACAAAAAAAATATCAGCCAAATCGGTCAAGCCGTTTTCATGCCAAGTCGTGACATTGGAAAACGGGTTTCATTTTTATATATATAGATAATTGATCATACAAATTCATATCTATAACCATAAACAGTTAGTCAATTGTTCTGCTATTATTTTTATATTGTGCTTTTACTGTCACCGACTTGCGCTGATAAATTTACTTGTATAATAATACATTTAATAATGGTCACAGAGATAGTTTTATGTAATAAATAATAAATTTGGATTGGATTTTTTACATTAGATAAAACGCCAGAAGCAATTACACTATCCAATGGTCCCAATGACAAGGCCAAATACACACATTCACTCACACAAGCACACCCAGTCTCAAAACAAATCTTTGCGAATTACGCAAAGATTTGTCCCATGTGGGGATCGAACCCACAACACCAGTGCAGTGGAGAGCGGGGAGGCGTCCGCTTAAACCGCTACACCACACGTGCAGACAAATAATAACATCTGCCATGGTGTAAATCCCGATCGCGGTGAGACGTGGCTATTGAGAGCACTCGTGGCACCTCACACCGTCATGCGACGATGGAAATGTGAGGATAAGGTATTTGGTTCTAGAGAAAATGATAAATACATAAATAATAAGTGAAGTAACTGTTGCAACTGCCTCGTTAGTCTAGTGGTTAGCGTATGCAGCCTTCCAACACGAGGTCTCTGGCTGGGCAAAAGTGTGATTTGGAAATATTCAAATCAAATCAAATCAAATGCTTTATTTGCCAAAAATGGGTTACATAGGTTATTAGGTACCTCCATTTTTTACTCATCAGGGTGTACAAATATTTGTATTATTTTAAAATTAATTTCATAAATAATAATTCACTTAATTATGTTATAAATTTAATTTTATAATTAATAAATTTAAATTAAATTAATTATATAACATTCATTAGATATATTCCATACAAATATTGCCTACGTCCGGCGCACCCTGGGCAATTCGCGAGTTGGCGAATTAGCTAATCCTTTCACCACGATGGCAAGCCAAAATAAAATTTGACTCAGGCATCGACACGACGAAGAAGAAGAAGAATTTCTTTTAGCCACTTAATATAACGCAAATGCGGATTAATGGGGATGAATGTTTGTTCTTTCATATGTATTTACATAACTGACCATTGAGAATTTTCTGACGGAAAGTTAACAAATAACACTTTGCCCGACCCGGGAATCAAACCAGAGACATCACGGTGAGCGTTACACAAGTATACCGCTAGACCAACGAGGCAATAGGTGGAAGGTGATAGGCTCACCCCCTATCCCATGGGACATAAAAATAATAGTGAAATGTGGGTGTTTTCCACCTCTGCCACACCCTTCTGGGTAATATAGGCGTGATGTGATGTTATAATACTGCAAGTAACCAATTTTTTAACACGCTTACATTAGCTTCACCTGTATGTATGTATGTAACCGACTCCTTTGGACTCGATTTTGACCCACTTTAAACGGACAAATTTCATTCAAATTTTGCACACCTGTCAAAGATCGATGACAATGCAATAAGTCGATAATAAAAAAAAAAAAAAAAATTAATAAAAAAATAAATAAAAAAAACGCTCTTATAAATAAACCAAACTAAAAAGTAGAAAATAAATAATAGTTTAAAAAAACTAAAAAACACGCTTTTAAAGTACTTCTAACTAAAAGGTGAAAAATAATTCCTATTATAAGCTGAAAATGGTAATGAACAAAAAATACTATAATAGTATTATTGTGAAAAAAAGCGTGGGTTGCTCGATAGACGAAAAATATGGCACAGAGCGCCCCCCGCTTTTTTTCACAATAATATAGTATTTTTTGTTTATAACCATTTTTTTAATTTATATCAGTACAAATAAAATGCTGCTGTTAAATCCAATTACTATAAGCTGAAAATGGTAATGAACAAAAAATACTATAATAGTATTATTGTGAAAAAAAGCGTGGGTTGCTCGATAGACGAAAAATATGGCACAGAGCGCCCCCCGCTTTTTTTCACAATAATATAGTATTTTTTGTTTATAACCATTTTTTTAATTTATATCAGTACAAATAAAATGCTGCTGTTAAATCCAATTACAAGTATGTTAGGTTATTATATGTACGACCTACGTAGCCGATTCATCACTAGTTTTTATCTGGAGCACTTATCCGAAGAGCTGGGCTAATGGAAATGAGGCTCAAAGTTAGACTTCTTGCGATCATTAACTGCTAACGATCTACTGCACCTTCTATTATTAAACTTTTTTTGAATTTTGTTTACACGAAGTACTATTTTGAAAAAACTTATTTTGTGACTTTTATATCATGATAATAAAAGATATTGTTATAAATATTTTACCCTTCTCTACCGATGTAACTTTTCAGTAGCGCATCAGATCCTTCTAAATTGTAATCGAAGGATTGTAGGTTTTAACTGAGTGCAGATTTATGGAAATTTACCCTGAATTCATTTAAAATAATAATCAGGGATCTTGACGGTTTTGAAGTTAGCCGCAAGTGAAATGGTCAATATTGGCCACGTTTGAGTACGGTCCTCGTCGATTGGTCAAAACAGCCATCTGTAGCTAACTGCAAAAGCTTCATGATCTCTGATTTTACCTATACTATTTAAATTAAAAGAAACTTATTATTTCATGATCATTTACAAAATTTTCAGGACTTTCCAAGAACACAAGATATAACTATCAAATTCACCCCTTTATTCATAAAAATTTAAAAGATACTCAATACTCAATACTTTATTGCGTTTCAAAAATGTGTGTCTTAGGTGGTAAATATTATATCTAGGAACATTGTGAACCCTGTCGGGCATAGCAAAGTAGAAGAGAGGACAATAATGATTAAATAATAAAAATAAGTTTTTAATAAAAAATAAGAGACAAAGCATAACGTTTTTTAATGGGTATTATGCAATTATATTTATTTGTGTAGTGTTTAATTGGGTATCATTTAAATACTCGTTAATTGAGTAGTAGCACTTTTTCATCAGCAAAGTTTTTAGACTATTAGAAAATGCTGATACGCTTTCTTTATTTTTTATTGTCTCAGATAATATTAAAATAACAATATACCTACGCACACATCTAACGTCATTGCATACATGGGACTACAGTCAAAAAGTGAGAAGGTGTAACGCAGTAATTTTTTATATACCCACGATCTTAGATTAAGTTTATAAAGTAAATAAAATGAAACATTGTCACCCATTTCCTCTCGTCTCATCCACTCTACGGTTTCGAAGAAGCGTTGCACAATGGCGTTGTGCGCCTCCGGCTACCAGACTCCGCCCGTGATTGGTGGATTAAAAAATACTTGTTCATATTTTCACCGTTGTTACTATAACCATTAGGTGGACTGCTTAAGAGAATTACTTATATATCACATAAGCAGCCTGAGATAATAATATTTTTACCCGACTGCGTCAGAAGGAGGGTTATGTTTTTCGAGCGTATGTATGTATGTATGTATGTATGTCTATTTCTTTGTACCACCCTACAGCCCAAACGGCTAGTGGGATTTTGACATATGAGGTGTCGTTGAATTCGTCGAAACAGTGATAGTGACTAAGGCTATATAAATTTTCAAAATGGCGCCGGCAAATGAAAAAAAAAGGGGGGAGGTATGGATTTTCTTTTCATCATAGTAATATGGGTATCAAATAAAAGGCCATGAAAAAACCATTTCAAAAATATATACTTCTTATCACATTTATATTACTGATTAAACACAATTTACCAATTTATATATCGGCACGCTCGCGCGCCCGAAGTGGGTGGAAGTTAGTTTGTATGTTCGCTCACGCTAATCTTGGAAACTGCCGGTCGTATTTGAATAATTGATTTTGCATTTGATAGTTTAACTCACGATTAAGGCTCATTGATCTCAAATAGATTTGATTTCTACAAATTAATAGATATAAAAAAACATGTCGGTTAAAAGAACTAAAAAGAGTGAAATAAAAAATTATTATTAAAAAAACAAAAAACCCGACTGCTTAAAAAAAAGAACTGAAAAGATAAAAACAAGTATAGCATTATCTACATTAAATTCATTAACAACAAATGAAATATGTCAATCTAAATTCTTTATGATGTTGCAGGCGGGGACAAACAATACTTTGTTACTACTATATAACTTAGTTTGTCACCGCCTGCAACATCATAAAGAATTTAGATTGACATATTTCATTTGTTGTTAATGAATTTAATGTAGATAATGCTATACTTGTTTTTATCTTTTCAGTTCTTTTTTAATTCACATTAATAATAGACGCGCCCTAACGCTCCTAACAAACGGTTACAATGGCGTGACGTCACGATTATGTTTTTGTGAGTGAAGTTATGAATTTTATTTGCTATACCAAATATTGCGTTTATGAAAATGGTTTTATTACTATCATTACTGTTAATTGTGTAGGTAAATTAATTATTTATTCATAATTTCGTACTTTCAAAATGGGCTTGCAAATGAAACTACCAATGATCATAAAATTAGTTAGATTTATGGTATGTAACTAAAATTCTTGCATTTGGTTTATGTTTACCTATATTTTGATAAGGTATCCTATATTTTACTATATATGGATCAGTCACCATGCCTTTCCAGGCCTTCCCTTAAGTCTCATCCACACTACTTTTTCGAAGAAGCGCCGCATATCCACAGAGGCGCCCCTCCGGCCACCAGACATTATTTATATGAGAGCACAGCCCTAGCGTGACATATTTTAAAGCGACCGTTTTAATAAGTCGCCTTTAACCTGCCACTTTGAGATGTCTCATTCAATTGAAGAGACTCAGGCGCTCGCGAAATGTGGATCGGAAAATATGGCACTTCTTTTTGGGAAGGTATATTAAATTTTAGAGTTTATGGATTCTACTTTTGCAGATACCGTTAATTTTATATGGTTACCATAGCGTCAATCATACATTTTTATCGTCCATGGTGAAACAGGTGAAGTTCATGGTTGTGAAACATCGGCATAAACCATTTTGGGAATCGTTTTGTGCAGTAGCTTCGTGTTGCAGCATCATAAACTGTAATATTGTGTATTAACTTCTATCAACAAATAACCTCATTAACTAACAAGTTTAGTTCAGGTAAAACATAGGTTTTACCTGAACTAAACTTGTTTATAATTTGCACAAACTCAGTACTCACTAAGATAGCTTAGTGAGTACTGAGTTTGTGCAAATTTCAAATAAATGTAAATTTTAATTTACGCAAGTAAGATTAAGTGTGTGATTGGCAAAACCAACCGATAAGTAGCCGGCACATTCCAAAATGTAGTATTTTAGAAACGTTTTATGTTTGAACATACCTAATAGATGGGCTGCTCAGTCAAAGAAAATAAGCTCTTTGAGTGAGTGAGTTCTCTAGGTTCAGTCAGCATAACTAGATATTTTGTAGACGAATATTTCACATTACTTACTCCAATATTATTCGGCTGGGCCTTGTAAAGCACCAACTTTTACAGCCAGCCGCCGTGTCGCGTCTATTTCCTAGGAACATTGCTTCCGAATCGGATGTCCCCATGGAATATGCCGTACAGATAAAATACATTCCAGTTTTATTCCAGTTATTCTACATCCGTGGCTGTCCCTGGCCGCTGCCTATATAACTTGCCAGGATTACCCTCGGCACCTCCTAAAATCTAAAGCTAGTGGCATCTGCAACTAATTGATGTGTTCTGCGGGGAATAAAAACTACGCGATTAGAACCGCGATAAAGGTACCCTTGTTTATCACCCGCACCGGTTCCAAACTTCGTTTTTGTAGCAAAATTGTTTATCCCCAAAACGGTGCGTACAATTTTCGGCCATCCAATAAAATATACTGTTATGTTGTGAATTTTCATCTTTCGAAACAGGTTGAATCACTTTTGTTTGCAACTTTTGCCAAGTTCCGTGTGGAAGTTGATAATTTAGGGCGTGGAACTGTTGGTCGCTTGCTAAATCTTGTACACACGGAACGTATAGCCCGCCGATGATTTACAGGGCAATAAAGTTTTTAATTTCAAGTGGGAACATTCCATAATCGCAGTCTCGTTTTTAATAAGTGAGGGTCGGAGGTGGACCGGCCAATTTCGCTGTGAAATTGAAAAAGTTAAACGACAACATCTAGTACAATTGGTTTCGGGTCGATGTTATAGAAACTCATATCGGACCCGATCCTGCTGAGTTATCTACCGGTTTATAGAAAACGACCGACGCTTAGGGAAATTCAACACGACTGGGATAAATGTAAAAACTTTGTTGGTAATATTGTTACTTATTCATGTAAATCCTACGCAATGAGTATTACGGCGTGAGGCTGTTCAGAATGTCATCATTTTTATAGCTTATTGGACTAATAAAGTTGAAATTTTATTGGATCCTACATTTGAACAGAACACAAGCAGTGTAGACTGGTTGACTGTTTATTTATTGGGACACGTTTGCCAATTTACGCTAACATTAGAATGTCATATGTCATTAGATAAACTTAAGTACAAATAAGACAATCGCCTAAATTCTCTTTTATTTTTATTGTTGTGAGCTTGTGCCAATATCTGTCATTGAGATTTTCCAAACAATAAGTTACCTAGGTATATTTGGGCATCTAGGTAAACACTACTTATCTAACTTATAACAAACACCAGGTACAAACAATATAACTATAATATGTATCTTGACAAGATATAACAGCTAACAACAAGTACGAGCTAGAACCAACTGATTGATTTGAAATATCCTCACTTCTTCGGATTACTCCCAGTCTAAGTGTCGCAACAGGATGGACTTACTTGAACCTTCAATGAACCAGTCAAAAACCAACTTTATTCCCTGCAAAATAAGGTTAGGATTGGAGTGATAGTTGTGAAGTGATTACTCGTTAATAATTCTGGAGTGGGATAAGGGTAAGCTGGTTATGTAGCCCCGGGGGAATCAGGAATGACTGATTTCTATCGCGTCCTACTTCTGATAGCTTTTGTTAGATGGATTATTTTTTTTAGGCTGGATACCTTTAATCCATTTTAGTTGGATGTTCGACATTCGTGAAATACTTGTATTGGGATTCAAATATGAAGGATAACATCGTGTATTAAAAAAATATGTAAAGAATTTATTTATTTTAAAAACACTTTGTTATTTGATTGAAGAGGATTTTTGATTAATATTTGATTCAAGTTCAAATGGTATGGTGTCGGGCAAAGTGTTATATTTGTGAACTTTTCGTCAGGAAATTAACAGAAAAAGCTGCCTATAGCTCACATAAACATAAACATATTCATGGGGTCCGAGTGCCCATTTATTATTTAAAGATATTTCTAAGTAATTAATCGGCGCTTCACGTGATTAAAAAGGCTGGCTTTAACTTGGCTCAAAGAATCAGTATTGCCATTCAACGTGGCAATGCCGTCAGCCTTCTGAACACGTTCCCTGCAGTCAAGGTCGATCCGGAGGAATTCACACCTTACCTGTAAATTTGTAAATAGGTTAGGTTAGGTAGGTATAGGTTTAGATTTTTATTATTTTTTTTATAATTTGTATTTAATTAATTTTCTTTTTTCAAAATGTAAAGTTGTAAATATTAACATCTCGGGATAATGAAATAATATCGAAATAAAAAACAGATGTTGGTGAAAATAAATATTATAGGTACGATAAAACTCAATGTGGAGTATTTATTGTTTAAAGATAAGCTCTTCAGGGAAATTATATTAAATATGATTCCAAGAATTTTCTAACTGTATCAAACAAATAAATTGAAGCAATAACCGAGTTTCCTCGACAGGAACAAAGACGTTGTTAAAGAACCGCAACGTGTCCCAGGGGTGTCAGCAGCAACAAGTTACGTACTACGTCTGACGTACGTGCGTGCAACCCTAATTGATTGTAGCTTTCGTGGTTTTTATGGCTGGTGTATGGAGAGAGTTAATTGGTGACTACTTAAATTCTATAAAAATGCAATAAGAAGTCGTGGTTATCGATTAAGATCATTAATAAGATCGTAGGCTATGATTGCTGCTACAATTAAGATCGTATGCTACGATTGTTGCTACGAGTAAGATCCTAGGCTACGATTGCTGCTACAAGTATGATCGCATACTACGATTGCTGCTACGAGTAAGATTGTAGGCTATGATTGCTGCTACAAGTAAGATTGTAGGCTATGATTGCTGCTACAAGTAAGATCGTTTGCTACGATTGCCCGCTACAAGTAAGATCTTTGGTTACAATTGTCTGCTACGAGTAAAATCTTTGGTTACAATTGCCTGCTACAAGTATGATCGCATACTACGATTGCTTCTACGAGTAAGATTGTAGGCTATGATTGCTGCTACAAGTAAGATTGTAGGCTATGATTGCTGCTACAAGTAAGATCGTAGGCCACAAGTGCTGCTACAAGTAAGATCTTAAGCAACGATTGCCTGCTACGAGTGAGATTACCTAAACCCCTAGGAATGTCACGTACTTCCTTTCTATCTGTATAATTACACGCCCTTTACAAATACTTATCCATCGCCTATTTTAAATGAGGTTTTTTTGGGTTATAAACGAATTCCTATTAGAGAATTTTAGAATTTCTTGTAATTAATTTATATATAAATTTTACATAAATTGATTGTTATTTATATCAAAATATAAAATAACAATCGAAAAAAATGCTTATAACGAATCCGGTGCTGTAGAATGATTCCGTTTTCACAAAATATACTCAGAACACATAATTAAAAAGTCCTGAAATCAATAACAGACAAAGTATTTATTTATCCGGAAAAGTAAATTAAATGAAAACTTCAACTTAACAGATAGTAATTAAAAACCCGTATCGAAAAGTAAAATGTAAAATATTCATTCAATATTACGAAAGTGATTTTATATCCGTACTTTCTC
Source organism: Hypena proboscidalis (assembly GCA_905147285.1). Classification (NCBI taxonomy): domain Eukaryota; kingdom Metazoa; phylum Arthropoda; class Insecta; order Lepidoptera; family Erebidae; genus Hypena; species Hypena proboscidalis. Next base: position 4,414,658 of record LR990129.1, on the reverse strand, counting down.
TACTCGTTTTCGTATTAAGCCGATGTAAAATGAAGTCCCTCACAAATGGAACATTTTTGCGGATAAAGTTCAGTGGAGATAAAATTCGGTTCGTGGTTCAAAGTTTCGAATGGTTTCCAACTATGACGGCTGGAGTTAAATTACCGTATTTGAATATTCACCGCTGATAGTAAGAGTTGAATACACTTTCTGGTAAAAGTACTTATTTGTTTTGTGGCTCGTTAGGTTAGTGGTGGCAAGATGTGGGACAAAGAGTTATTGGGGGGTTTTTTATAGCAACTGTAATAATGAGTGACATATATATCTATAAAGTGTATATATTTTTCCATCATCACTTGATTTGCTTATACTTACATCATCACCACCCAATTTATTTTCAATCTTTTGAGATAGGGATTTACTTATTTATTTATTTATTTATTTAAGGCTAGTCTACAGTTTGTTTACACCATTACATTTTTAAATGAACATGCTCATATATATAGTTTTTTAAGTGTAACAACTACTTACAGACTAACACCGCTTGCATGATATTTCGGTAACACGAATCATATTAATATAAATTAAGTTAAACAAAAAAAAAAATATACTCAAGATTAATACAAGAAAAATAAATCTAAAATGCAAATATGAACCAAGGTTGTCCAACAAATTAAATTAAATATTGTCACAGATTAACAATGTAAAAAATTACAAACTAAATTCACATACTTAAAATAATAATCTTAAAAATAGGGTATAAAATAGAATTAATTCAAATAAAATAACATCATCACGGGATCCACCACAAGTCTCTCTTTTAGGTCTACCTCTTCTCTTTTTAGGTTTATTCGGATTTTCATTTACATTTTCAGAGCTAGTATTTTTATGTCACCATCAGTTTTCTAATTAATACGCAATTATTATTGAAGGGATCATAATAATACGCCTATAATAGAAGTAAATTTACCCATCGTGGTTTTATCTGTTGTTCTAATGTTCTATCTGTTGTTCTAATGTAAAAAATCCAAATTTATTTATTTATCTGCTTGGTTCTTATACCTGAATGCGACGCTGAGGTCGCGGGTTTAATTCTCGCTCAAGACAAATCTTTGTGTACATGAACAGGTTTGTCTGGGTGTGGGTGTTTCTATGTATAAAAAGTATGCATTTAAAAAAGTAGAGTATGTCTAAGTATTAGTTCTTTTAGTACCCATAGTACAAGCTTTGCTTAGTTGGGACTAGAAGGAGTTGTGTGTATGTTTAGTGATATATTTATTTTATCCAAATCCAAATTTAGTCTTATCCCATTCAGTGATTAAGTAACAAACATAAAAACATTTTTGATATTATTCAAATTATGAAATACGGGTGTTACTCACGTAATGTTGGTCTATTTAGTCGACCGCGGTTTCACATATACTTTTAGGCATTTTCAAGAGAGTGCCATACGTCTTTCGATATTTTTTATAATAGATATACATGTGGGATTGTGCTTGCCTGCGATTAAAGTATATAGTCATAAACACATACAGCAGAGTAAACTATTATATGTTATTGGTTGAGTAATGCCTGCTAACTCCCACTAGCATTATTAATGACAACTACACAACTTCCTACTTGAGAATCCTCCCGAAACATTGTTAAACTGTAAAACACTCTACAAAAAGCAAACTGCCGTCGAGATAATAAAAGGGAGTGCCCAATAGAATAATTAGAGGAATAATTAAAGGAAACTTTCACTTAAACCTAAGATAGATAAACTTAATTCAACATGTAAACGGAAGAAAAGTCAATAAAATTTTAAAGTTAAATTTATTTAAACTGCCTTGATGGTCTAGTGGTAAGCGTATGTGCCTCTCACCGTGATGTCTTGGGTTCGATGCCCGGGTCGGGCAAAGTGTTATTTGTCAACTTTCTGTCAGCAAATTCAGAATAGCAGCACGTTGCCCGATGGATGGCGATAGGCTCACCCCCTATCCCATGGGACCTAAACATAACAGGTGATAGTGGTTGATGTACACCTCTGCCACACCCTTCTGGCTAATATAGGCGTGATGTTATGTTAAAAATATTAAAAGAAAATCAGTACTTCTTAGTTGGCAATACTTGTAAGTTAATTAATCGTTATAAGAGTATTCAGATCCCGGTATGAGGCTCAAGTACTGCTGAAGCGCAAAATAGGTGAATTGGAAAACGTAATGTGAAAATTCTGAACTCAATATTGGGCGAGTAGTCAAATTTAACGAGAATATGTAAGTGTTGTCGGTACTCTGCTATCAGCTTATAAAGGTGAATTTTATTAAGCTCTATAATTTTATTAGTTGGTGTTTTTTGTTGTTAAGTTAACTAATTAGAATAAGATTAGCTTTTAGGTTGTTAAGATTAGTTTATGGATAAAAATATAGGCAGAAAATAATACACATTTTTAATAGAGAGTCATAATGGGTGTACGGTTTGCGTAGCGGTCGCCTCGCCGCTTCCAACTGCGCTGGTGTTGTGGGTTCGATCAGATATATTCCAATTAATCTTCATAAATACCTCTAAGTAAATCATTGTCCGTGTAAATTCATCTCTTTTTTTCTTAAAAATAATGACGCCCGCACTTGGAATAATTCCTGTGTAGCGGGTGTTCGCAAACATACATTAAAGTCAAAAGTCAAAAGTCTTTATTTGCTTACTAAGTGTATAGTTAGGTCATATTAGATACAGATCTTGATAACTTAGTAGCCCTTTTCAGGCGTTGCATAATTAGATATCTCAGTGGGAGTCACAACACACAGTAATATTTAGTAAAAATAACATAAAACACAGTTTTATAAATCTTAAATCTAAACAAATAATAGTAAATTTTTATACTGTTTAAATAACTTAAGATGTTTACACAACATATGTGTTTATACATTTAAAATATTCGTCAATAGAATAAAAACATTTTTCTATTAAAAATGTCTTTAATTTTTTATTGAAAGCAGACAATTTCGGGCTACTTTTTATCTGTTTTGGCAATTTGTTGAATATAATATTTCACACAGACAAAGCCCACCTTGTATCAGAACTAATCTTTGCAGATCCCACGAAGATTTGTTCCCTGTGGGGATCGAACCCACAACACTAGCGCAGTTGAAAGCGGCGAGGCGCCCACTGAAACAAATACGCCAACCGTGTCCACGATTGAATATATAAATCGTAAAAGTGGAATCTCCTGGTGCTTTACGACCTGCACTTCGCTCAAAACTCTCCGTCATGATTTTTACTCCTTTATAGGAAATTGCTGATGTAACTATAAAAATCACGATAAATTCATATTCATAGTGCAGATTTTATAGTGTAATGCTTTTAATAAAGAAAATCCGCATACTTTATGTTAAAAATATTTTTTGGAATAATGTAGTTTAATTTACATTTTTTTTGATACTCTATTGTCAAACAGTACAGCGATTTGTTCCACGAGTTTGAAGCGAAGAACTAGAAAGATTTTAAAAAATGACACACTAAGTACGTAAGATAATTATTATGTCATTATTTTAGTAGTAAGTAAATTTTCTTTTCAATATCAACCTTTATCTACATCTTAAACGCTCAGAGTTCCCAAAATATATTTATTAAATAAGGACTCAAGGTGTGTTCGAGTCGGAGGCAGCCGGTCGCCTTCCACTTGGTACTTTACGAGCTAAGATGCTAGAGATTAGCTGCCCTCGTACTAAATTATCATGTAACACAGTTACTGCTACAGCGCTATATATTGTACTAAAAGTTTAAGTTTACGTGTGTTGTTGAAGAGTAGTCTCAGTATAATTAAGTTTTGATTCTATAATGTCCATTAATATTAACTACTCAGTAAAACCGACTTTTGCACACTGTTTTCAGGCAGAAAAACGAGTCAAATCACAATGGAGATGTGAATAAGAATCTTTCTAAATTAGTGTCTCAATTTTTCTTCTAAATGTGGCCTACATTTATTTCGCATACCTTATTGCGTAGAAATAGAATTTATCCAAAGCAAAAAGTAACAATTTTGATAAGACAAATTCATCTTCATCTTCGCATACCTTCAACCATCTAGAGTGCCCACAATAAACATATTTATTTAATAAGGACACAAGGTGTGTCCGAGTTTGAGGCAAGCATTAGCCTTACACTTGGTACTTTACGAGCAAGATGCTAGAGACTAGCTACCCCGTACTAAATTGTAATGTAACAAAGTTACTGCGCTATATATTGTACTTAAAGTTTAAGTTTACGTGAGTTGTTGAAGAATAGGCTGGGTATGATTAACTGTGGTGGAATTATATCAGCTAGTTTACGGGTAACGAACGGTAAAGGGAACGTTTTTTTTCAGCAAAAGTATAAATTTTCAATTTTAAATCATTTATTAATCAAATTACACAGATTCATACTTACAGTTATTATTAAATTAAAATGATTATTATCACTAGTCACTCATTAGTATATATTTTTTTTTTTTTTTTTTTTACTAGCCTGCGGGTGTGTCCCACTGCTGGGCAAAGGCCTCTCCCCATGACTTCCAAGCCTTTCTGTTATTTGCTATCTCTGGCCAATCGTTCTGAAATGCATCCAAGTCATCTCGCCATCTCCGTTTGGGCCTTCCTCGTCGCCGTTGACCGTCACGTGGTACCCAGTTGGTCGCTTTATGGGCCCGTAGTAGTATATAATTACAAATTATAATTATTTATTCTATTTTTCATTATTCAATCAATATGTCATTTTCATTAGTTAATACAAATGTCACAAAGTCCTCCGTGTACAAGTTACGTGCTGTCTACAACAGTGGTTTACATAAGAGCAGTTTAGTCTTTCAGCGAGCACAGCCAGCATGCTGTTGGTGCTCCCCAGAGTGCACCATAAAGGTTAGGGCTCAAGCAGGACAGATTAGACGGTATTGAAAACTAACGGGTATTTTATTTTAGTATAAACATACTTACACAATTGCGTAATTTTCAGTAATACGTCTATCAGGCTATCTAATTCAAATTATACGTTCAAACACTTGAAACCCATATAGTACTTAGTTTATTTTTATTAAAACTGACGTGAGTTTGTAACATTATTCGCGTCGCTGCCCGTAGTGCAAGACTGGCTGCGACTCAGGCGCGACGGAACGCACTCTCTTGATAATGCCTAGACGTATAGGTGAAACCGCGGTCGACACCCGTATTCCATTATTTGAATAATGAGTACTTAGTTTTTTAATTGCCAATACATCATTCAACAAAATTATATTTAGCCCGGGCAATGCTGTGCTTTTTGCTAGTTATTTTAATTGATAAATAACCTTTTTGAACAATATCGACCTTCACCTACAGCTCAACCTCTTAGAGAGCCCACAATATGTTTATTAAATAACAATTTCAACTTTTGACATTATAATGAATATCAATTGATACATTATTTTTTATTATTTAATATGATTAATGAAAATTCACACTCACTAAATTTGATTTGTATAACCTCATTTCATGTTATTTCAAATATTGTTAAGTAAAGGCAATCTGTGTGTACATTTTTTAATTTTTATATTTTTGTAGTATAAATAGTTTTTGTTATTAGTATTATAAATATTTTTTTGTTTGTTCTGAAACCCTTATACAGTAGTATACACACATTGTTTTTACTCCTTTATTTTCTGCTTGAAGTGTAAGATATTGCAACCCTATATACTATGGATTTATTTATAATAATTTAATTGCATTTTCTCTTTATAACCATATTTAGCTATAATGTTGTTTTGGTTGCTATAACTTACACATAGAATTATTGTCAAAAAACAAACAAATATTGTATGAATTATTTGAAAAGATGGTGCACATGAGTTTCTCACCAGCTCTTCTCATGATGCAATACCCATCGGAGCTGGTACTTGGATTGATTTTAATTCAATTCTCTAAGTTGAATTAAAGTCAATCTAAGCTCCGGTGTCAAATCATTTTATTACAATAAGTATTATAATTTAGTTAGCTAAGTTTTATTTTAATTTTATATTTTTTGTGTTTTGATGTTTGTTTTGACGTGTTCAAGCGCCCCTTGGGGCCCATGGAAATAAATGATTTGATTTGATTTGATTTGATTAAGAACTCAAGGTGTGTTCGAGTCGGAGGCAGCTGGTAGCCTTCCACTTGGTACTTTACGAGCTAAGATGCTAGAGATTAGCTACCCCCGTACTAAATTGTATTGTTACGAAGTTACTGCCGGAGCGCTATATATTGTACTTTAAGTTTAAGTTTACGTGTATTGTTGAAGAAAAGGCTGGTATGATTAAGTTTTGGATCGATTAAATTGGTTAGTTCATTAATCTTCGTTTTTCAGCAAAAGTACCTATACTACGTTACTTTCTTAGTATGAAAGATTTTATTTTGATTCCTACCACCTGGTGGATATCATGTCAGTTCTACACAGATCGTATAAAAAAACGGTAAGCAGTCAATAGGTGAGCAAATCTGCATAAGTAACGTGTGCAGTGACGGTGTTCGTTCATTGCCCATTTACATACTAACGCTGCATTACCTTACGTGCAGACGGCTACCGATCAACCTATACATTTCCAGTATAACCTGGTCTCGAATTGCACGGTAAGCTATAATAAATAATATATCTTTATTTCAGACCAGGTGCATAGAGTGTTAGTAATACAATGAAAACTTAAAAGTAATGTTAGTAATACAGAGATACAAAAATAAAAACAAAGAATTAAATTAATTTGTCTAAATATGAAGCCTAATCCAGTGCCTCCAGATAGGACTTTCAATGTGCACAGGAATCTTCCTCAGGTAGCTGTTGGGGTTGTCCTAACCCTGCGCATCAACGATGCAGCTCTTTTTCTGATGATGGCGTGATAACCATCTACGCGTGCATCTGCAAACATCGCTGACGCACTGCAGTAGCGAGGCAGTCCCATCAACCCACGGAATGCATTGTTGTATTGAACTCTCAGCGCGCTCGCGACCTGCTGCGTGCATTTGGCCCACAGACTGCATGTATAATATGACTGGCAGAAGGCCCTAAACAATGTTGTTTTAACTGCCTTTGAGCATTTGGCAAACCTGCGAGCCAACATACAACGCGAGACCATTTTATACTGGAAATGTATAGGCTAATCGGTAGCCTTGTGTTCTCGATTTTTACCGAACAGAACCAATATTAAAAAGCTGCTCAGTTTCCTTTAATCAATATTGAAGGTAAAAGTTTTACGAATGAGGATAGATAGACCAATACTTGATCACCTTACGGCAGATGTTGCTCTAATTGTGTTACTGATTTGATGGTAAAGTGAAATAACAATCGAGTTTGAAATTTGATAAGTCGTTAGACTACAATAATAGATATCAATGAATACCGTGATGTTTAGAGAGATCTTAAAATCTTGCAACACAAAAAATTACATAGAAGTAAAAACATAAAAAAAAACTCGTATTTTTGCTAAATATTCTTGCGTTTTTCTCAGTTTATGCCCTTGGGAGGTTGTAGAGGTACTTCATTACGTGTTCCTCACAGTTTTGTTAGTTTCGGAATGAGAGAAAAAATAAAACCGTTTCATTTGCTTGTCTTCCCGAGCCGCTCGTAAAATCGGAGGAAAAAGAATTGCCTGTTTACTTTTATTTCTGTAAAATTTTTCATTGCCAAAGTGCTTAGGTTTTATGGAGACCTATTTTACAAGGAAGGCCCATTAGTAAAAGACAATAGTGTTCCGGAATTTACATTTTACTTTTCATTTTAATTCATATCACTGACACTTTATATCCAGATTATGTTAACTGCGTGTTAGTATAACTCGGCTTACGTACGTTTTTGGTATATTTTGGCGGATTAATTGCATATACTAACATTATAAACATAAACAACAAAAGAATAGATCAAATATAGATACTTGAAAGCTCCGGCATTAGACAATTATCCTCATCAATAGTCAACAGTCCACAATCCATGATAAAACACTCCCATCTTCCAAGTTTGAAACCGTTTGAAACCCCATGAAGCATTAGTACACACACAAACGTGCCTGGAGCAGGTAAGCGATACATTTGCGGCAATCCTTTGTAATCCTGATATGTGCTCACTGTACAAGGCATTTCTGGTAGTCTATAGGACCAAGTTTGTGTACCGTTTAAGAGATAAATTGGTTTGTTCGAGGTAGCCAAATAAAGGCATGACTAGTGCAACACTAGTTGACCCGATAGATTTGGTCACATTTTTGCTAATGATATATTTTTGTATGAGAAAACATGAGAAAACCGCGACAGAATCTATCTCGCGCTCCTGATGATAGCATGACTGGTCGTGAAAAGAACGGCATGTAACTATATAGCGTCGTTTCAGAACTGTTTACCTTAGTAGTACTATTTGGCTAGTCTTCTTCTTCTTCAACGATTCCCTACGTCCGACGCACCCTGGTCAATTCGCTAGTTTTTCAAAGCGAATTGGCTAATCCTTTCACCACGATGGTAAGTCAAAATAAAATTTGACTCAGCCATCGACACGACGAAAAAGAAGAAGATTTCCTCAAAAATTCCGACTGAAGAATAAAATAAAGTCATGCACTAATTTTTGCAAACTAAAAACGAATTATGTATCATACTATTTAAAAGTGACGTGTTTTTGGGTTCATAACATACTTAACATAACACAATAAAAAAAAATAAAAAAAAACATCACACCCGTACTACCCAAAATGGTGAAGCAGAGGTCAATAACACCCATATTCCACGTGTTATGTTTAGTTTCCATGTCATAAGAGGTGAGCCTATAGCTATCTACGCAATCCCAAACTCCGTAGTGCTACTGGCAGCTTCCAAACAGAAAAATCAAAAATAACACTGTTGCTGACCAGGGATCGAGCCCTAGACCTTACGGTGAGCGGTATGTAAATTATACGTCTGGACCACGAGCAAGTCTGTCAGTCAGTTCTGGATATTTTTTTTTATTTTTTAACGCCATCTAGTCCCAAACTAAGCAGAGCTTGTACTATGGGTACTAGAATAACTGATACAAATACATAATAACACACATACTAAGACAAACCCCCATGTTCATGCACACAAAGATTTGTCTTAAGTGGGAATCGAACCCACGACTTCGGCGTCGCAGGCAGGTACACTAGCCACTCCGCCATCCGGTCGTCATATATATTATATGATTATCACTTGCCCAAAAATACTTATTCGAACCGTGTCGCATTTGCTGTAAGCTGTAGGCCAATCTCCGACGAACACACAGAAACTCCATAATAATACAGGGATCGACACTTAATCGCTGTATCGAGGGCTTGAGCACCCAATCACGGGATTTGGGCCGAGGGACGATATGATTATGGACGTCCCTTCCTCCAAACGATGTGAGATGTTTTATTCGACGCCTGTATTAGAGACCGCTGCCGTTAATTCCACTAAATACAGGCTTTTATGCGTTGTTTGTCCGAAACTAATTTGGAAATATTCTGTATGAAATATATTGGTTTAGTTCAGATGTGGATGTTTTGAAAAGACAATTATTGAAGGCAGATTGCTGCGATATACAACTGACATACCGTCGCACGTGCGGTCTGACAGACAGGTAGACGTTTGTATCTGTAGGTACGGAATCTTCAATAAGATAATTCATCATATAATTACAGAACAGTGCTCCCTTTGACCCAACGAGGCTGTTCTTTTCTATTAAATTGCTCCGCTCTATAAACATAAACAGTAACTGTCAATTATTTCGGTTATGGCGCTTATTTTGGCACTTATCACCGCACAGCACTCTGATAAATAGCACCCAAGCATTAAATCCACTTACACAACAGTGTGTAAATAACTTTACGAGCGTTATTAATCAGCGAATAGTTATAACCCCGTCAAAATAAATAGTCCAACCGGCCGTAAAGAGCGGAAGTAATTAGCGACATATCTACACGGTAGGCTTTTCGTAGCCGGTGGGTTCACACGCATAATGTTCGGCCTGTCCATCACTAGTCCGGCTCGTAAAACATGTTTATGGGCTCGCAAATTGATGGGGCTTCCTTGTTCCTTCCTCACGACCCTAGCTGGTGTTGCTTGCTACGGCGTAGCATTTTCCCTGAAATAAGTTAAAATATTTGCGGTCGTCTTTCGCTTTAATTGGCACGGCTAAATTGAAACGTCGATCCATCGTGATTTTAATTCAGCTGTATTGTGTAGGTTGTCTAAAATAAAATACTTTAAAAAATTGTACAACAGGGAATAAATAAGTATTGCATGTAGCAGCAGTTTTTTTTAAATATTATGTAGCAATTCAAGAGTTTCAAAAGTTGGTGAGTTTCCTACTTATCCTCCAGGGTACTCAGAATATAATATTTTACCTGGATAAGTCGATTGCGTGCAGGTTCAAGGATTTAAAATGTATAATAAGATTAATAAGTATAGTTTTATGCAGGATCATGACTGAGGTGTTCAATATTTTACGTGACTTGATTAAGTCGGTTATTTTAATGGAGCTAGAATAATGTAGCTTGAGGGGATTAACGAAATTGAACTATAATTCACACTAATTCTAAAAGGGATTCGTTATTTTTGATAATACTTCGGTAGTACCTGTTATTATATTTGGGCAAACATTAAGCCCTATTTTTTTTAACCGCGCTTAATGCTAAAACCGGTTATCGATGTATCTCTCTCTCTTATAATAATTGCGTTCCGGTGAAAAGGCTCTAAATATCTTAATATTAATCTTGCGGTCCGAAAAATAATTAAAGTTACTTTGGCATATTTTTTGAAACAGAAAAAAAAAAGTGTGTTAAAGCTATCCGAAAAACTAACCCTAAATTGGGGAGTTTATAAAAGCTGGCAACTCAGTCCCTAACAGCGTTTAGTATTGAACTATGGCCGAAGGTTGGAACAATTGCTGTGGTGATGGCCACGGGATTCATCTGAGGGGAAACACTAACATTATATAATTTAGTTACACACGGAAATTGAATCGGTGAAGTACTGCGGGCGTCTTGTTGACCTACGGGTTATATGAAGGGTTCGTAATGGACAAGTTTTTTACTATAGTATTATTATCCGCAACGTTTTATTTCTAAGAAAATAAGTAAAGTCGGCCTTGTTGGACTAGTGGTTAGCGTATGCGACCTCTCACCGCGAGGTCTTGGGTTCGATTCCCGTGTCTTAATAGAAGAACGGAGTTGAAATTATACCTACCACATGGGACCTAAACATAACAGGTAAAGTACTCGTATATAACTCCGCCACACCTTCCCGAGTTATTATATATAATAGATGTTGGATAACACTAGTAATTATTATAAGTCTTCACTTTCTATCAGGTAAACCATAATTTTATCTAAACATGATAGTAAACAAACTCTTAATTTATTTGACTCAATTTTCAAAACAACTTTTTTAAATTAAGGTTAATTTAAAATATATAATTTATAATATAATAGATAACGTTTACGATAATATACATCTTACAAATATAATAAATGAAAAAATGTAAAATGAAATAAGTTTATTAGTGTTTCACAATAATATAATTAAATTAAGCGCCAAAAAATTCTGCCACATCGCTGTCCATAGCAGATCCCGTGGCCAGAAGGCTGACAGCATTGCCACGTTGAATGGCAATGCTTAATCGCGAGAGGCGTCGATTAGGCGTTCCACGATGTCTTCAAGCAAAGTCCGTGCACTCGGACTCTATGGTCCCAACATTTTGATTAAATTTCAATATATATTAAATTAATATCCTAATCATTAGAAGCAATCGCAATTAAATGTTGTCCTAGAAGTTTCTGGCAACCCAAAAGTACATTTGTATAAAAGCTTCAGACTTTAAGATCAATTTCAATAAGTTTATAAGTATGTAATACCTTTCTCAACGGTGAAACTAAAAAGTCACGGATCAACTATTACGGCAAAATTCGTAAAATTTCCGGAACTCTCGAAGCGGACTTTACTTAGGATTATTGCAATTTTCAAATACGGTTCCATAATTTGGATATGAAAGAAAAATATTTGGGATATTGAATGCTTATTACGGCATACTTGGAGATTTCGGAAAGATAAACGAGCAATGAACTGGCTTTGAGGAAACCATTACGCGATTCGTTTTTGCGCTAGAAATTGTAGGTATGGAAAAAGCTGTATGAAAAGTGGGGTCATTTAAATTGTGTTGTTTCTGCTGAATACGACTCGTACGTACAGATAAGGTTGTTTAAACGAGTTCGAAAAAAAAAGGAAAATTTTAATTACATAAAATATTTAGTTCCGTAGCCGAATGGCAAAAAACGAAATCCGATATAGATTCGTCATGTCTGTCCGTCCGTCGGTCTGTCCGTATGACATAGCCACTTTTTTCTGTAACTATAAGAGCTATACTGTGGAAACTTGGTAAGTAAGTGTATTCGGTGAACCGCATTAAGATTTTCATACAAAAATAGAAAAAAAACAATAAATTTAGAACTGAGCGTATGCACCTCTTACCGCGAATTCTCGGGTTCGATTCCTGGGTCGGGCAAAGTGTTATTTAGCAGCTTAAAATAGCGGCACGGAGTTGGAATTGTGCCCGGTGGATGGCGGTAGGCTCACCCAATATCCGATGGGACCTTAACATTACTGATGAAATGTGGGTGTTGTTCACCTTTGCCACACCCTTCCGGGTAATATAGGCGTGATGATATGTTATGTTTATATAAAATACTGGCGATTTTATAAAAAAAACTGTCAACAGATTATTTAGTAAATTCAAGGTTCTTTTTAAAACTTTTTTGGTATTACACTAACATAAATCTATCCACTGGAATATCCTTCTTGAGCCATACATACCTAAATGGTGGTATCAGTACTGGTCACGTTGTATACGACATCGATTCACAGATGCCGAAATCGAATTTGCGAAAGTCTGTACTTCGGATAGTATTTTGGTGCATGATATAATCCATAGGGGTCTCAGTTTGATACAGGGCTATCCCAAAACATGAAAAGGAATGCTAGAAATATATATCTTCACAATATCCAGTTTAGATTTCTTTGCACTTACTTGACTTATCCTATGTAGATTATTTTGTTTCTTGTATGTTCACTTCTTATATGGATATACCTACTTAAGTTATTGTCAACGTCTCGCCTCATCTGTGTATAACTTTAAATAATACAGGAAACGGTCTTCTTAAGAATCATCCTCGTACTGCTGACCGTTAAAGAGTTGTACCTTCCAGCGTCAGCTCAGAAACATGAGATGCTGATCTCTTAATGCAAATTTTCGATTAGCTTTAAGTAATACACGAAAGACAATATAAAAGCCTATAAAATTTGTGGGTTACCCTCGATACCGATAGGATCCCATCATCAGATCGTGACCCGATGACCATGGGACTACATGACCAGTATACCTTACACACGAAATAAAAATTATCAAATCGGTCCAACCGTCTCTAATTAATTATAAAAACATACAATCGAATTGAGAACCTTTTTGGAAGTCAGTTAAGAACCAAACGATGCATTTTTTCAAAAATTCAAAAATAAATATTTATCTCCAACCTAATCAGTAACCGATTCATCGTCCAAAAATTTACATGAGCTTCGTTGGTCCGGACAAGTTTCCAATATCTAAATGGAAAGCGTGGTCTGCATAAAACACTTAGCTGAATGGTTTACAGTTTGGTGGGTGTTTACAGCCAATACGAGCATACGGCAGGGCTGTTCAGATCACCTGAGGGTTAAAATGTATTGACTATTAGAAATTACGAGACAGTGATCGATGAGATTGGGAAACAAGCCTTTCCCGGCGGAAGGTAAGTATTCTATGGCGTTTTCCATGCCTTAAACTATTTTCGTATCAATTTTCATCAAGATCTATTCACTGACTGAGTCGGAAAAGAGTTATAGATAGACAGACATTTGCTTTTGTTTATGATATTAAGAAGGAAAATCCCTTCAACATTAAAACTGCACACTGCAACGTGCACACACATCACAACATTCAAAAAGTTTCGTCAACAGCTTTTATAAAAAGTTGTCGACAGATTTTTTGGCAGTTGACAACATGTGAATGGAGCATGCACTATACTTATTACAGTACGACAAATAACATGTGTGTAACAAATATAAACGTATTTAATTGATGTAATGTATACTAAATTGTTAAAATGTGAAAAGTAATAGTAAGAATGACTATTATTGAATTATGTAGGATATTAATAAAATGTTTAAAAATAATAATAATTAATAAATATATATAATAATTTATAATTAATAAATGTAAAAAATATATATACAGATGTAAAAAGGGAGCTTTTTCTGCCAACAAACTGCTATGCAGTTGGCGGAATTATTGTTATTGGGTTAAGGCATGTTTATTGAATAAATATTTTTTCATTTTCATTTCATTTCATTTCATACTAGAGAGAACTATAAGTTTTAAATGACATTATTCTTACTGCGCGAGTAGAGCTCCGTGTACCAATTAAAATTCACGTCAAAGTTTAGAAATGTATGGGTTTTGACAGCTTTCACCCGGGCCGGGAAAATTTTCTATAAAAAAAAGTTCAATTGTTGATGTATAACCGTCAATTCTCTAAAAGTTACATCTTGACATGTATTATCTATGGTAAGCGTGTACAGTTAAAATCGCAACAAGTTTCGATTGTGTCATTTGTCACTTCAGAGAAATTTGAAAAAGAGAAAATAGCTGGAGACGTAAACGAAGTAATGTCCCAGATTCCAGAGTCATTGTGCAGTGATTTAGGGCTGCTCCCCCTTTATATCTGTGCGAAACAACCCTGAATCGATACCAACGATGTGCATCGAAACGAAATAAATAAAGCGGACGCAGAGAGCGTCTATGGCTCGCAATTTGCAACGGTACGGTCGTATTTACATCATCGAAACATCGCGAATTTCGGGCACACAACGATGTACGTCAATGCCTATTTGTTAGTAGAGACAACAAAAACATATCTCGCTTTGTGTAACTGACTTATTGCGTTTGCTGTCGGTACGTCCAAATTTGCCGTTCGTAGCTTCAGTTAAGAATTCAATAACAGCGGCTCTTTGTGATTGTGCAAGGCGTTTTCTCATATACAGATAGAAGTATTCATTATGTGTGTATCGTTCGTTAGCATTTCGTCTTTCAGCTATCTTATGTACTTTCTACTACTCTTGTACTTATATCAAACAATGCAAAAACTAGGCATAAATATGTAATTAGAATGAAATGTATAGATAATATTAAGTAATGTGCATTTGCATTACTGTTAAATGTATAACAAGTGAAATATGGGTATTATGCACCTACCACATACTTTTGGCTAAAATAAACCTGGTGTTATGATAACATAACATCACGCCTATACTACCTAGAAGGCTGTGGCAAAGGTGTACAACACCCACATTTCACCTGCTATGTTATGATCCCATGGGCTAGGAGGTGAGCCTATCGCCATCCACCGGACACAATTCCAAGTCCGTGTTGCTATGATATGTAATGTTAATTTTTAATTTGTTAAGAACCAAATTAGTTTATTACAGAACCATTTGCAAACCTATTCTAAAACAAAGTTAAGTAAAGTTTGTACTAAAAGCTGTACTTTATGAGAGAAAACCGAAAAAAGAAACTGTAATATAAATACGACACACAGGATACCGTACATTTTGGCAAGGAAGCATTCAAGGGACACTAAACATATGTGTAGATTGGAACACGTCGGCGAGCCAGGTAACATTGCATTAGATTTAATGTTCAATGCTCTGGTATAGTCTCCTTTATATATTTTATACTAACGGCTCGCGGTGTATGCTTCAAATATTATGGTATGTTTATATAATAGGAAATATTACATAGAAAAAGTGTTTCTACTGGTTACATTAGTTTAGTATGCTTCTGCGTCACATCTTTATCCTGCAGCCGAATAGTAATGCAGCTGAATTATAAGACTCTAATATAATAGTACTATTTAAATTAAATAAAACATATATAAAATATTAGTACTATTTAAATTAAATTAAACATATATTATATAAAATATTAAGTTTGTTTATAAAAGATATGCCGTCCTCTCTCCTAAGTTGCTTTGCCCGACAGGGTCCACTAAGATCTGTATCACTATTTTGTAAGACCATTAAACACTGTGGAATGCCATAAATATAATGAGTATTGAGTACAGCTGTATTGTGTTCGGTTTGGTGGTGAGATTAAAATTTGAAATTAAATATAACACTGTATAATAAATTTTAAACTCACGCGTTGCATGATTAAGTAAGCAAGCAGTCTGTATGCGACCATGGTCAGTGTAATCTGTTTGCCGAAACGTCAAGCCTAAAAGGTTAATAATGTATGATCGCGTTAATTTTCGTTAGATTTTTTACTTAACACTGTAGACTTCAGATGAAGCGATGCATCTACATTTTCTAGATTGTTGTTGTCCTTGGGCTGTTAGATAGATAGATAGAAAATACTTTATTTGTACATAATTTCACATTAAAAACTTAAGAGTTATCAAAAAGAAATATAACAGAAAAAAAATATGCACAAAGGGCGGCCTTATCGCTTAAAGCGATTTCTTCCAGGCAGGCTGTTATTACTACATACCATCAGATGGATTATACGTCTATTATTATAAATATTAAAAAATGCGGGTAGTTACGTCTTGTTAAGTAAGGCTTAATGGTCGTGCGAATCCGTAAGCCTAAGAAATAACTATGTTCAGCTACGTTTGCCGTGG
This sequence comes from Hypena proboscidalis, assembly GCA_905147285.1. Lineage (NCBI taxonomy): Eukaryota > Metazoa > Arthropoda > Insecta > Lepidoptera > Erebidae > Hypena > Hypena proboscidalis. The sequence continues at coordinate 4,397,983 of LR990129.1, read as the reverse complement.
TTGGTCAGTTTATGGGTAGCCCATGTTGTACCGTAGCCTTGGTTATGCTGGATACGATACGCTGCTTTTATAGTAATGAATCGGTGAGTGGTAGTGGGTAGGCAGACTAGGCAGTGAAGTCAAAGTGTGGCCAACAATTTGCCGAGCTTTTTCATCCAGAGCCGCCGTTTGTTATTTAATGGCTTACTTCAATAGTTTAGGAAAAGGAAAGTGTTAATGTCTTATAAAATCGACTAGAACAAATACATGACAAGAAGATCTTCGTAGATTCAAACCCATGACTACTATCATCCTTAATTGTTGGTAACCAATAAATAACGATCTGACTGTCGGAATCGATAACAGAACTTGCCAAAAATGCCTTCTCAATTTTGCTGACTAATAGTCGATACTAGCAATACCGTCAGTTAATAAGCCAGTGGGGTCACGTCGCGGCAATTTGTGGGGGTAGTCGAACAAAAGTTGTGCTGTAACGAACCGTCCCGGTAAAATTGCTCGCTTTTAAACGTAGAAACGTGTGTCTTGTCTGCGGCTTGATCGTGTGTAACGTAACGCACCTCGTTACGATTAAACGACAAAAAAATAAATTTTACAAGTGCGTATGCTTTGGATAATCCTGACTCCATGTCATGGAATCATTTACAAAAAGCTAATTATGTGGCCGCGTAGTTGATGATATAATATATTTCTATACTCATTTAGTCTTTTTCTCATTTTTTACATATTTAAATATAAATATAATTTATAATAATTAAGTTTACTCACGTTATTTCAGGGCCTACACCACTAGGGCTAGGAACTTGAAATTTTCCATCTAAGGAACTTTTTCTTACATGGCGCATGAGATTTCGTATAGTTAAACTTGAATAAAAATAAATAAATTTCTGTACCGGGGATTTTCTAAATTTATTCCCAAAATGGAAAATTAAGTGTTTTCCAGTTAGAAGTGAGATTACGCAAAAATTCGATACATGGCGTTCTTAATATTTTTAACTTGCGGGCACCGGTCAGAATAACGTTTGACGCGGATGAAACAATTTCTATTCATCACCGCGCGTCGGCTCGTTGAGCAACTTTTAACAACTACGAATGATTAACAGTGTATAACGTGACGTATCGTTTCACGTTACCGATATCGTAATACCTGCCAAGGTATTTCTTCTAAAAGATTAGTGTAATGAAATAACGTTGAAAGAAATGCCCCTTTACGTGACTGATGAAAAGAGTTAATCTAGATCCGAAGCTAATACCTAACCTTCATCCTCCAATTTCACCCTAGGCTTTTCGTGAATAAAATACGTAAAATTGACTTTAATTTTCTTCTAACTCATAAAATATCAGGTAAAATGTGGGTGTTATACACCTCTGCCACACTCTTCAGGTAATATTGCCGTGATGTTATTTTTATTTTTTAAGATTCACCTACATTTGGTTACACTGTTACATATTTTGAGGTGTACATTTTATATCTAATAGCGTTATTATAACAAACAGTTATTACCAAATACAGCATGTTATACTGTATTCTTATTCTGTGGTTATACTAAGAAACAGTTAAAATAACGTACGCGTTCATTCTATACAACATTTGTGCTGAATGTAACTTCGCCATGTTGGTTTGTATCCTACTTAAGATAGGAACAAATGGATGAACGTGACGTCACGAAATGACGTATCATACAGTTGAGAAATTTAGGGTTCTGGTAAGAGGCGACCGTAGCGGGATGGCTAAAGCGACTGCCCGGTGTGCAGTAAGGTCACAGGTTTAAATCCTGCCGGTCCCATACCTTTTTCAACTGTTTAGCTGTTTTTATAGCATAGCTAAATGCTATAAAAATTATCAATTAGAAATACAGCATGTGCCATTACCTACAAGGTTTTGACATAAGTTAGTCTGATCAATAAACCATGGTCTCCTAAATATTACCTTTAATTTGCTTGGCCAAAAATATATTCCAAACGTTCTTTTTCAACCCGAATTTTTCAAACACGATAAATATCCGGCTATACGCTTTCATGACACCCGAAATATATGATTAAAGTTGAGTATTGCGAACATTTATATTTTAGCGCCCTTTTATGCGTGAAGTAATCTGGCATTATTCACGATAACTGACGGATAAACAAAACAAAATAAAATGAAACAATTTACATATGAAATAAAAGATGGCTATGATTTAACAGGAGTTTAATGGCGTTATAAATCCACGGGATATAACGATATTCTTTAATCATCGCAAATTGGTAATGAGATAGAACTTTGGCACTGTATGACAGTCAACTATGATAAGGTTCTACCCCACGATTGCATACAAGATTGTATACCGTTACAATACCCGCAAACAGGAGGTTTGTCTTAGTCTAGGTGTTTCTATGTATAATAAGTATGTAGTTACAAAAGAAAAGTATATATAGGTATATGTATTAGTATCAGTTATTCTAGTACCCAAACAAACCAGAGCTTGTACTATACAAGCTCTGCTTAGTTTGAGACTAGATGGCGTTGCGTGAAAATTGTGAGATATTCATTTATGTATTTATAAACAATTTGCGGTCATCATGTTGGTGATAAAGCTTTTCTGATTACGTCCGATGAAGGAAGTACTTATAAATACTTATTGATTGCACTGTTGGCGTAGTGGTTGAAGCGGTCGCCTCGCCGCTTTCAACTACTCTGGTGTTGTGGGTTCGATCCCCACACGGGACAAATCTTTGTGTGATCCGCAAAGATTTGGTTCTAAATCTGGGTGTGCTTTATGAGTGTGAAATGTATGTTTGTGATCAACCCTGCGATACAGGTGATATTTCTAGTGCGGGCGTCGTTTTGAAAAAATAAAACATAAAAGATAACCGTCTTTATTTTAACCTGCTTCTATATAGTTGTATTTGCATTTCTGTGTGCTGGATTGGTGATGAGATAAGGCCTGAGTTTATTGGCTTATGGGACACAATATCGGATTCGGCCGTAACCAAGTATCCGCGAACTTCCGATACACTAAAGTTCCTCTTACTATCAAATGGACTAAACACCCCGTTGGCTACATACATCGTTTATTAAAAGTACTTCAGATTTTATTAATCTCCGTGATATAATGAAACATTTTACATATGAAACAGAAGATGGCCCATGATTTAACCGGATTTTAATGGCATTATAAATCCGTGCGATAAAACGATTTTATATCATGTCCCATGACGTATGTGCTTTTGATTGCATGTTCAGCCTCTAGGGGACATTTTATCGCCTATTTTATTCATAGCTTAAGCTTTGAGTGCTCTGCACAAATACAGTTATTTTATTATCTTATTCGCATAATACTTTAAAAGTAAAATAATTGTTGTTATGAGGTGGGCGTCTTATTAATTAATTGTTTACTTGGTTTTATAAGAAACTTTTGTTCGTGTAGGAGAGGAGCTAGCTAGAAAGCTACTTATAAGCTACTGTTTTTGCGTATCAGTATTCTTCTGGTTCGTTTCCTCCTTCCTGACTCAACCTATTTTATTTGAGATTGGCGTAGAACTCCATTCCTTTTTTATATGCCGTCTTGCTATCACCCCCCGTTATACATATCTACCTTTTTTTGACGCAATCAATCAATCATTTTCATTGCCACTAATTGTAATTTTCTTTCATCCGTCTTACTCTTATTTATCAGTATCATATGTTACTTAACATATTTTCACCTAGAGGTGAAATATAAAGAAAATGTTTCAGTTAGATTTTAGCCAAACGGGTTTCCTAATTTGATTGTTTTGGCTTTTATGATTATTACAACAAACAACTGCTATATATGAAAGGTAATACAGCATACATTAGTAATGTATGTTAAACTTGGTAGTAATCGTCAAATGAAGGAAATGAGATGCGTTCATGTTCATGTGGGCGAGGAGCGAGGAGCCACTTATAAGCAATTGTGGCGTTATGAGTACTACTTAACATGTTACTCGCATGTTTCAGGCGAATCAGCAAAATTGTAATGTGAACATCCTGTTGTTAGGCAGATGGAAGGCACTGCTGTACAGCTACTTTGCAGGCTTGAATGTGAAATATATATTTTACCAGTTGGTTCTGTAATTCTTTTAATATAAGAATAACCACTTCCAACTGGAGTAGTTATTTTGTATTATTATTATACGATCTTGCAGTTCTAGAACAATATAAAGCTTAAAGCCGGTAATTTTGATTTCAAATTGTAGTGGTAACATTTTTCGCAAATAAATGTAATAATAAACAAACACACAACATACCTAATTTAACACAGCCAAAAACATACCAAATAGCAAGCGAATAATTAAGTATTCTACACTTCACGATTTCATTTTGTACCCATAAAAGATCGAAAACCAATTTAAATCTAAAGCAAACAAACCACTTAAATTTTCTCGAGCATATTACCTCTTAATTTGTGTTCGAGAGCCGACGAAGCAAAAGTAGTTAAGCAATAGTTTTGGCAAAGGCCGTTAAAGGAAACCATTCATATTGAGTAATGTTTCCCCGCTGCCCCTTTATTACGCACCGTTCGTCCTACTGGAAGATATTTGTAACTAAAATAGCTTCGGTTCCACGCTCCACACTTAAAATTACCCTTACAATGCTCTTTCTCCCCTATTTCGAACTTTGTTGGAAAAATATCTATGCAAAATTAACCCAAGATGGTTCAAAGTCAACAATTATCTAGATTCTGATACTGTAGATTACAGCTGAAAAAATACGTACTATAATTCCGCATGACGCATCAGATTATATAAACAGACGGCACAATGAAAACGAAATGAAAACTGTCACCCACGCACCGAGCGTACCTTGACCGTGCACTAATAGTGCCGTGCGCGTACCCACTGTTTCATATAATGACAGACATCGCTCCAATGGGATAAACGCCTACTTACTGCAAGGTTGTGACGACGATCCAGGCAGTCATACGGGCTCGCAGGCACTCTGCCGCCGTGAGCCGACACTACGCCCGGCCAATTGCCTCTAATGACACCACTCGAACGCGTATCCGTCCAATCAACTCTTAAGACAAGAGGATCCTTCAGTCTGCTCGGCCTGTCGACACTATCGCACTGTTAGCGGATTGCTTTGGACCAGGATCAGTGAATACCCAGTGTTTGTTATAGAGTGACGTGTCATACTAGTTGAAAATGAGTGTGATGCTACACGCGGCCGGAACGAACCTCGTGCGAACCTCCAAAAGTCCACGCATATCACTAACAATGATTGATTGAGCTATAAAGTGGAGCAACACATTGATATCATGAATGGGATAAACGCGGCGGCTGATAAGCCGGCGATCGGAGTTGAGGTGCCGGTTAAAGATGAACCTAAGGTTAAGAAACCCGGTGTCAGGGAGAAGCTCATGCAAATCCGGTCGAACATCACCGTAGAACCCATAATAGCGTGTTATATAATGTCAAATGTGTTCTCAGGACTTGCAGTGCAGAATTTAAATTTAGAGAAAGCGTGTAGGGTAAATTTGGGATATGCTGATGAAGTGTGTTCCGCTTTAAATAGGCGGCAAACAGAAAATTACACATTAGAAGAGTCTGAAGTTCAGAAATTAACTGCATCTGTGCAGGCATGGAAGAACATCGCACAAACAGCGTTCCCATGTATCTTAGTACTATTTGTGGGGTCGTGGAGCGATAAAACAGGGAAGCGGAAAGCGTGTATACTCCTTCCGATCGTAGGAGAAGTGTTGTGTTGCACGAGTTTCATTCTAAACACATATTTCTTTTACGAATTGCCTCTGGAGATTACGGCCCTCTCAGATCTGTTTCCGTCGCTAACCGGTGGATGGATAACAGTGTGCGTCGGTGTATTCAGCTATATAGGTGATGTAACTACAAAAGAAATGAGGACATTCAGAGTAGGAGTGGCAAATTTGTGTATGTCTCTGGGAATACCTCTCGGCATGTCCCTCAGCGGTATTCTACTGCAGCAGATTGGATACTATGGGATATTTTTAATTTCAAACTGTCTGTACTTGACGAGTTTGATCTATGGATACATTCGGTTGAAAGATCCTGCCATATCTGAAGATAGACAAATAGTAAGTAAAATCCAGAAAACACATTTTTAAAATGTCTTATTTCGCATTTTTTTCATTCGTCATATTGCCCACCAAACATTCTCATGTAAAATGTTGCCCCCCCAAATGACCTCATCATCACATCACTTGTCCTGAAAGTACTTATAATAACAAACTAATAAGCCTACACACAATGGGTCTATAACTACGTTAACCAAAATTAAAAAAATCCCTGGTTGCCTGCCGAAACCCATCCAATTGTCCTGAAAGTGCTCATTTTGACAAATCTAATAAGCCCAAACACGTGTTCGACTACTTTAACGTAAATGGGCAATCCCTAGCGTACCTTCCGAAATCTATCATCAGATCCTGTAAATCACATGCCATGAAAGTACTCATTACCACAAATATAATAATTCTAAATTCAATGGTTGTACGTTAAATATAAACACATAACTCTTTTGCTTTTAGCTTTGCTTCATTAATATCATAAATATCGTTTTATACAGATACAGAAAATTTCTTCCGCGTTCCAAATGTTTCTGATTAAGAAGAGTAAACAAACCCTAACAAATAAAAAAAATAATCATAATCGGAGCTGTTTCTGAGAATTTAGAACTTTTGGTTTACGGTGTGTGTTCATTGAAAGGACTATAAACAAATCAATTCATCTTTTACAAAGCTACTGTTACTAATTTTTGACAGTTCATTTTGTAATGTGGCTATATTAAACTAAAGATGAGTTAAAAGCAAAAAAATTAATACATAGCAAGGAATTGTAAATGCACTAAAGTTTTATCTTTACTGGACAATGTTTCAAAGCTATTATAGCATTAAAATGTTCTATCAGACGCCAGAGGTTAATCCATTATTGGCTTATATGCCGATAAGCATATGACAGAGGCTGTTCATCATTCACAGTAGCTGGCACGGTTAGTCCTATGTCTAAGTGATAAATTGCCGCGCGCCCACTACGCAAATTCGAACGAAGGGGGACATCGTAACGCAATCAGCGTTTACGCGAGGCTCGCATAGGTGTCGACTGCGATTTATGCGTCCCGGCCTTACAGCGGTGCCGATTTTGTTGTCCTCTCGATCTATCCAATAGATTGATGGTTTTTGAACTGTTATTCCATGTTTTCTATTGACCTATTTTGCTGTGAAGCGGTTTTATTGCTATAAACCTTGTACGGTAAAATGAATCTTATTTGTTTATTTATTTATCATATGCAAAACTAACAGCTAGAATAACTTAAATAACAATTTAGTGCGAACAAAACTAAGGCTTACATCGCTTGCTCATAAGCTTATAATTAAAGCGCGATTTAAATGAAAAATAAAATAAAAATATAACAAAATATAAAGAAAGAAATATGATACTCAGCTCATTCAAAGAACTCGAAACTCTACCGTCTTCTTGCCGCAGACAATCTTATTGTGAATGGATCGATATTGAACTGCTTACTCACTTTATTAAAGTATCTGCTCGCACACACAACGCAACTATTTTGCCTGTAGTTAAATGAAGTATCTAGAATTCGCAATTATGCTGATACTTAATCTATTCAAGATACAGGTGTAGAGTTTTACATGACTGTGTTGATTGCATCTAAGTATCTCATCATTCCACAAGCAGTTTTTTCATCTTCAATTGTTTTGACTAGTATGCCTTGTTATAAATCGGATAATTTTGATTCGTAAAGACCATCCATCAATTACACGATTAATTTTGCTCAGCGATTAATCCACTGCAAATTGTCAAAACTCAAATGATGAACGCTGATTCGTGCGATGAAATCATCTTTCTTTGTCCGAGACAAGCTGTCCAAAGAAATGTAATGAGAAGGATGTTCTTTTGTTACGCGTCAACGAACACAGTCATGTCTATGCAGCCTGGATTTGTTTTCATTATTTTGCAACATTTTAATGCTACTGAAACAATTCATGTCATAAAATGTAATATCTCAGCCTAGAAATATTCAATGCTCATTCAACGTTTTCCAAACCACGCATCATTATCTCATGTCACGCACTTCGACCTCTATATACTTTATAAGAAATGTATTGGGAGCTGTAACTTCATCACATTTTTTATACATCTCTCAAATTGATTGATGAACGCAGTCACGTCCAATTTTATAAAAAATATTATTTGCCAACATTACTTTTTGCTTGAAAAACTTTGCGTAAAAAACAAATACTTTTTAAATCCATCTTTCTTTTGCCCGAAGTTTTGATTGCGGCTTTTTAAAGTTTTAAATTATGTTTCGTAAATGGCTCCCTGGGCGTTTATTCGTCAAAAACCTTGTAAACATGGCGAGATGCATTTTGCTGTGTTAAATCGACATGACAATAAAGTGGGGATTAAACCGGGATTTTGTTTAAAACGTGAAATTGCACTTTATTCGTCTGGCCAGAGCCTAAATGAAATTCATTTCGCTTTAATTATGAATTGATGTGGAATTAAATTCTACCTTTGCAATATGAATGTCCGTAGGGATGACCCTTTTGTTTCATAGAATTCCGTTTGTATTGTGTCTTGCTTACTGGGAACCAATCAAATTTGCATATTTAAATAACCTTAGCATTATTTAGCATTTTAATAACTTTGTTTGTAAAAATGGATTAATATTGTTTTATTTTTGTCCAAGCTTCGTTGTGTTTTTATAACATAGCAACGTTTTGAATTAACTCCTGTTGATTTTCTCTTGCCATGACTATTGCAGACAGTTAGTATATTGGCCTCCTGCGCTAAAGAAAGTTCCAAAATATTTTCTTCTTGCAACGCAATATTGGCTGACTAAAAACTTGAATATAAAAACGTCAATCATCCTACGAGAAGTTTGGCGGGAGTGGTGTTCCCTGGATATTAATTATCTAGTCGAGTGGGGCCGATGGTATTCGATTAGAAGGCGTGCTCAAGTGAAATGCAGGAAGCCAAACTCATCAAATTACATGACTCCTTGCTGTTCTTTCAATTTTGAAATTATTCAAATAAAAGCAAACTAGGATTATTTGCTTAGATAGCTAACATAATCAACTACTCTATATCTATTTTTATTTTAAGGAAATTGTTTAAGCAAAATAAAAATTTAAAAATGTTTCAAAGTTCCACATAACCTGTAACTACCACGTTTTCTCTTTTGAATCTGTCCATCCAAAGGTTGCCTGGCAGAAATTGCGTCAAGCGATAAGGCCGCCGTTTGCATATTGTTATTGTCTTTCAATAGTTGTCTTTAGATGGTAATGCAAATAAAGTTTTATCTATCTTTCTAACTATTCTAACCTGACAATATCAATCTTCAAGTATCGTGTTTCATGACCTGATTGTTCATAAGCTAATAGCAAAGTTCATACTTTAGCCGATGACCGCTAACCCATTTTAACAAAAATAACAACATCTAAGCGTCTTAAATGCTTTAAATGCCTTTCACTTTATTAGAACTATTATAATGTATTTTAGATTTATTGCTGTAACAGAAAAACAAATTAATCCATCCTTATTTATGAACAATAATCATCACGAAATCACTATTCATCTTTTAAATTGACTTTTCACTCTGTATAATACCCGCAAATAGGTAACGTGATAGAATCTTATCACAATTCAACTTTTGACGTTAAAGAACCAATAAGAGTGCATGACGCTTGATAGAACCATTCGCAGTTGACTGTCATAGTATACAAGTAATACAAGTGAATAGTGATAAGGCTTCATCCTATTTCTAATTTAGTTTTTAAAAGACCTATTGAACGGTACCCTAAAGTATTGGGTAGACGAAAGAAAAAATCACGTAATTTTTGTTTAAAATATTGTTCTTTCGAAACAACAAAATTTGTTATATTAACCACTTTCTTGGCATAATTATTTTTCATATTCATGCGAAATTTCAACTTTCTAGATAACATGACGAATTTATAAGGGTTCCTTGTAGGTTCTACAGAACCCTAAATTATGCGACAACCCAGCTAGCCACACTCGTATTTCGCTGTTTTTATATTTAGTCTACTGAATGGGCGACGCTTAGGCAAAACAGCGCTTTTTAGTTGCGAATTATCCTAAATTGTTAGAGCCGATGCGGACGATTTGTGGATTGTTCCGAATTACCCATTCTGAAGTCACCTCTCGGGAGATGCAGTTTCGCATTATGCAAAATATGGCGGCATTTGTCGTATTGTATGATACAAGTGTATCACGTCTTATTTACTGGTATTGTTGGACTTGCATGCCAAAATGGATGCGGGTTTTAATTTGCCATAAGAGCTTAGATATTTAACCTATGTATATGTTTCAAACACCTTATCTGGTCCTCTTATTGATATTCCAATGTATACACAGTTTGGGTGTTTGTCATACAAAAATGTTTAATAAAAGTTGTGGACGTAAAGGTGATAGTATTTCGGATTCTTGAACATAATATTTACCTTATTTTTGTGGTCGAAATTATAATTTATATTATATCACTTAGAAAGGTCATATACCTAATGTTTAGTACTAATACTTTTGCCTGAAGAAACTCTAGGCGGGCGTAGTACCACTTAGTACAAGTCAGCACATTCATCACTCAGAATTTTAAAAAAACCTGTCTAATGCTTAATATGAAATGTATAGACACGTAATTTTGGCACTACGCCTAGAATTTTGTTTAGGCAATCAGCGTGTTTGCATGACTCGGATTCAAAGGTGCGTCATAAAGGAGCTTGGATCGTTATACAGAAATACTATTGCACGACTCTACCACATGCTCATAGAAGTCTCTATTTGATGACAGCACGTTTCGCCACAATCTTTATTGATAGAAAATATTGTTGGCAAATATCTCGGTCCATAGAAAGCAGTGTTGACAGAGCTCTCTGTTCATAGAAAGCACTACTTACTTTAATAGAAAGCACTGTTGAGATATCGGAGTACTGCAATAGTATTTAAGTATTACTTTCCAAGTTCAACAGAAAAGTATGGTAAAGCAGTGCTCCAGAAAGTACAGTAAGTCAAGACTTAGAACAGGCCTGAATATGACCTGACCTGAATATAATATATCTGAACATTGTTTCTGAAACAGTACAATTACACATCCATTTTTAACGAACCTTTCGATTGTATATTTTACTAATAATTGTTATTAATAATGCAAAAAAAGTTTATAAATGAAATTATGACTATTTTTAGAAAATCAAAAAAAAAATAGGCCAATTTTAATATTCCTTTTTTGGATTTGCCTGCAACTAGGGCATGTAGTACCGGGTCCGGTTCTGGACTGATAACTGGTTCTAAAACGGCACCAGGCTGCAACGGGAAAAAACCGGTGCCGGATTACAAATTGTAAATAATATATAATTTGATGGGGTAAAGTATTAATAACAATTAATATGAAATACCAAATTCGTGTAGAGTAGGGTAGGCACTAGTTTCCCGATTTTTATTTCATTTTTCTTTAATTATGATATATTTTTTAGAAAATTGCAAATAATCAAGCAGACCACGGTGCACGGTTGGCGTGGCGGTAAAAGTGGTCGCCTCGCCGCGTTCAACTATACTGGTGTTGTTGATCCTCACATGGGGCAAATCTTTGTGTGATTCGCAAAAAGATTTGTTTTGACTCTGGGTGTGCTTTGTGTGTGTGAAATGTATGTTTGTGAACGCTCCCGCGACACAGGATTTATTTCTAGTGCGGGCGTCGTTCTTAAAAAAAAAAGAAAAAAAAAAAAAGGACCAGATCCTAAATAACACTATTGTCCGACCCCCTTATCGAACACGAGACCTCGCGGGAAGAGGTTGCAAACGCTGAACACGCCAATGAGGCGGTTAATAAAAAGAATATTTTAGTATGAATTATTTGCAGGATCAACCAGTAGGCTGTCGAGGATGGGTGTGCTCGTTTTTCGACGCGCGACACGTCAGGGAGACGCTGACAGTGGCCTTCAGAACAGGTCCGAGGCGACGGAGGCTCAGGGTGTCACTGCTCATTGTCGTGGTCTGCGTTATATTTGGACCTTTACATGGTAAACCATTTAAGAAACTCTAGAATAACTTTCATAATAGGTCTTTAGTCAACTTTAGTCAACTACAATCATACAAACTTTTTCCAAGATGCTCTGATTATCGGTGATGATAGTGATCCTTCATGAAAAGTTGCAACTTTTGACTGAAAAAGTTAAAAAAGAAAATGCGCTTTGTGGTCACAAATAACACCACGACTAAAGTCAGGGTAAAGTATTAACTATTAAAAAGGGTAAAATAATCCGTCGCCACCACAGATATACATCTACATAGATAACGCAAATGCATGTACTTCGCGTGTCCGAACCCCGACCAAGCGTCAAGGTTGGTCGCCGCTAACTTCAGTCCACGCGCGTCTTTTGTTAGAGAAAATCATAGCGGACGGCTCCAGTTGAATCGTTTGAATCGTACTGCATCGGCGGCATCGGTGTCTTTGAATCGGTTTGGATTTCCCGTCACTAAATTTCGGCTGTGACGTCACAATAGGTATTAAAAAGTCGGCACGCTTGGTTTCAATACAAATCGTGATACTTGCGTTATCTATGTAGATCTACATCTGTGGTCGCCACCGAAAAAAAAAAAAATTAATTACCCTTTTTATTCTTGTAAAATGTTCTAATACTTTGATGTATTTTCCAGGTGAAATGAACGTGCTGTACCTTTTCATGAGATACAGGTTTAACTGGGACGAGGTGCAGTTTAGTATGTTCTGCACATACAGCATTATTACGAATTTAGTAGGTAAGCTATTTCAAACATACATATTTATAACACAATGATGATCTTTATTGCCGAGGGACTCTGAAATTAATCAGTCAGACAAAATAGTTAGTTATACTTTTGTATATTCTCATAACAGTGATGCATTATTTAATAATAATTCTGAACAGTATAATTGTTTACAGAATTATAAATAAATATTTGATCTATTGTTCATTGAATGCTGATATTTTCAAAATGAAGTCGTTTCATAATGGTTTCACGTAATGCATTCGAGTTATTATTAATTTATTTTGATCTTTGACCTCTGAGTGTTTTACCCCTGAAGTTAGTAATTATAAGTAATTCATCGGTCAATCAAATCTATTTTTTAGGATCTAGAATAGCATGCTATTCAAAAATAACATTATACACAAGCCTTTGCTGTTAAATCTACAAAAGTAGAATAATTTCCATTTCTATTTAATAGTAATGTTAATCAATCGTAACGTGATGAAAAATTCAAATAACCTAAAGACATTAATCTAAAAATCACTTTTGTAATGTAAGATTTGAGCTCAATTTACTGTCAGACAACCTCTGACGCAGGCTTTTACAAATGTCAAATGGTAATCTAACATTTCTATTCTATTAAACAGAACGGGTTCACTAGATTTATAGTTGGACCCAGAGACCTTCTCTAGGTTATTTACAAGGATTTGTAAGGCTATTCGCACATGTGGATGATTAGGATTACGACGGTGATACAATCTGCTAGTTGCCGACAACGTGAGACGTACAGTCAACCCTTGAAGGAGACGCACGGGGTTGTTTACGCGTATCGAACGTGAATCCATGTCGCGCCGTACCCCCGTACTAAAAGCTCCAAAGAATTTCGTGAAAATGATATTTTTGGGCCTAGCAGTTGTTTCATTTGTCAACTGTATTGAAAATAGACGTTTTTTATATGCTCTAAAGTTTTTTTTGCAATGTCATGCGATGGTCAAACTTGATTGATACGCAGTGATGTTTCATGAAAATAAATTATTTTAGACGTAACTTTTTTGGTGAATTCTATTAAAACATGTCTTTGAATAGTTTTTCTTTGCGTTTTTTTGACTAAAGTTAATCAAATGGGTATTCATTCAATATTGCTATTTAAAAATATAAATCTGCTATGTAAGGTAATTGACTTTGTAGTCGACGACGACAGAAGAAATAATACAGCCAGATGTTCGACGTTAATGAGAAGCAGTCCATAAAAACAACAATATAATTAGTGCTGGTATTAGAATCAATAACTGTTTTTTTTTTCATTTAATATACAAATCCATTGTTATCAGTAACAATGCTATTTCACACTAAACTTTATAGTAAAATGAAAATATGGGACCATTATTCAAGGTACGGCAATTCGTCAAGGTTTATAAAATTGAATTGAATATCTACTTCTGTTTTACTTTTGGATGCAAAAAATGTATATTAACTCGACCATCTTAAAGAAGGTATTTCAGTTGAGGGTTTCCAGTAGCTCAATTCACCGCAGCGCACCTGACCTGTCACAATACAGTGCTCTCTATTTATCAGAGGGACACACGATAGGGCATTCTACATTATGCCACAGGGTATTTTGACGACCGGATGGCGGAGTGGGTAGTGTACCTGCCTGCGACGCCGAGGTCGTGGGTTTGATTCCCCCTTAAGACAAATCTTTGTGTGCATGAACATGGGGGTTTGTCTTAGTCTGGGTGTTTCTATGTATAATAAGTATGTATTTACAAAAGAAAAGTATATATGTATTAGTATCAGTTATTCTAGTACCCGTAGTACAAGCTCTGCTTAGTTTGGGACTAGATGGCGTTGTGTGTGAGTTGTGAAATATTTATTTATTTCGTTATTTATTTATTTATTTATTTAAGAGATATGGAAGACTTACAGCTAAATTAACAGTTTTGAATATAGTAGTAGAGGAATCTGGCAGCCAATGACAAGTCTTCGCTTATATAAAACTTAATAATAACAATCGTAAACACTAAAAAGTCAGAACAAAATAAAACTAAAGTTAAATTTATAAGTACCAAAATAAACACTTACACACTAATGTTACCATATACTGACCAATCAGGCCTCCATTGCACCCTTAAAAAATTCCAGACTCAAACACTTTCGCACTGTTGCCACACTACTATTAAAGGGATCAATATCATGCTGCTTACACATACTATTAAAGTTTCTGCTTGCACGGATCAACAAAGAGTTTTGCCTATAGTTTGTAGTCGCAAACGGTACACATATAGGCGGATTAGAACGGGTTCTTGATGGCACATTAAACCCAAATTTAGATAGTAATTCAGGGCTGTCGATGCTAGAATTAAAAACTTTTAGTAGGAGAGTACAGTCAGAGATCTCGCGGCGCTTTGCCAGCGGTAGCAAATGGTACTTTTTGCAGATATTGATGTAGTTATCCGAATGATAGGGGACCTTTTGGTGATAGCACAAGTACTTAATGAACCTCATCTGCACCTTTTCAATTCTATCAATATATTTTTGATACCAGGGGTTCCACAGCTCAGACGCGTATTCAAGATGGCTTCTGACAAAGCTACAGTATAGAATTTTTAAGGTCTTGGCCTTTTTAAAGCATTTAGATAACCGCATAACGAATTTATTATTTATTTATTTTATTTATTTATTTATTAATATTTATATTTATTTTACATCGGGGTCATTGATCTGCAGCAAAGAGAAGATAGGCAAAAAGATACTCAACGACTAAATTTTACGATTTTACGTCTCGTACCACCTTATACCATGATTGTCTTCCACAGCAGACTCGGTTACTTTTTTACTCCATTACACACCAAACTACACATTTATAGTATAAGCTAGCTTGAATTATATAGGCGAGACCAGCTGGAAATGTATTGTTTGATATGTAGCCGTGTCTGTCTCGCTGTATCATTAATAAATTGAAGTAGTACTCATCTCTTTTCATACATCGGCATCCAATTAAACATTTTTTAATCGAATTTTAATACTGAACCAGTAATAAGCTTGGATCAGTTAAACCCATGAGCCGAAATGTTCTCAATATTTGCCTCCTCATTATAACTTGCATGAATTAAAATCAGATGTATGCCGTTTTATTTAAAGTATTGATGAAGATGCAATTAAAATTATCCTTTGAATATTTAATGCATTAATATTTTATTTGCAAAACTTTAGCATCCACATGCACTTCATGGATCTGAAAAAATATTTCACTAAATTTTAATTATAAATACTGTATTTTATGAAGATATAAACTAGCTACTCTAACAGTGGGTCTAACTGGTGCAAAAAGAATTATCCAAAGTCGATCAGCAGTTTCAGATCAGCAGCAAGTTCTAACAAACTCAGTCTTACCATTTCAGAAATGCATTGGTGTAGGTTTACATTTTGTAATTCTATTCGTTTTGTTTTATTGTTTTGTCTCCATGCAACTTTAATGTGTTTGTTGCCTTGCCTACCTTGTGTTAATTATTTTGATTTACATTTTATGATACGGCTTTCAATTTAATGTTTTCAGTACAATTTGCATGCTATTATGCTATTTTCAATATAATTAATATTTGCATGCTATTATCATATGGCATAATATGTCTTGTGCTTATTATTGTGTACCATCTGTTATAATTATATTTACCACATTTTTTGCAAATAAATATATCTTATCTTATCTTATCAAACATCCGTACATTTTTTGCACTTTTATTTCTTAGGTACGCTGTTCTCCATCAGCATATTCAGTGACTTCATGAAACTGGATGACACGGTGGTCGGCATCATCTCCTGTACGAGCAAGATCCTCGCTTCGTTTATCTTTGCCTTCGCTACTACCACAACTGAGATCTACATGGGTAATTCTTTATTTGAAATCTGCCAAACAGAGAACCTATTCCTGTATAATCACTCCTCTGGTAAAAGAAGCGATCTAGTTAGAAATGAGTATGCCTTTTGAAAAAGGTGGTGGTTAGCGTTTGCGCCTCTCACCGCGATGTCTCGGGTTTGATTCCTGGGTCGAGCAAAGTGCTATTGGTATACTCAAGAAACGTCAGGCAATTCTCAATAGCAGCACAGAGTTGGAATTGTGCCCGGTGGATGGCGATAGGCTCACCCCCTATCCCATGGGTGTTGTACACCTCTGCTACACCCTTCTGGATAATATTAGCGTGATGTTACTATCGTAAAGACGGCGACTCTTAGGTCCTTTCCAGACGTAGCAACTTAGTTGCGGCAACTGGCATCTTAGTTGCAACGTCTGCAAAGCGCTTTAATTCAGGCTTCACAAGCCAAAATCTTCAAACACTAATTTACGAGTTTTGTTACAGCACCGCTCGTTGAAATTTTCAATGGGACCTCGTTTATCGCCATGCGTTCTATTGCCTCAAAACTTGTTACTAGCGAAGAATTGGGTAAGTTCTTAAACAATATTACTATATTTCAACTTCTTATTGATTATTTTTATAGCATTTAGCTATGCTTAGCAAATTATACTAATCACAAAATTACGTAGAGTTGAGAAATTTTGGGTCCTGGCAAGAGGCGACCGTAGCTGGTTGGTTAATGCAACTGCCCGGTGTGCAGCAGGTCGCAGGTTCAAATCCTGCCTGTCCCATAATTTCTAACTGTTTCTTAGTATAATATAACTATAACCCAGAAAGTTTGTAAATCCCGAAACCTTGACATAATTATAACGAGTAAACATCATAATATATTACTATATGTCGGGATCTGCGGTTAAATGTACCATTCACGCAAACTGCTTTTAACAGGAAAAGTTATTACATAGGTACCTACAATTTCTCTATCCTAAACTATTGGCATGTAATAGAGCATCTTGGAGAATCCACCGTATTGGGTTACTTCAGACCACAAATCAATTTATTTCATTAATTAAAATTAATTTACGTAAGTAAGCAAATGCATCAACCATTCTGGATTTACACCATTGTCTTTACATGTATGGAATGTATTTACTTAACATATATGACTAAGAAATACTACAAACTTCCTTTTAGAAATATTTATTTTGTAACCATTGTACCATTTGTATACTCAATTTTAAGAAGTTGTATCAATTTAATTACCCATTATTAACGTGGTGCTTCTGGACTCAAAGTTAGATAATATCGGTTTAAGCGATCGCCTCGCCGCTCTCCACTGCACTGGTGTTGTGGGTTCGATCCCCACATGGAACAAATCTTTGTGTGATTCGCAATGATTTGTTCTGAGACTGGGTGTGCTTGAGTGAGTGAATGTGTGTATTAGGCCTTGTCATTAGGACAATTGGATAGTGTAATTGCTTCTGACGTTCTATCTAATGTAAAAAATCCAAATTTATCTTATTTAATCTTTATCATCTACCTAAATAAAACATTTGAAATTATTGATCATTGCTAAGTGTATATCTAGTAATTTTACTTAGCACGGTATTCCATTCTACCCATTATCAACAACGTTATCTAGTTATTTCCAATGCACCACCATACACGATCACGCCTCAGTTTTTCCAACAGATTGATAAGACCACTTTATTTTTCTTCTAGGCAAGGTAAACTCACTCTTTGGCCTAGCTGAGGCAATGATGCCGCTGGTCTACGGGCCGCTCTACTCTAGGGTGTACATGGCTACGATGAGCATCCTGCCAGGAGCCGTGTTCCTCCTCGGAGCCGGGATGACGGTGCCCGCTGTTGCTATATTTGGGTAAATCTTATTTCTTTTTCTTTCAAAACTTTAAAATAAATCTATATTACCTTTAAGAGTTTGGATGCGACCTTGCGACATGTTTTTCATGTATATTGAAACATAGGAGAAGAGTTGGCTAGAAAATGAATAAAGAATAAAGATCTAAACGTTATCATTGAATTAGTTTAATTACAAAGCTCAGGCTGCTAAACTGCATTTCATGCCTCAACATTTTCAATCTTCATTACTGCTATATGCCATATACCAAACCATTTTAAAATTAATGACGGCTTTTAGTGGGCATACGTTTAATAAAATCGTGTTGCTGGGTTGTTGATCGTGAGCTGAGGCATACATTGAATAGTAATTCAGCGTAGTTTATTATAGGTATAATAAAGCATCTTAACGAAAAAACTGTATAATAATGATAAACCACTTTCAGTTACAACGAGATGTCATAAAAGTATTCATTTTAACTTAGTCGATTGATAAAATTCTTTAATATCTATCTAAAACCCGATTACAATCTTATGAGAGTTTGACACTTTGTCGTAATTAAACTTTTGATATTATTCTCAACTTGAAGTACTAAAGTTAGTTGTAAAGTATAGTAGAAGCGAATGAACATTTATTATGATGAGGTTTCGTGAATTACTATTATTATATGTGTAACGGATGAACTATTTTCGAAGCATATAGTTATAATTTGACTTTCACATCAGAAGAAGGTTTTTAGGTTTCGGTAATTTCTTTTCTAATAGTTCTATACATAATGGTTACAAGTTTGAGATCTAGATAGCACATAACACATAAGATCACGCCTATAATACCTAGAAGAGTGTGGCCAGAGGTGTACAATAACCATACTTACCTGTTATTGTTGAAAGAAATTCCGTGCTATTAATAACCCGTGCTAATCGAACCCAAGACAGTTTAGATAGCACAATTGCTACAAATTTTAACGGTTATAGAAAAATATCGGCACTGATATTTTTAAAGTAGAGACAGATAGAATTGTTGGATAAGTGAACTAATAAAAATTAATGTCTTTTTTTTGTTTGAACAACCATGTTAACCACTCACCAGAAGAGGTGTGTGTATTATAAAATTAGTACAACGACTGGCGTACACAGCGACTATTTGTTTTTATGTTTAAAAATAATATTTTAAGTGATATCATCGTGATTGTGTTACTTTTCTGTGGAAATATTTAATAACAATAGACAAGAGTACGTCACCGATGTATGTTCCTTATATTTAGACAATAGCCATATCAATACACGTTTGCGATACACACTCGTTTATAGGCGTAAGTGTAGTTTAATATAGATAAAAAAACAATAAATCAACTATGTTAAGGCCGATTTATAAAATACAAGTTTTTAAGGCAATTCTGAAGTTTAACCGTATCAGTTGCAGATAAAATAAATAACCGAAAAAATCACAATATGTACATTCACCGGCGAACCGTTACTGTAACCGTTGCAGACGTTGTAACAAAAACAGCATCATCTGTACGTGGTGAGCCGCTCGCGAACCACGTTCAGTGGGCCAATGAGTTAGGTATGCAGGTCAAAAACTTTTTCGCCATAGTGAAAACTGACTGCAATAGATATGCATGTGTAAATAACATATTTAATAACTGTAATATACCCACTATCTAGATATATAACTCACTTATTCATAACTGGTGTGGTAAGTCTTTACTATGAGTTAGAAGTTTTTAGCCTGCATACCTAACTCGTTTGCCCACTGAATATAGTTCGCGAGCGGCTTACAACGTACACACTATTCTGTTTCGGTTACAGTATGTGCAACGGTTACGGTTACGGCTCGCCGGTGAGTACCCGGCTTTACAATCTTCGTCTTTTTAATGGCGATCAACGAAACACGTATTAGAAAAGTCTTGTAACACGATACAAGTAGGCTCTACTATCGGAAACAGAGCACTGCACTATTATTATGTTGTGTAGTTTAGATGATCAAAGCGTGCAGATAGAGAAATGTGGAGAGAGATTTAATTAAATTTTATGTTCAAATTGATTCGAGTTACATATCATTACACATTAGGGTCGAAACCTCAGGGCCATGGGGTCCAAGCGCCCGATTGCTTTTTAAAGAAATATCAAAAAGACTTATGGACGCGACTCGTGACTTGAAGGCTGGTTTTTTTTTGGCTCAAAGAATATGCATTGCCATACAACGTGGCAATGCTGCCAGCCTTCTGGGCACGATTTGACCCTTTGACATTGATGAGAAGAAGATTTTAAATGCTGTACAACTTTGTTAATATATTTTTATTTTGTTTGGTGTGTATATTATTGTATATAAATATTTTTCTTTACTTATTAGTAGTTGATAGGAAGTTATTTTGTTGATCATGTCGTTAATGTATAAATGAATAAACTATACATTACATTTTTGGTATTATCATCCTAAAAGGACAAACAAATCAATAGACGGCGTGTTTACTATCTTCAATTACACGGTGTAATTAAATAAAATTGTGTATAAAGAGAAATTAATAAATGTTGAAAAGCCTAAACATGTAGTAAGTAAAGATATATTAAAAAAAAATAGAAATACATACACATTAAAATTTTATCTATTTAAAAGAAACCTTTGATATATAAAACTACTAACTAGGCCATGACATGAATCGGTTGTTTCGACTGTACATCCATTCGCAAAAAAAGATGATTACATGCTTGCGGATCAGTTCAAATGAAATACGGTACTTTTTTTCTTCTCCGCCGCAGATTATAAGCTTTGACTTGATTGATCTGGGCACGTGTTTCAAATATACTCAATCAAAAGATGTTTAATTAAGATTTTTCCATTGACTTGTTTTCTCTTTTTCGGTAAATTAATTAATCTTTTACCGTTGAATCAAAAGATCTAAAAGATTTGATTTTGTTATTTTTCATCAACAAAATAATATACTTAATACGCAACAGTTCGAGATGGCAATTTTGTAAAACTTTACAACGCTATTTTCTCAGAATAGCATAATAACATGCTATCATTAAAAAAAAGTACTTACCTATTTTTGTTGATTAAAATATATCAGTATGTTTTTTGATCCACGTTGTGTCCTTTAATGAAATTGGCATTCGGGATCAGCTAACTTTGAGTGTGTAAAAACTTACCGTAAATCATACAACCTTGTTGGTGATGAACTGATGATTGAAGGAAGAGTTTTGTAAACAATTCATAAATTATAGGTGAAACAAATGAACCATAATAATATTTAAAATAGGAATACTGTTGTGCCTATAGAATGAAATTAATTAGAAGCAAACAAGTTATGTATTCGACAAAAATAATGCCAAAGGAGTAACACAGGACCGAATTAATCTCGGGACTAGCGTTCGGGACTTTAGACGACATATTTGCCTCTAACGATCAAGGACCAAAATAATGCAACAGGTTTTGTATGACTTGTATTGATTTATAATAAATAAGCAAATAATATTGTTTTTTGGATGCCAGAATAAATGATTTTTCTTTCTTTCTTTCTTTCTTTCTTTCTTTCTTTCTTTTGGCGCTACGTTTCGACAACATTCAATTTTTATACGACAAAAAGGTACTAGGAGAAACGATTTTTGATCTATAATTTTTTTTTAATAAGACTTGTATGTACTATGACTAAACGTTGCCAGGCAAAATAAATATTTTTACAAAAACTTTTTTGTTTATTTATTTAACGAATGTTTTACTATCTTTACTAATTATAAAGAGAAAGGGTTTTGATTTATTGTTTTTGTGTTTTTCCACAAAAATGATCGAATCTTCTGGACCGCTCTTAATGAACGTTGTTGTGGAGATAGATCAAGACCCCAAGAATAATATAGACTACTTTTTATCCACGTACCATGCGGGCGAAGCTATGCACAAGCTTAATTTTACATAATAACAATTATAAGGCAATAAAATAAAATTATAGGGCAATAGATAATAAAATAAAATTATAGGGCAACCAAAAAACCCATAACATAAAAGCTGACTGCGAGAAAAATTAAATAACACGCCGAAGTTACCCATTGTCTTTTAATTATGTTGAGTTTTATTGCAAATCTTGAAGACATCGACCTTGATTCCTCTTGTTTTTGTCGTTATCACGTGCAGGTTTTTGTAAGATTTGGAAGTCACCGATACGGAATGTCTGCAGTAACATCAATTGTATTCTACAATTATACTCATACAACATGTTTCACTGTGTAATTATACTCATATTAGTACACAAATTGTATTGTACTTGCTTTAAGTACCGTGTAAGTTTTTATTGACCACGTCATGCTTGTTCGACATGTTGTCCTACCTAGATGACAAGTGTGATAATGCTATGCTTAACTACGCTACGCGATGATATCAAATAGACGTTGTTAGAAGTTTATCATATTTAGGTATCTGTATGCAAAAAGATGCGACTTGGTGACGATAGCCGGCAGTATATTATATAAATAACCACGAGGATTACGCATAAACAAAATATTCCTTCTCCTAGCTTATCCTATTGGTCAGCTGTCAAACTTACGCACGCACGTAAAGCGAGTGTTGCATAAATCTACTCGCAGATATCCTTGGTCTATGGCCACTTTGGAACTACTAAGAAACACTTTGATACTCAAAATTCGTAATTTTGACTCTAATGAGAAACTAATAATTTCTTGTTGGTAAACCTGTGCCGTAAGATAATAAATAATTTACAACTGTAATTTTTTTGTTGCGCTTTCTGGCAACGCACTTTAAGTTTGCAATAAAACACATGGTACAAAACTTAGTACAACATAATGCTAGAATAAAATATCCAACCTAAAACATTTTCATGTAAAATGTTGCCTAGACAAGGCAGTGTCTCATATATGGCCTGCAGCGTCAAAAAGTTATAAGACCTCATGTAAATGGCTTCTTACTCTACATGCCCTTATTTTACAACCAATAACTTCACAAACACTACACCTTGGTCTAAATATGTGGCTTGGCCGTTTTGTTACTACGCGACTTACTGTATATCAGAAGAGTAAATACTAAGAAGCAGTTGAAAAAGTTATGGAACCGGCAGGATTTGAACCTGCGAATGCTGCAGCTTTAACCACTATGCTACGGTCTCCTCTTGCCAGGATTCTAAATTCCTCAACTGTATGTTACGTCATTACGTTCGTCCATTTGCACTTATTTTAAGTAGGATACAAACCTATATGGTGAAGTTGCATTCAGCAGCATCCGGTGTGCAATGGTAGCAGGTTCGAATCCTGCCGATACCACTTCTTAGTATAATTTGCTAATTAATAAGATGTAATTACGCATTCGCGTTCATTCTTTACAACATGTATGCTGAATGTAACTTCGCTATGTTGGTTTTGGTACCATTTCAATAACCAAAATTATAAATGCTCGAAAAATGGACAAAATACTTTGAGAAAATGTAGATAGTTCTTCGGTTCACTGGCTCGTCTTGGCGTTCCTGCTACAGTGCCTCCATATATTTATTTCTTGAACATAAAAAAACAGTTCAAAAAAAGAATAATACCTCATCATTAAAAACTTTCCATTCCTGAGTTCCGCTTTGATCATGTGTGTTTGACAGTCTCATGTTATGCAAAAATTGTTTGCACAATGTTTAGTAAACTGTTCCACGAATCGTTCACATGCCAAAGTAAGTACAAACCAATATGTAGTATACCAAACCATCAAGCTGTACATGTCCAGGATAAGATGGTCTCGCATTGTATACAACCTTATTGTTACTTTACCTAAAACCGTTTATACTTAATAATAATAACTGGCGTGATACCTAAATCTCTCACCCAGAGCCTAAACATCCTCAATATGCCAAAGCACTCGCTACATCTTATTCAAAAAGCCACTATTTTAAACACCTCGCATCACTCGTAAATTTCTCACGTCTTCATCAATTTCATCCACCTACTCTATTTAACATGTTATGCTTGGTCAAGACCCGCATAGCGTGTAATTTACTCCTCTAAAAAAGGAAGATAATAATCTTATAAAAATAATAATAATAATAAATCTTTTATTTCAGGTAAATAACCCATATAAAATACATTTTCATTTGTTGGCATACACAATCAATAAAAGAAATTAAAATAAATATGAAATTGATTACAAAAAATTAAATTAAATAAAAATCACCAAATAAATACAAAATTCTAATTAATAATTACTTTTTAAATAGCGATAGATAGACTGATATCAATAAAAATTGAGATAAAGTTAAAATCACAATAAAATTAAAATTTAAAACTAATATTCAAAATTAAAATTTACAGTAATAATTAAAAATTGAAAATAAATAAAATAAAATTTGAAAATAAATACCATTAAAATGCAAGTCAATTAAAAATAGATACACAATTAATAAATTAGAATTAAAAATTTGGAAATCATAATCAAATTTAAATAATAGTATAACAAAAAATAAAAATAAATTAAAATTAAAGTCAAAATCGAAACTTAAATCATAATCAAAATTAAAATAAAATAAATACCATTACAAAATTGTTTTGTTTGTTTGCATTCGTTTTTACGAGAAAATACAAAAGATTTTTTTATGGTAAAACGTGTTTATTTTTACCTAACCTAGCCTAATATAGCAACACGCCTATTTTACGCAGAAGGGTATCGCAGAGGAGTACAACAGCCTATCGTCATCCACGGGGCACAATTCCAACTTCGTTCTGCTATTGGGATTTGCCTGATCGAAAACATCCCTCATAACACTTTTTTCCAACCCGAGAATCGCAAACAATGCCTCCCGGAGAGTGTATTTTCTCGGAAATAAAATTGCTATCTCAGTTTTTATAATATAAAAATAAGCTAGTAGACTGCCCGTACAATGCGAGACCTTTTTTAACTGGAAATGTATAGTTTAATGTGTAGCCATGTGTGTGTGTACATTGTACAAACACTTCTCCAAGTAGGCTGGGCTGTATTTTTAACTATTATTTACCATTAACGAACTCTACAACAAACAACTTAATACAATATTATGTATAAGTTACTTAAATGACCATGCAAATAATTTATCTATTTCTTGTACAATCAATTAGGTACTACAACTTGAAAAGAATTTTATTTTCATCATGACATCATGAACATTGAAGATATAGAACAAAAACCTTCGAAACCGCATAATAATATAATTATCTAGATGCCATCACCCAGTTTACTGAAACAACCTGGTTTTCACAACATCGTGTTTATGTGTTTGTACTTGTGCTGTTTGTAGATTTGGTTACCAAGCCTCAGCTTCAGAGGTGTTAATATAAACCTAATTGGCAGGATATACATAAGCATATATTATAAAAAAAAAACATTTAATAAAATGGTCAGCGGTGTTATTTTTTCAAGTCTTACTTTTATATTCGGTCAGGTTATATTTTATGGATCTATCCAGCTCCTCTGAAATTGGCCTCGGTAATGTTTTTATCCTGTTAAATTGTGCATAATTTGAGATCAGTGTACCTACCAACTATACGTCAGCCAAATTTCATAAAAACCATGCAGTAATTTTCGCATGAAAGAGTGAACAAATATTAGTAGGATTGTCATGAGTTCTAATTAATGGATAAGGCATCATTTTTCGATCGTGGTTTCGCAACCTGGCCATTACACCACGGACGTGAACCTCCTCTTAACACAAGCGAATTAAGCTTAGCTAGAAGGGGTTAACAACAACTCGTAATTTGTATCCGCAAATTACAAGAGAGATTAAAAATAAATGTAGGAAGATTATTGGTTACCTACACAGGGTAAATGTGATACGACTTATTAAAAACCACGATTATAGACGTTATTGTTTATTTTAATTGCTTAAAAAAAACAAATAGAATGTTCTTCATGTTCAATTAGCTGGAATAACTTGTTTATATTTTTGCGTAAAAAATAATATAACCGCTGCAAATTAGCACCGACTAGAGCCTGGTTTTAATAAATGACGCTATGTCGCATTAGTAATATTTAATCGTTATGTCAATAAATCTGGCATAAATCCTTGTGTTAGTTTGTTTTATTACTGTGATAGTGTGTTGACTCTCATTTTTGTTTGACTTGTGATATCAGAAGATTAAACGAGTTAAACATTTGTATTACACTTATTTGTTTTATAATCGAATATTCTCGATTATTTGCTTTAAGCCAAAGGTTGAAATCAATCATATTTGTTTTAATTTTAATCTCCGTTTAATTTCATTGTGTTTAATCTCTTTTGATCTACAAGCAATGATATTGCTTTCATCGAACTTTTATTTTACATTTTGCAATAAATCATTAAAACATGTTTAAAGTTGACCTATTTTTTTCATTATTATATAATCATCTCATTTAACTTTAATGTTTTTAAAAATACTCGCGAATATTGCGATTAATTAGGTTTGAATATTTAAATGTTCTTTCTCATATTTTAATAAAACACACAAAGTAAGCCTAAAATTAAATAGATAATCAAATCTTGAAGTTTTTCATTGTACTATTTAATTATCGCGTTCTGATAATGATCATCAGTACATTTTGATACTAAATATAATATAAGATTCTGTTTGTACTCGTAATTGCATGTTTTTAATCAGGTTTTTTGTTGTCTGTTTTTGTTTTAAGAATGATTGAGATTTTAGCTATAAAACAAATTAAATGTACAATACACAATAGCAAGGATAAACTAGATTTGTATTGAATATTTCGCACTAATAAATTTTAAAAGCCTCGTTGGTATAGTGGCGTATGCGCCTCTCACCGCGAGAACGTGGGTTCGATTCACGGGTAGGGCAAAGTATTTTTTGTGAACTTTCTGTCAAGAAAATGCTCAATAGCAGCACGGGTTCGAAGTCCTCTATCCATTGGGACCTAAACATAACAGGTGAAATGTTGGTGTTGTACACCTCTGCCACACCCTTCTGGGTAATATAGGCGTGATGTTAGTTTAAAATATTGAGGGCGAGATAGAATAAGTCGCGTTTGTGACATATTTTGTACTTAGATACGTGAGAAAAACGCGACAGAAGAAGGAAGCGGGCTATTCACATTCAAATATAAACGTCACAATTATGGGTTTATTAGTTGGCAGTCAATATTTATTATTATAAAACGTTTACTATACTGCGCGTCATAACGTAAAGAGATTTAATTATTTCAATTATTTATCCTTAATATTGAGCAAAGTTATGAATAAACGTAATTCTGCAACATTTAAATGTAACTTCAGAAATCCTTTTACACCGTTTTTAATGCGACTATATTTAAAACCGTGAGAATTTAAATACAGTCGCAAAGAAAAATAATAATGACGCACATAAATAAAATTGGGGTGTCTTCTTGTAATGTGCCTGAAAAGAATATCTACCTATATTGAGATGTCAAATCTATATAGTACATTTTGATCATGTCAATATCACAGGACACTTTTTTTTTTTTGGTTATTATAATCTATTGCTTCTTTTTCGTTTCGTTAAACCATAAGAAAAATAACTGACCTTACCAAAAATCTTACTGATCCTTACTTAATATTATACCTAAATGCTAGTAATAAATAATCTTATCACTTGGTATTAGGTTAAAAAAGACAGTTGGACTAGACTAGACTCTTTACCAAAATCAGAAAAAAAACGAGCTCCAATATATAATAATAAAATATATTTAATCAAGTGACTAATGACTCATAATGTTAGTAGAGCTTATTATATACTATGTTAGTAAACGATACAATTAGGAACTTATTATAAAAAAGCGAGATGAGCACACAGTTCATCGCCTCGCCGCCATCCCATGAGAAATGGCGTCGCAGCGACCCACGTACGGACAGCTGCTTGATAAAATATTATTTTCAGGATGCTGTTTGAGCTGTATCGCGCTAAAACATTTGTAAATATGTAATTGACTTTTTTTTTAGCTCGATTTTTGTGTCTCTGATTTTTGGTACAGAGTATAGAATTAAAAAAAACTAAAAAACACGCTTTTAAAGTACTTCTAACTAAAAAGTGAAAAATAATTCCTAATATAAGCTGAAAATGGTAATGAACAAAAAATACTAGTATTATTGTGAAAAAAATCGTGGGTTGCTCGATAGACGAAAAATATGGCACAGAGAGCCCCACGCTGTTTTTTAGTTTTTTAAACTATTATTTATTTTCTAATTTTTAGTTTGGTTTATTAATAAATTTTTTTTTATCGAATTATTGCATTGTCATCGATCTTTGACAGGTGTGCAAAATTTGAATGCAATCTGTCCGTTTAAAGTGGGTCAAAATCGAGTCCAAAGGAGTCGGTTACATACATACATACATACATACATACATACAGGTGAAGCTAATATTATAAGCGTGTTAAGAACCAGGGGCACGGGTATCATGAATGTTAACCTACTTGAAGCGAAATCTTCGTATTTTAGTTCCCTCACATAACATCACGTCTATATTACCCAGAAGGATGTGGCAGAGATCCATAACACCCACATTTTACCTGTTACGTTTAGGTCTCATGAGATAGGAGGTGAGTCTATCGTTTGTTCCTTTATCTTAATCTTAATTAATACTAAAATTGATAAATGGAGGACACTTTTTGTTGATTCTCGTAAACCCTCAAGATATCGCATACAGTGATAGTCCTTGTGACTCAAGTATCGCTTTGACATTAATACTAGGTACAATCGGGCTGAGTAACGTACGGGTATCAGTACTTTATACTCTCAGTTGTCATATCCTGTACATGGAATATTAACTTTCACGAATTTGTTCAATAGTTTTAAATACAATCCAATAAACTTAGTGACTTGTTATTCTTACAAAAAATAACAGTTTTTCTTAAAATTCGACATACATAATATATTATTATAATTGTTTATTGCCTAGATTAAAGATACACGCGGGTGGAGCCGTGGCGGTATGCTAATTACATTAATTTAAAGTAAAGTTAAAGAAAATGTAGAAAATTCAGAAAATATACAATCGTAGAAAATATAAAATCGTAGAAAGTATACCATCGACATTGATCTTTGTAGAAGGTATACCATCGTAGAAAATATATACTCGTAGAAAATAATGATTTCGTAATCATTACTGCGTTGAACTTTTGTTCTAGTGCTTAAAGGAAGTAAGCATTAAGGGTATGACGTTACTTTTCTGTGTTCGAAATAGGACTAGTAACTACGCCCAGTCTCTGTTATAATTTTTTAACGGATGTAGTTAACTATTTTAAGTGGCCACTACAGCCCACGAATCATAAAAGATGGTACACTAGAGAACAACGACATTGTGTGTCTGCTGGTAATTTTACTCTCAAATTTTCCGTTCAAAGAGTTTTAAGACACTAATATACTAAACAGACGAAAATTATTGTTACTTGTTAAACCTATATATTTGTGTTTTACACAGGCTTTTAGGTTTTAATTTTTTTATTTATTTATTCCCAAAATATGATTTTATATCCGAAAAGCGTAAAAATAACAAATTGATGAAATCACAATAATATGGATGTCAAATTAATTTGTCATTAGAATCTTTGATTAAGTAATTATAGGGCTGACATGTTATTTTAGAATAAAAGCCTCTAAATAAAAAAAATAAAAAAATACTGAAGCGGATTCCAAGCGCCGCAATAATATTGCCTATCAATATTCCATCACAAAGGCTCTACTACCTTCGACTAAATATAATGTTCAGTTCCTAAGTAACCGTTATATTTTAGAATATACATACTCGAAACTTCCATTAGCCCGAGAGAGTAGTGCCGATATAAACTACCCCCAGCTAATATACATTTTCGGAGCCAATGCAGGACTTATAGTGCCCAAGTTATAGCCGAAGTCGGCCGAAATAATATTTGTATGCTAAGAGCAATATCTTGTTTGTGCCCGTAATAATACCAGTAAGAACTTAAGCAACTACAGGATATGAAATATGGTTTATAAATTACCGTATGTAAATTGTATTATTATCTTGATAGGAAATTATGCAATACATTTTTAAATGACTGGTTTTTTGCCAGGCATATTTTATTTTGATATCAATGTAGGATTTGACACTGTAATTTATTATACCACGTTTTCGTAACTTTTATATAATATTAAACACTTGATCAATTCGACAGGTACTCGACTACAAAGTCTGGAGCACAGTCGCAAGGTTGCCAGCCTATCGGTTTTTTATAGGATACATTTCGGAGATTGTGCCGGGGAGCTACACAACCTTATCCCTCCATCCCCGTTTCACCATCGGACTGCCAGACAAACGGCACTCAGGCACTGCTTCACGGTATATATGCCACTAATACGCACAAAGCGTTTCGCCTCTACATTTCATATGCGAACTGCCAAAGAATGGAACGCCTTGCCCGAGTCTGTGTTTTCGCATGAGTACAACTTAGATCTCTTCAATACAAGAGTTAATAGGTATCTCATGTACATCTTTTCTAGTGTTGATCAGAGCAACGCAAGGCAAAGTCTAGTTTGTGTCTATCAAATATACCTACAAACTTTATACAACATTTTATGAATATGTACTAGAAATAGGTAAAATATTATTATGTCATGTTGCTAAAACTGGAAAAATACTGGTCACTAGGATCATCAACATCATCTTATTGCTATTATTTTTATTTACTCAGTATTTGAGAAACTTGCAGATTTAAAAATATCAAAAGGATATAATACTGATGATAGTTACAATAAAAGTGTTAGCCAACTTTCTCTTTCTTTACATTCCATGAGTGAGCTGTAACCGCCATGTGTAAAACCAAGCATTCTTACCAAAATCACCACTTCATTAAATAACAACAACCCGGTACACCTTCGAATTAAAGTTCGCAAACTTTTGACCCAAAAATTGGCAGAATCATCATAATGTTTAATTCTTCATCCCCCTTCTCTTCATCCGTAATTTATATATATGTATATATTTATAAATATATATATTTGTGTATATTATTGACGTATTTAAAGTATTATGTATGTACCAGTTATGTATTAATATGAATTTAATCGATTTTCAAATCAGTGTATATTATTTTACTATTAGTATTATCGAAACGCACCTACCTTTGTTTCTCTGCACCACCCTAGGTTGACTGTTAGAGAATGCCACTAGGCATTAAGCCCACCTATGTACTATTTTGTGTGCAAAAAGTTAAATAAATAAATAAATGGGTTTAGCTCTATTTTGTAAGAATGCCGTGTCTGCGTTTTGTAAAATGTCACTTGGTAAATACTAATGTGTTGCAGTTGCTTTACAATATTCTAGTTCATGAGACAACACATCCCCGTTCTCAAACAGATTATTCATTCACTAGACATGGCAGTCAGTCATTTAGTCGCGGTCACAGTCCATAGCCTTACGTAAGCGAAGGTTCAATAGCCAAAAGTAAATAAAAGCATTCCGCGAGTACTTGTCGCAATGACTGTACCCAGTCATCGCGACTATATTACTCGCTTCAAATTGTACACTACATCACTTTAGAATCGATCTTCCGACACGACTGTACTTTTCAATTTGCCCTGCAGTAAACGGACATTCATTAATTTCAGATGGATGTATTTCGAACAAAGGGAAGACAACAAACAAGTGGAAGAAATGGACAACGTGAATAAAGACGTGTAGCATCGCAGTGCAAATTATTGATAAGACTATTGAACTCAAAGCATTTATTATAAGTGAAAGTGTTATTGGACATTATAACAGTGTGTTTGATTAAGTGTGAATGTTTAATAAAATCCTGTCGAGTTTGCCGGTGGTTTTCATTCGCTTTTACGCGCGCGATCGATGAGTGTTTCGCAGTGACACGGCTCGGATCGCCGGTTGTTTGGGTTTTCGTAGTAAGTTTATTTTCGATTTCAACCAGTGTTTGTCGACGCATTAAAGACTGATATGGCAACATAGAGTGTTTGCTTACATAAAGCCGAACAATAGTGCGCTAGCGACGTCTCACCCATCGACGGCTTACTAGTGATTCAATATTAAACCGTATTTATCTCGCTGCTGTGTGGATGTGCTCTTCGATATAATAACAATGTGACCTCACTCCGAACACACTACGGATCACATGCGAGGTATTCCTTGTTCGATACTTCAAAGTGAATTTAAATTGTATTTTATAGTGCTCTAGAAAAATAATTTTAAAATGGATAATACAGAAAAATCGAAAGCAAATTCTCGCGAGGAGACGGAGGAGTTGCCTTTGAAAACGGAAACAAAAAATGACGGGCAAAATATGAGCTGGGTAGAAAAAATAAAGTATATTAAGTCAAATATAACTGTAGAACCAGTTTTGGCACTGTATGTGATGCCGAGCGTTCTTGCGATGTTGGCTACACAGAATTTAAATTTAGAAAAGGCTTGTAGGGTCAATTTAGAGTTCACTGACGAGGCTTGTACCGCTTTACGGCTCAGACAGCGAGCCAATTATACTTATGAAGAAGACGAGGTCCAAAAACTCATAGCGTCAGTTCAGGCATGGAAGAGCGTGGTGCATACAGCGATACCAACAGTATTGATGCTGTTCATCGGCGCGTGGAGCGACAAGACCGGGAAGCGCAAGATCTGCATGCTAATGCCCATCTTTGGGGAATTCATGACATGTCTATTAAACATGATAAACACGTACTTTTTCTATGAGGTCCCGGTGGAATGGACTGTGTTTATGGAGGTAGTGTTTCCAGCGCTGACGGGTGGGTGGTACACAATGTTCCTTGGTACTTTTAGTTATTTAGGAGACATAACTTCGAAGGACTCGAGGACGTTCCGAATGGGAATACTGAACTTGTGTATGACAGTAGGATTTCCCATAGGGATGGGCCTTAGCGGCGTGCTGCTGAGGTACATTGGCTATTACGGCGTGTTCTCTATATCGGCATTCCTGCAGTTTATCAATTTCTGTTACGTGTTGTTCATGATTGATGACCACACTTGGCTGGAGAACAAAGAAAAGGTTTGTTTCATTTCAAATATTTTTTATTGACAAATATTTTTAGATTTCGTAACAATTTTATATTGTGTTGACACATAGGGCGTATCGCGATGTACTTAAAGTCAAAAAGGTCACGACAACCTTTTATATTACTTTCTCTATGTGTAGATATTTTCATTTTATTTTATTTAGAAGGTACAGAAACAGATGACAGATTAAAGACTTCATACATAATTATATTATATCTGTACACAGCACTTCAATTAAATAGCTTCAACAAGAAAGGTAGTACGTTAAATAAAGAACAAAGGAATTTAACAACTAAATAATAAGATTAAAATTTAGCAAATTAGGTACATACCTAAATTAAATTAGTTTTACAACTATGAAGATACTCAATTACATTATGTAATTTGATGATTAAAATTTATTGAGAAAGTTCTAAATAATATCTGTTTGAGAGCAAATATGTATGAAAGACTCTGGTTACTGAGCTCAAAAAAAGGTTTCTCAAAAAAGGCAAGATTGATTATTTGTTTAAAAAAACAATTCATACAGACAGTTTAACTATCTTTAATAAATGATGTGCACTTATTGCCCAAACAATAAAATATGAAAATTGCGAGCGAAATATACAGAAAGCTCGGACAATTCGCAGGAATATGCT
The DNA here is from genome assembly GCA_905147285.1 of Hypena proboscidalis. NCBI lineage: Eukaryota > Metazoa > Arthropoda > Insecta > Lepidoptera > Erebidae > Hypena > Hypena proboscidalis. The sequence goes on along the minus strand of LR990129.1, from coordinate 4,363,947 downwards.
TAGTTAGGATTACTATAGATAATTCAAAATCTCTTTTATTACGTGAAACGTAAAAGTAAAGTTGAATGATGCGTGTAAAAATGCGTTTATGTCTGAACGATACCGGCTTGTTGTTATGTAATCCATTACAAAATAAGAGAAAGGGTTAAAATTCGCATGATTGTGGTGATTGCGTTGTTACGTCACCGCAATGCCAATCTCCAAAATCATTTAAATGAATATCGCAAGGCTATAATAATGACACGCATGAATAAAACTGCTAGTCAGACCAATATAAAATTAATTGACTATAATTATCTTTCTTAACATAACGAATGGCCATAACCCTCGCATACAAGCGTGCAAACTGACAGGGACGTCAACGTCAGCGTTTGTAATGCGCGGAGTATACCTACAATCACTGTGCTGTATGACTTAACTTTTATAAAAAGTTAATGTATTTTACACACTAAAAAAAAGCTATACATGTCGTAATATGTATACTCATTGCTGACACACAGTTTCTAAAACAAAATTTAAAAAGAGATGAATTTTGTTTTTTTTTTTAAAAAGCTTAACTAAAATAATGTAGGTACAGATAACAGAAACCTCTAACAATATTGTTAGGGATTTAATTAGTAAGGCTTATAAGTTGTTTATATCTATAGCATAGCAATCAATTATAAAACAATAGTTGCCATATTGACAAACAAACGTCACCAATGTTTATGTTCTAAAATATTTTTAGGTGAAAAAAACCGGTTGCACAGGCTTTTTGCTCGAGTTTTTCGACTTCCATAGTCTCAAGGAGACTGTTGGGATTGCTTTCAAGAAGGGGGCGAATAACAGGAGAGTAAGGATATGCCTCATTTTGACTGTCGTCTGCCTGACATTTGGACCGATGTGGGGTAAGTGACTACTTTTTTATACTTGTTAGTGCCCGAAAAATTCGGAAGTATCAGATCCGATCATCAAGCCGCAATAAATAGTACTTAATAATAATAGTATAATACAATAATAACATTTTTTAACAGTGTTAAACCAAACGTAACTAAAATGTAAAAACATTAAATCATTATAAATTAAATACAATATGGATTAATATTCAACAGGCATAAATTCATAATGTTTCGAAAATTTATCAAAAAATTCATATAAATAAAATTATATGAAGTAGAAAATAGTAATTACATGAAAAATTACAAATATTATTAAAATAACACATAAATCCAATTTGATATAAAATAGAATATTTTATTAAGCATGATTCCAATTTGATTATATTATTATTATTATGGGTATTGCATCATGAAAAGAGCTGGTGAGAAATATTTTTATATGTCGTAAACTCATGTGCACCACCATCTTTTTCAATAATTCATACAATCCCCTGCGTGTTTAGATAGACTTATTTGCATAGATATTTGGTCTCATTTCCTCTCCATATTGATTAAGTGCTTTTTGATTCTACTAACTATTAAGGAATACTGCTGCCAATGACTAATGTCTCAATATACTATTGATAATTTAATAAAAACTAAATAAAAAAAATGCCTTGCTGGTGTAGCGGTATAATTTGTATATCACTCACCGTGAGGTCTCGGGTTTGGTTCCCGGATCGGGCAAAAGTGTTAGTTGTGAACTTTCCGTCAGGAAATTCTCAATAGCAGCAAGGAGTTGGAATTTAGCGCGGTGGATGGCGATAGGCTCACCCCCTATCCCATGGGACCTAAACATATCAGGTGAAGTGTGGGTGATGTACACCTCTGCCACACCCTTCTGTGTAATATAGGCGTGATGTTATGTTATGTATCTTATTGATACAAAAAACAGGGTGGTTGCGACAAGGCGACATTTATTAAAACCAAATATTCTAGACATGGCGATTGGTCAGTATTAAAAACCATCGATTAAAAATTGATTTATTTTTATTTTATTTTATTTTAAAATTTTAGGAAAACTTACAGCTAAAATGATAAAATAGAAAGAGATAAAATGAAAATGAAGGCCAATTAAAAGTTTTCACAGATCACTGAGATCATCATCGGACACGTTAACGATATCTCTTAAGTCATTTTATCATGCAAAATTATGTTTATAGATAATCATTTAATAATAATAGAGCCTTTTATACAACTGCTATTGAATTCAGGGACAATAGGCATTCAACCATGCACGCAAAAACATACAAAAAGAAAAATGCAAAAAATCACAAAAAATACGATTCACGTGACTGTTAAATTGTTTATCGATTGCCAAGAAATCCAAACGAGTTTTAATCGAGATTTCTTAGTAATCGATCATTAGGTAAATATAGTTGCGGTTAGATATTGATGTGAACAGGATACGTATAAAAACATCGTATACAACAACGTGTATTCTTAAAACACATAATTTTTTTATATTTTTTTTTAAAATTTTGCGACTTTTTCCTCGAGGTCACAGATTCACTTTTTTTTAATTCATCTTTCACTTCGAGAATTCGGGTACGATGCCCGTGTCAAGCTAAAGTTTTGGGGTATTTCGAGTTTTTACGTCAGGAAATTCTCAATATCTAAGGGAATGAAATCTATTATAACAACCCTGTTGGTTTACCATATTAATGAGAGCTAATTTTATTGAATACTTGAGTAGTAGTGAGTATCATAATATAAATAAATCTATACACTATACAGCTTCAGATTTCTCCGAATAGATAAACCGAATTAGTTTTTAGAAAAACGTCAGAAGTACAAGATCATTGGGCGTATGTAATTCCCAGGAAGATTGAGCAGAATTTTGCAAATTTTTCAAAATGGAGCGCTTGCAAATATTTTTGCTAATGGTGTTTGCCAAACACTGTTTGTCTTTAAAAGAAGAGACAATATAAGTCAAATAAGTAAATATCTGTTATTTATAGGTTACAAAAATATAAAATAAACTCTTTTTGTACGATCAGCCCCCTCATTACGATTGATGTTGATTCTGATTGAATCAGATTCAAATGTAATTTTGAGACATGAATCTGATTCAATTTGGTGCCTATTAATGCATGCTAATACTCGTAATAATCTCTTACATTATTTGGCCCTAGGGATCAAAATACAATTAATTTGATGTGTATTACATACAATGATATAACATACGTATATACGCGTGCCTTTTCCCATGGGGCCCGGCGGCAGAGAGAATGCTACGCCATATTCTTTTATTGTTTTTTAATAACATATTTTTTTTGCGTCTTACCATTTTAGACTTTCGTGAGATTCTAGTCAAATAATTTATTAAATAAAATAAACTACTCACTTAAAGAAAGTCAACTAAATAAGAAATCACGAATAGAGAACTTCTAAACTAATATTGTTAAAGGAATTTTCGTTGGTTTGTTACAATTAAATGCAAAAACTACTGGACCCATTTTAAACATTTATTCACCATTAGAATGCTAGGTTATTCTTGATCAACATGGACTATACTTTTTGAAGATATCGCGAAGCAGCACGCGAATTCTAGGCTGTTATAAAAAATCAAGGTCAATAACACAGACGAATGATCTTAACCCAGAGATAACAATCAATCAACTCGATTAATGATTTAATCGATGCAATATACTAATCGATTAAACAACCGAGGTAAATCAGGTAGCAGGTAAATTTACTAATAATATTAAGACAGATCGAGTAGGTATTTTTACCAACTGAGACCGGTCATTGAAAGGTCAGTGCGCTAGGTGTAATCCAAGCATTGCACTTGGGATTAGAGTCAATCAATCAATCAATCAATTATTTATTTGCGAAAGTGGGTACAATACAACAATAGTAGATGTCACAAATATTTAAATGTTTCTCCAAATTCCACCATACAGGCATGCAAACATTAACAATACACAAATTATAATAAAAAGTAACAAATCCAATCTCTAGGCTAAATTAAAATTGAGTTGCCATGTAAAATATAATTAAATTAATATAAATTCACACAAAATAAAAGTCAACAACATTGCATCTGAATAGAATCTAGAATTGAGTCACAAAAGAGTAGTTCTTAGTTCTTAGTAGTATTAGTTCTTTGTATTACTGTATGTACAGTTAAGTAACTAAATATCATACACAAAAAGTCGGCAATAATAATTGCAAAAAAGTATACGATTTATAAAAAAGGATATTTTTCGCTGTTTTTGAAATTCATAAAAACCAATATAGGAAATAACCATTAAATATTTTGAGTAACATAAAGTACTTGTTTTAATGCTCTATCAATACATTCATAATAATATTTTTATGTCTTATAGATTATTGCCTCCTTATATTTTAATCTTAACAAATGCTGTGTACGCCAGTCATAGGATAAATTATTTTTTTTTATTATTATTATATTAGAATCTTATTTTGTTTGTAAATGTTTTTGTTCAGAGTTTATAAAATTGTTTACTATTGGTTGGTCTACCATAAATAATAAATAATGACTCCTAATCTCTTATAGGAAAAGTTTTATATAAAACATCTTCGATAATATCCATTATAAATATGAGGCTTAAAATTGAACATAACAATATTCTTGCTCCTAAACATAACAGGCGAATCGTGGTTGTTTTTTAGATCTGCTCAATCCTTCTGGGAATTACATACGCCCAATGATCTTGTAGGTACTTCTGACGTATTTCAAAAATCCAATTGGGTTTATCTATTTGGAGAAATCTGAAGCTGTATAGTGTATAGATTTATTTACCGACGATAAAAGATCTCGATTCGATGATATGCATAACTGTATTTCTTAATTTATTTTTTATATGATGTATGTAGCTATAGGTATAGGTACGTCCTCTAGCTACATACGTCCACCTGATGGCTAGAGGTAACTATACCTAGCCCATTAAAATCATCAATCCACTAAAGCAGATTGTAGATGCGTCGCTCCATCTGAGGACTATGGTGTACAGTAATTTCAGGGTCTGATCTCACCACCATACCGGAACACATTAGTGCAAGCACTACTATTTAGCGGCAGGTTAAAGTTGAGACAGTAGTGCTGCCGTCCTCGAACTCGTCCAACCCATCATTTTTTTTTTTACATTAGATAGAACGCCAGAAGCAATTTCACTATCCAATGACAAGCCTAAATACACACATTCACTTACTCAAGCACACCCAGTCTCAAAACAAATCTTTGCGAATCACAAAGATTTATCTCATGTGGGGATCGAACCCACAACAACTATACCGTGGAGAACGGCAAGGAGACCGTAAATAAACCACAAATCATACATGTCATATCAAATATGTATGTCTCAAATAGTCTCAATGTTAAAATCTTAATATTTTAAATGCTAAATGATACGCCTTCACGGCTGAACATGGCGATAGGCTTACCCTCTATCCCATGGGACCTAAACATAACAGCTGAAGTGTGGGTGTCGTACACCTCTGCCGAACCTCTCTGGGAAATATCGGCGTGATGTTATGTTATGAACTAGTCCAGTATAACCATCGATACGGTCCGTAGATTTATACCGTTAATAATTCGCACTTACAGTAGTAATTATTATTTACAAGTGCTATTTAAAGTGTTTAAGCTAGCTGGGAAGTCCCTAGCCACATAAATGTTTAATTTACTGGTTATCAGATTGTTCACAATACCATGTGAAGATGACCTTAGGGTTTGTCCACAGGTATGAGGCAATGTTTAACTTTGTTTTAAATTTTAAAAAAATTGCAAAAAAGAGACAATAGGATTACCTATTGTCTTCGTATTGCAATTTTTTTTACAAAAATTCGACATGTCATTATTACCGTAAAATACAAAATATCATCTTGAAAACATTCGACATTTGGTATAAATTACATACATGTTTTATAATTGATGTCTATAATATAATAATGTTTTTCTATGAGTAAGATATTGTTCAGAATGTAATATATGTATTTAGTAGAGACGTAGTTTTTGAGGTATGTACGAATAGTACGAATATATATTACCTTATAATATAATAACAATTATAATAGCTTGTATTTTTTTTATACGAAATCAGCGGTGAATCAACTTAATTAAGTGTAACTACATGTTTATAATACATTTAGGCTGATTCCACATAAGGTGTGCGCGACACGCCCGACGATCGCGCACGCCTCATGTGGAGGACGCCTTATAATTAACTAGCTACCGTTCGTGGGTCTTGAATCTTCACACGAATTTTCATTGAGACCGGTCCAGTAGATTCGAAGATTTTTGTGTACAAAGAAACAAACAAAAATATCTTTTTCTCTTTATAATAAATAAATCAATATCACACTACATACAAACAATGCCATCTAGTCCTAAACTAAGTAGAGCTTGTACTATGGGTACTAGAACAACTGATACTAATACATAATATATGTATACTTTTCTTTTTTTATGATAATAAATACTTGTTCTACATAGATACACCCAGACCAAGACAAACCTCCATGTTCATGCACACAAAGATTTGTCTTGAGCGGGAATCGAACCCGCAACCTCGGCGTCGCAGACAGGCACTACTCCATCACTACTACACTTCACCATCCAGTCGTCAATAAAATAATATTAGTATAGATTGAAATGTTGGCCTTCAAACTCTTTAAAATTCCTATATCGTATATAGGCTTTTTGAAAGTCCAATCGTTTTACCGATGTCGCAATTTTGCGTGTGTATTTTTAGAAAGTAGGTGAAATTACCAACATGTGCTACCAGCTGTCACAAAAAATTGCATCATGAGTAATCCGAACAATACGTGATAACCGGAACACCTATTCTGTATGCTATTCATATATTTGCATACACGTTTTTGTTGAAAATACATCTAATTTTATAGAACCACTCATTAAAACATACAAGGTCATCAATGATCATGATGGCATTACAGCAGTTTTTTATTTACAGTAAAAAATAACCTTGATTTTCTGAATAGACTTGTCATATCAAAATATTTACGGCTCCGCTTGTGATTGTGGATGTGGAAGTCGTGTTATTTTATGCAAATATTCGCACTATTACAATTTTTTTTGCTACATTTAATTTAAATAAATGTCCCAAAGTTGAATGTTTATTATCTAACATCATTTTTTATTTTGTTTTATGAAGATTTTTTTTAGAAGTTTTTAAGAATTATGAAGAAATGAATTTTCAAAGAATTTTTATTTTTGTTTTAAATTTTTTTTGTTACGCTTTCACGGCTAAAATACTGAACTTATCTTGATGAAGATTGGTATGGAAAGAGGTTAAGATCCGAGGAAAGACCTAAGACTTTTCATCTACCGGAGCCGCGCACAGAAGTTAGTACGTAATAAAGCATCTGAAGTTGAGCAGTAAACGTTATTGAGATGTTTGATTAAGAAGATTCTTTGCACTGATAACTTACCAAAGACATTCCAGGTTTTGTATGACGGATAGCACGCTTAGACTAGCTACTCTACTTTAACATAACCCGTACAACAACGTTTTTCTTTTTTGAAGTAAAATAAAACAAAATTTATGCGCCGTGAAATTATTATACCTCCTTTTTTTGTCTTAACCATGATGTCTCCCACTGTTGAGCAAAGGTCTCCCCCATATACGACCACAATTTTGTTCAAATTATTCCTCCAGCGCTTTCTGGGCCTACCACCACGCCGTCGACCATCCTGTGGTATCCACTCGGTGATTATTTGTTATTTATACCTGCTATAAAATTTTATTCATACGTAAGGCAAATTTAGCCGTGAAACTATACAATAATTCGCAATAATATCACAGTAACCACGTAAGATTGACGGAGAAAAAAAAATGATTCTATCATGAATATATTATTATTATAATACAGATTATTATACATGGTGATTATACACGGCTGTTAAAAACCGTCAGATCCACAAGTCGGCTATTGCGGAACATTTGTTGGAGTCAGGGACCAACCACTGGATCGAACTACATAAACCACAGGTTCTATCTACTGAGCGTCACTATTACTCCAGAATAGTACGTGAAGCGGTTGAAATCAAAAAATACAAAAATTTCAACCGCGAAGATGGATACCGACTCTCCACAGCCTGGAACCCTGTCATCGCCAAATGCAATCGTTGCCGTAATGATACGCATCAGTCTAAAGACGTCGTCAGTGTTGTGTGCAGAAATACCGACAATGTGGACAAAAATAAAAATTGTGACGACCAAGTGAGGGTTGTGAACAAAACCCTCGCTTCACGGAGACGACGCTGAGCCTTCACCAGTTAGCTCGTGACCACGATCGGTGTGACTCGATCGAAACAGTCGAGCAAGGAGGTATTTATACCTTAAAAATATTTACGCGATTAAGACCCGTGTCTATAATATATAATTATGTGTACAAATCGTGATAGTTTAAAATCATTAAATACAGATTATGTAGATTCAAAATCAAGTTTAGTGCAAATGTAGGTTATTTGAGTACAGTGGGCAAAGCAGTTAGGTATGCAGGGCAAAAACTTTCACGTCACAATGACGACTGACTACACTAGATGAGCATGTGTGTGTTACATATTTAAGAAGTGTAATTTACCTACTATTTAGGTATGTAACTCACATATCTATAACAAGTGTAGTCAGTCTTCACTATCAAGTTGAATTTTTTTGCCCTGCATACCTAACTGCTTGGCCCACTGTACATGTTGTGAACTTGTTTGACTGATTATGATGATCTACTTAGATGCGAAAGCCATTTTGGATATTATCACATGGTGTTTATTCAACCACAAGTGTTGAATTATACTAAACTCAGTTTTGTTAAACAGTAAATACGAATTTATGAATAGTTTTTCCCGCGACTGCATCCGCGTGGAGATCGTTATATTAAGTAGTTGCTGCTTCCGGTCTTTGACCCGCGTTTAATAAATTAATAAAATAAAATAAAAATTATTTATTTTCAGACCAACAGATCCATGGAGTGTTAGTAACAATTAAACTTATATCCTATGTTAATATGACAACGAGATGTTGATGATGTGAGCAAATCCCCTGGTAGGCAGGTTCACCGATCCTTTGCAACATGTAGTTCGGTGAATCTACCAACCAGGTTACTAGGTTTAATGTTACTGCCCCGCTTCCATGGAGTTCAGCGTAATGTTAAATATCAAAAAACTATAATGGATAGTGAAACTATCAAACACATAAAGAATTTTTAAAATCCGATCATTCGTTTTTGAGATTAGCGCTAACAGACAAACAAACTAACTTTCGCCCACGGTTTCGTCTGCGTGGTAGGTACAGTCGGCCAATGAGTTGGGTATGCAGGGCAAAAACTTCTACGCCATAGTAAAAACTGACTGCAATAGATATGCAAGTTTGTATTTCATATTTAATAAGTGTAATATACCCACTATTTAGTAATATAACTCGTATCGTAAGTCTTTACTATGACTTAGAAGTTTCTGGCCTGCATACCCAACTCATTGGCCGACTGTACATCAATAAAAAGTAGCCTATGTTACGCGCCTTGTAGACAGTTACCTGCATATAAAATTTTATTAAAATCGGTTTAGTCGTTTAGACAGACAGACAGACAAAAAAAAAAAACTGTATTTTAGACATAGGTGCAAATAACTTTTTATCAACTTAAAAAAACATTATTTTGACATTAAAAACAGACACTTCAATTTTATTTATTTGTATTGATCACCGTATTTGACGAGGAATGTTATGTACTAAGTAGGTGCTTTCTATGAACAGAAATCTCTGCAAACAGATCTTCCCATGGACCAAGATATCTACGAACAATGTTTTCTATCAATAATATTTTTAGCGAAACGTGCTATCTACAAATAGAGATTTCTATGAAGCAGGGCTTTCTAAAGATCAATTCTTAATCCCGGATTCTAATTTGACAGCAAGAACAATATATTAATGTTAAATGGGCATAATTCTTGCAGTCAAATTAGTCTCTGGGTTTTAAAAATGAACTATAGTCGTAGAATAGTTCAATGGCCAGTTTAAAGTTGCAAGGTCTCTTTCCTAATATTATAAATATGAAATTTTATAATGGATTTTATGGATGGATGTTTCACGCAAAAACTATCCGGTCGATTTAGCACGCATGTAGCTTGCAGCCTAAATTAACATATAGGCAATTTTTTATCGACATACCGAAATACCTTAATATTTATATATATATATATATAAATATTAAGGTATTTCTTTATACCTTAGTTATTATAAAAATGGGAGAAATGACCCTTTGTCCGAACGTGTGATAATATGTTTGTATTGTGATTATGTTGTTAAGTACAGTTTGTAGTTTTTTAAACTTTGTTTTAAGTAGCCAGATAAAAAGTAAGATAACATTTGTTTGAACAATTCAAATTGTAAATATTTCCTCACCAGTCCACCTTGTTAAAGTGATTTAAATGCAGGTTTAAATGCGGAAACAATTTTCATCTGGTTTCAAATAGGTTTTTACATATTGTAATATTTGCAAGCCTTTGAAATTGATGGCCTGGCGAATTTGACAATTTTATATTCGGGGATGAATATAGGATTCGAGCCTTTTAGCCGCTGTATAGCCGGAGTAAGTACCTTTGTCCAAAAATACCGATATTTGTGTTGAATGTGAAAAAAGGAATTAAATTGTTTTGTTGAATAATGCAGGCTTTTTGTTGTCTGATATACTGCCATACTTTTTGCTGAGGACTAAATATAAGGGGTGTAAGCGACGTAGGCGCATTAATTAGTATCTATTAGATAATTCTAGACGTAGTCAGTGTTAATTTCCACCGATTATTTTGTAAATAATAGATACTTCATTTTAGATAAAACAATAGATACTTTTAACATTATTTGTTGAGCTGTTTAAAATGTATATCATAAGCTGAATGACTTATATGTGTGAAACTATAAAAACATGTATTTTTCTGCACCCATCTTAAAGAAAAATAAGAAGAACAGCCTTTTGCTGAACCAAAGAAGTTGAATGAGTGAATTAACTTACTTTTTAGTAATATTAATGTTTATAAAACAAAAATATATCACTTCTTAAAAAGGGAAATAAACGAAATTTTTAAATTCTTCACTCAAATGCGCGGGTTTATAAAATGAATTAAATATTTTTCTACCAATTATTATTGCTTTTAACCTAATTCATCATAATATTATGATTCCAAGAACATTCAATAAATTTGAAAATCTATTAAGTATCTATGTTTGAAAAACATTATGTAGCTATCATTATTATCTAAAACTAAACGGAAATATGCCTCCTATATGAATAACGTATCATAAAATTGAATTTGCCTGCGCCGTGACTTTAATTTAAATAAACAAATTCTACGAGTAAACTTTTACCCTGCATGCATTAATTTTTGACAGTTTCATAATGTAAATTATGATATTCATATTTTCATACAAGTAAAATACCACTTACACAAGTGTCAAAACTTAAAGGTCGGCAAACGATGATAAATCATATATACATGGTGGTGCATTGCGCTGTTGACACAACACCCTGTAACAATGAGCGTTGAAATAAATCAAAAACAGTGCCACTGTTGTGTCCGCATTTACATATACAGGCAGAGTGACAAAGTACAATGCTAGAATACACTGTATATTCGTTTTTAACCGACTGCTCATAACTGTGTGGTTTTTGAGTGTTTGTACTATTCGTCAATGGTAATGTAAACCTGAAATGTTTGATGAATGTTAGTTTTTTTTTAACTTAATGGGAATTTATGTTATGCGACCTGTGTGAATGACAATAACGTGCGTGAACGCGTTAATTCCTATTAAACGTTATATAAAGTCTAGTAGATGAATGCGATTCCGCCTTTATTGTAAGTCAATGAAAGTAGTCTTTGTAAATCAACATTTATTTCAAGCACTTTTACACACATTAACAGATTATTTATAAAAATCCAATCACATATTAAAATCGAAATAATAATTATTGGATTCAATTACAAAAATAGAAAAATTAATAACACTAGACAGACTTATTGAAATTTTTGTACTCAATTGAATTTACTTTTAAACAAATGTGATAAAAATCATTAAAATAAAGTCATTAGGTATAATCAATAGGAACTATCAAATATGTACATAATAAGGTTAATAAAAATAAAAAAATAAAACAAATATTACATTCAATTTAAATGTCAATTCATTTAAGACTTTATCTCAAGACCCTGTTATATTTGACAGGGTTACCCTGTTGAGAGTATGAAATTTATTGAAGTTCTATTAATAAAATAATAAACCTTACTAATGCAGAACCTAAGTAAATTTATTGATCTTTTTACAATTAAGTTAATAAATCAAAATAACATTTATTAAACTAAATTAGAGAAATACCTTACTATGTACAAAAAAAGAAAATCAAAATGTAAAAAATAATAATTATAATTCAAAAAATAACCTCCGCATCTTCGTCAGGCGCGGGTGACGTGCCCATAAGGCTGGCGGCATTGCCACGTTGGAGGGTAATGCTGATCTTTTGATCATGGTAGAAGCCAGGCTTCTGGTCACGTGAAGATTCACCTAATGTTTGGTTAATTCAAATAACCTTGTATTTGACTCAAGTTTAGTAGTTTTGTAATTAATTGTTATTAAACATGTATAAAAAGGCGGTCCTTTTATACATTTACACAATTCATTCTATCAATTTGTATAAATAGTATTTTCGGCAATAACTAGATTTAATCAGAAGTCTAGTTGTTAAATTGCTTTGAAATGCCAAGATAGCAATCAAAGAGAATTGAAAAAACCGATTCTTTTAAAGTCAAGGTAACCAGTTTTTTCGACTTAATCACCACTTACTTATATTCTACTACGGCAACTGATTGTATGATTAATTTAAACAGCATGCAAACATAACATAACATAATTAGGGCATAATTTCAACTCCGTATTGCTAAATAAATTCACTTTTACCCGACCTGGGCATCGAACCCGCGACCTCGTGGTAAGAGGTTGCTTACGCTAACCACTAGACCAACGAGGCAGTCATCATAGTGAACCGGATGCATTGTATTATAATCGCTCACATTGCCATATGAATACACTCTGAATACAGCTCATTATTTAACTTCGTGATATTAGAAAAAACTATGCAAATAAACCAAGTTACAAAAAATGTTCATAAAAAACACTCTTAGGCTTCCTTGTTCTTTATAGCCACCATTAATATCACAAAAAAGGGTATAAGCTTTATTATTCTTGGTGGTCGCTGATGACGTATTGCGGTTCCGGCAGCCACCAACGAGTGGCTCGATGGCACGCGGCAGTAACCACACCACACAAAACTGGTGGTCACTGGCATAGTAGAAGGAAAAAGAGCGCGTGGCCGTAGCCCGATGCGTTGGTCGGTCCAAATACGCTCCACTCAAAACTCCACTGTCTATAATGCTTTCCTAATGGCTGAGGATAGATTGAGATGGCGTAAGATCATAAAATTTAGCTTTATGGATGGAGGAGGTCACGACCCTCAGATATGAGGAATACGACTGACGGAGGAACAACACCCTTTAGGTGTGGTATATAGTGACGACCGGATGGCGGAGTGGGTAGTGTACCTGCCTGCGACGCCGAGGTCGTGGGTTTGATTCCCACTTAAGACAGATCTTTGTGTGCATGATGTGCACATTTGGGTGTTATTATGTATAATAAGTAATGTATGTATTTACAAAAGAAAAGTATATAATATGTATTAGTATCAGTTATTCTAGTACCCATAGTACAAGCTCTGCTTAGTTTGGGACCAGATGGCGTTGTATGTGAGTTGTGAAGAATTTATTTATTTATTTATTTTCAACGAAAAAAAAAAATTTGTAGGTCGCGATTCCGCTTACCCGACAGTGCATTCATGAGCTTGAATTAAATAATTGACTACAGCCATTTGAATTTTGATGAATGAATACTGACAGTGTCAATCTCTCAATTGTCTGTCTGCCCTGTTTAGGATACTAGGGATAGATCTCTTGATGATTGGCTTCCTCAGTTCACGATCCGAATACATAACTTAAGCAGCGATAGTTGAGTTAGAGACCGTAGGACTGCGAAGTCAAAGGTCTCGGGTGCTAACTCACGGCACACGCCTCTCTTACACTCATTTTTAATTATTATTTTTTCAAAACTACGCCCGCTCTAGGAATATCTCCTGAGACGAAGGGTGTTCACAAACATACATTTCACACACACAGAGTACACCCAGACACAACTGGCAATAAAATCGTTAAGATTCGTCTTTTCTAAGATATGTGTATTTATAATAATAAACTATTGCTCGCTTACGGTGAATGAAAAACATCAGAGAGAATGCCTAAAAAGTACTCAAGCTCGTGTGAAGTCTATTTATATTTTTATATTTATTATTAATTCGCGTGGTGGACTATGGCCTTCTCATCATGTGAAAGACCTGAGCCCAGCAGTGGGACATGTATTAGATACAGGGATGTTATTATTATTTACATAAATAACTTCAAACCGACATCTTTGTCGTCACCTTGATGGCAACCTTACGAATCTGCAGTTTTAGAGAAATCGATGTTGTGTTGAAAACTGTACATGAACACAACAATGAAACAACTGAATTGTGGTGTTTTGGCAGAGTTTTTATAAACCTCTGCCACATTCTTCTGGGTAATAAATAAGTAAATAAATAAATACATAAATAAATAAATACATAAATAAATAAATAAAAACTACTGAGGTGTCAAGGGACACCCGGATGGAACGAAGTTCGGTAATTCCAAATAACAACAAATCAGGATTCGCATCCGAGATTGCAGTAAAAGGTATGCGACCTTAACCACTAAACAAATAAAACAGTCTATTTATAAACTAAATACGGTAACAAAAATTTAAACCAAATTAAAATAAAAACAAACATTAAGACAATTAAATTATCAAGCGTAGCAAGCGTACACAAGATCATTCAGAATCACTTTAATCATTCTCAAATAATCGAATGATACTTTTAAAATCATTGTGGAGATATTATCACAATACTCCTATAGGCTGAATGGCTACATAACAATATTTCCTGTGCCTTACACACTTAATTTTAAAATAATTCTTATCTTCAAACTTTCGCGCTATTCGAATTTCAAAATATCAAAAGCGAGGTTCATTCAAACACACGCATAGACTTATAATGCCTAGATAAATAAACTGCTTGTATGAATTTAAGTATAAAGCAAGGCTAAAAACAGATTGATTGAAAATTATAATGCACCGCTTGGCGGACAGACAAACTAAACGAAAATCTGATAAATACCAGAGAGTTACACTGAACTGAAACGGCACAATTAAAGTGGCTTTACATTTCATGCGTGTACTCGGTTTCTAGGAGTAATAATTCTATGACCACACATAACAAACCTTATCTTTAACATTATTTTTCTGCGATTATCTTGCTTTCTTTTAAATTGTATTCGCAAGTTTACTTGCGATATAATAATATCAGATCTCATTATCAATAATCTCATTACCAATCCCAATGACATAATTAGATGTGTTCTAATCGTATATTCCATGAAATGTACATAACAAAATTAGTAAACATTCTGTGGTAATATTAAAAAATAATTTGCTTTTGAATTTAATATAGTTATGACGCGTACACTTGCTTAACACACAATAATGAAGAGATTATAACGCGTATGACTTGGTTAGCACAATAGTAAAGAAAGGTAATAATGTGTACTTGCTAAAATACAAAAGCATTTATTATCGTGTGTATAAAATCTCTACTTACCTAAATCCATCAGCAATAATATATCCAGAACTTGTGCAGAAACACTGTCAGGATTCATTATTGTAACTATTTTTAATAATTTATTATGTACAAAACACCTGTATACACTCAACAAAAGGCGGGAATTGTATTTTTTTTTTAAGTTATGATAATATTTTTTATTAGTTACTTTATTATTCATAGAGAGAAAAAATGTAAATATTTCGCTTGCTTTCTCTATGCGCAGCATATTTCTGTAGCTCCAATTAGTTCCGAAGTCGCGCGATAGATGGCGTTGGGATCGAATTAGATCGCGCTATGGTTTCGTTACAAGGTCCTGTATATAAGGTCCACCGATTTAGAGTTTAAGTATGTTCTGCAGATCCAAGTGAGTAGTAATGTTCACGATATCGAGCTATTTATTCCCTGGTATCTGACTAGAATAAGAACAGCGATCGTGTACGCCTTCGCAGACCTTTCTGATCGCGCCAGCGCCCCTATTTTTGCAGAAACTCAACCAACTCTAGTAATTTTTTTTTCTTATTATTTTTTTAATTTTATTTATTTTTTCTATTAGCGAGATGGAGCGACGGACACAGAAAAACGCGCATTTTTTTTTGTAGTAACTCGATTCTAGTTAATTTTTTTTATTTATAGTTTTTTTTTTAATTTTAATTTATCTCTTTTTTTCTATAAGCGAGAAAGAGAGACGGACACAGAATTGTCTGATGATGTAGCACCGTAGCTGTAACGTAGCATGTAATTACTACGCTGCTACGAGAATTGCTACGAAAAGTGTCGTTACAACTTTTCGTTCCTTTTTTTTCCGCCTAGCCCCCTTTCGCAACGCGCAATAAGGAACTTCGTTCCAAAAAGTAAATAAATAAATAAATAAATTTAGATTTTTTACATTAGATCGAAGCAATTACACTATCCAATGGTCCCAATGACAAAGCCAAATACACACATTCACTCACACAAGCACACCCAGTCTCAGGACAAATCTTAGTAAATCACACAAAGATTTGTCCCATATGCGGATCGAACCCACAACACCAGTGCAGTGGAGAGCGGCGAGGCGACCGTTCAAACCATTACACCACACGTGCAGACAGGTGTGATGTAATGGAATGCTATTTATTATAAAACGATACGATATATTATTTTGTACCAAATACGCGTTAGTAGACTGCATATCATTATCCTTAGAGATAAATATTATAAACATCAAGTAAAGTGTTGTTCTCATTTGTCCTTAAGTATTGTGTTAACGTGCAATTACAGTAATCTTATCTTATTTGAGTCATTAGGGGTCAAAATATAAGGTCATCTCACCGTTAGGTCTTGGGTTCAATTGCCGGGTCGGGCAGTGTTATTTGTGATCTTCCGTCAGGAAATTCACAAAAGCAGCACGGAGTTGTGCTCGGTGGATGGCGATAGGCTCACCCTCTATCCTATGGGACCTACACATAACAGGTGCAGTTTGGATGTTGTACACCTCTGCCACACCCTTCCCGGTAATATAGGCGTGATGTTGTGCCATGTTATGTTATGTTATATAGGGTCATGGGGCCTGAATGCTCTTTGTTTAATAAAAAGAGTTCAAAATACTATATTTAAATGCTTCTCATCAAACGATCTCGATATCTCTTGTAGTTGCTTGTAATTTTAGACCCTGAATGTTCATTCATCTGCAAAAATGTACGCTTTTACTGATATTGACAATTGTAGTATTAAAACCAGTAGAGTAGAGTATTCTTTATTGTACATCAAAAATATACAGTTTGACAATAAATACAACTTAAAATTATTTTCAAATGCACAATGGGCGGCCTTATCGCTAAAAAGAAATTTCTTACAGCCAACCTTTGAATGGATAAAAAGATAGTTTGTCTTGCAGGCAGTTGGTGTATAAAAATAAAAATAGAAATAAGTCTTATAGCTAATATTTACAAAAACAGAGATATCCTAATTTCAATATTTACACATGTCTTACAATAATTATATACATTATAAACAACATATAGATATAATAACATATACACAAATACTAAATAAATAATATATAGTTACATATATATGAGTACTATAAAAGATAGGAGAAATACAGTTTTACTCATCTCTGCTAAAAGTCTGTTTAAAAAAACTACTTATGATGATGGTTTAACAGAAAAATAATATTCTTTAACCAATACTTTAAACGAATTTAGTGACTGGGCGCGCCTTATGTTTACTGGCAATGCATTCCACAGCCTTGTTGCTTGGACAACAAAAGATTTGTCATAAAAAACTGTCATACAGGTTCCCGATATGTCTTTGATAAGTCTACTCGAAAGTTTATTTAAATTCCTTTCTTTTTTATAGAGTTATCATGCGGATCAATATCTCAAACTTTATCAGGAATTGGTAAAATTGGGGTTAATAGATTCTGGTGAAATTAGGTACAAATTACTCTAAGACTGTTTCTCTCCCACAACCTAAACACCTGACAATGCCAACAAAACTCTTGTTTTCGGCTCACCTGCCTTGAAAACGGGCAAATATCGTTTGTTTTGCAACCTGTTAGCGTTGCAGGTAACACGGCTTACCACTATTATTAGAAATTATACAATACAACATGAACATATTGAGTGTGAGTGTGTTTCCGCATAAGTAAGATCTGGGCGTCTTCAAAGCAAGAGTAAAAAAGTATCTCATAGGTAAGCGTGCTCCTCTGTAAACCGCATTATCACTTACCATCAGGTGAGATCGTAGACAAACGCGCCCCTATCCAACATAAAAAATAATGTAGGTTGTGTGCTGTCCCTTGAGCATGCACAAAATGTCAGCTCTACGAAAGAGTCTTTCAAAGAGCAAATATTGAAGAATGCTTCCAATGCAGTTATGAGATTTAAAAAATAACGAGCCAGAGATGATTTGAAGTGAAATTGTAAGGCAATCACAACTACACGGCTGCTTTGTAATTTCCCTGGAGGTTTCAACTACCTACTGCAAGAATGACGACTCAGTGCTGCCTTTTGATGCCGTCGCACTATTTTTGATTTGGTTTTATTTCTCTTCATACTTTCTTCAATAAATACAACGAATACTTCAATATGATGAATACCAGTGAAAAGTAGAAGTAGATAGATCGGCTTAGTAGTCTATTTTATACAGGGTGTATTTTTGAAACGGGGCAGTAAGGGCAAGTACCTTAACCGTTGCAGTTACAGCAAAACGTTCTTAAAAGACCTTCCCTAACTTTTTGGGACATTTTGAACTGCATTCACAGATTTTGTAAAAAACTTACAGTTAGCAAAAAAAATGCAAAAAGTTCAATTTTTTTTTTTATGCCAATCGATTCTATTTCATGTGGGGATCAAAAAACTCTATGGGACCATTTTAGCTTTCAGTACTAGAAAAGACAGAAATCGCCAAAAACGTTTCCCATACATTTCGGCAACAGAAACGAATTTCTACGATGGTCTAACTTTTTGTTATGGCCTGGAAGTGGGTAGAATTGACTGTAAAGTAAATAAAAAGAATTTTTACCCTCAAATTTCGAATTTGATTCGAAAATCTGTGTGTTATACTTAGTTTCAGCTGAGAAACTTCGTATGAGTTATTAATTAAGGATTTTCGCTAAAATGTTTTCTAATCGTGAAAAAATTGACTTATTAGAAGCGTTTGACATTCATAGGTGCCAAAATTCTTGATATTTATGCCTCTTTAATTTTAAAAGAGATATTTACAACCTCTTTGATCTTTACGATATGATACATACGATATTTTAAAAATAAATAAATTATTAAATACACAGTCAATAATTATTTACACGTAGGTATACGAAGTGATCAAAACAAAAAAATATATTTTAAAAATGGAATCGATTTGTTTATAGTATATGTTATAGTAACTCGGTTTTGGAAGGAAAAACAGCAATGATTCAGTGTACCTACAATAAAATGATTATATTACATGATTTTCAGACAGGTCAGGATATTCTACTGTATCTGTTAGATTGGATGTTTTCCTCAAGTGCTACTTCTTTCTTCTCCTTCCGTCGAACTGCAAAACTCGTTCACAAAAATCTGGTTAATATTTTAGTTAGCGAATTAGTATCGCAATTCAAGGCGGTAATGCCGTTAGGATTTTGGGTACGAAGCGCACTGACAGTGACTTATTAAGTTATAGTTAGGATCAATTTAAGATCCAACACGTTTATTTTTCTGTATCATAAATGTAGATTTACCTCAAAGAAATTCAAATCATATACAAATTCAATTTATTTAAATAAGGTGCATACAAAATCTCATTTACATAGTAGGACAAACAATGGCTTAATATCCAAGATAGTATACAAAAAAAAATTTCAATAGAAATCAGCGCTATTATAATTAACGTATGCATTTTTTAGCTATCAGCACACTTACACATTTTATCCAATTTATGTAATTTATTTCTCATTTGTTTTTTTTAACATAATTATAAACGTTTTCCGTGTCTTGTTTGTTGACAGGTGAACTAAGTGTAATGTACATCTTTGCTCGATACCGCTTCAACTGGGATGAAGTCAACTACAGCATATACTCCACGTACAGCCTCATCACACACTCAATTGGTAAGAATTATAGCCTCCGCAAATTGGTACTGGGATAAAAATAAATTTGGATTCTTTACATTAGATATAACGCCATAAGCAATTACTCTATCCAATGATCCCAATGACAAGGCAAAATACACACATTTACTCACTTCAATACACCCATTCTCAGAACAAATCTTTGCGAATCACACAAAGATTTGTCCCATGTGGGATCGAACCCACAACACCAGTGAAGTGGAGAGCGGCAAGGCGACCGCTTAAACCACTACACCACACGTGCAGACATAGACAGGGATAGAACCTTGTTACTATTTACTTGTATGATAATGATTTGCGACAAGATCACGCTACGTAGTTTGAAGCACAGAGTAAACAGAGACTAAGCTTCATACAACCGCGCTCAGATACGTCCACTCACACAAGCATAAGACGTCTGTGTGCGTGTCCACTTGCGGCCCTATCACGTACGAGGCGAAACCAGTTTCTACCGGCTCGTAAGTGCCTTAGCGAAGGGCTCTCGCGCGCTCTCGGCGCGGCTCGCGGACACTACCGCAGCTCACATAAATGTACCCTGTGAGTGTGCAGTCTACAGTAGTCCAGCGCAGCCGCGGTGCGCGCACGCCCGTATGCTCACTCGCAAGTCTCGTCCTAAAGGGCACGACGCGCGTTATAATTTATTAATACAAAATGTACTGTAGGTACTGTTTGTAAGAACAATAATCGTCGAAATAAGAACATATCTTTTTTTTTCTATCCCAAGGAATCTACTAGGTGAGTAGTAAATTGATAGTAAAAGAGTAGCTATTTCTATTATATAGGTACCTATTCAATTTATATTAGTGGGGTAGATAGATACTTCATACATAATTACATAGGTAGGTACCTAGTGTACCTACATCAATATCAAAGCAAATTTAAATCTGTGCCGTGTTTGTAATGCGATGGAACCTTGACACAATTCACAGCTAATAATATATTCCTACTTATGTATGAGTCACTAGCTTCTACGCGTGGCTCCAACCGCGTGGTACGTCGATGTAGCCTATATTATTTCTGGGGTCTTATCTTTTTATACCTATAATTGTATAGATGTATGAGAATGACAGTTCTAATGTCATGCGCTCTTCTACCTAATACGTTAATAGGTAGGTAGGTACGTTAAAATTAAATTGTAAAAGGTTCTACTTATCACATTAGGTACCAATTTGAGAGGATTATACTTAAAGACTTTTATTACTTTTTTGACTTGTTGAAATATGTAAAAAATACCTATCTACCCTTATTATTAGCGATTGATTTATTATGATTAGGTACAGGTAATACAATAAAAAAAACCGCCGCGTCGTTAAAACACCACTATGCCGCCAGTGTAGTAATTGTACTAGTCACATGGTTTGTCCTGTTGTGCCAACACTGCCAAGTGCCAACCCTAGCAAAATAGGTAAATATCTTAGACGTTCTTTAAAAGGTTAGCCTCTGTTCGTTACTCTGTGGTTTGAAGCGCATCACAAGATTTCATCCCATTACCAATTTGCCCGGTTTAAACCTATACTTATGATTACGCTGATTCAAAATGATATCTGTGATGCAAGTTAAATTGCTGCAAATTGTAAAAAATGGGATGATTGATGTCATTTGCAAAGTAGCAAAAAAATAAGTTGTGTCTGTAATGCTTACGTTAATAATGATGTTTACTACTTTTCTGAATTTATCACGATTGGTAAATGACTGACCTGAAGAAGGTTCCTGGAGGGCATGGGATGCACAAGGCGAAGGAGCGATTGTTGTGATGAAAATTAGAAGAGGCCTATGTTCATCAGTGACTAACTACAGTTTTTTTAATTTTATTATAAGCATATGACGTGCCACTGCATTGCAAAGGCCTCCCTACGCAATACTACTACATTTGAAACGCATGTAGGTCGTCTCTCAATCTCCTTCTAGTTCTACCACGGGACCGTCTGCCTGGTTACTGGATCCACACAGTGCATATTTATTAACCCTTCTTCTTCTTCTTCTTCTTCGTCGTGTCGATGGCTGAGTCAAATTTTATTTTGACTTGCCATCGTGGTGAAAGGATTAGCCAATTCGCTTTGGAGAACTCGCGAATTGCCCAGGGTGCGCCGGACGTAGGGAATCGTTGTGTACGTCACTCGGGGAGGCTCCTTTCATGCACCCCTTATTCAAATATTGGGAAATTATTACCCACTTGACACTACTATAATATTAATATTTTTATTATTTCTTTATTGGCAACTCTAATCAGTACCAATCTCTATAAAAAAACCCCATTTCCCCCATTTTTATAAAAATAAGGAGTTTTTTTTTTAAATCTATAAAACCCTCTTACCTAAAAACCGTGACAAAGTTTCAATTTTATTGAAAAAAAAAATGTCCATTTGATTAAGGGTATACTTATATTAATACTTAATGTACTGTCGAAACAACAAAGTCAAACAATAGAGTTTATTAAGGGGGTGCATAATATCATTATCCTTGCCTGTAGAAACGAAACGAAATTAATTAAACGTCACGTTTACGTTTTAACAAAAGGATTCACAGAAATGGGTTCGCCATCAATTCTTATTGATCTACTAGACCCATTTAAAATAGCTCGATAACAACATTGGTCATATACAAAAAAAAAAAAAGATTGCCACACGTTAACCCAGTTCCTTTGACATTCAAAATGACCATTCAGTTTTTTTGTCAGTAATCTGTTTCATGAAAGGTCAATCTATCATTCATTTATTGTTGGATACTTGGATTCTAATTTATGGTTGGTCCCCGCATGTTTCAGTTTGTACGAACGACCCTCTGGGCACTTATAAAAAGTTAGAATCGCAATTTAGGACAGACTGCGGAAAAACTAATTATAAAGAAGTACTGTTTTGTTTTGACGTTAGAATGAAGGCTTTTGAAATACTTGTCCTTACTTTTACAGGATATAACTAAATTAAATCTTATTTATTTTAAGTAACTAAAACATTTATTGTACAAAAATTGTAGAGTAATAGTTCGGTAGTTATTTTGTACAGTTTTGGCAGATAATGAGACAAACAAGAGTTCGAGGTTTACTTTAATAATTACTAAGTACTTAAGTAAATATGAAGAATAGAATATGAACTTAGGATTGATTATGAAATATCAGTAAGAAAAAAATTCAAAGATTTGACCACAAATTTCATAGCATTTCCCGTAGTGAACCCAATTTATTTATGGAATTGCAACCGATCGCACCGGCTGTCGACTCTAACTGGTCAAAATTACGCTATCGATAACACCTGGCTCTAGCTAGAGCTCCTCCTTTTGTGTTTCAGACTGGATTTGTGTCTATTTTCATAGAGTTAGATAGAGTCGAATGAGAAACACTGTGGACAACATTGTGGACTTTATTGAAAGGGATAGAACTATCTTTTTTATTGCTGACAAAAAAGGACTTATTTTGGTCCACTATGATAGATTGCAAGTGACACAAGAATTATATAATTAATCCTAGACATTTCACTTTTATAAATAGACCATTCTCAAGGATATAAGCTTATTCATTGTATACATATCAGCATTACTATTAGACGTTTTATATATACATATACATACACTACAACTAGTTTAAAGACTCTTGATCGACGATTGACGAATCTTGATGAATAAAAATATTGGATTTAAAAAAAAATGCAATACTTATGTGAAGTCAAACTTTTTATTTATGTCATCGATGAGATTAATGTTAAATATTTCTCGTTTATATTGTTTTTATTTTTAACCCACCTTAAAAACAGGAGGTCTGTATTTTTTTATGTTTGTTACCTCATAATTTTTAACTGGGCGTAGCGAAATTTAAAACTCTTTTTAATTTGAAAGCTGGTGCTTTCCTTATGGTCCCATTTCCAATTTGGTTCAGTTCTGACAATGGCACCCATGAGAAAACCATTCAAGTCTAAAATTATTTGTAATTTAAGTTTTTTTTTGGAAAATTATTGTAAGTGTTATACAAGATATTTCTTTCAGGTACTTTGTTCTCAATAAGCGTGTTCAGTAAGACAATGAAGGCAGACGATGCAGTGCTTGGTATGATCTCCACTACGAGCAAGATTTGTGGTGCTATTGTGTTGGCATTCGCGAGAAACGGCTACGAAGTGTACCTATGTAAGTTTTATTCAATGCATGTTTAGAATACTATTAGATATTTGGCAGTAGCTATACAAGGTGAATGCAGCAAAGTCACATTTATTTAAACCATTTATTTTGGACGTGGTCAGTGCTCATTTTCACTGGTACAAAAAAAAACCATTTTTTGACAAAAATTATTGATTTTAATGTTTAGTTTCTGCAAACAAGGAAAGAAAACATGAATTTATTTCCTATTGGTTACATTAAATGTATCTATGTCGTATCAATTCCACACAGTAGATTACGACTCAAAAGTGCCGTATGAGGTGTCTAAGATAATTACAATTATAGATCTTTGACATTTGTTGTTACCTTTTTTGCAGCGCCTTTATTGGAAATATTGAATGGAACTTCAGCAATCGCGTTAAGATCAATCGCATCAAAATTAGTGTCATACCAAGAATTAGGTAAGTGTATTACAAGTTCTTTAATGCATTTTGCAGCAGCGCCGTCGACTTCTAAGTTGTCTGCTAGTTTGTATGAAAATATCATCTCTCCAAATAACACCACGGCGCGTCATGTAACCAAACATTGAACGTTATGATTAACGACCGGATAGGGGAGTGGGTAGTGCACATGCTCGCGACGCCGAATTCGCGGGTTCGATTCCCGCTCAAGACAAATCTTTGTGTGCATGAACATGGAGGTTTCTCTTGGTCTGGGTGTTTCTTTGTTTAATAAGTATTAATTTACAAAAGAAAAGTATATATGTATTAGTATCAGTTATTCTAGTACCCCTATGGGGTAAGCTCTGTTTAGTTTGGGACAAGATGGCGTTCTGGGTATGTAGTGTGATATAATAAGTATTTAACCGCAGTGACCGCTAAATGGTCAGTGAATTCAACGTGACCACCTTCATCCTTACTTATAATAATAATATAAATACAAAAGATTGCGAGTGTGTATCTCTTTCACGCAAAAACTACCGAGTTGATTTTGATGATTTTTTGCATACCTGGATTAACATATAGGCTATATTTTATCGACATACAATGTGGGTGGAAGTAGCAAAGCCAGTAAATAAATTAATTCTAACTGACCGCTTCATTTTCATCCTCTTTCCGACACATGTTCCTCCTCTTTCCGAAAAATCCGTTTATAGAGTTGCACATGATATTATATGGCTTTTCGTGCTAAGTTTCAAGGTTGAAGGCCCAGTGGTTTAGGCTTTCCGTGGTAAGAAAGCAATTTTATAGGTAAAGAAGATAAATAATTGTCGTACTAAGCAAAAAATCATACTCCATCGAAGAAGCAACGAACCAGTATTTTGCATATTTGGCCGTTATATTTAGCCTATTTCACTAATCACTTACACGAGTTCCTACTTATAATCTAATTAACGAAATATCGACTCGATTTCCTTCTTATGATATTATTTTAAATTTCAGGTAAAGTATTTTCCCTGTTCGGAGTGGCCGAGACCATGATGCCGATCATCTTCGCACCATTATACTCCAGGGTGTATATCGCTACGCTGAACATCCTGCCAGGAGCGGTATTCTTAGTGAGCATACTGTTCACCATACCAGCCCTTGGTATATTTAGGTGAGATAACTTTGTCAATGATTAATTGAAAAAAAAACAGCGATAGCCGAGTGGGCGACCGCAGGACTGCGAAGTCAAAGGTCGGGGGTTGGAACCCACGGCACACACCTCTATCAATAAATCGTTAATATTCGTCTTTTCAAAGATATGTGTATGTATCATATAAATTATCGCTCGCTAACGGTGAAGGAAAACATCGTGAGGAAACCTACATGCTTGAGAGTGCCTAAAAAGTGCTCGAGGATGTGTGAAGTCTACCAATCCGCACTTGGCCAGTGTGGTGGACTATGGCCTTACCCTTCTCATCATGAGGAGAGGCCCAAGCCCAGCAGTGGGACATGTAATAGATACAGGGCTGCTATTATTTTCTATTATATTATTATGCTTAGAAAACCGTTACTGAAAATTAATTTATCAAACATAATATAAACCAAGTGCAATAATAACTTGTAACAACAGTTAAAGTCTATATTAATTTGCTAATTTATTATCTCAGCGTTTAAATAAAAAATATATTTTTTTTAATAATTATGACTTAATCCAAAGAGATTGGAGATAAGTATTGCTACATCCAACGTGAAATGAATATCTGGTAAACCTCTTGAACAAGAAATTTCTCAAATATTTACACCTTTTTTATATTCAGCGGCAAAAAATAAAATATTTGCTAGGCGTTATTGGCTCTGAGAAACTTCCAGTACTGTTAGCACCTGCCGCGTATATTTTGTATATAAATATTTTATACAAAAAGCTTGGTGTAGTCAACGAGTTAAACATGTATATAAATACAAGTATTTGTTTATTTTTAAACTGTATTGAAGGAATTTACTTTCTTAATAACAAATAGTCTTGTGAATTAACTTGAGGTAGTAGATTAAAAAACCAGTTATAACTGGAAATCCTACAGCATAATATGGTATATTAAGGTAAGGCGGTAGTATGAAGTCATTTTATTTTTCCTAAATCTTTTTTATTTGATTAAAGCTCGAGGCAATATTATAAAAATCAATTAAAGTGTTAATAAAAGTGTAAATCAGTTAAAGTTTAAAACCGAGTTGATAATTTCTCTACGAAAAATAAATATATCGACCATTGAATCGAGTTGTAATTTCTCTATGAAAATTAATTTCGACTATTGAATCGATTTTCGGGAATAATACAATTAAATGAGCATTGACAACATCAACTATAAATCCTTTGTATCATTGTTTAATTTAAAAATTCACTGTGTCACTTGTTTATTTTCATAACCCCCAAGCAATGCAATTGGGTGTGAACGACCTAAACATTATATACACGCTTTTGTCCGACCGTCCGACAACGGATGGATTATTTTCATTTTCATATTTGCGTTTAAAATACATAATATTATATTCTGCCTTTCCAGTTGGTTCTACTACCAGCACAAGAAGGATGACAAAGAGAAAAGACTGAACGTGCCCTGTGCCGGTGCTGCGCCGGATTCGGCGCCTGCAGCGCCACCTACCGAACCGCCTGTTGTTTCTGCGTAAACCAACGATTGAAACGAAATCTCAAAAATGTAAACATCTTGTGCTTTACAAAGTACTTGATAATATATAAGTTATATAGTGAATGGATAAATCTGTCATCCAATTAATGCCATGTATCGAGTTACCAATCCCAAAAAGTATTGTTTGATACAAATTATCACTAATGTTTGTTGTACTTCTGATCAAAATTTATGTGTAAATTAGGAATATTTCACTCAATCGGAACGCGGGGTCAATGGTGTTCTTGGCCGAGTATTTACTGCGTATCTTCTTCTTCTCTGTCGTTTCGCTCTTAGCAGAGCGGTCGTGGTCACGTTGAGGCGTCCACATCGGAGGCAGTAGTGAACACAGCTTTCCGCACGATTTTTCGCCAGCTCTCCCTGTTGGCAGTCTTTCTGGTGCAGTCAGATATGCGGTTTCCTACTGCAGATTTTATTTGGTCAGTCCAGCGCATAGGTGACCTGCCGCGCGCTCTGGTTCCCTCCACTTAGCTATAGCAATGAGGTAATAAAGGAAATTTAGGGTAAATAGTTACCTAAAGTCAGAGGCTTGTTGTAAAACAGGTGCTTGAATGCATAAAAACTCACAATTTAGATTTTTTAATGAAATTAAGTTCTAAGAATCATAACTTCACGTTAGCTTTAATTGGGTTGGTTAATTTATTACCTTACATCAGTCCTAAATCACTTTTAAACCCTACGCATGACCGAGTCATTTCTGACACGTTCAAAGTCAAATCATTTATTTTCATAACCCCCAAGGAGTGCTTGAACACGTCAACAAACATTATAGTTACAGAGCAAATAAAGTATAACGAATGAAATAAATTAAAATTTTACTAATCAAAATATTATGATTTGAATTACTGAATCTTAGATCAATTTTAATTGAACTGTTTAGGTTCAAACTAAAATAAGTCTGTACCAGTGTTAGAAGTTTACAGGAAGTGACGTAAGGACAAACAGAATCTTGCAGCATCATGCAGATGGATAGTAGAGATTAGATGTTTCGTGAAATTACAACCCATGTCATATTGATCGAATAGTAACATCATTTAATGTTTGTGTTAATGAAAATACCAGGGTTCTATTTTTTTGTTACCATTTTGGTAACAAAAAATAGATTTACAGGTATATTTTATGTTATGTTGTGAATAATTTGTGATATTGGTGATAAAATGTTGATAAAACAATGTTTTGTGTTTTATTTAATTAGTCTCCTCTATCGCGTCCCGCGCGCACACGCAGCTAGGTCGAGTACCAAGCGTTTAGATTTAAACGCCGCGAGTCTTAGCGCCATTTAATTTTTACAAAAACAATAACTCTCAGAAACTAATGTAGAGCAACACATAATTAAAAAATATTGCAATTTAATATTAACTTAATTGCTTAAATCTCACTATCGAAAATAACAATCAGAGATTTTTTATTTTTGTTTTGTTTTCAAGATAGTTATTTTTTTTTACAGTCACTTCAGTGGACGGTTAAGAAGTATGTTATTACGGGGACACTAGAACCCGTGCATGCTTTATTGGATCAGTTAGTAGTTAGTACCCATAGTAAAAGCTTTGCTTAGCTCAATACTAAATAGCGTTGTGTAAATGTTGAGTAATATTTATTTAGCTTTTGTTTTCTGTTACTTTGTCTTTTCTTTCACTGTATTGTCTTAAATAAAACGTTTTAATAGCTGTATGATGAAAAGAGTTTATTGACTTGAAAATAAAATAACTTAAAAAATAAAAAAAAACTGAATTTATCAATCCACAAAAGTAAGGTACCAAAAAATACCGAATCAACAGCAATTTATCTATATTCATAAATCGCCCGTTAAAAACGTATATTCACTGCTTTCAGCTACGCGCTGGCACTATAAAGTATGGCAGCATTAAATCTTAGTTTATGCGACCACGTGACTGAGACACCATTGTTTATTTGCATCAAATTATTTATATTTTAATCAGAATAATATCGACACTGAAAGTTAATCCAAGGAAAACGATGTCTAAATACGTGTTTCTCTTCTTATTTGCAATGAAGGGATTTCTAACCACCATTTATAAAATTTCAAGTTTTACATGTGGTTATGTAGCCATGCTTATCTCGTGCTTCCGTAAAGTGAATGCTTCATTGTATATGTAACAATTTATCTACATACATAAATCATACGTTAAAAGCGGAAATTCATAGCAAAATGCATCCAGCAGGTACGCGCTGGCACTACAAAGTACCACGGCATTAAATCTTACTTAGGCGACCACGTGACTGCGACGTCATTGTTTGCATCGTTTATCTAAATCATAGGAATTATTTGATTTGAGCTGTGTATAGTTTTAGCTCATACTGATAAAGTTAAACACAGGAGGATAAATGTTTCTAAATAAAACTAAACCAATGTTTTCTTTTTTTATGTGATTACACAATACAAATTTGAAATATATTTATTATATATAAGTATATAAAAATTTGATTTGAATTTTAAAAATTTATTGAAATTTATTATATCTAATTATTATGAATTTTTGAATAATAATTGCATTTTGATTATTTTTATAGCATTTAGCTATGCTTAGCAAATTATACTAAGAAACTGTTGAGAAATTTAGGGTGCCGGTAATAGGCGACTGTAGCTGGATGGCTAAGAGCGGCTGCCCGGTGTGCAGTAAGGTCGCAGGTTCAAATCCTGCCGGTCCCATATCTTTTTCAACTGTTTCTTAGTATAATAATTGCATGTCTTGAATTTTATTTACTAATGTAAATTAAAGCATAATAATATACTTAAGAATAATATAACTATATAATAGTTTTGTAAGTTCATTACGGAAATAAAGAGGCTATAATAGTAATAAATATATCAAGATTTAAGATATAATGCTATGATAAAATTACAAGCATAAGTATTATTAACTCCTGAAGTCTACATCAAAATAAAAACACAACAAAATGTAAAAGTTGAGTCACTATTTACATAACTAGTTCAATGCAGTATTTAAATATGAAACTAATGTTTAATTCAAGCATACACCGATATTATTTTAGCGCGTGTCTACCTTCCAGCCCTCTTTGTGACATCAAAAGCACTCCTCCACTGTCAAAACATTTGCTCAGCACCTTTAATTTGTTTAACTAATTCTAGTCAACGTAATTGGCCCTTTGATGGTTACAATTTACATGAACTAACGTATGGTGAACAACGATGGACTAATTGGAAAACAAATATAAAATGTTTCTTTATTTTTTTGTTCTTTAACAGGCAACTTTAATAAAAGTGAAAAAAAAACAAACAGGATTCTGTATTAAGAGCGTGTATTCCTTTTCAAAATGTAACTGTCAATTTTTGTAGTGTTTTGGGAATATTTCGTAAAAACTGAATGAAAGTATGATTTTATTCAACTAACTTTTTAGAATGCATGTTTTGAAAGGTAAATATAACAATTTCATTCGTAAATACAGCATAATTTTGTAATTTATCAACTTAACAGTTAATACTCTTTCAACTGATAAAATAGAAAAGTATGCTTTAGTTATTAAATGTAATTGTCATAATTACCTTTCAAAACTTGCATTCTAAAAAGTTAGTTGAATAAAATCATACTTTCATTCAGTTTTTACGAAATATTCCCAAAACACTACAAAAATTGACAGTTACATTTTGAAAAGGAATACACGCTCTTAAGTGAATAAATAGCAAAAAATTGTTAATTTACTCTACACCTAATTGTAGATATTGTACCTAGATAATTATAATTATTTGTTATGTTGGCTGATTTATCAATCCTCCTCCTCGCGTCGTACTCCTCATTGCTGAGGGTCGTGAGTCCCCCGATGGTGTATTATTTTGTTTCTGATGACACTCCTCCAACCGCTCCTGTTCTTGGCTTCATGCAGTGCCCCGTGTAGATTCAGATTGAGGCCAGAGCGGATTTGGTCCGACCATCTAGTCGGGCTGCGATCTCTAGGACGTTTGCCGTTGACTTTGCCCGTAACTATTAGTTGCTCGAGATTGTGGCCATCTTTCCGTGCGATGTGCCTAAAGAACTCTAGTATTCTACGTAAACATATGGTAGAGAGTCTGTCTTTGATGTTAAGTTCACATCAATGATTTAACAATAGGTACTATAAAGTACAGTTTTATTACACATTAATGAAACCCACACAAAATAAGTATCTTCAAAAATAGGAAATAAGCAAAATCATTCGTCTAAACATCACAGATTCCATTGTTATTTTTAAATCATTTCCATAGAGCACCTGTAGACTGCTAAAGTATATTTCTATATTTTTCTAAAATAAAACGCCTGACTAGAGCTTTAGGGCAAACAAGTCTAACTGGGCGTATCACGCTCTAAAATATTGACATTTTAAAATTCTATTAGTGAAAGGTAAACGGATAAAACTGCAAATAAAGCCACTATCGAAAACAAAACTTCGAAAAATAAAAACAAACGGTATCATAAAACGACCCGTTTTCGGTTTTTGATTTAGTGTGTTTTGTTTTCGAATAAAAAAAGTTTGATATAACATGTTTGTGCGTACAGTTTTGCGATAGCATTATTAAGGTTATTTTGCACATTGACAGTAGTGTAGAATTTGAATGGCAGGATTGAATTTTTGATTGAACAGATTTAATGAAAGTTACACAGCTCATTGGCTAGCTAGATTAAAATAAATGCAATGCAAATTATGCAAATAAATTAAACGAAATGAAAAATATCAGTTACACCATTTGCCGAGAATGTAGCTTGTACGGAGAAACCGTACACTATAAGCATTGTAAGCATTTACATGCGCGCGGGCAGTGGGCATGTGTCTTTACCTAAGCATTTACGTTAGTTCGCGATCTTTCCGCATCGGCTAAAGACACGGCTCCACCAAACCGCGCGCGTAGCCTTCTTTTATATCATTACACGTTTAAGTACTAATTTACGTGTTTCATTTGTGGACCTTAACGTTAGGCTCTACATAGCTAGTATTGTATACAAATGTAACTAAATATTAGTCTTACTGACGCTATTAGCTGTACTTTAGTCGGGATCCTTTTTATTTTTGCAACACATGAGGCATTTCTTTTAGTAGTCACTTGGCATACTATTTCTTTTGGCATAACTATAATTTGGCATACTGTTTTTTCGTTAGGGTAGTAACATGTTTATTTGATAAATGAAAAGTTTTTTTTTTAAATATCATCACAAAAATTACAAAACTTACTTTTTTCCAAAGAAAATTATGCCAAAAGGCAATTATGCCAAAAGAAAATAAAGCCAAAAGAATCGTCTTATGACATGCCAAAAAATATAAATTAAAAAATATTTATAATGCGTAAAGTATTTATACCAAAAAAGTTATGCCAAATTAAAAATAATCATGCTTAACTATCATTTTGTCAAATTAAGTTATCCCAAGTTAGATTATGCCAAAAAAAAAATGCAACAAAATACCTTTTTAAACAAAAAAAATCTTTTAAAATACATTTAAGTATTCTCTAAACAGAATAAAGACGTAAATAAGCTACGAAATAAACTTGGAGAATGCCGCCATGTGACGTTAGGCGTTATAATTGGCCTGACCCCAATCGAGCTCGATATCAGGCGAGCGAAGAACGTCGACTCGCTAATTTATTCCTCATATAAACCGAGTTAGATCAAGTTAATCAGTAAAGATATGGTATTGGAGTTAATTAACTTCCACACTCGGTATGGTAATAATTGCTTGGAGGGTTAGGCTAGTGATCCAGTGCGAGATATGAAATAATTTAAAGCTATTTTAAGACACTACATAGAGCTCATGTGCCTTGTATTGGTCTGTCCTCTGCCTTGTTGGTCTAGAAGACTGCCTTAATAGTCTAGTGGTATGTGACCTTTCACCGCGAGGTCTGGGGTGAAATTTTTGGGTAAGGCAAAAGAGTTTTTTCGGATTTTTCCGTCAGGAAATTCTCAATTTAGTGAGTTGTAATTGTGCATGCGGAGTAGGTATTAATTAAGATCGTTGCTAGTAATTTAAGAGCTAAATGGAACTATCGAAGTGAAACGTGTTTAGCGGCAGGTTAGAAATAAGACTAGGTATATATCTCTATTATGTATACCCAGCAGCTGTTTCAATTTAGTACAGGTTTGTGATTGGGAATTATATTATTAACAGCCCTGAACACAGGCATAGCTAACCCCTACCTGACGTCAGAATCTGTCATAACTCTTTATACATCTCTACCACTGTACAGTACCACCCTAATCTATTTCTAAGTTCGCAAGACACCAAAAACTCATGACAAACGACTCTGGTGTAAGTGAAAAGCAATGTTTTGCGCGGACTGATTTGCCTAAATCTAAATAACGGGCGCAGTAACTATGTACAATTATATATTCCGAATGTTTTGCTCCGCGAATTATACGCAGAAGTTTGGCCAACTCCTTACTACATACGCAGGGAATATTCGGGACTAAGGGTAATTGCGAAACATTTAGGCGTTTTGCTTCGAAAATAAATAAGTGCTAGATTTAATCGTGAATTGAAGTGAGTTATATTTGAGAATTTGAGAATATAATTTTATATTGAGAATTTTGTGTAATTTTTCTCTTGTGTAAATTTAGTTTTAATTAATCGTGTTAATGTGTGTTAATGTTTGTATTTTATGTTATACTAGCTTCCGCCCGCGGCTCCGCCCGCGTGGTATGTCAATTAAAAGTAGCCTATATGTTAATCCAGACTATAAGCTACATGTGTGCAAAATTTCATCGAAATCGACCCGGTAGTTTTGGCGTGAAAGAGTAACAAACATCCATACATACATCCATACTTACAAACTTTCGCATTTATAATATTAGTAAGGATTTAAGTAAAATATTATGTTTCAACACCAATGTAAAATTTGGTTATGAATAAATGAAATTGAATTGAATTGAATATTAACAAGCGTACCACTACGTCCTATTTGTTCTGTTATCTTGTTGACAGTTTTCTATTTTTTTGTGTGGCAATGAGTTAGTAAAGTACGTCCCTATATTGTTAACTTTAACGCAGAAGAGCCTGCGTGGGTGCTCTTTTTTTCAGAACAGAATACTCTTTTTTGTCTTAAGTGAAAATAATTAGTCCATTCAATATTGAATGGAAACAAGTAAACAACAGCTTACTTACAAGTTACGTAGGTACAGATAAGTATTTTGATTTTTAAACCTTGTTATCTCTTATATTAGTTTTTTAAAATGCCAACATATTAATTAAGTCAACTGTACTTGAAAACGATCATTTCAAAACTGTCAATCGCGCAATTCCTTTCATAACATCGACGACTTAGCGAATCAGTCAAAAGACTCTATGATTAATATCCAAAACTGTATTTAAAATTTGAAACCTCATTAAGACGCGCTCACACAAAGGGTTTTGAAATAATACAAAAGGTAATTTTCGCTTATTCATTAAACGTAATTAAAAGGAGGTATAATGACGGAGCTTGGAATTAATAACATGTAAAGTATGCGCAAGTCAGTGGTTGGTGATATTCATTAAATAGTCGTAAGAGCGAACCGCTCGTTAGCATGCGAGCACCGCTCAGCTCACAGTTTTCAACAGTTTTTCGTCAGAATTTGCTTTGACATCGCGTCATTAACTTTCACGGTTGATACGGTGTAGAAAAATAATAAAGCAGGAGATGTGCTGTTTTAAGGCAATGATTTTTTTTCAGAATTTGTAAATTCTATACAGGTAAGTTTTTCATTAAATTACAGCGGGGAAATTTACGATGTAGCTTTTCGGCGACAGTTATTACATTACCTACAGACGGAAAAGTGTGTCCCCAACTTAATATCCTAAAAAATGGTTATTAACATATCCAAAATTTTTATAAAAAAAAAAATCGATGCAAGCAAAGATATTGTCGATAGGTTTTTTACTTTCTTTAGATGCTATACATATTAAATAACGTTATATTTTTACCCAGCAAAAAGTATTAATTTTGTCATAAGAACATCATCCACTTAGTTCTAATGAAAGACGTCACTAATTAGAGCTATAGCTTCCCTTCTAAGGGTTCTTGAAGGAGTGAATCTCTTACCTTTTTTTTAAATTATAATTATCTTACCGTTCCGGCGTATTCCATATTGAACTGACTGACTGTGACTTCTATAGATGAATAATATTATCTATGATATTTCTTCACATATTTTTCTTTTGATTTTAAATGCATAGAACAAACATTTTTTTGCGCTTACATTTATATATACATCGATCAAATATGAGTCTATTTTTTTTTACTTATTTAACAAAAGCCCCTTCAGTCATTTTTCAGAAGTTGAAATGAAATATAAAATAAATCCAATATGTTTATTTAGCAGTAAGGAAACCTATTTGACTTAAGCGTATCAATTGAAACCTTTCAACATTTTTAATATAACCGTTGCTTAAGTATTGTCACTTCTATTTTTTTAATCAATTTGTTGAAATCGGCTTTTTTATAACACTCCACGTAAGTATGTTTGAAACAAATTTACTAGTAGTTCACCCTGTTTACTTGAAATACGACTGATGTGGAATAATTTATATAGAGTATCAATATCATATCACATACATCCCTAATCCACAAAAAGGACAATCAATTTTGGGACAAATCACTCACCGAAGGTAAAAAGTTAGTTGATAATTAAATACATCATTATAATGGTTGAACTTCATCTTGAATTACTTTATTTAGGTACAGTTAATTTAATGCGACCTCAAGACTAGCTTTCGTCCGCGACTTCGTTTGCTTGGGTTTCGTTGTAGATTCTTTCGCGCTTTGACCTGCGTTATACCATACTGCTCCGCTCTGGTAGAGTATTATTTCAGGCGTTACGAAGTACTTAATATCTCATACAATTAAAAGACATATCCTATTTTGTAAAACTTTATTTTTACATAATATATTTACATGGTTTGAAAATAACGTGAACTATACACTTAATACACATAAAGCAGCCACACTTGAACAAATTCAATTTCCATTTTCCGAAAACACTTCATTTTGCTGATTCATCCAATAAAAGAACAATATAGCTATACAATACTGTCTCACTCTATGAATTGAATCCAACCCGAACAATGAATCTTTTTACTTTTTAACCGATTCAATTTTATTTTAATTGCGAAGCCTGTTGCTTCTCGGCGTCTGTTTTGGAGGCTTCGTTTCTCAATATATCTTTTTTGTGTTGGAAATACAGCCATCTGAAAATAAATTGTGTGATTAAGGTTAGGTTTTAGTAGTGAAATAAGAGTAAATTATTTGAATATAAATCAATATGATACCAATATAGTTTGGTTAATAAAGGAAGATTCATGAATCGAAAGGTCTTCGCACTACGAAGAACGCATTTTGGAGCAGCTGAGGTAAAAAATAAATTAAGAAAAGAATTAAGAAGAAATAAATTATAGCAAAATTAGTTAACAAAAGAAATAAAAATTATATTATCCTTTTATTTGTTTGCAGTACTTGTACCTATAGTTGACAATACTTTTGATTTAAAGCCCTAAAACTTTAGGTGTTGCAAGCATTCCGCTCCCAATCTCAGCAATCGCCAAAGTTGGCACAACTACTTACTAGGAAAACAAATAAATCTGTCTGTGTGTATAAGTACTGTTATAAAACTGATAATTGGAGATTTGATTGAACTAAAATGATATATCAGTCTTTGGAGTCTTTTCCCAAGATTTGGGTCGGCTGAAAATCAATATTTTACGTGGAGCGACTGCCATCAGACCTCCACAACCCAGTACGAGGTAATACGATACTCTTTCAGATTTCTTGTCAGACTTGCCTAACGGATTTACCGTTAGGCAAGTCTGACCAGAAATCTTTTTTTTAACGATTTATTTTAACTGGTGGTAGAGCTCTTGTGAATGAGCTCGAGGGCGGCAGCACCACTGTCTCACCTTTAACCTGCCGCCAAATAGTAGTGCTTCCATTACTGTGTTCCGGTTTGGTGGTGAGATCAGGCCCTGAAATTACTGGCACATGAGGCATAACACCGTAATCCTCAGCTGCAGCGACGCATCTTTAATCTGCTTTTGTGGATTGTTGATGTCCATGGGCTGTACTCCACTTACCATCAGGTGGACTACACGTTCGTTCGCTGTGGGCGTAGTAAAAAAAAAAAAAAAAAAACGTGAATGATTTTTTTTTATGGTATCCACCATAAGGCACGCGTTTGACCACGATTTCACCTGATGGTAAGTGATGATGCGGTCTACGGTGGAGCACGCGCCTATGAGATACCTATTAACTCTTGCTTTAATGAGATCCAAGTTGTACTCATGCGGAAACACAGAAAATGAAAAAAGAAAAGAAAATAAAGAAACTTATTTAATGAAACGCTTATTGAATTTCAAGAATTCCAGAATATTTTTATGAACTTGAAGAGTCTACACGCAATTTTCAACCTTTAATTGCTGGTAAAAATGGTTACGCAATTACTCGCTGAAGGTGTTTTTTATTTTATTCTTTCTGAAGAAAAGTGATCCCAAAAAGCTCCGCTCCGCTTGTCAAGGCGCGCCAACCCTTAAATCCTTTTTGAATATTATAATCCACTTTCAGTTGTGAAGGACTTAAAGTAATTCAAAGGATGATGAAGATTATTTAGTGATATTTATTGGTTTAAACATTTTAAACGCAGATTTGTGTCAGCTTTTAATAAAGAGGATTTTAGTTTTTGTTATTGTAATTGATTAATCGATTTTCTTCACAAAGAGGTTTACTCACAAGTTTTGCAATAAATGAATATTGATTTTCAAGACGTATGTGTTTGAAACTTATTTAATCAAACAATTTTAAAAGCCAACATGGTGAAATTACATTCAACACAAATGTTGTAAAGAATAAACGCGTACGTTATTTTAACTTTTTTTTTATTCTTTTTTATAGCATTTGGCTATGCTCAGCAAATTATATATACCTACTAAAAACAGTTGCAAAAAAAATATGGGACCGGCAGGATTTGAACCTGCATCGTCCCTTGACTGGGTCCTAAATTTCTCAACTGTATGATACCTCATTTCGTGACGTCACGCCCATCCATTTATATATAGTAGGCAAGAAGGAGAAGTCTAAGCTAGCAAAATTTAAAGGTTAAGGGTGTCGTGTTCCAGTCCCAGACAGACCTTAAAGTTTTAAGGTTGGACCATGAAGATGAAGATCGATACTTACGTAAATATCGCCACAGCAGGTAACGTCAGGCCTGCACCAAGGAGAAATACAGCTCCCGGTAGAATCTTGAGCGTCGTGTCGTATACCTTGGAGTATAACGGTCCGTAGAGCAAAGGTGTCATGGCTTCTGCTAGACCGAATAGTGAGTTCACTTTGCCTGAAAATTTGTTAAAGAAAATTTGCTCGATCATGAAACGTACTCGGTTAGCGGATGCTAGAGTTCGATTCCCAGGTAGGGTAAAGTGTTATTAAGATTTTTTTTTCCATCAGAAAAAAGTCAGGGAAATTCTCAAAAGCAGCATGATGCATGGCAACAGGCTTACGCCCTTTCAAATAGGACCTAAACACAGACTGTTTAAATGTGGGTCAACATTAACGTTGCCCTTTTTCCATTAAAAATATACAATTATATTACTGCCTTACCTTTCAAACACAACAAAGTAGGTACCAAGTTTTTTACACGAGGAATAAAGATTTTAATAAAGATCATTGAAAAAAAAATATAAATATCGTTTATACACCTTTTATTTTTACTGTTGGGTTAACAGTAGGTAAACAAGTTGCAACAATACAGAATTGTTAATTTTCGTAGGAGACGAAAAGTTCACAATAAAAACTTTGCTTAACCCAGGAATCGAACCCGAGACCTCGCGGTGACAGGCGCATACGCTAACCACTAGACAAACGAGTCAGTCTGAGACAAATAATTTTGATATTAAAGAAGTTAACTCACCAAAGTCAGTGCCATCAACTAGTTTGGTCGCTATCGAGCGCATGGCGATGAATGAAGTCCCGTTCAGGATCTCGAGCAACGGAGCTGAAGAAAATTTTATTTTTAACACGCTTATATTAGCTTCACCTGTATGTTTGTTTGTTTGTTTGTTTGTTTGTTTGTATGTAACCGACTCCTTTGGACTCGATTTTGACCCACTTTAAACGGACAGATTTCATTCAAATTTTGCACACCTGTCAAAGATCGATGACAATGCAATAATTCGATAAAAAAAATTAAAAATATATAAAAAAAAAAAAAAAAAAAAAAAAAAAAAAAAAAAAAAACGCTCTTATAAATAAACCAAACTAAAAAGTAGAAAATAAATAATAGTTTAAAAAAACTAAAAAACACGCTTTTAAAGTACTTCTAACTAAAAAGTGAAAAATAATTCCTAATATAAGCTGAAAAAAGCGTGGGGCGCTCTGTGCCATATTTTTCGTCTATCGAGCAACCCACGCTTTTTTCAGCTTATATTAGTTATTATATAACTTCTTGCACAATTGTATGACGGTGGACTTATCATCGCCGTAGGCATTATCTACCAGTCAATCATAAGGTGGTGCAGAGAGAACAAAGGTACGAGCATTATAACATTAGGAAAGTGTAAACATTAGTTGACTCTTCACGTGGCCAAAATGCTGGCTTCTATTTTGGACAAAGGATCAGCATTGCCATACAACACGTGGCAATGCCGCCAGCCTTCTGGGCACGTTATCTGCGGTAGACATCGATGCGGACCTATTTTTTGACACCTGATTTTTTACCGAGTTTTGGTTTATTTAATAATTTTATAGAATTCTTTTATTTACATTTACATACATCTAATAATTATATTCAATACAAATACATAATTAAGATGAAAAATATACTAAAACATTTTTTTTTTTTTTTTTAGAAGCTTACTAGTAATTTGCAAATACAAATTACTAGTATTCTTGTTAACCCCCTCCAGCTAAGCGTAATTCGCTTGTGTTAGGAGGAAGTTCACGTTCGTGGTGTAATGGTCAGGATTCGAACCCACGACCTCTCGATCGTAAGACCGATGCCTTATCCATTGCGCCACGGCCGCTTGAACTGAAACATACTAAAAATAGCAGTCCAAGTTAATTTGGAAATAATTAATACTATAAAGAAGAACTTATTTTGTCTTTACAAGTGCGTTTCGCTTCTAATGTTATGATAAAATTCTAAATTCGTTTTTTTTTTAAATGTTACATTTAGGAATTACGTAGTTACGGTACAGGAATGGTATGAAAGTTCTAAATAGATACAGTTATGACTACCAAAGGCTATTTATTCTTGTATTCAAACGTGGAGTACTGCATTGTGTACTATTAGCAAACTTATTTCATGACCCATATAACAAATATTTCCTTTGAAATTGTCATAGTCCATTAGGTTGACATTTGTTGATAGAACAAGCGAATTAAAACTAAGGTGTTTTGTAATGTCTATCCTAAATAAGTGTTAAGGTTAATTTATCAATCTAATTTGTTGATAGTACATTATCATTGACAGCGATAAAACTCATATATTATAACCTTCATCTTTAATTAAATAGTAAATATTGTAACTAGTTAAGTATTACTGAAAACAAATAGTTGATGATAAGAATTGCAATTATATGTTGTTATTAATACGTAATACAGCTTTGATCGCTATCGTTTTCTAATAAAATTATAATAAAAAAGACTGTTATTTCCTTAACAGTACTAACATAATGTTTTGTAATATTTATTATTCCCGCATGGGATTCAATCTAAGTGCATAGTGTGCAAAGAGTCTATCGCCTTGGGCTTTAAATAAATAATTGTTTATATTTGAATAGGGATTCTTCAGCATGCAGTCAAGGTAAGACGTAAACAAGTATGCAGTGGCGCCACCTAAGGGGTTAATTAATAATAATAATCTCAAGTAAAGAAAAAGCTCTGTTTTAGCTATCTCTCTAATTAATCGGATATTTAATATCAAATATCGTCTAGCAGAATATCCTACTTATTGTTTTTGAAATCAATTATTTTTTTTGTATATTATAGCTAAGATATCACTGACAGCAAACAGGTATCACTGACGTGGACAGTAAGTCTGCTAAGCTGAAGTGGGACTGGGCGGGACATGTATGCATCCGGAGAGGTGGGCACGGATTGCCACACAATCGATGCCCAAGAAGGACACCGTCGTCGGGGTAGACCTAGGAGACGCGGACGGGACGACCTAGATGCCTACAACCACAACTGGTGGGAAACTGCAGGAGACAGAGAGGACTGGAAACTTTTGGGGGAGGCCTTTTCCCAGCAGTGGGACAACGCAGGCTAATGAAAAAAATAAAAGCTAAGATAAGGATCACTACACCAAAAAAATGTTAGAAATAAAAAAGGAAAGACAATTTTCACACGAGCTGCAGCATAGTCTAGGTCCTATAAACAGTACCTATTTATATTATTTTATCTCATAAAAAACTACACAGAGTAAATTAAACAAACGTCATTGCTTAGCAAATATAATATTGCATACATTGCATAATAAACCTATTTTATTAACGAATCCATAAATCATTGAGAACCAAAGTCTTAGTTTTCATGTCACCAAACTTCTGGATTCGCAGTTAACGCTATACCCGGCTCTTTCTCTCATTCAATGTATGTACAGGACTGAGAGATCGAAAACCGTAGAACACCGTTGAACTCGGCCGGTGCTATTGAGGCTAAAACGTACTTAGTCAATTTGCAAAATGGATCACCAAAAGTTTGGACGTCTTTGACTTTAATTTAAATAATTTTGTGATCAAAGAACGAAGGGTTTAATAAGACGAATGTCTAGAAATATTGTCGAACATTTATCGACGATGTTTTTAGGCAAAAATATTTTTTTTTTTTTTTATATAATGATTGATTAATGAATGATTTTGCTTAAGATCATGTGTCCATATTTAATATCGTCTGGATTTCGCATGCAATCAACAATATAGCCATAATTGTACAAAATGGTGTCAGTTTAAAAACAATGTTTGTTTTTATCTGCCTCGATACTCTAGTGGTTAGCGCGTACGCCTCTCTCCGCGAGGTCCCTGGTTATATGCCCGGGACGGGCAAAGTGTTATTTGTATGAAAAAGGTTTCCGTCAGGAATTTTACAGTAGCAGCACGGAGTTGGAATTGTATCCCATGTGATGACTTAAACATAACAGGTGAAATGTGGGTGTTGTACACCTCTGCCACACCCTTCTGGG
Organism: Hypena proboscidalis; assembly: GCA_905147285.1. NCBI lineage: Eukaryota > Metazoa > Arthropoda > Insecta > Lepidoptera > Erebidae > Hypena > Hypena proboscidalis. The sequence continues at coordinate 4,321,314 of LR990129.1, read as the reverse complement.
TAATATAGGCGTGATGTTATATTTATGTTATGTTTTCATAGTAAGTACAACTGAACTGTACAGTTATTTTTAGTACCTACATAAGGCCGTTTTGATAACTAGCGGGAGCGGTGTCGTATATTATTCTACAGGGTGTCCCACGGCGATTCTATATGAAGAGAAAGTATTTTACGTACGTATGCTACATAGAAATCTTAATAACTGGTCAATAGAAATGCTATCGACTATCTTTTAACACTGGGACGCATGTCGCCGGTTTTCAAATACCACTTTTTGTATTCCTGCAAACAAAATTATTCTTTTTGGCGATGACATTAAGACGACAATTCTTCAACTCGCACTTGTGTTCGATTAGACAAATGCGCTTGTATTCCTGCAAACAAAATTATTCTTTTTGCGATGACATTAAGACGACAATTCCTCAACTCGCACTTGTGTTTGACTTGACAGATGCGCGGCGACAAGGTCACGCGTCTTTGACATTTCTATTGCCTTATTATTAAGATTTCTATGGTATGCTAGAATGCAGCGATAGCCGAGTGGGAGACCGCAGGACTGCGAAGTCAAAGGTCTCGGGTTCGAACCCACGGTACACACCTATCAATAAATCGTTAAGATTCGTCTTTTCGAAGATTGAGAGATGTATTTATCATATAATTATCGCTCGCTATCGGTGAAGGAAAAACATCGTGAGGAAACCTACATGTCTGAGAGTGTCTCAAAAGTACTTGAGGGTGTGTGAAGTTTACCAATCCGCACTTAGCCAGCGTGGTGGACTATGGCCTAACCCTTCTCATCATGAGGAGAGGGGCGAGCCCAGCAGTAGGACATGTATTAGATACTGCTATTATTATTGTATTATTATGCTTAGAAAACCGTTACTGAAAATTAATTTATCAAACTTAATATAACCCAAGTGCAGTAACTTGTAACAACAGTTAAAGTTTCGAGTAAGACCCTGTTGTTTACGACTTCGCGTATAGTTTATATGAGTATGGGCTACGATGATATAATAAACCAGTTTGATACCCAATATAAATATAATTAAGCCAATAGTGGCCAATAGTAATGCAGTAAAGATTTATGCAAATAAATAAGTATCAAAATTTATAAGAACAAAGTTTAATAAAGAATAAAGTGAACTTTGATTTAGTCATATCTGTTCCAGTCTTAATAATATGAAGAATTCCGTTGGTTTAAAGGTGCAAGTTTATCATGATACAAATAAAGATTATAGAAACAAAGTTATTTACCTGCCGAACCTTCAACTAGCTGCCTAGACTAATGACATTCTGTTCTTTAGCAAAAACTTCGAAGCCTAAAAAGCCTTCGTTTTTTTCAAGCTTTTATAAGCTAAAATTCCACAGTTGTCTTGATGAAGAAATGGCTTTAATACGATAATTTCGATACCAATTTGCATTACCAAATATGTTTATACTTTTAACTAAGTAGATTCATGATCCACCATAATACTATTTCTGTATAGATAATTTAAAAAAAAAGCATTTAGCCATGCTTAGCAATCTAGTCAAATCCATTTTTTTTTCGAATGTGTTAATAAATTAACTGTCGTGACATTTGTTAATAGAATAAGTGAATATAGACTACTAAAGTCTATATTCACTTATTCTATTAACAAATGTCAACCTTACTGATAGTAGATTGTGCTGATAGTACATAAGCAAGTTTTTACTAACACACCACATTGGCAGAGCCTCGGGTGACAGTTAATTTATTAAAACATTCGAAAATAAATGGATTTGACTAGATTGCTAAGCACGGCTAAATGCTTTATATAAATCAATCAGATATTTAAACTTTGTTTCTTACCTAAATAAATCTCCAAGTCGTTTCTAGCAAAGGCATACGCAAAGGAAGCGACGAACTTGCTGCCTATGGATATGATGCCGAGGAGAGTATCATCCAGCTTCAGGTAGTTGCTGAATAACGTTATCGAGAAGTAGGTGCCTGAAAAAGGTTACATATTTTATAGTATTACCTAAAATTAGAACCAACTATGGCAAATCTATGCTAACCTTTGAAGCTCAACTGTACAACTCCTTGCCCTCATACGTTAAAAATGAACAGTCATTTAATACATTAAAAAATAAGCTAACACAACACTTTTTAACTTTTTACTTAATTAGATATTTAATATATTTTGAATACATTAGGTGTGTAAATCGTAAATGTCTGAACGACGAATTTGAAACTTAATTTAATATAAATTAATTGTTCTAAGTAAATCTTTAAACCTAAACCTATATTAGACTGAGAAAAAGTTAGGTAGCCCATCTTTATTATTAAGATTAAGGCGCAATGATACCCACCCCAATTAGAATATTCAAAAGCTCAAAGATAACGTTAAAAAATTGTATGATCAAATCAAATCATTTTTTTATTGCAGGCATCAAAGGCATACATAAATACCTTAGGCTAACATTACATAACATTTAATTATTATTATTTTAATGTTTTGCACGTTGATTTGGCGACGCGCGGCGCGGTGTCATGTAGCGTTCCTCGGAAACGCCGGAACACGACACCTCTCGGCCAGAAGTCCACTTTTGTGTATGTTTCTAGCCGTTCCGTCGGGATTCGCACCACAAACGAAGTAAAATTAACGTTGTGACGCGATTCCAGCTTAACAACTCTCGACGTTAAGTTGGTCTTCACCCGAATGTCTTCAGCCTTTGTGTAATACATTAATCTTGAGACATACAACTGCGTCGTTGGGATGGCAGGACGCAGCAGCATGTTCGGGCCGGTCGGTGCTGTACCGCAATCGTTTCGGCAAGTGGGCTTCTTTTGCGTCTTTTTTCGACGACGATGAAACCATCCTATAATAACTTGAAAACTGGCCAAGCAAAATACTACACAAAACTCTTATAAAGAAGCAAGAGCAAATCATTTACTCTCAGTCATTATATTCGTATTTATGATAACCATTTGTAACCAACCATAATATTCAGATAATATCTCGAATTAAAAGTTTTCAGAATTGCACTATGTATAAGTTTGTTTCACATTGTTCTAATTCCCACATGTAGTAACGAAACAAATCGTAGTGTTAATGTCCATTCCCGTGGCTTAACACGGGAACCAAATACCACAGAACAAATATATCTTCTTTGTGGTAATTATATTAGCTTACACAACAAAACAGAGGTACAGAAAAAGCAGTAGCGCGATAATATATTATTATATTTAGATTTATATCTTCATGTACAATATCGCACATAGGCGGGCTTAATGCCATAGTCATTCTCTACCAGTCAAATAATTATGTATGGCCTAACAAGACGTCCTAAAGCCAACTGTTTGTTGATTAAAACATTTAGCTTTTTGTAACAGGACTCTTGTTATGACCACATTGCTACTTATACGCTACTTTATTTAAATAATGAATTTGACATATAATATTGTTTCTACTTTGATTTTTCCAGGTTGCAAAAAGGGTTTCGACCACTGCTGTGCTTTTTTGCCATACAAAAACAAAGAAAATGTCGGTTTTGATTCGTTGACAGCTATAAGCTGTAGCTGTACAGTATCCATAGTTCAAACATCGCGCGTTCATGTATTTTGAACAGAGTGCGCTTACTGTGTTTACAATGTCTTGTGTAAAAGGAGGTTGCTGCATGTAAAGCACCTGTTTCCATGAGCGGAATTCAAATGTAGGTATAATAATTAATCCATTTTTAGAAAATATATTTTATTTAACCTTAATGTGACCGCAATAGGGTAAAAAAATAATATTATTATGAACTTTTTGGCTAGTAAACTAATCAAAAGAAAACTACACAATGATTTATTTAAGTAGGTATATACGAATAACTGCCTTAATGGTCTAGTGGTTAGCTTACGCGCCACACACTGCGAGGTCTCGGGTTCGATTCCCGGGTCGCAATAGCAGCACGGAGTAGGAATTGTGCCCGGTGGTTGCGATAGGCTCACACCCTATCCCGTGGGACCTATACATAACAGGTGAAGTGTGGGTGTTGTACACCTCTGCCACATCCTTTTGGGTAATATAGACGTGATGTTATATTATGTTATGAACAAATATTGTTTGACAAATGGTTGAAAATTAATCCTAAGCTATTAAGTATACCTGTGTGTTTTGTTACTCACCGAGTAAATTGGTAACGATGGCGTATGTAGACCACATGCTGAACTGGACCTCATTCCATCCGAATCGGTATCTCGTGAACAGATACATTATTGTGTATTCACCTGAAATACAATTGTATCAAACAATGACATTAACATTTAAATAGTATCTCAACGTCGAATCAACTAATTCTTTAAAAAAGGCGAAACATAAAAGTGAATGGTAAGCTTCTAGTGGATAATTTGGAAAAAAAAATTACTAATAGAATTAAAATGGCTATCCAGCCAGAATATAACAAAGCAAAATTAAAATTAACTGTAGAGCAATTTTCAACATTTTCATGATGTGCTCAAATTACCAATAAGGGATAAATTTACTACGAAACAGTTGAGAAAATTATGAACGGATTTGAACCTGCGACTTTCTGCACCGGGAAGCCACTTTAACCAACCAGCTAAGGTCATTTCTTGCCAGGACCCTAAATTTCTTAACTGTATGTTAGTTCATATTCTGCCGGTCCCATAATTTTTCAACTGTTTCTTAGTAAAATTTGCTAATCATAGCCAAATACTATAAAAATAATCAGGGTATTATTTTGCTTTATTTTTTTTACAGTCAAAACCGGGGTCGAAGGTAGTATGTCGTAATAAATACGCCTGGCTTTTTAATGTCCTCATCCTTCAGCCCACCCCTGAACGCTTTAAAAGGCACCGGGGAATCGTAAGAATTTCTTTTATTATGGAGAATTATTTAAATTAGATGGTAAAAAAATGGAGGCATCCGTTGGAAAAAAATTCCGACATCTATTTTTTGTTGTTGTAGACTGTAATAAATTTTCTTTATTAAATAAATTGATCTATAGAAGGTAACTTATAGCTAGAAATTTTGTCTTAAATGGTATTGTTCTACACTACGCGTAAATAATATATTTTATTATGATATTACTGTGCTGATGGCAATTTTTTTTGTGCCAAAATTAACTTGTATATTTTAATATGACGGTTTCTATAATGATCTGCCAAATTAGTCAAAACTTATCTAACTTTCATGGTTTTAAACATGTGAAATGTAAAGTGTTTGAAGAAAGTTGAAAAACGTAAACAGAGGTCGCCAGGATTTTGGCAGTTTCACTAGAATCCCAGAATTGTGGGCTTTTGGAAAAACATTGCCCGTGTTTTTCGAAAAGTATAACAACTTAATAAGATTACAATTATAACTTTTGTTTTAATAATATCCAATCAACTATAATAGTTCTTAAAAACTATTTTTTCTTTAGTATTTAGCCAGTTTTAGCATACTAGCGAAACAGTTTATTATAGTTTATTATATTCCTAAATAATTATCAAGGATCCTGTACTTTACTTATAGGATATAACCACTGCAATATAAATTGAAATACTCTATATACTGAACCCTTACGTCACTAAACGGTATAAGATAATTTGAAAGGTCTCGGTTGATTTGAAGAATTCTGTCACCACCATTCCTCATTGCCTCTGCCGGTGACATTTTCCTTATAAGGGTAAACATGATACTGATACGAAACATCATATTTTTACCTCCACATTTTTCCTCGTACTGATAAATAAAATTGTATCTGGCTTCGCATCTTTATTCCACAAAAACTGCTGTATAGAGATTGAGAAGAATCAAAAACCACTTTTACATTTTACAGAAGTATATCTACTTAATGCTGTCCATCTTCCAAAAAAACACTTTTTTATATTAAGTATTAAGTGTTATGAATATTTTTTTATGAATAATATAATTTTTTTGGCTGTTTTGTTTTTGCGAAAAGCAACTACATATGAACATTGATCCCTTCTTAAAGTTCCTTCTTTCCATTGCGTATAAATTAAATGTTTTTATAAACACGAATTACTTACCGTTCATAGGTCCAAAAATGACAAACACGCAGCACAAGAGTAATGAAACCCTGAGTTTTCTGTTGCCAGGTCCAGATTTAAAAGCCACCCTGAAGGTTTCTAACACCAAGTTGACGTCGAAAAAATCTCGGCAAAATCCTTTGCTTTGCCTGGCTTCATTCTCCTGTGAAGAAATTTTGTCATTTTCAAATTGCCAAGTATTCAGTTTTTATGAAGTGTTAAGAACATGTTTCATTCATATCTATGCGATGGGTTAGCGGTTAAGCGAAATTCTAGAATGTGTAATAAAGGGTCTTTCAAATAAAGCGGGTCGATGTTAATAATCTGTGGCGGCCATTTTATTTTGGCGGCATCTGTCAAATCTGTATTTTCTTATTCAGTCACTGATGCCAAATCACCATGGCAAGTTACACGGTTGAGCAGCATGTGCAAATGATAAAACTTAATTATCAAAATAAGTGTTCTTTAGTGCAAAACGCAAAAGTGTTATTAAAAATAATCATTAGCGACGAGGCACATTTTTGGATGAATAGTTTTGTTAATAAGCAAAATTGCCGTATATGGGATGACCACAACCCACATGAGGTTCACCAGGTGGCAATGCATCCACAAAAAGTTACTGTTTGGTGCGGATTTTGGTCTGGCGGCGTCATTGGTCCGCACTTCTTCGAAAACGACCGTGGCGAGGCTATCACCATTAACGGCGAGCGCTACAGATCAATGATAAACATTTTTTTTTGGCTTGTATTGAACAATATGGACGTGAACGACATGTGGTTCCAGCAAGATGGCGCTACTTGCCGCACAGCGAACGACACAATAGAAATTCTGCATGAACGGTTTGAGGGTAGGGTTATCTCTCGCAGAGGTGACGTGAATTGGCCATCAAGATCGTGTGATTTGACTCCACTTGACTTTTTCGTGTGGGGTTTTCTGAAGTCGCAGGTCTATGCCAATAAACCACAATTGACCGTTGCCTTGAAAGCCAACATAACGCAGGCTATCGCTCAGATTCAGCCGGATATATGCAGCAGGGTCATTAAAAATTGGACCTCTCAGATTCGTGCCACCATACGAAGCCGCGGCGGATATTTGAACAATGTCATATTTCATCCATAATGGCATAAATGAGCTTTTCAAATAAAAAATAAATTTCGTTAATATCTCACACACATCTTGTTTTATTCAATTGTAACATCGACCCGTCCTTGTTGAAAGACCCTGTACAACGTATTTACTATTTATAACAATCGTGATATGGCGCTTAAACCTAATAGCTGTTTACCCAACAAATTATGGTTATAGTATTTTTGATATAAATATTGTGATTGAAGATTAAATGCTAAAAATTAATTTATCTTTGATGTATGTACTGGAATTTGGAGATCGTTCTTTTATCCTGTTTTCGCTCAGTATCATCGCCAAAATATTGTTTCTTTGTTTTAAAATAGTTGCATCAGTATTTCTTAAAGTTGATTTTTCATAATGATTAAAGTTCAAGCAAGCAATTTTAATAGTTATTTATGCAACTGTTCTATAATGAGGGGTATCAAAACACGAGTGTGGGTTTATATGTGATAATAGTATCACATGAGTGTTTTAATACCTAATTATAACAGTTGCATACAAGACTTTATCTACACCCATGATATGAATCCTCTATAAATGTTCTGAAACCATAGGGTACAGTGTTGTAAGAACTCTATGTAAATTCATGGAAAGTTTAATTAGTGAGTATCTAATACAAAAAAACTATGTATAGGTAATAATATAATTATTTATTGTAATAATTATTTACATTTTGGATCGTACAATTATTAAAAAGTATTTTTTCAATACTATTATTGAACAAAAATGGCGGGATACGACGTTAATTAAAAAATTCGAATAAGTTTTTATTTAAATTACGGCGCTGTGGTAGTGAAACGCGCGTGCATGACATGTTCTTTTTTTGAAATTAATAAAGATGCCATGAGAATGTGGCTGTTCGATGAGTAAAAAAGGAGTTGCATAATGAATTTCAGTACAACATTATAACACCCGTTTGGGTGTTATAATGGTTATTATGACACTGGCTGTTTTAATGTTGGCAATTAGCTAACTGTTTCAAGAACGTTTATAGAGGATTTATAGCATGGGTGTAGATAAAATAATTTATTAACGAATAGCTACAAATTATAACTAACCCCTATTGACAAACATTAATCAATAGTAAATTTAATGTTATTATATCAAAGTTTCACTCATAATTGTGTGAAGATTATTTTAAAAGCTACCTAGCACACTTATGTAAATAACCTATGTTTACTAATTTCTTAAGCTCTATTTTCAAATTATATTTACTCGTTACTCTTCTAAGTGTTAATTTTATAATATAAGTAGGTGGTGGTTAAATACGTTGTCTAGACACCGGCATACAATACGGCATGTAATTTGAATTGTGAAGAGAATTACAGTAGAGAGAAAATAAATCAATTCAAGAGAGATAAAGAAACTAAAGATACTTACATTCTTTTTATTTAAATGCTTGTTCGGTTCTTCCAAACAGAAGTAGCCATACACCAAACTGAATAAGTACAGTGAAGCGGATATACAAAATACCCCATAGTACCCCACCCAGGACAATATCACACCGCTCAAAGCACTGCCGATGGGGTACCCTAATGACATGAACATGTTGACCATTCCAACCCTGTAAGTCCTGTTCTCCTTTGTAGTGATATCGCCAATGTAGCTGAACACCCCAATGAAGTTTGTGAACCATCCTCCAGTAATAGCTGGGAATATCGACTCGGTCAACGCCGTCACCTCTACAGGCAACTCGTAAAGGAAGAAAGTGTTGACCATGAAACCAAGACAGGATAAGAATTCTCCGACAATAGGCAGCAGAATACAAGCTTTTCTCTTGCCAGTTTTATCGCTCCAAGCTCCGACGAAAAGAATTAGTATGACAGGAATTGTTGTTTGTACTATGTTTTTCCATGCCTGAATTCTCGCGATCAGTCTTTGTACTTCGTCTTCATATATGGTGTAATTCTGAATCTGCCTCAAATTAAGAGCATCACATACTTCATCACCGTAGTTTAAATTGACTCTGCAAGCTTTCTCAAGGTTTAGATTTTGTATGGCCATTGATGCAAGAACGCTTGGCATTACATAGCAAGCCATTATCGGCTCGACTGTTGTGTTGTCTTTGATCAGTTTTAATCTTTCTCTTATGGTCAGTTTCTTTTTAACAGTTTGTTTAATTTCTTCAGTTTCCTTTATTTCAGTTTGTGGTTTGAGTGGAGAAGATTCATTTGCACTTTCTTTATTTTCAATTTCTTCATTTTGCTCTTCTGTTTCTGCAGGTACAGTTGAATTCTTAGCAGAAACTATAGCCATTTTTCCTTAACCTATATTTATGTTGTCTCTTAGATGCCAGTAGACAGAATAGTGCATAAAACAATAATCATATCAATGAATTGCGTTTATTTGTTCTAAACTGTTTGTTTTGATCCTCATTATATATATTATTTAATCTGTTTCAATATTTAGTTACGTCTCGAGTTGTTTTTGATAAGGGTAACGCACAACACGGGCGGCAATAGTGTTACTATGATTTTTATCTTTGCATTGAAATAATACCCATCGTAAAGTAATTACATTAATGTCAATATCTAGCATTGTGTTGCATTTGTAGTATTAGTGCATGTCAGGTAAATATATGTCTATTTTTGTTTTGTAGAATTTCTTTAGAGGTGGTAATTATTGTGTACGTCATAGGGACTCGCAGACACGTTAATGAGACAGCATTCAAATACTAGACGACACCTTCGCCCTTAGGCAGGTCTAAATTAACGTGTGCACGGCTGGCTTAAAGTGGCTGCTGTATACAATTTGTAGAACTGTATAATATAAGTGTGAGCTTGGTCGCTGCATACAGTTTTTGTGCTCGTTAGCGTATGCACAGTTTTCGACTACACTTAGTTCTGTTTAGTTAGATACTCGTATAGTTTTAATCAGCTGTTACTTTATTAATAATGGTCGTAGATAAATGGTTTAAATACTGTCATTTAAAATGAACATATTTTATTGCGTTGAATTCATTTTCATACATTTCTGTTAATGATTGATAGTTCGATTGTTTTCGTCCTTCATTGAAATAGCAATTGCTTTATCTGGAAAAACGAAGCTCATAAGTAGGTAATCATTTTTCAGTTATTAGAAATATTAGTAGGGTCTTGGTAAAATAAATATCAAAAAAGTCATAGCCAATACGTATCATAAACAAAAAAATTTAAGTGTAAATATAGAGAATTTGGGTCAAACACGTTTTTTGGTTGTTTTCGCACTGAAATGATTGCTAGGCTAAGTTATTTTCAGCAGATACTATAATGACACGAAGACAGACTCAGTAGCTTATAACACTCACATTTCACTTATAAACCCCATTGTTTGGCAAAACTTGAGGCTACTATTGAGGATTGCCTGATGGAAAAACCAGAAGAATATACCTGCCTGACTCGATAGCCGGAAACCGGGCATAAATTTATGACAGAATAGTTATTATTTATATCACTTTTTTTGCCGATACATATAACTACAGTATAATTATGTTTAACAGCATAATTATGATTTGCGGTTGACAAACCATAACCTTATTTAAAAAAAGAATTATCTAAAACTTGACTTTTCTATAACTTCAAGCACTACTTTTGGTTTTTGGTAAAAGGAAGGCCGAAGAAAAATGGATCGATTGTGTGAAGGATGACATGGGTGGAAAGTGTGTAAGTGTTGAGATGACGTCTGATAGAAAAGTATGGAAGGATAAAATATATTGCGCTGACACCAAGTCTCGTTTTCAGTGTAACTAATGTAGATAAGGATTTATTGACAGTTACTTAATATTTTAGGAAACATTTACTTTTGTTTTCATGAAAATTATTTAAAAATTGTTCATGAATGACAGAGTAATAACCTTAGATCCCAACGGTCAATTTTGTAGGGATCTGTTTTTTATTAAATATACGTAATTTAAAAGATTATAAGTTAAAAGAAAATGTGAGTATAAAATAAAAGTAGGGTTACTAGCTCCTATAAGGATTTGCTCGACGAAGGAGAAGCTTGATGCGTTGCTAAAGCCAAAATAGTGGCGCTGCAATTTAATTAAACTAAAATATTGTAAGTTATACATACTCCATTCAACACTAACATTATGACATTCTGAAGTCAATTTGTGCCAAGAATAAACACATACAAATAAAACAAATTAGTATTATAAAATATTTACTTACAAGAATAATCTTAATACTAGTAGGTACAAAATAAATTCGAAAATTTTACATACCTATCATGACGACTAGTAAACAGCCACTAATCGCAACATCATTACTGTTAGCTCTCGCTTCCTACATAGAACTAATTTCGAGACTAGAGGATCACAATTACCTTAAGTACTTATGGGCTCGCCATGCATGATGCGGAAGGTGCGTTGCGTATGCGAACGATCTTGTCACCAGTTTTCTTTTTGACGTTTAAAGAGCCAGAGCGAAACCTAGACCCAAGATAATGTAGTATTTTGTAGCAGCCATAATACTATATGAAGAAAAGACATAATTTCATTTTTAATAAATGATAATTTAAACCTAAAAATAAGATACTATGTCCTAACAACATTTATCAAGATGTGGAGAGGATAGCTTTCTTTACATTATTGATAGTAAATTTTATTCAATTCATTTATTTTTCCTCTGGTGTTGTGTTTCTTGATATTCTAAGTGGTTTTCTGTGATCGTAGAACAGCCAGCTGAAAAAAAGGAAATTAAAAATGAGTTAAATGATGACTTGATCATAAGATAAATGTTTACTATTCATGATTTTTCGGAAATAAAAATCATATTTTAATACTGTCCGACAAACTTCTAACGGAAGATGCAGTGTTTATTGACACTTTCAACTGATTGTTCGTCAGTCCTTCAAGTACCCAGTTAATCATTTGCATTCCGCAACCGATAATACGCAACTAATCTTCCGTCAGATGTGTGGCGTCCCTAATTTATTGTTTTGAGGTAAAGATAGGAAATTGACAATTATTCAATTGTTTATCTAGAACCCCCAGGTAAAAATACATAAAAAGCATAGTTCTAAGAAATTCTAGGACTGAAGTAGTACTATTATCATTGCCTCTCGAAAAACTCAAACTGGATCGTTCCATTGTGATTTCAACTAGGTAATTATCCATGTATTACTTTTAACTTTTACCTAAACATAACCTGAAACTAATTTGCTCCAGTTTGTAATGAGCTAAGATCCTAAAAAAACTCACAGGTGAGACTTAACAATGTAGTCGTGGATGTAGCGACGCATTTACAATCTGCTTTCTTAGAACATGACTGGTATTTTATTAAAATCATGTTAGTTAATCTCATGTCACTAGACGAGATATCACCATGGATATAAAATATACAAGCCTCTGAGGTTTCGGCATTGTTAGGCGAAGCAAAACAATCAGAGGACACTTAAATACTTATTATTTATTTATTTTTTAAGGATTGTCTACATTACTAACACCTTAAATTAATAAAGAAAATTATTAGGCATTAATGGATTTAGTGTTGTAACACTTACAGACAACCACGTCATTACATTAAAGAATTAAACTTAAGATATTTTAGATGATGCACTACAATAGAAAACGGACTACATGGTACAAATAAATCTCTACGGATGAAACAATTCGCATAATTTTGGTTGAAGTCAATTATGGTAAGTTCAATTAACCACTCATTACCAACTTACCAAAGCGTTGCAACAGCAGGTACCGTCATACTGGCACCCATCAAAAACACGGCCCCTGGCAGTACGTCCATAGTCGCCGTATACACCTTCGTATACAATGGTACGTATATCAGCGGCATTAGGTTTTCCACCATACTTATTATGGAACTCACTTTACCTGAAAAGTAACAGATAAATGTTAGAATAATAATAGCTGCCTTATATTTAATACATGTCCCACTACTGGAATCGGGCCTCTTCTCGTGATGAGAAGGGTTAGGCCCATAGTTTACCATGCTGGTCAAGGACGGATTCACACGACCTCGAGTATTTTTAAGGCACTCCCATGCATGAAGGTTTCCTCACGATGTTTTCCATCACCGTTAGCGAATGATAATTTAAATGATCAATACACACATATCTTCGAAACGACGAATCTTAACGATTGTGTACCGAAAAGTCGAAAAAGATTTCATCGACTTAAAAAAAATAAAATAGAAATACTTCTGTAGAGATTGTTTTAGCTCTCTTCTCCCTGGAACCTGTATTCGGATTTGGATAATTCTTTGATGGTCTTATTCTTAAGAAATGCTAAAGACTACACGCCACGGGACTGGAGCAGTAAATCGCCATAAGCAGCCAGTAAATAGTAGGTATATAATCAAATATTTGAAACCTTCGCCGCATGGATTAGGGGTGGGGTACTATAGCTACTCCATCGTGTAGCGTGAAGCGTAAGTTTTGTCATTACTCATAATATTATTGTGATATATTGTTCTACGTGAGATATTTTAAGGATATGGTGACTGCTCGGCCCGGCGATTGTGATTTTAGATTTGTTTATGGTTGTCAAAATAGTTAACTTTAAATAAAAATTTTGTAGTATTATATACAAGTCGTATAATCCATGTTTATGATGCAAACCTTAACTCATTGAAATATGTTTTTTTTCTGGTGATACTAACATTTTGAAAACGCTTATTGGTGGTAGTTTAGTTAAATTAACTTGAAATCTTCAATTTATGACTCCAAGACGGCTAAAAAAACGTGTATTCTGGCATAGCGAACAAATAAGAGCCAATCTAACATTAAAGTATTATGGCTAACGTTGGAATGCTATGTTCCAGCCATACGTTAAAAAAAAATTAAACACAAGTGAACAGTTCTTAATATAAAAATTGGCGGTAATGTTCAAGAAACTAAATCGTTCAAGGTCCTTGGTAAGAATGTTTAAATACTGTTTTCTCGCCAGTATATATCACTACATAGTATAAAACAAAGTCGCCTTTTCTGTCCCTATGTGCGCTTAAATCTTTAAAACTACGCAACGGATTTTGATGCGGTTTTTTCCAATAGATAGAGTGATTCAAGAGGAAGGTTTTTATATGTATAATACATGCATAGAAAGGGGGAATTGTTTTACTCCAAATTTAACGCGTGCGGGCCACGGGCAGTAATGAATAAATCAAACTACTGGATCGATTTTAATCATTTTTTCTGTGAGTGACAACAGTTTTTCTGTAGTGTATTTAGTATCAGCATTGTACCCGTGCGAAGCCGGGGCGGGTCGCTAGTAATATATATAATAGTAATAAATTTGCAGTCAGCGCCACATCATTTGAATCATAGATAATATATATAAGATGAGTTATATGTTATCCTAAAAGAACAATGATCTGAGTCGACTCGGTACGAAGTGTCATAGTATAATATAAGATTTTTCATAGTGACATTATCTGGATATCTGCCGAGTAATCTATAAATGACAGATGTTTTACAATTGTTGGATAAGATTAAAATCTTTGTCGCTGTTCAATTTTATTGCAATTATCGCCACCATTTTTTGAAAAATGTCAACCGTGCTGATAAGTGTTCATTATAAACTAGCTGCCTTGATAGTCTAGTGGTTAGCGTATGCGCCTCCACCGCGAGATCTCGGGTTCGATATCCGGGTCGAGCAAAGCTTTATTTGTGATCTTTCCGTCAACAAATTCACAATAGCAGCACGGAGTTGGAATTGTGCCCGGTGGGTGGTGATAGGCTCAGCCTCTACCCCATTGGACCTAAACATAACAGGTGAAGTGTGGGTGTTGTACACGTCTGCACTACCCTTCTGGGTAATATAGGCGTGATGTTATGTTATGTTATGTTATGAACTAGCTTCTGCGGGTCCGCCAGCGTTGTACGTCAAGCAAAGCAAAAACTGTATCCACACCAAATTTAATCAAGATTACCACAGTAGTTTCGTAGTCTTTTTCGGTACAACAAACAAAGACATCTTTCTTCTTTCTTATATTATAAGTATAGATAGTATAGATTACCTAACTCGTCCGTTTCCACCAGCTTAGTTATGATGGATCTCATTGCCAGAAGCGATGTGCCATTCAATATATCCACTAGAGGTGCTGAAATCATAAATTATTGCAATTCATATTTCTCTTGTTGTTCTTGAAAATACACATTTTACACGTTATAAGAAAATCGTAAATGTGTCAAAAACGTGTGCGTCAGAATGGCTGGTTGGAATCTGTGGCGTTGGTCTATGAGAGTAGATTCGAAAATTGCTACATAATTGCTTATATTTGCTACATAATTATAATAAATAATTGCTACATAGGATATATATTTAGAAATCAAATATTTATTTTGACCAGCCAGCCTGACGTTTGGTTGGCTGGTCACCGAGTTTGCCAAAATGTATTGCGTCAATAATTGCTACATATTTATTTGATTTATCTTACTTAGTAGAAACATAATAATATGTTAAATAAAGAATGTAGTAATTATGGTTGTAAGTGGAAAACTCTGCACGCTTGACTTTAAACTAGGAGGTGACCAGCCAACCAAACGTCAGGCTAGCTGGTCAAAATAAATATTTAATTTCTAAATATATATCCTATGTAGCAATTATTTATTATATGTAGCAAATATAAGCAATTATGTAGCAATTTTTGAATCTACTCTCATAGACCAACGCCAAAGACAACCAGCCATTCTGACGCACACTCAAAAACTTATGAAAATACTTTTCAGTGATTAAGAACATGATTATTAGGTTCTTATTGATATTTTTTTATAGCATTTAGCAAATTATACTAAGAAACAGTTGAAAAATATGGGCCGGCAGGATTTGAACCTGCAACCTCTGCATAGCGGCTGCCTGGTATGCACAGGTCGCAAGTTGGAATCCTGCCAGTCCCATATTTTAACTGTTTTCTAGTATGATTATAAAGCCCTAGGTGCAAAAATTTTTGATCAGAAAATTCTGCAAGTGCTAAAACTTGTACGTACAAAATCACTGATAAGCAGTTTCGTTACGATTAATAAACACCCAGAACAAATATATATTATAATAATTTCCTACTTTATTGTCGACATACTACAGAAGTGTACGCAGTAGCAACTATAAACTAGATTTATAAAGTCTCGTTAGAATATTTAGACACTTAGCCGAGAAACTTATTTGATCCAAATAGACGCATCGTTTTTGACATTTAACATGAATTGACTGGTTATTTATTGCATTATACTTTTGTATAATTTTGTCTACGAAAAATGCTTAAAGATTCTTGTCAGATTATATTTATAAAGTGATTTTGAGATACGGATTAATGTAAAATTCCATGGAATATTACTGGCCTGGCTACCACTGGCTGTCTATTGCACTTTGATCACCATAGATTAGAATAATATCAGTAATGTTATTGCCATTTACAATTTATCGTACGATTATCGTAAACACTATGATACGAAGCGACCTGTTTTATCTATTGATAAATTTTAACGTCTTGAATGACCGAAATTGTTTCATGTGGCATTGACTTCAAATGTCGGCAATTTCGGATAGTGTCGACGCAGTCTTAGATCTTCTCATGATGCAATACCCATCAGAGCTGGTACTTGGATTGATTTTAATTAAGATTTCTATGTTGAATTAAAGTCAATCTAAGCTCCGGTGTCAAATCATTTTATTGCAATAAGTATTATAATTAAATTAGCTAAGTTTTATTTTAATCATCAAAATACAAAAAAATATAATATGTGTTCAAGCGCTCCTTGGGGCCCATGGAAATAAATGATTTGATTTGATTTTGGTTGAGGGGATGATTTGATTTAGTTTTGTGTGGCGGTAGAGGGGAACCCCTCTACCGCTGTAGTCACTCTAGGATTCTATATTTGTCTTAGAATATGTAAATTGTGTCATTATTGTGGAACATATCGTCTCTGCCTACCTCCGTGGTATAAAGGCGTGTTTTTATGTATGCGCGTTTGTGTGTATATAAGACATATTAGTGCCTCGGAAATTCTACGAGCCTACATTGACTGCGTTCACTATATTTATATTCCTACGATGAAATAAGTTCGTCAATGATATAGACGGTTTTCATAGACAAAGAACTTGCAAACAACAAATTATTTACCTCGATTAAATTTACCATATATTATTAGAATTAGATTTGACAATTATATCTGCATCAGTTATAATGATCAAATTATGTACGAAAAAACATTGCAATTTTAACTAATGATTAATTGCAAGTACAAAATAAGGCTATTTTTCTTTTCATTCAGTTAAATATATTAAAGTTGTCAAATGCTTACCTTTTACCTTTGTCTATAAAAGCCTTCTCTTACAATTAACATTATTTGAGGAAGCATTTTAATAGCTTACCTAAATAGAATATCTTTTCATTTGGAGCAAAGCAGTAGACGAACGAAGCAGCGATCTTGCTCAGTGTGGATACAATTCCCAACAGAGAATCGTGCCATTTTAGCCATCTGCTAAACACTGTTAGGGAGAATACAGTGCCTGAAAAATAGAAAAATTATTAGATATAAGAGACTATAAAAAAGGCTGATAATAACATGATGGTCTCGCATTGCATGGGAAGCCAATACAATGCAAGACTATAATATACTGCCAATGTAAGTGTAAATTTGACGAACGGATGGCGGAGTGGGTAGTGTACCTGCCTGCGACGCCGAGGTCGTGGGTTCGATTCCCACTTAAGACAAATCTTTGTGCGCATGAACATGGGGGTTTGTCTAAGTCCGGGTGTTTCTATGTATAATATGTATGTATTTACAAGAAAAAAGTATATATTTCTATTAGTATCAGTTATTCTAGTACCCATAGTACAAACTCTGCTTAGTTTGGTACTAGATGGCGTTGTGTATGAGTTGTGAAATATTTATTTATTATTTATTTATTTATGTATAGGTAGATGTACGTAATACAATACTATGTAGTACTATGAATAACGCGTAATGAGCATAGCATGAAACGATACGTCCGAAATTATCCAACCGCAACGATCAGTGCAAGAGATAGTGACGTGATTGTGTGTCAGTGAAGAGAGTTTGCTTGGTTGTGTGAATGATACATGTACTAGATAGATGGTTGAGTTGCATAGTTATCTAAAAAAATGTCGTTCTTTCATTTTTATTACATTCTCAAAATATAACAAATACCAAAGCTACACAATGAAGTCGACAACAACGGAGTCTAGGACCTATGTCAGTCATACTATGTTATAATAATAATATATAACTTAAAAAATAATGTCTATAGGTTAAGTATATTTTTAAAATATTTTTGCATACCGTCCTTACGGTGAGACATGCTGTACTCTAGACTAACTTAACACCCTGTATATACCATGTTTTAAGCAAATAAATATTTCTATTTCTATTCCTATTTCTATTGAAAAGCGCGTAATGAGCATTATTTCTTGAAGGATACGTCCGAAATTATTCGACCGCTATGATCATTGCAAGGGATACTGGCATGATTGTGTCAGTGTAGAGAACTTAATGGCAGGTTGTGTGCATAAGATAGGTTGAAGGTTGAAAAAGGTGAGTTGGTTGCATAAAACAATATTAAAATGTTTGTCGGTTAGCGTACGATTTCTCATAAACACGATAGTTCAATCTGCATAACCAGACCCTCTTGACAAGTGGTAATGCAGCGTTTAGCACCAATGGATGACGCAACGCTGGGTGCGAGCGAGGTAATAGAGAATAGTCATGATTCTTTTACGACTAAAATTAATCAGATACACATATACCGAAGAAAAAATATAAATAGGCTTGAAATATTTAAGGATTTTTTTTATAATTAAGTTTAAATCATTGAATGAATCTGCCATATGCCATAATGTTACGACAGAAAAGCTTCGAAAAAATTTAAAGCGAAATTAAAATTTTATGACTACTATTTTATTGGTCAGTTAGCGGCGTGCGAGAGAAAGAGAGTAAGGACTCATCGCTCGCATCCAGCGTTGCGTTATCTATTCGTGCTAAGCTACTGCCGCTTCTTTAGAGCAGAGCGCAGCATTCTTTACTATTCTTTGGCATTATAGTGTAAATGAGAAAATATTAACTTACCAATAGTGTGTGCCACAAAATTGTAAGTCTGGAACATACTGTATTGAATCTCATCCCATCCAAATCTGTACCTCGTTGCCATGTACATGATTGATATTTCCCCTGTAAATAAATAGTAATGATGTTCTTTACAATTATTTATTTATTAGTATATATCAGTTAAGTATTTATCGAAATCCAGTATATAGATATTGAAGTCCCCAAGTTCTAGTAAAACTTTTGCTTATTAACACAATATCTTATTAACAAAAAATCGAGTTAATTTTCACCAATTATTATGACAGAGGGGAATGGAGGAAAACTACGTTCTACGCCGATCCCAAATAAACTGGGATAATATTATATTTTATTTATTTATTATTATGATGGCAACTGCCTTGTGGATCAAGTGGTTAGCGTTTCCCGGGTTGGTTAAAAGCGTTTATTGGATTTCTTCTGTCAAATAATTCTCAATAGCAGCACGGGGTTGGACTGGCCCGATGAATGGCGATAGGCTTACCTCCTAACATGGGACTAGAAACATAGACACAAGTGAAGTGTTAGATTTATGCACCTCTGCCACATATTCTGGTTAATATAGGCGTGAAGTTATGTTAATTTACCTATCGATATCGTATATCGATAGGTAAATTTAAGAAATATATTAAAATCAGATTATCTCAAAAAGCTTATTACTGTATTTTAGACTACATAAATGATAATAGTATTTGGAAATGAGCTGCTCTTTTTATGTGACTTTCAATATGTATGATAATTGTTATATTTTATTCATTTCATTTAAAAAGATGGTGCACATGAGTTTCTCACCAGCTCTTCTCATAATGCAATACCCATCGGAGCTGGTATTTAGTTTGATTTTAATCTGATTCTAAACAGTTGGATTAAAATTAATCTAAGCCCCGGTTATTCAAATCATTGTAATTAGTATAATTTAGTTTTACTTATAATTTATTTTTATATCATTTGTTTGTAATATTTTGACGTGTTCAAGCGCCTCCTGGGGCCTATGAAAATAAATGATTTGAATTTGAATTTGAATTTATGATTGTTTTACGGACGACCGGATGGCGGAGTGGATAGTGTACCTGCCTGCGACGCCGAGGTCGTGGGTTCGATTCCCACTTAAGACAAATCTTTGTGCGCATGAACATGGTGGTTTGTCTTAGTCTGGGTGTTTCTATGTATAATATGTATGTATTTACAAAAGAAAGTATATTTGTATTAGTATCAGTTATTCTAGTACCCATAGTACAAGCTCTGCTTAGTTTGGGACTAGATGGCGTTGTGTATGAGTTGTGAAATATTTATTTATTTATTTACTTACCATACATAGGCCCAAAAAGTACAGAAACGACTAACAACAAAACACACAAACGCAGTCTTCTGTTGTTTGGAGCTTTTTTCAGAATTACCGTCAAGGTGGCTTTTGCATTTGAAAGCTTGAAGAACTCACGGATTAGGTGACAGACGCCTTTTTTGTTATGCTGAAAATTAAGAAATGAATATCAGAAATTGTTTGTTTGTTTATTTTTCTAATGGTAAATTTCACCCAACTATGCTGCGCAGAGTACTAGATTTCTCCGGTCACATAGCCAGGTAAGAAGACCACAACCTTGAAAAACTCACCATTTCTGGCAAGGTTGATGGCAAAAGACTACATATAATATTATATTTTAGTTACGTATAATAAGTATTTATGTAGAAAATATGTATTTATTTATTTATTTTAAAACTTCTTGCACTTAAAATATAGTACAACGGCGGACTTAATGCCTTAGGCATTTTCTACCAGTCAACCTTAAGGTGATGCAGAAAGAACAAAGGTAGGTGCATAAGAAAGTAAAGAGTTAAAAAAAAAAGTTATGTGCTGAATATGTGAATACATACACGGAGTAATATCATATCAACAATTCGAATACATAAATATGGTAACAAATATAGTAATGCATACATTAAAATAAATTTATGCATTAGTATAGATATTCTGCTGTTGTTTCACCTTGGAGAAGATGACGCACTCTAGTTTTGAAAGTATTCCGGGTGGTGCACATCCTGATCTCAAGAGGGAGTGCATTCCAAAGAAGGATGGATTGAATATAGAATGAAGAGTGAACTAAAGAAGAGGTATGAGAAGGTCAAAAGAGAAGAAGGTTGTTAGTAGAACGGAGATTTTTTTCATGACTGGAGCAAAGATATTGAAAGTGAGATTTTAAATAGGTAGGAGAGTGTGGTAATTTGAGAATACTAAAAAGTGTGGTCAAAGTACGTAGACTGCGACGCTGCCTGCGGATAGGCAGTCATCTCAATTGAGAACGGTAAGATGATATACGGTCATACTTGCGAAGGTTGAATACGAACCGAATGCAATTATTGAGGAGTCGATCGAGTTTATTGAGAAGATCTTCATTCAGGTCGAGATAGCATATATCACCATAGTCGATGATGGGAAAAATCAAAGTCTGCACAAGCATTGCTTTAGTTTTGGATGGAAGGAAATTCTTCAGGCGGTAGAGAACCCGCAGGCTACCAGTCACTTTTCGACTGATATTCGCAACACGACTACACCAATCAAGATTAGCATCTATATAAATGCCCAAATCTTTAACGTTGGAGGTAATAAGTATAACGGCACCGTCAAAAATGATTGGGCAGATGTTTATTTTACTGATTTTAGCCATGGTGCGGCTACTACCTACAATGATTGCCTGGCATTAATATTGACCAGATAAGATTGATCGTTTCAACAGTAAATTGATGAAACTGATAACAGTAAAAGTATTTACGTAGTAATTATAAGTATGGATCCTGTGGTGCGTTATTTTAAAGGAATTTCTAAAATTATAGTGCGTCCTTACCCGCCTTTTAAATAAGGTCGATATTTCATCAACAGACATTTAAATTCCAAATGATATTATTGATGGAATACGCATGCAGAACTGTGATGTATTAGAATAGTACATTAGTATGTATGTACCTAATACATACATGATTTTATTATTATTCAACAGACGATGTTGGTAAATTTAAAGAAATGGGTGGCTTACCTTTTTCTGATCCTTATTCCTTGGTGGATCTTTGACCATAAAAAAGATATACATAAAATTAAATACATATATACTACTGCTCACACCATAGCAGCCGTAATATCCAATTTTCTTCAGTAAAAATCCACTAATACCTATACCAACTGGAAAAGCTGCGGTTATGCTCAGGCTTACGAGCCCCATTCTGTAAGTCCTATTTTCATTTGTAGTTATAGCACTGATATACGCGAATGCTGCCAAGAAGCATATGGACAACGCACCAGCAAGTGCTTCAAAGGTAGCTTCAGAAAACACTAACACCTCCAAATTCAACTGCTTAAAAAAGTATACGTGGACCATATTGTTCATACAAAGTGCAAATTGACCCACAAATGACATGAGCAGAAAGAATATTCTATGCCCAGTTCGGTCAGAAAAGGAACCAACAAACAGGGATATGAAACAAGGCACCGTTGCTGTAATGTACGTTTTCCATGAAAGGGCTTTGGCCAGTAACTTTTGTGTTTCTCTTTCATATTCACTTTGGATTTCTATGGTTTGCAGTCTCAGCGAGTCGCAGATTTCATCCGTGTAGTTTAAGTTAACTCGACACGCTTTATCCAAGTAAAGATTCTGCGATGTGAATAAGATAATCATATTTGATATAATAAAAAAAAAGAGACTTGGCTCAATCGTTATGTTTGCTAGGAAATTTGAAATTTTTTCCCGAAAGGTTTCTTTTTCTTCTATTTCATTTGGTTCTTTTTGTCTGAGAGGATCTTCTTCCGTGGGTTCAACATGATTATAGTTGTATACTTTATCTTCCGTGTTCATGTTTGCGATCACTTTTATTTTGTCATTTATTTTACCTTTTTTACTGATTTTACTACACTTGTATTAATTACGAACACTGCAACTAAACTGTGTTATCAGTTTGATTAAGAGTTAAGAAATGATAATCTGGCGCTATTGAATATCATTCGCACGATACTAAATGTCTGGGTAAATTGATATAGATGAATATTATTATAATATATGTAGCTTTATATGGAGACTAATCCTGCGTTATCTGTGCGATTGTAAATGCACGTTATGTTTGAAGAATTATTATATTTATTACCAGACAACTAGGCTTTGTTTTTCCTTAAGTATTTACAAACTATTATATAATATCGTGTTTGACGTATCTTGGTTTTTGTTTGTTACTATCGTGTCACGTTGCATTAGTTAGGTATATTTACCTGCTGCAAATGGCACTGTTCATTTCCTTCGAGAAATTGATAGCAATAACTGTACGTAAATACTCATCTAAGTATTTCATTTTCTTTAACTAAGACTGCTAATTCTCTTCATGCACAATTTTATTTCATTTTATGAAACACTGAAAGTAGGAATCTTTTTCTTTTCTGTTTTAGTATCGAATGTCTTATGTCTTTGAAATTAATAACTACGAAGTAAATGTCTCAGGCAAGCGGCAGGCAAAATCAGCGGATCAAACACTAATACAGTTGCCAGCTTGCTACTCCATTCTGAAGCATTGCACCACAGAGTAACGAACAGAGGCTAACCTTTTAAAGAACGTCTAAAATATTTACCTATTTTGCTAGGGTTGGCACTTGGCAGTGTTGGCACAACAGGACAAACCCTGTGACTAGTACAATTACTACACTGGCGGCATAGTGGTGTTTTAAACGACGAGGCGGTTTTTTTTTATTGTATTACCTGTACCTAATCATAATAAATCAATCGCTAATAATAATAAGGGTAGATAGGTATTTTTTACATATTTCAACAAGTCAAAAAGTAATAAAAGTCTTTAAGTATAATCCTCTCAAATTGGTACCTAATGTGATAAGTAGAACCTTTTACAATTTAATTTTAACGTACCTACCTACCTATTAACGTATTAGGTAGAAGAGCGCATGACATTGCGCTTAAGAACTTGAGAACTGTCATTCTCATACATCTATACAATTATAGGTATAAAAAGGCTACATCGACGTACCACGCGGTTGGAGCCGCGCGTAGAAGCTAGTGACTTATAAGTAGGAATATATTATTAGCTGTGAATTGTGTCAAGGTTCCATCGCACAACACGGCACAGATTTAAATTTGCTTTGATATTGATGTAGGTACACTAGGTACCTACCTATGTAATTATGTATGAAGTATCTATCTACCCCACTAAAATAAATTGAATAGGTATATAATAAACATAGCTACTCTTTTACTATCAATTTACTACTCACTTAGTAGATTCCTTGGGATAAAAAAAAAATATAATGTTCTTATTTCGACGATTATTGTTCTTACACACAGTACAGTACATTTTGTATTACTAAAATTATAACGCGCGTCGTGCCCTTTAGGACGAGATTTGCGAGTGAGCATACGTGCGTGCGCGCACCGCGGCTGCGCTGTACTGCTGTAGACTGCACAGGGTACATTTATGTGAGCTGCGGTAGTGTCCGCGAGCCGCGCCGAGAGCGTGCGAGAGCCCTTCGCTAAGGCACTTGCGAGCCGGTAGAAACCGGTTTCGCCTCGTACGTGATAGGGCCGCAAGTGCTCACACACACAGACGTCTTATGCTTGTGTGAGTGGACTTATCTGAGCGCGTTTGTATGCAGCTTAGTCTCTGTTAGATACTCTGTGATTGCACTGTGCTATTGATATTTGCATTTCAAGTTTTCCTAGCAGGAAATCAAGTTACCATAGTTTTAATGCAAATAGACAAACCAAGAGACGATGACTGAGCAAATAAAATGAAATTAAAAAATCTTAAGCACTCATTAAACAATTTTGTCGCTCTGAAAGTCAATCATTGATGACGTCATGACTTTGATTCCATAAAAAATGCGCCGAAGCTTGTCTGCACTACATCGCTCTTGTTAGCGACCTCTCATAAAAAGCAATCAGACAGTTAGCAGAATTAAAAAGGTTTCTGTAGGTAACCTCTTGTTTCATCTAGGCAAAGTTAGATAGTAATTTTAATAGGGTAGTTTTCAAAGTATACAAATGAAATATTTAATTAGTACACCATCGCGTCTGTTGAATTAACATAAAAATACTTAGACGCAGATAATTAAAGTTAAGGGGTCTTGCTACGTTGGTCCGTGCGACTCGAGCTTACGACATTTTAAACAAATGTATCTTTGACGTTTTTCGTACGATAAAAAAAAATTAAAAAAATCTGTCCAGTATTTTCTTTTAAGAACACATGCCTATTGACTGCATGGCCACATGTTTTTTATCTTTGTAGGTTATGGATTTGTAAACATACAGCCCAACCCCGCCTCGTGTCTAAATCGAATGTTACAAAATGTCCATGATTAGATAACTTTACTAATTTATATCTACTAGATATTTACTATCTTAATTGCTTGCATAATACAGGATTCAAAGCAACCTTGTTTTGTATGAGTGAAACTAAAAGTTACCGTCATTTTTATTGTACTCTAAAGTTTAATATGACGCGACAAATTGGGACGGTACCTATAATATTATCGATGGTCATAAGCAAAAAATAATATTCACCGAGATTTGCAAAGGGGCAAAAATACTTTTAGCTTTAGTGACGTAACAATTAAAAAGAAGACAACACTCGTAGTCGCTTAAAAAACCGGCATGTATAAAAACTGAAAAGTGAGTTCGTATTTTCTTCAAGTGCTAATTTTGAGTGAAGAAGCAAAATATTCTGAAGTCGAATCATGAGCGTAGCGAGTGATTCTAGGTTAGTTAGGCTTGAGTGTAGTGAGGGACTCATAATCAAGAGATGTAAATAACTTTGACTTCGTTTCGCATATACAACTTTTCACCTCAACAGCTCTAAATAGTACTGTATAGTACTAATTCCGCTTAGTTTGGGATTAGACGACGTGGTGTGAATATTGGGTAACAATAAAAAAGGTAGAAATAGGCATGCAGAGAGCAAAACTCAACTTTGCTTCGAGCGAGAGCAAAACTCAAAGCAAAATCAAATTTTGCTCACTATTTTCATACAACAAAAAATAACTTTTTGAGTTGCTGAGGTGAAAAGTCTATGAATAAGTAGTTGATAATAGCAACAACTTTGTTGTTCTAGCTAGTGGTTGGCCTTAATTACCTCTCACTGCGATGTCTCGGACTAGATTCCAGGTCCAGCAAAAGTGTTATTTGGGATTTTTCTTGAAGAAATTCTAAATAGCAGCACGAAGTCAAAATTGTGCCCGGTGTAAAGGGATAGCCTCACCCCCTATCCCATACGACCTAGAACACACCAAGTGGGCGTAAAAAATCTCTGCTTCACCTTTGTGAGTAATTTAGACGTGACGCTATGCTATATTTTGACATTATTAAAGTCCGATCACAGTCAATTTTGCATTTTATGCAGATTTAACATTTTAAAGTGACCAAGTCAGTTGCTTAGACTGTTGTAATTCATTATTTTTTTATACCCTTGGATCCGAAACGCTAACATGCATCATTTTAATACTTTTGACGCGCTAATACCCTTTCCGAATGTCTTCCCTTTCCGAGTGATTCGGACCTCAGCAATAATCATTGTTATCTTCTTAAGTAATCGCAAACGATTGAGGCAAAGGCATAGAAATAAGCGTTAGGTACTTGTGATAATATGACAGGAATGCGGTTAATGTCGTTGTGTCTATCAAACATAAATTAATACGCTAATGTGTCTTTGTAATTGATTGAATAGCATTCCTTCCAGATTACAAAACGTAATTGCCGAAACCACGTGTTTGGAAAAATATTTGTATTTTGGAAAAGCCAAATAATTATGTTTAATGATAAAAAAATATATATTGAAATAGTTCAAGATTTGAGGAAGGATAGACTACTTTTCAGCCTTTTTATACTTTTAGCTTGAATTTAATCATTCTCTCTTAATTTAACTGACTCGATAGTCTAGTGGTTAGCGTATGCGCCTCTCACCGCAGGGTATCGGGTTTGATTACCGGGTCGGGGAAAGTTTTATTTGTGAACTTTCCGTTAGGAAATTCACAATAGCAGCACGGATTTGGAATTATGCCCGGTGGATGACGATAGGCTCACCCCCTATCCCATGGAACCTAAACATAACAGGGGAATTGTGGGTGTTGTACACCTCTGCCACACCCTCTGCTCTCCTCTTTTAGACGAAGTATAGGCTATTATTATTGAGAATACGGGTAAGAATAATAATAGCCCAGTTGATGAATCTACGTACTAGATTCGAAACTAGTCGGCATATCCCGGCTAAAGTAACGTAAGTAACCCGTATTCTCAATAATAATGTCTTCACCTCACGTCGAATTTAATAATATTAAAGTATAGGCTACTATTTATCATAATGAATTCTCTCGTAATATAGCCACTTGTGACAAACTCATGAAAGGAAGACACGACATGGATTATTTGAAGTCGTGATGCGGTATAGTGACTGCAGATTGATTGTAGCATTATTAAACGGTTTTAGATCCTAGGAATAGTCTGCCATTGGTTTAATATCATTCATTATCTAGCAGCTGGCTTACAATCAGCAGAATACGTTACTAATATATTTAATTTTTTTACATACCTAAATACTGATTGCTGATTCCCACTTGGCATCATCGTAATAAAATTAGGTCAATTCCAAATAATTCTTGTAAGGCATGTGCTCAATTATCACTTATTTGCCACAAGTGGGTCATCGGAGGCAGACACGTCGCGTCTGATGGATTATCTGAATTCATGATGCGGTCTGAAATATAGGACACTTCCTAAGCGCACTGTATGGTGACTGCAGATTGATTGATGGTCATGATTAAACTGTTGTAGGTCCTGTGTAGTCAAGTGAATTTCCAACAATAATCGTGATTCTTTAGATCGATCATTGCTTTTAACCATTTTCGAAAAAAAAGGAAGTTCGGTTGTAATTTTTTTTTATTTGCCGGTCACTTGAATACGCTTGGGCTGATTTGAGAAGTTATTTTTTTGTCTGAAAGAATAAAATTGTCCTATTCTCATTTGGTCACGACCTGATGATGGGACCCTAGAGAAATCGAGGACAACCCTTAAATTTTAAACTCTTCTTTATTGTTTTTCGCATATTACATAAAGTTACTCGGATATTTGCATGTAGCAGTCAGCATTTCATGTTGCTGAGCTGATGCTGGAAGGTACAACTCGTCATACATCGGATAATTCTTTAAATAGAGGCAACTTAAGGCCGGTTACTGTATTCTTTCAAGTTTTACACAAATGTGGCGAGATGTTGAATGTTACTTAAATATTTCTTCATTTTTGTATTTGAAGTTGGTTTTATTTTTGTAAAATTATTTAGCCAAATTTTCGAAGATATGCAACATAAAAATATCAAATTTGAGAACTAGGTCATTTCACGGTTAAAATACAATTAAACAAGAAATAAAGACAGTGGGTATGCATACTGTGCTCTCTTGTGCTTGTTTCTGTTTTGCTTCTTGAGAAGATGCTTAGAATGATGAGGAAATTTACCCAGTTGACTATTCGTTTCGTATACAGGGAATTTTAAAAATTCTTATAAACAACAAGTTATTCATAAATTATTTATGCTATTGACAATATAAGCTCTACATCTACTAGTACAGGCAAGGACATTGCATTTTTAAATCGTTAAGACGAGAAGCACTGCATCCAATTTGTATTCTTATCACTCACTAAATAAATTATAACTTAACCGAATTTAAAGTGAAACAATCCAATCGGAAAATCCCACACAGTTGAAACGTTTACTGTAAGTTGTTATTAGTACCTATAGAAAAAACTTAATGAGCAGCGATAGCCGGGAGTCCGTAGGACTGTGTAGTCAAAGGTCTAGGGTTCAAACCCACGGCACACACTTCTGTCAATGAATCGTTAAGATTCGTATTTTCAAAGATATGTGTGCATATAAAATTGTCGCTTGCTAACGATGAAGGAAAACCTCGCGAGGAAACTTGCATGCCTGAGAGTGCCTACAAAATGCTCGAGGTAGTGTGAAGTCTACCAATCCGCACTTGGCCAGCGTGATGGACTATGGCCTAACCCTTCTCATCATGACAAGAGGCCTGTGCTCAGCAGCGGGACACGGTCTGCTAGTATTAATATTTCTTTTAATTTATTATTTAACTAATTTCATATATTTTTAAATATGATTAATAAAAAAATACAAAAAGACATTTATAAATATAAAAAAAAAACAATGCCCCACCGACATAAGTTGCAGGGACCAAGCTGCCGATGGTTAGGGCTCCAGACAGAGGAACCTCTTAATTATTAAACGTATTGTATATTATTATAATTATAAAAAAAATAACCTCAAAACTCAGTTTTACATAATCCAGGCAGTGTTTAGTTAAAGGTTTTATCTACATAATATATTTTAAATAATATCGTGTATTAACGTAATCTATGTTTATCAGGAATAGTAACAGTTTTTAAAACGTTACGATGTGCAATATTTTAGATAATAGTAATATATCTAGATAAAATATAGTATATAACACAATATTATCTATAACTTTTTGTTGGATGAGTTGTGAAATTATATTCAGTTCGAATCCAGAAACGAGTATTATGTAGCTATAGTTAAATAAGTAGTAGATTAAAGGAGATTCCTTTGAAAATGATAAAAAGTGAAAAAGAAATTACAAACGGAAGAGAATATAACAAAAATTAAAGTTAAGAGCGTGTATTCCTTTTCAAAATGTAACTGTCAATTTTTGTAGTGTTTTGGGAATATTTCGTAAAAACTGAATGAAAGTATGATTTTATTCAACTAACTTTTTAGAATGCAAATTTTGAAAGGTAAATATAACAATTTCATTCGTAAATACAGCATAATTTTGTAATTTATCAACTTAACAGTTAATACTCTTTCAACTGATAAAATAGAAAAGTATGCTTTAGTTATTAAATGTAATTGTCATAATTACCTTTCAAAACTTGCATTCTAAAAAGTTAGTTGAATAAAATCATACTTTCATTCAGTTTTTACGAAATATTCCCAAAACACTAAAAAAATTGACAGTTACATTTTGAAAAGGAATACACGCTCTTAAAAATTAATCGGGCAATCTGAGGTCGGGGAGTCAAGGGAGGGGGAAGGGTTGTAGGTTAAAAAATGGTTTATCTCTATTGCTGGCAAAATTACAAGTCCTATGGAAAAATTCAATAACAAAATTGTTGGTTATAAAATGATATACAATTTTTGTATTTACATTTTTTTCACATAACCTTAAATACCGATGTATTTGTAAAAAAATATGTAACCAAATTTTAGGTTTGTAAATTTATCATTAACATTTTTTTCACGACATTTGGTGAAAACTTACCTTATTATGTTCCAAACACACTGTATTTATTTTCATTTTTGAAGTTTATACTGACTTAATATCAAAAAGGTAACCAAAATTTAAAATCATATTTTTTAAACATTGATGGGCTTTTTGATTTTTAAGATATCTTCTTATAGTATATAAATATATATGTATAGTATACAAAAATATGCATTACAAAGGTATTTTTCTCAAAAAATGCTAAACATCGAAAACAACGAATTCGAGCAAATCAGTTTTAATAATAATGTACAATTATGAGCTATTTATTAAATTTATACCTATCCAACACGCGATTTGAGGGCGACAACAAGGAGGAGGGAATTATGTGATTACGGAGAATTCACAAATAACATTTCGCCCGACCCGGGAATCGAACCCGGGATCTCACGGTGAGGAGGCGCATATGTTAACCGCTGAACCATCGAGGCAATTCCACTAGACCATTGAAGCAGTTGACACTGATTACGTCATTATATTATAACGTAAAGGCGAATCAGATGAATCAAAATATATAGGAGTAGTTTTAGATCCTAAAAAAAATAAAACATCGATTTTTTGTAATTTATTACAAACATACATTGACTGCTTTCTAAGTATCTATCTTATGACAAATACTATAAAGATAAAAAGCTCCATTCTGCTTATATTTAACAAAAAAAAATGTAAACATACGTTGATATAAGTTTTAACCTTTGAGTTAGTATTTCCTCTAAGGTATTTACGTTATCTACCTACCTTCTATATGAACTGTACACAATAAAAAAAAATCCTAATCTACTATTTTATGAAAATCGATCTGGTGGTTTTTGGGTGAAACAGTAATAATCAGCTATACATACATACACACATCCTCACAAACTATCGCATATATATTACTAGCTTATATCCGCCCGGTATATCGATAAAAGGTTGTCAATATGTTAATCCAGGATATTAGCTACATGTGAACAAAATTTCATCAACATCAACCCGGTAGTTTTTGCGTGAAAGAGTAACAAACATTCTCTGGTCTCTTAATGTATTACTTTACTATTATTTAGGTGTTTGATGTAGTTGTTTCTTAGTTATGTAATTTAGTTGTAATATTGCTCAAAATATTGTTAGTTTGTAACACAAAAAATTATAACATGTAATTATTTTTTTCTTTTGTCATACTGCTACTTACTCACTCACTGGGCACATTAGAATAGGCATGATGACTATTTTTTATTTTTGTATGTAATTGAAACACCTCTTGATATAAGAAACATCATTACAAGAATTACTTTGACCTAACATATACTTCCTGAGATAATACAATTTCAAATTCACATTAATAATAGACTCTCCCAAACGCTCCAAACAAAAGGCTACTCAAGCGTGACGTCACGATAGAGTATTTTGTATGTGAAGTTATGAATTTTGTTTGATAGCTATACGAAATATTGCGTTTATAAAAATGGTTTTATTACAAATATTGCTATAAATTGTGTATGTAATTTAATGATAAAAAAAAATCGAATAATTTCGTATTTTAAAAATGAACTCGTCCATGAAACTTTGAATGATCATAAAATGAGTTAGATTTATAGTATGTAACAAAAAATTATTTCAATTGGTTTATGTTTACCTATAGTTTGATAAGGTATCCCATATTTTACTATCTATAGATCAGTCATCATGCCTATTATCAGCGCTGCGGTGCTTTTAGCTCTGCAGTATTGTGCTGAGATGCGTACCATTTCTGGCATTATGAATACAATTTTAGAAATATTACTTTTAGTAACTAAGTTAAATTAAGTTATAATGAGGAGCGATAGCCGAGTGGGAGACCGTAGGACTGCTAATTCAAAGGTCTCGGGTTCGAACCCACGGCACACACCTATATCAATAATACGTAAAGATTCGTAGATATATTATGTGTGTATTTGTCATATAAATTATTGCTCGCTAACGGTGAAGGAAAACATCTTGAGGAAACCTGCATGCCTGAGAGTGCCTAAAAAGTGCTCGAGAGTAATGTAGAGTCTACCAATCTGCTCTTGGCCAGCGTGGTAGACTATGGCCTAACCCTTTCATCATTAGAAGAGGTCCGAACCCAGCAGTAAGAATTGATTCGATACAGGGCTGCTATTATTTATTTAATTTTATTTAGTTTCAGACACGTTGTAATGTTATTTTTTTTCTTAACTCCATACACCCAGACGTCCATACATCCATCCTTACAAACTTTCGCAATTATTATATTATATATAATAATATATATTTAGGATTAGTAGGCTATTACTATCTAGCAAAGTCTTCTTCAATTGCTGGTTTTAGTTTTCGTAGTTGTATTCTGTGCCTGTAGAACACCCAGCTGTAAAAAAAGAAAGCACTTTTGAAAATATATAAATAAATTACATAAAACGCACGGGATCATCTAGTCAATATTTGGCAAATGCTATTATTGGTAGCCACGAAACATATTTCGACCGCCCCTAGCTACACTATCAAAATTATAAATCCTCTACGTTACTGGAGAGCGATTCAAAGTATTTACTTCAGTTTTAGTAAAATATTAAATCAGAATAAATTATACACTGTGTTTCCTCATGTACTTAATCACACCCTGATAGGTGTGATTCAGTACATGATTCTGAAACACTGGTGCAAACATTTATTTTCCGAGAAAAATTCATGATTTTCCAAAGATCATTTTCGTTTTTCTAACTAAAGACGCATGTCATCATTTATTGATAGAGTAAAATAGAGAATATCGGACGAAAACACCCAATATTATGGGTGTAATGTTGTGTAATATTATACCAAATACTTTTGAATACTTACATTAGTACTAGCACAGCCGGAACTAACGTAATTGCAGATAGCAAGAATACGGCTCCTGGCAAGGTCTCTATGGTTGAACTGTACACCTTCGTATACACTGGCACGGCGGCCAGCGGGGTCACGATTTCCATCAACACTATTAGAGAAGTAATTTTGCCTGAAAAATATATCATAAATCAGTCGACGCCATTTTGTGAATGAAAATATCTTATCTTTGACAATTTTTATTACAAATCCATATGAATTTTGGACTTTTTGCTTAGAACTTGGGACTAGAAGTAATAACTAGTTTATTTTTTCATAATATTTTTTTGCAACTTAATAAGTTCAATGATTACATAGTATACAAATATTCTTTAAAATTGCGATAGCACTAGAAAAAAAAAGATAAAGAATCTTTGCACAAAACCTAAAAAGAAGTAGGTTTTTTTTTGCCAGTTTTTTTAAATTATTTAATTACATTATTATTATGTAAATTGCGTTTTATGGTATATTATACGAAATAAGTAGCGTTGCCCCAGATTATTTTTATTTTGAAACTTATTATTTAACTTCATAGTTTATTTTTCGTTTTAAATATAAGGTTGTGTCACACATTTATAGTCACCGTCTAGGACCCATAGATGATTAAATAAGAAATTTACTATATACAGGGTGGATGCGACAAAGCGACATTTATTGAAACCACAGCTTCTATACATGGCCAGTATGCATTTCCACCGGATAAAAAATTCTCTGGCGAAAAAAAAAATCCACGTATTCCGAACAAATTGCAAGATCGCAATGTTCAAATTGTTCGGAGAACGTGATTTTTTTTTTCGCCAGAGAATTTTTATCCGGTGGAAATTGATACTTACCATATATACGTATATACAAGTCTACAAGTACAAGTACAAGTAGGTAACTATTTATACAAGTCTCACTAATGGGCACGGGCCTCTTCTCATTTTCTGATGGCTGTCGTGTCGATGGCTGAGTCAAATTTTATTTTGACTTGCCATCGTGGTGAAAGGATTAGCCAATTCGCTTTGGAGAACTCGCGAATTGCCCAGGGCCTTCATCCAATCATAGCTATTCTCGCCGCTCCAATAATAGCTAGCTTCCAGGCGCACTTTTGGCCGCGTGGTACGATAGTAAAAATATCATTTATTATTCCTAGGATCTTAAACTATTTTAACACAAATTTTCATCAATATCGGTTTAGTAGATTTGGAGTTCATTTGGTACAAAGAAATAAAATCTTGCCCGCTTATAATATTAGTATGATTATTATTATAAATATTATTAAGATTTCATGAATACATAATTAAATATTACCTATTTCGTGAGGTTCCACCATTTTGGTGAGTATAGACCTCAGTGCCAAAAGCCCTGTACCCGACAGGATATCCACTACAGGTGCTGAAATATAAAACAAAAATAAATAAAGTTGCAATCATGATTCAAAACAATAAGTCACTCTTTGGGTGGCTCTGGATGGTCGAAAAGACTAGAAATGGTAAAGTGAAAACATTATTATGGGTCATAATGTATAAAATGACAATGAGCATATTGAGCATATTAAACTTCTCCATTGCATTTAATAGTTTTTTATTAGGATCATGAAAGTTTTTTAGGTCTTCCGTCACGTAATTCAACAAGTAACTTATATCTGTGAAAGAACGTTATAATAGGCTATATCAAGGTTATTGTGGCAAAGACGTTAGAAGGAAAATAATCTCAAAGAAAATGAATTGAGAGTTAGATCTATATAAAATATTAAATAAACAACTTACCAATAAGAAATATTTTTTCGTTAGGAGCAAAGCACATAACAAATGCTGAAGCAAATTTGCTTACTGACGCGATGATTCCCATTAAAGAATCGTGCCACTGTAGCCTTTTGCTGAACATAAATATGGAGAACATCGTCCCTGGAACACAGGATTAACAAATAGATGATTGATGGAAGGAAAAAATCTTACGCAATGCGATCATACAAAAAAACCTCCGTTTTGTCCATGTTCGTCGCATGTTTTCTATATATCGCGTCGTGTTTGTCGCTCACCAAGGACAACAACAAACTAACATATATATATTTTTTTATAGTAATACGTTATGTTTTCTTATTCTTCGACCAGTTTCATCAGTGCCGCAAATTTACCAGCTTGCGAAATTACTTTTTAGTAATCAAAATCATTATTTTTAAGTTGTATGTGTAAAATGTTTTATCGGAAAATTTTACAAATGGAAAGAAAATTCATAGGTAAATTCCAAAATTGACTGTAACTGTTTTTGCACCAATGGTTATCCTAATGTCCTTAATCACTGGGAAATGGCTTTGTCTCGATGCCATTTACACCCTGTATGTTTATCCTACCAATAAGGTTTTTTTGAATGGTGTGAAAATGTTACTTAGAATATTAAAAAGGTCAACACTATGATAAGACTTACCAGCAGTGCTCAAGATGAAGTTGTAAGTCAGATATATGCTGTATTTGACCTCGTCCCATCCAAATCGGTACCTCAATGTCATGTATAGCACCGCTAATTCTCCTGGAGTGTTAAAAAAAATATATTTAACTTACAGGCATTCAGATAATTGCAAAATGTCAACCATCCCCACTTTACGTGTAGGGGAGAGGAAGCAGCAAAAATATATTTCGAAATATTGTAACCTAAATCCTAAATATTTATGATATACTAGCTGACCCGGCGAACTTCGTACCGCCTTAGCGTAAATTTGATGCACTACTTTATTTTGTAAAGCTGACCTACCTTATGTATGCGTAGTACCTACCTATTCAATTTGAACTGGAATCTATAATATCCTCCATATAAAAATGAATACCTATTTCCCTGGTCTCGTCATACCTGAGAAGGACTTTACTAATTTTATTAAATAAAAAACAAAATAATATATTTTCATAATAGTGTTTATTCCGTTGGGTTCAATAATTTCACTAATATTTTTTAATATATTAATTTATATATTTTTTTTATCCGTAAGAACTTTGTACAGAGTATTAGAAAACTACAAAAAAAAATCAGCCAAATCGGTCAAGCCTTTTTTATGCTATGTCGTGACAACGGAAAATGGGTTTCATTTATATAGATTATGACCATTTTCACACATAAACAGGCTACTATTCGGTATTTAATGTAACTATTTTACGATATGATTAAAATAATCTTAATCATTTTATCGTGTAGACGGTTTTGGTTGTTGAAATCGAGAAACGATTGCTTATCATCGGTCTGCCCGAGCCACACCATGACGTTCAAAATTACATGAAATACGACCATTCAACGAAACTCTCGAGCATTACGTAAAGTGAGCCATTCTCCGATTTGGCTACGACGCGGCGACGGGTAGTTCACATCAGATCACTCCTGACTATCTTCTGAAGACTATATCTCAAAACGGACAAGTTCTAAGAGTTTAAGTTAAAACTACGGGAATTAACGCGATCATGCATTATTTACTTTTTAGGCTTGACGTTTCGTCAGACAGATTACACTGGCCGTGGTCGCAAGCAAACTGATGATAAAAATAATGCATGATCACGTTAATTCCTGTTAGTTTTTACTTAATCATGCAACGCGTAAGTTTAAAAGTTAATCTACGAGTTTGTTGCCATAGTAGTTTTTAATAGTCTTAAAAAAAAGATAACCAACAATGGTAAATTTATTCTGATTGGACATCAGTACCAATAGGCCCATCATCCTTTACTATGACACAAAGATTTTGCGTAAGTTAAGTTGGAAACACACTTGCATGTCGTGGCGCCCCAGTGTGCATTTTGTATGGAACGCAATATCACGACACGAAAACACGACACAATTGTGTGTTTCTGCTTCGATACATTGCACCATCGATCGAAAAAACCCTAATAACGACATATCAGCGTTATCTACTTGGTGTCGGTTATCATTTTAAGATAAAGATAGGACAGGTTACGGTAGAGGTTACAAAGTCCAACACCTGGGTTAGTAGAACAAAAGCGAAATAGATTTAATCGCGTTTTTGTCATGTATACCCATACAAAAATATGGCGTAAACGTACCCTCTGGTCCCTTCTGGATTAACGTATTTCTTTACTCTGGTATCGTATTGCCTGCCCAGGCGTGGAGGTTTTTTCCAATTCATGCATTATTACTCTGCCGATCACAATAAAAGTAGGAACTCCAATTTTATTTAACTTTCAGGTGTGTAATTTACATATTGTGTTTTCTTTCCTTATTTGGTACTCCATAAACACACAAAATCACACCTATATTACCCTGTGGCAGAGATGTACAATAGCCACATTTCACCTGTTATGTTAAGGTCCCATGGGATAGGGGGTGAGCCTATCGCCATCCACCGGGCACAATTACAACTCCATGCTGTTATTGAGAATTTCCTAACGGAAAGTTCACATATAGTGAGCATGAAAGGAGCCTCTCCAAGCGACGTAAATGAAAGAGAACCTATCTTCTCCAATGTTCAGTGAACCTTGGACTGGTTTAGGATACGCCAAATAGCCAACCAACTGAAGAGCAATCACCACAAGCTCTCAAAAGTCACCTTGACAATAGAGTCAGCGCTACGGTGCCACAAACAAACATAATAGACAGCCACACAGATAGCGATGGTAGTATCTATATAATTGTGTACCTATTATAATCTCATCGATCTTATAACTCCCTTATTTTTGCTTCGCATGTTAAAAATGTTATGCGCTTGGGCAACGTGGACACTAACTCAACGAGATAAAAATATACTTTTTAAATTTTTTCTTCTTGATGAGATTATTAGCCACTTGATTAGACATAACAACTTCTATAAAACAATAGTGTACAGAAAAATAAAAGGAAAAAGAGGCAGGGGACGCTCAAGCATCAGCTACATACAACAAGTGAATGACAAAGTGGGAGTGGTGTCTCATCAAGAAGTCAAGGAGACGGTGGCGAGGAGAAAATAAGCGAAATTGCTTTATCGACAGGAGCTGTGCTCTTAAATTGTTGATGATGATGATGTGTTAAAAAGGCTCCAGTTTATGCTACCTAACTTATTTTTGCAAAATTATCTCACCAGGTACATGCCCATAGATCAAGCATACAACAGGCAGTAGGAGTAACATCATCAGCCTTCTGTTCCCTGGCGCTTTCCTCACTATAACACTCAGTGTGTCTATTGCATTCGATATCTTGAAGAACTGACGGACTAAGTGCCAGATACCTTTGCCATCGTGCTGTGAATAAAACAATATATGTATTATAGCATATTGAACTGTTGGTAAAAGACCTATAGATCTAATTTCTTTAACTTTAACATCTGTCACCGACGTCGGTCAGGCGTACGTATATATACCATTTTTTATGAAATGATCGGCTGCGGACGTCAGCGTTGCAGTGTATGAAAATAAGTCAATCGTCTGTGCAGCAGGGCGTCAAAAAACGCACAATTTGAAAGAGCCATAAGGAAACACTTAACACATGTTCAATGAAGTTATGGCACATTGGCAAGTTTGTCCTGCGCGTCGATAAAATTAAAATAATTTTCAATTTGTCATTTTTACATGAGTATTGTACGAAAGTAAAAGGCAGGCATAATTGACGATTCGTTTTTCTAAGTGAAGTAACAAAACTTCAGGAAAACGTAATAATATGAAGTTTGCTCACCTTTTGCTGTTCTATAGATTTTTTTGGATCTTTTACCACCAAGATCATGTAAAGAACATTAATGATATGGAAGCAAGTAGTAAGTCCATAACTGCCGTAGTACCCAAATGTTTTTAACCAAATGCCACTCATCAACATGCCTACAGGAAAAGCTGATTGAATACTAAAGCTTATTAAACCCAGACGAAAGGTTCTATTCTCCTTTGTAGTAATAGAACTGATAAACGCTATGGCAGTTAATGTGATACTCCAAGAGCCAGCCACTCCTTGAATGATAGCTTCACTAAATACAAAATATTCCAACCGCAATTCATGGAATAAAAACACGTTGATCAGAATGTTAATTCCAGACAGTATTTGACCAATCAATGATATAATTATGAAAACTTTTCTATATCCTGTTTGATCAGAGAATGCACCAATAAAAATAATCAAAAAACAAGGTAGAGGTGTCGTGATATATGTATTCCACGAAGCGGCTTTTGAGTACAGTTTTTGGGACTCTCGTTCGATTTCGTTTTCACTGTCCAATTCTTGTCTCATCAATGCGTCGCACTCTGCTTCTGTGTAGTTCAAATTAACTCGACACGCTTTTTCCAAAATTAAGTTTTGGTTCGCTGTGTGAATGATCATGCTGCTTACTAGGAACAAGAAAAGGGTTGGTTCTAGTGTTATGTTTGATAAAACATAAGAAACTTTCTCACGGAATGTTCGCTTTGCCATATTTTTTTTCAGTTCTGAATATCTTGTGTGTGAAGAGATCTTTTTTGTTTGAATCAATACGAACCACTAGACAATTTTTATTTGTGATTTACGCGGGCACTTTAACTTAAAATTTTATGTTAGGTACTGTTGTTTACACAGTTTTTGAACTATTGTATTGTGATGCTGACAACCGACTACTCTATGACCAAGGATTACATCTGTTGTGATAATATCTCAAATTTTATCAGAATAAGATAAAAGTCAGACTTTCGTAGATTTGTCACATTGTGGAGTGTCACACTTTGGGAATTCCATACATTCGGGTGTTGGTTTAATTCCATGGTATGTATTTTATTTTTGTTCTGGGTGTTGTGTAAGTGTATTTCAATACAAATGCTGTGCGTTTGAAAAAAGCGTAACGAAACTACGCAGTGGAGTTTATTGCTGTTTACGGGTCCGGTAGATTCGAAGCTTTTTGGGTACAAACAAACAAATATATCTTTACCTTTAGTAATAGTCGAGATAGATAACCCTTATTACATATAATTATTCATATTGATCGCCAAGTGCGATATTTTTATTTTACCGGAGGAGAACATGGCTATGCCTAGCTAAAAACGTTAAACATAATCGTCCTTTTTGGGCTAATATTAAAGTTCCATTACGAAACAATTATATATTCTCAATATTGATGGTGATCATTTTTATTGTGTCAAAACAAGTAATTTTATCTAAATGACACATGACTCATATTCTTGATTCGATTAAGATATTTTTTAGTATGTGTTGCTAGGTATAGTCAAAATTAAGCCGATATATTAATTAATAATTATTTATAATTCTAATTAATTAATATTAATTATTATAATGAACTAATATTTATAATATTAATTAATTGATATTAGTTATTCCTTGATTTAATTAGAGATCAATTTAAAAAGTTGAAAGTTTTATCCACTTAATGCTTTCAAGTGTTCCTACTTTTAAAAAAAAATTGACTAATTACCTACAGACTATGTAAGACAAAATAATTTTACAACAACAAAATTGTAGATTATAAAGATGTAAGGAAATAAATAAAAGATTTGCTCACCTTTTTCTGCTCTACAGTTCTTTCTGGATCTTTCACCACAATGACCATGTATAGAACATTTACACAGTGGAGCGCAGTAGACAGTCCAAAACTGCCGTAGTATCCAATATTTTTCAGCAAAACCCCACTTAGTAGCAAACCTGTTGGAATTGCCACCGAAACACACAAGCTAATCACTCCCAAGCGAAAGGTTCTGGTTTTCTCCGTGCTAATGGCACTGATGAACGCAATAGCAGCCATGCTGATGCACCACGATCCAAAAAATCCTTGAATAATAGCATCAGTAAACACCAAAACTTCCAAAGGTAACTGCTGGAAAAAATATATGTTGAGCAGGGCGTTCACTCCGGATAGTATTTGGCCACCCAATGACAGAATAATGAAAATTTTTCTATGGCCGGTCTGATCTGAGAATGCTCCAAGAAATAGAATCAAAAAGCAAGGCAGGGTTGCCGTGATGTAAGTTGACCATGCAGCGGCTTGTGAAAATAGCTTTTGTGTTTCTCTCTCGAATTCGTTTTCATTGTCCAGATCTTGCGCCATTAAAGAGTCGCAGACCGTTTCTGAGAAATTTAAATTTACTCGACACGCTTTTTCCAGGATTAAGTTTTGCGAGGGTGCAAGGATGAGCATGGTAGATATTAAAGCCAAGAAAAGAGTTGGCTCCAGAGTTATATTTGAGAAAATAAAACAAACTTTCTCACGAAATGTTTGCTTTTTCTCACTTTCTTCTTCATCTTGGTTATTTCGTGTGAGAGGATCTTCTTCTCTTGCTTCCATATGGTCTAGTGGACTATTTTCCGTTGTCATCTTGAAGCAATTTTATTTTGACATTTATTTTGAGTATTGTTAACACTATTCTTTTGGCACTAAACTTGTGATTATAACGAATGCTTACTAATAACTGTATTATGTGTAATTAGGATTAATACTGTAGCGAAATGTCGGAGTTTTTTGGGATAAGATATATGGCAATGATAACAGTGGGTGCCGCGATAACGCTGTGTATTTTTTATGAATGCTTCTATTTTTGGCATAGCTTCATCGATTCGACGAAAAAAGTCAATATTGTTTCCAATTGCGATAACGGCTTTTCTCCTTTTTACGTTTGATGGTATCTAGCATAACACTAAACTTTACAGGAGTAGAGCAGTACATTTTAAGATCACGGGAGTAGCTATTTGTAAAGTTAAACAAAGAATTCCACTCGGACGAAGTTGCGAGCAATAAGTAGTCCTATAATAAAACTGTGTAATATCTCATATCTTGTAGGATGTTAATGATTTATATTGCTATCAACATATAAACTAATAAGATATTCAAACTATACTTTGAAAAGAAAACTTGCTGTTGCTCGGGGTTCCGTCTGAGTAAATTTGTACATCGACCTAGCGACAAAAACGCCGACCTCTTATTTTTAGACTTTCATAATATACACAAAAAATCATAAGAATCATTTAAGCCATTTCAGAGGAGTTCGATAACAAACACTGTAACACAGGTGTTAGATAAGATAAATATAGCCACAAATATACTGATACTATAATTAATAATTTCATAATTCATGGGAAAAAAAAGAGAAGCAATATTTACGTTGATTTTGTGAGTTGTGTTTACTACAGTTTTTTCGACAAATTTAAGCACTATTATTGATTCTAGTGAAAAATATATTTCTAGAACATAGTAGTGAGGAAATTTTTACATTAATCTATTATTTCTAATTGATTTTTATTTAGCATAAGCTGTTACCGGTGACTTCGTTCGCGGGAAATTCGTTATATTTACCAAGGTTTTACCAGCGATACCTATACCTTATCTTACTACTGTCCTCCCAACGCAGTTTTTTGCCCGTCTTCACTACATATTTTATTGCTGCTCGGCTCCTTATAGTTGTAACGTGATGTTATATTGCTTTTAGCCTTCCTCAATATAATAAAAATAAAAAAAAAACGAAATCGGACCAATAATTCCTGTGATAAGACAAATAAAATCGCCAGTTGTATGATATTAACATAGATTAAGCCATGCGTTTTCGACTATTTCCTAGTATCAGACTCTTACTTATCTTGTAATGGGCTATTTGACAATCCGAAAAATAAAGTATCAATTATTGTAATCAGTATAGATTATGTGTTTAAAAATGGTTATTTATTAACGTAAATTGAAAATATTATTTAATATCTTTTAAATTCCGTAAATAAAAATGCATATTTATGAACGATTGTCACGTGACACAAAATGCTCCTGATTGGTCGGGTTTATGACGACGTCATCTGCCTGTAAACATCGCACTTACAAATAGTTTAGCCGGAGTTTTTATTGACGTATTGGTACATATTGTCAAAGTGCCGTTTTGGTGCGCTGTTTTTTATTGAATTTTGAATTTGATATTTTTCAGCAAATATGTACCAGAATTAAAAAATACAACTTCTACTGGGTTCCTTAACCGCTACTAAATAATATAAAATATATTTTAAAAACCTGTCAAAGAGCTCATTCTTGAGTACATACATTATTCATTTCTATAAGTTAATGTTATTTCTACTAAACTAAAAGTTACTCAGAAGTCACCCACGCATATTACCCAGAAATATGTGGATGAGGAGTAGGTATAACCTCCATTTAAATTGTTATGTTTAGGTCCCATGTGATAGATGGTGAGCCTATCGCCATCGACCGGTCAAAATTCCATCTCCATGCCCTAGCTAATCTCATCTCAATAAAAATTTAACTCATCATCATCTGCTATAAACCTCTTTTAACACGCGTTAAAATACAATAGCTTTTTTTTTACAGTATTCTAGTAATTTGCAAGTACAAATTACTAGTATT
This sequence comes from Hypena proboscidalis, assembly GCA_905147285.1. Lineage (NCBI taxonomy): Eukaryota > Metazoa > Arthropoda > Insecta > Lepidoptera > Erebidae > Hypena > Hypena proboscidalis. The sequence continues at coordinate 4,277,746 of LR990129.1, read as the reverse complement.
TTTGCCAACCCCTCTCCAGCTAAGCTTAAATTGCTTGTGTTTGGAGTAAGTTTCACGTACGTGGTAGAATGACCAGTTTTCGAACCAACGACCTCTTGTTCGCAAGGTCGATGTCTTATCCATTGCGCCACAGCCGCTTTTATACTTGTTGATAGTATTGATAACGTTTTCTTGATAATATCCATGAATATACTAATAAAAAATATTGGTACATGATTAATACTGGTTGTATAATTGAAGATTACTTCGTGATTCAGTACAAAATTTTGAGAATCTTGGTGCAGACATTTTTCACTGTAAAATGATTGTTTATAATAATTAAATAGCAACCCTGTATCTAATACATGTCCAACTGCTGGGCTCGGGTCTCTTTTCATGATGAGAAGGGTTAGGCCATAGTCCACCACGCTGTCCAAGTGTGGATTTGTAGACTTCACACGACCTCGAGTACTTTTTTGGCACTCTCAGGCATGCAGGTTCCCTCACAATATTTTCCTTTACCGTTAGCGAGCGATAATTTATATAATAAATACACACATATCTTCGAAAAGACGAATCTTAATGATTTATTGACCGTGCGTGCCGTTTGTGTGTGCCGTGGGTTAGAACCCGAGACCTTTGGCTCCGTAGTCCTACGGTCTCCCACTCGGCTATCGCTGATGAAATGATTGTTTGCGCAAATTTGCCGACAGAATATGGCAAATTTTCGCGAGCTTCTTATCTTAGTAATTTTTCTAGATTCCTGATCACTGGAAGGGGTTTTGGCAACTTTGATCGCATACATCTGTGACTTTCTTACGACGAGTTAAATTTAGTCAAGACCGATTTTCTGCTGTGGGAGAGTGCTGAGATGAAACATTTTGCACCCAGGGTCTGAGAATCACGGCTTCCCGAGCGACGTACCCAATCAACCCCTACGTCCGGCGCACCCTGGGCAGTCTGCTAATTTTCACCAAGCAGACTGGCGAATCCTTTCACCACGATGGCAAGTCAACACCATGAGAATATGACTGCAGCCATCGATACGAAAGAACAAGAAGAAGACCTAGCATCACGCCCATATTACCCAAAAGTGTGCGTCAGAGGTGTATAACACCCACATTTCACCTAATTTGAGAGCGCAAATGTTATTAAGGGGACACTCTCGATGCCGTACTTTCATACCAACGGCCTTAAATTATTATTTTATTAAGTCACTTTGGGTAAATCAATGACTAGCTTTGACAAAAAAAGCAAGCACAAACATGCAATATAGTGCTTTAATTGTATCTTATATAGAATAATATTAAAAAAATAAAAACACCGTTTGTATGAAAATACGCCATCGATGGTTGTAGTAAAATCACTGGTCTCAAAAATAGTTGATTTATTTTTCGAATGCATACAGACGTCGCATTTATCACAGTTCTGCAGGTTAGTATGCTGGAACAATTATTATGAATAACAAAAAAAATAGGTATTTGTAGTAACAAGTTAGTGAGTTACGTTTTTTTAAACTGTTTTTGACATGATACAGTATATTATAATGCACAAAATTTATTGTCAAATTAAAGAAAAAATTAATCGAGCACACACACCTTAATCAAAGTTTTAATTATTTTATTGACTTATATTATAATATTATTCTGTTTAAACTAAACAAAAATAATATAAATAGTTTTCCATGTGAATTTTAATATAGGACTCCACGTAAAATTTATATATAATAACGTGCTGAATTATTAAATACATCATCACATACAATTCATCTTAACATTTCACCGTAAACGAGTTTAATATTTGAATAATTTCAATTCAATTTAATCTCCATTATTATTTTGATAATATTTTTAAGAATATTATTTCATCCATATTTCGTACAACTGCTGTATTTTGTGTAATCCTCTGTTTGATAATAATTTCAGTGCAATATTTATTCAAATTTATTTATAATTTCCTAAATTATAATTCATTGTTGAAGTTCTAAAAGTGCGTAAGTCAAAAATTGCGACGTTTCAAGAGCGTAAAACTGTATGAAATGAGGGGAACCAAAGCAATATATTTTTTATTCATTTCTATACAAATATACGCCATGGCGATTGGATCCAATGAAAACCGTTAATTTTATCCTTTTTTTGCCTTCATTTTTTCTAGTACCCATAGTACAAGTTCTGCTTAGTTTTGGACTAGATGGCGTTGTGTGTGAGTTGTGGAATATTTATTTATTTTATTTCATAAAGTGTTTCACTTGTTTTTATTGTAGCAAATTTTTACTTTGACTGTTAGAACTTCACTGACGAATTAGAACATAGTCCAAAAATATCTCTAGACATTCAGTTTATTCAAAAACTTACAATATTAAATGAAAAACCTACTCAATTCTATACTTTAACAATCTACAAATATTATAACAAAGAATTCGATTTAAAGAGATAAACAAAATTAACGCAAATAAATGCATCCGATAGCAAATTTTCGCTAGAATTAAATACATTTTTGTGAAAGTGTTGTACCAAAACAAAAGAAAAAATATTTAAATACTGATCGAAAAAAAGTCACATAATATATTTTTTTATTTATTAATGGCTTCTTGCAACATTGTGACAACAACCCGGACTGAATGTTAAAGGTATTTGTATTTAATTACAGTTAAATTTTAAACCCGATTAAAAAAGGATGAAATTAAGACAGTATCCTCTGTACCAAAATCTGTCTGATTTTGATACAGAGTATAATAATATATTAGTCATTTGGTTCGGATGTCTTTTAATTTAAACTTATAAAAAAATACAAATTTCGAGTCATGTAAGATTTTTGATGTACAAATAAATTATTAATTTATTTAACTATTTAAATCTAACATTGAGCGTGAACAATAATCTCATATACAAAAATCTCGTGTCACACTGTAAGTTTACGAACTCTCCTTTTATATTATTTAGCGCCGTAAAATATTCTTGTTTTCATTGAAAACTCATGAACGCTGACGCGTTTATTGCAATCAAATTTATTACGTAATACACATAATTTGGTTCCGTCTAAACACTAACTCCTTATGCTTTTTCTGGTTTTTTAATAACATTAATTACAAAATAATTTGGTCCCGTCTAAACACTAACTCTTTTTGCTTTTCTCTGGTATTTCAATTTCATTAATTGCTGATGGAATAAATTCTAGTGCATCTACTTTTTTCACTTCCATTTCCTTGGTATCTTTCCTTTCTTGATCTTCTAACGCTTTCTTCCTTGTATTTCTTAATTCTTTTCTGTGTTGGACGTAGAAAAATCTGAAAATTAAAAATGCGTGATATCATGCTTTTATTGCAATTCAAAATTATTAGAAAAGTATTCGATAATGCATGTATGTAAGGATATTTGTTAAACTTTCACGAAAAACAACTAAATAGATTTGAATGAATTTTGGCTCACATGCATATTTCACTGTAACATAAGTTCGGTATGAATATAAATTAATTTTATAATGCTACAGAAGAGGTTAATTGAGTGCGTAATTCAGTTGCAGATCGATGTTCGTAAATAACCCCTTAAATTCACTTATCAGTAAGGTACTGATGATTTAAATAGGTATATTTTTAATTAAATTTATTTATTATTTATTAGCATTGATTCGTTACGGTTCTTTTTCGTTTTGATAAAATGTTCATTTATTGCTAATATTTGTAGGTATTCTGTTTTAAAGGTGTACAACTTACACAAGAACAATTCCAGGTGGTATGGCGATCACTCCACTAAAAATGAAGACGGCTCCGGGCAGCACGTGCAACGTCTGCATGTACATCCAGGAGTAGAACGGGTGGAACACCAGCGATGCCAAGGTTTCCGTCAGCGAGAATATTGAGTTCACCTTAGCTAGAATGTAAATAAATTATATTTAGTATATTTGATAGTTTTCCATTTATTTATGTAGCTTTAATGTATGTTTATCAATTAATGATTTAAACAGTTTTGACATAATGAGCACGAACAAACATGTATTTTAGAATTATAGATATTATATTATGTCTTCTAATACAGATAAATACCTAATGATATTTAAGTTACAACCCGATTACGAATGTACGAAAATAGGCCAGTCGTTAGTAGATCTTATAGCATTTTTAACAAATATAATCATAATACATATAATATAGTAACTCAGCATCCATAACACATCTTTCAGTTGAAAAATTGGCCGGAATAATTATTATAACAGGATGTGGACATCAAATATTTGTTCCATTGTTGCGTAAGATGCATACATATAGCATTGCAACTTAAATATAGGAAAAATACAGAAATAAATAAACGGGAACATCCCCCATTCTCAGTACCCAATGCAATGAAGATAATGATATAAACATGGATAATACAAACCTGTCTCCTGTTTTTCCACCAGTTTGGATATGATGGAACGAAGTGACGTGAAAGTGGTCGCGTTTAGCAGCTCGGCGACAGGCACTGTAATTATGAATGCAATTGAATTAATACTGCCAATGAACCGACTATTATTCAAATGGACATTATCATAATAAATCCTAGAGCGGTGTGGGTTACTGTTTTGGAATTGCGAGGTATTTGTATTAATTTTAAAATGTTTTTACTGGCTTTGAGTCGAAAGGCAATACGACCTAAAGGTTGTATGAAACCTTCTTCTGCTTTCTGTATGTATCTCGGTTTATTTGGAGCCGTAGCAACTCTTCTATCAACAGTCTCACTATCATTCATTCTCTTCTCTATCATATCTACTTTCTTGCAATCCATCCATCACTTCTTTGGCCTATCTCTTCCTATCCATCCATCAATCTTTAAACTGACCACGCTTTTATTCTTCATCCCTTTCAAGGTTTTATAACATTATTGCAACAAATCTGCCGACCCTTTTGCCCAATTACATTGTACTCAAGTTAGACTACATTGTAGTCGGCTTGTAGTCTAACGGATTAAGCTGAATATCAGTATTTCACGTGGAGCAACTGCAATCAGTACTCCACAACCCAGTACGAGGTAATACGTTACTCTTACTCTCTATAAAATTACTGCAACATTAATATTTAAACAGTCGATCTTACCCAAGTACATTTCGAGATCAGTCGTTACGAAGGCAGTCCATATGGAACCAATAAACTTGCTGATGACAGAAATGAGGCACAGCATTGAATCGTCGATCTGAAGACGCTTGCTTAGAATAGTAATCGAGAACATTGCACCTGAAAACATAAATAATGGCGTTTAGTTATCACTCGTGACTATAATTTTTTTTTTTTAATACTCAGAAGGGTGTGGCAGAGGTGTATAACACCCACAATCCACCTGTTATGTTATGGTTCTATGTAATACTGGTGGTAGAGCTCTTGTGAATGAGCTCGAGGGCGGCAGCACCACCGTCTCACCTTTAACCTACCGCCAAATAGTAGTGCTTCCATTACTGTGTTCCGGTTTGGTGGTGAGATCAGGCCCTGAAATTGCTGGCATATGAGGCATAACACCGTAGTCCTCAGCTGCAGCGACGCATCTATAATCTGCTTTTGTGGATTGTTGATGTCCATGGGCTGTACTCCATTTACCATCAGGTGGGCTACACGTTAGTTCGTATAATAGGCGTCGAGCTGGCTCAATGCCAATTCCATGTTGCTATTAAGAATTCCCTGACGGAAAAATAACACTTCTGCCCGTCCCACGAATCCAATCCAAAACTCTACGGTAAGACAAGCAACAGCATACGCAACCACTAGACTAACGATGCAGTAAATTTACTTTATACTTTTATACAGCGTGTTTGATGCATCGTTTGCCAAATTAAATTTGCTAAAAGGTATCCTTAGCTAAAGTTTAAATAACCCCAAACTCAATTTTCATGTCTAACGTTTTTTTTTGCATTAATTATTAAGATTTGAAAAAACAACAAATCAGATTTTGAAACTGATGCTTCGTAAACATTGAAACTAGCACCAAGTTTCGAGGCTATATCAGCTATTTAAAAAAAACTATTAAAGCGATCACGATTTCTTTGAATTATCACAGCAGTCTACTTGATTTTATTATATTTAAAAGCATGAACGATACATTTTTTAAGAGTCGTTTGTCAAAATCAATGCACAATGAAAATGCAAATGCATGAAAGGAGCCTCCCCGAGTGACGTACTTAACGATTCCCTACGTCCGGCGCACCCTGGGCAATTCGGGAGCCCTACAAAGCGAATTGGCTAAGCTTTCACTACGATGGCAAGTCAAAATAAAATTTGATTCAGCCATCGACACGACGAAGAAGAAGAAGAATGCACAATGGATATAATGTTGTCATAATACTGTTGTGTTGTATAATATATATATACCTAGTTGAAAAATATTCGAATATACTGTTTATAATTGAAGGCCATAGACATATCCCCATAGACCATGTTCAGTAAACAATTGTAGACAAATTATAGGATTTTGGTCTTAATAAAGACCCATTTACACGGTGCGAGTTTTAAGTCAATTATCTTGTCATTTTGATATTTTTAAGTAAGTATTTAGGCATGGGGTCCGAGCGCCCGGCTGCTTTTTAAAGATATCACAAAAAGATTAATCGATACGACTCGTGACCAGAGGGCTGGTTTCTACTTGGCTCGAAGCATAAGCATTGCCATACATCGTGGCAATGCTGCCAGCCTTCTGGGCACGATGTCGGCCTTTGACATCGATGCGGAGGAGTTTTTTAATGCTGTATAAAGATTTGTAAATATGTTTTTATATTTTTTATGTATATTGTATATAAATATTTTTCTTAATTCAAAATGTATAGTTGTAAATATTTAAAATCTTAGTTTATTATAATGTATTAAAAATATAAAATGTAATGTGTCAGATGGGGCGACACGCAGAGAAACACAGGATTTTTTTTTTTTTTTTTTTTTAAACACTATTTTATTGACAGCTTAAACACACTCGGCCGCGTACAGAATCGGTCTGCTGTCTCGGCAAGTCAGTCTTGTCGTCCTATTCTTTTTCTGGGGTGCATGAAAGGAGCCTCCCCGAGTGACGTACACAACGATTCCCTACGTCCGGCGCACCCTGGGCAATTCGCGAGTTCGCCAAAGCGAATTGGCTAATCCTTTCACCACGATGGCTAGTCAAAATTAAATTTGACTCAGCCATCGACACGACGAAGAGATTCTTTTTCTATTCGTCTTTTAAATTTAAATATTATGTCAGTCCAACTGGCCAGCTTCGCCAGCCAGTGTCAGTCAAAAAGTCCACAACAGTGTCTCTTAACAAAGTAATTCTTTGAATGATCTTTCTAATATCAAGAGGTATTTCGATAATACATAAAAGTAAGTGTTAGAATAGAAATTGCCACGAGAAACTCGCCTCGTATAAATAGGCCTTAATCCTATAATGCCTGTTTTTTACGAATGACGCAAGCTAGACGTAAATATTTGTTATTTGTTATTAATGTTCAACGATTTTCGCAACAGTTACTCTATAATCAAACCATGATTAGAGTGATTTTAAACATTTTTAGGTGAATTAAAATAATGACAAACAGTTTATAATATCTAAATGATTTTCAAAAACAGACAGAAGGATAAAAGTTTACAAAATAAACCTATTTTGCTTGCCCACAGATAAAAACGTAATATTTATTATATGTGATGACAGAGTTATTACCTTAGGTCCAAAAAAACTCATAGAGACGGTCTCTATGAGTTTCTTTGGACCTAAGGTGGTGTTTTTACCGATTTCACCGACTCAAAACTGTTCCGTTTTGATGATGAATTCAAATCAAAATTGACACAAAGATGTTCCATTAAAGGTGCTCCCACACTGTTTTTGTTTTTTAAATTTCTGTATTTAATAATAAAATACATTGATTTATGTACTAATCTAGTGTAAGTTTAATCCTAGATGTACAAAATATTATTATTGTACATCTAGGATTAAACTTACACTGCTCCCACACTGCAAGAATTATAATGTAACATTGCAGACTCGAATTATACTAGTGGAGAACTGAGCATTACTTATAGCGCACAACCTGTATACAATCAGGAAGGCAGTTTGTAATGGTCAAAATGAATCTGCAACGTTACATTACAGGATATTAATACGTCCGTCTCTCTTGCTCTCATACGTGCCGTATGCACAAATGCATTCTCTGTCGCTCGTAAAAAGTTTGTCTTCAAAAGGCCCAAAGAACTGTGCCTCTATAAATACGTCAAAGCTCAATGACCGCACAATCCACAAATAGTGACATTTGACTTTTTGGAGATCACACGCTACACAAGCATCCCTAGCGGCAAATTCATACGCGATAGTCCTCATTGATAAAATTATGTTGCTATCAGATACCAAAAAGGCGCGTGGTAAGGCCTTAGCTTAACAAAAGGAACGTTATAACGAGTTTACTGTTGACTCGTCTTACCTATATTATACTTAGAAAGAAAGTAAGTATATAATACACACCAAATGAATGTAGTATAATAGAATAGCTGATGAAGACACCAAACTTGACCATGTCCCAGTTGAGCCGGTTCCTGACGAAGAGGTAGTATACTGAGTGCTCAGCTGAAAGTGAAAAAAATAACATAGTTTCAATGTGCGCTGTGATACCAAATGAAGGGCACAGAGGGCAAAATTAGTTTGAGCGGACTGCAGCTATGATTGTATCCATAAAAATAACATAACATAACATTATACCTATACTACCCTGAAGGTGAGTGGCAGTGGCAGAGGTGTACAACACTCACATTTCACCTGTTATGTTTAAGGACCCATGGGATAGGGAGCGAACTTATCCTAATTCACCGGGCACAATTCCAACTCCGCGCTGCTATTGTGAAGATCCTGGCGGAAAGTTCAAAAATAACACTTTGCCCGTCCCGGGAATTGAACCCGAGACCTTTCAGTAAGAGCCACTAGACTATCAAGGCATGGATCCATAAAATATAGTTTATATTCTAATAAAGACTTTGTTATGCTACTATGACAGTAATTATTAATCTCACCAGTCTTTGAAACAATTGCGGTATCTAGCATTAAGGCTAAGATTTTTAGAGCATACTTGAACTTAGAATAGAATATGCTATAGTGACTTAAAGACAAACGCATTGTTTTGTTAAGGGTAAGACTAAGTACGCTATATGGATCTCAGCCAGATTGTTGGCACCTGGAATATATTACATATTCCCGATAATTGATTTGCCATTAATCCATTTATAATTTTGCCTAAAGCTCACTGCACCAAATCGCAAACATTTTTCACGTCATCGAGCAGATAACTTTGAGCACTGTTAGAGGTAATTGCAAATTCAATTCTGTTTGTATTTGTTTAGGTATCGGTAGGCTAGAACCAGCGCATAATACACAACATTATTGACTGATAATTTGGCTAATACACAGATATATTGGGTATCGGTTAACAATGCAAAGTTAATTGTAAGTAGACCATTATGGTTGTTTATTTGCTTTTGATAACAAAGTAATTTTCTCTATTTATTACATAACATTAACCAGAATGGTGAGGAAGAAGTGTTTATATATATATATATATATATATACTAGTAAGAACCGATCTTCTTAACATACCGTTAGCCAAAACTACTTATCGACAGAATTCATTTATTGTAAGAGTTTGTCGAACTTTTAACAACGAGTGTCGTATGGTTGAACTTGACTTATTTAATACTAATATCGCTAAGTTAAAAAAAGCTATTAGTAACATATTTTTTGATTCACACCTAAATTAGGCATTTCTTGTGGATATGTATTATCTTCTCTAAGTTTAGAATAATTTATATTTTTATGTTGCGTGTGTGTGAAAATGTTATTCATTTACTAACAGTGGAAACTTGTAATTGGCCATGTTCTATTATGTATTATCACAATATCTTGTACTAGCTGTAAGTTTTCCTAAAATATTAAAATAAAATAAAATAAAATACATATTTTCCCTGATATGTTTAGGTGTCACGCGCAAGGATCTATTCAAGGATGAAATCAAGAGTCGATCGATAAATAGTTATGTCTTTTGGTAATGATTTTTAATAAAAAAATCCTATGCAATTATATTTAAACACGATGATTGAATAGAATATTTAAATTGAGTGGTCCTTTTGGCAATTAAAATGTATTATACAAGTATTATTGTGATATTAAGAGTTTTCCCGTTATTTTCTAAATAACAAAGCCAAATTTACCGAAATTATTAATAAAAACATCTGTATTGTTTTTTCGTATACCTATGCTAAATAGAATTTTTGGGAAGTGACTTAAATTTAATAAATTTTGCAGTATTCGTATCTCTAACATGAAGTAATGTTTACTTACAAGAAGAAGGTCCGTAAAGTAAAAACACGATGAACAGCGTCAACAACACCTTGGTCTTCTTATTGCCCGGTCTTTCGTGGCAGGCTACAGATACCGTGTCTGCAATGTGAGACACATTGAAGAAAGACACGTTTGATTGGTCCTTACGCTCAATCTGAAAACAAAATATTGTTTTATTTTTTACAATAAGAAGGTATTTTTTTCCAATTAAAATGCTTCCTAAGTTCCACCTTGGTCTAGTAGGTCTCGAGCTCGATTGCCCTGAAGACAACAGTTTTATTTGGTTTGGTTTCGTCAACGTCAGAAAATTCTTAATAGAAGCACGGAGTTAGAATTGAGCCCAGTGAATGGCGATAGGTTCTAACCAAATGGTACCTAAACATAACAGATGTAATACACCCTTCTAGGTAATAAGGACGTGATGTTATAATATCATAAATATATAAATACATGTTTATATTTTCTTGTGAGCGTTGATCTACTGTGGTGTTCTTTCTGGCAGAGACTAGCTGAAAATCAGTGATGTACATTGCGCGCAGCAAATAATGAGCCAGATCCTTTGCCACACATTTTCTGTGAACTGTTTTATTTTCTCTAATTGTAATAGATACAATGTGTGGTGAATAAATGGTTTAAATGGTTTAAATAAAAACAGAAATGAAATTCCTTTGCTTGCATCTACCTCCTTTAGCTTGTTACTCGTATTATATTATTCGAGAATGTGGTTATTAAATCGCAAACGTCACGAATATTATAACTGAAATGCTAAAAACGTATGTTATGTTAATAATGTGTCATTACAATTCAACTAGAAGTATTTCTACGTATGTATAAATTTTGTTAGTAAGAATTGTTATTGCTTCGACTTCTTATATTTAATAAACATAAGAATATGTGGGTTGTTTTGTTTTTAAGGGCCGTTATAACCAAAAGGTGATTGGTAAACATTATTATATTAATACACTAGCCCCCCCCCCCTCGTTTCGCTTCGTACTTAATATTTATGCATAATAGAAGCAGCGATAGCCAGAGGTAGACCGAAGCACTGCTAAGTCAAAGGTTTCGGGTTCGAACCCACGGCACACACCTCTGTCAATTCAAACCGGTATAGTTATTTCATGAAACTTTTGTCGAAAATACATTTTGTAATTTTTTGTCTGTTTGTTAGCCGATACAAACAGACAGACAGACTAAAAATTACAAAATGTATATATCCAAACATAAATGTATAATGTAAAATGTAATAAATGTATCCAAACAGCTGGACCAATCTAGATTAATTAAAAAAAACTCGCATCAATAATAATCATGTTTGCATCAAGATTGACTGTGTAAATGTTGTCAAAAGAAAAAAAAGAAATATTATATGTGATGTTATAATTTTATATGCATTTTTAACATTAAAAGTAGCTCCCCGTGCACTTAGATCATTAGAACTACGCCATGAATTTAATAACGGTTTTGACCAATAGATAAGCAGATTCACGAGAAAGATGTTTATATACATATACTACATAACAACATTATGACAGCGATGGACCTTTCCGATAGTACACAACAATAGTACTCAATCAAATGGGCTCTTTGGTGAAGTTGTCGCCGAGCAAACCACGACCATTTCGAGAAGTACTCGAAAGTACTCAAGCCAGATTTCTAAAGACCCTGTTCGTTCTGAAAAAGGACTAAACTGTCTCGCTCTGATGTATTTATGATAACTGTTTATAAATCATTTTTGTTTACCTCGAAGTTAGAAATAAAATGTATACCTACTATTAATAATTTTAAAGGATTTAAAAATATTAATGGTATATATTTTATTACTACTACTTACTTAATATTATAAATACGAAAGTAACTCTGTCTGTATGTTACGCTATCACGTCTAAACTGCTACACGGATTTCTATGAAAAGTGGTATGAATTTATACTTCACCGACCCGAGAAAGAACTGGATTTCATCGACTTTCAAACCACTCGAACGCAGCCACGTGCAGAAGCTAGTGTAAAATGGATCGTTAAGAAAATGTTGTAATCCTTGAATGAATTAAGTATGGATGGGCAGTCAAGTGTTTAGTTTCTAATTGCTGATATTATAGCAACGTATAATGACATTGAACTTGATATTCTTTAACGTAAGTTGACAAGGTTACAGTACGTTATTTAAAGTTATCGAAGCGAGACATTTATAATAAGATACAATAATAGACAGAATAAGACCTTGCAGCGAGACATAGGTGTTTGTTTGTCACTTTGTGTTAGGTTCGACACACACCAAAAGCGCGTCGAAGCGCAGCGAAGCGAAGCGCAGAAACTCTACGCTACTACTACTATGGAATTCGCCGGTATTATAGTTATGAAAATAAAGTTAAAATTCATATGACACTAAAACTGCGCTTCGCTTCGACGCGCTTTTGGTGTGTGTCGACCCTTAGTTCTTGTTTCTTACCTACATAACAGTGCTATCCTCGTGCGTGCATTATATATGTGAAAGTTTGTGCGGATTCGAATGTGTATTATTTACCCTCTTACGCAAAAACTGCCCGATCAATTTTGATGAATTTTTATACACAATAGCTTAAACCAGATCCACATGTAGCGTACGAAGGTTAACGGATGGTTTCGTTGGGCTTATTTTGGATGGCTTAACGAACGCCACCGAATCCGTTTTTGTCACTGCCACACTTGGGATTGCCAGCGAATGCCAAACAAACGATCGATGGCGTTCGCTTATCCGTTCAAACTACTCTTAATAAGAACCAAAGAACTCGTTCGTTGGCCTTCGTTCGTTAGTTGTGGACTACCGTGTCCACAACTAACTTTTATACATTAACATCTAAGCTACTTTGGATCGGAAGAATAAGAAATAACGCATACACGTGCGTACACATTAGCATGTTGCGGCCGGTATAGTTGACAAACTTAGCTTATCTGCCGCCACTATCCTTCAGGTATTTAATCATCTTATCAAGATTTATATCATACCCTCAAACACGAAAAATTCACGAACATTGAAAAACGTTCCAGTTTTGAATTTAAGGGCTAACCGTGTATTTTATGGTCAAGAGCACGATATTATAGTGAGACTTTTGTGTCCGTTTGTCTGTTTGTACGGCCATTTTGGTGTTCTCGGACCGCGAGCATTCGCTTGTAACATAGTATAAATAGTAAGTTATCTTCGAACAAAGGTACATCGCGCCGTTTGTATGTACGCGTAGCGCTTGCCACGCCCCGGGTTCATGTACGTACGCACGCACACTACGCCGCTCGGCCAGTTTCTCGGTCAGCGGTAGTGCGGGCCGTGCCATTACTGTGAGCGGTCGCTGTTTGTTTAAAAAATTATGTACGGTTACGCGCTGCACTGCAAAATGTCTTCGCGAGTCAATAGATATTATTGTGAAGTTTATGGTTGTTCAAACGACACTATTTCAAACCCAGAATTAACGTTCTTTAAGGTAACCTCTGAACACAAAAGGTGAGTTAATAAAATACGTATTTGGTAATAACTACTAAATACTTAATAATAATGTAGTATGTTTTTTAAACGCCGCCGTGCCGTTGCCTCTTTGGTTTATTTATTTCACAAAATTGATGTTACAATTTTGTGATGTGTTATTAAATTATTTTTATTTTAACCGATATTAAAAAGGAAGTTCTCATAGTCTGTATGTATGTTGGTCTGCAATTATCTCGCATTTGGCTGGTTTTAATGTAGTTTTCAGAAGAGAACCTATATGTTAACCTGTATGTACTTATAAGATATTAAGTTAGAGTTTTTGTTTTATTTGTACTGTGTTAATCTTAAGGTAAATTTTAGATTAGTAAACTAGATGATTAAGTATATTGTAGATTTGTAGTTATACATCCATTGCATTAGGTTATGTTTACCTGTAATGATGGCTCTGTATTTATGTAAATAAATAAAAAAAATAAAACAAAAAAATGTTGAGAAAATTCTCGAGGTTTTAGGTATTTTAACCGACTTCAAAAAAAGGAGGTTCTCATTTTAGTTGTAGTTAAAGTTAAAAGAGAGAAGAACATGGTAGTTTTTTTTTTACTGTAATGGTAGGTAAAGTAGGTATATGCATGTAACTGCCTAGTGTTTACTAATATTATAAATGCGAAAGTTTGTAAAAACTATGGATGTATGTTTGTAACTCTGTCACGCAAATGAATGTGTGTTACTCAATGTTTTTTTTTCTTTTTTAGATGTTTACAATGGCTTCGTCTCATCGACCGTAAGGACTTGATAGGAAAAATTAAAAATTATCATCGTGTATGTGAAGTTCATTTTAGCAAAGAAGTGGTAAAAATAAATACACAACGCAAATTATTGGCAAAAGATTCTGCAATAATTTAAAATATCAATCTGACAAGTGACAACCCTACGCCTCGAGCAAGTTTAGGTATCGTGCGCTCCTAAACGCCGGGAGTTGGCGTACTTATTTATTTTTACTATGCTTGTAACGTTATGTAAAGGTTTAAATACTACACCAGTTAGCAAGGAGAACAGATCATACAACCTTTCATGATACAATACGAAATTTTGTGCAAATTTTTTTTCGTGACAGGTAAATGCTCCTGTTCCACCTTGAATGTGGAAATTTTATCCTTCTTTGACCTACATCTGAAAAGTTTATCTACGTTAATAAGTAAAGTATTATAAGACATCAGATGACTCTTTAAAACAAATATCATCACAATGATCTACTCGCATATTCAAAACTGTAGTACATTAGATAGTACTCGTGGATACTTGAATGAGTACTTTCTATATTGTTATCTATCTACCATTATTATTTTGAGTAGTTTATTTATGTAACAAAGTCGATGTTTTAGAGCTATGCCTGAGGCACCGCAGAAATTCAACAATTTGATCCGAAACTAAAGCTGAAATCAAATATTGTTTCTTTTTTTTTTTAATCATTCTCTTCATATAATGAAAAACAACAACACACAGCAAAACTCCATGGTTATGGCCTAAATAAAACCAAAAAATCCATCCCGATAGGCCATTCCGGCCCAATTGTTAAAACCAGAGTGTCAAAAACTCTTTAAACCCGTCCGCCGTCAGTTTAGATTGAATATTTTTACTGTTGAAGCTTGATAATATAATCTTATTAGGTGCTGTACTCATCGCTAGCAATCTGCGTTCAGAATTCCAAGTTCTGCGTTCTCTGTAATAACAGCATTTGCAATAAATAAATAAATATATATTTCACATCTCACACACAACGCCATCTAGTCCCAAACTAAGCAGAGCTTGTAATATGGGTACTAGAATAACTGATACTAATACATAATATATACTTTTCTTTTGTAAATACATACTTATTATACATATAAACACCCAGACTAAGACAAACCCCCATATTCATGCACACAAAGATTTGTCTTAAGCGGCAATCGAACCCACGACCTCGGCGTCGCAGGCAGGTACACTACCCACTCCGCCATCCGGTCGCCAGTTTGCAATGTCTGAGAACTCTCAAGATTTGCCCGAGTTTGAGTTCTGAATCAAACGCGCATGCGCAGAACGCAATGCTCGGAACTGTGACTCCAAACCAATGGGCAAAATAGAAATACTAAGATGATCAAGTAATTTTAGTGGTTATTTAAAGCAAGTAATTCAAAACACTTAAGGAAACTGGAGATACTAGTAGGCTAGGCTAAGCTAGTAGAGACGCCGGATGTCTCTCATTGTTCTATATATCGTTAATGGATCATTGAAGACTAGTGTCATAATGTTTGTGGGAGAATAATGATTCACATAGACTCGATGTGAATCATTATTCTCTATGTCATAGAGCAAGGCTGAATTCACCTCAGCAACTCGAAAAGTCGTACGTTGCGAGAGCAAAACTCGAAGCAAAACTTGATTTTGCTCTCGCTCGAAGCTAAGTTGAGTTTTATTCACTCCTCGATTTTTTTTATGGAACACATCCTTCACACCACGTCACCCCAAATTAGGCAGAACTTGTACTATGGGAACCTACTATTTCGAGCTGCTGAGGTTAAAAGTTGTATGTGTGACACGAGATAAAAGTTATTTACATTTCGTCTACGCTCAAGATTCTAGCTAAGAATCTTTCGTTACTCATAATCAGCACTCAAAACGACAAAAGTTAACTTTGTTCTCTTTTTGCACTAATAACTATTTATTGAGTAAGGATATTGGCTAATTGGCTAGATAACTTCTCGCTACGACTAAGAGCGGAGCAGTAAAAATATGATACAAAATCGGCGAACATTTATTCCATTTGTATGCTCTAGTGTGCGAAGAGCAGTCAGAAAAGTGTGTAATTATAATACTGTACCTAGTTTAAAGAATTCCACGCGTACAAAGTCGCGATCAACAGCTAGTTATATTAGGTCTTTACCTATGAAATTGCCGTTTTGTATGAAAAAAAAAAAAATATTTTTTTAAAAGGCAATGCCCAAAAACTGTATCGCCAAAACCCTTGTGTCACGAATATAAGATAGTAAATAATTTCTAGTTTTGTGTATGACGATTATCTAGTAATAAGAGACATAACTTAAGCGGGATTTAATAAACAAAAGGAACTTAAATAGTAATAAATAAAGTAAATAGGAATTTAAACATGAAGGATGAACTAGAATATAATTTTGTTTTTATAGAATTATCACGTTTTTTGCACTTGTTTTCTAACTTTTTTCATGACAACCCAGCTTACTATGAAAATATCCGGCTTAAAATTAAACTTTCATATTATTCTATTTATTTATTTATTTATTTATTTAATACTTTATTGTACACAAAAGATTACAAAGAAATATACATAAAATAGTAATTGAATACAAAAGGCGAGCTTAACTCAGTGCTTGAGTTCTCTTCCAGCAAACCTAGAGCAATAGAGGAGACGATGATGCCATAGAGGGCAAGATAAGTGTACAACTTTAGAGGAAAGTACCAAGACAAATATAACTAAATCCACATACATATTTACATCCTAATACATATATTATTATTATAATATATACATATATAAATAACATAAACATAATATATATTATAAATATATAAAAATATACATACATATATATTTATTCAATATCAATAAATGAAGAAAGAAAATCTACATACAATACAGCAGTTTTTATCTTGACAAAGCCACGGAATATATAGCACAGCAGCGATAAACAATCCCATAGTCGATTGGTCATACCCCTTTAAACAAATTAATTTGAAATTAGAATTCTTAACCAAACAAAAAATATTTTGATTTGAAATGGCCAGTACTGCAGAACAGCAATTTCATAGGTAAAGACCTATTATTATACGGACTTGATATGGCTTGTATATAACCAATAAACTGATTAAACGTTATCGGTGTCCTCCTTACTAATTAAACATAGACTACAATATGAAAGTTGTAAACAATATATCATAGACAATATTGAGCAAATAGAACTATCAGAGAATAACATCATTAAATTGTGCTGTTACAATTACATAATGATAATAATTAATTAACGTAGATGTATCTGCAACAATTAATAGAGTTAATCCTCGTGTTAGTTACTAGCTATGTACGGCAATTAATAGTAGTCTATGTTATTTCTTAGCTATTGAGTTACCTTCACAAATTCAAATTTAATATCTTGTTCTCGAAATGCTGGCTTATATTTTGCCAGCGAAATGCTGCCAGCATTTTGGGAACGAGGCCTTCTGACAGTGACTTATTGAGTTTAGATTAAGTTATTAGACTATTTTAAATAAAATCCAATATGTATATTTTTCTGTAAATATCTGAAACGGCAAAATACTTTGATAGTGTCTTGCACGGTGATTACTAAAAAATGTTTCATGTTGTTTTATAATGACAATATTCAGCAATAAAAATGAATCGCCAATCCCAACATCCTTGCCAAATTATATAATTATAAATATTCCTCTTTAACATTTCTATTTCCCCTATACCTTCCTGGCATATTTTCTTATTATATATCTTATTATATACCCATTATTAACAACTATAATTTTTAAATATCTATTGAAAAACGTGATAATAGATTTTTTAAAATTTCGAATTGAAATTTTTTGATTAATAATAAGAAAATACTTAGTTTCTTTTTTTAACAAGGTCTATAGTTTACCTTAGAAATGTTAATTTGTTTTTTGTTTACTATTTATAGTATAGTAAAATTAGTTTTGTTACAATGATATCATACCTAGCCTTAAGATTAATTGGTACTGTAGTTAGAAAATTTATAATATAATGATTCAAATTATTTTGTATCTAACACTAATATTATTTTTTGTATTTTATAAGCATAATATCAAGCCTGAAGTGTAGGCGTGACGTTATGTTATGTAGAAGACCAGAAGGGTGTGGCAGAGGTGTACAACACCCACATTTCACCTGTTATGTTTAGGTCCCATGGGATAGGGGGTGAACCTATCGCCATCCACCGGGCTCAATTCCAACTCTGCTATTAGAAATCTGCTATTGAGAATTTCACGAATTACATTTTACCCGAGCCGGTAATCGAACCCGAGACCTCGCGGTGGAAGCGCATACGCTAACCACTGAACCATCAAGGCAATTTATTTAAATAATGTATCTGAAATCTTACATTACAGGCAAACGACGCCCGGATGGCAGAGTGGGTAGTGTACCTGCCTGCGACGCTGAGGTCGCGGGTTCGATTCCCGCTTAAGACAAATCTTTGTGCGCATGAACATGGAGGTTTGTCTTAGTATGGGTGTTTCTATGTATAATAAGTATGTATTTACAAAAGAAAAGTATATATGTATTAGTATCAATTATTCTGGTATCCAGTGTACAAGCTCTGCTTAGTTTGGGGCTAGATAGCGTTTTGTGTAAGTTGTGAGATTAAAAAAAAAAACATAAATCAGGTCGTTCAGAAAAGCGATATTGTAACGTAAGTTTCAAAATCGAATCTACAACGTCACATTACAGGCGAATGTCCGCAGTGAGGCAGTACGAAAAATATTGCCGATAGATATTTCCTATAGATAGAAAAGTCTAAAAAGGTTATTAAGACTTTAAATTACCATGTATATAGGAAATACAGGTGCGAACAGTAAGTACTTATAAGTAATCTTTACGATTACGATATACGTTTTATAATCAGTCAAGAACTACAGAATGAGTACAAAATGAGTACTACAATTTATTGATGAGGCAAAAATATTAATCTAATATTTATCGATAAAATATAAATGACGCTGACGTAATTTATTTTATTATCTATATTATATTATTTTGAATATCACTTTTAATGAAAGATTGGGCAGCATGTTTAATATTTGGGATAAACTAAAAGTACCAGTAGACCAGGTGTTCTCTCACTTTATATTTTTTAGTGCACTACCCAGTAAGTTATTGATATCGTGATAGGGTATAATATAATCATTAAAAGACTAGAGAGCAAAATGAAGATTATGCCATTTGCGTCAGTATAGTTATTTATTATTTATTTTAAGAGTCACTTGTAAAAGGCTTATGTTTATAATGTTGCGATGCGCGTATACACGTGTATAATGCAGCGTGCCGGAGTGTCGACATCGATATTTTCCATTCTAGTACCAATGTGCTTAAAAAATTATGTGCAATGCATTTTTTGGCGATATAACCAGCAATATAACCAGTACAAAGTGATACGATACTCTTTGTAAGTCTAGATTTCAGACTTTCCGGCCTACGACTACCATAGCTTCATAGATCTTCACTGACCGTCTACCTTTACCGACGCGACGTCTAATACTCTCTGAGGTACGAAGGATGGTCACCCATAAATGGCTAAGCACAACTAGCATTGCTTCACCTATAAGATAGAACAGTCCGCGCTTCGCCTTAGCCACGAGCTTCTAACAAAAACAATACAAAATATACTTGCGTAAACAGAATAATTTAATCCATTTTGTTCACAATATGATTTTACACTACTTAGTAACAGCTTATTAATGACTCGTTATTTTTAGATACTCATAATGATACCATTTTGTATGTACTATTATCTCGTTTGCTTTGAGTCATCCATAATCTTTAAAGAAGCCACAATTTGGCTAAATAGCTTTGTTGTAAGGTAAAGTACTTAATTGCTGACTATTAGTAAACATTATTAGTTAACGAAGTACAGGGTGCCTGGCACATCGTTTGCCAAGTTAAATAGGCTAAAAAGCAGTTTTAAGTTTTAACATCCCTAACTCACCTCACCGGATTTTTATGTTGATAATATTTTTTAGAAGTTGTGAATGAGTTGAAAATACTTAGCATCATTTTTTTTCAATAAAAAAGCGACTTGAATTTTACTTACAAATTCAAAATCGTTCAAAAAGGTACGGTGTGGATGCAACATAGTAACACTTATTAAAAGCAAAAAAAATATAATAGACTTAATACAGTCACCGTTACAAAACCCTTATAAACTTTATTTTCGTAAGAGTTTTTTTAAGGATGGTATTTAAAAGTGCTTCAATTTATTCCCATATAATTTAACTAATTTTGCCTTTGTTCCACCAAATATACTGAATGTGCACCAAAATATGTTCACTAACATATTTCATAGTGAGCACCTATTTAAGAACTGTCGCAAATTTGTAAAAATAGTACTACACCTATTTTAAAAACAGATTGATTCTAGCTGTGTTATGGTCGCAGTTCTAACCTAACCTAACCTACTACTTTACCCATAATTATTATTGACCTATGCTATAACTATAGCTTTTATTTTGTGTAACAATCAGGAATATTTGGTGCACGAGAAGTATTTTTCGTGGAAAAAAGTGTTATATCTTGGTGATAATTTGGAATTTGTTTGGTGTAACATATTTTGTTGGCCGAGTAGTTTAATTATAGCAAAATAATGAAACGGGTTTAAGAATAATATTTTAGAAATGCGTACATAGGTGTTACCTTTAGATTTTTGGTGAACACAAAAATATTATCCTTTTTTTAACCGGTGTAAATTAACTCCGCCCACGTCTAGAACCTGTGATTTCAACAATGTCGCTATTTTGCACAGCTTTACGTCTTTTTGAAGGAATTAACATGAAGACCACTAGAAACTAAAAATATCTATTTCTGTAAACTACATTAGTCATTTAACTTGATATCGCTAAGTAAAACCTGCCTGCGACACCAAGTTCGCGGGTTCGATTCCCGCTTAAGACAAATCTTTGGGTGCATGAACATGGGAGTTTGTCTTAGTCTGGGTGTTTCTATGTATAATAAGTATGTATTTACAAAGTAGAAGTATATATGTATTAGTATCAGTTATTCTAGTACCCATAGTAAAAGCCCTGCTTAGTTTGGGACTAGATGACGTTGAGTGTAAGTTGTGAGATAATTAAAAAGAAAAAAAATCTCGTGAAGAAACAAATACAGACTTGTTTAACATACTACTCATTTGTTCAGATCCTGTCATAATAATATGTACTACAGGTACTACAGGCAATTGGTAAAAGTAGAGGTAGTATTTAAGGCAGTTAACTTACTTCCTCTACTTTTACCAATGAAATTACACATTTTTTTTTAGCAAATATAATATTTTTTGGCATATAAATAGACCCTTTCCGTATCTTTCTCTTGTAGCTGAATAGGTACGTGTGTGGGTGTCTAATAAATATACCATTCGCACATATTTTCTTTCGATAAAATGTTTATTCCAACCAAAAAGGAGCAAATGGAACACGGTGTGTCGTATCCATTTGGTATGTTCCTAAATGAAATTAGCTTGTTTACTCTAACCCAAAGTCAACGTTACCTAATTAACACAGATAAAACAGTGTAATCTCAGATTAGTAAAAACATTGTAAAAACAAACACTTGGATTACTGACAATTCAAATAAAGTGTGTGTATTGTCGACTTAATAATATATGTATATTCCAGTACGCTACCGCGAAAATTGATCTATTTTTGCAGTAAGCAATAGAAAAATTGCTTCCAAAGGCTTGTTTGTAATAATTGGATCATTTTATTATTTATTTATTTGATTAAAACGGCTACAGGAACCAATTATAATAATCACAATTTATATTAAAAAACAAGTGCGTGTCGGGCCACACGCAATAGGGTTCCATAGCTAGTCGTAACAACATATTTAGACTTAAAAGTGATTTATTATTGTTTAGTTTTAGAAATCATTAGCAGTTCGTAAGATGTTAAATAATACTTTAATAAATAACTATTAATTATAAAACTGTTTGGAGACCCTAATAAACATAAATAAATATAAACGTACCGATTACCGACAAATAGCCAAAATACCAACATTTTTTCGCCAACAAAAATAACTTTGTTTTTCATAGTGTTTTATGGAATTTGTATTAATAACAAAGTTATAATTTGCGGTTGCTGAAAAAGTGCTATATCTCAAAAACTGCCGACTGTATCTCATTCAAAACAATTTTGGTTGAAAGTTTTTATTAAGATCTATAATATATATATTTTTTAGATTTTTCACTCCTGTGGTTTAAAAGTTAGAGGGGGGGGGACACTCATTTTAGCACTTTGAAAGTGTCTTTCTTTGGAACGATTGACATTGAAAAAAAATGGTTCTAGAAACCTCAATGTAATTTTAAAGACCTATCTATATATATCTTTGCTCAGCAGTGGGACATCATGGGTTAGAAAAAAAAAAAATCTATGGACACCCCCCACGTATAGGTATAATGAAAAAAAATAAAATTGTTTTAGTTCAATGTATGAGCCCCCTCCTCTAATATTATATTTTTTTTTTTGTGTAAAAATCGTAAAGCGGTTAACAGAATACATCTACCTACTTAGTTTGAATTGTGTAGTCCTAATAGTTTCGGAATAAAATGACTGTGACATACGGACGGACAGACAGACAGACAGACATGACGAATTTATAAGGGTTCCGTTTTTTGCCATTCGGCTACGGAACCCTAAAAATATTACTGATATTCACAAAAATTTGGCATACTTAATTCAATAATTTTGATATGATATTTTTAGTAAATCATTATACTCTACCTATATTTTTTTATAATTACAGTGATAATCAAAATTTGAAACACATTTTAAAGACTCGCGTTACAAATAGTTTATAGCGCATTAATAATTAGGGACGTGTGTTTACATTTTTTATCAAGGCATAAAAAGATGTCTTGTTTCACATTGTATATCAGCAGACTGTCAAATTTGTCCTCAACTATCATTATAATAGGGAAAAGTAATCGTAAAATACTAGCACAAATAAAATGGATTAGGTATATAAGTAATGATTAAACTGTAAACCATACGATAGCAGTATTTATAATCAGTAGCATATCTAATTTTAATGACACGATAATACACTTACCACAGGTTGTCCTTTGTCTCGAAGCCACTGGTCAGGTTCTTTTAAGCAGAAGGTTCCGTATAGCAGAACCAGGATGAACACCCCAGTAGTCATAGAGAAGATGCCATAGTACCCCATTCTCTGCAGCAAGAAGCCACTGAGTCCAATACCCACGGGAAAACCAACGGTCATGCAGAAGTTGACCAAACCAACTCTGAATGTCCTAGATTCTTCCGAAGTAATATCACTTATGTAACTGAAGACACCAAGGAACATAGTCACCCAACTGCCAGTTATTGCGGGGAACAACGTCTCTAGAAACACAGTATATTGCACAGGAATTTCGTAGAAGAAGTAGACATTTAGTAAATTGTTCAACGACGTTAGCACTTCTCCGTAAATTGGCAACATTATACAAATCTTTCTCTTCCCCGTTCGGTCACTCCATGCACCCAGGAACAAAATGATGATACATGGTATAGCCGTGTTTATCACGCCCTTCCAGATGTCTATTGAAGAGATCAGTTTTTGCACTTCTTTTTCATATTCCGAGTAATTGTTGCTTGTCTTTTTTACCAGAGCATCGCAGACTTCGTCTCCAAAGTCTAAATTAACACGACATGCCTTATCCAAGTTGAGATTTCCCATAGCAAACCTTGATATAACGCTGGGTATGATCAAACCTGCGAGCAGAGGCTCAACAGTTATATTATCTTTTATGTATCCTATTTTTTCCGAAAACGTTTTATTCTTAAACAAGTGTTGGTTATCATCTTTGTTCAGTAGTTTTTCCTCCACGACCACTGGTTTTGGTTTTTCGTCAGCCATTTTGATTGTTTTATCACTGCACTGTTTGTTTACTTTATATCACGTCCATTGTTTATAAACACTATTTGAACACAACCGATTGTCACTGTTGCAATGATTGATTTCATATCATGAGGAGTAAGCAAGATAGAATGGTTTCTTTCATTATTTGTCTTACCGATATATTTGTTTGATATCAATTACGTTGATAAGGATAAAGTTAAATTCCAATTAGATAAAGCGCTTTGTTTCTGTTGACGGGCACAATTTGCTGAGTGCGCTCAGGTCTGTGGTTAACCGGCGACTGGCATCTGCAAAGAAGAACGCTATTAATATAAAGATGATTTAGTTATGTCGTTAAATAAAATGAACAATTGGTATATTTGCTATTTGTTTGGATTATTATTGAAGTTTTTAATGCGAGTGAAATAATTAGCGCGTTTTTTGTTTTGAATTCTAGTAACCTTATTTACTAATGGTAATTCTTCCGGTTCTAATATCATTGATATTTAATAGATCTATGGTGAGAAAAATAACATACTAGAGAATTAATAATGAGCTTCATGTCACAACGTAAAGGTCGAACTTATTTTTGTGGTCAAACAGGTTACATTCAAAATTATATATTAGCCTGTTATGATACCTTCCTACAGTTTACTGTATATTTAATCAAATAATCTGGGTCTTAGAAAGAGCATTGTAAGTTAATTTTATTTTTGAAGATATCTATAGAGTTTTGCCATCTAACACTAACATCTATAACAAAAAGACGAGAAAGCATTAAAATATTGCTAAACTAAGGCTCTCTTCTCATAATGAGAAGTGGCCCGTGCACAACAGTGGGACATATATATGTATGGGCTGCTATTATGGACGAAAAGTGTATGGAATTGCAATTATAGAATCATTACCAGCCTCCTTAGTACGGCTTGATACTCTTGACATTAAGATTAAACTAAGGAGGCTGTAAAACAAAATAAAAGCCGAGTATCAGTTTCAGCTAATCTTTCATTACTTACTACACGCTTAACGGAATGTTAAAGCTCACAAATAGAATAAATTTTCCCGATATGAAACCTATTTAATTGCTGTTCTACTCCGTTTAATCGTAGCGTGATGTTATAAAGAATAGCCTTCTTTAACACTGAGGCTATCCAACACAAAAAAAAATCAAGTGAAGTTTCTGAAATTAACGCGTTTAATTAAACAGATGTGCATGAAAGGAGTCTCCTCGAGTGACGTACATAACGATTCCGTATGTCCGGCGCACCCTGGGCAATTCGCGATTTCTCCAAAGCGAATAGGCTAATCCTTTCACCACGATGGCAAGTCAAAATAAAATTTAACTCAGCCATCGACACGACGAAGAAGACTAAACAAACAAATAGACTATTCAGCTATATAATATTATTATAGAAAAATTGTTATTAAATGAAATGACAGATAAGTACGTGTATGTATAAAATTAACACATTACACATGTACCGCCAATGGTTCATACAATGTGTGTGCGTTTTGAACGTGATTATTATTATTTGTTTGTTCCTATTGCGTGCATAAATTATAACTTCCATGTACATACACATGAAAGATATCAAATAATCCTATTTATTTTGTAACATGTATTTTGTTAGATAAATGTTAAATGGAGTGGTTGTTACACAATAACATCATTTCAACATATTAAAAAAATAATCCAGGCTACAGCACCCGAGTTAATCGTTGAACACACGTTTTTGATCGTTCTGTCCCGTTCAAACATTGAATCTAGTGCACGGCTGGCGTAGTGGTTGAAGCAGTCGCCTCGCCACTTTAAAATGCACTGGGTGTTGTGGGTTCGATCCCTACATGGGACAAATCTTTGTGTGATCTGCGTTTTTTTTTTTTTTTAACACCCCTGCGATACAGGAGTTATTAATAGTGCGGGAGTCGAACTCTCTGTGATAAAAGCTATTTATATCCATTTTGATTTTAAATAAGAAACCTTTTCTGCGGTTCGCTTAAATTATAATAAATAAAACATTATTAAAAGAATTTGTTGTGGTTTCTATCGATGCATGGCCTGATTTCACTTATATTATTTAATGTTTATAATTCTAGCATCCAATGATGTATGGTACTATTATCAATAACGCTGTGCTCTTCAAGATGAATAAAATTATTAAAAGAGATGCATCTATGTAATAACTAACTAACTAACTTATTTGAAGCAAAGACTACATAAATATTTATATTAAAGATTATATATAAGTCACTTTCTCACTGGTCGGCGTGGTAACGCTATGGTAAAATATTCTTATGGAAATGATATCAAAACAAAAAACCAAGCGCCTTTCTTTCTATAAGAATATTTTTAACCGACTTCAAAAAAAGGAGGAGGTTCTCAATTCGATTCGTATATATGTTGCTTTTTTTATGTTTGTTCACGGCTAGCTCCGTCGTTTATGAACTGATTTTGATGATTCCTTTTTTGTTGGACAGGAGATGATTCCAAAGGGGTCCCATTGTCAGCATGTCGTGATCTGATGATGGGATCTCAGAGAAATCGAGGGCAACCCTCGAATTTTATAGGAACATGTATTGTTTTTAGTGAGTTTTTCAAAGCTACACCAGTTTTTACGTATTTTTATGTGGCTGAGCTGATGATGGAAGGTCAACTCCTCAATGGTTAGGAGTTAAAGGAGAATTCTTTCACTACTGTACACGTATTCAGACAGCTAGTTATGATGTCAAGTGAGCTGTTGGAACGGAGATATTTCAAAGGTGGTCCCATTGTCAGCATGTCATGATCTAATGATGGGATCCCAGAGAAATCGGGGGCAACCCTCATATTTTATTTATTCGAGGCTACACCAGGATTTACGCTTGGTCGCAATAATTTTATGTGGTTGAGCTAATGATGGAAGGTCAACTCCTCAATAGTTAGGAGTTAAAGGATAATTCCTTCACTACTGTACGCATATTCCTACTGCTAGTTATTGTGTCAAATGAGCTGATAATGGAAGATCGTGACCCTCAATAGTCAGGAGGTAGGATTTAATTCTTTATTTATTATTAATAAGTTTTCCGTCTCAAGTAACCGTCGTCTCCTCATTGGAGAAACATTCTTGCTCGGTCTACCCATCACTTAAAATCGGCAAATAAAATAATTTTTAACAAAAAAAAAACCGACTTCAAAAAGTAGGTAAACTAAAAAGCAAAAAATAAATTTACTTCGCACAAAATAATACGTTTTTTCATCTAGATAAATAGAAATGATTAAATAATTATTTTATAATTCTGAAGTCGGTGCCAAGTAAAAACTATAACAACCTTTCTACAATATCAAATTACAGTCTGCACTGTAATTTCATATTGTAGAAAGGTTGTTATAGTTTTTACTTGGCACCGACTTCAGAATTATAAAATAATTATTTAATCATTCACACTGTAATTTGATATTGTAGAAAGGTTGTTATAGTTTTTACTTGGCACCGACTTCAGAATTATAAAATAATTATTTAATCATTTCTATTTAACTAAATGAAAAAACGTATTATTTTGTGCAAAGTAAATTTATTTTTTGCTTTTTAGTTTACCTACTTTTTGAAGTCGGTTTTTTTTTTTACCACACCGATACCGCCCAACTAGTGAGAAAGGGCCTTATGTATAATCGTGGTTACTCTACAATAACTCAAAACTATGTTTTCAATACAAGAACAGGTTCTGAGATTAGTGCGTTTAACTAAAAGAACAATTAATGTAGCAAATGTGCATGTTATGTTATCCATGTGATTATCATCTTTTAAACTTTGTAGAATTTGTGTCATCATTCTTCTTAGCCCTCGGATGAAGTACTACCATTTACAAAGAGCACTTAATCAATATGGAGAGGAAATGCATGCAAATATCTGTAGAATAGATAGTAGGTAGTAGATTGTTCCGCTCGTCTATGATTGACAACTAGTTTTATATGACTTGCTTTGCGTGCTCTTCCTCATTAAGCAGCGAGGGACGCCTGACAATGACTAGTCTTTTTGCTTTTTAACCGACTTCCAAAAAAGGAGGAGGTTCTCAATTCGATTCGTATATATGTTACTTTTTTTTATGTTTGTTCACGGCTTGCTTCGTCGTTTATGAACTGATTTTGATGATTCTTTTTTTGTTGGACAGGAGATGATTCCAAGGGGGTCCCATTGTCAGCATGTCGTGATCTGATGATGGGATCTTAGAGAAATCGAGGGCAACCCTCGTATTTTTTTATAGGCACATGTTATGTTATTAGTGTGTTTTTCAAAGCTACACCAGTATTTACGCCTAATCGTACTAATTTTATGTGGCTAAGCTGATGATGGAAGGTCAACTCCTCAATGGTTAGGAGTTAAAGGATAATTCTTTCACTACTGTACACATATTCAGTCTGCTAGTTATGATGTCAAGTGAGCTGTCGGAACGGAGATATTACAAAGGTGGTCCCATTGTCAGCATGTCATAATCTGATGATGGGATTCCAGAGAAATCGGTGGCAACCTTCATATTTTATTTATTCGAGGCTACACCAGGATTTAAGCTTGGTCGCAATAATTTTATGTGCTTGAGCTGATGATGGAAGGTCAACTCCTCAATAGTTAGCAGTTAAAGGATAATTCTTTCACTACTGTACGCATATTCCTACTGCTAGTTATTGTGTCAAATGAGCTGATAATAGAAGGTCGGGACCCTCAATAGTCAGGAGATAGGATTTGATTCTTTATTTATTATTAATAAGTTTTCTGTCTCAAGTAACCGTCGTCTCCTCATTCGAGAAACATTCTTGCTCGGTCTACCCATCACTTAAAATCGTAAAATAAAATAATTTTTAACAAAAAAAAAAAACCGACTTCAAAAAGTAGGTAAACTAAAAAGCAAAAAATAAATTTACTTCGCACAAAATAATACGTTTTTTCATTTAGTTAAATAGAAATTACTAAATAATTATTTTATAATTCTGAAGTCGGTGCCAAGTAAAAGCTATAACAACCTTTCAACAATATCAAATTATATCAATATAGGCAGCCATCTCAATTGAGAACGGTAAGACGATATATGGTCATACTTGCGAAGATTGAATACGAACCGAATGCAATTATTGAGAAGTCGATCAAGTTTATTGAGAAGATCAGCATTCAGGTCGAGATAGCATAATTATATCACCATAGTCGATGATGGGAAATATCAAAGTCTGCACAAGCATCGCTTTAGTTTTGGATGGAAGGAAATTCTTCAGGCGGTAGAGAACCCGCAGACTGCCAGTCACTTTCTATCTTTTGTATACTTGGGACCGTAATAACCTGTTAAAATTACATACCACCTCACCTTCATTACTCAGAAAGTAGTGGCCGAGGTGTAAAACACACATTTTACCTTTAGGTCACATGTAGTAGGGTGAGTCTATCGCCATCTATCCGGTACAATTCTACACTGGGTTCGATCCCCACACGGGACAAATCTTTATGTGATTTGCAAAGATTTGTTCTGACCCTGGGTGTACTTTGTGTGTGTGAAATGTATGTTTGTGAACACCCCCGCGACACAGTAGTTATTCGTAGTACAGGAGTCGATTTAAAAAGAAAAAAAAAGTCTGACACGTGATTGAACCAAAGATCTCACGGTAAGCGGTCGCAAATTGTACCGCTGAACATCGATGTGATCTTTCATCTTTTTCGTCATTCAAACGTGATTGGAACGTTTTTGTAAAGCGAGTTGTCTAAACTGGATAGCATTTGAGTGCCAATTCGATGTCATGGTACTGCGTGGTACGATGAGGAGGAACCGGACTGACGTGGTGGCGCGGGCGCGTCTCGGCCTGTTCTAAGATTATATTATTATGATGTAGATATATAAATTCACAATAAAATATAAAACTACCTTGTTGGTATGGTGGTTAGCGTATGCGTTCGGCAAAATGTTATTTGTGAACTTTCCGTCAGGAAAAGTTGTAAATATGAAAAACTAGGTATAAAAATTAGTACACATTGCATTCAGGTTATTTTTGTAATAAAAGGTGAGCTGAATATAAAATGAGACTGTAAAATGTAACATTAAGGAAACGTAATTTTGTAAAAAACTTGTATTTTGCTGTAGTTTCGGCTCCAAAATACATAAAATCAGTCCAACCGTTCGAGAGTGAGGCAGTACCTATAACTAACATATATACATTCGCATTTAATAATATAATAATAAGTGTAGGTGGCAGAGTACGATGGTGTACACAACCATTTTACCTCATAGTTAAAGCTGTTTCTATATTTAATAGCCTTTTCAGCTTACAAAAACATTGTTAAAAATAACTATTTATCCTCTCCAAATAACAATGGTCCACACCGCATAAAATGTAAAATATTCAGTTAAAATGACTTCATAAAATACTTAAAACAACATTAAGGATTTTTGATGATGAATCCGCGGTACTTTTCATGCTAATCAAATGGCAAACGTCAAATAAACAACAATCATGTTTTTGCACAATTTGGTTAAACATCAATGTATAATAATACAGTTAGACAATATTTGATGTGCATGTTATATGGTCGAGTTTGGTAAGACACAAACGAACGTACAAGACTGTCTAGTAAACTGTCTAGACCATAGAAATCTTAATAACAAGGCAATAGAAATGTCAAAGACGCGTGACCTTGTCGCCGCGCATGTGTCTAGTCGAACACAAGTGCGAGTTGAGGAGTTGTCGTGGTTACCAGTGTTGTTTGGGACGCCTAAAGATTATTCGTTTTTAGAAAATATTGCTTAATGTCATCGCAAAAAGAAAAATTTTGTTTGCAGGAATACAAAATGTATGTGTAGGCGAAATTGTGTTTTTATTGTTTGGTTATGTAGTGGTATTTGAAAACCGGCGACATGCGTCCCAGTGTTAAAAGATAGTCGATAATTGATGATGCCCTGTTGATGAATCTGCGTAACAGATTCGAAACTAGTCATATCTCAGGCTAAAATAACGTGTTATAGTATTCTCAAAAATAATGTATAATTTAGTATTATTTATGATTTATTTTTATATCATTTTTTGTAATGTTTTGACGTGTTCAAGCGCCTCCTGGGGCCTATGAAAATAAATGATTTGAATTTGAATTTGAATTTGAATTTAATGTCTATCTTAAATCATAAATATTGCTATTTTTAACAACGTCTTCATTTTACAACATGCAAGTTTGTCTTTTATAAGTGTTTGACAGTACTTTAATTTAGTATAACTGACGTTTTAGCTGTAGTTACCTAGTCGTTTTCCAGTTCACAGGTCTGTGACTGTCGCGTGCTTGTAATCCGTCAATAATAACACGTTTGACTATTGTCCACGTGCCCAAGAGCACGTTGGCAGTCGTGATAATTTGAAGTATCTGAAAAACGCTTGTATCCTTGAATGTTTTGAGAGAGTTTACATTTGTTTATATAAAAATAGCACGTGGTTATCGACTCGAATAGTTTTTTTATAATGCTCAACTATAGTATGATAAATTGAACACCTGGACCACAGTATAAAGATAGCCATATTTTGACTCGACCCCTATTGTTAAGATAATAGACAACAATGACGTCGCACGCGATAGGGCTGCCTACCAACCCAATTTTTTTTATTTCATATTATATGATTTATAGATACGCACTTGTTTATAAATTTTAGAAAGTTTTTTTTATTTTATATAATATTAAAGTTGAAAAATTAAGAATCCAGCAAGACTCGAACCTGCACCCCCTGGGTATACGCCCCAAGTGCTTTGCCAATTCCTATGCTGCTAGACTCGAAATTTCTCAACTCTTTTGTGCCAGCGTCATAGGTATATACATATATACACCTTAGCTAGACGAACCTTACTTGGTTTTAGCGCCACCTATGCGATGAGTGATAAGTCACTTAGTCACATACAATCCTGATGAATTCTTAATTTTTCAACTTTAATATTATATAAAAATCAAAAAGGCATAGCAAAGCTAAAATTTGCTTTAAAATATTACAAGTTTTATAAAATTATTAATTTATATTGTATTTTATTTATAATGTTTATTTACATTTTTGTTGCGTTTGGTTTAACACTGTAAGCAATAAAATGAACATTTAAATAAATAAAATAAATAAAAGCTGTATTTTTTTATTTCATTTCAAACTGAAGTCATGACGACTTCAGTTTCTGTCATTCCTATTTTGAATTCGTTCGTCACAGCGGCGCAATTGGCGTAACCCCGTTTTTTGGCGTTCTTATTATACCCTTATTCAGAGGCGTAGGTATGTCTCGCGTTTCGACCCTTTACATGAAGATAAAGTACTCGATATGTCTATACTCCGCCAGGACTTTGGGTTAAAAGAATGACGTCAATAAGCATGATGCGTTCTGTCGTAGCCCCTTTCTGCCTTTCATCTACACTCTTTAGTCCCGATTCCACCAAACTTTTTAATATATGGTCTTAATAAACCGGTATTTGCACTCTCTCAGTTAATGTTTTACGGAGTACAGAGAGATCGAATGCTGTACCTTAGCGTTAAAACTTGAGATTAACACGATCGTGTTGGTGAAAGTCGGTGCTAATTAATGTTCATGCGCATATACTAATACCATACATTATTATCTCAATGATATCAGTAGCACAACGAGTGCGAGATAGATATTGTCACGTTTTTATTACATTTTTGTATTCAGAACCTCCGCTCGTACGCTAACTCTACAGGTTATTTCAAATGAGCCGAAAACCCAATTTTATCCTCAAATAAAATCTTATACATAGAGGTTAAAAAAACAAACACTAAAGTCCAAACCTACCTTTCTACCTTTCACTGCACTATTGAATATTGTGTACACAGCTATTTTTACCTCCAGCATTAGATACAAGTACCGATTCGTACGTCGTAAGAACGAGTGACCATTCACTAGCATTTTGACCAATTATTTACTTAACCGTTTGTGGAACCGACTATTTAGGGCCACAGTCTGATCCTTTTATTCAATTGGTTTTACATTGCCAGTTTTACAAAAGCATACCAGTTCAGTGGTCTTTTAGACTGGACACAATAGAAGTTACACACATACAATAAAATTGTTAATTGACCATGGTTGTAAATTGAAAATATGTAAAAAAAAATAATAAAAGAGGTATTTATAACAGCAGTAGAAGGCAAAACGTATTTTTTTTAATTTTTGTTTGACTGTCTGTCTGCCTGTCTGTTTGTATGTTCGTAAGCGCATCACGAAAAACTGTTGCATGAAATTAAGTGCGGTTTTCACTGTTGTGTTGCCGTGAGGTTTCGGGTTTGGACCAAGTGTTATTTATAAATGTGCCGTCCGGAAATTCACAATAGCAGCATGGAGTTGGATTTGTGCCCGGTGGATGACGATAGGCTCACCCTTATCCCATGGGACCTATAAACATAACAGGTAAAATGTGGATGTTGTACACCTCTGTCACACCCTTCTGGGTAATATAGGCGTGATGTTATGTTATGTATGTTTTAGTTTAATAAAATTAACCTTTATCTTTACTTATGATAGGTAATTATCAGTACCCGGGTGCATGAAAGGAGCCTCCCCGAGTGACGTACAAAGCGATTCCCTACGTCCGGCGCACCCTGGGCAATTCGCGAGTTCTCCGAAGCGAATTGGCTAATCCTTTCACCACGATGGCAAGTCAAAATAAAATTTGACTCAGCCATCGACACGACGAAGAAGAAGAAGATCAGTACCCTAAATTATACAGTACCCTAAATTATATAAATACAAATATGTTTGAATACACTATAATGCCTGGGGTTCGTATGAGAAATTGTAACATACATCTTCTAGCCAGATATTTGCTAAGAAACATGATATTTCTAACAATATTCCAGTAACAATTACTTGTGAATATCGGGTAAAAGGTAAGAATTTCGACGAAGATATATTATATACGATATTCTATAGTGTATGATATTTTAATTGCTACGGCTTGAAATAGTTACAGATACCTCAACTAGTAACTCGCCACGGTTTCGCCCGCGTTTACGTTACTGCGTGCCTTACATTGCAGCGTGATTCTGTGAAGAGGAACCGGAAACACCGCTGCACCTCTTTTGCGACTGCGAGCCACTGATCCATAGACGAAGCATCATTCTGGGACACCATATCTTGAACCCGGATGATGTCAAGTCACTCCCGATCGGCCGACTACTCTAGTTTATGGAGGCTATTGGCCTAAAGGAGAGTCTATAATGAGGCTACAATCACAATAGACCCACGGAGGTCGACGTGAACACCCAAAGCCTCGTCCCAATAATAAAAATAATACATTGCAGCGTGATGTTATAATATAATATAACCTATAGCCTTTTTCTTCCACGATATGGGCTATATAAAGTATACAACACTGGAAATAAATGCAATTCAAAACGGTACTTTCTGAGTCCAACCCAATCAGCCCACATAGCCACACCGTAACCACACCCTTACGGTGTGGTAAACGGTAATATGTTATAGTCAAAACCTTGAAGCGCCGGTGCTCCTAGGTTTGACTAGTAAATTCTGGTCTGACTTCATGTCTTAGTCAAAGCCCAAACAAATAAAGGCCGGTCTCTGACTGAAGAATTTAAGTCAAATCTAGGTGAAATTAATTTTGTCTGGCAAATGTAAAACGCAATTTAGTAAAATTGGGGTTAGACCAGTCAAACTTCAATCAGGTATTAGAAAGTCTTAATTTAATAAAATACCGGTTTTTCTCCGTCTCAGTTTTATACTATAGACAACCGATTTTATGACTTCGAAAAAGTAGGTTATTAGGCGCGATTTTTCTTTATTTTTAATTTATGATCCTTAATTACTCCGTCAATTATGAACAGATTAAAAAATATTTTTTTTGTTTAAAGGGTATGGTTACAAAGTGATCCACAAAATTAGGATCAGATGATGGGCTCCCAGGGAAATTGAGGGGAATCCTCAAATTTTATAGCCTCGTACCATAATTTATATTTATAGTATATTTTCTTTAGTTATTTGAATATTTGCATTCTAGCATTTCATGATACTTAGTTGATAATGGAAGGAACGAACCCTCAACAATTATAATCATGCTAACAATGTTCTTCTAATTGCATTTTATGAACACGAACTTCAAAGATTGAAAGTGAAGTGAAAGTGATTTTGTCATATGAGTGCTGAGCCTAATATATTACAGTATTTCCTGACGGTAAAATCCCAAACAACACTTTATACTCTATAGATTATATACTACCGGAGACCTCGAGGTCACAAACCGCTTACGCTTACCGCTAGACCAACGAGGTATCCTTAGATATTCATTGAAATAAATACTTAATATACATAGAAACACCCAGACCAAGACACAGTTTTATGTTCATGCACACAAAGATAAGTGATGATTGACAAAGGTCATGGAGGTAACTACATAACATACCATGTATTACCCAAAAAGATTTACGACCGGATGGCGGAGTGGGTAGAATAGCCTGCGACGCCGAGGTCGCGGGTTCGATTCCCGCTTAAGACAAATCTTTGTGTGCATGAACATGGAGGTTTGTCTTAGTCTGGGTGTTTCTATGTATAATAAGTATGTATTTACAAAAGAGAAGTATATTATGTATTATTATTCTAAGCAAAAGTATTTGCTCGTATTTATATAAAAGGCGAAATATGCGTATGAGAATTTACTACAGACTATCAACAATTTGTATTGTGAATTTGTCTATCTCTGAGGTTTTATTATTATTTATTCGTAATATTGTTGGCCACACGGGATTATCCATTAGAAATCCCGGGAAGGTCCACATTGATATCAACATTTCGATGCAAGTACATAAAAAACTCTACCTAATTTCTAGCTCTGATAATAAGTATGAATTTACCCAAAGAAAAGTATATATTATTATGTATTAATATCAGTTATTCTAGTACCCAAAATACAAGCTCTGCTTAGTTTGGGACTAGATGGCGTTGTGTGTAAGTTGTGAGATATTTATTTATTATTATTTATTATTGTAAGAATGTCGAGCTTTAAGGAATAATTATTGAAATAGCAATTTGTCATAAAGCACATAATAGTTTTCCTGGGCGGTGTCCGCACTTAGTCCTCCTATGGGACCGTTGAACGTGAGTGGTTTCCCGTTTACTCCAGCCAGCCTATATCGGTCCAGAACGAAAGCAGCCTCCGAGGGCTGCTGCAGGCTTCTGGGAGCGATGTTGGAGACTGAAGAATTTGTGCCCGTTGGTCGGCCACGCTGCTGCATTCCATGATGACATGCTGTGGCGTTTCTTCTGC
The DNA here is from genome assembly GCA_905147285.1 of Hypena proboscidalis. Lineage (NCBI taxonomy): Eukaryota > Metazoa > Arthropoda > Insecta > Lepidoptera > Erebidae > Hypena > Hypena proboscidalis. The sequence goes on along the minus strand of LR990129.1, from coordinate 4,241,094 downwards.
CTTCATGCATCCTCTGCATAGAGGGCTGTCTGTTATTCCTATCGTGTGTAGGTGTTTGTTAAGTAGACAATGACCAGTTGAATTTGATATTTTTCAGCAAATATGTACCAGAATTAAAAAATACAACTTCTACTGGGTTCCTTAACCGCTACTCAATAATCCTTACTAATATTATAAATGCGAAAGTTTGTGAGTATGGATGTATGGATGTTTGTTACTCTTTCACGCCAAAACTACCGGGTCGATTTCGATGAAATTTTGCACACATGTATAGTCTGGATTAACATATAGGCTACTTTTAATTGACATACCAAGCGGGCGGAGCCGCGGGCGGAAGCTAGTATAAAATATATTTTAAAAACCTGTCAAAGAGCTCATTCTTGAGTACATACATTATTCATTTCTATAAGTTAATGTTATTTCTACTAAACTAAAAGTTACTCAGAAGTCACCCACGCATATTACCCAGAAATATGTGGATGAGGAGTAGGTATAACCTCCATTTAAATTGTTATGTTTAGGTCCCATGTGATAGATGGTGAGCCTATCGCCATCGACCGGTCAAAATTCCATCTCCATGCCCTAGCTAATCTCATCTCAATAAAAATTTTACTCATCATCATCTGCTATAAACCTCTTTTAACACGCGTTAAAATACAATAGCTTTTTTTTTACAGTATTCTAGTAATTTGCAAGTACAAATTACTAGTATTTTTTGCCAACCCCTCTCCAGCTAAGCTTAAATTGCTTGTGTTTGGAGTAAGTTTCACGTACGTGGTAGAATGACCAGTTTTCGAACCAACGACCTCTTGTTCGCAAGGTCGATGTCTTTTCCATTGCGCCACAGCCGCTTTTATACTTGTTGATAGTATTGATAACGTTTTCTTGATAATATCCATGAATATACTAATAAAAAATATTGGTACATGATTAATACTGGTTGTATAATTGAAGATTACTTCGTGATTCAGTACAAAATTTTGAGAATCTTGGTGCAGACATTTTTCACTGTAAAATGATTGATTATAATAATTAAATAGCAGCTCTGTATCTAATACATGTCCAACTGCTGGGCTCGGGTCTCTTTTCATGATGAAAAGGGTTAGGCCATAGTACACCACGCTGGCCAAGTGTGTATTTGTAGACTTCACACGACCTCGAATACTTTTTTGCACTCTCAGGCATGCAGGTTTGCTCACAATATTTTCCTTTACCGTTAGCGAGCGATAATTTATTTAATAAATACACACATATCTTTGAAAAGACGAATCTTAATGATTTATTGACCGTGCGTGCCGTTTGTGTGCGCCGTGGGTTAGAACCCGAGACCTTTGGCTCCGTAGTCCTACGGTCTCCCACTCGGCTATCGCTGATGAAATGATTGTTTGCGCAAATTTGCCGACAGAATATGGCAAATTTTCGCGAGCTTCTTATCTTAGTAATTTTTCTAGATTCCTGATCACTGGAAGGGGTTTTGGCAACTTTGATCGCATACATCTGTGACTTTCTTACGACGAGTTAAATTTAGTCAAGACCGATTTTCTGCTGTGGGGAGATGAAGATTTTGCACCCAGGGTCTGAGAATCACGGCTTCGTCCTTCAGTCATTTACACCTAGCATCACAGCAGGTGCGTGAAAGGTGCCTCCCCGAGCGACGTACACAATCAACCCCTACGTCCGGCGCACCCTGGGCAGTCTGCTAATTTTCACCAAGCAGACTGGCGAATCCTTCCACCACGATGGCAAGTCAACACCATGAGAATATGACTGCAGCCATCGATACGAAAGAACAAGAAGAAGACCTAGCATCACGCTCATATTACCCAAAAGGGTGCGTTAGAGGTGTATAACACACATTTCACCTAATTTGTAAGCGCAAATGTTATTAAGGGGACACTCTCGATGCCGTACTTTCATACCAACGGCCTTAAATTATTATTTTATTAAGTCACTTTGGGTAAATCAATGACTAGCTTTGACAAAAAAAGCAAGCACAAACATGCAATATAGTGCTTTAATTGTATCTAATATAGAATAATATTAAAAAAATTAAAACACCGTTTGTATGAAAATACGCCATCGATGGTTGTAGTAAAATCACTGGTCTCAAAAATAGTTGATTTATTTTTCGAATGCATACAGACGTCGCATTTATCACAGTTCTGCAGGTAAGTATGCTGGAACAATTATTATTAATAACAAAAAAAAATAGGTATTTGTAGTAACAAGTTAGTGAGTTACGTTTTTTTAAACTGTTTTTGCCATGAAACAGTATATAATACACAAAATTTATTGTCAAATTAAAGAAAAATTAATCGAGCACACACACCTTAATCAAAGTTTTATTTATTTTATTGACTTATATTATAATATTATTCTGTTTAAACTAAACAAAAATAATATAAATAGTTTTCCATGTGAATTTTAATATAGGACTCCACGTAAAATTTATATAATTATAATAACGTGCTGAATTATGAAATACATATTCATCATCACATACAATTCATCTTAACATTTCACCGTAAACAAGTTTGATATTTGAATAATTTCAATTCAATTTAATCTCCATTATTATTTTGATAATATTTTTAAGAATATTATTTCATCCATATTTCGTACAACTGCTGTATTTTGTGTAATCCTCTGTTTGATAATAACTTCAGTGCAATATTTATTCAAATTAATTTATAATTTAACTAAATTTACAATTCGTTGTTGAGTTTTAAAAGTGCGTAAGTCAAAAATTGCGACGTTTTAAGAGCGTGAAACTGTATGAAATGAGGGGAACCAAAGCAATATTTTGTTTTATTTATTACTATACTAATATACGCCATGACGATTGGATCCAATGAAAACCATTTATTTTATCCTTAGTTTGCCTCATTTCATATAAGATTTTCACTTTTTTTTTATTGTAGCAAATTTTGACTTTGACTGTTAGAACTTCACTGACGAATTGGAACATAATCCAAAAATATCTCTAGACATTCAGTTTATACAAAAACTTACAATATTAAATAAAAAACCTACCCAATTCTATACTTATAACAATCTACAAATATCATAACAAAGAATTCGATATATAGAGATAAACAAAATTAACGCAAATAAATGCATCCGATAGCAAATTTTCGCTAGAATTAAATACATTTTTGTGAAAGTGTTGTACCAAAACAAAAGAAAAAAATATTTAAATACTGATCGAAAAAAAGTCACATAATATATTTTTTTATTTATTAATGGCTTCTTGCAACATTGTGACAACAACGGACTGAATGTTAAAGGTATTTGTATTTAACTACAGTTAAATTTTAAACCCGATTACGAAAGTATGAAAATAAGACAGTATCTCCGTCTACCTTATACTCTGTACCAAAATCTGTCTGATTTTGATACAGAGTATAATTATACATTAGTCATTTGGTTCGGATGTCTTTTAATTTAAACTTATAAAAAAAATACAAATTTCGAGTTATGTAAGATTTTTGATGTACAAATTAATTATTAATTGATGTAACTATTTAAATTTAACATTGAGCGTGGACAATAATCTAATACACAAAAATCTCGTGTCACACTATAAGTTTACGAACTCCCCTTTTATATTATTTAGCGCCGTAAAATATTCTTGTTTTCATTGAAAAACCATAAACGCTGACTCGTTTATTGCAATCAAATTAATTACGTAATACACATAATTTGGTTCCGTCTAAACACTAACTCCTTATGCTTTTTCTGGTTTTTTAATAACATTAATTACAAAATAATTTGGTTCCGTCTAAACACTAACTCTTTTTGCTTTTCTCTGGTATTTCAATTTCATTAATTGCTGATGGAATAAATTCTAGTGCATCTACTTTTTTCAATTCCATTTCCTTGGTATCTATCCTTTCATGATCTTCTAACGCTTTCTTTCTTGTATTTCTTAATTCTTTTCTGTGTTGGACGTAGAAAAATCTGAAAATTAAAAATGCGTAATATCATGCTACTGATGTTATAATTCGAAATTATTTGAAAAGTATTCGATAAGGCATGTATGTAAGGATATTAGTTAAACTTTCACGATAAACAACTGGATAGATTTGAATGAATATTGGCTCACATGCATATTTCACTATAACATAAGTTTTCGGTATGAATAAAAATTTACTTTATTATAATGCTACAAAAGAGGTTAATTGAGTGCGTAATTCAGTTGCAGATCGATGTTTGTAAATAACCCCTTAAATTCACTTATCAGTAAGGTACTGATGATTTAAATAGGTATATTTTTATTAAATTTATTTATTGTTTATTAGCATTGATTCATTACGGTTCTTTTTCGTTTTGATAAAATGTTAATTTATTGCTAATATTTGTAGGTATTCTGTTTTAAAGGTGGACAACTTACACAAGAACAATTCCAGGTGGTATGGCGATCACTCCACTAAAAATGAAGACGGCTCCGGGCAGCACGTGCAACGTCTGCATGTAAATCCAGGAGTAGAACGGGTGGAACACCAGCGATGCCAGGGTTTCCGTCAGCGAGAATATTGAGTTCACCTTAGCTAGAATGTAAAAAAAAAATATTTAGTATATTTGATAGTTTTTCATTTATTTATGTAGCTTTAATGTATGTTTATCAATTAATGATTTAAACAGTTTTGACATAATGAGCACGAACAAACATGTATTTTAGAATTATAGATATTATATTATGTCTACTAATACAGATAAATACCTAATGATATTTAAGTTACAACCCAGTCGTTAGTGATCTAATAGCATTTTTAACAAATATAATCATAATACATAATATGATATAGTAACTCAGCATCCATAACACATCTTTCAGTTGATAAATTGGCCGACATAATTATTTTAACAGGAGGTGGACAAATATTTGTTCCTCTGTTGCGTAAGATGCATAAATATAGCTTTGCAACTTAAATATAAGAAAAATACAAAAATAAACGGGAACATCTCCCACTCTCACTACCCAATACAATAAAGATAATAAAATATACATGGACAATACAAACCTGTCTCCTGTTTTTCCACCAGTTTGGATATGATGGAACGAAGCGACGTGAAAGTGGTCGCGTTTAGCAGCTCGGCGACAGGCACTGTAATTATGAACGCAATTGAATTAATACTGCCAATGAACTGACCATTATTCAAATGGACATTACCATAATAAATCGTAGAGCGGTGTGGGTTACTGTTTTGGAATTGCAAGGTAATGGTATTGATTTTAAAATGTAGTTGAAAGGCAAAGAACGTCAATACAGCCTAAAGGTTGTATTACGCCTTCTTCTTCTGCCTCTCAGTTTATTTGGAGTCGTAGTGAAACGTTTATCTCTTCCATTCTTTTTTGTCAACAGTCTTGCTATCACTCACTGCCTTCTCTATCATATCTACTTTCTCGCAATCCATCCATCACTTATTTGGCCTATCTCTTCCTATCCATCCAGCAACCTTTAAACTGACCACGCTTTTATTCTTCATCCCTTTCAAGGTTTTATAACATTATTGCAACAAATCTGCCGACCCTTTTGCCAAATTAGATTGTGGTCGACTTGTAGTCTAACGGATTAAGCTGAATATCAGTATTTCATGTGGAGCGACTGCAATCAGAGACAACCCAGTACGAGGTAATACGTTACTCTTACTCTCTATAAAATTACTGCAATATTAATATTTAAACAGTCCGTCTTACCCAAGTACATTTCGATATCAGTCGTTACGAAGGCAGTCCATATGGAACCAATAAACTTGCTGATGACAGAAATGAGGCACAGCATTGAATCGTCGATCTGTAGACGCTTGCTTAGAATAGTAATCGAGAACATTGCACCTGAAAACATAAATAATGGCGTTTAGTTATCACTCGTGACTATAATTTTTTTTTTTAATACCCAGAAGGGTGTGGCAGAGGTGTATAACACCCACAATCCACCTGTTATGTTACGGTTCTATGTAATACTGGTGGTAGAGCTCTTGTGAATGAGCTCGAGGGCGGCAGCACCACCGTCTCACCTTTAACCTACCGCCAAATAGTAGTGCTTCCATTACTGTGTTCCGGTTTGGTGGTGAGATCAGGCCCTGAAATTATTGGCATATGAGGCATAACACCGTAGTCCTCAGCTGCAGCGACGCATCTATAATCTGCTTTTGTGGATTGTTGATGTCCATGGGCTGTACTCATAGAAATATATACTATAGAAATGGCTTGTCCGAACACATTGCCTTTCAAAATTGACATTATGAATAGCAGGATCAGTAACGCCATCTGCTCTGAACTACCATGTAAATGACTTTGCATTCACGCGATGTGTAACCTTGTAAGAGCGTGATGTAATTTCGTTTGAATTTTTTTTTTGCCGAAGGTACAATAAAATTGTGATTCTTTCAATAGTGTAAAATATTTATTATTAAAAAATTAAAAATACTCCTAGTTATATTATAAAAAGAACAGTACATCATGGGAATTCTAAAAGTAGGTCATATTTTGTTAGAGGAATAAAATAAAATGTTTGTTTCGAGAAATATTTTTTTACTAGCTTCTGGTCGTAGCTCCGCCCACGTGGTATGTATAAATGATTTAAGTACAAACTACTAAATGTAATTTGTACTTAAATCATTTGGTGAACATTTTCTTTAATCCGTGAAAGGCCAAGAGATCATTGAACTTTTGTTACAAGCTTTTATTTAGTTTTTTCAATTCATCACCTTTAACAAAATTATAGACTATACTTGACTATTAAAATTAGGTACTTACATTATGAAAAATACAAATCCAAAATGGCTATTCCCAAGAAACAGGGATCGAAATTATCAAGTTAATCATCAAGAATCAGTTTAGATTTTTTTTTTTGGTTTTCATATTTTTAACAACTGAATATTAAAATTAAAACTCGAGTAATGTGTCAAAAAAAAAAACACAGTTTTTCATTTAACCGTTTTATTATAATAACAATTTCTTTTGTAATCTAAAATTGCGTTTAAAATCTGCTTTTGTGGATTGATGACAAGATAACAAGTTAACGCAGTAACAGTACATCACAATGATATGACAATTATTCTCTTGAACGTCCGCGGCATAGTTCAACTAAGCGCAGTTGCGCAGATCCAAAGTCATGTCACGCGAATATTCACGATTAAGGAATATGGCGTCGGAACGAAAAATTTTAGCAAATAAAATTGATAAAATAATGTAAAGAGGTGTATATAATATGATATTTGTGCCTTACGGGTGATATGTAATACCATAATATTTTTTGTTGTGTTTAATTTGCTAGTTCGTACAACTTTTCAGTGCACAATTAGGCATTTTGTCGTGTTTGACCGCTCACGAAGGCAGCCAACCACAGTCAATTTCACTACGCGCTTTTTGTAGTCAGATTGACACCAAAAAGGTTGAGTCCATTTATCGCGCGTTAGCCGTGTCCTTACTTTATACGTCAATGGCTGTACTCCATTTACCATCAGGTGGACTACACGTTAGTTCGCTATGAGTGTAGTATATAAAAATAATAATAATAATAAGCGTCGAGCTGGCTCAATGCCAATTCCATGTTGCTATTAAGAATTCCCTGCCGGCAAAATAACACTTCTGCCCGTCCCACGAATCCAATCCAAAACTCTACGGTAAGACAAGCAACAGCATACGCAACCACTAGACTAACGATGCAGTAAATTTACTTTATACTTTTATACAGGGTGTTTGATGCATCGTTTGCCAAATTAAATTTGCTAAAAGGCTCCTTAGCTAAAGTTTTAATAACCCCAAACTCAATTTTCATGTCTAACGTTTTTTTTTGCATTAATTATTAAGATTTGAAAAAATAACAAATCAGATTTTGAAACTGATGCTTCGTAAACATTGAAACTAGCACAAAGTTTCGAGGCTATATCAGCTATTTAAAAATAAAAAAAACTATTAAACCGATCACGATTTCTTTGAATTATCACAGCAGTCTACTTGATTTTATTATATTTAAAAGCATGAACGATACATTTTTTAAGAGTCGTTTGTCAAAATCAATGCACAATGAAAATGCAAATGCATGAAAGGTGCCTCCCCGAGTGACGTACTTAACGATTCCCTACGTCCGGCGCACCCTGGGCAATTCGGGAGCCCTACAAAGCGAATTGGCTAAGCTTTCACCACGATGGCAAGTCAAAATAAAATTTGATTCAGCCATCGACACGACGAAGAAGAAGAAGAATGCACAATGGATATAATGTTGTCATAATACTGTTGTGTTGTATAATATATATATACCTAGTTGAAAAATATTCGAATATACTGTTCATAATTGAAGGTCATAGACATATCCCCATAGAACCTGTTCAGTAAACAATTGTAAACAAATTATAGGATTTTGGTCTTAATAAAGACCCATTTACACGGTGCGAGTTTTAAGTCAATTATCTTGTCATTTTGATATTTTTAAGTAAGTATTTAGGGCAAAAAACTTTAGGGCCATGGGGTCCGAGCGCCCGGCTGCTTTTTAAAGATATCACAAAAAGATTAATCGATACCGACTCGTGACCAGAGGGCTGGTTTCTACTTGGCTCGAAGCATAAGCATTGCCATACAACGTGGCAATACTGCCAGCCTTCTGGGCACGATGTCGGCCTTTGCCATCGATGCGGAGGAGTTTTTTAATGCTGTATAAAGATTAGTAAATATGTTTTTATATTTTTTATGTATATTATTGTATATAATATTAAAGTTGAAAAATTAAGAATTCAGCAGGACTCAAACCTGCACCACCTGGGTACACGCCCCAAGTGCCAAGGGGGTGCAGGTTCGAGTCCTGCTGGATTCTTAATTTTTCAACTTTAATATTATATAAAAATAAATGCATAGCAAAGCTAAAATTTGCTGTAAAGTATAACATATATTATTGTATATAAATATTTTTCTTAATTAAAAATGTATAGTTGTAAATATTTAAAATCTTAGTTTATTATAATGTATTCAAAATATAAAATGTAATGTGTTTGAGGGGGCGACACGCAGAGAAACACAGGATTTTTAAACACTATTTTATTGACAGCTTAAACACACTCGGCCGCGTACAGAATCGGTCTGCTGTCTCGTCAAGTCAGTCTTGTCGTCCTCTTCTTTTTCTATTCGTCTTTTAAATTTAAATATTGGCCAGCTTCGCCAGCCAGTGTCAGTCAACCAAAAAGTCCACAACAGTGTCTCTTAACAAAGTAATTCTTTGAATGATCTTTCTAATATCAAGAGGTATTTCGATAATACATAAAAGTAAGTATTAGAATAGAAATTGCCAGGAGAAACTCGCCTCGTATAAAAAGGCCTTAATCCTATAATGCCTGTTTTTTACGAATGACGCAAGCTAGAAGTAAATATTTGTTATTTGTTATTAATGTTCAACGATTTTCGCAACAGTTACTCTATAATCAAACCATGATTAGAATGATTTTAAACATTTTTAAGTGAATTAAAATAATGACAAACAGTTTATAATATCTAAATGATTTTCAAAAACAGACAGAAGGATAAAAGTTTACAAAATAAACCTATTTTGCTTGCCCACAGATAAAAACGTAATATTTATTATATGTGATGACAGAGTTATTACCTTAGGTCCAAAAAAACTCTTAGACGGTCTCTATGAGTTTCTTTGGACCTAAGGAGGAGTTTTTACCGATTTCACCGACTCAAAACTGTTCCGTTTTGATGATGAATTCAAATCAAAATTGACACAAAGATGTTCCATTAAAGGTGCTCCCACACTGTTTTTGTTTTTTAAATTTCTTTATTTAATAATAAAATACATTGATTTATGTACTAATCTAGTGTAAGTTTAATCCTAGATGTACAAAATATTATTATTGTACATCTAGGATTAAACTTACACTGCTCCCACACTGCAAGAATTATAATGTAACATTGCAGACTCGAATATTATATATACTAGTGGAGAACTGAGCATTACTTATAGCGCACAACCTGTATACAATCAGGAAGGCAGTTTGTAATGGTCAAAATGAATCTGCAACGTTACATTACAGGATATTAATACGTCCGTCTCTCTTGCTCTCATACGTGCCGTATGCACAAATGCATTCTCTGTCGCTCGTAAAAAGTTTGTCTTCAAAAGGCCCAGAGAACTTGCCTCTATAAATACGTCAAAAGTCAATGACCGCACAATCCACAAATAGTGACATTTGACTTTTTGGAGATCACACGCTACACAAGCATCCCTAGCGGCAAATTCATACGCGATAGTCCTCATTGATAAAATTATGTTGCTATCAGATACCAAAAAGGCGCGTGGTAAGGCCTTAGCTTAACAAAAGGAACGTTATAACGAGTTTACTGTTGACTCGTCTTACCTATATTATATTTAGAAAGAAAGTAAGTATATAATACACACCAAATGAATGTAGTATAGTAGAATAGCTGATGAAGACACTAAACTTGACCATGTCCCAGTTGAGCCAGTTCCTGACGTAGAGGTAGAATACTGAGTGCTCAGCTGAAAGTGAAAAAATAACATAGTTTCAATGTGCGCTGTGATACCAAATGAAGGGCACAGAGGGACACAAAATTAGTTTGAGCGGACTGCAGCTATGATTGTATCATAAAAATAACATAACATAACATTATACCTATACTACCCTGAAGGTGAGTGGCAGTGGCAGAGGTGTACAACACTCACATTTCACCTGTTATGTTTAAGGACCCATGGGATAGGGAGTGAACTTATCCTAATTCCAACTCCGTGCTGCTATTGTGAAGATCCTGGCGGAAAGTTCAAAAATAACACTTTGCCCGTCCCGGGAATTGAACCCGAGACCTTTCAGTAAGAGCCACTAGACTATCAAGGCATGGATCCATAAAATATAGTTTATATTCTAATAAAGACTTTGTTATGCTACTATGACAGTAATTATTAATCTCACCAGTCTTTGAAACAATTGCGGTATCTAGCATTAAGGCTAAGATTTTTAGAGCATACTTGAACTTAGAATAGAATATGCTATAGTGACTTAAAGACAAACGCATTGTTTTGTTAAGGGTAAGACTAAGTACGCTATATGGATCTCAGCCAGATTGTTGGCACCTGGAATATATTACATATATTCCCGATAATTGATTTGCCATTAATCCATTTATAATTTTGCGTAGAGCTCACTGCACCAAATCGCAAACATTTTTCACGTCATCGAGCAGATAACTTTGAGCACTGTTAGAGGTAATTGCAAATTCAATTCTGTTTGTATTTGTTTAGGTATCGGTAGGCTAGAACCAGCGCCTAATACACAACATTATTGACTGATAATTTGGCTAATACACAGATATATCGGTTAACAATGCAAAGTTAATTGTAAGTAGACCATTATGGTTGTTTATTTGCTTTTGATAACAGAGTAATTTTCTCTATTTATTACATAACATTAACCAGAATGGTGTTTATATATATATATATATATATATATATATATATATATATATCCCTTTCAGACCGGAGATTTTTATTTTAAATAATTCCATATTTTTCTGTTTTAGTAGATTGTATAGACGCTAAGAGCTTATAGAAAAATGAAAAAAAAAATCTAGGTAATCTAGGTTTTACACAAGAATACCCGCACGATCGTGCGCTCTCGGCATACATACTCTATACGCACGCTCGTGCGTTTTGATAGAAATACAAAGTAAATAATAATAAAACACTTTTTTTCGTAAACTTTTATTGTACAAACCAAGTAACAATCAGTCTTAGCCTCTTTGCAGTCGTTAATATATATTTATTTTAGTAACTTCTTCATTAACATAATTATAAATGAGATCAAATCAGTTCTTACATCTACAATATTTAAAAAGGTACATAAAAACTAAAATTGGTGATAGTCGGCAAAACAGTTTTTACCTCTAGAGAGGCATAAATAAACTTTGCACTTAGTGCACGTAATCTTTGATCTACTATTACATGTTTTTAATTTACACACTCTTGGAGACGTGATGGAATCATCAAAAACAGGAAAATGGTTGTAACAATCATGCCGTTTTGATATCGTGGGGGTTGGTTGTTTAAACTTTTTGGATGGTGGTGGTAACAATATGTCGTCTTCCTGTGCATGTTCATCAACTGCATCATCTTCAGTCTCTAAGTTTCTCTTATTTGGCGTATGAGTTAAACCATCGGCTACCTCTAAACGGAAATGCAACAGGTCCATGATTTTATTTTGTGGTATATTATTTGCAATACAATCATTACGATAGAGACGCCAAGCATTAACGACAGCCAAATTTGATTTCAAAAGATTTGGATTCAAAAGATTTTTTTTTTTTTAATTTATTATAATTTATTATTCAGTGTTATAATTTATAACACTATAAATAATAAATATTTCACAACTTACACACAACGCCATCTAGTCCCAAACTAAGCAGAACTTGTTCTATGGGTACTAGAATAACTGATACTAATACATATTATACTTTTCTTTTGTAAATAAATACTTATTATACATAGAAACACCCAGACTAAGAAAAGCGGGAATCGAACCCGCGACCTCGGCGTCGCAGACAGGTACACTTATACCCACTCCGCCATCCGCTATGACTATATATTATTAAATCAGAAAAAAAAATATCAGTGCAAAGCAGAGATTAGTCGTAACGTTGCGTTTTCTGGCAACGGGAAACTCGTATTCTGACTAAATATCGGGCCCGATATTTAGTCGTTTCTAAATTTAGGAAAGTCTAATCGCATTTAGGAAGTTAGCATCCGATTTAGGAAGCGATTTAGGACAAGAATGGTTTCCGACGTTCTAAATCGATTTAGGATCCTAAATCGGAAGAGTGTAATCACATTTAGGACGCTCAGTCGCCGCTCGCCTGCCGTCGCGAGCGCACGTTTGGATGAGGGTTGGGATATTAAATCTGTAAATCGAATCAGAATACGAGTTTCCCGTTGCCAGAAAACGCAACGTTACGACTAATCTCTGCTTTGCACTGATAATTTTTTTTCTGATTTAATAATATATCATCATAGCGGATGGCGGAGTGGGTATAAGTGTACCTGTCTGCGACGCCGAGGTCGCGGGTTCGATTCCCGCTTAAGACAAATCTTTGTGTGCATGAACATGGGGGTTTGTCTTAGTCGGGGGGTTTCTATGTATAATAAGTATTTATTTACAAAAGAAAAGTATAAATGTATTAGTATCAGTTATTCTAGTAGCCATAGTACAAGTTCTGCTTAGTTTGGGACTAGATGGCGTTGTGTGTAAGTTGTGAAATATTTATTATTATTTATTATTTATAGTGTTATAAATTATAACACTATGAATAATAAATTATAATAAACTAAAAAAAAAAAAACATTCTTTTGAATCCATTCGAACATAATTTCTGAACTCATCTGGTTCTAAGACCCTCATAATGTTCATGCTTGCTAGATTTTGACGCAATAATAAATAATCTTTCACCCATCAATAATATCGGGGCCATTTCGTCACACTTCTTTTCACTCGACACGTCCGTCACTTGTCGCTCGTCCTTAGCGTCTGATTTAGTGTCCTAAATCAGTGAACGTGTAATCAGGCGCTTTGGCGACTGAATTTCGTGTCCTAAATCGGACACTAAATATCGGGCCCGATATTTAGGAAGGTGTAATAAGCTCTTTAAGTTAAAAAAAGCTATTAGCATTTCTTGTGGATATGTATTATCTTCTCTAAGTTTAGAATAATTTATATTTTTATGTTGCGTGTGTGTGAAAATGTTATTCATTTACTAACAGTGGAAACTTGTAATTGGCCATGTTCTATTATGTATTATCACAATATCTTGTACTAGCTGTAAGTTTTCCTAAAATATTAAAATAAAATAAAATAAAATACATATTTTCCCTGATATGTTTAGGTGTCACGCGCAAGGATCTATTCAAGGATGAAATCAAGAGTCGATCGATAAATAGTTATGTCTTTTGGTAATGATTTTTAATAAAAAAATCGTATGCAATTATATTTAAACACGATGATTGAATAGAATATTTAAATTGAGTGGTCCTTTTGGCAATTAAAATGTATTAAACAAGTATTATTGTGATATTAAGAGTTTTCCCGTTATTTTCTAAATAACAAAGCCAAATTTACCGAAATTATTAATAAAAACATCTGTATTGTTTTTTCGTATTTAATAAATTTTGCAGTTTTCGTATCTCTAACATGAAGTAATATTTACTTACAAGCAGAAGGTCCGTAAAGTATAAACGCGATGAACAGCGTCAACAACACCTTGGTCTTCTTATTGCCCGGTCTTTCGTGGCAGGCTACAGATACCGTGTCTGCAATGTGAGACACATTGAAGAAAGACACGTTTGATTGGTCCTTACGCTCAATCTGAAAACAAAATATTGTTTTATTTTTTACAATAAGAAGGTATTTTTTTCCAATTAAAATGCTTCCTAAGTTCCACCTTGGTCTAGTAGGTCTCGAGCTCGATTGCCCTGAAGACAACAGTTTTATTTGGTTTGGTTTCGTCAACGTCAGAAAATTCTTAATAGAAGCACGGAGTTAGAATTGAGCCCAGTGAATGGCGATAGGTTCTAACCAAATGGTACCTAAACATAACAGATGTAATACACCCTTCTAGGTAATAAGGACGTGATGTTATAATATCATAAATATATAAATACATGTTTATATTTTCTTGTGAGCGTTGATCTACTGTGTTGTTCTTTCTGGCAGAGACTAGCTGAAAATCAGTGATGTACATTGCGCGCAGGAAATAATTAGCTAGATCCTTTGCCACACATTTTCTGTGAACTGTTTTATTTTCTCTAATTATAATACAATGTGTGGTGAATAAATGGTTTAAATGGTTTAAATAAAAACAGAAATGAAATTCCTTTGCTCGTATAATACGTGGATGAACATCTTATAATGTTTTTGTACGTAACCATCTACCTCCGTCTTTAGCTTGCTACTCGTATTATATTATTCGAAAATGTGGTTATTAAATCGCAAACGTCACGAATATTATAACTGAAATGCTAAAAACATATGTTATGTTAATAATGTGTCATTACAATTCAACTAGAAGTATTTCTACGTATGTATAAATTTTGTTACTAAGAATTGTTATTGCTTCGACTTCTTATATTTAATAAACATAAGAATATGTGGGTTGTTTTGTTTTTAAGGGACGTTATAACTAAAAGGTGATTGGTAAACATTATTATATTAATACACTAGCCACCCGCCCTCGTTTCGCTTCGTACTTAATATTTATGCATAATAGAAGCAGCGATAGCCGAGAGGTAGACCGTAGCACTGCTAAGTCAAAGGTTTCGGGTTCGAACCCACGGCACACACCTCTGTCAATTCAAACCGGTATAGTTCTTTCATGAAACTTTTGTCGAAAATACATTTTGTAATTTTTTGTCTGTCTGTCTGTTTGTATCGGCTAATATTCCAAACGGCTGGACCAATTTAGATTAATTAAAAAAAACTCGCATCAATAATTATCATGTTTGCATCAAGATTGACTGTGTAAATGTTGTCAAAAGATAAAAAAAGAAATATTATATGTGATGTTATAATTTTATATGCATTTTTAACATTAAAAGTAGCTCCCCGTGCAGTTAGATCATTAGAACTACGCCATGAATTTAATAACGGTTTTGACCAATAGATAAGCAGATTCACGAGAAAGATGTTTATATACATATACTACATAACAACATTATGACAGCGATGGACCTTTCCGATAGTGCACAACAATAGTACTCAATCAAATGGGCTCTTTGGTGAAGTTGTCGCCGAGCAAACCGCGACCATTTCGAGAGTACTCAAGCCAGATTTCTAAAGACCCTGTTCGTTCTGAAAAAGGACTAAACTGTCTCGCTCTGATATATTTATGATAACTGTTTATAAATCATTTTTGTTTACCTCGAAGTTAGAAATAAAATGTATACTATTAATAATTTTAAAGGATTTAAAAATATTAATGGTATATATTTTATTACTACTACTTACTAAATAATATTATAAATACGAAAGTAACTCTGTTTGTATGTTACGCTATCACGTCTAAACTGCTACACGGATTTCTATGAAAAGTGGTATGAATTTATACTTCACCGACCCGAGAAAGAACTGGATTTCATCGACTTTCAAACCACTCGAACGCAGCCACGTGCAAAAGCTAGTGTAAAATGGATCGTTAAGAAAATGTTGTAATCCTTGAATGAATTAAGTATGGATGGGCAGTCAAGTGTTTAGTTTCTAATTGCTGATATTATAGCAACGCATAATGACATTGAACTTAATATTCTTTAACGTAAATGAAGTGGTGGGATGACTAACTAAAGTTGACAAGGTTACAGTACGTTATTTATAGTTATCGAAGCGAGACATTTATAATAAGATACAATAATAGACAGAATAAGACCTTGCAGCGAGACATAGGTGTTTGTTTGTCACTTTGTGTTAGGGTCGACACACACCAAAAGCGCGTCGAAGCGCAGCGAAGCGCAGCGAAGCGAAGCGCAGAAACTCTACGCTACTACTACTATGGAATTCGCCGGTATTATGGTTATGAAAATAAAGTTAAAATTCATATGACACTAAAACTGCGCTTCGCTTCGACGCGCTTTTGGTGTGTGTCGACCCTTAGTTCTTGTTTCTTACCTACATAACAGTGCTATCCTCGTGCGTGCATTATATATGTGAAAGTTTGTGAGGATTCGAATGTGTATTATTTACCCTCTTACGCAAAAACTGCCCGATCAATTTTGATGAAATTTTATACACAATAGCTTAAACCAGATCCACATGTAGCGTACGAAGGCTAACGGATGGTTTCGTTGGGCTTATTTTGGATGGCTTAACGAACGCCACCGATTCCGTTTTTGTCACTGCCACACTTCGGATTGCCAGCGAATGCCAAACAAACGATCGATGGCGTTCGCTTATCCGTTCAAACTACTCTTAATAAGAACCAAAGAACTCGTTCGTTGGCCTTCGTTCGTTAGTTGTGGACTACCGTGTCCACAACTAACTTTTATACATTAACATCTAAGCTACTTTGGATCGGAAGAATAAGAAATAACGCATACACGTGCGTACACATTAGCATGTTGCGGCCGGTATAGTTGACAAACTTAGCTTATCTGCCGCCACTATCCTTCAGGTATTTAATCATCTTATCAAGATTTATATCATACCCTCAAACACGAAAAATTCACGAACATTAAAAAACGTTCCAGTTTTGAATTTAAGGGCTAACCGTGTATTTTATGGTCAAGAGCACGATATTATAGTGAGACTTTTGTGTCCGTTTGTCTGTTTGTACGGCCATTTTGGTGTTCTCGGACCGCGAGCATTCGCTTGTAACGTTATGTAAAGGTTTAAATACTACACCAGTTAGCAAGGAGAACAGATCATACAACCTTTCATGATACAATACGAAATTTTGTGCAAATTTTTTTTCGTGACAGGTAAATGCTCCTGTTCCACCTTGAATGTGAAAATTTTATCCTTCTTTGACCTACATCTGAAAAGTTTATCTACGTTAATAAGTAAAGTATTATAAGACATCAGATGACTCTTTAAAACAAATATCATCACAATGATCTACTCGCATATTCAAAACTGTAGTACATTAGATAGTACTCCTGGATACTTGAATAAGTACTTTCTATATTGTTATCTATCTACCATTATTATTTTGGGTAGTTTATTTATGTAACAAAGTCGATGTTTTAGAGCTATGCCTGAGGCACCGCAGAAATTCAACAATTTGATCCGAAACTAAAGCTGAAATCAAATATTGTTTCCTTTTTTTTTTAATCATTCTCTTCATATAATGAAAAACAACAACACACAGCAAAACTCCATGGTTATGGCCTAAATAAAACCAAAAAATCCATCCCGATAGGCCATTCCGGCCCAATTGTTAAAACCAGAGTGTCAAAAACTCTTTAAACTCGTCCGCCGTCAGTTTAGATTGAATATTTTTATTGTTGAAGCTTGATAATATAATCTTATTAGGTTGTACTCATCGCTAGCAATCTGCGTTCAGAATGCCAAGTTCTGCGTTCTCTGTAATAACAGCATTTGCAATAAATAAATAAATATATATTTCACATCTCACACACAACGCCATCTAGTCCCAAACTAAGCAGAGCTTGTAATATGGGTACTAGAATAACTGATACTAATACATAATATATACTTTTCTTTTGTGAATACATACTTATTATACATATAAACACACAGACTAAGACAAACCCCCATATTCATGCACACAAAGATTTGTCTTAAGCGGCAATCGAACCCACGACCTCGGCGTCGCAGGCAGGTACACTACCCACTCCGCCATCCGGTCGCCAGTTTGCAATGTCTGAGAACTCTCAAGATTTGCCCGAGTTTGAGTTCTGAATCAAACGCGCATGCGCAGAACGCAATGCTCGGAACTGTGACTCCAAACCAATGGGCAAAATAGAAATACTAAGATGATCAAGTAATTTTAGTGGTTATTTAAAGCAAGTAATTCAAAACACTTAAGGAAACTGGAGATACTAGTAGGCTAGGCTAAGCTAGTAGAGACGCCGGATGTCTCTCATTGTTCTATATATCGTTAATGGATCATTGAAGACTAGTGTCATAATGTTTGTGGGAGAATAATGATTCACATAGACTCGATGTGAATCATTATTCTCTATGTCATAGAGCAAGGCTGAATTCACCTCAGCAACTCGAAAAGTCGTACGTTGCGAGAGCAAAACTCGAAGCAAAACTTGATTTTGCTCTCGCTCGAAGCTAAGTTGAGTTTTATTCACTCCTCGATTTTTTTTATGGAACACATCCTTCACACCACGTCATCCCAAATTAGGCAGAACTTGTACTATGGGAACCTACTATTTCGAGCTGCTGAG
This sequence comes from Hypena proboscidalis, assembly GCA_905147285.1. Taxonomy (NCBI): domain Eukaryota; kingdom Metazoa; phylum Arthropoda; class Insecta; order Lepidoptera; family Erebidae; genus Hypena; species Hypena proboscidalis. Next base: position 4,222,183 of record LR990129.1, on the reverse strand, counting down.
GTTAAAAGTTGTATGTGTGACACGAGATAAAAGTTATTTACATTTCGTCTACGCTCAAGATTCTAGCTAAGAATCTTTCGTTACTCATCAGCACTCAAAACGACAAAAGTTAACTTTGTTCTCTTTTTGCACTAATAACTATTTATTGAGTAAGGATATTGGCTAATTGGCTAGATAACTTCTCGCTACAGCTAAGAGCGGAGCAGTAAAAATATGATACAAAATCGGCGAACATTTATTCCATTTGTATGCTCTAGTGTGCGAAGAGCAGTCAGAAAAGTGTGTAATTATAATACTGTACCTAGTTTAAAGAATTCCACGCGTACAAAGTCGCGATCAACAGCTAGTTATATTAGGTCTTTACCTATGAAATTGCCGTTTTGTATGAAAAAAAATAAATTATTTTTTTAAAAGGCAATGCCCAAAAACTGTATCGCCAAAACCCTTGTGTCATGAATATAAGATAGTAAATAATTTCTAGTTTTGTGTATGACGATTATCTAGTAATAAGAGACATAACTTAAGCGGGATGTAATAAACAAAAGGAACTTAAATAGTAATAAATAAAGTAAATAGGAATTTAAACATGAAGGATGAACTAGAATATAATTTTGTTTTTATAGAATTATCACGTTTTTTGCACTTGTTTTCTAACTTTTTTCATGACAACCCAGCTTACTATGAAAATATCCGGCTTAAAATTAAACTTTCATATTATTCTACATACAATACAGCAGTTTTTATCTTGACAAAGCCACGGAATATATAGCACAGCAGCGATAAACAATCCCATAGTCGATTGGTCATACCCCTTTAAACAAATTAATTTGAAATTAGAATTCTTAACCAAACAAAAATTATTATGATTTGAAATGGCCAGTACTGCAGAACAGCAATTTCATAGGTAAAGACCTATTATTATACGGACTTGATATGGCTTGTATATAACCAATAAACTGATTAAACGTTATCGGTGTCCTCCTTACTAATTAAACATAGACGACAATATGAAAGTTGTAAATATATATATATATAAATAGATCATAGACAATATTGAGCAAATAGAACTATCAGAGAATAACATCATTAAATTGTGCTGTTACAATTACATAATGATAATAATTAATTAACGTAGACGTATCTGCAACAATTAATAGAGTTAATCGTCGTGTTAGTTACTAGCTATGTACGGGAATTAATAGTAGTCTATGTTATTTCTTAGCTATTGAGTTACCTTCACAAATTCAAATTTAATATCTTGTTCTCGAAATGCTGGCTTATATTTTGCCAGCGAAATGCTGCCAGCATTTTGGGAACTAGGCCTTCTGACAGTGACTTATTAAGTTTAGATTAGGTTATTAGACTATTTTAAATAAAACCCAATATTATTATGTATATTTTTCTGTAAATATCTGAAACGGCAAAATACTTTGATAGTGTCTTGCACGGTGATTACTAAAAAATGTTTCATGTTGTTTTATAATGACAATATTCAGCAATAAAAATGAATCGCCAATCCCAACATCCTTGCCCAATTATATAATTATAAATATTCCTTTTTAACATTTCTATTTCCCCTATACCTTCCTGGCATAATTTCTTATTATATATCTTATTATATACCCATTATTAACAACTATAGTTTTTAAATATCTATTAAAAAAAACGTGATAGTAGATTTTTTTCAATTTCGAATTGAAATTTTTTGATTAATAATAAGAAAATACTTAGTTTCTTTTTTAAAAAAGGTCTATAGTTTACCATAGAAATGTTAATTTGTTTTTTGTTTACTATTTATAGTATAGTAAAAGTAGTTTTGTTACAATGATATCATACCTAGCCTTAAGATTAATTGGTACTGTAGTTAGTAAATTTATAATATAATGATTCAAATTATTTTGTATCTAACACTATTATTATTTTTTGCATTTTATAGCTAATGCCGTGGATTAATGGTACAACTGTGGCGAGTAAGCCAGTACAGTACACCGTTCAAACGCTCCTTAGAATCACGCCACCTTATGACTCACATCGTATGATGTTGGCGCGTGTAAGGGATTAGCGCGGTAGGCCCCGCCTACGGCAAGATGGCCGACGGCGCGCTATTGTTCTAGCTGCGCGCGCGCAAGATGGACGCCGCGCGCCTTTTGTTCTAAGTCACGCCTACATAGCAAAACAGTCGGGACCGGTTTGTAAAAGTGCCAGGCGTGATCGTTTTAGTTTTAAGTATAAATACCGGTTATGTTTTGTATGCAATTCATTACGCTTTCTATTTTTGTGCTACAACATTGTAATATTTATACTGTCTTTTGTAAATACAATCTATACAAGTTCTTACCGCTGCTTTCATTGGTATTCGCTTGCCTGCATCCTATTGCATAACACGCAATTTGTAAGTGGTCCAACAAAAACCACTTCACTGGTGACCCTCGACGTTCGAAGATGCAAAATCAAGCGCCAGAAATCCAGCTCGGCGAGACCTGTCGCGTTGGAGTGAAGACACCTACCTTCAATCCCAATGACCCGGAGCTATGGTTCGCACAATTAGAAGGACAGTTCGTGCTATCCAACATCAGCGCAGACGCCACGAAATTCTACTACGTGCTGGCACAGCTGGAACCGCAACATGCAGCAGAGGTTCGCGACCTGGTAGTGAAGCCGCCAGCGACAGCTAAGTATGAAACCTTAAAAGCTGAGCTGATACGACGTCTTTCCGCTTCGGCGGAGCGCAAAATCAAGCAACTGCTGATGCATGAAGAGATGGGAGATAGGAAGCCTACTCAATTTCTTCGGCACCTACAACATTTGGCTGGTGCAAATGTACCTACAGATTTCATCGGAACAATCTGGGCCAGTTGCTTACCTACCCACCTGCAGACCTGCATCGCAGCACAACAGGAGAAGATGTCGCTTGAAGACCTGGCAGAGTTGGCAGACCGCGTACATGATGTCGTGCCAGTAACCATGCCAGTAAGCAGTCAAGTAGCTAGTACGTCGGGATCTGCTACACAAAGTACTAGTACAGAGAGTACGATTGAAGCATTGACACGGACGGTGGCAGAACTCAGCCAAAAAATGGAAACCATGAGCATGGAGCTGCAGAGACATGGTCGCTCGCGTTCCAGAACAAGAAGTTCCAGTAGATATCGTTCCCGTTCACGATCTCGTTCAGAGAATCACCCAAACTGCTGGTACCACCACCGGTTTAGTGACCGAGCGCGAAGATGTACGCAGCCCTGTACCTTTAAGAAAGCGGAAAACTTACCAGGCAGCCATTAGTGGCGGCAAACGACTGCCTAGAAGTATCGAGCCGCCTGTTCATAACGGACCGCAAAACGAAGATACGATATCTTGTAGATACGGGTTCAGACCTGTGTGTCTTTCCGCGATCCGCTGTTCGGGAGCCACGCACTAAAACAAAATATGAGTTGTTCGCAGCAAACGGAACAATCATAGCCACATATGGAGAACTGCCACTGACATTGGACTTAGGACTTCGACGAGCATTTACTTGGCGATTCATCATAGCTGACGTTACGAAGCCCATTATAGGCGTCGACTTTTTAGGCTACTATAACCTATTAGTCGATTGCCGAAGTCAGCGTCTAGTTGATGGCATTACATCACTTACAGTGGCCGCACCAAAGCAAACATCAACGGAATCTATCTCTTCCATCCGCACTATTGCTGGAGATACCATTTACCATCAGTTGCTACGGGACTTTCCTGATATTACCCGCCCTGCTGGTAAACCTGCTTCAGTCAAACACTCGACGGTACACTACATCCGCACTACACCGGGCCCACCTGTATTCAGTCGCCCTCGCCGCTTAGATCCTGAGCGCCTTAAAATTGCGACACAGGAGTTTGAGGAGATGCTGCAGAATGGAACTGCTCGAAGATCAGACAGCCCATGGTCCTCGCCACTTCACCTAGTTCGCAAGAAGAACGATGGCTGGCGTCCGTGTGGGGATTACAGAACGTTAAACTCACGGACAATTCCTGACCGGTACCCAGTCAAGCACTTGCAGGACTTTACCCATCAGCTGGCAGGCAGTACAGTCTTCTCTACCATAGACCTGATTAAGGCGTACCATCAGATTCCGGTTGCAGAAGCTGACATATCCAAAACAGCTATCACTACACCTTTTGGACTTTACGAATTCCCATTCATGACGTTCGGACTTCGTAACGCTGCTCAAACGTTCCAGCGTTTTATGGACGAAGTCTTGCGAGGATTGGACTTTTGTTTTGGATACTTGGACGATATTTTAATACATAGTTCTGGAAGTACCCTTCATCAACAGCACCTGAAGGTACTATTCCAAAGACTAGCAGAGTATGGAGTTTTGATAAACACAAACAAGTGTGTTTTTGGCCAGTCTGAAGTTAACTTTCTTGGATTCAAAGTGTCCGCCGCAGGAATCCAGCCTTTGGACACTAAAGTACAGGCCATCCAAGAGTTTCCACCTCCAAAGACCATCAAAGAACTGAGGCGATTTCTCGGCATGCTTAACTTTTATCGCCGACTATTGCCAAATACAGCAACTATTCAAGCCCCACTCAACGAGTTGCTCGCTGGCCCGAAGAAAAAAGGCTCACAGGCAATAACCTTGACTCCAGCTCTGATGGAAATCTTCAATTGCTGCAAGAACAGTCTTTCACAAGCTACACTTCTGGTCCATCCTGATCCTCGAGCTGAATTAGCCATACATACAGACGCTTCGGATTCAGCAATTGGCGCAGTTCTACAACAACATCTAGACGGCGAGTGGAGACCGTTAGCTTTCTTCTCCAAGAAGCTTAGCCCAAGTCAAAAGAAGTACAGCCCATACGACCGTGAACTTTTAGCCATATATGAAGCTATAAAGTACTTCCGCTTTATGGTTGAAGCACGGACATTTACGGTCATGACAGACCACAAGCCGCTCACGTTTGCTTATGCCGGCAATCGAGACAACTGCTCACCACGCCAGTTCCGATATCTTGACTATATCAGCCAGTTTACAACAGACATCAGATATGTAGCTGGTTCAGAAAACGTCGTAGCTGATGCCCTTTCACGCGTTGATGAGATATGTGTGCCGCTGAACTACCAATTATTGGCCAAGGAACAAAGCACGGACAGCGAACTACAAGAACTGCTTACTTCTGGTTCTGCTCTGAAGTTAGAGAAGATGACCACTGCAGAATCAGACAGCCAGATATATTGTGACCTATCCACCCACAGTCCGCGCCCATATGTCACTTCATCATTTCGCAAGCAAGTCTTTGATGCCCTACACAACCTGAGTCATCCAGGAGCGAAGGCTTCTGTCAAGCTGATTACCCACCGATTCGTATGGCCAGGCATCAGACGTGACTGCAGAAAATGGGCTAAAGAATGTCTTCAGTGCCAACGCTCTAAGATAACGAGACATACCTCAGCGCCGCTGACCGCTTTTCAAACACCATCAGCACGATTCCGTCACATCCACTTGGACCTGATAGGCCCATTACCACTATGTTCTGGACAAAAATACTGCCTCACGATTGTCGAACGCTTCACTCGTTGGCCTGAGGTTATTCCAATCCAGGACATGACAGCTGAGACCTGCGCAAATGCCCTCATTCATGGATGGGTATCACGGTTTGGTTGTCCAGAAGATATCACAACTGACCGTGGCAGCCAGTTCCTATCACATACATTCAAGGAACTCGCCGCGTTGATCAGTGCAAAGCACCACACCACCACATCATATCACCCCGCCGCCAATGGACTGGTTGAGAGAATGCACAGGCAGCTCAAGTCCGCAATAACCTGCCATGCATCAAACAACTGGGTTGAAGCCTTACCCTGGGTTCTCCTCGGAATCCGCAGCGCTTGGAAGGACGATCTCCAAGCGTCCACAGCAGAGCTTGTCTACGGTGAACCACTCCGTTTGCCTGGACAGTTCTTTTCACCAGTTCCTGATGATGAGCTGGACATGACTTCCTTCACTTCAAGACTTCGAGCACACGTCAGTAGACTGAAGCCGCTACCAACATCTTGGCATGGAAGTGCAAACAGGTCATTCTATGTGCCAAAAGACCTGGCGACTGCAACTCATGTTTTTGTTCGTCAAGGTCCTATAAGAAGACCACTTCAAGCACCATACTCAGGTCCTTATAAGGTGATACACCGTGATCAGAAGACCTTTGACGTTGAAATCCAAGGAAAGGTACAACGAATCACAGTTGACCGTTTGAAACCAGCCTACGTCACAAGGGATACTCCAGAAACTCCGCAGCCAAGTCCAGTAGAAGACCAGAACCATCAGACAACCAAAAAGACCAGGAGTGGACGTACTGTTCGGTTCCCAGATTACTATCGCCCGTAGTTACGGTCTCACCGGGGGAGTAGTGTGGCGAGTAAGCTCCTTAGAATCACGCCACCTTATGACTCACATCGTATGATGTTGGCGCGTGTAAGGGATTAGCGCGGTAGGCCCCGCCTACGGCAAGATGGCCGACGGCGCGCTATTGTTCTAGCTGCGCGCGCGCAAGATGGACGCCGCGCGCCTTTTGTTCTAAGTCACGCCTACATAGCAAAACAGTCGGGACCGGTTTGTAAAAGTGCCAGGCGTGATCGTTTTAGTTTTAAGTATAAATACCGGTTATGTTTTGTATGCAATTCATTACGCTTTCTATTTTTGTGCTACAACATTGTAATATTTATACTGTCTTTTGTAAATACAATCTATACAAGTTCTTACCGCTGCTTTCATTGGTATTCGCTTGCCTGCATCCTATTGCATAACACGCAATTTGTAAGTGGTCCAACAAAAACCACTTCACAACACTGAAACCACAACTTTAATATTTAATGTTATTTTGTTTTAATTTGGTGTCTGTAACGTTAGCAATCCTCAATAAATAAATAAATAAAATAAAAATTATATGTGTTCGTGAAGTTATGAATGTGATTTGAATGACGAATTCAACCAATTTATACTTTAAAAACTAAGCAATATAGATAATATATATGACTCAGATTATATACCGGGTGGATACGATATAAGAGCATTTATTGAAACCACAGATTCTATATAAATGGTCAGTAATTACGGTTAAATAATCTTACGATGACATAAACTTAACTATTTTTGAAATAAGTTAATTTCTAAGTTGAATTGAAGTCAATCTAAGCTGCGGTGTCCAATCATTTTATTCATAAATCATAATCATTTATTGCGAATATTAGTACAGCTATACTCCGCCCTTCAGCATGCAATATTAAAAAATCCTAAAAAATCTACATTAAAATTAATAAACATATATTATTATAAAATTCGACATTAACAAAACACAACAAATTATTATTAGTTATACAAAATCCAAAAATAAATAAATGTCTTTATTACTAATTAATTATTATTTACATTTGTCATTCAGGAAATCCTTAATGTTATAGTATGTCTTATTAGTGAGAAATTTGTTTAATTCAATACGAAGCATATTAATGTTAGGGCACTTTATTATATATAATGGTAGATTATTGTAAATACGTGGTATCATACAAAATATACTATTATTGAATTGCGCCGTCCTAATAACTAGAAAAGACACTTTATAATTATTTCGTTTACCCTTGAGGCGCTCGAACATCGAAATATTCTTAGTTACACATAAAACTACTTCGTAAATGTAAATACAAGGAAGCGTTAACAATTTAAGACTAACAAAAAATGGTCTACAGCTCTCTGTACTTTGCAAACCACAAATCCTCAAGCATCTCTTCTGGGCTTTAAATACCCTCTCTTTATGTACAGAGTTTCCCCAGAAGACCTTAAGACTGACTCCGCATATCCGCGGTATGCGGTAATCACTGCAGATTGATTCACAACTTTCGCAAGCCTGTAAAGTGCATAAGAAAATTGGCTCAGCTTAGTACATATATGCTCTACTTCCATACGCCAATTTAAATTGAAACCTATGTAAAGCCCTAGAAATTTCGCATTCGTTACTTCATTAATGTTATGACCGTTAAAATTTATGTCAAGATCTAAGACGAGTCCGGCAGCATACGAATCCATAGCTGAATTGGCAAAGCACTTGGGGCGTATACCCAGGGGGTGCAGGTTCGAGTCCTGCTGGATTCTTAATTTTTTCAACTTTAATATTATATAAATACAAAAAGGCATAGCAAAGCTAAAATTTGCTTTAAATATTACAAGTTAAGATCAAAGACATTATTCTTCCTATTCCTAAATGTCATTAAAGTAGTCTTATTCAAATTGATTAGTAAATTATTATAAGATAGCCATTGAATTATTGTTTCTAGTGTGTCATTAACGTCTGAAATTAATAAATCTGTATTTGAGTTTTTAAACATTACTGTACTGTCATCAGCATATAGTATTATGTCATGGTTTATTAAACTAGGTAGGTCATTAATATAGATAATAAACAGTAATGGCCCAAGAATGCTTCCTTGAGGAACTCCTTGTGTGACTTCACGAAATGACGATGAGTGTTCTATTTCTTTACCTGTTTTAGGGCATATGCGAGAAATTTGTATGTATTGTACTCTATTCTCGAGGTAAGATTTTAATAGATTTAGAACGTTTCCTCTAACACCATTAGCTTCCAATTTATTTAGCAAAATAGTGTGATTAACGTAATCAAAAGCCAAATCCATGTAAAGAGCAGAGACTAATTGTTTATTATCTAAACCTGTCATAACAGTCTGTAAAAATTAGAAAATTGCGAAATTGATTTTCCTTTGTTTTCTAAAACCTGTTTGTTAAAACTTGTTTCTCAGTAAAAATGTTATTATTCTCAAAGTATGCATTAATGTTATTAGCCATTACCTTTTCAATAATCTTTGAAAATATAGGGATAAGGGCTATAGGTCTATAATTTTCAAGACTCTCTTTATCGTCTTTTTTGTAAAGAGGTTTAATTATAGTTGTTTTTAATTTAGTTGGAAATATACCCGTAAATATGCTTAAATTAATAATGTTTGCCAAAACTGGTGATATAATAGCGCTCACAGTTTTTAAAATAGTTGTATCAACGTCGTCATATCCAGTACTTTTGGAATTATTTAATGACATAATATTTTTTTCGATTTCTATAGCAGTAGTAGGATTCATAAATAAAGAATTAGGATTGTTATTGTTCTTTAGTTTAAAGATTTCGTTTTTAGCAGCTAGACTACTCTCATTTCCACTTATAAAATAGCTATTAAACATTTCAGCAATTTCCCTGGGATCGTTAATTGTATCTCCATTGACTTTTATGTGTCTGATTTCTTCCTTAATTAAATTATTTTTATTACTATTAATAACAGACCAGGTCGCTTTAGACTTGTTTGAGGCTGTTTTAATTTTATAATCATTTTGAGATTTTTGAGTTAATTTTATTATTTTACTTAATCGCCTTGAATAAGATTTAAAGCTATTTCTATTGTAGCTGTTATTCGTTTTTCTATATAGCCACAGTAATCTTATTTTCTTTTTCGCACATTGCCGAATACCATTTGACAGCCACAATGGTTTCTTTCGAGGTGTTTTTCTAATTAATATTTTAGGAAAACATAAATTATAGAATAAAATAAATAAATCATGAAAATTATTAAATGCATCATTCGGGTCATCCATATTATAAATGTCATTAAAAGTAAGTGACTGCATGCATTCCTTAAACTTTTCAATATTTTCCTAACAATAATCTCTTCTCTTTATAAACCAATGTGTGAGAGAATATGTTTCTTTCACTGGACAAGTTAATACCTGACATGTGTGGTCGGATACCGCAAAGTCAAAAGTTTTGCATTTGCAACCCCTAATCTTGTACATAAAATTATCTAAACAAGATCCACTTGCAGGGCGTGTCGGTTCATTTAAAGCTAATTTAAGGTTATACGCACAAATAATCTCGAACAAATCATTCGTTACCTTGTTAGTTACCAGTGTATTAATATTAAAATCTCCGCATATGATTACTTTCTTTTTCGATAGACACACGGTTTTAAGTATCGAATCAAATATCGAAAAGAATAAATTGTAATGATTTATATGTAGTATTTCGGGGTGGCCTGTACACACAAATAATTATTAAATTATGTACTGACAGCTATATACCACTGCACTCAATTATACCAGAAACACCACATCTTTCCACGGACCTCACAATTTTGCACTTGTGACTGTTGTGAACCAAAATACAGGAGCCACCGTGACGACTTTCACGACTGAAGGTAGCCGCAAGATAGTAATTTTCTATGTATAATGATTTGTGATGTCATCTTTAATAACATATTGTGTTCAGTTAAGCAAATTATATATATTCTATTACCTTGTTCTAAAAACCATTCTAAATTCAATGTTAATAAATCCGATTTGCTAATGACCCCATCAATGCTTTGATGTAACACGTTCAAATGCTTAAAGGTCACGAAAAAACTTGTTTTTACCAGAGCAGGATAAATCATTACATACTGTGTTGGTATTTTGCTCTGGCTGCGTAGTAGAGCCGGAAGATTTCACGATACTTATGCTGTTGTTTTGATGTGCGGGTGCAAAGTAGTGATATGGAAACATAGTCATGTCGACATATAGTTGTCTCATAATATTTCTATACATATTAAGAATACCATTGTTATTAATCCTACCAGAATAGTATGAAAACATATCGTACGACAAATTATAATTTGTGTCAAACAGATAAGCATATTCATAAGTCTGCACGTTCGCATAAAGTAAGCTGTTAAAAAGTTCGACTTTGCAATTATATATCGGAGCTCCTAAAACATAAGTAGGTACACAAATAATTATATTAACTATAAGTTAGGTCTTGTAACTGTTTCTGAATAGATTTCACTAGAGCTTGGTAATTTTCTGTATTTTTCAAATCATGTTCTGCTAGCTGGATCATGCAATAGTCATTGATGTTGTAATTCCGTAATTTATCTGAGATACTCGCCAACATTTTTAATATACCACAGTTTTGGTATATGTAGCGACAGTATTCGAATCGCTGGCCAAAAATGTCTTCGACGTCTCGCAGTTTGCCCTTAACATTGCAATTCGATAGAATGCACAATTTCCTTTTTTGCATAAGTTGCATACCATCAGTGCATTGCATATTGCTATTTCTGCATTTGCTGTTCTTTAATTTGAAATTACTATCTGTGTTCGAAAAACTACTTTTTGGAGAACTGGATTCTGTTATAATGTTTGATGGTAGTTTTAATGGCGTTTTTGCTAGACTAGGTGTTTTTTATTGGTTTTACATTTAATCGTACCTTTGAACCTCGGAGTAGAGCACTTAACGTCTCCGGTATCAATTTCTTTGTACAATTCTATTATCTTGTTAGACTTCTCCAGGTCTACTTTCAATTTTCGCATATTAAGTTGTCAATTTCTTGATTGGCACTTAGCAGTTCAGAGTTCAATTTATCAATTTTTGCTGCAAGAACAGAATGTTTTTCATCTTCAATTGATTCATTTGGTAAACTTCTAATTGTAACGTCAAATATAGTTGGATCTGGTGACTCACGTTCTAGTGGCTTATTTGGTAGACTCCCCGTAGTGGTATCAAACATTGTTGATTCGGATAAAACAGAAGGTTTGGTATTCAGTTGTTTTCTAAATGTGATATTTTCTGTATCCATTATTGAATTTATTTATTTACTTCTACTAATTAAAAAATATTTATATGGTATCACTTACTTATTTGAATTTTTGTATGGTATTACTAAATTGTAATTTTTCGGCGTAACAACACCGAGTAAAATACCAACAGTGCCAATTTTAGTTTTTCTACTCACTACTTGATGGCGCTTTTATCAATTAATCATATTTTTTAGCATTAACAACCCACAATTTAACGTCATAAGTGACAATAATGACTGTCACTTATTGTTCTGCTATTCGCTGTTGGAGGCGTTAGCTGTAGTTCAAAGTCCAACATTCAAAACAATAACAAATGATAAACGGATATTATAGTGAAATTTCACATAATAATATATTCACCGAAATTATTGTTTCAACGGCGTGTGTTGCGTAACCGTTGTGTAAAAGTTGAATCCTGATAGTTTAATGCAATTGTTCACACTGATTTATTGTTTATTTGCGATTCAGTCACTTTTTATTGCAATGAGTACCTATTATAATTTAATTAGCTAAGTTTTATTTTAATTTTATGTATTTTGTATTTTGATGTTTGTTTTGACGTGTTCAAGCGCCCCTTGGAGCCCATGGAAATAAATGATTTGATTTGATTTAAAAGAGAAGAAACATTTTCAGTAAAGGCTCTATTTAACCTTGAGAATTTGTATGTACCTAATGTATTGTTACTCCAGGTTACATATTTTACTATGTATCTGTGAGGGAGGAATACGAAGCATACAGTGCGCAAACTGTAATGATACACTTTAAGTAAGTTGTTGTAAGTAACTTTTGTAAGTAAGTAACAGTTGTAAGTCACCAAACACACACACACACACACTCAATAACATTCGCCTATATTAATCCAGACGTTTCCACTATAAGAAGTTTGTATATGGTGATGGATGCTTAATAAAAAAGTATCAAATTGTATTAATTACTAGCTGACCTGGCGAACTTCGTACCGCCTTAGCGTAAATTTGATGCACTACTTTATTTTGTATAGCTGACCTATCTTATGTATGCGTACCTATTCAATTTGAACTGTAATCTATAATATTCCCATATAAAAATGAATACTTTTTTTTTTTAATTTTTTTTGCCGAACGATAAACTAAAAGTACCAGTAGACCAGGTGTTCTCTCACTTTATATTTTTTAGTGCACTACCCAATAAGTTATTGATATCGTGATAGGGTATAATATAATCATTAAAAGACTAGAGAGCAAAAATATAAATATAAATAAAATAAAATAATAATAAAATATACTAAAATAAAATAAAATAAAAATAAACTTTATTACTCTGACTTAACAATAATATTTTTATACTAAGAAACAGTTGAAAAAGATATGGGACCGGCAGGATTTGAACCTGCGACCTTACTGCACACCGGGCAGTCGCTCTTAGCCATCCAGCTACGGTCGCCTCTTACCGGCACCCTAAATTTCTCAACTGTATGATACGTCATTTCGTGACGTAATATTTTTGATTACATTAAATTTTGTTTCTTTACTAAGACATCGGTAAGCCAGGTTGTCTCTTGACATAGGCCTCCTCCAGATTCTTCTATTCTTCCCTGTCTCGCCCTATCCTTCTCCAACCCTTGGGTAGATCATCCTCCCATCGTGTCACCTGCCGTCCTTTTCGACGTTTGCCGTTTCAAAGACTACTATAGATCTTCAAATAACAACCGACTTAGTGTGCTTTTCGAGGCATGGAGGAAAATTCGTTATTTTAAAATTGTCACCCATCCGCATGTCACACATCGAATTAGCCATGAGCTCTTGACAACCAAAACTTATTACCATTATCCAATATATTGTTTTTTTTGTCAACCTAAAATATACTTAATCCGTTTACTTATTAAGTATCATTTTTGATTGGCAAAATTTTTAATAACGAGTTTTGATTATATATCGTACACCCGAATTGATTTAAATATTAAGAACACGCTAGCCCAACAACTGTCTGATAAGACACGGTATTGATTTAATTTGCTATAAATAAATAAATAAATTAATAGTCATTTTATTTATAAGTCTAAAAAACATTGAAACCTGTAATTAATTATGCGTAGACTGCTATCATCGCAGAATTATAATAATTACGCCTCAATAACAATTTAAATAACAAAGAAGTTATTCTGATATTTTATGTAACAAAGAATCTTTGTCCATCGATAACATTGCATTTGAGTTCGACCCAAAGCTAAAATATATATATTTATTGAGACGTTGTATACTGCGTTATATTAACGATAATATTGACGTTATTATACTAAAATTTCGTAAAATAAAAATTATAGCGCGACATAGAGATATTGTCGCGTTTTTGTCATGTTTCTCCATTTAATAATGCTCGTATGGTTGCCTCCCTGGTTGTACTTCTACGTATTAGCCATAGCACAAAATGGACACAAATATTATGTACAGATAGCAATATATAGAAGCTACAATGTATAATAATATTTATTTAGTTCAACACTGTTGACATTAAAACAAAAGTTATGGAGGCAAATATTAAGTTAGAACCAGAAATTCTCAATTTTAACTGAGTTGACACAAAATTTAGGAATCAGTCAGACACCTAATACATCCTAAAGCATATTGAGCAGTACATCATTGGACAGGCGAGCAAATTGCTTGATAAATTGGCCACTATTATGATGGGTCGCTTCGAGTGCTATCCGTGTCAGTGAGCATTGCTTGGGATTATCTCTTTATTAGTGTCGCATGTCTCCCAGACACTTGTGGGTAGGATAATCGACTTGATAAATAAATTAAACTGTCTGAGACAGTGTATTCTGATTCCACCGTCATTATTTCTAGTTGTTAACCGACTGAAAAAAAAGGACGAGGTTTTCAATTCGATTGTATTTTATTTTTTCATTTTTTCTGTTTGTTACCCGATTACTCGAAGCCGCCTGGACCAAATTGAGATTTTTTTTTTGGAACATCTTTACTTAAGGTGAATGCTATAAATAAATAAATATTACTTTGACAATAATTTGGTGACAAATATTTTGAATCTCACAAAGAAACATCTCTTACACACATTCATTGGTTTTAAATATAAATTTTATTATTCATTGAAAGATTTGATTATCTAATCTTTATTGTCGTTACTTGCACTTTTTTTTATAAAATAATAATATCTATAGATTAGTGTGTACTATTTTCGTTTTGTTTTTTTGTAACTATAATTTATTAATAATAAAAATTTAAAAAAAGACATAATATACTTTTTAGCTTTACGAACCTCTCGTAATTGTGTAACTTTATCCCTTGCGATTACAAAAACATTATAAATTATCTGCCGAATTCAATGACCGGAGAGTGGGCTTATAGCAGGCCAGTGTCACTCGCTCAAGGTTACGCGCTAAATGCCTACCGCTTGGTGTATAGTCGACGATACGAACGACAGAGGGCTATCGCACGCCCGCCTGAGCGCCTGAGCGCTCGCACCGCATGTTTCCCGCGCAATTAAATACTTACGCTTCGAAATTCTACCTGAATATCTTATAAAATTAATTAATATTAAAATTAAACGTACATATAAATAGAAACTACGTAAATTTAATAACCGTAATTTTAAAGATTCTTAGAAAGAAATTAAGAAATATGTCAAGGTTAGACATTTATAGGTTTTTTTTTCCATAAAATAAAAAATTGATTATAAAAAACTGAATTTAATTTTTTTTTCTTAATTACCCAATACGGCCAATACCTACTCAACTGAAGCACAAGATTTTGTGGTAAAAATTAAATATAGAAATATTTATAATTTGTATTTTTTTAAAGAAAATAATTTCTTATTAATAAAATTTAACACGACCGAGTCTACGCTACGTGCCGCTGGCGATAGTTGTTTCTAGTGGCCGTCAACACTACCAATTCAGAGCTGCATCGTGAGCTGCATAGGTTTAGAGTTTTTTGAATCGTAATACAAACTAATAAAGTTGTAATTTGCGTGCAATGAATTTTGTAGGCAACTAAAGAAAAGTAAGCTTTACTTTGAGGTGAGCTAAATTGCACCATATTGTTTATGATATAAAGTCGTTTTTTCTTTAAATACTTTTGCTAAGTAATCCTTCTTTCCCTCTTTATTCTTTGCTTATAGTCGGATGGATTTAGCTAGATATCAGTATTATTACGTGCAGCGATTGCCATTAGACAACCAGTACAAGGTGATACAATACTCTTTGTAAGTCTAGATTTCAGACTTTCTGGCCTACGACTACCATAGCTTCATAGATCTTCACTGACCGTCTACCTTTACCGACGCGACGTCTAATACTCTCTGAGGTACGAAGGATGGTCACCCATAAATAGCTAAGCACGACTAGCATTGCTTCACCTATAATAATAATAATAATAATAATAAATAAATCATTTATTTCAGGCTGCATAGGCCCATAGATATATACCTTAACCTAAAATACATAATTATAAATTCACTTCCTTTGCACTAACTTTTTGTGCGTTCCTGGGGTATAGTTCCGCGGAAGCGACGGAAAACAACACCCTGCGGCCAAAAGCTTTCATCAAGCACCTGTTCCAGCATACAGGTCGGCACTCGCACCACGAACGCCTTGAAGTTGACGTTGCGGCGCGACTCCAACAGCTGCACTCTTAGCACATGATTCAGCTTCTGGCTGACATATCTCGCGATATCCTCTGCCTCGGTGGTGTAGTGCAGGCGCGAGATAAATACCGGGGTGTTCGGCGCGGCGGCACGTACCCTGTGTTTCGGGTCTACAGGTGCCTTGCCATAGCCGTTCTTCGTGTTTCGTGAACGGCGCTTTCTCCTTTGCACCGTCACAAAACCATCCTCTTCAGCCCGAATCGTTGCCTGTGTAGGCGCATGATTAACCGGGGGAGCAGTAGGAGTGCTCGCAATGACCGATGAGTCATTCGATTGTGTTGTTCGAGCAGTGGCGCGGGGAAGAGCTGCGGGGGCGGGCGCGGGGTTACGTGACGCACGCGCAGCGCATATCGCAGATTTAGCAGGCGGCTTCGGCGACAAAACTGCTGACGCGAAGCTGACGACCGATGCATCGAGGCATGCACCTCGACGCGTGTTTACATTGTTGACACGCGCCGGTGACCCAGTTATTGGCGCATACTTGCGCAATTCTTTCACTTCGGAACGCAAGTCTGCGACATTGTTCTGGGATTCATCCAGCCTCTTCTGTACGGCAGCCAAACTTGCCTTCAAAAAGACGATGTCTTTGAGCATGCTTGACACATCGACGTGTTCGTAGGTAACTACAGGTAATTTGTGTAGCTCCTTCGCCACAAACGTTGGCACGTCGTCAGGATCAGTCTCCTTCAGCAGGGTGATGATGTCCTGCAAGCTTTTCTTTGTCCCGTCACGCCGTCGAGACACCATCTGGTCGCTTTTGTTCATCAACCGGAACAGCAACAGCTTAGCAGCTGCAATGTCATCTTCGCTGAAGCTACTTACACAGATCTGAACGGCGGACACCTCATCCATCACGTCCAGCCTCTGTTGCAGGAACGCCAGCAGCTCATTTGCCACAAGTGGGTCACTCATGGCAACAAATTTAGCGAGCGTCGGCTTACGCCGCGCTTTACGTTAATAATACGAATTATTATTAAATAGCGTGTTACACGTCCGCCTCGGAGCGCGCGACAAATAAGATAGAACAGTCCGCGCTTCGCCTTAGCCACGAGCTTCTTACAAAAACAATACAAAATATACTTGCGTAAACAGAATAATTTAATCCATTTTGTTCACAATATGATTTTACACTACTTAGTAACAGCTTATTAATGACTCGTTATTTTTAGATACTCATAATGATACCATTTTGTATGTACTATTATCTCGTTTGCTTTGAGTCATCCATAATCTTTAAAGAAGCCACAATTTGGCTAAATAGCTTTGTTGTAAGGTAAAGTACTTAATTGCTGACTATTAGTAAACATTATTAGTTAACGGAGTACAGGGTGCCTGGCACATCGTTTGCCAAGTAAATAGGCTAAAAAGCAGTTTTAAGTTTTAACATCCCTAACTCACCTCACCGGATTTTTATATTGATAATATTTTTCAGAAGTTGTGAATGAGTTGAAAATACTTAGCATCATTTTTTTCAATAAAAAAGCGACTTGAATTTTACTTACAAATTCAAAATCGTTCAAAAAGGTACGGTGTGGATGCAACATAGTAACACTTATTAAAAGCACATAATATAATAGACTTAATACAGTCCATGTTAAGAACACACCGTTACAAAACCCTTATAAACTTTATTTTCGTAAGAGTTTTTTTAAGGATGGTATTTAAAAGTGCTTCAATTTATTCCCATATAATTTAACTAATTTTGCCTTTGTTCCACCAAATATACTCAATGTGCACCAAAATATGTTCACTAACATATTTCATAGTGAGCACCTATTTAAGAACTGTTGCAAATTTGTAAAAATAGTACTACACCTATTTAAAAAACAGATTGATTCTAGCTGTGTTATGGTCGCAGTTCTAACCTAACCTACTACTTTACCCATAATTGACCTATGCTATAACTATAGCTTTAATTTTGTGTAACAATCAGGAATATTTGGTGCACGAGAAGTATTTTTCGTGTAAAAAAGTGTTATATCTTGGTGATAATTTGGAATTTGTTTGGTGTAACATATTTTGTTGGCCGAGTAGTTTAATTATAGCAAAATAATGAAACGGGTTTAAGAATAATATTTTAGAAATGCGTACATAGGTGTACCTTTAGGTTTTTGGTGAACACAAAAATATTATCCTTTTTTTAACCGGTGTGAATTACCTCCGCCCACGTCTAGAACCTGTGATTTCAACAATGTCGCTATTTTGCACAGCTTTACGTCTTTTTGAAGGAATTAACATGAAGACCACTAGAAACTAAAAATATCTATTTCTGTAAACTACATTCGTCATTTAACTAGATATCGCTAAGTAAAACCTGCCTGCGACACCAAGTTCGCGGGTTCGATTCCCGCTTAAGACAAATCTTTGGGTGCATGAACATGGGAGTTTGTCTTAGTCTGGGTGTTTCTATGTATAATAAGTATGTATTTACAAAGTAGAAGTATATATGTATTAGTATCAGTTATTCTAGTCAAAGCCCCATAGTAAAAGCCCTGCTTAGTTTGTGACTAGATCGCTGGCCCCGGGCAATAAAGTGGTAATATCAAAAATTGATTTTTACAGGAAAAATAAAAGAAGCTAATTTGCTAATAGTGCAGCGTACAGTTATCTTAAACAGGCGTTTAAAGTGTCAAAAGAAAGAAATTTTTTTCACCTTTTTTACCTTTTTTTAATAATTGAAATAGAATACATATTTAAAGAAATAATTGAAAAAAATATAAAACAAATTATAGACGATATTGCTTTAATTGTAACATCATTTAATGACTTTATAAACACACCGAACACTGTGATTCAGGACTGTAAGTATATAATACGACGAAATTTTCGCTTTAGATCTTGAGCGTACCAGCCGATTACCACCTTTTTCAGGGAAATTTTAAAACCAAAACTTAGCTGTATCATCTACTAATCGCTATTTTAGTATCCTTTCAATAAATCATATTTTTATGTAACCATTGTATTAGACCAAATGTATAACCATTTCAGACAGTACTTTGTTGACAGTAACTTCACGACGGTGTTTCTACTACCTATTTTTTTCTTAATTAAAGTTTAAATGATAATGACTTTGTAAAAAAAAACCTTTTCTATCACATATATTTTTTATTTATTATAAAACTTTGGAAAAGAACTGAAAAAAGAGACAATACTATTTTACCTTAATTAGAATAAAATCACATAATTTTAATTAGCAGTTATACTTTGGAAACAAAAATAAAATGGTTAAAACCTTATAAAGAAAAATGTATTATACTGCTTTAATAATTTAATATGAATCTTCGCTTTCAATATCGATTTCTTCTTCAAAGTTCCCAACACAATGCAAATTGTTATAAAATGTATGATAATGTTACGGGTTTGCTTCAGTTTTTCAGAGACTTATCAAATTATCATAATAATTATTTCTCAGTTCATCTCCTGAAACATCAGTCACTGGCGTCTTATTGGGTCTTCCTCTTGAAGATCTGGTGTTTGATACAGTATTTAAAGAAATATAATAATCAAAATTTTTAAATTGTCATTGTAGCAATCCTAGTCCGACTACTATCTTTATGGGATTACTTATGGTCTGTCGATTCACCTTCCCACGATTCTCTTTAAATATGCGCTTCTGGTGACAAGGTGTGCTAAATATTAAAGTTGGAGAAGCTACAAAGTCAACATTATCGAATATAGCAGACTCGTATGAAATAGTAGAAGGGGATTGCAATAAATGTGATTGTAAATCGAAATTGAGTGAAAGACATTGGAGTTGGGCTATGAGTTCCAGTGAGGTTTATATACGTCTTCCACACTCTTCGAAATGGTGACTTCTTTTGTTTTTTCATCATCACCGTTACAGGAAAATATTATGGCATCTAAAACGAGACAAAAATGTACTTACCTAGTAAAATATCAAATCTGTCATAAAACAACATAAGTTAATGACAACATTTTTATAATTAGTCGAACAAAATTATAGCTTAATATACTATAATTTTGTTCGACTTTTGTCTGTTTTTTCATCAACATTATATTATTTGTTTACTTATGTAACCGCTGAAGAGACCACATTGCCATTGTACACGCAAAATACTATGAAACAACATATTACATACACACACACACACACACACACACACACACTATACTCATAATTTTAGTTTAATATAATTAAATAGGTATATAATATCGGTTTTTCCAAATTAAGTAGTACGTTAGTAGGTAGGTAATGATAGATGAGGAGTTAATAAGAGGTAAATATATTCTACTATGTAATAGAAACAAGACGTACGATAAGGTGTATGTAGATAGGTCGGTAGTTATTACAAGAATTTAAAATTATTATTAATATAATACCTAATCATCTTACCGATTAATCACTTACCGTCAATCATGGATAACATTCTTTTAGCTCGAGATTTATTAAGGATACTAATAATTATTAAGTTTAGTATGTACTCTTAGAAAAAAAAAGGAAAAGATGTCACACGCTGACACCGCCTGCCGAATTGAGTTATTATTTGTAGATATCAATTTATTACATTAAAACATGATGCTAGAAAGTATGCGGTAATTATTTATGCGTAGGAATGAAAGGGATGGCGGTCAGCGTAACACGACAGTACGGCGCGAGGGTTGCAATAAATTTTCAGGAAGAAAGGCGTAATAGCTTTGTACAGAATAAAATGTATTGTGCTTACTTCGTATTAAATGTTTACAGTTTATTGATATAATTCGTTTATTTCCAAAAACGCGGTTAAATTTATTACTGTTACTTTTTGTTTAGAAATGTAGTGTAATGATGCTCACCGGTTTTTTGTGTTATGTTTTAAAGAGTAATGCAATATAACATTTTATATCGTAAGAGAATTTGCCATGCAATAAAGGTGTAATTTTCATCTTTTCTAAAGAAATATTCATTTAAAAAATCTGAAAAAAATAAGAGAGATAGACTGATACTCAGAGAAGCCAAAAATCAAATAACATTAAAAAGGACGTAACCGGCGATTACCGCTATATTGCCCGGGGCCAGCGAGATGACGTTGAGTGTAAGTTGTGAGATAATTAAAAAGAAAAAAATCTCGTGAAGAAACAAATACAGACTTGTTTAACATACTACTCATTTGTTCAGATCCTGTCATATGTACTACAGGTACTACAGGCAATTGGTAAAAGTAGAGGTAGTATTTAAGGCAGTTAACTTACTTCCTCTACTTTTACCAATGAAATTACACATTTTTTTTTAGCAAATATAATATTTTTTGGCATATAAATAGACCCTTTCCGTATCTTTCTCATGTAGCTGAATGGGTTCGTGTCTGGGTGTCTAATAAATATACCATTCGCACATATTTTCTTTCGATAAAATGTTTATTCCAACCAAAAAGGAGCAAATGGAACACGGTGTGTCGTATCCATTTGGTATGTTCCTAAATGAAATTAGCTTGTTTACTCTAACCCAAAGTCAACGTTACCTAATTAACACAGATAAAACAGTGTAATCTCAGATTAGTAAAAACATTGTAAAAACAAACACTTGGATTACTGACAATTCAAATAAAGTGTGTGTATTGTCGACTTAATAATATATGTATATTCCAGTACGCTACCGCGAAAATTGATCTATTTTGGCAGTAAGCAATAGAGAAATTGCTTTCAAAGGCTTGTTTGTAATAATTGGATCATTTTATTATTTATTTATTTGATTAAAACGGCTACAGGAACCAATTATAATAATCACAATTTATATTAAAAAAACAAGTGCGTGTCCGGCCACACGCAATAGGGTTCCGTTTAGCTAGTCGTAACAACATATTTAGACTTAAAAGTGATTTATTATTGTTTAGTTTTAGAAATCATTAGCAGTTCGTAAGATGTTAAATAATACTTTAATAAATAACTATTAATTATAAAACTGTTTGGAGACCCTAATAAACATAAATAAATATAAACGTACCGATTACCGACAAATAGCCAAAATACCAACATTTTTTCGCCAACAAAAATAACTTTGTTTTTCATAGTGTTTTATGGAATTTGTATTAATAACAAAGTTATAATTTGCGGTTGCTGAAAAAGTGCTATATCTCAAAAACTGCCGACTGTATCTCATTCAAAACAATTTTGGTTGAAAGTTTTTATTAAGATCTATAATATATATATTTTTTAGATTTTTCACTCCTGTGGTTTAAAAGTTAGAGGGGGGACACACTCATTTTAGCACTTTGAAAGTGTCTTTCTTTGGAACGATTGACATTGAAAAAAAATGGTTCTAGAAACCTCAATGTAATTTTTAACGACCTATCTATAGACACCCTCCACCTATAGCTATAATGAAAAAAATAAAATTGTTTTAGTTCAATGTATGAGCCCCCCCCCTCTAATATTATTTTTTTTTGTGTTAAAATTGTAAAGCGGTTAACAGAATACGTCTACCTACTTAGTTTGAATTGTGTAGTCCTAATAGTTTCGTAATAAAGTGGCTGTGACATACGGACAGACAGACAGACAGACATGACGAATTTATAAGGGTTCCGATTTTTGCCATTCGGCTACGGAACCCTAAAAATATTACTGATATTCACAAAAATTTCGCATACTTAATTCAATAATTTTGATATGATATTTTTAGTAAATCATTATATAATAATAATTAATATAATGATATAATAATACATTATATAATAATAATTAATATAATGATTAATTAATAATAAATATAAAAATAATATAAAAATATAGGTAGAGTATCTACCTATATTTTTTCTAATTACAGTGATAATCAAAATTTGAAACACATTTTAAAAACTCGCGTTACAAATAGTTTATAGCGCATTAATAATTAGGGACGTGTGTTTACATTTTTTATCAAGGCATAAAAAGATGTCTTGTTTCACATTGTATATCAGCAGACTGTCAAATTTGTCCTCAACTATCATTATAATAGGGAAAAGTAATCGTAAAATACTAGCACAAATAAAATGGATTCGGTATATAAGTAATGATTAAACTGTAAACCATACGATAGCAGTATTTATAATCAGTAGCATATCTAATTTTAATGACACGATAGTTCACTTACCACAGGTTGTCCTTTGTCTCGAAGCCACTGGTCAGGTTCTTTTAAGCAGAAGGTTCCGTATAGCAGAACCAGGATGAACATCCCAGTAGTCATAGAGAAGATGCCATAGTACCCCATTCTCTGCAGCAAGAAGCCACTGAGTCCAATACCCACAGGTAAACCAACGGTCATGCCGAAGTTGACCAAACCAACTCTGAATGTCCTAGATTCTTCCGAAGTAATATCACTTATGTAACTAAAGACACCAAGAAACATAGTCACCCAACCGCCAGTTATTGCGGGGAACAACGTCTCTAAAAACACAGTATATTGCACAGGAATTTCGTAGAAGAAGTAGACATTCAGTAAATTGTTCAACGACGTTAGCACTTCTCCGTAAATTGGCAACATTATACAAATCTTTCTCTTCCCCGTTCGGTCACTCCATGCACCCAGGAACAAAATGATGATACATGGTATTGCCGTGTTTATCACGCCCTTCCAGATGTCTATTGAAGAGATCAGTTTTTGCACTTCTTTTTCATATTCCGAGTAATTGTTGCTTGTCTTTTTTACCAGAGCATCGCAGACTTCGTCTCCAAAGGCTAAATTAACACGACATGCCTTATCCAAGTGGAGATTTCCAACAGCAAACCTTGATATAATGCTGGGTATGATCAAACCTGCGAGCAGAGGCTCAACAGTTATATTATCTTTTATGTATCCTATTTGTTCCGAAAACGTTTTATTCTTAAACAAGTGTTGGATATCATCTTTGTTCAGTAGTTTTTCCTCCACGTCCACTAGTTTTGGTTTTTCGTCAGCCATTTTGATTGTTTTATCACTGCACTGTTTGTTTACTTTATATCACGTCCATTGTTTATAAACACTATTTGCACTGTTGCAATGATTGATTTCATATCATGAGGAGTAAGCAAGATAGAATGGTTTCTTTCATTATTTGTCTTACCGATATATTTGTTTGATATCAATTACGTTGATAAGGAGAAAGTTAAATTCCAATTAGATAAAGCGCTTTGTTTCTGTTGACGGGCACAATTTGCTGAGTGCGCTCAGGTCTGTGGTTAACCGGCGACTGGCATCTGCAAAGAAGAACGCTATTAATATAAAGATGATTTAGTTATGTCGTTAAATAAAATGAACAATTGGTATATTTGCTATTTGTTTGGATTATTATTGAAGTTTTTAATGCGAGTGAAATAATTAGCGCGTTTTTTGTTTTGAATTCTAGTAACCTTATTTACTAATGGTAATTCTTCCGGTTCTAATATCATTGATATTTAATAGATCTATGGTGAGAAAAATAACATACTAGATAATTAATAATGAGCTTCATGTCACAACGTAAAGGTCGAACTTATTTTTGTGGTCAAACAGGTTACATTCAAAATTATATATTAGCCTGTTATGATACCTTCCTACAGTTTACTGTATATTTAATCAAATAATCTGGGTCTTAGAAAGAGCATTGTAAGTTAATTTTATCAATATGTAATATTTTTTTTATTGTACACGCACTTTACTTTTTAAGCCTTAGAAGATAAACAAATAATTATTCAAGAAACGAAACGAAAAAACGAAAAAAAAATGACTTTTCTTGTGACTTCTTAAAAACGTAGGTATGCATTTATTTATCATTATTTATTATTTAACTGCATCTTTATACACAAACTTTAGAGTGACATCCAACACTCATTGCCAACGGCAATAGCTAAAATTATACGTACGAAAATGTTGTCTTCTTAATTCAAATTCAAATTCAAATTCAAATCATTTATTTTCATAGGCCCCAGGAGGCGCTTGAACACGTCAAAACATTACAAAAAATGATATAAAAGTAAATAATAAATAATACTTAATTATACTAATTACAATGATTTGAATAACCGGAGCTCAGATTAATTTTAATCAAACTGTTTAGAATCGAATTAAAATCAATCTAAGTACCAGCTCCGATGGGTATTGCATTATGAGAAGAGCTGGTGAGAAACTCATGTGCACCATCTTTTAAAATGAAAAATATAGCAATATAATATAGGTACATCAAAAAATCACATAAGAAGAGCAATTCATTTCCAAATACTATTATCATTTATGTAGTCTGAAATATTATAGTAAGCTTTTTGACATAATTTAGTTTTAACATATTTTTTAAATTTACCTATCGATAATTCTATTGCGTCTAAAGGAAGTTTATTGTAAAAGCGTATACATTGACCTGGAAACGAGTTAGAGATTTTATGGAGCCTAGTAGTGGGCACAGCGAGTTTGTTTTTGTTCCTTAGATTTAATTTATGGAGATCACTATTTTTCTTAAATTTCGTTTGGTTTTTGTGAACGTACATTAAATTTTCGTAAATGTATTGAGAATGTAACGTCATAATATGTATCTCTTTAAATTTATTTCTTAGTGTCTCCTTGGGACTCATCATATAGATAGCTCGAATAGCTCGTTTCTGGAGCACAAATATTGAATCTATATCCGCGGCACTCTTTTGGTTATTTACATTTAGTTCCACCTATTTAATTGCTGTCGAGCAGCTGTGAGTGCTAGATATCAGGCGTTTTTAGTTCCTGGCTTAGGTATACAGAAGGCTACAGGACGGCATTATTACTTCCTAAGATATACATTCTTCATTCTTCTTCTTCTATGTCGTGTCGATGGCTAAGTCAAATTTTATTTTGACTTGCCATCGTGGTGAAAGGATTAGCCAATTCGCTTTAGAGAACTCATGAATTGCCCAGGGTACGCCAGACGTAGGGGATCGTTGTCTACGTCACTCGGTGAGGCTCCTTTCATGCACCCCATACATTCTTCATTGTCACGTCAATAATATAGTAAAGTGTAACGGTTCTGGCTATTGTAATGTAACAATATAATTATTGTACCACACTTTAGACAAATAATTACTATTCTTTTTTATTCTATTGTTTCAGAATTTTTTGACTTCATTAGCAATAATGAAGTATGACAATAATGTTCTCAAAATCTTTATTTTTAGTTCTAGAATGAGGAGGATGATCGCCTTAGCGTTAACATGTAGCATGTTTGGTGCAACAACCACTCAGTGCCCCGTCGGAGACGTCAAAAGTATTCTGAAAGGGTGTGAAACGCTTGTGGGGCTTACTGTGACCACTGCCGGATGCACCAGTATTAATGACAATAACTGTAACAAAGAACTTGCCATAATAGACACTTTAATGGAGCCGCTGATCCAATATTCTTTAGCCAAAAAGGTACCTACGCTATACCTAGTTTGTAACAAAAACCGCTGCACAAAAGGTGTATTCCAAAATTCAGAAACGATACTGCTAAATGCGTGCGTCATTGCTAGGCATAGATATTTGCAGGATGAGCAGGGTTAACCCGTCCTCTACGGGTTGGTAGAGTTCACACATCCTCGAACCTATTGTGTAGTGATATATCCGAAATGGCTGGTTATGATATTTTCCCTTTGTTCCCGTTGTGTCACACCATTTTGTGTAACACTGTTACCCTTTACGAAAATGTTTTATTTAAATGACAAATCTGACTTGTTTTCCTTTACGAAAAGTATCTCCGTAATGAAAAAGAGTTCGAACCCGTCAACTTTGACTTTGCAGTCAAATAATCAAATCACTCAAAAAGTTATCACTGCTGCTGGAGGTCTCTCAAATATGAACAAAAACGATAGACATAGATACTTACTTAATGTTGATATTCACATTACACAGTTGCACATAAAACAATATTTTTACTATTGGGATTCGGCAATATTTCAATAAAATCACGTTAGATTTCTTAGAACACAATTTAATAATTTTGCACATTAAATACAGGACCACTCTTTGACATTTCAAAATGAGGAAGAATACACTAGCGCCACCGCGCCAAAAAGCAGAAACAAAAAGGATGCGTTTATGGAGACATTCTATAACAAAGTGTTTACAAATACAGCTATGTTATACCTTGAAAATTTTTATTTATTTAATACTCCCACTTAAATTTATAAGGTATGCAATACAGTTCAACATTATACAAAGTTAAAATTAAAACTCTATTTTAACAATTTTCAGTAAATAACTATTACACTACATATTTAGTTTTGACCATAAGCTTTTGTTTCAACAATTTCAGACTTCAAACAATACAATTATTGTTAAATAATGTTTCTCATCATCTTATCTCTAATTGAGTTAAATTTAGTAACAGGCAAAGCTTTTGTCAAGAAATCAGCCATTTGATTTGAACTCTCAACATATTTAATATCAATAATTTTCTTTGCAACATTTTCTCTGATAAAATTATATCTTATTTCTATGTGCTTACTTCTTCTATGAAATACAGGGTTGTTAATCAATTTAATTGTGCTCTGATTATCAACATTTAAAGTAATTGAACCTTGTGGCTCCCCAATGTCACATAAAAATTGCCTAAGCCATAAAATTTCTTTAGCAGCTTCGCTAGCAGCCATGTACTCAGACTCAGTTGTGGATAATGCCACAGTATTCTGTTTGCGACTAGACCAGGTCACAGGACCTCCATTCATTAAAAATATATAGCCTGTGTTAGACTTCCTAGTGTCCAAATCACCTGCAAAGTCAGAATCAGAGTAGCCAACTAATTCAACATTGCCTTTATAAACAATAGACATTTCTTTAGAAATAATTAAATAACGTAAGATTCTTTTCACAGCTGTAACATGTGAAGGACCTGGGTCATTGACATATCTACTTACAACATTCACAGCATATGCTATGTCAGGTCTAGAAACAGATGACAAAAATAACAATGCTCCCACTGCTTCTCTATAAGGAAAATTAATAGGTTCATTACCTGAATTTTTACATTTTACAGTACAGTACTACTGCTCTTAGCCTCTGACAAATTAAATTTATTTATAATTGTCATAATATACTGTTTTTGACATATACTTATACAATCTTTTTCTCTATTTATTTCCATACCAATAAATGTATTACAGTTTACAATCTTAATATCAAACTTTTGTTTAAGATCATTTAATATATCAGATAAAACAACTTTACTTTTGGCCAATAATAATCCATCGTCAACATAAAGGATTAATATTACTTTGACATCATTAAAATAACCTACAAACACACAATTATCAGATGGATTCGATTTAAAACCATAAGTGGTAAGAAAAGAACAAAACTTCTCATTCCAACATCTAGAAGATTGTTTAAGACCATATATAGATTTAATTAACTTACATACTTTTGAGGACTTAGTTTTTATTCCTTCTGGCACCTCCATGTATATGTCCTCGGAGAGCTCACCATACAAGAAGGCTGTTTTCACATCAAATTGCTCAATCTGTAGTTCGTCTCTCGCAGCGATACTAAGCAGCAGCCTGATGGAATCATACCTGCTTGTGGGGGAAAAAGTTTCATTATAATCTAAGCCCTTGACTTGTGTGAACCCTCGTGCACACAGTCGTGCTTTGTATCGTACTATTTCTCCATCTTTATTTTTCTTTACAGTGAACACCCATTTACAGGAAATAGGTTTCTTTTTAGTTTGATCAGTCAGTATCCAGGTTTGATTTTCTTCATGTGACTGAAGCTCTTCCAGCACAGCTTTCTTCCACAAAAATGAATTTGGACTATTCATTGCTTCTTCATAGGTGTTAGGTATTTCAAACTCTATGAAATTAGCTTCTAACCTATTATTTCGTCGTGAACGAAATGTAATGTTTCTTTGCTCTTCCTGCTCCAACAGTATATCTTTTGGAGGGATATAAGTTTCATCCATAATATCTTCTAGGCTTTTCATACTATCATCTGAAGATTCAAGTTCTTCAAATTCATTGTGTTGGTGTTGAAAGTTATTCTGTGTGGTGGATACAGTAGAATCTTCTTTTTCTTGTTCAACTCTCATTTCTACAAAATTTTGTTTTTCTTCTGGTGAATTACTTTCATCAAACTTCACATCCCTCGATACAGTAATCTTCTTGGTAGTTTGATCATACATTCTGTAATTATCTTGGTCATATCCAACTAACAACATTTTCACACTTTTCTTGGCAAGCTTTCTTCGTTTTTCTTTAGGTATATGAACATAACCAATAGATCCAAATATTCTTATATGATCTAAGTTAGGTTTTACTCCATGCCATATTTCATATGGTGTGACATCTCCTGTCTGGCTTGAAGTGTGTCTATTCAACAAATATATTGCACAGCTTACAGCTTCTGCCCACATGTATAAAGGAATATCCTTTGCATATAACATTGTTCTTGCAGTTTCCATTATAGAACGCATTTCTCTCTCTGCTCTCCCGTTCTGTTGAGGCGTATATGGGGCAGTACGCTCGTGTGTTATTCCTTTACTATCCAGAAATGATGTAAATTCTCGGTTCACATATTCACAACCATTATCTGTATGTAGTATTTGCACATCACGTTCAAATTTGTTCTTAACAGTGGCATTGTACTTAATAAAACATTGAAATACTTCACTCTTATGTTTTAAGAAGTAAACATGGCGATAGCTTGTAGCTCCATCTTTGAACAAAACAAAGTACTTCATACCCGATACAGAAGGTTCTTCTATTGGACCACACACATCACTGTAAACAATTTCACCAGGCTGTGTTGGACCTCGGGCTGATTTCATAAAGGGGCGTCTAGCTTGCTTCCCATATTGGCACGCTTCACAAACAAAATTCTGATTTCCACTCAATGTAACTGGAATTACACCATTCTTACACATATTTTGCAGTTCTTTAATATTCAAATGTCCTAATCTCTCATGCCACAGTCTTATGTCTGTTTGTACAATATTGCAATTTTCTTGTTTGATAGTTTTGACTTCTAATTCATATAGGTTGTTCTGTGTTAGTTTTGCACTCATGACAACAACATTTTTATGCATTATTGTGGCTCTTTCATTATTCTTCACAATAACATATCCTCTTCTAGTAGCAGCTCCTTCAGAAAAAAGATTTCTTCTCAAATCAGGTACATATAATACATTTTCAAGTGTACACCTCTCCCATACACCATTTACTTTCCGATCAATCAGTATAGTTCCTTGGCCACATACTGTGATACTTTGTTGATTACCTAATCTAACAGAATTGTTGTGTTGAGACTCATTTAACTCGCAAAAGAAGTCACGGTTAAAAGTCATATGCATAGAGGCTCCACTATCTAAAATCCATGGCTCATCAGCATGTTCAGATAGGTAACTTTCAGCGCTGAATGCCAACATGTTATTATTAGGTTTCTTCTCATTGTGCTTTTTCTTAGGCATCTTGCATTCCCTAGCAAAATGGCCTCGTTTATTACAATTATAGCATACAAATCGATGACTTGAATTACTTTGATCATTTGTAGTATTCTGTTTATTACCCGTTTTAGTTTTAGAGTTTGCTTTTGATGTCAATAATGCAGTCTCGCTACTTCTTGTATCATTGGCAAGGCTGGCTTCTTCATCCACTAAGCGGGAAGTGAAGTTTTGAATTGTTTGGCTTTCTTCATCCAGTGACAACCATGCTTGTCGAAGTGAACGGTATGTAGATGGTAATGTACTCAGAATTTTAGTCATCACCGCTGTGTCACTGATCTTCTCACCTGTCTCCCGTAGCTCCTTTGCCAAGCCTTCCACCTTAGACACATGCTGTGCCATCGTATCACTGACACTGTATGAATATTGGTAGAATTTTTCATGAATAAGCATTTTGTTAAATTCGGATTTCTGTTCATAAATCGCTTCCAACTTTGTCATAACCTCTTTAGCCGTCTCACAGTTTTCAATAAGGGAAATTTGGTTGAAGTCCATCGACGAAGTCAAAATGAACATCGCCATGCCGTCATCTTTATCCCAATGCACTTGCGAGCTGGTTTCCGTGGGTCTTTCTCTTTCTATGTTCAATCCTTTCGCTCGTAATGCGCATTTCACTTGGAATTTCCATTGTTTGAAGTTCCGACCATCAAACTTCTCGATTTTCATTGCGTTCGTCACCTCCATTACACAGGTTAGTTTTTCACCGGTAGTAATCTTATTCTTAACGTAATTTTCTATTGAAATATTTTACGATCTAGGTGCCTGGGCCCATAACCTATTGGGATTCGGCAATATTTCAATAAAATCACGTTAGATTTCTTAGAACACAATTTAATAATTTTGCACATTAAATACAGGACCACTCTTTGACATTTCAAAATGAGGAAGAATACACTAGCGCCACCGCGCCAAAAAGCAGAAACAAAAAGGATGCGTTTATGGAGACATTCTATAACAAAGTGTTTACAAATACAGCTATGTTATACCTTGAAAATTTATATTTATTCAATATTTACACGCATCATAACTAATCGTGCAGCGTTATCTGACACGTACTCAGTTTATTTTCAGTCATAAATCAGACTATTATAGTCGCAGTAGGTACTAGTAAAGTTACTAAAATAAAACTACAGTGATGTAGAAATACGTAATTAATACGTGACTAGCTTTGTGCTAAGAGTAGCGAATTACGCAAATCCGACCAATACTGCCCGAGATTAGCGTATTCAAACAAACGAACTGGAATTGTGGCCGCTGGTTGCCAATAGGTTTACCTACCCTCTATCACCTGTTACCTAAACATAAAATATGAAATGTGTGCGTTATAGGTACACTTCTGCAATAGAGTTATCGTAATGCGAAATTATACTCTAATCGTATGTTTCTCGCAAGATAAGCTTTGTGTAGCATAATGTGTTATCTGGTACGTACGCCGTCTTTAATGTTGGACAAGTTTAAAATCCTCATAAACTATGTTTTTGGCAATAAAATTAACCTTTCCTAAAACGCTTTATACGAGCCTGCCCTAGACCACATATGTTCAATCACAACTGGCTTATTTTTGAAGATATCTATAGAGTTTTGCCATCTAACACTAACATCTATAACAAAAAGACGAGAAAGCATTAAAATATTGCTAGACTAAGGCTCTCTTCTCATAATGAGAAGTGGCCCGTGCACAACAGTGGGACATATATATGTATGGGCTGCTATTATGGACGAAAAGTGTATGGAATTGCAATTATAGAATCATTACCAGCCTCCTAGTACGGCTTGATACTCTTGACATTAAGATTAAACTAAGGAGGCTGTAAAACAAAATAAAAGCCGAGTATCAGTTTCAGCTAATCTTTCATTACTTACTACACGCTTAACGGAATGTTAAAGCTCACAAATAGAATAAATTTTCCCGATATGAAACCTATTTAATTGCTCTTCTACTCCGTTTAATCGTAGCGTGATGTTAAAAAGTATAGCCTTCTTTATCACAGAGACTATCCAACACAAAAAAAAATCCGGTGAAGTTTCTGAAATTAACGCGTTTAACTAAACAGGGGTGCATGAAAGGAGCCTCCCCAAGTGACGTACACAACGATTCCGGACGTCCGGCACACCCTGGGCAATTCGCGATTTCTCCAAAGCGAATTGGCTAATCCTTTCACCATGATTCACATTTCACCACGGCAAGTCAAAATAAAATTTAACTCAGCCATCGACACGACAAAGAAGACTAAACAAACAAACAGACTATTCAGCTATATAATATTAGTATGGATTTTTTTTTATTAAATGAAATGACAGGTGTATGTATAAAATGAACACATTACACATGTAATGTGTTCATACAATGTGTGTGCGTTTCGAACGTGATTATTATTATTTGTTTGTTGAACGTGTAATACCTATTGCGTGCAACAATTATAACTTGCATATACATACACATGAAAGACATCAAATAATCCTATTTATTTTGTAACATGTATTTTGTTAGATAAATGTTAAATGGAGTGGTTGTTACACAATAACATCATTTGAACATATAAAAAAAATAATCCAGGCTACAGTACCCGAGTTAATCGCTGAACGCACGTTTTTGATCGTTCTGTCCCGTTCAAACATTGAATCGAGTGCACGGCTGGCGTAGTGGTTGAAGCAGTCGCCTCACCACTTTAAAATGCACTGGGTGTTGTGGGTTCGATCCCTACATGGGACAAATCTTTGTGTGATCTGCGATTTTTTTTTTAACACCATTGCGATACAGGAGTTATTAATAGTGCGGGAGTCGAACTCTCTGTGATAAAAGCTATTTATATCAATTTTGATTTTAAATAAGAAACTTTTTCTGCGGTTTCGCTTAAATTATAATAAATAAAACAATATTAAAAGAATTTGTTGTGGTTTCTATCGATGCATGGCCTGATTTCACTTATATTATTTACTGTTTATAATTCTTGCATCCAATGATGTATGGTACTATTATCAGTAACGCTGTGCTCTTCAAGATGAATAAAATTATTGAAAGAGCCGCGTCTATGTAATAACTAACTAACTAACTAACTTATTTGAAGCAAAGGCTACATAAATATTTATATATTAAAGATTATACATAAGTCACTTTCTCACTGGTCGGCGTGGTAACGCTATGGTAAAAATATTCTTATGGAAATGATATCAAAACGTAAACTAAGCGCCTTTCTTTCTATGAGAATATTTTACCACACCGATACCGCCCCAACTAGTGAGAAAGGGTCTTATGTATAATCGTGGTTACTCTACAATAACTCAAAACTATGTTTTCAATACAAGAACAGGTCCTGAGATTAATGCGTTTAACTAAAAGAACAATTAATGTAGCAAATGTGCATGTTATGTTATCCATGTGATTATCATCTTTTAAACTTTGTAGAATTTGTGTCATCATTCTTCTTAGCCCTCGGATGAAGTACTACCATTTACAAAGAGCACTTAATCAATATGGAGAGGAAATGAATGCAAATATCTGTAGAATAGATAGTAGGTAGTAGATTGTTCCGCTCGTCTATGATTGACAACTAGTTTTATATGACTTGCAAGAGCAGTGCTCTTCCTCATTTAGCAGCGAGGGATGCCTGACAATGACTAGTCTTTTTGATTTTATTGTTAACCATTTGGATAGTGTTATTTCTCTCAAGCTCGATTTAAAAAACTGTACCACAATAAAAGAAGAATGTAAACATTCACACAAAGATAAACTACTTCTAGCAGTTAGACTGATTGAGATGGATCCAGTGTGAGCCCATTCTAGTTAACGACAATTGAACAATCCGAAGAGCATGAATATTTCTAACTGACATCAAATGATCGGCCTTTTAATATCATAGACCGTTATCACCTAGTAAAATTTCATTTCATTCCACATTTATTCCTATCTATCTTTTTTAGACTTGGGACCGTAATAACCTGTTAAAATTACAAACCACCTCACCTTCATTACTCAGAAAGTAGTGGCCGAGGTGTAAAACACACATTTTACCTTTAGGTCACATGTAGTAGGGTGAGTCTATCGCCATCTATCCGGTACAATTCTACGCTGGTGTTGTGGCTTCGATCCCCACACGGGACTAATCTTTATGTGATTCGCAAAGATTTGTTCTGACCCTGGGTGTACTTTGTGTGTGTGAAATGTACGTTTGTGAACACCCCCGCAACACAATAGTTATTCGTAGTACAGGAGTCGATTTAAAAAGTCGATTTAAACTACTGAGGTGTCAAGGGACACCCGGATGGTACGAAGTTCGGTAATTCCAAATAACAACAAATCAGGATTTGCACCCGAGATTGCAGTAAAAGGTATGCGACCTTAACCACTAAACAAATAAAACAGTCTATTAATAAACTAATTATACGGTAGATAACAAAAATTTAAACCAAATTAAAAAAAAAACAAACATTAAGACAATTAAATTATCAAGCGTAGCGTACACGATCATTCAGAATCACTTAATCATTCTCTTAAAATAATCGAATGATACTTTTAAAATCACTGTCGAGATATTTTCACAATACTCTTATAGGCTGAATGGCTACATAACAATATTTCCTGTGCCTTACACACTCAATTTCAAAATAATTCTTATCTTCGAACTTTCGCGCTAATCGAATTTCAAAATATCAAAAGCGAGGTTCATTCAAACACACGCATAGACTTATAATGCCTAGATCAATAAACTGCTTGTATGAATTTAAGTATAAAGTTAGCCTAAAAACAGATTGATTGAAAATTATAATGCGCCGCTTGGCGGACAGACAAACTAAATGAAAATCTGATAAATACCAGAGAGTTACACTGAACTGAAACGGCACAATTAAAGTGGCTTCACATTTCATGCGTGTACTCGGTTTCTAGGAGTAATAGTTCTATGATCACACATAACAAACCTTATCAATAACATTATTTTTCTGCGATTACCTTGCTTTCTTTTAAATTGTATTCGCAAGTTTACTCGCGATATAATAATATCAGATCTCATTATCAATAATCTCATCATCAATCCCAATGACAAAATTAGATGTGTTCTAATCGGATATTTCATGAAATGTACATAACAAAATTAGTAAACATTCTGGGGTAATATTAAAAAATAATTTGCTTTTGAATTTAATATAGTTATGACGCGTACAATTGCTAAACACACAATAATGGAGAGATTATAACGCGTATGACTTGGTTAGCACAATAGTAAAGAAAGGTTATAATGCGTACTTGCTAAAATACAAAAGCATTTATTATTGTCTGTATAAAATCTCTACTTACCTAAATCCATCAGCAATATCCGGCACTTGTGCAGAAACACTGTCAGGATTCATTATTGTTACTGTTTACGTTAAAAAGGTAAACGAAATCATATCGCGAATAATTAATTATACTGGTCGGATTTTAGTACCAATTTTGCATCTAGATGGCGTTAGCGTCAAATTTGAAGGCGATATGGTTTCGTTACCAACACGGGTATATAAGGAGATGATTTTTATTGTTTTATTATGAGTAACAAGTCAGTACTGTGTTTACGGTGATTATCAAACGTGACTAGAAAACTAAATTCAGTTTGATTTATAACCTCCCTCGCCGACCCTCGAACATGGTCCTTTGGGTCGGATTGGTAGGAGTGTTTTTTGGTAGTATTCAGTAGTGGTGGGTGTGGTAAAGTTACTACCTTACGCGTTAGTACTGGGCAGTGGATCGCTGTCCAGAGCATCCCCTTCATGGATCGTGTACGCCTGCGCGGACCTATCGCAGCGCGCCAGCGGCCCCAATTTTTTTAAAAACTCAACTCTAGTAATTTTTTTTTCTTTTTAGTTTTTTTAAAAAAAAATTATCTTTTTTTTTCTATAAGCGAGAGAGAGAGAGAGACGGACACATAAAAATGTGTAGCACCGTAACTGTAACGTAGCATGTAATTACTACGCCGCTACGAGAATTGCTACGAAAAGTGTTGTTACAACTTTTCGTTCCATTTTTTCCGTCTAGCCCCCTTTCGCAACGCGCGATAAGGAACTTCGAACTAAAAAGTCTGACACGTGATTGAACCAAAGATCTCACGGTAAGCGGTCGCAAATTGTACCGCTAAACATCGATGTGATCTTTCATCTGTTTCGTCATTCAAACGTGATTGGAACGTTTTTGTAAAGCGAGTTGTCTAAACTGGACAGCATTTAAGTGCCAATTCGATGTCATGGTACTGCGTGGTACGATGAGGAGGAACCGGACTGACGTGGTGGCGCGGGCGCGTCTCGGCCTGTTCTAAGATTATATTATTATTATTGTAGATATATAAATACACAATAATATATAAAACTACCTTGTTGGTCTAGTGGTTAGCGTATGCGCCTCTCTCCATGAGTTCGATTCCCAAAGATTCGGCAAAGTGTTATTTGTGAACAGGAAAAGTTGTAAATATAAAAACTAGGTATAAAATTATAGTCTAAGAGGTAGCAACGTTTTTGAGAGAGAACTTCAGGTAGGCCAATTTTTTGATATTCTATCTCTCTCACTCTCCCGCACGTCATATGGACTATCTGACTGGCGGTAGTGGTTGCGTTCATCAGTGCGCATCCTACCTGCACAAGTAAAATATCGATTTTTTAAATAATTTTAAGAAGATTTTTTTTTTGTTCATTATTCTTATTGAACTTTCCACAACGTAAATCTAATATTACCAGACATTTTTATTGCTGTTTAAACTGTGCCAGACGCTAATTTCGAATTAAAAAATATTGTTTTTTCAAAATAATTCAGTGTGGCTGATTTTTTTTTATAATATTATTTAAGTATCTACAAACTTAAAATTAATTTGCCAAGCAATTATTCGGTTGTTAACCTTCAGCCAAACCGATTTAAAAGTGGAAAGTGATGTGGTATCATTTAGCTTGGTCTAAAAATAGTTGTCGAATAAATTACAGAGAAAGAATTAAAAAATAATGAATAAATGTGTGGATTAATTTAGTATCAAAACAATTATTTATTGTTGGACAAAATTAAGATAATAATCAATCTCAAGTATGAAAATAAACAAAAATTATATGACATACCATAGTCTACCGACCAGAGAGTATGCAATGAACTGCATTGAACCTTTTTTGACTTTCACGACTGCAACAAGTTATAGTCCGAGATCTAGCTGCAGAATCTTTTCGTTCTTTATAAACATAATTGAATTATATTTTTATGTAAATAATCATTTAGGGACTGAGCTGTATACTTACATGGCATATGGGTTTAAAGTACCAAAGTCTAAACGAATAACAGAAATAAAAACAGTTAGTTGAAAACAATGATTGTTTTTTTGCATTAATAACTTATTAATAGTTATTTATATATTATTTCAAAAGACAATTGTATACAATTGTGCTATTGTGACCAAGTGTAAATGTTAAAACGATTGACTGTTGAAATGTGTAAATGATGAGGCTGATCATAATCTGTTTTTTTTTTTTTTTTATCACGTCCCTAATCACCCCATACTTTCAAGGGCTGCTATAAATTAATAGTCAGCTATATATGCCGAGCAGAGTATTAGTATCTATAGAAACATGTCACATTATCTTTGAAAAGACAACGTTTAATTGTCTTGTTAATTTATCATTGAGTTGGAGTAATAATAATAATCGTTAAATGCTTTCGAACCTAAAACCTTCTACATGCATAATAATAAAAATGCAGATACAATATTCATTTAAAATGCATAGCTCTTGGCCTAATTACAGTGTCATTCATTGCAATTCGCTTGTGTCATATGTCACACTTGTATTTTATAATGTTGATTATAATATTTAAAAAGTTTATCTGGACTTAAATATGGGTAAACAATCTTTACATTGTGTATTGTTAATTATTTACATAGTAAATATATCAATATCTACGAATTCTTAAATTGTAATGTCATTATATCGTGCATGTCATTTTTGTTCTTTCATATGTACAATCAAACACATAACCGTTTCAGCAAATTTGAACAAAAATAAGATAAATATATATACAGCATATAAACCACATAGTAATAAAGATTTTTGTCATTTGAGTTTGTGCTGAGGTTAATT
This sequence comes from Hypena proboscidalis, assembly GCA_905147285.1. Classification (NCBI taxonomy): domain Eukaryota; kingdom Metazoa; phylum Arthropoda; class Insecta; order Lepidoptera; family Erebidae; genus Hypena; species Hypena proboscidalis. The sequence continues at coordinate 4,183,467 of LR990129.1, read as the reverse complement.
ATTTACATTTCTGTATTTTTAGTGAACCGCAGAATGGAAAGAAGAGACTTGGCCTATTTGTCAGCTTATACTTCACGAGAGCGAAATATGAATAAGGTTAAACGTAAAATAGAGCTGAAGAAAGTAATTATTATTAGATAAATAACGAATGCCATGTTGCAGAATAATGCAATTCTTTTATCACTGTGTCAAGAGAAACGCAATATGCTTAATATTAGCGCAATATTATTAAATATTATTATTATATATTATACCCTAAATAATACCGTATCATTTCTAAAACTTTGTTTTATTATTTAAATAAAGAAAACACTCAGAATCAAGAGTTAAACGGTACTATCACTATTATATATAGTACTAATGTTTTGATGCAATTACATACTATCGACATACTACGTGGGTGCAGTCGCAGAAGAAACTAGTGATATTATAAATCCCAAAGTAACTTTGAATGTCTGTCGGTCTGTTGTTCCTGCAAAATAAAATCGTTTAATCGATCTTGATGAGTGTTAATGTTTTTATGTTGACAAAGCCCGCTTAATTAAGCGGCCGTGGCGCAATGGATAAGGCATCGGTCTTACGATCGTGAGGTCGTGGGTTCGAATCCTGGCCATTACACCACGGACGTAAAACTTCCTCTTATCACAAGCGAATTAAGCTTAGCTGGAGGGGGTTAACAAGAATACTAGTAATTTGTATTTGCAAATTGCTAGTAAGCTTTAAAAAAAAAAAAAAAAAATAAGTCTAAACACGCAAAGTTTAATTGATTTCAAATTTGTGTCTATAGCCTCTATTTTCATGCGTGGGCGTCGGGCAAGGCTTGACTCCTTGACGCGAACTCAAATTGGACGTATTGCGAAATCGACAATAATTACCCATGCTGTAAACCTCATGGCAATTTTGAATTTTCTAATAAAATGAACATTTAAATAAATAAAAAAAAAAACTACTGAGGTGTCAAGGGACACCCGGATGGAACGAAGTTCGGTAATTCCAAATAACAACAAATCAGGATTCGCACCCGAGATTGCAGTAAAAGGTATGCGACCTTAACCACTAAACAAATAAAACCGTCTATTAATAAACTAAATATACGGTAACCAAAAATTTTAACCATATTAAAAAAAACAAACATTAAGACAATTAAATTATCAAGCGTAGCAAGCATACACACGATCATTCAGAATCACTTAATCATTCTCTTAAAATAATCGAATGATACTTTTAAAATCATTGTGGAGATATAGGCTGAATGGCTACATAACAATATTTCCTGTGCCTTACACACTCAATTTCAAAATAATTCTTATCTTCGAACTTTCGCGCTATTCGAAATTCAAAATATCAAAAGCGAGGTTCATTCAAACACACGCATAGACTAATAATGCCTAGATCAATAAACTGCTTATGAATTTAAGTATATAGTTAGGCTAAAAACAGATTGATTGAAAATTATAATGCGCCGCTTGGCGGACATACAAACTAAATGAAAATCTGATAAATACCAGAGAGTTACACTGAACTGAAACGGCACAATAAAAGTGGCTTCACATTTCATGCGTGTACTCGGTTTCTAGGAGTAATAGTTCTATGATCACACATAAGAAACCTTATCTTTAACATTATTTTTCTGCTATTATCTTGCTTTCTTTTAAATTGTATTCGCAAGTTTACTCGAGATATAATAATATCAGATCTCATTATCAATAATCGCATCACCAATCCCAATGACATAATTAGATGTGTTCTTATCGGATATTCCATGAAATGTAAGTATATAACAAAAGTAGTAAACATTCTGTGGTAATATTAAAAAATAATTTGCTTTTAAATTTAATATAGTTATGACGCATACACTTGCTAAACACACAATAATGGAGAGATTATAACGCGTATGACTTGGTTAGCACAATAGTAAAGAAAGGTTATAATGCGTACTTGCTAAAATACAAAAGCATTTATTGTCTGTATAAAATCTCTTCTTTATTCTACATTATTGTTACTATTTTTAATTATTTATTATGTACAAAACACCTGTATACACTCAACAAAAGGCAGGAATTGTATTTTTTTAAGTTATGATAATATTTTTTTTAGTTACTTTATTATTCATAGAGAGACAAAACGAAAATATCTCGCTTGCTTTCTCTATGCGAGAGAGATATTTAGTACTGTAGCACCAATCAGTTCCGAAGCCGCTCGATAGATGGCGTTGGGATCGAATTAGATCGCGCTATGGTTTCGTTACAAAGTCCTTTAAATAAGGTCCATCGATTTATAGTTTAAGTATGTTATGCAGATCCAATTGAGAATTGATGAGCACGATATCGAGCTATTAATTCACTGTTATCTGACTAGAACAGCAATCGTGTACGCCTGCGCGGACCTTTCGCAGCGCACCAGCGCCCCTAATTTTTTAAAAACTCAACTGTAGTAAATTTTATTTCTTTTTAGTTGTTTTTTTTAATTTAATGTATCTTTTTTTTTCTATAAGCGAGCGCATTTTTATCTGGGTGTCTGATGATGTAGCACCGTAACTGTAACGTAGCATGTAATTACTACGCCGCTACGAGGATTGCTACAAAAAGTGTCGTTACAACTTTTCGTTCCATTTTTTTTGTCTAGCCCCTTTTCGCAACGCGCGATAAGGAACTTCGTTCCAATAAATAAAAGCTGTATTTTTTAATTTCATTTCAAACTGAAGTCATGACGACTTCAGTTATTCAGAGGCGTAGGCATGTCTCGCGTTTCGACCCTTTACATGAAGATAAAGTACTCGATATGTCTATACTCCGCCAGGACTTTGGGTTAAAAGAATGACGTCAATACGCATGATGCGTTATGTCGTAGCCCCTTTCTGCCTTTCATCCACACTCTTTAGTCCCGATTCCACCAAACTTTTTAATATATGGTCTTAATAAACCGGTATTTGCACTCTCTCAGTTAATGTTTTTACGGAGTACAGAGAGATCGAATGCCCTTATTGAATGTACCTTAGCGTTAAATTTGAGATTAACACGATCGTGTTGGTGAAAGTCGGTGCCAATTAATGTTCATGCGCATATACTAATACCATACATTATTATCTCAATGATATCAGTAGCACAACGAGTGTGAGATAGATATTGTCACGTTTTTATTACATTTTTGTATTCAGAACCGCCGCTCGTACGCTAACTCTACAGGTTATTTCAAATGAGCCGAAACCCCAATTTTATCCTCAAATAAAATCTTATACATAGAGGTTAAAAAAACAAACACTAAAGTCCAAACCTACCTTTCTACCTTTCACTGCACTATTGAATATTGTGTACACAGCTACTTTAAAGTCTATTCATATAGACTTGGCAAAAAAGATAAACAATAATGGCTGACGAAAAAAAATAGTGATGTGAATCATTTAATGAACTGTTGTGAACTACTCAAAATGGCGCTTCAACATTCATTCAGTGAATGATATTAATTAATTAAAAGTCGCTAAAGTCGGTTAAAAATGGACTTTGATTTAGTTATGTGTCGTTCGCGATTGAACGAATCTAAAGAACCGAGTCACGCGAACCGCACAGTCAAATGGGCCACTTTAGCTGTAGAAAAGGATTAATTCGTTACGATTTGTTATTCACGATAAATAGATTAAATAAAATTTAATTTAATATAAGTACAGCTTTCAATAAATTTAAGAATGTTTTGAACAATTTAATTCATTATCACTGACAAAAACGTAAATCAATCCCAATCGTTCTTTCGTTCACTTGTTCCCATCCCTAAATCAAATGTCAAACTTCCATGTCGTAAATATAATCTGTGGTTTGAAGTCTCCTTGGAATAACGAAATTTGCAAAAAGAATACATTTGCACAGTGAATTTACAATGAATATATGTGAATATTAGTGTGTTGGTGTGTGAACTAGTTTATACAACTCAATGTGGTAACGTACATTGTGTTATTCTTTCGCAATATCGTAATTTGTAATTGGGGGGGGGTTTGTTTACTGTTTTTGCCAAGTCTAAATGAATCGACTATACCTCCAGCATTTGATACAAGTACCGATTCGTACGTCGTAAGAACGACTAGCATTTTGACCAATTATTTACTTAACCGTTTGTGGAACCGACTATTTAGGGCCACAGTCTGATCCTTTTATTCAATTGGTTTTACATTGCCAGTTTTACAAAAGCATATCAGTTCAGAGGTCTTTTAGACTGGACACAATAGAAGTTACACACATACAATAAAATTGTTAATTGACCATGGTTGTAAATTGAAAATATGTAAAAAATAATAATAAAAGAGGTATTTATAACAGCAGTAGAAGGCAAAACGTCTTTTTTTAAATTTTTGTTTGACTGTCTGTCTGCCTGTCTGTTTGTATGTTCGTAAGCGCATCACGAAAAACTGTTGCATGAAATTAAGTGCGGTTTTCACTGTTGTGTTGCCGTGAGGTTTCGGGTTTGGACCGAGTGTTATTTATAAATGTGCCGTCCGGAAATTCACAATAGCAGCATGGAGTTGGATTTGTGCCCGGTGGATGACGATAGGCTCACCCTTATCCCATGGGACCTATAAACATAACAGGTAAAATGTGGGTGTTGTACACCTCTGTCACACCCTTCTGGGTAGTATATAGGCGTGATGTTATGTTATGTATGTTTTAGTTCAATAAAATTAACCTTTATCTTTACTTAAGATAGGTAATTATCAGTACCCTAAATTATACAGTACCCTAAATTATATAAATACAAATATGTTTGAATACACGATAATGCCTGGGGTTCGTATGAGAAATTGTAACATACATCTTCCATCTAGATATTTGCCAAGTAACATGATATTTCTAACAATATTCCAGTAACAATTACTTGTGAATATTGGGTAAAAGGTAAGAATTTCGACGAAGATATACACGATATTCTATAGTGTATGATATTTTAATTGCTACGGCTTGAATTAATAGTTTACAGATACCTCAACTAGTTACTCGCCACGGTTTCGCCCGCGTTTACGTTACTGCGTGCCTTACATTGCAGCGTGATTCTGTAAAGAGGAACCGGGAACACCACTGCACCTCTTTTGCGACTGCGAGCCACTGATCCATAGACGAAGCATCATTCTGGGACGCCATATCTTGGATCCGGATGATGTCAAGTCACTCCCGATCGGCCGACTACTCTAGTTTATGGAGGCTATTGGCCTAAAGGAGAGTCTATAATGAGGCTACAATCACAATAGACCCACGGAGGTCGACGTGAACACCCAAAGCCTCGTCCCAAAAATAATAATAATACATTGCAGAGTGATGTTATAATATAATATAACCTATAGCCTTCTTCTTCCACGATATGGGCTATAAAGTATCCAACACTAGAAATAAATGCAATTCAAAACGGTACTTTCTGAGTCCAACCCAATCAGCCCACATAGCCACACCGTAACCACACCCTTACGGTGTGGTAAACGGTAATATGTTATAGTCAAAACCTTGAAGCGCCGCGCCGGTGCTCCTAGGTTTGACTAGTAAATTCTGGTCTGACTTCATGTCTTAGTCAAAGCCCAAACAAATAAAGGCCGGTCTCTGACTGAAGAATTTCAGTTTTTAAACTTTCGCGATTTGAGAACATTTTTCAAAAGTTAGACAACGGGTCTGAATAGCGTTCACGGAGACAACGCTGAGCTTCACCAGTCGGCTCGTGACCAAGAATGATGCAAGTCATTCGAAACGTCGAGCATTGTAGCAACCTGTCCAACGTAGTCGCCGTATTTCTTCGTGAACCCCCTCCTTGCGGAGAAGAGGCACGGGTATTTTTCCGTGGCTGAGCCACTCTGAAATGGCGTCTTACTCCTCCTCGTGAAGACGAGAAGTGGCTTGGGCTTCGGACTCCGGGTCCTCGTAGAGTCTTGGTGCTTTCAGAGGGAGATGCAAATTTTTCACGCCGTACCGGCGGTCTGCCCGAGCCGACTGAGACCCCCGGAAAAACCGAGGGAGGGCCAGCTCCGAGCGACCAGCGACGGGTATCCAACGGTAGTGTATTGGAAGTGGTATATATATAGTCACTTGCTGTGAACATTTCGATATCGCGATTCAGCACTCGCCGTCACGTGACATTTATTACCTAGCGACGTAGTAGTTCTTTGGAACCGGTTTGTTACTGGCTTATCTGCGCTCGGAAGTATCAGGGTGCCGCGACACTTTATAGCTATCGAGTCAACGCTTGTTGAATAACATGTTTTTAGCGACGCGTCACAAACTGCGTATGGAGGATGCGCTTACGTTCGATCTGTCAGCGGTAATGAAACCGTGACAGTGAGACTCCTCGCAGCCAAGGGAAAAATAATTAAAAAAATAATTTCAGTACAGGTAATTTAAAATATCAATCTGACAAGTGACAACCCTGTGCCTCGAGCAAGTTTAGGTATCGTGCGCTCCTAAACGCCGGGAGTTGGCCTACTTATCTATTTTTACTATGCAAGAACCAAGTGGAAGGAAGACACTCACAAAACGTTAAAGCCAAGCACAATGGTAGTTATCAAAGACGATAACCTTCCACCGCTACGGTGGCATCTGGGGCGCGTGATCAAGACGCTGCCAGGCAAGGATGGCATCTCCCGCATCGCTGACATCAAAACACAATCAGGTGTCATCAGGCGCGCTTTCACCAAGATCTGTCCCCTGCTCAGCGAAGAAGATGCATAACCCAGTTTCGGAACCTGGAGCTTCCAAGGCCGGGGGCATGTTACGGATCCTGTTAATGTCAGTGTCTAAATGTCACCCTTGTCAGTCTATGTCAACTTGTCAGTTTATATATTAATATTATGTCAGTTAAATTTAAACTAAATTTTAAACTAAATAAATAAATTTAAAATTTAAAATTGTGCTAATCATTCTATTCTCTATAGCTACGCATTCAAATACGCATCATCATCCTATAATATACAAGAAATATATCTGCAAATGTACCAAAAGCCAGCTGTTTAATTCAAACCCAAGAAATCCTGCTATCTCAAGACGAAGCCGCAACAATACCAATTTTAGCAAGATACAACAGCAATAACAGGTATACAGAAAAACTAAGAATACTTAAAATATGTTGCTAAGTTGCTAACTCTGCAATGGTCATTTTGGTTGATTAAAAAATAAATATTCAATATCATTTTATAATAAAATAATACTGCAAAGTTGTACATTGCAAGTATAAAATACAAATCCTTTAAAGCCAACCTTGTAAAAACTGAGTTACTCGTGTCACAAACTGTATGTAATAATTATTTAAATATTATTTTAAAATAGGCTGAGATCTTTATAAAATAAAAGTTTTCACATACAAACGAAACACTTTTCACTAAAAAGTTAGAATATAAATGTTATGTAGGAAAACAAAAAAAAAATATTCTGTTATAAGAAATTTACAGTTTTGTTGCTTAAAGTACGTTTAATATTATTTTTCTGGATCATTTTCGTAAACAGTAACATCCTTTGATATTCGTCTTTTCTTCTCTCTTAACTCCTTTCTGTTCTGCACAAAAAACCATCTGTAAAAAATAAAACTACTCGTTAGTTAAAAGGGGCGTAAGGGGTCCTTGGGCGTACTGTATAAATAATTGTCACCGTGCATTATGACATAAAGGATGATGGGTGATGGATGATGCACTTATACACAATCAAAATAAATTTACCATCGTTGGATAGCTCTTTTCAAGACAACAAATAACTACAACTCGTAGAGATAATCTGTTTTGAGAGAATTCAGAATCTATTTAACACTAAACATGAAATAGGTACATTGATCAATTTAATTATGCCATTGAAGCAAACCCAATCGTGTCGTACAATTAAAAACAACTGGTCAATTATGTAAATAAGTAATAACTTGGGGCTTAGTACACTGCCTTGTGAAACACCGCGAAATGATAAAAGTGATGAAACTCACTTCAAACTTTGTTTTTTTTATCTAAACATTGAAAATATATATAATGAATATTATAAGACCATCCTAAATGGGCAAAATTTCAAAAACAATATGTGTAATCAATAGGACGTAACAAAAATTAATAACATTTAATAAGGACTAGCGCTATAGTTATTCTTAAACTAAACAAAAATGTCTATGGTGTATAATTCATTCCGATTGGAGCCAGTACCAGATTCATCATACAAATACTTTGAGATCCTGTGATATCATACTACGGGTCGAAGAGAATTTCACGTCATGATAGTCTTTGTGTACACTAAGACTCAATCAATCAGAATTACATTTTTAAAATTTTCATTGCAGTTAAAAAGTATCACAAAAGCGTCTTACCCGTAAACTCATTACAATAACTTACATTAGCAGAGCAATCGCTGGCAGGCACGCGAGGGCACTGAAGATATACACAGTTCCACTGAAAATGGTTATGGTGCGAGAATACAGAGTGCTGTACGTCGGGTCGAACACCAAAGCAGCCAGGGTCTCCACCAAACTGAATAAGGAGTTCATTTTACCTGGAAACATAACGTAATAATTAAGTAATGGGTGCGAATTAAACAGACTACTTATTAATAGCAATTTTGACCTCTAAAAATCTACATTCCCTTCTTAATTACTAGGTCAGCTACCTAACCTAATCTTAACAATGCAGTCGTGGCTGATAAAGTAATTTTAATAGTGATATATACATTTTGCTGCTTCACTTTTAATAGAATGACAAAAGCAATGTGGACTATCGCGTATACAGGGTGTATTTTTGAAACGGGGCAGTAAGGGCAAGTACCTTAACCGTTGCAGTTACAGCAAAACGTTCTTAAAAGACCTTCCCTAACTTTTTGGGACATTTTGAACTGCATTCACAGATTTTGTAAAAAACTTACAGTTAGCAAAAAAAATGCAAAAAGTTCAAATTTTTTTTTTATGCCAATCGATTCTATTTCATGTGGGGATCAAAAAACTCTATGGGACCATTTTAGCTTTCAGTACTAGAAAAGACAGAAATCGCCAAAAACGTTTCCCATACATTTCGGCAACAGAAACGAATTTCTACGATGGTCTAACTTTTTGTTATGGCCTGGAAGTGGGTAGAATTGACTGTAAAGTAAATAAAAAGAATTTTTACCCTCAAATTTCGAATTTGATTCGAAAATCTACTATAATAGAAAACGAAATTTCACTTACCTAATTCTTCGCTGGGCACCAGCTTAGACGCCATTGACCGGAGCGAAGTAAAAGTGGTGGCGTTCAGGATTTCTACTATTGGCACTGAAAAAATAAGACATTCAAATTAATTTATCATTAAAATTGAGACAAAGACTCATGACTTCTATGAATTGAATAATAAAATTAAAATATTAAATTGTATGTTATTCGACATGTTTGACTTTAATTTAGATTACAAGTTATTTATACATCAAATATAAGGAATGTTATTATAATAATTGTTACTTCAGATAGTGTAAGCCAGGGCAGATGTATAGGTTGATCGGTAGCCGTAAGTACGATCTTACTGATCGTTAATTCATTACCCATTTGACAATTTTATTATTTCCTTAGAAATTTCAAAGTCGATAGCGTTGACATTTGTTGATAGAACAAGCGAATTCAGACTTATATGTTTTGAAATGTCCAAACAAGATAAGTATTACGGTGGATCATTAGTCTACTTTGTTCATAGGGGTACATAATATTAAAATACAATAAGTGGGCGACCTATCGTGTATCGCGTGATTGTGTTTTGTTATTTTAAGGAATAGGATATATTTATACTGTGCTCCAGATATACAATCAACTTATGGTCCTGTTTAGAAAGGACAGGTTACGATAAGGTAGAAGCAAAGCTTAGTGGAAATCTTCTTTACTCAAAACTACAGAAAAAAATATGTATGCACATACCCATGAACATGTGAAAGTCTGTAGTGACGAAAGCTATGAGGCTGGAACCAACGAGTTTACTGACGATGGAGATAAGGCACAGCGTCGAGTCGTGGAAGCCTAACCGTTTGCTAAACACGCTGATTGAGAACAAAGCACCTGAAAATTAAAAGTAAAAAGTTTTAGAATCGTAAGGTTTTGCCACGAGTTAGCGTCCGAAAATAGCTGGTTTAGTTGTGAAAGGGAGCGACAGACTGAGTAGTGGTAGCGTAAGGGGAGGGGGCGAAGGGCTGTATAAGTTAAGAGAAGCTATTAATATGTCTACAGTATATAAGCATCATCAAAAGATCCTTCCATTGAGAAGAAATAGTACCATGCCTATTGTGTTGAAATATCAGTCTTATCCTCAATGGCAGACCGCTAGTATTGATGAGGTGGTGGTATTGCCCCTTTCAGGTAGTATGTTTAGATTCACTTACCCAAAGAATGCATGATGACACTGTACGTAGAATACATGCTGTACTTGAGGGCATCCCACTTCAGTTTGTATCTCAGATACATATAAGTTACTATTCTTTCACCTGAAAAAAATATACCTACATTAAACAGTCTAAGCTTTGAAAATAACTATTAAAAAGGTGACGTATATGATTTGGTCAAGGTCACCTACAAACAACATAATTACAAAATTATAATTTATTATGTTCTCATCTTATTTTATGAATTGTAAGATATAATAATTATGTTAATTATATTAACTAATCAAATATCCAATCACTTACCATGATTCGGTCCATACACAATGGCGACAGTTAAAAGTGTCAAGAGTACTTTATTTCTATAGTTTCCTTCTCTTTTCTTGACAGCTACTTCTCCTGTTTCTTTTACCAGAGTTACCATATCGGAACATGTTACTGGTTTTACCTAGAGTAATAAAGTACACTTTACATCAAAATATAGACTGCCGTAAAAATAAGCCCACTATACTTGTACATTAAATTTATTACTCTAAGATATGAATCTTAAAAATGATAAGTTGACAGTCATTGTACTGAAACCGCACAAAAATAGCAAGAAACCTCACATAAGTCTAAGGATCATATCAAATAGCAACAAGTTGCCAGTCCATCGTTCAGAGCGCCCCGAGAAACCATTCTCCACAATTAACTCTTACAATATGCGCCGGCCGAGAAACAAACGACTCCCCTATTATTTTTTATCTTTAATACAAGCTTGGACAATAGCAAATGAAAATGTTTACTATCTCTGCCTTTGAAAAGCTTTTTAATTAAACAAAACAAATTATTTACCTCTTCATCGCCGTCTCTCGCTGCCTTTGTGTTACTTTCCAAATTAAAGAAGCCGTAAGTCAATGTTATCAAATAAATTGTGCCTGACAAAATAAATATTCCATAATAGCCGGTAAGTTTTAACAGGATTCCACTTAAGGCGGTACCGATAGGGACGCCAGCAGTCAAACATAGGTTCACAAGTCCAACACGGAACGTTCTAGATTTTTCGTCAGTTATGTCACTGATGTAACTGAAAACGCCCAAGTAGACTAAAACCCAACCACCCGTGATTGCCGGAAAAAATCCTTCTAAAAACATAGTCACTTCGACACCAATCTCATCAAAAAAGTAGGTGCTGAGCAAGTTGCTGACGCAGACCATAAACTCTCCAAAAATTGGTAGCAAAATGCAGATTTTTCTGTTGCCTGTTCTATCGCTCCACGCTCCCATGAAAATAACTAGTAGCGTTGGTATCGCCGTTTGTATGATACTCTTCCATGACTCTATGTTTGAAATGACTTTCTGGACATCAGCTTCGTACGTTGTTAGGTTTCCTTTTCTCTCGATTAGAGCATCACATATCGCGTCACCGAAGTCTAGTTTAATTCTGCAAGCTTTATCCAAGTTAAGGTTTTGTATCGCCAGTCTAGATAACATAGATGGTATCACTAGACCAGCAAATATTGGTTCCACCGTAATATTTGATTTCAGTCGACTTAGTTTAGTCACAAAACTCTCATCTTTAGTCTCAACTGTTTCTGTATTTTTCTCGTTTAGTGGTTTCTCTTCAGGTTCTTGTTTTGTTTCTTTATCAGTCATTTTAAAAACTGTACCCTCTTCAAACGAATTGGTTATACTAGCAGTTGATATGATATTTTCATTCAGTTTCTTATAAAAAATATTATATTTTACTAAAAGAAATATAAGTCTATCTTTGCTATGTTTATTTAAATTTGTACAAATGTTAAAATAAAAGGTGTTGTTTTACATCGAAGACTGAAAGTTAGTTTAGGACTGCTGGTTTGTTTAGTTTAGTTTCTCTATTATTAAACATTGTAGCAGTGATAAGCCCTTTATCTTTTAACTAGTCAATTAAAGGATGTTTCGAATTAATTCATTTTAATAATGAACGTTTTTAATGTTGCTGGAAACCAAATGGAATTATTATTTACGCTTTACTGATATTTATTGAAAATATTAATTTGTTAGTCAATAAAACTAGAACCAGTAATGGGAAACCTACTCCCAAGGTCATATTTACGTTCTCAACTACAACCGTTGAGAGTGAAGTATTGTCATGTTTTTTTTTTATTATTCGTGACAGCATACTTTCCTAATTTTATTACTCTTAATACCATTTTGGACACATTTTTAACGGAATTAAAAACTCCATCATTCATATTATTTCTTTTTTCATATATATAGCTCAAAAAAGTATTGTTTATAATAATTTCTGAAACATCTTGTAGCTAGAAAAATTTATCAAAGTCAAACAAATATTAATTAATGGATATTTGCGTGCAGTGTTTACTTTACCACTGCACGGTGATGTGTGATAATTCTGATCAAATATTGTTATCATACGTCTTTGTTTGCGTCGAGATATTACTATCAAATTTACGCAATACTAAGATTTTCGTTTTACAGATACAGTTACATTAACCTTTTACCGCATCTTTTTATAAATATAGGCAGATGAGTAATCTTACTAATATTTTTTATGCGAAGCCTAGTTAGTATTTTACCCGACTACGGCTAATCCAAAAGGAAGGGTAATGATTTTAGCAGTCTCTGTATGTATGTTTGTATGTTTTTATTGCAAGAACAAGTTATTTTTCTTCCACTAAACAATACAGGCTGTCTGATGGTTATCATTTACCGTAGCCTTTTGCATCTGCGAGTTCATCACTCGTTTGTTGCCGACCCTTTAAAACCTGAACTCTTTTTGAAGAACCCTATGCTGTAGTCTCTTCAGAAATTCTTGGCAAGTCCATACCACAACATACTCGTTTGGGAGGAAATTCCTTCTTGAACCTTTACTGTACGTGACAATATAGGTTTTAATGTATAAGGATGAGCTCACAGTCATTGGCGAAAGGCACGGTAGTAAAAGGTAGCCATATATGCCATATATAAAACGGTTCTTCAGAACCCCACCCCTTAGGGTGCTATTATACTAACGGATTGGCGATGGTAAGTTGCCGCTTTGGTATTATAACACCCTAATACAGGTAGTAAATACACATGTAGCATATACCATAGATTAAACAACCTTATTTTATCTTTTATGTGTATTAGTGTAGGTATATATTACTGACTAGCTTTTGTAGGCGACTTCGTTCGCGTGGAATTCGTTGTATTAAGTAGTAGCTGCTCCCGCGCTTTGACCCGCGTTCAAACTTACTGCTCCGCTCCCGTAGAGTTTAGCGTAACGTTAAATATTTTAAGACCTTTATTGAGACTTAGACGATTAAGCTCAAAAGTAATTTTCAAAATTCGCCCAGTAGTTTTTGAGCTTAGCGCTTTCAAACAAACAAAAAAACTATCTCCCGCGATATTCATCTGCGTGGTAGGTACCAATAATAATTAATTAATCAATAAAAAAACTCAATAACAGAAAATAAAATACCTACCTACCTAAATAAACCTATTTTTGATGATAACTAATCCTAACCTAAAAAAAAATACCTAACTGTATAATAAAATAACGTACGGTCACTACGTACAATATAAAATATACTACCTATACATTAATCAAACTTAACGTTGAGAGTTGTTAAGCTGGAATCGCGTCACAACGTTAATTTTAATTCGTTTGTGGTGCGAATCCCGACGGAACGGCTAGAAACATACCTAAAAGTGCACTTCTGGCCGAGAGGTGTCGTGTTCCGGCGATTCCGAGGAACGCTACATGACACCGCGCCGCGCGTCGCCGAATCAACGTGCAAAACATTAAATAATAATAATTATTATTTATGTTAGCTTAAGGTATTTATGTATTTGGCCTTTGATTCCTGCAATAAAAATGATTTGATTTGATTAAAATTAAAGTCTATACAGTAAGACTAAAAAGATAAACCTAAATAACCTACGACAAACTTATTATTTGCGGTTTGGTCCCGAACCGCAAAATTAAATTTGTTCTTTATCGTATTTAATATACGTGCGAAATTTGCGTAATGCCTGAACAAACAGATAGACAGACAAAAATTTTTTTAATCACATTTTTGGATTCGGTTTCAGTCTAGTAACACCCCCTGCTAATTATTTTTTTGATATTTTCAATGTCATGTTCATTTACAACAATAGCACAGCTAATATCAAGCTTGACCGGACAGGACCAACTTTCAAGATCGAGAAAGGAGTTAAGCAAGGTGACCCGCTCTCTCCAAAGCTTTTTACAAGCATTTTGGAGGAGGTGTTTAAAAATTTGACGGACTTGTGGGTGTCAAAAGGAGTTGATATTGGCACAAAGAAAATCACCAACCTGCGATTCGCGGATGACATAGTTCTGTTCGCTCATTCCGCTACTGAACTACAAGAGATGCTCCAAGACCTGAGCACTGCAAGCCTTGAGGTTGGACTGACGATGAATAGGTTAAAAACAAAAGTAATGACCAACAGTACTAAACGTAAGTTAAGAATAGATGAACAAGAAATACACCATGTCGATGAGTATATCTACCTGGGCCAGCTAGTTTCTTTCAAAAACAGGCAGGATAAAGAAATTGATCGCCGCATCGATAAAGCCTGGAGGAGCTACTGGTCCCTAAAAGAGTTATTGAAGAGCAACCTTCCTATGACACATAAACGCAGACTCATTGACATGTGCATATTGCCCGTCTTGACTTACGGTGCCCAAACCTGGTCGCTGACCGAATCGCAAAAGTCCAAACTCAAGGTTTGCCAACGAGCTATAGAAAGGAGTGTGTTGGGCATAAAGCTCAAAGACCGAGTCCGAAACACCGAAATCCGCTCCAAAACCGGAATCGCAGACGCAGGCAACAAAGCCGCAAAGCTAAAGTGGGATTGGGCGGGGCACGTTTGCAGAATGCATCCAGAAAGGTGGTCAAGAATCGCGACACAATGGATGCCGGAGAACCGGTGTCGTCGCCGAGGCCGACCGAGAAAACGCTGGCGCGATGACTTGGACACCTATCTGGAAGATTGGCAGGATAAAGCTGAAGAGAGGGAAGAATGGAAGTCTTTGGGGGAGACCTTTGCCCAACAATGGGACAATATAGGTTAAAAAAAAAAAAAAAAAAAAAAAAAAAAAAAAAATTTCAATGTACAGAAATTTTACTTCTACAGATTTATTAAACGTATAGATTACCGACGTATCAAGCGGGTGGAGCCGCGAGTGAAAGCTATTAACTCACTAGAAGTTACTATATTTCACTCAAAATAAGATACGAACTTCAAAATATTCCACGATTAATAATAACAACTTTAACGCTATCGACATAAAGTTCATTTTCCGTCTCAAATCAAATACATTGCAATCGAAAATATTCTTTATTTTTTTACTGTTTAAGTTGCTTATTGAAAACATTTAAATTAGTTACTTATTTTGAATGAAACAGGAGGTTCTGTTAATTACGTGCTTTTCTTAAGTTAAAATTACGAAGGCCTGACATTCATGGGCCCCTAACTTTATATTTGTGATAAAGAAATACTGGACGGGCAACTGATAGGAAGGAAATTAATCAAAGATCACGGGACATCAATATTTTACTTATTTATTAATAACTTTACAATTTTTACTACAAAGGACTACGAAAAAAATATTGTAGAATAATATATAATATAATGTGAATCATTATTATTCTACAACAATTTTTTCGTGTTCTAAATCAATGCTGCTGACTAACTGATCTTCTGTCTTCTTGACTTCTAGTTCAGTAGCTAATACTCCATCTGCTATGCTATGCTTTCTGGCTGCTCGTAAAGCTTTTTTATGTTGCATGAAGAACCATCTGCCAAATAAATTAAATTAATAAATTAAAGGTGTTAACCAGGCTTATTAGGGTGCTTCCACACTACGTCCCATCCGAATTCAAATTTGACGTATTACGAAAGCGCCATTAGTGTAACAAAAATTTGTCCTTATTATATATTTCTCGCTTTGACCACGTCGTTTTTCTTGGGTTTTGAACTGCCACTGTTTCAATTTTCATAAGTGCCAGTTTGATGATTTAGTTGTGATTGAGTAACGGACTGACAGTAAGACTATGTTATTAATATCACTGTCAAGTCCTTTTTTATTTAGAATTTATAATATTCTAAGAGATACTGGTCTACAGCCTTAAATTTCGATTGCAATCTTTTTTCCCTGAAGGTCATAGGCTTCTTGATCAACTTACGTAAATAGAAGACGATAACCATTCAAAATTTGTGTTATAACACATACCTAAACGTCAAATGCATCGATCGAATCGATTCAAGGTCGATCGATTTAGATGTTATAACTTCCAATGGCCAAGGGTAGATTTCATATGATTCTAAACGTAAGATTTTGCAAGTCATATTAGTTTAGCTGACAGGCACCGTAAAAAAACCCAAAGTTTATATCTCTAATATTAATTCTATGTAAAGACTGATAACACGTCTCAAATTCAGCGATATCAAGATGTTTTACTACCGGTAACTCAAGCAAATAGTAAAGTTTAGGGAAAAAATAAAAATAATATAGTCAGACTATATTGAGGTAAATGGTGGTCTTTGTAACTGATTTTTTGAACATTGTTTTTATGCCTTAAGTATTTACTTAGAACATTTAATTTTCAGGATTTTGTTCTTGCAATCAGCCTGTTTCAGAACATTAAGTTAGAGTTTACGAACAAATTGTTTTGAATGAAACTAGCCCAGTAAAATAAATAATGGACTAGCATTATTTATTTTTAAGAGGGTATATGAGATATTCGGGCACTTTTGTTTTTTTTCTTCGAACGTGTTAATAGTCTTATGCATCGGTAAAGAAAAAGCAGATGGAGTGTTCATAAATTTTAAACTAAATCCATGACACAAGTATGCCTGGCATGCTCATCGTCCTCACGCAACCCGGTACAAGGCTACGGTGCTCACGAAAAAAGCGTTGTGCCAGCTTGCGTGAGGTTTGCTTGTGTTATGAAATTTGTATTTGCTTTGGTGGCTTCACTTTCCCGCCAGGGCATTCTATCCACCTTTTTATTTTATTTATGATCTTATGCATTAAATTACAAGCTTTGTTTGTGTTCTTTTCATTACGTTTGGCGTAGGATTTAAGATTTTTTAATATTTTCTGCCTCACCATTGGCACCTTCAATTTTTTTTTTTTTTTTTTTCCGGTTTACCATGGTGTATTTGTTATCATGTTGACTGAAAACGTTGGAGAATTTCCAGGTTTGGTTCGGCGGCAATTTTCCACAGCTCTTCTCTTCGCAGTTTGCATTTGTATAGTTGAAGTTTGTTCTCACCTTTAACTCAACATCAATAACTGTTAAAAAATTACTTATGTTTTATAATAACTAAATCAAGCAACAAAAAATCTCACCCAAAGAAAGCCAACGGTGGAATCGTCAAAACTGTGCTGACATAATAAATAATTCCTGGATCGATTTGGAGGGTATATCGATATATCATGGAATATATGGGCCCAAATATCATGGACGTCGCCACCTCTACCAGATTGAAGAATGACGTCATTTTACCTGAAATCACGCACAAATTGCTTAGATAACTGTCAATTTTGCCCTGGGTATGTGTAATACCCTGTATATTTTGGCCACATTTTTCCTGTAAGAAATGGAATTGTATCTTGCGCTGTTAAGAATCGATTTAGATATGGATTTCTTTCAAGTGTTTTTATCTATTGCACAATATGATATAATAATATATTTCATATGTTTTTCTCAAACTAATGTTTTTTTTTTGTATAAATGATTATCTGAATTTTATAAAGTGCCTTAAAAAGATTCCAAAATATTAAGTAAAGTTATTGGCACACAAGTAAATTTTTCGTTATGTTAAAATAAAGATTTCGGCGCCGTGACTTATGTGGAAAAAAATTTTTTTGGTCGTTTGGACGTTTTGATGTCTGGAGGTTTTTTTTCCAAAAATATTTGTTGTTAGATTAAAAAAATGATTGAAGATTTTACCCAATTCATCACTTGTACAAAGTTTAGAGGATATAGAACGAAGAGCTGTGAAAGACGTCGCGTTGAACATTTCAATGGCCACCGCTGAAACAAAAAAAAATCATACAACTTTTACTCAACGTCATCTAGTCCCAAACTAAGCAGAGGGTACCACTATGGGTACTAGAAAAACTGATACTAATACATATATACTTTTTTTTCTAAATACATACTTATTATATATAGAAACTCCTACACCAAGACAATGCAGCTTGTTCTTTTATGCAGCTTGAAAAATATCTAGATAATGATTAATGTTGTATAAGAGATCTGTTATATAATAAAAAAAAAAGCTTACTAGCAATTTACAAATACAAATTACTAGTATTCTTGTTAACCTCCTCCAGCTAAGCTCAATTCGCTTGTGTTAGGAGGACGTTTACGCCAGGATTCGAACCCACGACCTCTCGATTGTAAGACCGATGCCTTATCCATTGCGCCACGGCCGCTTCAGTATATATAGTATAAGCTCTGCTTAGTTTGGGACTAGATGGAGTTGTGTATAAGTTGTGAATTATTTATTTATTTCTGGTATTAGGATGTCATATTTTTATAACCAGATCTTCTTAGTAGTTATTAGACATACCTACATTATCACAATTTTATTTATCTCATGACAATTATCAAATAAAATTGTACCAAAGTACGCATAAATAGACCTTTGTATGTTGTTGTTAGTTTTATTATCAATTTGTTTGTATTTTTAGTTTGTATTGAATTAAACTAAATTAATACCCGCTCACGAGTAGCGATAGCTGTCTGGGAGACCGCAAGAATCATAAGTCGAAGGCCAAGTCCTCTGTCAATATTTTGTCAAAATTAGACCACTAGTTTAAATGTATTGTGTTTTTAACAGAATAATTATCGCTTGTTAACGGTGAAGGAATATCCTTAGAAAACCTGTATACTTTAGAGTGCTTTAAAGTGCGTAAGGATATCTAGCATTCCGAAGTCTATCAACCCGCACTTGGGTAGCGTATACTACGGGTGGCCTAATCTTTCTTATCATGAGAAGGGGCCTAAGCTTAACAGTGGGACATGTATAAATATATACAATGTATAAATTACGATTAATCGCTTACGAACAATTATATAGTAAAGTATATAATAATATTTTCATCTTATGTATATAGATGTGAAACTTTGTTAGGATGAATTTGCACGCTAAAAATGTTTTATAAATTTTGATGAAATTCGGCAGACGTGCAGCTTATAACCTGCATTTACGTATTGGCTACTTTTTACCAAAGTGTCACGTATCACGTGTAGAAGGTAGTAATACATATTCAATTTTATATAACTTACCGATATACATATCTCTTGTGTTCCTCGCGAGAGCAGTTGTCAGAGAACCAACAACCTTACTGAAGTTGGAAATTAGTCCTAAAACTGAATCGTCCCATTTCAGACTGTGGCTGAATAAACTTATTGAGATCAGTGCCCCTGAAAAACCAGACAAATTGAATA
The DNA here is from genome assembly GCA_905147285.1 of Hypena proboscidalis. NCBI lineage: Eukaryota > Metazoa > Arthropoda > Insecta > Lepidoptera > Erebidae > Hypena > Hypena proboscidalis. The sequence continues at coordinate 4,163,693 of LR990129.1, read as the reverse complement.
TTATATATATTTTTTCATGTCTTATGCTAAGGAAAGTATGGTAATACTGGCTGCGGCCCGTGGTTTCATCCGTGTGGTACCAGTCAGAACTACTAAATATAATATTATATTTAAAAAAACATATAAATCGGCTAAACCGTTTCGGAGCAGTCCGATGACTAACACTGTGACACAAGATTTTTATTAGATTATTTATATTTGTGTACCTTTTACTGTAATCCAGTTAGAAGGTAAGTTTTTTTGCCGAATCAGTTCATTATTTCAACAAAAAATTCGTTTTAATTTAGTTTTTTTTGCACTTTTTATTCATTTCTATAATTCTAATATATTAACTCAATGTCACATTTTATTTGACAAGCGAAAGTTTATACAATAACTGTCAAATACTATAGTTACCGACGGTACAAAGGTTTTAATTACCTAGGCAATAGGTCCAAAAGCAAATAATTTAATATTCTACAGAACCGTAGAATCTTATATTTCGGTACCAACATTGATAATAAAATTGTTTTTCCTTTTATACATGTCGAAATAGCAATTTTATCTAGAAATTGAACATTAAATAAAACCTAGGACACAGCACCATTTCATTTAAGTAAAGCAATTTCTTATTTTTAAAGTCGGTTAATATACGTACCAAGAGAGTGCGTGCAGATATAAAAGGTGCTATAGAAGCTGTACTTGAGGGCATCCCAGTTGAAGCAGTACCGCGTAAACATGTATCTTACTGTGTGTTCTCCTGTAATCAGTTATGACAAGTTGAAGTAAAAAAAACGTGTTGAATTATTAATAAATTTCGTTTCATTATTAGCTGCATGATTCCTAATAAAATAGGTTTTGTCTACATTTGCATCACTTCACGGATACAGTGATCGGCACTGTATCCGTTTTGTCGTATCATGTACGACCTAGTTTTGGACGCCTTTATAGAATGTATAAACCCAAAGACTTGTCATGGTTCGTCCCATACAGCATATCTGAGGGGCGGCGTATCAAAATTGCGTACACATATCTTGTCCAAATTGTCAATCATGATACGATGAACGGATCGGACAAGCGATACAGAGAGATACGCCTATGTTAGCATTCATTTGGATCTACCAATGACATTTTCATGTCCGTTAATTATACTCAAACCTTAAAAAAACTATGTTGTTGCAAAAACGGCCTTAAGAATAAAAAAAAACACATTTATTTTATATTTAGCACACGAATATACCGAAGCACTTTAACCATTACTAAAGACCGATATAAATAATTCCAAAGAATTCCGATGATAATTTGGATTTATGTACGGATTCAGCTCTAACGTTGAATAAAATATAACTCGAGTAACAAGTACGTACCGTAAGCCGGGCCGTATATAAACGTGATGGATGCCAATATCAAAATAGACTTTGTTCTCCTTTGATTAGGTCCCTTTTTGAACACCACTCGAACGGTGTCTTTTACGTGTTTTATGTCGAAAAAGGATTTTAAGAAGCCTGATCCGCTGGACGATTCATTCTGCAATTATAAATCCCATTATTAGATGCTACACTTGGACGGTTTTTGGTAGTGTTGCCAAAATATTCGGCAGATAGATAAGGTGTTAAGATACATACATTAAAAAGGTAGCATGTAGCTCGTTTTAGGCTAGAATCGGAATAAAAGCGGTAAGTACTTTTTTTTAAGATTACATAAGTATGTTTTAGAAGTAAGAATTTTCTGCTCAAATGATAAATGTAAAGCAAAACGTGACGTGACTCGTCGTGACGAAATAATCGTCGTGATAAAAAATCTTACATAATTAAAAAGTTGTAAGAGTAAAATATAGGTGGGTTTGATTGAAAAGTACAAAGTATGAGAGGTAATATATTGAATACGTTATGTAACTAAAATCCTTGTTTGATGGTAGTAATATCTCAACAAACAACGATAAGCGAGAAAATTAGTACGACTCATCTTAAACGCTTATCGTACATAAAATTAATAATCTTAATATAATAATGGAATGCCGGGATGTGTTGAAACTTTATCTAAGATAGTAACAAAAGCTCATGGAATATTTTGATTCATATCATGTCAAACGTTTTGAACCTTTGAATTTATGGGCCAAATTGATGTATAGAATTACATGATTCTTAGCTAATTATAATCTTATCGCCAACATTTACTCTCGGCATATCACATCACACAACCATCAAATTATTGCTAAGCATAAAATGGAAAACGGAAACAACTCACCCTATTAGGTTTTGCCGTAATAATTCTTTCAGGGTCTGCTATACAAAATACTCCGTACAAAATACTAAATAGATACAGCAAAGAACTTAGCGAAAACACACCATAATATCCAATTTTTTTCAATAGTATACCACTCAAAACTGATCCTATTGGACCGCCAGCCGTCAAACACAAATTGGCTATGCCAACCCTGTAAGTCCTCGATTCCTCACTAGAAACATCGCTTATGTAAGCAAAGGCACCCATGTATGTAGTGATCCAACCTCCAGTAATAGCCGGGAAGAACGCTTCAAAGAACATCGTCACTTCAACAGGCAACTCGTAGAAGAAATAAGCGTTCAAGATATTACTCAAACACATGAGCAGCTCCCCGATTATTGGCAGCAGGATACATATTTTTCGCTTCCCTGTCCTATCGCTCCAAGCACCCAAAAACAATATCAGGAAACTTGGGATTGCTGTTAGCAGAACATTTTTCCAGCTCTCCATGCCCGCTATAAGACCTTGGATGGCCAATTCTTCTTCCAAATAATCTCCTTCTTTTGCAATAAGCGCATCACAAACTTTGTCACCATATTGCATGTTGACACGACATGCTTTGTCTAAATTTAGATTTTGCGTGGCAAGTCTTGCAAGTACTCCGGGGACAACGTAGCAAGCCAAAACCGGTTCCACCGTAATATTTTCTCTGATATTAGCAATTTTCTCTTTGAAAGTCTTTTTTTTTTGTTCTTTTTTGTCTTTGAGAGGTTTTTCCTCCGAAGAAGCCATCTTCGTTACTGTTGCAAGTAATACTAAATTAATTACATAACGGTTCCCGGTGGCACTTTGATTACCAATTAAATATTAGTATGGCGTGATAGGATATCAATGTATTGTTATGAAGTCGTATCATTTATTCAAAGACAAAACTTGCAAACATTGCAGTGCACGTTTGTTTGATTTGACGATATTAATAGAATAAATGCATATACATTTGTAACTACATAATGCAAAGAGACATTTTATCTGGCATTTGAATGATTGACGTGTTTATCGTACATCAGACATGGTGATCCATCCTGAATGAAAAGTTTTTTTCTGAAATCCTGAAATTCTGGAAAGCTTCGAAGGATATTTTAAGAATATTTAGAGTTAGATTGCGTCGTGACATTTTTATAAGTGTAACAAAAATTGTCCACACAATTTAGCAGACACGTGTGCGTACAGTCAGTATTGTCACACCAAAGTGTGAAAAGTATGGATCAAGGGAAACGGCTAAGCCTCATATTTAGAGAGAGGTGCTGAGTTTGTGAAACTAGAGCCTCTAGAGTTAGGGCGTGTAGAGTTAGAATCTTGGATCTACTCGTTCATGAGAGATCTTGATATCTCTGAAAGCCGTTCAAACCGTTCAAACCGTTCAGTGTCAACAGATTTTAATAAATATGTTGGTGGATTTAATTTGCGCTTCATGATATTATTATCTTACGAATACCACAAAACAGGATGCAAACAAATGTTTTATTTTTAAATGTAGGCCAAAGTAAACATAATAACGGATTTAAATTTCAAGGTTTGACTAAGGATTCACGAAATAATTTTCAATTTAGTTTGAGTGTTATTTACTTTGTAAAGGTTGGACTACATTTTGGTTAAATTGAATTGATGCCGAATAATTTACAAAAGTAAATAATCAGCAGACATCCATTATACTTAACTGAATTTGTCGCCGTAGATAAATTTTCACTATTTACTATTTCTAAACTAAGCACTGACTTTACCCTTTACCTTTGTAAAAACAGGTTTGTGCAAACCTATAGTCTAGCTGCACGCTCAATTTACTTGCACAAACATGTTTTACAAATAAATTAATAAAAAAAATAATTTGCGCAAGTAAGATTAAGCCTGTTTGCACAAACAATTTGTGCAAGAAAGATGGAACATGTAGACAGACCTAAATTAAATAAATATCTAACAACATTCACACAACATTCATATACCTTTCTTTTGTAAATACATACATACATACATATTATACCTACACTCTGACCAAGATGAACTTCCATGTACATGACCACTGCGTAGCAGGCAGGCATTACCGACTCCGCTATCCGGTTGTCATAAAAACACTCTATCGTGGCAGATTTTTGTATAATGACATTATTACCTTATTCGAGTTCGTTCACATTAGCTTTCAGTGTTTATTAGGAAGTCCATTATTACATTAAGATTGAGCTACCTGCAGGTACCTAATCAGCTAATTAATAAACTTCATTGACTACATTCAATTACTATTCAATATCATCTCCTCCCAGCTGTATCGAAATCAATTGAACTGAAATTCTGGAAAGCTTCGAAGGATATTTTAAGAATATTTAGAGTTAGATTGCGTCGTGACATTTTTATAAGTGTAACAAAAATTGTCCACACAATTTAGCAGACACGTGTGCGTACAGTCAGTATTGTCACACCAAAGTGTGAAAAGTATGGATCAAGGGAAACGGCTAAGCCTCATATTTAGAGAGAGGTGCTGAGTTTGTGAAACTAGAGCCTCTAGAGTTAGGGCGTGTAGAGTTAGAATCTTGGATCTACTCGTTCATGAGAGATCTTGATATCTCTGAAAGCCGTTCAAACCGTTCAAACCGTTCAGTGTCAACAGATTTTAATAAATATGTTGGTGGATTTAATTTGCGCTTCATGATATTATTATCTTACGAATACCACAAAACAGGATGCAAACAAATGTTTTATTTTTAAATGTAGGCCAAAGTAAACATAATAACGGATTTAAATTTCAAGGTTTGACTAAGGATTCACGAAATAATTTTCAATTTAGTTTGAGTGTTATTTACTTTGTAAAGGTTGGACTACATTTTGGTTAAATTGAATTGATGCCGAATAATTTACAAAAGTAAATAATCAGCAGACATCCATTATACTTAACTGAATTTGTCGCCGTAGATAAATTTTCACTATTTACTATTTCTAAACTAAGCACTGACTTTACCCTTTACCTTTGTAAAAACAGGTTTGTGCAAACCTATAGTCTGGCTGCACGCTCAATTTACTTGCACAAACATGTTTTACAAATAAATTAATAAAAAAAATAATTTGCGCAAGTAAGATTAAGCCTGTTTGCACAAACAATTTGTGCAAGAAAGATGGAACATGTAGACAGACCTAAATTAAATAAATATCTAACAACATTCACACAACATTCATATACCTTTCTTTTGTAAATACATACATACATACATATTATACCTACACTCTGACCAAGATGAACTTCCATGTACATGACCACTGCGTAGCAGGCAGGCATTACCGACTCCGCTATCCGGTTGTCATAAAAACACTCTATCGTGGCAGATTTTTGTATAATGACATTATTACCTTATTCGAGTTCGTTCACATTAGCTTTCAGTGTTTATTAGGAAGTCCATTATTACATTAAGATTGAGCTACCTGCAGGTACCTAATCAGCTAATTAATAAACTTCATTGACTACATTCAATTACTATTCAATATCATCTCCTCCCAGCTGTATCGAAATCAATCTAATTGAATCCTGATTCTATACTAGTATTACTAGAGAACAATCTAGATCCGTGGACTTACTCGGAGTCCAGGGATCTAAGTTATCCAATTTGCTTTTGTAAAATAAACTGGGCAAGTGAGTGTTAGCCCACGCGCTTAAAGGGTTACGTACCTACTTAAAAATGTAGTTTTCTTTGACCACAAAAGTAGGATTGTCGCAAAAATGCTTTATATTCTTAAACACCTGAATATACATAATAATCTAAAATCTAAGTATTTGTGTGTGTAAAAAAAATAAATATATATTTATAGTGTATTTGCAATTTTCCTATCTTAAACAAAAGTGCATTGTTGTTGTAAAATAGGCTTTAATTTATGTCATTATTTTTACTTTCTGTTGATGAACCGCCAACAAATTTAAATTCCAGTGTAGAAATTAAACACTTATTTGTGACTAGGCACTGAGACTTAGTTGGTTCACAAAATAGACATGAAATCCTGTAGCCTACATAATAACAAAACCACAGATATAGATCTACATAGATAACGCAAATGCATGTACTTCGCGTGTCCGAACCCCGACCAAGCGTCAAGGTTGGTCGCCGCTAACTTCAGTCCACGCGCGTCTTTTGTTAGAGAAAATCATAGCAGACGGCCGTTTGAATCGTACTGGGCGGATGGGCATCGGCGGCATCGGTGTCTTTGAATCGGTTTGGATTTCCCGTCTCTAAATTTCGGCTGTGACGTCACAATAAGTATTAAAAAGTCGGCACGCTTGGTTTCAATACAAATCGTGATACTTGCGTTATCGATGTAGATCTATATCTGTGAACAAAACCATATCGAAATTCAGTTAAGGTACATGGCCATCTACTGGGGCAAAAACTAAACATTCTTATGTAATAATGTTTTATGTTGCCTTTTCTGATCCGGGCAGAGATCTTTTCTTAAGTTTTTAACTATGTACCTATTACAATCTGAGAGATAAGGCTCTCTGATAGACGGACTGATAAAAAGATGTATAGCGGAGTCTTAGTAATAGCACAATGTAATAATAAATATCTATGCTATGTTAATAGGATCATGGTAGATATATTCCGGTACGGAACCCTGAAAAACTAAGCAATCCAGAAGCTATCTTAATTTGCGATTTAACAAAGCCAGATGGGATTTTTCATTAAAACACTTGGTTTTTTGTATGTGTGTGATCTAAGAATGTGTTGGAATAATGTTGTACTGGACTTACAAGGCAGCTCTTGAGTCAATGCACTTTTGTTCAGATGTAGGGTGAGCATGTTTTATGCGGTATGTGTGTTTTATCACTTTTAAAAGTGATAGAACACACTCACCCAGGAGAGGTGCCCAATATGAAGGAAAATCCTTTTTTGTTGCTGCTTCTGTGTATACCTTGATTACTTCCAGGTCTCACAACTGTATTGGTATCTGAACACAAATTACAAATTACACATTAACTACAAATAGTAGTTATATTATTTATATTTAGCTAGTCGTTTTGTTGCATTATCTAGATAATATAGAATAGAATAAAACTTTAATAATTTGTGCCAGGTATTCTTAGGATGGAGCGATTGAGAAAAATATTAACGAGATAGTTTTTTTATGATACTGAACTTTCTGATATTGTCGGACGGACCACCATATCACTGAACCATTTGAGGATCTAATTTTCCTGCCGTTTTATTTAAGATCACAAAGTTTTAGTCTTCTTTATTTTTCCAATCTCTCCTTTTTATTTCATTGCACGCAAATTATTCATGTTTTTTTAGTTTTGCCGTTTCTGTGTTTCCATCTACGTTTCACTCTTACGTTTTCGTCTTATTACTTACTTTGTAAATCACGTGAGTTTTTCCCTTCACATAGTTATTGTTTCAGACTTGACAAAACAACAAAGAGAAAATAGGCTATTCAATTAGGCTATTGAAAATTAAAAAAGGTAAACTTACCCTGATATGTTTTGCCGTGTGTCTTCTTTCTGGATCCGAAATACAACAGAATCCATAAAAAATACTGAATAAATACAAGAAGGAGCACAACGAAAACACACCATAGTATCCAACTGTTTTTAAAAGTACACCACTCAAAACTGATCCTATTGGACCCCCGGCTGTCAAACATAAAGTGGCTATGCCTATTCGATACGTTCTTGATTCTTCACTGGAAACATCGCTGATGTATGCAAAAGCACCCATATGTATAGTAATCCAGCCGCCAGTAATGGCTGGAAATAACGCTTCAAAGAACATGGTTACTTCAACCGGCAGCTCATAGAAGAAATAGACATTGAGGATATTACTCAAGCACATGAGCATCTCTCCAATGATAGGTAGCAGGATGCATAATTTTCGTTTTCCCGTCCTATCGCTCCAGGCTCCCAAGAAAAGTATCAAGAAACATGGGATTCCTGTATGTATGATATGTTTCCAGCTTTCCATCATTGCTATGAGATTCTGTATAGCCAATTCTTCTTCCAAATAGCCTCCTTCTCTTGCAATAAGCGCATCACACACTTTGTCACCATATTGCATGTTTACGCGACACGCTTTGTCTAAATTAAGATTTTGCGTGGCAAGTCTTGCTAAAAGACTTGGAACAACAAAGCAAGCTAAAACCGGTTCCACAGTAATATTCTCTTTAATATTTGCAATTTTCTCCTTGAAAGTCTTCTTTTTTTGTTCTTTTTTGTCTTTGAGAGGTTTTTCCTCCAAAGTCTCCATCTTCTTTGCGGTTGCACGTAATACTAAGTGATTAGAATTACTGACACTTTAATTACCAATTAAATATTAGTTAAGTATTAGCTGTAAAGTATATCAGTTATTCCATAACAATACAACTGGATGCAAACAATGCAGTGCACGTTTGTTTGATTTGTTAATATAAAATTATAGTAATAATTTATGTAAAGATTTATGTAATAAAATAATGCATTTAATTAAAGTTTCATTTATAACTTATACTTTCTGCGTGAAAATAAACTTTGTCTAATTGGGGGTTACCCAGAACGCCTAGTTAGTTAGAATGTAAACAACCATGTTAGCATATTGTTATTATGTTATTTCATTTTGTTAGATAAAGATGTTATGTTAAATCTAATTATTTGATATTATCATAATTTTGAAGCATTTGAAATACTATTATCTTCTCTGGAGTGGTAGCATTTGGCCAATTAAAGACCTCCAGTCAAAGTTAATGAGACGCAAACCATAGATGAGCAACGACGCCCACTTCCCAATGATTTTCCTTACAAAACGTCGAGAAACGCCTAGCCGAGAAGTCAAGGGTAATAAATATTTTTGAAAGGGATGTAAAGTTTTAAGCTTTTGACATGTAACGTATTTTGTATATTTTCGGTACTTTATCTTAATGAATGTGATGATTTATTCATTTGTTCGTTCCTTCAATAAATCGATCCAAAATTGGTAAAATTCCCGGTTTTTATTTTAAAAATCTTACCGTTCTCTTTTATAAATACTTCAGACTTTTTGCAGTCGAAACTTCAAGATGTGAAACAGAAAACATAAGAATGGTAAAATGCACCCGCGGAGACACTTAAGCGGCGCAAGTATAGTAATCTTTCAGGGGATTCCATATTTGCGCCGTTTGGGGTACAGACGCTAGGTTCATGGGTTTCGAGTGCCTGCTTATTATTTAAATATATTTCTAAGCGGTTAATCGACGCTTCACGTGATCAGAAGGCTGGCTTTTACTTGGCTCGAAGAATCAGCGTTGCCATTCAACGTGGCAATACCGCCTTCTAAACACGTTCCCTGCAGTCGAGGTCGATGCGGAGGAATTCTATGACATCTTTACCTGTAAATTTGCAAATAGTTAATTGTAATTTTTTATTAACTTTATATAAATACTTTTTTTTTTTATTTATATTGAAGTAACATGAAACTAATAGAACAAAATATAGAATGGTAAAATATAAAAACTGCTCAGTGGTAAAACACCTTTCTGCGTAATGCAGAAGAAGATGATATCCTCTTTTCAGCATCTCGTAAATAGTGGGCACAATACTCCGTTGAAAAATGTTGGGTGCCACTGTGGCCGCGACGCCATTGTTTTCTAAAACTAATTTACTGCCGACATATTTCTGAGCTTACAACGAAGAATTGTTGGCCAGTATTTCACACCTACATTTTTAGGATTATACTTGTTGTTTAGACATTCTGATAGTTTTGCGGTGTTTTCTTTGCAATTAGAGAAAATAATTTCAGGGGGTGATCATATGAATCTTTTTATGTTTTTTTAACCAAGAGTCAATATATACCTATTTTACCATTCGTTTTTTTTTATTAAATTTTAAGTATAAGCTAGTTTGACCGGAATGAAGAGCATTTATAAATTGATTTGAAAATATATATAACGTACTTTATGTTGCATTTGTGTTGGAGCTCGATTCTGAAATATTTTCAACTCTTTTATTAAGTAAACGTGTTCTTCTAAATATATTTAAATTAAGAATTAGCACTAGTTTTAATTATGAGATGTCACTTTCAAAAAACTAAATAGAAATTAATTTGTATTCATAGTCAGAATATCGTAGTTTGTTGTTGTTGAAAACTATATAACCTAAATTACTGTCACAGGCTGTTCTAGTCTTAAGCATGTAGTAGCATGTGTAGACTTAAGTATGATTGGCGATATAACTCCAATATGTCTAATCAATTACCTTACTATCAGGTGGACTTAACGCTAATTTGCTACGCAGGTCATCTCGTCATTGATAATACAGAGATCAATGCCGGAGTCCTTTCATCTGGTTATGTTATGAGCTGATAATAGATTAAGCCTGTAAGACATTGCTTTTTGGCGATAAGGCCGCCCATTGTGCATTTGAAAATAATTTTAAGTTGATTTTATTGTCAAACTGTATATTTTTGGTGTACAATAAAGAATACTCTACTCTACTCTACTCTTAGCTACAATTTCACCAGCTCTTGATACAATTTTCAGATGGTCAAGTTCCATTTTATTCTTTAAATTTCTGTACAAAATTGACATTTTATGTAGCAAAAAAGTTCTGAATAGGCTATCAAGAAGTTATTAGGAACGCATAAAATTGGGGCTTGGGCCAGTTTCAAAAGAGTCAAATTAATTTTATGCGTAGGATGAACATACAGAGTAGAAGCGCCATATATTGAAACCGGTGGAAATAATTCCACTGGTTCCTTCTTTTTTAAGAAAAAATCTCACGTTTGTCAAACACATTGGCAAATTTTTTGTTTTTCGTTTCAGCATTTGAACCAGTTGAAAGAAATACTGACCATCTATGGTAGCTATGGTTTCAATATATATTGCATCAGCCCTGTATAACTCATACAAATAAAAGTGACAGCTGTGTTTTATTTTCAAGTACAAATTTTATATTCGGTCAGGTTAAATTTTAATTAGTGGATAAAAAAATATCTACTACTACTAAATTGACCTATATAAAAGCAAAATGGTCTGCTATACCTTCATACTTTAGCATCCGTACCTCGCTTGTATTTCAATCCCGTCTCGTTGTCGTTACGGTGGATGTAAATTCGTTGTACCGTGAAAAAGGCAATTTCTGTAAGTGCGACAAATTGTTTGTTTTTCACAGGTACCAATTCACCAGAATGTGTAAAACTGGTTTTTTATGCTCGACTGACTGTAATGCTTATTTTATTTATGTTTTATCATTATGATATTATTTAAGCGTAGGTAGGCACGTAGCTAGAGAAGTGATTGCGATATCGCGTCTGGGAATACGACTGAGGTTGCAGGGTTCCGTAGTACAGTGGGCCAAGCAGTTAGGTATGCGGGGCAAAAATTTCAACGTGTTAGTAAAGACTGACTACACCAGTTAAAGAAATGTGAGCTACATACCTAAATAGTGGGTATATTTTCTTAAATATGTAACTCACACATGCCTATCTAGTGTAGTCATCTTGACGTGAAAGTTTTACCTACAAAGAACTTTGGTTTTAGAGTTTCGTAGTACCTACAAAGAACCCTTATAATTTCACCACGTCTGTCCGAGACATAGCGTCGAAATCGTTAGTGCTAGAAAACTGAGATTTTATGCTCGACGAACGTTATGCAATTTATTTTTGTTTTAATATTATGATCATATATTTTAGCGTTCTTGGTATGAGAAGCTGTTGAAATATTTAGACTAATTATAAGTCTTACATATTTTTGGTTTGAATCCTTAAATGTAAAATTGTGCTGTTGTAATAAAAAAAGGATATTGTTTAATATTTATTAATGCAATCATTTAACTATAAATCATAATAGAATTAAATACATCATAGAGAAGAATCAGTCATAGTTGCTATCCTCCTCTTAATTAATAATAAACACAGAATGTATTTTTTTAAATGTGACGAAATATTTTGCTTTCTAATAACATAACATCACGCCTATATTACCCAGAAGGGTGTGGCTCGTACAACACCCACATTTCCCTTGTTATGGGATAGGGAGTGAGCCCATCGCCATCCACCGGGCACAATTCAAACTCCGTGCTGCTATTGTGAATTACCTGACGGAAAGTTCACCAATAACACTGACCTCGCAGTGAGAGGTGCATACACTAACCACTAGACCATCGGGACAGCGTCCAGTTTTCTAATAAAACATATTAAAATATTATTCAAATTATGAAATACGGGTGTTACTCACGCGGTCGACCGCGGTTTCGCCTATACGTCTAGGCATTATCAAGAGAGTGCGATACGTCGCGCCTGAGTCGCAGGCGAAACCGCGGTCGACTAAATTGATCAACATTACGTGAGTAACACCCGTATTTCATAATTTGAATAATGTTACAAACTCACGTCAGTTTTAATAAAAATATTAAAAATAGTTACATTACAAAAAAAACTACTATTAAAATCCTAAATGATTATGATTATTCAGCATACAATAAACCAACTCCGAAGCAAACACATTCATAGCTCAGAAAAGTCACTGAACTTCACAACTTACCTTCTTATAGATATTGAAAATCGATTGAATTTTCTTTGCATAGATTAGCAATGCGCTGAAGTAAGTGCCAAGTGAAATGAGATGCTTTTAAAGTTCTGTTGGAGTTCGTGTAATGAGTTTGAATGGGAATGGTTTTAAGAACTTGCCAGTTACAATCAATATGGGGAATTGTGGTTATAGAGAACTTATCGGGCAGGGATGTGCTTTTAAGTTCAAAAACTGTTAGCAGATAGTTTGAACTTACTCGTTGTTAAAGGTTTTTTTAAAGATCGTTCAGTTACTTACCGTGTTTTTTAGATGCTGTGGTCAGTGTTTAAGTGACAGGTGATTAGAGAAATTTGTCATCGAGTCTAAATTATCAAGCCGACAATAGACTATGCGGACTATAGATACGATGTACAGATCCACATTAGACAAATTTGGCACCGATATTTTTTCAATTTAATCGCTAAGCTCTTGTCAGTTAAGCAACTTTTTTGCAACTTCCATTCTTTTTTCTTCTGCGCCTTTTTCTTGACCGTGATAAGACACTATACCAGGGGTGGCCAACTTGATTGAACCCAAGATCTCTTGATCACTAACGAGACCCTGTGCGATCTACCAATTTCTTCTTCTAGAAATCTTAAATGAAACAGCATAGTTCAGTAGGTACACAATTATGTAGCATTTTTTATTTTATTAAGAGAAAAAACATAAATGTGGCAATTATACTTAGTACTTATTTACATATATCGATACCTCTGGGCTCAAAGGTCGTAAAGGACAAAATGGGACTTTTCAGGAGAAGCAAAAAACAAAAAAAATAAAATACTTTGTACTGTAACTTTTTTGTTTCTTGAGCTATTTTAATAAAACCAAGGAGAAAAGTGCTTAGAATTTATAGTATTTTCTAAGGCAGTATAAAAAAAAATACCCTAGTACTGTATTTACCAAGATAGATTTCCTTTACGACCATAAATTTGAAAATAAATGTCCTTTACACCCATCAAATTTCCATCCTAAGATTTTACCAAAGGGTGTAAATCTACTTCACTGCACAATACTGAAGAAAATAAGGTAATAATTGACTAGTGTAAATAATTTTTAGGTCATAACGATCACTTGTTAACTCATTTTTAAGGGCTACATTATTATCAAACTTAATTATTAAATGGATTTTGTATTTTTTTTATATATTTTATTTTATATTTATTTAAATGTCGTATACTACTGTATTTTATTTACAAATAATCATGAAATAATTATAATTATAGAAATAAGAAGCACATTAATTTGTGTAATAAACAGCGTTTATTATTTTAAGATCCCTTATTATTTTGTATAGGTCGCGTTATGAGTTATGAGCGCTCTGTTTTAGAGGTGAGGATCTGCACAAGTGAATTAAACAACTTGACCTAATTATATTTAGCAGCAGCTATCGGTAATCTGCTTTTATATAGCTGTGTAACTGCTGGAAGCAGTGACACAGTTACATCAATCACTGGTTCATTATTAGTTTGGCATTTTTCTTTCCCTTACCCTTCCCTTTTGTTTTTCCTTTAGATTTTTCACATAATTTTATACAATGAGTTTCTGCTTGAGCTTCCATAGAACTGATGTTTTTGAATTAAATATCTTTTAATGTTGTTGGTGTGAATGTATTTAGGATAAATACCGTGACGGAACAGCGATTGAAAAATTACACAAGATGATGCGTCCAGCAGTAGGTGATTACGTTGGGCAGTCTGGTCTACGTACGTATTTATATTTTTTGCTTTGCCACGATCGACTGGACTAACAGTCGCGATCGACCGGTCGATCGCTATCGACCTGTTGGCCATCATTGCACTATACCCACCTTCTTCTTCACTTGCAGTAGCTAATTCTTAAGCGTCTCCTGCCTTCTTTTTTACCTTTTACTATTGTTATAAAGAAGTTGTCGTGTCTTACCGATTGGCCAATCATCAAGCGAATAATTTTCTATTATAATATTATTTTGTCGTTAGATGATGACAAGAGCACGAAACTTGCATTAGTTTATACTTATCCTGCAAATAATGTTATATTTAGGCTGTGTTTACTACTTGACATGATAAACTAGCAATGCATAATATAGTCAAGGCATAAAATACCTTAATAACTCTATTTACTTAAATAAGAAGTGTAAACTATAACCAATACCTCTTGAATCGAGCTCCTAATACCCGTCACCACTTGCCAGACCAAACTAGAAGTAAATAACCGCGAGGTAGAACTCGGCTCTCGTCAAACGTAATAAGCTCCTTTGAGTGGCGTCAGTCAAGTAACAAATCAACGAATATACCAAAATACTGCGATATTTATATCTTTCTTTTGCGTGCTTTGAGTTGTATTCCTTCGCCTGGTTTAGACACACTGATGGCTTACATGGTAGTAAAGCATATGATAAGCTCAGTTAGAATTGTATACGTGCTGCTATTATAAATTTCCTGACGGAAAGATGAAAAATAACAATTGCCCCGACCCGGGTAACGAACCCGTCCTTTCGCGGTAAGAGACGCATACGCTAACCACAAGAACATCGATTATTATCTGACACAACAATATTATTGACATGAAGAATCGGATGACGGTGAACAGATGTAGTAACTAAGCTACGACGAAACCAAAACGATCTCTGATCGGATTCTGTCCGAGTTCAGTCCAGCGTAGTCGTACATCCGATCTACGTCATCCAATTTCTCATGTCAATTATTTTGACAGATAAGAGGCGGAGATAGTGCGCTCTCATAATCATTTATATATTACCTACTATACTTCTTCTTCTTCTTCTTCGTCGTGGTGAAAGAATTAGCCAATTCGCTTTGTAAAACTCGCAAAATTGCCCAGAGTGCGCCGGACGTAGGGAATCGTTGTGTACGTCACTCGGGGAGGCTCCTTTCATGCACCCCTATCTACTATACTATACCTTACTTTTAAAGTAGTTGAGTGCCAAAAGTGGTGAAATAGTAACAAGCGGAGAGGCACGTGGCATGCTTTGATCCAAGTGACTGAAAACACGCGCTGCTTGCATACTGTGTACAGCTGCTCCGTGCGGGTTTTCCCGTGTTTGACATTACTGCTCCGCTTACAAGAGTTGTAACGTGATGATAGATAGACTATAGTTTTAGAATCAGATAATAATAGTTACATAACATAAAATCAAGCCTATATTACCTAGAATGGATGTGGCAGATGTGTACAAAACCCACATTTGAAAATGAAATTAAAATGAAAACATTTCCCCTGTTATGTTTAGGTCCCATGGGATAGGGGGTGAGCCTATTGCCATCCACCGGGCACAATTCCAACTCCATGCTGCTATTGTAAAACACATGACGGCAATTTCACAAATAACACTTTTACCGACCCGGGAATCGAACCTGAAACCTCGCGGTGCGAGGTGCATATGTTAACTATCAAGGCAGTAATACTTACATAATGTTATTAAAACTAACGTGAGATGAAAACATTGAACTAGCCGACATATCTCCGCCTAAAATAGTTTATACAAATACTTACGTACGTTAGTTTTAATGTATCGTTATTATTCGTTCAGTATGTTCCTAAGGAACATATTATACAAAGACTATCTTCTTATCAACCAATTAGCGACGATATGTTACGTTTACAAGTCCGTAACACTAAACAACTCCATTAAAGCCAAGACCCACTAGTTTCCTCACAAAAGTTAACGAGCAGCAAAGTAAAATGACTTCATATGGACGTTAAAATTTACATTTATTATAATCAAGTACCCACATCAACCAGCGTTACTTGAACCGCGTATTATAAGGAATCGATTGTCATTTTAGAGTCTACGCGGGTCGTGTTAGGCTGGATAGTGAAATATTCTGTTGTATGACGTATTCTGGTTACGGGTTGGTTTCTGACACTTTATGTAGTACACGCTCTTAATATGATCTCTTCAGCGGAAATTGTAATTTTATTCAGCTGTGGTAGTACATTGAAATTAACTCTGAAATTCACTGGATTTCCAAGTATAGTGCAAAATACTTTTTACTTCAGTAGCAGCCCAAAGACCCGTTTTTTGCTGTGTGAAAAAAGTGAGCGATACTTTATTTCGCTTCAAGTGTAAAGAAAAATACTCCGAAATTTTAAAGTCATCAATGTCATTACAGCGTGCGAGGGTTCTTACAAGCTAACTGAATATGTGAAAACCGTTGGTTCTTTTCTTTGATTATATTTCTGTTATCTCTGTCTTTTTCACTTCGGTAGCAAAAATAAAAAAAAATAAAAATTTTAATTATTACATTCGGCTTTGGTAGTGCATTCCATTCTTTTTAGTCTATGGTACACCCCAACACAGAGTCAAAACAACGTTCAGGAACTTGTTTAATAATATCTACAGATAGCGCGCGAGTTGAATGCAGTCGGGGTCTGAGGTAAAGAGCGGGAGCATCTCCCCCCGCTATCCGCACGCCCCACCTCACGCGCCTGCAGTGTAGTGATGTGCCATCCTTGTCAACTATCGTACGTTTGCCGTGTTATTGAATATTAATACTGAAGTTCCCGTGTTATTTTTTTATTTTAATAATGACTGATCAGAGTCCATCAAGTTCGTTACAAAAAAACGTAAAAAGGTTAAAAGAAGTTACGGAGCTGGCGGCGGTTTTTCAGGTTACAGAGGAATATTGGCGTGGCTTCGATGATCACGTCATAATTTTATAAGAAAATTATTGGCAAAGAGATGGATTAATTGAAGATACCATAGATCGATTCGTCATTGAGGTCAGCGACGGCATAATTATTAAAAACGTGTGATAATTATGATATTGTTTTTTTTTTTCATCATGTTAACATAGTGTAAAAAATAAAATTAAACTTATAAAATTGTTTAAATTTATCGACATTCATTACTCATTGTGGTCATCAACAATTATAATTAGGTCACAGCACTACCACATTCCTAAGCTCTGCATTCAACTCGCGCGCTTTATTTATTTATGTTTTATTTGCTCAAAAAATTCATTAACTTTTTGATAACCAAACTATTTGTAATACTGAAATATTTGATGTATTTATATAAAAATTAAAATTATAAAGCTGAAAAAGGTTTAAATCATTTAAGATTCAAATGATTTTAACATTTACCAATCTTAATCGTTTTTATCAAATAGGTATGAGTTTTCGAACGGACTTAAAAAAGGAGTTTTTGACAGTTTGTTTTGTAACTTTGTATAGTTTGTTAACGTCAACTAGTTTTTTTATTGCTTAATATTCTAAATTGGTAAAACAATGAGTGAAGACGAAATTATACCGACGAAGAAGTTGAAAAGGACTGCGAAGTATGCGAGTTAAGTTATATCATTTCCATCTTATCCTTTATTTCTTAGCATTATTTTCTTACTGCTGAGGTGATAAGTTGTATATGGGACTTCAGATCAAAGTTGTTTACATCTCGGGCTTTTGAGTCCCGCACTACGCTCAAGATTCTAACTATGGAATCTTTCACTTATTCTCAAAATAAGAACTCGAATCAAATACGTACAGCCAGTCACAGAAGTAGCTACACACAATAAAATTTTCAAAGTCAATTTTTAATTGTAATTTAATCTATAATAATGCAATTATACCGGTAGTAATAAAAGCATTATTTTATATATGTGATGTTTTAATGTGATTTTTTTTATAATTTCAAGTGTTCAGCTACTTTTGTTGCACTATGCTCTTCTTGCACAAATAACTATGGTACTTACTGCTGGTAGTAAAGCTATTAGAAATAAACATCTCCAGCGCCTATTAATCTGCTATATGCTCTTTAGTAAGATGTATTATGAGTTGCGATAAACTTAGTGTCGATCGCTAATACAAGATAAATGCGACATAGCAATATTTTTTTTAAAACATGAAACCACAGTATCTAATGTTTTATTAAAAAAAAATACCTTTTACTTTTGTTGTGTGAAAACGCGTTTTCTGTACAAATTGAACATTGTGATCATCCAATTTTTTTGACAAAAGTAATTTTATTCGTAAAATAAAAAAAATCCGATGGCAAAAACTTTGCCCATGTAGGTAAAGAATATGTGGTCGCAATACTAGTTCTTAAGGCTATCATCAGATTTAGTAGCCCTATACTTTGTCCATTCCTTTATTTTCTTTTTGACAGATCACGCCTATGAATTACCGTTTCTTTTTGTCAGATTAATGTACCACAATAATAATGTACTTTATTGACAAGCGGCACTTTTTAGGGAAGTTCACTGTTTGTAACAAACAGCCACAGACTATAAATCAAATCGTGAAATGAAATAAATCGATCATTATGAAAAAGAATAATTAGACTTGTTTGTGTATTGTCTGTATTTATATAAAAAAAAGAATATAATAATAGTATCATGATTCCATGAATAATTATTTGCAAGAAATTAAGTCGAAATCTTGGAATTAAAAATTAAAATGTAAACAAAGGTAACTAGGAAACCGTCATAGACTAAGTATATGTGATATTATTATTATATTATTATTTTGTATATTTATTTCATCTAAAAAAAACTACTAATAAACGAATAATTAATAATGAACTAAAACCATTTCGATGTAATTAATCGATTGAAAGTTCTTCTTAGACAACATCGATTATGATTTCAAATCGAATAAGTAACCTGTAAAGGCATCCCTAAATGTAATCTGTCAAAAAGCAAATAAAGAAATGGACAGAGTATAAAACTTATTTTAAACTTAATAACTGTTACTGTCAAACAGACTTTTTAAGTTATTGGTCTTGTTTAATTTAAGATCCAATATGTATATTTCTCTGTAAATAAAGTCTCTTTTCTAACTTCTTAAACGTGAAATATGTGCAGCTGCTAAATAATATTATGATGGTGCAAATCCAAGATAAATCCCTTGCATTATTGGAACGATCAATCAATCAGTTCTAGTCCAAAATAATCCTTGGCTGACAAGGCCATGATTACTCCATCGCATGGGGATTGGATGAAGAAAAACCATTATCATAATTACAAAGATTAAAGGTGAAGTTTTTTACCAAGCCATTTAACCATAAAATTGTAAATAAATAAAATAATTTCATGACCGGATAGCGGAGTTAGTAGTAGTAGAAGTTAGTAGTCTGCTACGCAAAGGTCGCGGGTTTGATTCCCGCTCAAGACAAATTTTTGTGTGTATAAACATGGAGGTTTGTCTTGGTCTGGGTGTTTCTATGTATAATAAGTATGTATTTACAAAAGAAAAGTATACGTATCAGGTATTCTAGTATCCATAGCACAAGCTTTGATTAGTTTTGGACTTGATAACGTTTGTGTAAATGTTGTGTGACATTTATATTTATTTATTGATTGTATTTATCTATTGTATTTAGTTTCGTACTATATTGGCTGCCTTGAGTGGTCCAGTACCGATCGTACCTTTACATGACATAACAAATCTATCTCGCAGTCTTTACGATATCTCGGCAGGTCGACGAAAACTAACTTTCATTCAGTAGAACTAAAATTGCAAGTCCAAAATACAAACTCGCACTGAAAACTCCAAACATTTCTGTTTACCTGCACACATTACTGTCACCGGAACAATCTCCGGAGTATATTCCTTACACTTGTAATTCTCTGTAATAACCGGTAATTACGGGTAATGCCTGTAATTCCGCTAGGTAATATTTGTGAGCAGTCTAAGGGAATCCTAAGGTTTTATTCGCTGCTATCTTCGTAAGCTCTCTGTTTACTTTTTACTGGCGATTATCTTGTGGATTGTAAGGCAGTTTGCTCGGATTAAATTGCCGTTTGGTTGTGTATAATTTTGGATGATTATTACCGTGGAAATGAGATGTAAATTGGTGGGTTTTCATTGTTATAGGCTATTAAAGATTTAGATACCTACCTGTTTCATTTTACTTTTTAAATGTATGCTCTTAGTTCTATTTATGATTGTACTATTATAAAAATTAGTTTTTAAGTTTAAGTAATTTTTTAAGCAGCGTGCGTTTTAATCCTCAACCCGTATACTAACAAAATTGCAGAAGCGGCTTTAACGTTTATTGCAGTAATGAAAAATAGAAATAAAATTCTGTAATTATAGATTATAGAAATAATGTACTAATGTCAAAATTTTCCAACAGTTTTTCCTTTGAATAGATAAGCATAATTAGTTAGACCATAAAGAAAAGCATAATTTATAAAATATCGATTAAAATTTGAATAGCTCTAATAAAGTAGCGGATTTACAGTTGCATTAGAAAACCTAGAGGCCGTCTAAATATGGTCAGTATTTTTAACTTCTTTATTAACAGAAAAATATAAGATAAGAAAGAAAGAAAGAAAGAAAAGAAAAATCATTTATTCTGGCATACTAAAAAATAAAATACATGATAAAGCGTCTAAAACTAAATAATTTAAAATACCATTCATAATGCCAGAAATGGTACGCATCTCAGCACAATACTGCAGCGCTAAAAAGCACCGCAGCGCTGATAATTCTGATGCGCCCAGTGAAAGAGTAAAAAGTAGTGTGACAACAGAAAAAAAAATAATTACATGCTACAATTTTTTGTGTCACAATCAAACAATATATTTATAACAACTAAATTACATTAATATGAAACAACCACAACTAAACCTATAAAATAGTAAAACATTACAAAAACAAAACTCATTTTCAAAATTAATAAATACTATTTCCTATTGATGACAAATATATTATTAAATTAAATGTGAAACCTGGAACGCACCCATACGCTGTTGACAAATAAATAATAATTGTCAACTAAGAAATTCGGGGAAGAGCGGGGTTCTCAAAAACATGTCCAAGCCATACATTTATTTATACAATATACATGTTGCAACGTAAATTAAACTAGTCTAATAATAACAAAGTAATCTATATCTAGAAATGACTAATACAACACATCAAAATTTTGAAGCAATTATTTTATTCATCTCGGTCCTTCAACTTATCTAACCACTGTATATCTCTTACGATAAGTTAGGTCAAATATCAGATTCTCTAGAAACAGTGTTAGTATTATTAATTATTCCTTTAAAATAAACAAGCAATAGTACCTAATTGGAGTGAGTCTCAGTGTAGGATCTTATTTCAATCTCTAACAGGCTTCAAATTAGATCTCAAAATCAAATAATGAAGGTAATCCATTAAATTAGTCAAATAAATGGCCCATTCATCAATTCTCAAAGTTTGATATTAGAATACTTGGAATATGATATCATAAAAGATTAGTTAGTGCGTTAGCGAGTAAATTTTTTGGACTAATATTTTAATAGACTGAAAGTATAATGTGATATTAATTATAATGATTTGATAGTTATAGTACACACGTCATTAATTGGATCGAGGAATCTCAAAAAAAATCAAATTTGTTCTACTTATGTTCATAAGGCTCGGTAACTCACCTCGCGGTTTTTTACCGTGACCCCGTATGGTTGCGAGCCGGCAGCTTTTAAAGAATGCTAAATTACATAACATAGCTTAACATTACGGCTATATTACCCAGAAGTGTGAGGCAGAGGTGTACAATACCCACATTTCATCTGTTATGTTAGGTCCCATGGAATAGAAGTAAACCAATCGCCATCCTACGGACACAATGCCAACTCCGTGCTGCTATTGAGAATTTCCTAACGGAAAGTTCTCAAATAACACTTTGCCCGACCCGGGAATCGATCCCAAGACCTCGCGGTAAGAGTCACCCACTAGACCAATGCTAAATGTATGTGTGAAATCTTGAAGCTCATTTCACGTCGCGTCTGTGAATATTTAGTACATATCTACAATCTGCAGGTCTGTAGCCGCGTCGTGAGTTCCTAGATTTATATAGATTTTACTCTTCAAACTCAGGTTAACTCTTGCAGTTCAATATTACGTTAGTACTCTTCCTTATTGTGTGCCAAATGGCAAGGTTCAAAATTCATAATCCCAGTTGAAAACTCTATAATGAAACCAAAACAAACCTACCAAGTTCAACTTAATGAACTTCAAGAACTCTTGCTGCACAATAAAGTTCTGAAATCGTGCTAATTTCAAGGAAGTATAAATGAAACGATTTATATTTATAATAATTTATTTAACAGACTTCATAAAATAAAAATTACAACATCATTGAGCAAATCAACGGTAGAACATGAAACTTCTTCGTATAAAATTTATTTTAACGAAATAACTATTTCTAATAGCTATATTATAAATTAAACTTTATATAAATGAATATTATAGAGACACGTCACTAACAATTTTCTTTTATTTATTCAATGTTTAATTTTCCATAGATTTCTTACACATATTTAATATTGTCTACTTCATTTAATGAATACAGTTAATATATTAAAGGTGTAACTCTAGTGTACTTGTTAACATAATTTTTCATTCGTCAGTGCATCAGTTTTCAACACAGTATGAAAGAGGTGATATTTTATCAGTATTTGCATAATGTCACGCACAAATTAAAATTATTGAAAATCATATACGAGACATATATGCCAATTCTGGAAACAGGTATTAGGCTTTTGAAATACATACTGGTTTTAATAGTACAATAATATTACTGTTTGTGATAAAGCTATCGTGTCCGTATACCCACCAGGGCCCTACGTCTATTCCGATTGAAAGCTAATGCATATCGTTCGTCGTATTCGGTACTATCCGAAATGTTTAAGTAAAAAAATAGTACCGTAAAGGCTACAGAGAAATCTTGAATTTCTTTCAGCGTATTGCCAGCAGGGCCCTTTTCAGTTTTTAGGGTCAAGACCAATATTACTTATTATCCCGTTTAGCGGTGTTTTAGTACCGTCGAAATACCTTGGTTTTATTTTAAAATAATTATTAATTCATGAGGAATATACCTTTAAAACTTTTGTCAAGCCAGCAGGGCCCTTTTTTGTTTGTACACTTTCAGACCAATTAGTTATATTTTTTATTAGCATTTTAATAGTACTTTTCAAATAACCATACGTTTAGTTAAAAACGTTTGTATTTTAGTATATAATTTGCTTCAAAACTTATACCACGGCGGTCTCGCCGTTGGCCACGATAAATGACGCGGACTGTAGTACTGCTGTGAATGACTACACCCTTTTTTTTTTTCTTTTTTTTTAAAACCCGCACTAGGAATAACTCCTGTGTCGCATCTGTCAATGTAGTACTAGAGTCCGCGCCAAAAATCATGGCCGAAGGTTAGTAAGAACTGAAAGTAAGTATTAATGACCAATAGTGTCTGAAATATTAATAAAATGGACAAATTATTCTTCATGCTATTGGCCAAAGGCCAGTTGTCAAAATAAGCATGGCGCTGATCTGCCATTATTGGTGGCAAGCACTGTAGCGCTAAAATATTATGGCTATCGTGATATACATTTTAAAGCAAATTATCTGCCAAAATAAAAACTTTTCGAACTATATGTAAAGTTATTTGAAAAGTACTATTAAAATGCTAATAAAAAATATAACTATTTGGTCTAAAAGTGTACAAACAAAAAAGGGCCCTGCTGGCTTGACAAAAGTTTTGAAGGTATATTCCTCATGAATTAATAATTATTTTAAAATAAAACCAAGGTATTTCGACGGTACTAAAACACCGCTAAACGGAATAATAAGTAATATTGGTCTTGACCCTAAAAACTGAAAAGGGCCCTGCTGGCAATACGCTGAAAGAAATTCAAGATTTCTCTGTAGCCTTTACGGTACTATTTTTTTACTTAAACATTTCGGATAGTACCGAATACGACGAACGATATGCATTAGCTTTCAATCGGAATAGACGTAGGGCCCTGGTGGGTATACGGACACAAAGCTATCATATTAAAAAGATTGCAATGTCATCAGCAAAACAAAATCGTTTGGCTTTGTTTTGCTCGGTAAAGTACACACGAATCACACCTTAGATTAGCGTCACACTATGCGATTTGGTTTCGCATCACACGACTACTTTTAGGAAAATTTAATATCAATCGGTAAGTGTGACTCGGGCCTTGGATAATTCATATAGTACATTTTTCATAAACGTCACATTACTTCTTGGGTAAACCCGTTTTTATCAGCATCGAATTCTTTTTTGGCATTATATGTTAATGCTAAAGTTGGCAAGTTTACAAGCACTTCTTGGGCATATTTTGCCTTTTCCTAGATTTATTAGGGACTGTAATGTCTACTTATTTTTGCGTTTACTTTGAAATACATAAGTCGTTTTGAAATATTTTCTTCGTATGTTTCGTAGTACTCTTGCGTATGAGAACTTTAGTAGTTTTTAAAGAAATATGGTATTATTTAAGGTTATGTTTATTATGATGATATACCTATTTAATCAAATATAAATTAGGAAGTGTGCACACTAAGCGATTTTAAAACAAATATTCCTTAATCGCGTTTAATTTAGTCACAGTCATCTGAGTTATAAAATAAATAATACTAGATACCCTATGTTTTTTCTATCGTATGTTTGTTTTATTTTTTATTTTCCCACCAACTATAGCAGCGTAAAGTGCTGTAATTGTATTCATGTATCTTATGTGAATAACTTATTAGTAAATAATTATTCTATCACATATATCACTACAAGGACCTTTGCAAGATTCTTTAATAAATATAAAAGTAACCAATTAAATAATAGCTTCAAATCTTAGATTTAAAGAATCTCAAAAGGTCATTAGAAACCATTTTTACAATAGATATCTATGACACTATAGCATGAGTTAAGATTTTGTATTTTTTTTTACAAGTTTTTATTAGTCTTGGCGATTCACAATAATTATAATTACATTTAATTCATAAACGTGCCGGTATTTTCTAAGCTAAAAAAAGAAAATAAAGTTTAGTCGCAACATTTAAGTGTCGTAGTCTGAACACTTCTTACTGTTTCAAAATGGCACGTTAATATATTATTTCCACAAAAAGTGATTACACTTACAATTTTATTTTGGCTAATTTTCATCTACTAAATGCTACAAATCACACAATTTATTACAAGGACATTTATGATTTTATTATCACTTATATATTACATAACTATATACATTCCTTAAATACGTGGCTTCGGGAAATTGTCAAAGAATATATAAAAAAATTCGTTGTATATATTTGAAACTCAAATAAGAATGGTTGAATTTTTATCGTCTTCAATAAAAATACTTGTGACAGAATCATCAAATGTTTTCTTGTTACGTCGAAATAAACAGATGGAAATACGTTCATAAATATTATGAGTGAATATTTTAGATTGACGCAAAAAAAAACAAATAAAATTACATTTATGCGGTACTTAAGTTGATGTAAAGCATTGACATAATTTTTTAACCGACTTCAAAAAAAGGAGGAGGTTCTCAATTCGTTTACTGTCGTGGTTGAATGCTTGATTGTTAATTTTTGTTTTAACACCGTTCAAAGGACAACCTGTTGGTCGTACCTATAATTAAATCTGCTTACTCTTTATTCTCGATATCAGGTGGGCTAGAATAACACGCATATTTTTGTAAGCATGACGAAATAGCGACAAAATGTATATTGCGCTCGTTATGCTAGCGCGACAGTTTTATGATATTTGGGTTTAGTATCATACGCTTTTTAAAGTATAGTCTAGTAGTAGGACCAAAAATTCCGCACATAATGTAAATTATCTCGATATTTTTTGAAATGCCCTTTATTTTTCAAATTTAACTTAATCTTTTTTTAATATTTTTCTGATTACTGTCATAACTTATCCTAACATCAGATTTCTGTTTGATGTCCTAAACAAAGACACCTTGTATAAGTATCTTTCAAAACGTCACTCCATCACAAATTTCCCATTTTAGTAAGCAAAACATAAACCGCTTGCAAAGAGACGCATACTGAACTAAGGGTTTAATAGCGTAGATTCTTTCTGTCGTTTGTATCTTAGCTTAGATTAAATTCTTTTTATCTCAAACGCCAGAAAGTATTTTAATACACAAGAGACAAGATAATTTCCAATAACTATTGCTAAACTGAAATTAAATCAATTCGTAGCGCAGTATAAAGCTGTTATTACACTAAACGAGATACGCTAAGGAGATCGATTGATGGTTGCCAGGCGATAAACAATATTTTTTGTTGCCTGGCAACCACCGATCGATGCCATCGCTTGACGTTGATCTATGACTGTCAAGCGACACTGATAATCGATGGTAAAATCACCATCGACTACTGATCGATGACTGATCGATTGGGTTAATAATTTACAAAGTTGGCACAAGTATAAAGAATTGAAAAAAAAAGTAGTTTTTCGGACGCAGGTAACACGTGAGCTAATGAGATTTCATCTGTTTATATCGACTTAACATTTGAATAGTAAAATGTACCGTTCATATTGTCCATATTCATAATTAAATATAAGTATTACAAAGTCAGAGGAAGACATTAAAATAAAATAAAATGAAACTTAGTCGACTCCTTGCAAGATACACGAACTTTTAAATTAAAACTTTGAACAATGGGAACTAGTCATACAATTCCGTTTGTTCTTGTTAAGTAAACGCTTTGTTTAAATTCAAATTAAGATAGGACTGAAACACGTTTATTAAATAATGTTATTAGTGATACTTTCTAGTTCCCTTTAATTTTCATCATGTTTAAAACTCCAAATTGTAAGTTAAATAGCATTCAGTCAATCGTTCAAATTAAAAAAAAGATACAAGTATTAAATGTATATTAAAAATAACTAGATGTCTAAGATCCTGTCCTTTAGCTTTTAAAGCATAGTACATATTATATTCTTCTTGCAACATTTTAATGTAAACCATTAACGACATATACTAGTGTAATTGCGATAACACAAATTTGCAGGTTTTGAATCTCTCTGTCCTTAAATTTATCCTAAAGAGGATATGACCAATTGACAATGGGATTGTTTATCGCTGCTATGCTTTCTATTCTGTGGCTTCGTCAAGATAAAACTGCTATTTTATATGAAAAATAATATAAAAAAAATAATAATTGTTAGCCGGTGGCTTAAGTTAGTGAACAAAACAGCATCAAGTTTTTCCTTCGTGTCTAAAAAGGAAATCACTTAGTACATTAATATTTAATCCAGCTTACGTTATGTCTCTTATTACTTAATAATTGCCATACACAAAAAATAGAAAAAAAATACTATCTTTTTATTAGCGACAAGATTGATGGCGATACAGTTTTTGGGCATTGCCTTTTATTTTCTGCTGAATTGTGTTTCTGCATTTTCGCTAGTATACGTAGGAACTGTAGATTTGCTAGTATCAGAATTTACCCATAGTCGACAAATTTAATGCAAACAAAATACATTTTCCGTTATTAGTTTTTATTATTAGGGCCAGTTACACAGGTTCCTGATAAGTCATTTACAAGCCTATGTGGAACTTTTTGTCAAATTTGTATAGAGTTATCAGGCAGGTAACTATCTAAAATTTATCAGAAACTAGTGTAATCGGGGCTAGTTCTTGTTATTAATTCACCACGTTAATAATAGCTGACATACCCGTATACGTGTAACGGTTATCTACATTATATTAACTTAAACTCTTTATATTAAAAATTCATTGTTATTTACATTAGATCAGAGGTTTCAGACAGCTCAGTCGTCTGCCAGACATCATCGCAGGATGTTCCTGTAAAACAAAGGGTGGTATAAAAATGTGCACTGAGTTTTTACTCAAAATATTTTAGAGGTAGCACAAGTAAACAAGTAAAGCCGGGTACAGACTGCTGTAGCGTAACATGTAATGTAAAAACTAAATAAGCCTTTCATAAGTGTGAAAGCAGCGCACGCATGAACCGAGCATTAAAACAAATCTTTGTGTGCATGAACATGGTGGTTTGTCTTATTCTGCTAGTTTCTATGTATAATAAAAATCTATTTACAACAAAAAGTATACTTGTATCAGTTATTCTAGTACAAGTAGTACAAGCTCTGCTTAGTTTGGACTGGATGGCGTTGTGCTTAAGTTATGAGATATTTACTTAATTATTATTTATTATGTCCTGCTCGCATCTGCTTGTGGCATGCGCGCGGCCATTGTTCTGCAGTACAGATACACAATCCGTCCACACAGATCCAAGCAACTACTTTGTGTGCGGCGAAAAATCGACAGTTGGCGAAACGAGTCGTAATACTCTGTTCGCGATCGTAGTGTGCTCGATTTATGCTCGCAAGGCGTCTACACTTTGGGAATTCAGTTACATTACATGTTATGTTACAGCTGTCTGTACGCAGCTTAGTACTAGATAAGGTTTGTTTTTTAAATAAATCTTTTTTTTTGATATTGCGATATGACCGCAGTCACTTAATATGTTTGTGACTACACTGACATTTTGCAAAAAAATGTGGGTTGTAGTTACCACTTAAAGTTAGGCAAACTAAAGGCTATTCTTATCGGGGCAGATATTATATTTAAAATAAAATAAAATTATTACAAAGCCAAATGCATGAAGTCGTACATAACAGTTATAATGTTATACTATAAAAACCTGTATTTTTGAGGAATTAGGTAATTGAAACTTACCTATGTATAATGTCTCGTACAGCAACCATACTGCATAGCAGAGTGAGCAGCAACGAAGCTGCTACAGGGCCTGTGAAAGACAAAAAGGAAATCAATTTATTATTTACAAACAAAAAGTTTTCATCGCTTGAAACTGTAAATTAACTTTAGAAACCATGAATTTGATGCTCTATCCTACGACTTAGCACTCTACTTAGGGTCGCAGTATTCGTAATAAATTAAGTCAAAAAGTCAGTTTTGGATTTCGGTCAAGTGGAAATATGACGACTTGACACAACCTTAGGGAGAATATAAAATTGATAATTACAATTACGAGCTTATGCTCGACGTAATGTTACTGGTAAGTGCTCGGGGCGAGTGAAATTTTATTTTTTATAAATACAATCTATATCTATCTAATCTGCACTAGTTCTTTTGCTCGATAAAAAAACAAAACGCTTGTTGGTTTAAAAATTAAGATCTAAGAAAACAGCGAACACTCGACTTTCTGGGTATACTCACCCTTAAAATATATAATTAAGACTTAAGATAAGCAGGTGTGAGTTAGATATATATTTAAGAAGTGTAATATATCCACTATTTATGTAACTTACATATCTATAACTAAACTTGTATAGTCAGTCTTCACGTTTAAGTTCTTCTACACCATAGTGAAAACTGACGGCAATAGATATGTGAATTACATATTTAATGATTGTAATATACCTACTACATATTTAGATATGTAACTCACTTATACATAACTGATGTAGTAAGTCTTTATTATGACTAAGAAGTTTTTTGCCCTGCATACCTAACTCGTTGGCCGTAGGTACCGTGACCTAAATATCAATCATGTTAGAAATATTTAAATTCTAGCACAATGTTTTTTGTTATTTTTCACATTACTAACCATTTTTACAAAGAAAATAAAGAAACTAACAAAGTTGCATTACAAGTTAATACTTCGTTATTTCTACAAAGCATTCTTGTCTCGCACAAGTAGGAATGAGGAATAACATATTCTGTATCCGGCAACATAATTAAATAAGAAAATCCGACTCCATACATAAAAGCGAACGTTCTGATATTATCAGAACAAAGAACGCATTCTGATACAACCAGAATACAGAAACAAGGAAACTGTTATTTAATACGAGGGACTCCTAATAGAAATGTAGCTAATTGGATATTTTTTACGCGTGTCAATAGTTTAATAAGCAAGCTGTTTGCTTTAGGATATTATCCATAAAAATGTTTAAATGTATTAAGAACTTTTAGTAAATCATGATTTTGTCGCGCTATTTGTAAACGCAGTACTGAGATTTTTTTTTGGATAAGGCACTCTTTTGCGGAACAAATTGTTGAGATCCTAGATCATAATTTCAACTTTGATCTCGTTTTTGTCCAAACCGTAAACTGAGCTTAATTGCGTTTACAAATTGCGTGGCAAAATTGAATATGTTAATAGCCCATATTACATAACTGTAAATAACATTCATTACTCTTCTTTAATGTGTGTTGTTTTCTTATTTTGAACGTTCAATGTTAATTCAAGTAAAACTTAAGGTTTGTTATTGGTATGTGTAAGTCTACAAAACTAAATAGTATCTATTTAATTGTATTTGCACCTTAATACTATTTATTTAAGTAAAAATAAAGTTTCAAAGACCGAAATAAATATGTGTTTATACGTTATTAAACGTTTGCGATTAGAGAACATTTTTCATAAATTAGACAACGGGTCTAATTCGTTCTGAAACGTCGAAAATAGGTTTTTATATACCTTAACAATAATTTCGCAATATGGACTCGTTGTCTAATTTTTGAAAAATAAACTGTGGCAACCCCAAATTCCAAATATTTCACCCGCCTAAAAAACTTGACGAAGGTCAATGAAATCGTCACATTGAATCCAATATTTCAATACAAAAACCTTTATTATTAAGAATTCAAATATCGAACGAGACATCTGCAGCGAACTAAAATAATTCCCCAAAAAATATCTCTTGGACGTTAAAATTGGACAAATGCAAAAAATGTACAGATGGCTACTTATCAACCTATACATTTCCAATATAAGATGATCTCGCGTTGTATAGACTTCCCGTCCAATGCGAGACCAGCTTAATACTGGAATGTATAGCTTAATCGGTAGCCGTATTGTACTACTATGGTCGAAGCCAAACGCAATATTACTTTTTCCCTAACCACATGTTACCGAAGGATCTTTATTTAATAAACTTGATCGAATGAACAAAAGATTTGGGCTACAAGCTACAAGAAGAGTATTAGGAGCGGCGACCCGCCCTAAGGAATATTGTGAACAAATACTTAGGGCTGTCGATACTGTGGACATTATTTATTAGTAAGGATGTCTATGTTTTCGTGTAAAAATTGAATAAGAAATAAAAGGAAAACCATCACAAAAATGTGCCAGTGCATTTTGTTGAATACGTTTTAGTTAAATCTTTATTTGGCACTCAAATTAAAACAGTAGGACACTTAATATAGGTACAAAAGAAATCATAATATAATGTTCTGCAAGTAATTGAAATAAGAAATCCTGTGCTATAAGTACCAGCACCTTCCAGTTTCACAATTGAAGATTAATAAAAATAATGTTGTGTCAAAATTATTTGTTATCGATATAGTTTGTTTAAAAATGTAATAAATTTCACCTGGCAACCGAGCTTTATCGGTTCTTTATATATCTAGCAGAGATTTATTGAAAAGTTGATCATTTTCTCAACATTTTGAGAAATGTGATGATTTTTATGTAAACTTTGAATGTAAAAAGTTCAATTTGTACGTATAGTATGACTTGAATACTTATTTTAGGGGTTCATGTCACATAATACAATAACAATGTTTTTATCTACCAATAAGTTCACGACACCGGTAACGGTGTTACAGATGACAAGCTGCCAATAGTTATTTTCATATTCGTGAGATGTTCCGACTGATTTCCATACACATTCGCAGGTAGGAAAAACCTGTTTGTCATTCGCCACGCGCTTGACGTATGAACGTGTACACGGAATGTAATATTTTGTATCATAATAGAATAAAGGAAGGTGATACAGAATATCTAAAATCTGTTTTGGAGAAAGTGAGAACTTTTTCGTGACATTTTCTTTACTAAAGAATATTAGAATATCAAACAACGCTCCTTTTTAGAAGTCCATAGATATTTTTTGAACCCTTTGCCAGGCACAACTCTATATGTGTTTATTTATTAACAGGCGTTTTCATAGCAAAGTGGAGATATTTCTTACGTCACATAAGTCCCTCTAAGGCGGTTTTCACACTGCCCCGCATCATGCTGCATATTGCGTGTCGACGCACCTACGCGCGTTCCTGCGGGAGTGCAGATCTGCATCATCGTGCGGGTTTTTTGCGCACTCACGCGCGTAGGTGCGTTTAGTAGATTCACGCACGGCGGCTCTCATTTATTTATTCGCCGTTTTCTGTGGTGGTCGTGCAGTACAAAAAAAGTCAAAATCACGCGCGGCACTGCGGGATTCGGTGTGCCATACCTTGCGTCTCGCCCCGCACCTACGCGCGGGGGTGCATGTTTCTCCGCGTGTATGCGCGTGATCCGCATGAACGCGCGTGGATGCATTTTCAGTGTGTTAGACTGTGCGTGTTTTCCATACAAACGGAGATACTTACAAGCAACGGAAGAACACGCATCCACGCGCTACGCTGCATCATGCGGGGCAGTGTGAGAATCGCCTTACCAAACGCTCTCAAGCCCTAATAGCCTCGTTACACGCTCAGCATTAGTTGCGCAGTCCAACAGCCTGTGCAGCTATAATGGTCAAATATTCTGGGACTGCGTAAGCGAGAGTTTTCTCTTACGCGATCAGTTATTACTACGCAAACCTGTGCAGGCCGCAGGCAGACTGTCTATTTAATATAAAGAATGTCCAAATAATCTGTAATTTATATGCAGCACCACGGTTCCATCTTAAATCGGAAACTGAACAGCACCATATGCAAAAAGATTCAAAGTTATTCATTTTTAATATTAACCTCACTTGACTACCCTCATTAAGCAACATTTGGTTATTTCTGCTGAAACGTAAATATTGTAATTATTGTGTTCAAAAGGTATTTAATATTTCATACATTTCGGAGTGACAAATTAATTAACGTTTTAATTTTGACCTGAAAATTATGTCATAGCAACGTGGACAATATTATTCCACCGGAGACTACGATGTCAGTGACTGGGCTATTTATTTTCGTAATGAAGTACTAATTGAGGTTAAAATGAATATTTTAAGGGTTGTCCAAAGTCACAGCGCAATATTATTTAAATCAATTATATTTAGGTATTCAATTGGTCACAAATTACATTAAAAGTAGACTCCAACCGCTTTATTTACATAAATACATAGTTCTGTAATTGGGCTACTTTAATATTCTTAAGTCTCAAATCTTTATAGACAAATAATATCTAAAACACTAACATGGCTTGTTCGTACGCATTTTGACAATAAATCATTAATTTAAAAAAAACACAAAATGACCACGAACAAACATGCATTTCAGTGTTTTAGATATGATATGTTTATAAAATAGATAAAGACTTAATAGATAAAATGATAACCCGATTACGAAAGTACTGGAAATACGATATTGATTGTTCTCTCTTAAGCAGTTCGGCGTTATTTAAAAAATCGTTCAAATAGCTTTTCAAATGGTCGACAACGAACGATTGATGTCCATAGTGTTGCAAGATGGACAAATGCTTGTTTGCCAATTTACTTTAATAAAAAACATATATACTGACAGTTTTTTTGGGAAAATCCGGTTCATTGCGGAATGTTTACGATAACATATTTTAGCACAAAAATAAAACCAATTTGTTTTTCCTTTTCTCATCCACTACCACGTGCTTAACTACTCATTCACGCAGAAAGAAGCTTATAACATTGTAACGGAAATTGATTTCAAAAACCCTCGTGAAATAAAACTGTGTTGTGAACAAATGTCATTTTAATTACTTTATAGCCAACTTTTATAAATAAAAGTTATATTTTTTATTCTGACAGTATTTGATGTGTACTAAATATTTTTTTAAACAAATGTACTAACTTATTTCATGTAATATTAAAGAAAAAACATTTGTATTTAAATATACAAAAGCATTAACCAGAACGTGACAACCCTGGACTGACCTCTGGACGTCACAAATATCTTTATCGATCAGGCCGTTTTTATCAACATCGAAAACAGGATTCCTTTTAACAAATGGTTGATCGTTGTCCGCCATTGACACTGGCATTCGTGATATTGAAACTGAACTAGCAGCTTTAATAAAATTTAAGGTTTCAATAAAAATATGAAGCATTTTGTTGCTTTTTCCAGGTAATATGGTTTGTAAAAAATATTGACATTTAAAATTAAAAAAAAATTATTACATTTAAAAACATCAAGATTTTCGGCGATTTAATAAAAAAATATTTTTTTTAATAATAAAAGATGTGGTAAAAAAAAAATATATCCAAACTAGCAGCCCTGGACTGACCTCTGACATCGTCACAATATCTTTATTGATCAACATCGAAAACAGGATTTCCTATAACAAATGGTTGATCGTTGTCGTCCTTTGACAGAGGCATTCGCGATATTTTGCGTAAGCAGGATTTAATGGTACGCCAAGGGTGCAATTTTTCTTGCAGCTGCTATAAATAAGGGTCCTCTTTAAATGGGCCCGAAGGCCCGAGATTTACAGCTCGAAAATGGTAAAGGTGGCAATGTGAAGGGACAGTACCGTTATTGATGGGGTTTCTAATTCAATTTCGTTCAAAGTTTGACCCATAGAAATTGGTAACCCTCAGCAAAATTTTTGTATGAAAAGAAACTTGTATCGTAAATTTTGCTGGGTTTTTAGATTGCAAAAGCTTGTTGTATTTCTTCACCTACCTTCGGCATAATAAACAAACATATTTTTTATTTCATCGAAGTAAGATTCAAATTGAATGAAGTGATGCTGGCGTACCCTTCTTTTAACGGTATGAATTATAATATTAAAAGTATTAATAATTAATAGTAATAATTTTATACTTGTTATATTAAAGCGAATTTAGGTTTATAAGTTGAAAAAATATGATTTCAGTGCGTATACGTACCCAGCGCCTTATTCACTTTGGTCATGGAATCGAGTCGCAGTAGAATCGATTTTTATAAATTATTGCCAACATCTATTATCCATTCAATAATTATTTCAATCGTAATATTGTATGATTGATAATTTTATATATGTACCTAATGTAATGTAATGTTTTTCTTTTTTTTTAATATAATTAATCAAAACTGAAATGTTGATATAAAAGTAAATACAACAGTTTTCGATATCATCATTAGGGCACTCGTAGTCCACTGCTGGACATAGGCCTCTCTCAATTTGCGCCACAACATCCGGTCCTGCGCCTTCCGCATCCAGTCACCTCCAGCGACATTCTTCAGGTCGTCAGTCCACGTTTCGATAAATCCGATTAATTTCAATTTTCTAGATTGTACAAGAAAGATCACAATACCTAACCAATCTTTTATAACTCCTACTTGTTGAATCATTTTTATTTAGATCATAAAGACAGCGCTTTCCCTTAACTATTTTCCTGAAGGTGGCAAGGCTTTATATAATGATTGGCCGCCCTTTTTGCCGATTATAGGGGTGGATCCTTTTTATCCCCTCGATATAATCTCTGAGCCGTCCTTTTTGACACCAAGGAAGCGTTACGCGTGTCTTTATATGAAAACCAGGATGATACGTATTACTCTCGTATAAAAAAATATTAACCTTTTGAAATCAGAACGGAATCTTTGATATTTTTGTTTTATACTTGTGCGTCAGATTGGATCTATGAATAATAAGATAGATAATATAGATGATAATATATATATATTTTTTTTAATTGTATACTTGTCATGACATGTGTTCCCATTTTTTATTAGGTCACGACCTAATGGTGGAATCTTAGAGAAATCGAGAGGCTTGTTTGTATTGTTTTTCGTATATACTATACTTCTTATAAAACTGCATCTTAAAGGTACCTACGCAAGTGATATACGTGGAAAATGTCAGTGATAAATAAATATAGCTAGCTATATACTTACTAAGAGATGCGTTTGTTTACAATCAATAACTTCCTTAATATATTCTTTACTTTCTTTCCTACCAAATAAATATTATTTATCGCTCGAATAAAATATCGTTCTCTATTTGTTTATTGACCTAACAAATACAGACGAGCGATTGGGGAGAATGGATCTTGTCATATTAATGCTAAGCTTATTATAATATAGTTGATTGATAATAAGGGAAAGTAAATAATGTTGTCGTTGGAATTATTACAAATCATATTGAAGCGGGCAAATTTTATTGAGCTTTTTCCGTAAGGAGCAATAGCAGCACGGAGTTGGAAATGTGAACATAAAAGGTGAAATGTGAGTGTTGTACACATCTGCAAGACCCTTCTCGGTAATATAGGCGTTATGTTTTGTAATGTTCCAAATTATGTATATAATTACACCATAAGTACAACCATATCCAATGATGACCACGATCCTCAGCCATGAGGGACCGACCCCAGAGAGAGACATAATAAGACCCAATTTCACCGGTTCCTGATAATGTTTCAGATAGTTAAGTGCTAGTTAGGGAAAGTTATTCAGAAATTTCAATACAAAATTATTATTTAAGCTGTTAAAAAGTTCCGAACCACTAGTTGTGGATTGTGGGAATTATATTCTTTTTTGATAATTAAGTTTTATCATTTGCACATGCTGCTCAACCGTGTAACTGGCCATGGTGATTTGGCATCAGTGACTGAATAAGAAAAAACAGATTTGACAGATGCCGCCAAAACAAAATGGCCGCCACAGATTATTAACATCGACCCGCTCTGTTTGAAAGACCCTTTACTTAGTACCCCTTATAAATAACGTTGGTTATAAACATATCTGCCTTACCCTACCGACTCGAGTGTGATTCTAATTATTATTGTATACATAATATAACTTTCAAACTAATCACTTAATAACAAATGGTATTATAAGCATACAACCACGAAATAAACAACTCATTTATTATGCTACAGTATGTTGTCTTAACGAAATAAGCAACCAAGATAAATAGCGAAACGTTGTTATATGATAAAGGCAAATACGCGGCGAGTAAGCAATACATAAGGGTTCGTCTCTATCTTATCCGATAAGTATGTTTTTAGGACTATCAAATTGAATAAAACATTTTATATTTTTGCAGACAACGTATTAAAGTGCCTAAAGGTATTAATGTTAGTTAAGATATACCTTTTATTTAAGCTGTCCAAGAGAAAAGGATAAAGGCATATGGATAAAAAGAATAATGTGAAATAGAATTAACAACAAGAAATATTAAAAAAATATGGCCTTATCGATAAAAAAACAAGTCTTACAGGAAGGTGTTCTATTTCTTATACCAAGTTTGTTCTTCTTATTGGTTATTTTTATAGCATTTAATGCTTAGCAAGTTATATTAAGAAACAGTTGAAAAATATATGGGACCGGCAGGATTTAAACCTGCGACCTTCTGCACACCGGGCAGTCGCTTTAGCCAACTAGCTACGGTCGCCTCTTACCTAGATCCTAATCTAACTCTCAAATGTATGCTACGTTATTTCGTGACGTCACGTTCATCTATTTGTTCCTATCTAAAGTAGGATACTAAATAAAATTGTTGGTATCAAAATAAAACAAACAAAGATAGTTTAAGTAATGTCACTTAAAAACTTAAATTATCCCAATTTAATATTATGAACGAGAACATAAACTGCTAGGATAGGGCCAATTAGGTGCGGATGGAAGAACCGGGGTTAAGTTCTTTCATCCGCGTCTTCCGCGACGAGAGTGAC
Source organism: Hypena proboscidalis (assembly GCA_905147285.1). NCBI lineage: Eukaryota > Metazoa > Arthropoda > Insecta > Lepidoptera > Erebidae > Hypena > Hypena proboscidalis. The sequence continues at coordinate 4,125,607 of LR990129.1, read as the reverse complement.
GTTCTACCACAGAGTAAAGTTCTACGGTCGCGCCGGGACGTCACCCTAATACAGAGACGGTGCCCCCACGGCAAACGCTGAACGGGTCACTGATGTATGTCATAGTTCCGGTGACCCGTTCATAAGGCAAGTGTAGGCGCACGGTGGTGTTTTAGTGGGTGAGGGCCCCACATAACCGCACCGTCCCCCCGAACGGTGCGGTATGCGGTCAGGTACATTTCACCACCTATAAAAAAACGGTGTGACCGCTGACCCCATACCTCAACGTCTCGGGGTAAAGGTTGAACTGTGACGGCATCTAAGGATATTATAGAGAGATAGGACCACGGTTGTTAGCTGCAGCTTGCCACCGCTTTTATGAAACGACGATGTTTGTCGGATAAGTTGGTAAAAGTGCCACTTAATCCTCTATGCATGGTGTAGACACAAAGGGATTTAAAAAACGAGAAAATAAATGATTTATCTACATCAAACTAATACAAATAAACCAGGAATAAAACTTGTGTTGGTAGTGACATAAATTTCTCAATTATTCTATTTCCTTTTATTATTTAAATTAATTATTGAGAATAAGTATACTTGTTCTTATGTATCCGTGTAAAATTAAATATTATTATGAATTTTTACGCTTTCAAGTGATCAATGTACCTATTCAAAGAAATAAAAAGTTTGACGTGACTTAAAAAAAATTGCTCTGGATTTATAAGTATTTAGGGTAAGTCTGATAGTAGAATAATAATAATAGCCCTGTATCTAATACATGTCCCACTGCTGGGCTCGGGCCACTTCTCATGATGAGAAGTGTTGGGCCATAGTCCACCACGTTGGCCAAGTGCGGATTAGTAGACTCCCTCACACACCCTCGAGTACTTTTTAGGCACTGTCAGTCATGCAGGTTTTCTCACGATGTTTTCTTTCACCGTTAGGAGACTTAAATGTACTATAAATATACTACTATGAAATAATTCCAGATAAAAAACAAAGTCATTTAAATTACCAACTAAGCAGCCCTGAGTGTATAAACACGGCCGATCAGAGCAAGCAGTTGAGACCAACATTAAGTATAAACTCAAATATTTGTTTAGTGAAAACTTCATGCAACTTCTTTTCTGCTTAGTAAAGGAGATTAATTAATTTTTCTCGTAAAATAGCGAGAATTTGCTCCAACTAATTGCTTCATGATCGATTGGTTGCTAAAACTTCGGTTTCCTTGGAAAACGGTGTGGATTAATGCGGCCGTAATATTATGGCCGTATTCGTTCTCGTAGTAGCGTCATTTTACCGTTATCCTTGAAATAGAAATAGCTCAATTAGCTAATCATTTATTTGCCATAAACATATAGTTACATAGGTGGTATTACAGTAGTAGTAGATAGTACACCAAGTTTTACCGTGTAATCGATGTGCAAGTACATTATTATTCATATAGTGAGTATTACAGTATAATTATACATATTAGTATTGCAAAATACCATTTTATATCTCAAAAATGCTTTTATTGAAATAATTTATCTTAAAAGACAGTTTCATGATTTTAATTTATACACTATTTACATATATTGTTTCTTTATTATTCACATTTATTTAAAAATTAAAACTTAATTAATCTATCTATAACCTACTTTACATTTTCAGTTTCTACGAATGCGACTTCAAGCAGTAAAATAATATTATATACAAATATTACTCCTATTTATATTTAAACCCGTGTCTTTTATAAATATATACGGCCGCATTATTCCACATCGCTTTCCTAGAAAACCGAAGCTTAAGCCTATTTGAATTCAGCTTTTTTTCTTGCTGGCCAGCTTGTTTACTATGAGAAAAAGTTAATAAGCAAAGAGTCTGATTGAAGGTGACCTTACGGACCTTACGGAAAATCCAATAAGAGATTGGTTTGAGCTCTGATCGGGTTCTGTTCAAATTTCAGTCTTATTTTGATGAATAAGAATTTGATGTTATGCGTAATGGCCCAGTGTCTATAATGACGGTAACTTGATATAAATGTTGCCCATAATTAAAAATTTCACTATAAACCGTGCATATATTCGTACAAGCTAAATACTATGTTGCTATGCCAATTTGCAATGGAAAATAAATTAACTAATTAAATCAAACTTTTATAAAAGTTTCTGATAGGTACCGAGTAAAGAAGTCTTTATGTAATTAATTTGTAGAATAAAAAAAGAAATACTCGCTCTGCTTTTTCTTTTCAATTGTTCAATTTCAATTAAGCATTTAGCCTAATTGAAATTGAACACTTTGAAGTTATATAAACTAGTTATAGTAAATCGTTTATAACAAATTTCAGTTATTATTTACAAGTTTTTACAATTATTTATTGTAAAGCCTTTGTAAAATATTCACAAAATGATAAATTATTTAATATCTAACTTAGTTACTCTACTTAAGTTTAGTTTTCAATAATAATAAAACTACAATATTTTACTTTAAAAAAAAGTTTTGAAACCTTTTCGATAACATCAATCAAAATTTACTTTTGTTAGACGATGTAAAAAATATGTTTTGGAATATTTTACATTGATTTTCTGATAAATATGCTACAAATAAAAAAAATCTTATAAATGTTGATACTTTTTATAAAAATCAATACTGTACACATGAAAATATCTAGAAGTTTAAAGAACGTAATAAACTATTTATGTAGATGAAGTATCGAACCTGCATGGATAAAAAAAAACACTTAATTACTAATACGCTGTTGAATACCTTGTTTCAGTCCTTATTTTCATATTTTTTTCGATAGCTGAAAGACGTATTATATAACTATACAAAACCTACATACATCATTGTACCTTCCCGTAGGTTGTATCACAATTTTTTTTCGTTGATTATCATAGGCTGTATGTACATTTCGTACGATCGAGAAAACCTTAAGAAGAGAGAAACATAACAGGTAAAGTGCGGGTGATGTACACTTATGCCACACCCTTCTGTCTATTATAAGCGTGATGTTATGTGCTATGTATCTATTAGAAGCATGGTCTAATTAAACGTCCAATTAGTAAAACTTAACGAAAAATAATTATTTCGTCAAAGTGAAAATGTAATTTGGAGCTTGTTACTGAACTTCAACACTAAAACTTATTTATATAAAAGCTAATAAATATTAATTATTCGCTCTGTAGCTTGCAAAACTTGTAAAGTTGCTTAATTTGACCGTGGACATTGTACTTTGTTAATACTATTAATGTGAATTATGTGTTTCAAGTCGCATAACACAATATTGCTGTTTTATATTGTAATATAATATTAAAGAGGCAAGACTTTCTTCATTTATTTGTTGTACCAAATTAGCTCATAAACTATTGGACCGTTTTTTGTTACCATTGGTGTCGAGATAATTTAAGACAGCAGAAAAAATCTTCAAAAAGCCGCTGACTGATGCTAGTAATGTAAAAACCTCGTGACACTGTCTAAAATTGCATTTGCACTGCCTGTTATATTTTTTAAACTACTTAACAGATTTAACGAGTAGAAATTCATACTCTAATTTTAACGTCAATTTTATAAAAATATCGTTTCTAAAAAAAACTCAGCGGAAGTAATGAAATCACACTATTTACGAGTCTTGTACAAGTTGAACACTCTCAAGAGACTAACTTTCAATCTTTTATTGAACCAAGAGCCGGCAAATAGCCACAAAGCGACTTCAGAAAAGTGCAAAATTATTACACTCTCTCTGAAAAGTGGCCACTAGAGAACAAAAAACTTCCCGAGCGCGTTCCTACATTCTTGGCCACACTCGAGTACCCGTCACCTCACTAAACATAAATAATACAATGCAATAACAACTACAGCGCGGTGGTGGACCGCAGTTATTACTTCCCACTTCCCATTTCCCACCTCGTACAAAGTAGGAATGGGGGGCAGGTTCCCACTTCCCCCTCTTACTTCCCTTGTACCTAATGCGACATTCTTATGTGACAACGATTTATCCGTCGTGTATTGTGTGTGCTTAATTTATAGAGCCGTTTAGAACATCGCCCGAATTATTTTCTCATTTCCATTATAAAAAAGTGTGGGAATTTTTGGTGGCTGTGGAAAATGTGAGTGTGCACGAAAATTGTGGAAGATATAAATTAAAAGTTTTTAATTAAAAATAAATATGAAGACAATTTTTAGCCAGAAGGGTGTAGAAAAGATGAACAACACCCTCATTTAACCTTTTACGTTTAGGTTTCATGAGATAGACGGTGAGCCTATTGCCATCCACTGGGAACAATTCCAACTCCATGCTGCTATCGAGAATCGCCTGAAGGATAAATACAAAATAACACTTTGGCCCGATCCGGAATTCAAACTATACCATACACAAATTATACCATTACACCAACGAAGCAGGTTTCTCGATGTTTGTTAAAAGAATCTGATGTATCTATACGGGGTGGATGCGACATAGCGACATTTATTGAAACCACAGCTTCTATACATGGTAAGTATCAATTTCCACCGGATAAAAATTCTCTGGCGAAAAAAAAGAAATCACGTTCTCCGAACAATTTGAACATTGCGATCGTGCAATTTGTTCGGAAGACGTGGATTTTTTTTTTCGCCAGAGAATTTTTTATCCGGTGGAAATGCATACTGGCCATGTATAGAAGCTGTGGTTTCAATAAATGTCGCTATGTCGCATCCACCCTGTATAATATCTTTTTCGTCATTCAGCTGTAGTTCATTATTACCTTTAAAACTTTATCTACCTTTTGAGTGTAGAATGCCAATAAATTTTTATTTTAACTCTAAAACCAAACAAAAATTGATATAAAAAACTTAATAATATTAAACCAACCAAATGTTCCCTTTCGTTAAGGAATCTAAATAAAAACGAAATCATAAAGATTATACGTATTTTAAACAAAGGTTTTGTATAAAAGTTTAATTACATTTGTAATTAATATTTGGACTAAACTATTAAAAAAATATTTTGGTTGGAATAGGCCGTTTCCTTTTTTTTATTGTTTATTGGAATCCCGCTTTAAGACCAAAAATGTTTTTGACTGTTGCGTAGTATTATAATTAGACATTAACATTTAATTACTACATCAACGGGTGCAAATATGAAAAAAAATAATACAATTTGCGATTTTCGTTTTATTGCATATATCTTGTTCAAATAACATGTTATACAACATGGTAAAAATAATTACAAGTATAACCATACTTCTTGTAATTTTAACACGTCAAATAAGACAACTACGCCATTTTTCGAAAATCGCACGATGTAAATGCGTACAACATCGATATCATACGATCTTGGTCGTATTTACCAACGGCTTTTTTTCATAAAAAAACACGGATTAGCAAATATCTGCCATATTTTTTTACCTTTTTCACATTATTTCACACTGTTTACAGTCAATAATGCGAATATATGAAATTGTAAGGATCAGATTGTTTTTAATATTTTAAAATTTAATGTAGAGGCAGACAACTAGTAATATTTCTGTGTCTTATGTAATAATATAGAAATGACAATAATCTCAAATAATTTGGTTTAAAACCGTCCAAATGCTGAGAACTTTTTCCTATTATATGCTCTCCTGTAAAGTAGTGACATAGTCACTGGTGGCCAAATTAAATTACCATGGAAAAAAGGTTAGTGATGATAAAAATGATACAATAAGTGTTGGAATAAAATTGAATGCACTATTTGATATTAATTTTCTTATTAGAATTATAAGAAAAACTTCTTAATATAAAACCTAAAACCGTCCAGTCGTTATTATATCACATCTTATAAGATTACATAAGAAATTACAGTGACAAAATATTTCGGTCTTTGCCGACGTTTTTAACTCATATTTCAGCGTATAACTGCTTAATTAATAACCAAACTAAGCTTGTAATTACAAAAGTACAAATATGAATTCTGTTTAAATGCCTCTTAATTATAATATAAGTTGTTTAAGCTCATCTCAGCATGCAAGCGCCCTATGAGAATCTCTTTAATTATCGTAGCTTAAAAGGACACAATCGATCGCCTAATTTTCGTACATTCGTAATCGATTTGCAACTATTGTACACGAGTAATTAAGTCTTATCGTCGTATCGTATCTAGTTTCAGAGATATATAATGTATAAAGCACTAACATTAATGTTTGTTCGTGTCCATTTTAACAAATTAATTTAAATAATTAATTTATTCACATACATATCTACTTATAAATTAAAAGCATGCGATTTAGTGTTTCAAATAATTGTGATATAATTATGATATAAAAATAGCTAAAAAGTTATTAATATTAAAGTTGCGACCCGATTATAATGTGGCGCAAATTGGGAGAGGCCTATTTGCAGCAGTGGACTACGAGCGGCTGACGAATGATGATGATTATGAATGTATGAAAATACGGCGGTCGGTGTGTCTCTTTTAATAAATAGCTTTTAAATGTGCTTAAGATTTAAACATTCTGATAGTGTTGTTTGAATAGTTAATGAGTTTAAGAAGATTGTAATTTGAGAAACTTAGTAATTAGTGCGGTTTGTCTATGAATTTATCGAGAATAATTTATTATGTAACTTTAAACTATTTATTTTAATAATCTTTTTTTTTTATCCAAGGAATGACATAAGATTATTCATGAATTATTATTACTACTATTTTTTGTTTAAGTTTTATAAAGACCTGATGATAAACATAACATATTATTATCATTACTTCTAAATGACTCAGAAGGGTTTGACAGAGGTGTACAATACCCACATTTTACCTTTTATATTTAGGTCCCTTGGGATAGGGAGTGAGCCTATCGTCATTCACCGGAGACAATACAGACTCCATGCTGCTATTGTAAATTTCTATGCTATATCCCAAGTAGCATTACCTACAAGCTGTATACAAGCTGTACTTGCGCTAAATTTTATTTTATTATAATACAGCCTGTATACAGCGTTAGCCATAGAAATAGCTTGGAGTGTTTCACAATTATAAAAGCTTTATAGTAGAGTTGTAATATTTTGATAAAACACCGTAAGTTTACGCAGATGCCATAATAAAGAGTATATACAGTTGAGCTGTATAAAAACGGATAAATCATTCTTATAACGATAATAACTTTTCCTGACTCTCTAATACGTCTCTAAAACCACTTTAAGTTCTAAATTGGCTGTTATATTGATGCTGACGATACTTACGTGCTACTTGGGATGATCATCCTTTGACGGAAAATCCCAAATTACACTTTTGCTCGATCCTGAAATCGAACCCAAGACGTCAGAGAGAGCAATACACAAAACAACACTGTTTACTTCATAATTAAATACCGTAAATAAAACTCTCAGGTAAGATTCTAATGGCATTGCAAGGCAATGTTATTACAAAGACAAAAAATGCCCTAAAATTTTGTAAACCAAACTTTATCCTCAAAAGACTGCCCGCTTTTAGAAAACATCCCGGAATTCCCCTAACGCCATAAATTGGTTTAAAAGAACAAGCATTATCCATAATACATTTCACTATCCCCTTGAACATAATTATGGGGCAAAAGGCGGAAGATGAAAGGTCGTACATAATTGTAGGGACCTCCCTTAGTCCCGTTTATCTGGTTTTTATGGTAATTACAATTTTATCGTTATGTCTTAATTCAATTTTACATCGAAGTTGGAATTGGAACGTGGTCAGGGACGAAAAAGAAAGTATGTTGGTACTTTTTAGATGGAAATTTTATTCAAGTGTTTATCCATGTTGTAGATCTTTTTTTTGAGCTGAGATTTGTTCGTGAAGAGCCATACTTTATATTTGATTTCTAACCATCATCTACACGAATAAATAAAATTAAAGTTTCTATTTAAACACTTTAAATAAATAATAAATACCTTATTATGTAAAAAAACAAAATAATATATGGTTATTATAATACCTATGTGTACTGTTACTGTTATTTACATGTTTTTATACATTATATGAATGAAAAACAACACAGTTAGCAAAAAAATTCCAAGTCCTCAATTTTAAAGAATAAAAAAAAATACGGTATTTTCCTGTTAATCTATAGTTTTTTTTTTTAATATACTTATTTGTTTATTATTAATTAAATATTTACAATACTAACCTAATTATAATTTAATATTTTAAACTAATGAAATAAATACCTAATTTTATATTATTCTTTTATTCAATGTGTATATAGACATTGAATAAAAGAATAATATAAAATTATTAAATAAAACAAAACTCGTAAAAAAAATCAGGTGTCAACATCTATAAAGTAATTTATCAACCGTGTAGACACAATCGTTTACTGTGCAGCTCTATAACGCCTTTTCGTGATTATTCGGTGCAGAGAGAATATTCTACCGCACTTCACTAGCACCGAACAGCCAAAAAATAATTGGTAGACTTCACACTACCCACACGCATATTTCAGGCCCTCTCAGGCATGCAGGTTTCCTTACAAGGTTTCATCCACCAAGCAATAATGATCATGAAAAATACATCTTAACGATTTATTGACAAAGAAGTAGACCGTGGGTGCGAACTCGAGACCTTTGACTCAGCAGTCCTACGGTATCCCACTCGGCTATCGCATCTTTAATAAATAATAGTTATTTCTACCGCGTAATAAAACCAAGAGCGGCCAAATAATATTCATGACTAATACCTATAATGTTTTATAATAAACCTTAGCAGGCTATTACACGGCTGAATTTACAATGTAAAACCAACATTAAGATTTCACCGCGTCTTATTAGCTAAAAGCCTTCAGTAATTATAATAAGTTATTGTATACTTACAGCGTCCGGCTTTTAGTCGACTCAGCGATTGATCATTCCCTTATATTATAGCTAGCTGTTGCCCGCGACTTTGTTTGCGTGGAATTCCTTATATTTACCACAGTTTTACGCGCGTCAGACAAAGTGTTATTTGTGAACTTTCTGTCTGGAAATTCTCAATAGCAGTACGGAGTTGGAATTGTTCCCGGTGGATGGCGATAGGCTAACCCCCTATCCTATGGGACCTAAATACAGCAGGTGAAATTTCTGGGTAGTGCAGGCGTGATGTTATGTTATGTTATGAACGTTATAAGTTACCATAAACAATTCAACTCTCAACGGTATTATGGACGAGCCCTACTGATTCATAAAACTTCAAACAGGTTATTTGAAGTTATTACTGGGTTAATTAGCGTTTCATAAATCTATCGGTAATACCTATTATAAATAAGAAAGTTTTTTTTCTCTTCTATGCTCCGATCTTAATAAAAAATGCTGTGAAGATAGATTCAAGACTCTAAAAATAACATAGGCTATTTTTTTTACGCGCTGTCCACGGAAACAAGTTAAAGATAAAAGTATACTTTTTTTTTACTTAGCCTGCGTTGTCCTACTGGCCTATAAGGCCTCCCCCAAAAATTTCCAGTTCTCTCTATTTCAGGTAGGTAGGCATCTAATTCGTCAAGTATTAAAGTATACTGCAAGGCATTTAAAATAAACGGTTTAAAAATATCGAACACCAGTTTTTTTGACAGATAACAAATTTATTGAAAAAAATATAAGTTACTATATAGTTAAATACAAAATGTTTATACATGTTATTATTATTATGCATGATCTATATAACTTTGTTTACCATCGTGTTTGAACCCACCCTTATTTTAACACAGATATTCCCTTCGGCTAAATAATGGATGTTCAGGTTACAGTTTTATTATAATTTATCGCAAAACTTATTTGCTTTTAGCGCCGCGGGTGTTTTCGAGTAATTATTCAGTTATTTTGGTGTCCTAAAAACGATATACGATATTGGTGGGACGTAAATCAACTGAAAGGGGAGGGGAGTAGGCTTCTCGGAATAATTTCCGTTTCGATGATGAACGATCCCAAATGTAAATATGGAAAATTCTGGCATTTATTATATTATTATTTAACTGTTGCTTGCAATTCGTCTTGTGTCATTATCGAACATTTATATTTTGAAAACTGATTTTACTCATACATATTTCAATTTTAACATATCAGTTGCTTTACAAACATTTTCTTAAAAAACTAAGATTTAGCACTAACGGCTAAAATGTTGCACCAAAGCGTATTTGCCGTGAAGAGTTAACAAGGTGATTTTGCCAGTAAAAAGGCATTAGCAGTGGCAATAGTAAATAAGTAGTAGGTAAATAAATCTAACCTATAACATCTAACTAACTCAGACATGTTACATTATGCTAGTGCACGGTATGTAATTATAACAGAATCAAGACGACAGCGGTTTAAACCAAGATTAACTGTCGTTTAACTCGGTTCACACGCGCGACACGTGTTTGACAATCTCTGAACACACTTAGTATGCGCCACGCCAACTGACGTCAGGTGTAAGGAATATATTTCGAGGCGTATCGGAGGAGAGTTGGGTTATCAATGTATTGTGAAGTATTTTTACGGGTCGCTAGCTTATATTAGGTTTCAGTTTGTTACATGTGAAACCCACGCTTAGTTTTTGATTTAAGAAATTATTTTGGGCGTTTCAGCAACTAGCCCCAAATTACTTGAAGGTATAAATAAAACGTACATTTAAAGTAAAACTGTTGCGTAAAATTTTGTAATAAATTATGATTTAAAGCTATTTATAAATTAATACTCATTTAATGAACTGGTAAATCGTTTTTTCGTAACTATCCACTAAGTTAAATTGTACTTGTTCTGTTATTAGAACAAATTATCCGTGTAAATAAATTGTGTGTAACAAAAATATTGTAATTAATTAATTACGAGCATTCTTTATTTAGATTGTTAATCTATTCTCAATTAACATGATTTTATTCATACGCTATTGTTTGCCTAATTCTCAATAATTAAGATCCTCAGTATAAATACATAATTAATAAAAAATCTTGGTGAAATATATTTCGAGGTAATACGGTACTTGCGTAAAAAGATTATTGGTGAGATATTACTGGTAATGATTTCAGCAAGCTAAATGTAGTCTCAAGTCACAACTAACAATAAGTTTACATTAGTTAAATAAAATGAAATGAAAATATATTTAATCCTTAGACCAATGATATTATAGAACTATAGATATGTTACGTTCATAGAAATTACGATTTAAATCCGTTCCGAGCTATTCCAAATTGCACACATTGACAAATGTCCGCAGCGCACGCATCCTTATCGCTCTAACGTCAAAACAATATCGCTTTCTCTTTCTTAACTTGAACATGGCGCATGGCGTCTGGCACGTGACTGCGCTCGACGCAGGCCACACGCAAACTAAACACAAGACGTCCCAATTGGGACGTATTTGAGTATTCACAGCGCGAGCGCTTATAACATATCTGCTTTTGTTTTTATATAATATCATTGCCTTAGACTTAAAATTGTCATACTAAAATACTTCTACTCTAAATTCGCGGAGCTTAACTCAATTTAATCAATCAACACTATAATCTTGAATGTAAAAGTAAATTTAAGTGCCACTTCCGTAGACAGGGTCATCTTGTCTACACGTGTGGTTTAGTGGTTTAAACGGTCGCCTCGCCGCTCTCCACTGCACTGGTGTTGTGGGTTCGATCCCCATATTATTATGACACAAATCTTTGTGTAATTCGCAAAGATTTGTTCTGTGACTGGGTGTGCTTGAGTGAGTGAATGAGTATTTGGTCTTGTCATTGGGACCATTGGATAGTGTAATTGCTTCTGGCGTTCCGTTCCGTTCCGTTCGTTGTAAAATATCCAAATTATTTATTATTCATTCAAATATTTATTCTTTTAATTCAATACATTGAAATAGCATCTTCTTGCTTCTAAGTCAATAGCATAGCATAAGCTAAGTATACCAGTTAAATTAGCACTAACTACTAACATATATAGTGGCTTTGACGGTATTAGCAAGATTCTATGACACGAGTCTGTGCATTCATCATGTGATATTATTGCCGTCAGTTTACGCGGTGACATAAAGGAAGACATTTCCTTTCATTACTCGTCAAATGTTGTAAACGACTAACGTATTATAGGTACAAGTAATAAAATAAGTTTTATTTGCTCGATTTGATTAAATAAAATTGTTTGTTTGACTTTTTTTTTTTAATTTCATGACTTCATTTCCATTTTTAAAAAAAACATAATTTGTTTTTTTTTTAAACAATCTGCTTTATGTTTACCGCCTTGCTGCCACGTCGGTTACATAGCAAAAGCTAAGTATACAACTTGAATTAGCACTAACTGTTCCATACAACGGCTTTGATGGCATATATAAGCAAGATTCTGTGACACGAGTCTGTGTACATTTATCACGACATTATGTAGCAAGATTCTCAGACCTAGTATGTATCAAACTATATATGAAAATGTACAATTTTCTATAAAAAAAAAAACGTCAACAGGCCAAATAAGTTTACATAAAATACATAACATAACATCATGCCTTTTTAACTCAGAAAGGTGTACAACAACCACATTTCACCTGATATATTTAGGACCAAAGGCATAAGGGATGAGCCTATCGCCATCCACCGGCCACAATTCCAACTCCGTACTGCTATTGTGTATTTTTTGACAGAGGGTTCACAAACAATACTTTGCTCGACCCGGGAAGCGAACCTAAAACCTTACAGTTAGAGGCGCATACACTAACCACTAGACAATCGAGGCAGTAAAGAAATAAGTTAACTGCACGTAATATTATTGTTGTCATTTTATGCGATGACATAAAGGAAGGCATCTCATTTCATTACCCGAGATCGGTTGTAAAACACTGACTTATAATTGATACAAGTAATAAAATAGCTGTTATTTGTTTTATGTTGAGAAATAGAATCGAGCGGTTTTATGTGCGTTCCTACGGGATTGTGTTGTAGTTTTGTGTGCGTATCGAGTAGTGTAATCAGTTCTAGATTTTATTAGAAATATAAATTGAAATCTCACGCTTTTTGACATTAGCTTGAAAAATGCCGTCACTAACACATACAAATTGATAATTTAGATTAGTATAATAAAACCAATTTGTATTAATTCTCTCTTTGCAATTGTAACCAATAAAAATGCCTACTTTAATTCATCTGGCCTTAAATACAATATCAAATGAAGCATCAAGAAAAAACCCAATTAGCTTTAGCTATAAAAGCACTGGGCTTATAACTTGCATAATCCAACCCAAAAATTACAGGGTAGTAAAGTTATATTCATAAAAAATAACAATAAAGAAGTTGAGTGAAATTCAAAGAAAAATATTTTATCGAAAAATGGGCACAGATTAAATTAAAAAGATAAAACAATTATAACGTCAGCCCTGAGGAGGGCCAAAGGGCCGAGGAATTTAATTCCAAGTAATCAGGGATCAAAGGATGGCCCAAATGAGGTGTTGTTGGGAATCAATGTTTATTATTGTAAGGAAGGAAAATGATAATTATTGTGTTTACTGCTTGACTGGTTGACTTTTATATTTGAGAGTGTATGGTTGGCATAGTGGTTGAAGCCGTCGCCTTAACACAGAAATTATTTCTAGAGTATGCGTCACATTTTATAAAATAAAATAAAAAAATACAAATATAAAATTAAGAATTATTAAATGGTAGAATACTAAATTCCTTTTAGGGGAACTCTAATTTCTTTTCTATGGAAACGAACGAATTATTTAAAAGTATCTTTGCGATCTATGCAAGTCACTGTGTTTTTGTTGCTATTAAAAAAAATTGTAAGGCAGCCACGAAACGCAAACGCAGCAGCAAACGCAGCGTGGGACGGCCTCCCGCTAGATGGACGGACGATCTAGTCAAGATCGCGGGGAGTCGTTGGTTTCAGTCGCACGCTGTGGAAATCGATTGGTGAGGCCTATGTCCTGCAGTAGACGTCTCTGGGCTGATGATGACGATGAGATCGCTACAAAAAAAACGTATTTTGGTGCTTTTTACACTTTAGATGCATAAAGTAAAGAAATGAAAAGCAGCGATAGCCGAGTTGGAGACAGTGTAAGACTGCAAAGTCAAAGGTCTCGACAGTTTCGAACCCTCGGCACACACCTCTGTCAATAAATCATTTGGATTCGTCTTTTCGAAGAGATGTATGTATATAACATATAACTTATCTCTCGCTAACGTTGAAGGAAAACATCTTGAGGAAACCTGCATGCCTGAGAGTGCCTAAAAAGTGCTCGAGGGTGTGTGAAGTCCACCAATCTGCACTAGGCCCGCGTGGAAGACTATGGCCTAACCCTCCGGTGGGAAGAGAGAATACGCCCGAGCCCAGCTGTGGGACATGTATTACATATACTATTATGTTACTAACGCTTTTTGTTTTTGGCTAACGACAACTTACGTCAGTATCGTTCTTTTCTTTACATTTATATTAAAACGCACTGTACTTTATACTTGCCTTTAACGTCATAAACTTGTCACAAACGTTCACTAGTAAGGATACTAAAGTTTGTGTTAAAGCCCTTTGAGAACATTGTCAAGCATTCTTAGGCTTTGAAGTTATACGCCTGAGAGTGCTTCACTATGTGCTTAAGTTATTTTCATCATTTTAGTGCTAAAGGAAGTGGTATTTAATTACATTTGAAACTTTTTAGGGTTCCATATTATCTACAAGGATGCCTTATAGTTTCGCCATGTCCATCTGACCGTCTGTCCAAAGCATAGCGTTAAAACCACTACCATGCAAAGTTGAAATTTTGCGATAATAATATGTAAATTTTTCTGTTAAGTGGGGTTGTATTTTTTTTATTTTAGCGTGGGGTGCCGATAGATAGGTCTTTTAAAAACATGGAGAAGTTGCTAAGACATTTTTTTTATTAAAAGATTTATTTGCGAGATAATTAACATTAAAAGCAATTTTTTGTTCGAACATTTATGTAAAACTTAATTTTAATTGAAATTGTTGGTTATGACAGTTTACAATTAATCTTTACTTTCATTATATTGGGGACAGGTTACGATTTATTTAAGTAAAAAATATTATATTGGGGTGCATGAAAGGAGCCTCCCCGAGTGACGTACACAACAATTCCCTACGTCCGGCGCACCCTGGGCAATTCGCGAGTTCTTAAAAGCGAATTGGCTAATCCTGTCACCACGATGACCAGTCAAAACCTTGACCACCTTACTGACTGTCCAAAATGCCCTACCACCTGCACAAGAGAGGCGCTCATGAACGCCGACGAGAGCGCCATAACAGTGGCTACTTATTGGACCAATAAAATTTGACTCAGCCATCGACACGACGAAGAAGAAGATTATAATTATAATAAAATTTGTAAATACACTTTTTGTACACATATTTTTAAACATTATTCTAGACTATTATTAACGTCGTACTTTACGGCATCATGAAAGGGACTTAGCTCTATAGGATAGAGGCACTGATGAATAAAAGAGCAGAGCCTAACGAGCGAATTATAAGGCTTATAAATAGATAACGTAACATAGATACGAGACAGCTCCATCCATGTAGGATTATTAAAGTTCTATAAAAGAGAGATTTAGAAACCGAAAATTGGAGGCGTAGAACTAAATTGGTTTTGAAACCTTAATTGTGTTTAGGTCAGTTATAAAAAGTTGTACGCTATCTTATAGTAGCTTTCCATTATCAATTCTTCATTTCACCCAGTTACTGCACGTGTAACAAAGATTATCGCAAGATCTGATTGTATGTGACTGGTATTGGTACATAACATCATGCCTATATTATTATAGAAGGTTGTGGAAGAGATGTACAACACCAACATTTCACCTGTTATGTTTAGGTCCCATGGGATAGGGGCCGAGCCTGTCGCCATCCAGCGGGCACAATTTAAACTCCGTGCTGCAATTGTAAACTTCCTGATGGAAAGTTCACAAATAACACTTCGTTCGTCTAGGAAATCGAATTTGAGACCTCACGGTGCGCTAACCACTAGCCCTTCGAGGCTGCCGTGGCGTTATTCACCCATACCTAACATTTTAACAGTGCATAATGTTGGTAACATTATGCACTATAAACTGCAAACAACAACATCTGTTGTCGACTGTTTGTAAAATAAGACCACTTTTTACCTTTTCAATCATAATTTGAATATTAAAACCAGCAAAAGGAAAAAATACCAATCGCATAACTCCGAAGCACTGTTGACACATATTAACAATTTTTCAACCAAGAACACGCATTTTGGCAACAAAAGCGGTGTATCATAAAAAACCAGCGATTCCGTGTTCCTGGCTCCCTTCCATTTCCATTAGTGAATGTTTAGCCAAAGTGTTTCCAAACTTGCTACCATTAGCCAGGACTTTTTGTCTCTAACTAACTTTTTTCCATTTCGACGCTAAGTGGATTTTTCTTAAGGCTTGTTCGGACGGCGCGATCAAGACTACGCAAAGTTTTTTTTTTTTTTGGTGGTATGGCACGCGTTTGACCGTGATTTCACCTGACGGTAAGTGATGATGCGGTCTGCGGTGAAGCACGCTCACCTATGAGTTTAGCATCTTTGAACATGTGTCGTCATTGTCTTGCCTTAACGCTAGCTAAAGCGCTTTAGCTACGCCAATCCTATTAGATAAAATAGTTTGTTGATTTTAGTACCCATAACACATCTATTTGGCATCGCCATAGTGAGTTTAAAAAAAGATCAGCAAATGATTTATTGTTTTGGAAACAAACATGTACAATTTGCAATTGATTTATATAAAGCGTTTAGCCATGCTTAGTAATCTAATACTAAGAACGGTCGAACAATTTACTGAACTTGAAGAACTTGAAAGAACGAGGCGTCCGGAAAGACGATGCATACAGTCAAAAGATTCGTGGAGCTGCAGGGCTCGCATGGCTAAGTAGTAAAGCGATAGGCTGGAATCACGGGTTCAAATCCCGCTTAAAGACCAACAATTTTTTTGTCTGGTTTTATTAAAACATGTACAATATATTTTATCTTCATTTAAACTTAGATCTTCTATACAACATAAAATACATGCCTTGTTGTGTACTTTAATAATAGATTATTTGAAGCGTTCTTTCAAAGAAAATAAATGCATAAGTTGTCATAGTTTGCAAGTTGAAGCGATGGCATAGTTTGTTGTTGTTGATTGAACTGTTCGGGAATAAGTCAAAGTTTTCAATCGCTCCTCAAAGAAAATGCAGACAAGCTGCTACGGTTCGAGTATACAATATCTAGTTTAATTTCGGGTGCTTTGTGTATAATATTTCTGGAAATTTCGCTCGCTTTCTTCTTTTAATTTTTTAAATTTATTAAACTTCTTAAATTAAATGATTATAATAAAATGATCATTCAACTACAAAATGGCTACCACATTTTCGTGTCTAAATGAAGCCAAAGTGTTTAGGTAACTTAGATTAATCAAATCCACGATATCTTTAGAGGCTTAAACAGTTAATTGGTTTGCTTTAACTTCAAATCCCATTAACAAAACTTTCAAGAAATCACTAACACCTAAATTCGTCCTGACATTTGACTTTTAAAGCCTACAACAAGTCTGTCCTTATCCTTTTACTAATAAGTATAAAGTTAAATTTGAAAAATTTGGGGCATTAACAAGTTCTCGTCTAAATCAGTTTGGTTGTTCGGAGCACCTGTACCGCAGTCTTGAATTATTGCTCAACTTCAACCCCCTTTTTTCACTTACTTTATTAAAAGTTTCATAAAGTCAGAGCGATAATCTTGAAAGTTTCCATATCAAGTTGACACTTCGCGGTCGCGGGTGATGGGGTATTTTCATATGAGAGTGTGAAACGGTTTTAATATCACGATGGTGAGATGCAAAAAAACGGTTGGCATAGCTTTTTGAACTTAGAATTGAGCTTAAAACTGATGGTTCGAAAAGTAATGTTTTTGTGTTAACAAAAAAAAAAAATTTACCAGTTCCGAACAAATTGAATGATCTCAATGATTGAATTTGTATGGTTTTATTCGTAAAATAAATTTTAACTAATTTTGTTTTTAATACATATCGTCGCTGCGCCTGACAAATTCCATATGTGCATTTTTTTGATTTTTCGTTTTTTCGCTCTTTAGAATCTATATTTAATTTTGCATGTACTGGTAAAGTCCTTATTGTGCTCACTAAGCTAGAAATTGATTTGACAAATTCCATATGTATTTTGACCGTTTACAAAAATCAGTATGTGCAAGAATGCACATAACGGATTTGTGTCCGAGCGTCAGTTACCCGCCAAACGCACTAAAGATGTGAGTGTTGTGGTGTAAACAACGTATAAAAATAGTGTTTACTGGAAAATATACAATATAAATGGTAAGTACAATACTTATTATAATTTATAATTCTTGTGAGTTGATGTTATGCACCAAAATTCTTGAAAAAATACGTTTCTGTAGGTATATTATGTCGATAGTTTGATAATAACCTTCTAAACTAAAATGTTGAATGAATGTAGGTATACTATCTTTGTGACATTGCTAGATACGAATTATATGCTATTAAATGAACAGTTTAGTGTTGATTGATAATTTGAAATGACATAAATATGCAATAATAATACTTACTCAAATTACAAATATTTATGTACAAAGCTTGTTGCTTCAAAGACAACTAGCTTTTGATTATTTTATTCCTGATGATCAGAATACCACTGTAAAGGTTTGCAAAAGTTTTTTTATTAGCACACTCAACGTACACAACGATACTCTAACAGAATGGGATAAAAAACTAAATAGTGCAGAGGAAGGTAAAGACTTGAGGTCGAAACATGAAAAGCGGCAATCAAAAGTAATTAACGTATTTGTATCGAAAGTTGTTAAATCAAGCAGTGTTAAAGAATGGTTGACCTTACTTAATAAAGTACCAAGTCACTATTGTCGCTCCAGCAGTACCAGAGTCTATGTAGAAGATACTTTTGAATCAAAGTCCCATATGTTTCGTATTTATACAGAATGGTGTAAGGACAACCAAAAACCAAATATTGGTCGTAAACTATTTAATAATATATTGGAAGAGGAAAAGATTTCGATTTTCAAGCCGAGAAAGGACCAGTGCGACGTATGTACAGCTAAAAAGGAAGGTAACATCTCAGAAGAGGACTATACATTACATATTATGAAAAAAGAAGAAGCATACAAAGCTCGTATTGATGCTGGTACTATTAGCTCATCTGAAGTGCTTGTCTTGAGTGTTGATGTCCAGTCTGTTCTCCTTTGCCCAAAGATTTTGGTCTCCGCTCAATATTATAAGCAAAAACTTCAGGTTCACAATCAGTCAATTTATATTCATAATAACAAAGATGTTCATCTGTACGTTTGGCATGAGGGAGATGGAGGTGTTACAGCTAATGAGTTTACAAGCTGCTTAATACACTTCATTAGGTCTCAGTTAAATTATAAGAAAGTGATTATTATTTCCGATGGTTGTTCTTACCAAAATAAAAATAAAATTCTTTCATCAGCTTTACTAAAGTTAACCAAGGAGACTGGATTGGAGATCGAACAAATTATTTTGGAGAAAGGGCATACTATGATGCAAGTGGACAGTGTCCATTCTACATTGGAGAAAAAGTTTCGTCCTCCAATATATACACCTAGTGATTATATTACTCGTATGCGAGAAGCAAGACCTAAACAGCCCTACCACATTCACCATATTGAATATGATTTCTTTAAAAAATATGAAGATGAGGTTTGTATTAATTCTATCCATCCTGGTAAAAAGGTAGGAGATGCAACTGTCAATGACATACGGGCACTTTTATACATAGATGGTAGCATTTTTTATAAGTTGCGCCATCCTGAAGATTGGAGAAGCCTACCTCAACGAGTCCGTCCCTTTGACCCACAAACAATTGTAACTCAGCTTTACAACGAACCCAGAAAAATAAATAAAAATAAATATGATAGTCTCCAGTCACTGAAACCTTATATGCATCGCGATTACCATGCTTTTTATGATAACCTTAAATACGAAGATTGAAATGAGTGTAACACATTCTAAGTCTGTTAATTTTGTTATTTTTTTTAAAGTTAGCATTAATAACTTAATTATGTTGTGTTTTACATTTTAGAGAAGATTTTTTATACTTTGTTTGCTACCTACATATTATATTTTAGTTGTATTCATTAAATCCTATAATGGGTCCAACATTGTGATTTTTTTATGTTCCTAAGTAGTAAAGATGACTGACTATTTCATAGTACATAGAAGCATAGCTTGCAATTATTGTATTCAAAGATTGAGACAATTGTAACACGAAGTCTGATTATTATTAATTAATAAATATGTGTTAATAACATAATCACTTAAATTGTGTATTAACATTTTTTAGAAGTTTTTCTATATTTTGTTTTCTAAATATTATTTTTAGTTTTTTTATTGATTAAGTTCTATGAAAGGCCTATATTTTTGATCTCAGTATGTTCTTATGTATGTAAGTCCTTAAGATGATTGATTAATTCATAGTACAAAGAAGCATGGCTTAAAATAATTATAATTTGTTATAATTATTTAAAACTAATAGTTAAAAGCAAAGACTTATTAGATTATGAAAGTTATGATATGTAAAGAGAATAATAGAGATACCTATTGTATTAGGATAAGAACATTTTTTATGTAATATTAGGATAACACATAATTATTACCCTTCAAATTACTAAAACTGTCCCATTCCAAATTCCTCTAGTGTAAAAATGCACATACATGATTTTAATGATCGTTGCCAAATCAGGTATGTGCACATTTTCCACGAAAAAAAAATCTAGTTTTGTAAGTATACAATGGTTATGAACAATTTTCTATTATAAAGATGTCTCAAATAAATGTCGAATTTATTGCATCATTAGGTTTTTATTATTTCCTTTTGTTTGAAAACTAATCAGTTTTTTGCTGTTTCCCAAAACCTTGTGATTTTCACAACTGGAATTTGTCAGGCGCAGCGACGATATATTGCATCTCCCCGAATATTTTACATATTTACATATACTGGGTGGCGCAAAAGTACTGGCACTAAAGAAAATACTTTTTTTTTTTTTATATGACATTTTCTGTCATTCTGTTGTTGAAAATTGTGTAGTGAACAAATGTAAAATACACTGAAAATAAACATGGACCGTTTTACTCCCCAAGAACGTGGAATAATTGTGTCAATGTTCTTACGGAATAATTCATCAGTGATAAGAACACAACGTGAATTTCGTCGACGATTTCCCCACCGTCCGACACCGATTGGTCGCACAATTCGACGCTTTGCCACACGCCTTGAAGCAACTGGCTCAACATTGGATAGACCTAAGTCTGGGAGACCAAGAACAGGCCGTTCAGCTGAAAATATCGATGCTGTGCGCGAAGATGTGGAAGAGTGTCCAGAAACATCAACGAGGCGACGTGCCACGCAATTGGGCATTTCCAGACGGACCCTGCAGCGTATTTTGGTGAAAGACTTAAAGATGTTCCCGTATAAAACTCAAATGACTCACCAGCTGCTGCCTGCTGACCACCGAGCTCGTCTAGATTACTGCCAGCGCGTCATAAACCTCAACCTTGAAGAGGATGATTTTCCTTCAAAATTGGTTATGAGTGACGAAGCGCATTTCCATCTCTCAGGGCATGTCAATAAGCAGAATACTCGGTTCTGGGGCACTGATAATCCGCGCATTATTCAAGAAACACCTCTACACCCACTAAAAGTTACTGTATGGTGTGGCATCTGTGTTGACAGAGTGATCGGACCCTATTTTTTCGAAGACGCTGGAGGCAATGCGATAACTGTCACTGGAGAACGCTACAGAACCATGTTACGTGAGTTTTTGATACCCAGTTTGGACGAATTGGGGCTGGAGCACATCTGGTTTCAACAAGACGGCGCTACGGCACACACAGCGCGCGACACTATGGACTTAGTGAGGGACGCTTTTCCAGACCGAGTTATCTCTCGTTTTGGCGATTTGCCTTGGCCTGCAAGATCACCCGATCTGACCAGTCCAGACTTCTTTCTTTGGGGTTTTTTGAAATCTCGGGTGTATGTGAACAAGCCACAGACTCTCGCAGCTCTAAAAGAAAACATTCGTCAAGAAATAACGAACATATCGCAGGAAGTGTTACGGCAAGTTATGCAAAATGTCATAAATAGGGCTCAAATGTGTATCAACTCTGGAGGTCACCATTTAAAAGACATCATCTTTAAATCCTAATGGTACGAAATTTAATGGCACAAAAATACATTTAAAAAAATCTAAATCTAGTTTTCTAATTTAGAAAAAATGTTATAGCTGAAACAAATAGGGTCTTTACTTTTGCGCCACCCAGTATAAGCGTCATTTTCAACCTAGGCGAAGGCAAATTTATTTTATTTTATTTATTTAACTTTTTGCACAAAAAAAAAAATTACAAAGGCGGACTTAATGCCTGATGGCATTCTCTTACAGTCAACCATATTTGTTGGATTTATGACATAACATAACGTCACGCCTATATCACCCAGAAGGGTATGGCAGAGGTGTACAACACCCACACTTCACCTGTTATGTTGAGACCTCGTGGTGAGAGGCACATACGCTAACCAATAGACCATCGAGGCAGAGGTTAGATTTAGTTTTAGATATATCGATTACGGAACAGATGTCATCTACTTCAATAAATAGATATCCTTCACCATAGCACTCCATTGTGATATTTTTTTAAAAAATGAGACGAAACCTTTTCTGAAAATAAAGGGAAACCACCATTTCTCGTTAAATACTTGAAAATTCGTACAATAAATTGTTACAAATCGATGCTGTCGAAAGTTTTGTAAATCGCAAATCCGAAACAGAAACAAACAACACAATATCCGTAATACAAAGTATTGTAACCGCAAATTGCGCAAACAATTTACTACAATTTTTAATTTGCAAACAAACTTCATCGCTGGGGCGTATTTATCGTGTTAAGCCGGAATCAGTTAAGGAATAATATCTTAGGCGAGCATTACCTCGTGTTGATAATATGCGTTTTAATTTAAGTATTATAGTGGTGGTGTTATGATATTATTATTTTATTGAAATACTGTGATTTGGTAAATAGGCATTTATTGATGGCGTTATTAAAATCTATCTAAAACTATTAACAATTATTTATTCGCGACTCGCGGCCTAGGTGACGGGTTGGATCGGACTCCCGTGCCAAAGAATGGAACGCCTTGCCCGAGCCTGTGTTTTCACATGAGTAAAAATTGGGTTTCTTCAGAGCTAGAGTTAATAGGTATTTCTTAGGTAAGCATGCGCCATCGTATACTGCATCGTCATTCACCATCAAGTGAGGTCGTGGTGAAACGTATGCCTATCCAGAAGGTTAATATAGATAAATAGTATTCATTTTTTTTTATATAAAAACATTAAGTGACTTAGCTCGTCTCCACAAACGAATGGCCTGCACTACAAATTACTTGTCATAGAAAATGCTGGAATGCATTGCCATCTCCAACCCTAACTTCACCGATGATCTATAAGATTACGAACGAGTGTTGTAAAGGACTTTAAAGCGCTTTTTTAAAGTAAGAGGGAGTAGAACAACTGCATCATATAAATACTTTATACAGAAATGTTACAAAGTCTCTCCTGCAACATACAATTTCCTAAAATTCCTGTTGTTGTCTATCATCTGTGAACATTAAAGGTTACGGAGCCAAGACTCGCTGCCTTCAAATTGAAATTCCAGAAGAGAGCTCAGGCATTCTTAATTTACATTTTCAGTCTGTTATCCCAAAGCAAGCAAGCAATTTTAATTTGGTGGTTATTTCTTCGTAGAAGGTAAGCTTTTAGTTATATTTTCTTCATTGAAATAATGTTATGGAGTAGGTTTGGTAAAGTAGATCTTAAAAGATTTTTTTAATTAATTTTGCAAAAATTTGAATATAATTTTAAGACTTAGTACATAAAAGGTGACGATATATCTCTATTACTTAGACTTTGCTGTTCTTCCGTGCGAATATTTCACAAACATAGTTATAGTTTTTCTTTGAAATATCTACAAACCTTAGTTTTGACATAAGGAAAATAGAGTTCCTACACTTCGTACCAAGCCTTGTTTTAAAAAGAGTCTTATCCTGTATCTCCACAACAACCTCTCTATTCTCTCTTCCGGGAATCAGATGACATTTTTAAATAGCCTTTGATGTGATAAACATTACACAAATAAAAGAAAAAGCATTAACCAATGGAATGATTGAAGATTGATTCTGAATTTTGATTTGTCTTAAAATGCGTAGGTTTGTGTGGATGTGTATATATATGTTTGTTTATTTTTCACGCTAAGCCTACTTAAAAATTATAACTTACAAACTTCTTATTATTGTGGTTTGTACTACAGACAACAAAATCTAGTAGACAAAGAAAAGCAAACAAAACTTTAAATTATAGGAAAAATATACTAAACAATACAATTCGTCAGAAATGATAACCATCTCAGCCATAATCCGCAGCCCAACGAAGCCTTGTAGCGCTGTAGAGGACGGACGGTAACAAATTAAAAAATAATTAACAAGAACTAAAATAAATACATATATCAATTAAGAAAAACAATTATATTCTTTTTCTAGGTCGTTTCTTCAATGCTGAGGCCTATCAGGAACTTCACTATCTCTCTCCACGCTCCTCTGTTTTGGGCTAGCAATATATTGCTCCCCATATTCAAATAAAGAAGTTTAAAGAAGGTCAGTGATCTACGGCAGCATTATTATTGCAACTGCTTAATGATAACTTTTATAGCAATTAGCGATGCTCAGCAAATTATACTAAGAAACAGTTGAAAAATTAAAGAAGCGGCTGCCCGGTGTACAGAAGGTCGCAGGTTCAAATCCTGCCGGTCCTATATTTTTTTGCTGTTCCTTAGTATTATTATATTGAAGCATTAAATACAAAAGCATTCAAAATATGAAAATCATTTAAAAGAAAAATCAGAACAATGAATCGCTTTTCGCATGGAAGTACTAGGCTGTCATGAAACTGTCGGAGTAATATTAATGATAAAATATTTCAAAGTGAGCGGTTCGTTATACCTCCAAGCGAGCATCACTAATGAAGTGACTCACAAATTGAATCGGATGTAATATGCAAAATGCTCAGCCGTGCAAATTGTTTAATAGCCGCTAAAACGTGGAATATTTTCGTTTGCGTATATGCTGTAGTTTTAATCCGGTTAATGTAATTTTGACTGCCTCGTCGGGTTAAAGGTTAGTATGCGTGAGGTTTTAAAATTCCGAATTTAATGTTTTTTTTTAATGATAGCACATGACATAAACTTCTGATTAGTTCATAGAAATCTTAATAACTAGTCAATAGAAATGCTATCGACTATCTTTTAACACTGGGACGCATGTCGCCGTTTTTCAAATACCACTTTTAGTATTCCTGCAAACAAAATTATTCTTTTTGGCGATGACATTAAGACGACAATTCCTCAACTCGCACTTGTGTTCGATTAGACTCATGCGCTTGTATCCCTGCAAACAAAATTATTCTTTTTGCGATGACATTAAGACGACAATTCCTCAACTAACACTTGTGTTTGACTAGACAGATGCGCGGCGACAAGGTCACGCGTCTTTGACATTTCCATAGAAATCTTAATAATAAGGCAATAGCCTTATTATTAAGATTTCTATGGATTAGTTCTATCGGCCAGTTTCTGAGGTTTTGGATAGCTTTTAATTGTCTATAATAAACACATCCGAATATAAAAGTTACCCTTAAATAAAAAACACAGCTGTTCTTTTCATTTATGTGTGTTATTGGCTTATTGTGCCACGTTTATTTTACACTTCTGACATTGGGGCTGAGACTACAATCTTCTCCGACATCCACCGAACCATAGTGCAAACTTGAAGGGAAATGACTTTATGAAAATGATAACAAGGCAAAAGGTACATTTTGAATTTAGCTCTATTGCTTTTAATAATTTGAATATTCTTTTATTAGACTCCGTTGAAGTACCTAAGTGCCTCTTAAATAGTGACATTGAGAGGGATACTCTAACATAACATAACATAACATTACATTACATTACATTACATTACATTACGCCTATATTACTATTAAAATAACATACACCATTAAATTGAATTGATATGTAATGTATCACGCTTATATTACACAGAAGGGTATGGCACAGGTGTACAACACCCACACTTCACCTGTCTTGTCTAGGTCCCATGGGATAGGGGATGAGCCTATCGCCATCCACCCGGCACTATTACAACTCCGTGCTGCTATTGTAAATTTCCTCAGGGACTATTTCATAAATAAAACTTTGCCTGAACCGGGAATCGAACCCAAGATCTCGCGGTGAGTGGCACATACAGTAACCACTCGGCCATCGAGGCAATTATCACGCATATCTCAGGGATACTTTATTTTTAACAAAAATATAATCTTACAGATGAAATCCACGTCCTAAAATAGTTTTACTTTTAATGTGAATGTCATCATAACATGTCACATAAACCTAACGCCTCAATTTTCGTAAACGTCAAAGTTTGGAATTAAATCGCTTCGCTTAGCCGAGCGGTTAATTCTGCAAGCCATACAAAAGTCACGATTTTGGCGATCCATTTTAATTAAAACAACAAACTCTTTACAGATGCTGCAGAGTTGTTACGCAAAAGTATTATTCAAGATTTATCTTTGCGATGGCGATAGGCTCACCCCCCATCGCATGGGGCCGAAACATAGCTGGTGAAGTGTGGGTGTTATACGCCTTATGGGTGGGTAATATAGACGTGATCTTAAATAATGTATCAGTGCAATTTTAATGGATTGTGTCAAGAAGATGTTGAGTAAGGAAGACCCATAGTTTTTGCAAAAAATATAATAAGTGTTCTTTACGGGAAAACAACTTCCACGAGTCTTAAGTGTATGGGCCGGCCCGCATGCAACACCATGTATGCATGCGTGCCGGCACTATGAAACGGGCATGGACAAATTTATGTATTTTGATGTCCTCACTGATCCCTAAACATACCTAGGTACCTATACGAGTTTCTATGTAAATTTTCTTTAATGAACAGACATGGTGTATTTGCTGTTTTAGAATTACTACGTCATACACATTATATACATAAGGACTGTAGATTTGTTTGTAGTTTTTGCCAATTGTATGAGTATCGAAATTACAAGTACAACATTGTTATGTGCATTGTACAATCTTAGCTCTTAATTACATTTGAATTATAATACTAAATAACTTGTAAACAGAAGAGAACTCTTTGCCGACAAACTGCTAAGCAGTTTGGCAGAAAAATTGTAATCCTACAAAATGTAACCCTTTTTGATAATAAATAAATACAAAAGCAATATGAACCATCTTCGTAGAAATATGGAAGGTGTCACAATAAAACGGCATAATAAGAGTAAGTAAAGAGTAGGAGGAGTTCGCGGCTAATTCGAAGCTGCGCGGACCGATTGATCTTTAAGTTAAGCAGTGCTAACTGCACTTAGACGTAGATGGGTGACCATCATAACATTATTAGTTTTTCGCCGTGACTCTGAGTCACGGCTGCCGTTTGAAGTTACGAGTAGTCAGAGACCAACTAGGCTATCAAAGAGTATTATAGGTTATGGAGGATTAATGGCAGTCGCTCCACGTAAAATTCAGATACTCTTTTGAATCAGTAACTATGCTCTGCAACAAAATCAGAGAAACAAGAGTAGAGCTCCAATATGTTATTGACAAATAATTATTTGTGGATTTGACATTTTGAAGCCCAATGTCTCTCTTCTTCTTCTTCTTCGTCGTGTCGATAGCTGAATCAAATTTTATTTTGACTTCCCATCGTGGTTAAAGGATTAGCCAGCTCGCTTCGGAGAACTTGCGAATTGCCCAGGGTGCGCCGAACGTAGGGAATCGTTGTGTACGTCACTCGGGGAGGCTCCTTTTTATGCACCCAATGTCTCTCTGATTCTGGTACAGAGTAAAAAGCTGACCCCAATATTATGAGGAAAATACTTAGAGCATGAATGAGAGTAAGTAAAGAAGTAAGATCCACAAACATGAATATCTCTCCAATGTCTGCAGCATAAGCATTGCAAAGTCAACGTTACTCAGCCAAGTGGAACTCAGTTAAACATTGACTTTTACACAAATACTGAGCGAGAACTTTTAGTAATACAATAATTGTTTTGTCTGTCAGCAAAAGTTTATGTCAACAATATGCCGCTACCAAATTTTGACTAATTAGCAATTAACTTTTTAGTACAGTAAATTTTATACTGAGTTGATATTAAATAAACTGTATTAAAACGGGATGCGCTTTCAGAAATTCATGAGTTCACGTGTTAGGTTTTATGCATTTTAAACAACAAAATATCAAGTATAAATAAATTTGTTTATTTATCCCCTCAACTGTCGGCTGTCAAAAAACCTATATAGCCACATCTGTCACTATCGTCGAGGGTGGTCTCTCGCGATATCGCCGCGGCGCATTAAAATGACGATTACTTCATAATTGTATGAAAGATGTGTATAAAATTTATGTTATTAAATCTGTATGAAGTACACTAACAGAAATAATACAAATAAGTATTATTTTATTCTAAAATAATTTATTAAACCTTGATTGAAAATAGGTGAACGTTAGTGCATGCGAATAATTATCATATAATTAAAAATAAAAGACTAATTAATATTTATTTTATTTTTCTTTACAAATGAATATACAATTTACAATATTCCGTTTAAAAAGAACACCTTTTCATACACTTTTTTTACACCAAAAGCTAAACAAACACTTGACTCGTTATACGGCGACCCGAGCGCAACACAAAAAACAAATGAGTTCCGATACTCCAATTTCGTAAACACTGAGTCAAGTGGCTTTAACCACTCATTTATTTTACAGTTTGGTTCGTAATCTAAAGATAAACAAAGTTTTAGCTATTAAAAACATTTACTTTACAAGTATTAAACAAAAAACCAAGCACTTGGAAATAAGCGATAAAAAAACTGCTCTCAAATTTAGCCTCACAATGCAAATTCTATTGAAGGTTTTTGTAATATGAATTGTAATTCTACAGCTTCATGATCTGTACAAATCGAAAAATATAATAAAGGGCATACTGCCATACAAAATTACTTTATAAATCTAAATTAAAACTTGACAAATTTTCTACACGTTTGTTTGAGGTTTCCCAGTCTGTCGATGCGCCATTAGATGGCCGATTTGTGTTGCGTAATAAAATTTTATATTTTTTTTAAATAGAAATGAGAATGTATCGATTAAATACAGTAAACGTATGTAGTAAGATGACTAATATGATGTTAATAACTACATTTTGCTCTTATTTTAGTATTTATAAGCAAAACAAGTCAAAATATGCCTGTCTGTCAATCGGCCATTAGATGGTCGATTTGTGCTGCGTATTTTAGTTTTATTCATTTCGCAAAATAGAAATGAGAATGTACCGATTAAATACAGTAAACGTATGTAGTAAGATGTCTATATGATGTTACTAACTACATTTTGCTCCTATTGTAGTATATATATGCAAAAAAAGTCAAAATGTAGAGGGCAAGCACGCCAAAAGTCAGACATTGTTTTATAAACATATCACTTTCAACCAACAATCATAGTCTAAAACGCAAGTTATGAATTAAAAACTGTTTATTACTTACCTGCTCATGCATCACATTTAACTTTTTCCACTAAATCACAAGAATACTGCCAAAAACACACTCAAAACACTCGGGTCGTGTTCACCAACTACGCACTATGAAAGTCTCGACTTATACAAAAAAGTATTGTTGACATTAGCGGCTCAAGTGTCCCATGTGATGTTATATTCCATCCTTGTCGTATCGCCCGTACGTACGTATAAGTTAGAGCAGGATAAATATACTATCAATGCTTATTTGAGCCGTTAAAATACGGCGGGAATAATCGACCAGCAGCTGGCGTCTGACAGATGCGCGTGTTTTGACACCAGCCCGGAGCGGGTCGATCGACAGTTGAGGGGTTATAATTATTAAGTTTTTACCTATTTTTATAGACAAATCATATCTACACAAAAATGCATGTTATTGGCACCCATTCTGTCAAGATTGTTTTAATTATTATTCGAGTTCCATACACTGAAAAATAAATAAATATTTTGATAAAATGTGCGCAAACAAACATGTATTTTAGTGTTTTAGATATAAATTGTCCATAAAAATGGGTAAAAACTTAATTACATTAAAGTTAAGCCCATATTAGTTTTTTATCGAAAATATTCAAGCAATCGTTACCCCGTTTTAGATAATAAAACTCAAATTCAGTGGACCACAATGAAAACGCCTTGAGTTTTTTGTAACTCCAACATGGTCAATTCCACGATATTGCATACATTTAAGGACGTATGTACGTGAGGTATACCAATACTTCACTCAGGTTTACAAAATTGGTTTGAAAGCACTGCTGCGTTATCAAGACTAACAGGATACAATAGTACAATTTCGAAGGGTTAGCTGAGACAGCCCTAAAAACGCCAAGGCATTAATTTTGCAGGCCAAACCTTTCTTTTACGTGTTAGCGGCTTCGGACTGACATTCGACGTTTTCCGGGTTCCGTGGCAAGCCATCCATCTTTGTCAAGAGTATCGAACAGACCCGGCTTCAAAAAAAAGCTGTGGTTAGTTATTTTTGTGTAGTCATTTTAGTTGATTTGCTTCTCTACTGTTTTAACGCGACTTTGTTGAAAACAAAATAGGGTTGTGTTTAATTTCTTTTTGCAAATGCCTAGAATGACAATATAAGTTTATTTTAAACCAGAAATGATAGGAAAAAAAGGAAAACGGAAACAGGACATCAAAATCAAGTTGAAAGACAACATCTGCTATGAATATTAATATAAAATTCATAAAGCAACCATTTTTATATGTAAATTAAAACATGCGGTAAATTGTTATATTTAGCCGACTACAGCGAAACCAAGGGTTACGATTTTAATGGTATTAGTATGTTAAATCTATGCATAGATTAAAAATGCTGGTAAAAAACAAATATACGTAATAGTTCGAAAAATACATCCACCAACTTTAGGTACTTTACCTTAGTCTAAATCTTCAACTTTCAATCCAAAACATTTTATGGATTGTAAGATGCCATTTTTATCCCCCCTTTACCTAAAGCTGGCAATATAACCATATAAGGGCATCAACTAGAAATCGTAAAGCAAGAATAGCCTCGTTTCAGATACGTTATTGCGATACAGCGAGGCATTACCAGCCAAATGTTTTGTTAGGTTGAGCGTACACTAGAGCATCTATGTCTGTCCTGTCTTTAATACAAAAGGACACCTCTTGGTTAGACTTTGATTGTTTAGTTGTGTTGACTGATAGCTGGTTATTGTAGTAATATAGTTACATATGATCTAGAATCCGTAAGGCAAAGAACGGTCTCATTAAAATTTGAGGTTTGTACTGTTTGGCTGGCGGCACCAATAGATCAAATTGGTTCTCTATTGATTTGCATAATTTTATTTGGCATAATTTATTTTCGTATACCTTCATTTGGCATAATGATAGTTACGCATAATATTTTTTTGCCATAACATTTTTTGTATAAATACTTTACGCATAATCATTGTTAGGCATAATGTTTATTTGGCATGGCTGGTGGCGAAGGGTGGGTGGCGGCCACCTCTAAGCCGTCACTTGTTTATTTTACATACGAAAAATATTTTGTTGACAAAATATGCCAAATGACTACTATGCGAGAACATTTATGCTTAACGTGTTATGCTAAACTAAATTATGCGAAAAAAGTGGAATCCCGATCAAATCTCGTAGTTGATTAAATAAGATTTTGGTATATGTCTGTTTGTCTATCAGCGTTATATATTCTATTTATTTATTTACACAACACTGTTTAATGCACTCACAGTTTCCCAACACGTGCAATAAACTAATACAAATAGAAGACTTAATACTACGTAAAAGTACTTAAAAAAGAGACATGACTAAAGCTATTGTTCAAATTTGGAGTAAAATATATCAATATCTGGATACTGAGCAATAAGGGCGTTGATCAGAGTCAAAGCCTGATTTGTTGGAGAAAATGGGGCAGTGCACGTTCGTACAACCGGCGTTGCTAGAAGGCGACGCGAGCGCAGCCGCGTGTACTGATTTGGTGCCGATAATGAACAATGTGATAACGTAATCGGATCATCAATTTTATTATTTAGCAGTTAATAATAATGCGTCATAATCGTACATTTGCGACGCATACTCAATGTGTCTATGCCCACCATCCCTGACACGAATAAGGACGGGTACAAATAAGGATAATAACTAGTCTAGTCACATACAGTCTAACTTTAAGGAGAGCTATAAAAAGACCTAGTACTAATCACATTTAGTTGCTACTTATCACATCGTCGGTCTAACTTGGAAGATCTAAAGACCAGTTGCCAGTCTTTGCACGTCTGTAGCTTAGAAATTTTCAATCTAATGTCTCTACCCTTATGTGCCCTCACCTTAACATAGCGGAGAAACAAAAAAATAAGCTGAAATTCCCATCCAAGGACCCTTGAAGCGTCTAATTTAACAGATTCCGATGCAGTGACAAATGTTAGGTTTTTCTCGGCCCTCGATCTCGGGTGTGGTGGCACGTTGGCCCAGGGAATCAGCGGAGATGGATGAGAGGAGGAGTAATGCAATTATAAATACGTTGTGTTTATTTTTTTTGTATTCTTACATTAGACAGAACGCCAGAAGCAATTACACTATCGAATGGTCCCAATGTAAAGCCCAAATAACACATTCACTTACTCAAGAACACCCAGTCTCAGTCTTTGCGAATCACACAAAGATTTGTCTCATGTGGGGATCGAACCCAAAACACCAGAGCAGTGGAGAGCGGCGAGGCGACCGCTTAAACCACTAATCTACACGTGCAGACAATATATATATAAAATACGACGCTTAGTAATCGTGTTTGGAAAATCTAAGAACGCTCTAAAGATAAATCTTAGTTATTATTAGGTGATTTGTCGCCAAGGTAATTGTTATTTAATGGTTAATGTTTAGGTTTGTTAATGGTTATTTTCAGATTAATGGAGCTAACACGATTCAAGAATCATATAAAACCGCTCATTTCATGGCCTCCAGCGAGGCTTCGCAAAAAGCCGGTTCTAAGCGGAAATTCAAATTGAATGACAATAAGATTGACGGCCCCGCAGCTTGATAGCAGACCCGTTTCATTTCGCTAAGGTTTTATATACAGCTTCAAGAGACGTATTACTTTCTCGACATCACGATACGCAGCGTACTGATACGTTTGTTCGACGAATCTGTACGATTGATGTATGGCAAGGTTTGTAAGTGATATATTGTCAGCTCAACTTGGGATAATCCTAGGTGAACTATCAATTTCCTAGGCATGTACGCAATTTTGTCGAAGGATTTTCTAGCGTTCGTTTTTTGAGGGTTTAAAAGGATTTGTTAGGGTAGTTCTAAGCTAAGTAGCTTTACGTTAGTTGTCATGTATTACTACTACATTATTTACAGTATTAAAAATAATAAAACATTTTAGTAGTATTCTATTCTATTTTTTTTAGGAGCTCGTGGCTAAGGCGTTACCGCGTGGACCGACCGATCTGGCAGGTGAAGCAATGAAAGCCGCGGTCAACCGTGGATGTATGACCATCTTTAACATCACGAATTTTACTCCGTGCCTTAAAGAACACGTTAAGCCCTCGGTCCCGGTTGTCATTTGAACATCTATGACAGTCGTTACGGGTAGAAAGTATGACGAGGCTTTGCTGTGATTCATCCCCTGACCCTGTTGCCAGAGCCTGGATGAATCCTTAAATAATTGATAAGCCTGGTTTTTAGAGGTGCCGCAGATAGGCTAAAGGTAATAGGTAAGTGGAAACTATTTAACCTTGAGGAACAACAACAAACTAAGACTCTATCCACATCATTAGGTTTAAGTTTCTTCAGCATAGTTTGTAATATCTAGGCTTAAGAATGCCGAAACTTTAAAGTGCCAGAATTAGGTTACATTTACGTAATAGTACCTATAAAATTTCGAGCTTACTACGGGATTGACAACTATTTGTTACCAAGTTTTTTATATACCGACCCGCATAAAGCGTATTGTTTTCTTTTTTAACACGCTTATATTAGCTTCACCTGTATGTATGTATGTATATATATGTATGTAACCGACTCCTTTGCACTCGATTTTGACCCACTTTAAACGGACAGATTTCATTCAAATTTTGCACACCTGTCAAAGATCGATGACAATGCAATAATTCGATAAAAATAATAAAAAAAAAATAAAAAAAATAAACGCTCTTATAAATAAACCAAACTAAAAGTAGAAAATAAGTAATAGTTTTAAAAAACGTGTTTTTTAGTTTTTTTAAACTATTATTTTATATAAAAAAGCAAGATAGACAGTTTTTATGAAGTGAGCATTCTACTAAGCAAAGATTTTCCAAATGAATCCCAAGAGGATTTAACGAGGGTTTAAAGTTTGTAAGTTGCATACGGAAAAAGCCGCGGACAACCAGCTACTTCCAAAATATTTTGCGCACAAGAAATATTTTTGATGCGAAATGTGACAATAGTACTGTCTTCAGAACGCCTTATCTCTTCTGCACCTTTAACGTTGATAACGAATCCTACATAGGTGAACTTGTGGGAAACAGTTACTTATAAATAAATATCACACAACTTTCAGTCAACGTCATCTAGTCTCAAACTAAGCAGAGCTTGTACTCTGGGTACTAGAATAACTGATATTAATATATATATATATATATAAATATACCTTCTAACATAGCATAACATCACGCACAGAGTGTACAATACCCACACTTCACCTGTTATGTTTAGGTCTTATGGGATAGGTGGTGAGCCTATCGCCATCCACTGGGCACAATTCCAACTCCGTGCTGCTATTGTAAATTTCCTGACGGAAAGTTCACAAATAACAATACCCAACCCGGAAATCGCACCCGAAACCTCGCGGTTAGAGGAGCGCACGCTAACCACAAACCATCGAACCAGTTACATATATACTTTTTATTGTGTCAACACATACTTGTTATACATAGTAACACCCAGATTAAGACAAACCTCCATGTTCATGCACACAAAGATTTGTCTTAAGCTGGAATCAAACCTCACCTCTGCATGTTAGGCATTTGCACTACCAACTCCGCTATCCAGTCGACTAAAATAGTCTTTATTTAAGAAATAATGTACCTAATTTCCTCCATTATCTTGTTCAAGCTGTCCAGAATTATTTGGAGCATGAAGTGGAACTTTTCAAACTATTTACGACAACTGCTGGTCTTAAAATATTTACGTTATATATATTTAAGGGTAGACTCCCGAGCGCCGTGTTTTCATACTATCGTTATATGGGTTTTACTATAATATTATTATATTTTTTTATCTATTTTTATAGACAAATCATATTTTAAACACTAAAATGCATGTTTGTTCACGGTTATTGTATCAAAAATGTTTTAATTATTTGAGTTTCATATTAGTATGAAATTTATATTTTAATATTACATATGAATTAATATTTAAATTTTGAAGTTAGCTTCAAAATTAAAATATTAATTTTAAAAACTGGACGCCAGCAAACATGCGCTTTAGTTGTTCTCTTAAGTGTTTCGGAAATGATTTGTGTATAAAAAAATATAAAAACGTAATAATTTAAATGTAAAACTCATATTAGTTTTGTATGGAAAACGGCAAAGCGATTGTTCCTCCTTAAGCAAAAATGTTCCCCGCTTGGGTGCGTTAGAACTATTTCATAACTAGCAAACTGGGCTGAGGTTCAAACTGTTTAATGTGAAGTTGGAATGATATTGCAGTACTTTAGAAGTGTTGGCTGTGCATCCTTGGTTTGTTTTATTAGAAGAGATTTAAAAAATATATATTTTGCATTAGAAGGTGGTGAAAATGAGAAAGAAATTTGACTACGACCAGTTTTTCAGAACAAAATCTGCAAAATGTCTGTTGTCTTCGGATTGCCTGTGTCAACGCTACCCTAAACGTAATAGGCCAAAAGGCCAGTCCCTATAAGTCACTTAGACAGATGCTTGACATTACTGTCAAACAGTTGTCAATTCGCTACACAACGCGATGCCCTTATTTTAATTACTTGTGGTCGACTCAATATGTTTTATCAATGCATACTTTCTATCAAGTGTCATCTTAGCATTTACAATCTTTTCCAGCCATGTCAGGGTTAGATTAAGATAATTAAATACTGCTTTGAAGTTTATCAAACATAGTATCACGATTTTTGCCAATGGGTTACAGACTGGACAGAGACAATAAAACGCCATGTCCTAATTTTTTTTATAAATTTTACTCTTACTCACAATTTATATTCTCGTAAAATAAAATAAAAACCAATACTTATTTAATGTTACTGATACAAAATGCATCAAATAATAAATTAAAAAAAAAATATGGCTAGATCGCGTACATTTTATAACGGCGAGCCTTTACACACCGGTTACAATTAATATCCATTATTGACCGAATACTTGAGTTTATTAAAACAAAATATTGGGCAAAAAGAGGAAATTGCAACGAACCTGCAAATATTTCCTTATAATGTTTACATTATACAGATTGCCCGAACGCCATATTATTTTAATAATATTTATACATTTATCGGTAATAATATTATTAAGTGGAAGAGTTTTTATATTTGTTTGTTTGAGCGGCTTAATATCTGGCACCATTTGACAGATTATGATTACTAAATGTTTTGATTGATTGATTGACTAAATTCATACATATTTTCGAAAAGACGAACTTTATGGACAGAGTGTACCGTGAGTTTAACCGTTGTACCGGTCCCCCACCCGGCTAACGCTGCTGAAGTTTAATATTAAAAGAATACTTAAACATTTTACGGTTTTTAAGTAGGTATGGTGTCTTAAGATATTCGTACCAATTAATTTGAAGAACGCTTACAACAAATAAAGAAACAAACAAACGAAAATA
This sequence comes from Hypena proboscidalis, assembly GCA_905147285.1. Taxonomy (NCBI): domain Eukaryota; kingdom Metazoa; phylum Arthropoda; class Insecta; order Lepidoptera; family Erebidae; genus Hypena; species Hypena proboscidalis. The sequence goes on along the minus strand of LR990129.1, from coordinate 4,088,730 downwards.
TATTTTTGCTTTATACCTATAATATAAGTATAGATAGATATAGATAACTTTATAATACTAATACTGTCGTCACACTTTTTAAAAACACTCCGGAGATACCGTTGAAAAATTATGGGACCGGTAGGATTTGAAGCTGCACAATGAATGAACTAAAGAATGAACGCGTACAACTTCTAAAAAAGAGTTAAAAACAATTAAAGTCCTAGCGGTTTCATAATTTTTCAACTGTTTTTTAGTATAATTTGCTAAGTATAAATGCTAAAAAAAAACAATTAAATTAAATATACTATGCTCCATATTCTGCAGCGTTCGTAATCCAAACTTTATCTGAATCTCACTTGGCAACGTTTTCCTTACACTACTAATACCAAACAGCTAAGTAAATCTCTCAACTTAAAAACTTAACTTGAAAGCATTAAGTATATGTAATGGCAGCTTTTAGACTGCAATCGACTTGCTACAAAAGTCCGTAAAGTTAAAAGTAGGTAATAGTGTGGGTACTTGCAAAGTGTTTACTGAAGAACGATATAATGGATATAATACCGGCGTTTTTAAACATCTTTGAGTTTAAAGATAGAAGAATAAAAGAAGAAGATAAAAGGTATAATATATTTATTGATTAAAAAATACAACTATTACTGCTAAAATATATCAAATCAAATCAAATCTAATCATTTATTTCCATGGGCACCAAGGGGCGCTTGAACACGTCAAAACAAACATCAAAACACAAAAAATATAAAATTAAAATAAAACTTAGCTAACTAAATTATAATACTTATTGTAATAAAATGATTTGACACCGGAGCTTAGATTGACTTTAATTCAACTTAGAGAATTGAATTAAAATCAATCCAAGTACCAGCTCCGATGGGTATTGCATCATGAGAAGAGCTGGTGAGAAACTCATGTCAACTATAATCTAGGTAGGTACTAACAAGGGTGGGTATGCGTGCGTCCTCAGGTCAGTGATCCAATCAAAATTGGCACTTACAGTTTACATTCACCGTTGCGTGACTGATGTATTTAACATAACATAACATCACGCCTCTGGGTAATAACCAAGAAGGGTGCGGCAGAGGTGTATAACACCCACATTTCACCTGTTATATTTAGGTCCCATGGGATAAGGCGTGTGCCTATCGCCATTCACCGGGCACAATTCCAACTCCGTGTTGCTGTTGAAAATTACTAGAGAGAAGTTCAAATTTGCCCGACCCGGGAATTTAACGCGAGACCTCGTGGTGCGCGGAACACAAATTATACCGCTAGTCCAACGAGGAATTAATTGTATAATAACTGAATCCTTATACGTATTTAGTTTTAATATTATTCACTTTGTTATATGATGTTTGATATTTTTAGATAATTTAAATTTTAAGTTTTTCAACGAAGACCTGCTGATCGTCCAGTACAACTACAACGTAAGTCCACCTATTACAGACACACTTACAACCCTAAAGAGGCATTATTATCTTACATGTAACCTGCCTAATGCCAAAGTATTATCTACCAGTTAACTAAGAGTGATGCAGAGATAGAATGTAGTTAGCGCATTTAGGTAAACAAACGTGCAAAATTTATACTTTAATAAACATATATATCTTAAAAATATATATATTTAGGCATAAATCAAAATAGAACATACTAGTCAAAGTTACACATTCATATATAAGCTACGTTAAATGCAATATTATTGTACTAATAATACTTAAATACTAGATACATAGATATAAAAATAAAAAACATATAGGTAGATAACTATTATCGAAATTATAAGCTTTAGAAATTAAATATATATACTACAGAGTACCTTCAGTTCATCTAAGTACCAATTACCAATTACTCTATTACTAATTGAAATCTCACTAATTAAACATATTCAAGTAATGAAACAAAGATGTAATGATTAAATCCAAGAATGTCGAGAATAATGAGTGAAGTAGCAAGCAGGGATCGGGACAAAAAATTAATTGAATTAAAACTTCAAGTGGCTTGAGTGGGTACTTATGTGTGGCACAAAGTGTAAGCTGCAGCGGGGCAGCTAAAGATAAAAAAGTATTTGTCTTTGAAACCATTAATTTGAGTATACAGGTATGCTGTATGATTTATTTAAAATAGAGACATACGTTCATAATATCACGTTTTTTCACATGGAGGCAGCCAGACACAATGGAAATCGGACGATATTGTCGTCGTTTAATTTCTTCAAAATTCATACTTTTGGATGTATGAAGGTTAAATATTGTTATAATAATAGAGATCAAATTAATTCATTTCATTATTACTAAAACAATATGTTATCTTACAACGATTTTCATTGTTCTTTAAATTATATAAAAGTTTTGTTTTGACGTAAATTTTTATTGTATTTTCAGGTCAGACCCTCTTAAAAAATATAATTTTCTGTTTACAAAATAAAGCAAACCAATTATTTATTTTCTTGATTAATTAAGACTTATTTAGTCTACAAAGATAATCTCAAATTTAATTCTGAATAATACGATTTCAACGACTTACTTACTTATTTTTCAAACGAAATCTCACGAAAACCTAATTAGCAATATGTGGTTGAATTATCCTTAAACTTTAGAATTATATTCACGACTTATATGATGGACAGAAAAATATTTTCTTAGAACCTCAGAGTACATTAAAGCTAAAATAATTCTGTTTTTTCGTACACAGTCCACGATTGATCGAATTAAATTTCCCGTCTAGAGTCTCTAAGCTAAATTTACTCGGGACCCGTTCTTGGCGGATTAAGTAAAAAAATCGCCATCCATTTGTATCCAATTTAAAATCAAATTAGAAGTAAATACACTTTCTATTTTATCCAATCACGTGCGATCCCGAGTATCGCTTAACTTCGCGAGGCGCGGTAAAGGAAAATTCCCCATTTCCCCAGCTGGGTGGGAGATTTACCCCAAATCGAATTCCGTTCCCCATCCGGAATGGCCTTAATTTAACGGACGAATTTGTCTAATTCCAATTCTTATGCTGTGACAAATGTAGTGATTTTTATTCAGACGCCGTCTTTTTTAGCGGCGTCTTTTTTTCTAAAGTTCCGGGTAGCGCCAAAATTTACTTTTTTTTTGTCTTTGAATTGGGTTTAAGCCTCTGATTCCGCGCCAAGGATAAAACGTACTTCGGAATACAGTGAATATTAATTAATTACAGATTACAAAGGTTTAATGCTTTTAAAGTTGAATGAGGTAAAGTTTTGTGTTGAAAGGAGGTTGCAATTTTTTTTTAATTTTATAGGGACCGTATTTCAGCGGAATGTTTGTTGGAATCGCTTAATTAATGAATTTTACCTTTTAATTAACAAAACAATGACAGTGGGTGATATATTGCCTTTGTTAATGTAAAATAGTAGTTTAATTATGTACTAAAAGTAGAGCAACAGCCAATATTGTTGGAAGATATATTACGGTTTTATGCTCATTAGTATGTATGACAAGATGTATTATGGTCGTTTTATTGTCTGTGCATTTTATGTTTGTGTTATTTATTATTTTTCCAGCTCATGGTAGGTAAAATTTAAGTTCTTTAAATTAGTAGTGCGTTTTTGCACACAAAATTTTATTTAGTGTGCTTTTATATTAGTACACAAGCGGACTTAATGTCTAGTGGCATTCTTTTACAGTCATCCTAGGGTGCAGTTCGTAAAGAAATACTATAAGTAATTGCATAGTGATTTGAAAATTGTATTTTTTTTTAAATTATATATTCTAAAATACTTCTTGGTTGGTATTGACAATAAATAAGATAGTAAGTAAGATACGTAATGTTTAAAATTTTTAATAAAAATTATACACATAAATCAAGTGAATACTGAACAATTCATGATCAAGACGTGATAATACAAAGTCATAATCATTAATTCAACCTTTTTTTCAGAAATGGCTTAATTCTAAGGGACATAACTAAGAGACTGGTGGGCCCATAACCTATTCTAATTTGTCGAAGGTAAATGAAACGACAATACTCAACGGAGGCTAGCAAAGAACTAGTTTATTGAACTTATCCGACTTACAACAAACAAAATCAATCCGTACAGTTCACTCGATGTCAACAGATAAATAAATTAATCATTCATTAAATGGTTCAATGACGTGATAATATATGGCGTTTCATATGATGTACTTAAACATTTTTTTTTTTTAACAAAAATTAAGTTACTTTTACATGAAGCAATATACATACCGAATGCTATCATATTATTGTGATCGCGGTGAAATATTATTCGGCTTATATGATAATATTGTGACGGAAGTGCGGCGCAACAATATTATTGTATTAGAAAAATAGGTCAAGATGAATTATAACGTTTATCCCAATCGGTGGGTTAGTTATTTTTCTCGAAGGAGAAAAGAGGTTATTATATCCAGATGTTGAAAGGGAAGTTATGTGGCAATAATAAGGCTAAAATAAAACAAGGTTATTTCTATCAAAAGATATAATCAAGCTGATGATAAGGTAAATAGAGTCCCATTATCTACACAAACGGCGGCCGTGGCGCAATGGATAAGGCATCGGTCTTACGATCGAAAGCACGTGAGTTCGGATCCTGGTCATTACACCACGGACGTGAACTTTTTTCTTACACAAGCGAATTAAGCTTAGCTGGAGAGGGTTAACAAGAATACTAGTAATTTATTGTATTAAAAATTACTAGTAGGGTTTTTTTAAGTAAAATAGTAAAAAAAAGAATATTATGTGTTGCTTTCTTGTTAATTGTCAAGTATAATTTTATCGTCACAGTTGGTATATACTTATAGTTGTAGTTTTCAACGTGAAGCATCACAAACCTTATAGGTACCCTCAAAGTCTTTCGTTTCTTGAGTTGTTTTAAAACGTTTTACCACGTTAAAACTCTACTCTAAGTTAAGTGCCATTATATCATTTATTTCATAATATTAATGATAAATGAAGCATAACAAAGTAAACTAGAATGCCATCATTTAATTGAAGCAATATTCGGCTATCCGAGCCTGTTAGTTAGAGATGATCAAAGGGAAAGGGGCCAGGTTCCTTGGAACAAGTCAACATTTGCTAGCAATTTGTCTTCGAAAATTTACTTTTGATTTTCGAAAAGGTAAAAATTTTTGGATAAAAAAAAAATACATAACATAGTATCACGCCTATATTACCCAGAAAGGTGGGGCAGATGTGTACACAATTTCACCTGTTAAGTTTAAGTCCCACGAGATAGGGGGTGAGCCGATCGCCATCCACCGGGCACAATTCCAACTCCGTGCTGCTATTGTGAATTTTACAAATAACACTTTGCCTGGCCAGGGAATCGAACCCGAGACTACGCGGTGAGAGGCGCATACGCTTACAACTAGACCACCGAGTCAGTCGCTTAAAAAAAATAAGTTAACAAATTTATAGTTTTCCATACATTATCACTGGTTCCAATAAACATTATTATTATCACTATTTGGAAAGTTCAATTTGTATGGAAGACGTGAATTTATTATTCGTATTTTCTCGTAGAAACTAATGGGTGGATTTGGTTATTGATTCTATATAACTTGACCAAAACAAAGTTTTTAACATAATAAGTTGGCCATTAGGAGGCTAGTTTGAAGGTCAGACAGGAACGGAACGAAACCAAAAGTTTCTTAACTTAGAGCACATGTATCATGAAAATGTTGCTCATTAAAAAAATCTTTAAAATTACACGCAAAGTATCAACGACATTGCTGACGTAGCAAAACAATTATATTCGGGCTTTTAATGAATTTCTCCCCCTTTTGATATTCACATTGTAAGCCGATGTGTTCCCCTAACTGATTCAGCAGAAACAAAGATTGCCGTTTGACTCTCAAATGAGAAGATTTATGGAAATATGAGTGGTTTTACTTGCAATGACATTAAAAGGTCACAGGGTCAAATTCTGACAATGCATGTAAATAATAATAATAATAATAAATAAAACGTTTATTTTCTCTTCACAATAGGTTTTGCTTTACAATTAATAAGTAGATTTTAACTTATCATATAAGAAGTATGCAGAAAAAGTCTTAATTTCACCGATGTGAGAGACTTGTGCCTGAAGTAGGTTTAATAAAACTTGTGTTACAGGTCACCAGTGCCCACCTCGCTTAGAATAAGGCAGACATTCTTTTCTTTCCTTGAACAAAAAACAAAAGTACTAAACCCGTGATAGAAAACAGAAACATGGTTAATTATATGTAAAATAAAACGAAAAATAGGTATAATATCAACAAGAAAAGAAAAAATTACTGAAGATGGAATTAACTGTGAGTGTATTATTGTGTGATGACTGCGTTGAGGAGTGAGTGTATATGAGTGGATGATGTGTCTTTATATAGAACACTTTTCTATCTCAAATACGCTCATTAAGCTGGCAACTATGAGAAATAATTGTTATACGTTATAAAAGATTTGAGACTAAAGATGGTTACTTTCTTACTAAATATAAGATATCACGAGATATTTACTATGTAAAACAGAGTTTTATCGTGAACAAAGAGATTGCAGCATTTCTGAATTATCAAAATAACTAGCTATAACAAATATTTATGGTTAATAAGCCGTGATATTTAATATTTAGTAAGTTATATCTGAGTTAATATCCCGTGATATTTAATATTTAGTAAGTTATATCTGAGTTAATATCCCGTGAAATTTAATATTTAGTAAGTTATATCTGAGTTTGAAATAACTAGCTCAGAAGCCATACCTAATATCGTCATCCGTAGATATAGCGGTAAACCATCAGATGAACTATACTTTTTTTTGTTTCATATTCGTATAAACAAATCAGTTTTTGGTATACATAAAGTGAAATTGAATAAAAACTATTTAATATCATTGCAAGTGACAAGGCCACGCAATTTTTCACGTTAAGCAAGAATTGGACTGTCAAATTACTTTAAAAAAAATCCACGGGCCGGGTCAAAGCTGCCACACATATTTTCTAAACTTTGACGTGACTAAGCTACGAGCTCTTTACCACTCAAAATATTGCGCAATATTTACATACAAGTTTTTTTTCATCTCAAATAGATTGAGTGGTATTTGGCGGGCTTAAAATATTCGACGCCCCCACCGAATAAAATGGTAACCGAAAATCGCTAACTTTACAGGAAAAATAAAAAACGTTATTTTCTCAATACTTCGCGTATTAAAAAAGCAATGGTATTGTGTTATATATCAAATGAAAGGTATATTTTTTTATTCTCTAGCCATTTATTTATAAATTGAAATATATTAAACTTTAAAGAGTTATTTACAAAAATGTACATTGCCGATAGTGTCCCTGCGTGCAGTTTACCATAAAACGCTTTTACCATTTTATTCGTGTGATTATTTTTATTATCTATGATATTGCAATAGAAGTATACACTAATATTCGTTGATACTTTTACTAACGGATAGTAATCGCACCATCATGATACCATTTTGTTCGTGTAACCTTTCACATATTTTAATGTCACATATCGAATGTATAATCTCTTAATGGTATTATTCACATTTAAGAAAGTAAGAAACATAAATTGTTACATTAAAATGTTATCGTATGAACGTAAATATATATTGATAGATAGTAATTATAAGATGATTAAGAGTAACTATAATTAACGTTTAATGTTGAGAGAGGTAGGGTTTTATTTATAATAAATATATTATAATATATAATAAGATAATATTATACAATAAAAACACATTTTAGTCGTCAACTAGTGTTACTGGGGAACTTTAATGCCCACCACCAGGAGTAACTGTTCCCGTACCAGCACACTAACCATGCTGGGAGAGAGATGCGCAAACTCGCTTTGGCTTTAAATCTCACTCAGCTGGTCTAAGGGTTCTAGATGTCGACGGCCATATAGCCAATTGCCTGGACTTTCTGCTGACTACCGACCCGGATCACTATGCAGTGTCAGCGTCGGCACCATTAGGCAGCACTGACCACTGTCTAGTGAAGTCTGTGCCGGTAAATTCTCCAGCCAACCTTAACCCGAAAAGCACAAGGCGGTTATGGCGATTTAAGTCAGCAGACTGGGATGGGATGCGCTCATTATTTGCATCCTATTCGTGGTTGCCCATTTGCTTCTCTTCGGATGATCCTTCAGCATGCGCGGACGCTATAACAGATGTGCTGCGCCAAGGTATGGAATATTTTAGTCCTTTTTCCGATGCAAGCACATCTAGCAAAGCACAGCCTTGGTTTGGAGCTTAGCGTGGACGAGGACACGAGACTTTCCTGATGCTTAAAACCGTAAAGCTAGCGACATAACGGATAAGAAGAAAGCCTATAACAGGGCACCAAATCCAGCAAAAACGCTCTACAAAAGGCTCGATTTGACCATATTCGCCGCATTGGGTACAAACTCGCTACACTCCCAACAGGGAGTAAAGCGTTTTGGTCCCTAGCAAAATCAGTCGAATGGAACTTCTGCCGCACCTCACTACCTCCACTGCTGAATCTTGATGGGTCACTTTCCCACACTTCTGAGGAGAAAGCGAACTTATTCGCTTCTATATTCGCAGAATCTTCACGGCTAGATATTACTGGCAGTTCACTAGTTTGCGTGACTTCTATGTCGGACATACGCATACGTTAGACAAGCCCTTCTTAGCAAGCTACTGTCCTTCGGTCTACCCACTAGTCTCTGTGATTGGGTATCAGACTTTTTGAGGGACCGATCGATTCGGTTTGTCGTTAATGGCAGCTCGTCCGATCAAATGGCAATCAATGCCGGCGTCCCTCAGGGGTCCGTGCTCTCAGCAACGCTTGTCCTGCTTCACATAAACTACCTACTAATGCCAGGTACGTTTGACACAACGGTTTTTGAAAGCTATATACCCAACTCACGAGCTAGTGGTGTACAAATACAGTCGCTCAGAGAGTCAATGGTCGAACGTATGAACGTGTATCTAAGAGAGTCTTTAATTGGGGTAAAGCTAACTTAGTAACGATCAATGCTAGTAAGACTCAGGCGTTCCATTCATCCTGACTCCTACTTTCTGAAATGTATCCCTTCCAATAACCAATCGTCATGAGCTCCTCGGTATCTCGCTAACTTTGAAACTTAATTTCAGCTCCCACATTGAGTCGAAAGCTCAACTAGCCGCCAAAAAGCTGGGCATCCTCAAGTTGCTTGACCTCTATCAAGCGTAGGTCCGGTCGTGTGTGGAGTACAGTTCTCATCTGTGAGACGGTTCAGCCAAATACCAGCTTGAGGCGCTCGAGTCAGTCAAGAAAATCATTTGCGATATCGATCTGGCGGATACTCGACTACAAAGTCTGGAGCACCGTCACTAGGTTGCCAGCCTATGGGTTTTTTATACGATACATTTCGGAGAGTGTGCCGAGAAACTACACAACCTTATCCCTCCATCCCCGTTTCACCATCGGACTACAAGATAAATGGCACTAGATATTCCACTAATACGCACAAAGCTTTTCACCTTTACATTTCTTATGCGAACTGCCAAAGAATGGAATGCCTTGCTCGAGTCTGTGGATGACTGACAACTTGGATCTCTTTAAACCAAGAGTTAATAGGTATCTCATAGGTTAGCTAGCTCCTCATCATCACTTACCATCAGGTGAGATCGTGGTCAAACAAGTGCCTATTCACCATAAAAAAAAGACAAATATAGCAATAGTAAAAATAATACTAATATCGAAATTTTATTTTTTTGTATTTTTATTTCACGTACCCTTTCTTTATAATGTATATGTTTCTGATAACATTCTTCTAAAGAACGCTTACGATATTAAGAACTGAAATTTAAATATTGTGTGCCGTTTTACAAAATATATCAAATTAAAATTACCCACGAACAAAATGGTAAAAAGCTGTTGCCGAATTCATTACGTAGTATATTTGCTCGAATATTATTGTTATCGCATATTACCGGATAACAGAGGTAGTCGGTAATTGGTAATGGGTAGGTATAATATGTTTATTCGTGTATATAAATTGTGTGTGCCTTCCGCCGAATAAAACATTTTTTCTTAATAACTTTGCTAAATACAACGCAAATATTATGAAAAAAATCTATCAGATGTAACTAAGTCTGTAGTATTCAAATATGCAATAACATTTTTTTACAGTAAAGTGACTTTGCCATAGTATTCGGTGGGGGCGTCGAATATATTTGAGTCTTCAAACCTGCGGTATGCCGTTTGAGTCAATTACTAGTGAAAACCGCGAACATGTAGCGAGATTAGTATTCAAAGATTCCATTCACGCGGCTGTTAAAACCCGCTAATGTTGCCTGTTAAATATAATTGGGAATATAAACCAAGTGGGTGGTTTCTCGGAGGTCGCAGTTGCTCTGTCATGCTATTACCTACGTGTTCTAAGTGCCAGTCATGCTTCGAAGTTCCTTTTGCGTGAGATCTGAGGTCGCCCGGGATATTTAAAGGTTAACCGCTGTTTTTGTACACTGTTTTATTGACAGTTCTGAACTGGATATATCTAGTAAAATTGTATGGCTTAAGATTTGGGAGCACTACGATTTCCGTGTCAACACGACAGATTTTGATGAACCATTGACTATAAAATACTGCAGTACTAACGTCACGCCTATATTCCCTAGAATGGTGTGCTTATAAGGGAATGCAACAGTCCCGAAGGTTCCAAATAGTAATTATTTTTCTTATATACGGGGTAGATACTTTGAAGGGTGGATAATTTTACGTTTCCCCAACCAACTGACTGATCTTAATGCTGAATATGTTCACAAAACGAGGTAATTCTTTTTCGTATTTTTAATTTATCCATTTAAACGCTAGCTACGTCTAAAATTATATATATTTTTAAAACTAATGCTCCTTTGTCATATCCAACTTGAACAGTATTTTTTCAAAATACCTGTGGAAATTATGATGATAATGATAACAACATTATTGGTGCAAATCTTTGTTAATATTGTTACTATTAAATGCAATTAGTAACACTGTTTGTTTGTGACAAATTAATATCTAACTTTGATTATTTTTATAGCATTTAGCTATGCTTAGCAAATTATACTAAGAAACAGTTGAAAAAGATATGGGACCGGCAGGATTTGAACCTGCGACCTTACTGCACACCGGGCAGTCGCTCTTAGCCATCCAGCTACGGTCGCCTCTTACCGGCACCCTAAATTTCTCAACTGTATGATACGTCATTTCGTGACGTCACGTTCATCCATTTGTTCCTATCTTAGGTACATTCAGCACAAATGTTGTATCTAATCCAGTAAATACATATTTCTATAAACTAAATGATCTTTAGGGCCAAAAAAGAACATAGAATACCTTTTACCAATCTAACATCTAGATAAAACTCTAGCTAGCGCATTAAAGTACATATCATGTATAAGTATTAATTTATTAAACTGTGCTAGTTTCTAACAATTCTAGTAGAATAACACATTTTAGTATATCCTGCAAACGGATTAAACTTTGTACTAGTTGTGGGTAGACGGCAATAGATTTCAATAACATGACTCATAACTAACAAAGTTTTGACGTTAAACCCTTACCTAGTTAACATAATATTAATTTTCTCTAATATTTGTATTGGCATGTTTTCAATTGTACAATTAATAAACGAAATAATATTAAAATTTAATAAATATGCAGTAAATAATAATGAAGATACTTTTTAGAAATGCATTTTTATATTAATTTGAGTTGGCTATTTACCTGCTTCTATACGTAAAATAAGTATTCAGTATTCAGTATTCAGTCTTTATTGCACTCCATAATGTTACAAAGATCTTAAATATAGGTAAGTACAGCATCAATTATGGACCCTGACGGGCACGGCGAAAAGTAGGAGAGAGGAAGAGCTTTTTGTATTAAATAATTAGGTAAAATTTATAATAGTATAATATCAATTGTTTTATGTATAGGCGGTCTGGTAATAATCATTATTATATTTATTGTTGCTTATGGCATTTATATCTCATTTAAAAATTCATTAATATGGTAATAGCGTTTCTCCAATAGAAAATCTTTTAATTTATTATAAAAGGTGTTGTCTTTATCTTCTTTTTTAATGGACTCGGGTAATTTATTATATATTTTGATGGACATAACATATGGACTGGATGAATGCATTTTTAAACGGGATGTTGGTAAGTTCAATCTTTCTCTATGTCTTAAAGTGTATTGTATATTTTTGTCCCCCCTTTTAGTGTAGAAGTTTTTATGTTTTCTTACAAACTTACAGGTTTCCAGAATATAGATGCAAGGTAGAGTTAATAGATTTAATTCCGCAAAATGCGGTTTACAGCTTTCTGTATCATCGATATTTACTAATATTCTGATTAACTTTTTTTGCATAGTGAATAATGTGTGGGCATCCGAACTATTTCCCCATAAAATGATACCATAGTTCAGCCAAGAGAAAGCGTAAGCGTAATAAGCACTAAGTGAGGTTTGTAAGTTAGTGTTTTTTTTCAGTTCCCGAAGAGAAGAAGGATGAAAGTTTAGATTTTATTTTTTGAATGTGGGATTTCCAAATTGATGTGGGTGTCTATGCTTAATCCAAGTAAATTAAATTGACTTACTGTTTCTATTTTAATGTTTTTGTAATTGAAATTAATATTTAGTGGCGCTTTTTGTACTGGGTGGAATGTCATTAGCTTAGTTTTAGAGTAATTAATTTCTAGATTATGCTGAGTCATCCAGGTAGTTATATTATCTAAAAGGGTTTCTAGTTTTTTATTTAGGTTAAGCGTATTTTGACAAGACATTTGAATAGAGATATCGTCAGCAAATAATACACAAGGCCCCTCGATGGTTTTTGGGAGGTCATTGATGTATATCAGAAATAACAAGCATCCAATGACGCTACCCTGTGGTATTGAGGCGTTGATAATTTCTGTATCGGATCGAATATGTTGAATATTGTTGGTAATTTCATTAAAAAATTGAACTTCCACCTGATGCTCTCTATTTTGTAAATAGGATTTAAACCATTCGTACGCGTTACCTCGAATACCTACCCCATACAGTTTGCCCAGTAATATATTATATTGCACTCTATCGTAAGCTTTTGTCATATCTAATAAACTATCTGTCATATCTATAGCGTATTCTTTATTGTCTATGGTGTTCAGAATTTCTTGTATGTATTTATATACTGCTAGTGTGGTTGAACGATTTTGCCGAAATCCATTCTGCGATTCATGAAAGAGTTTGTATTTTTCACAGAAAGAGTAAACTTGATTACACATAGCTTTTTCGAATATCTTTGATGCTGTTGGTAATAAAGCTATTGGACGGTAATTATTTGGATCTGTTTTTGAGTTTTTCTTGTGGACTGGTTTGATTATGGCTTTTTTTAATTGATCAGGGAAAGTGCTTTCTTGAAAAGATTGATTAATTAATAGGTAAAAGGGTAAGTTTAGCTCTTCTTTACAGTGTTTTATAAGAAATGGTGGTAATTCGTCAATACCGCAGCTTCTCTTGTTTTTGAGATTTTTAATGATGTTGTGTACTTCGCCAGGCTCTACAGGTCTTAAAAACATGGTATTTTCTGTGGGATGAAGGACACGAGTGTCGTTTGATGTGGTCTTGCTTGGCTGATAAGTTTCCCTTCCCACAGACGCAAAGAAACTATTGAACAAATTGGCAACTTGCTTTGGCTCAGATACTGTTTCATTATCTATTTGTAATTCGATATTGCGATTTAAGTATATTAGGTACTCGTTGTGGTATTAAGCTGCATGTACCTATTGTTAATCTGCCTAAGAGGTGGCATTGGTGCGATCAATACAAAGTCTTACTACTTGAAAGTAAATAAAACATTATAATTTTACTTCGGTCTACCTTCTGGTCATTCAAAAATATATAATTTAAATGGTCTTTTCGAATAATCAAGCATTTCAACGCATACTTCTGTGACACAGAACTATTCAAAAAAGTTGACAGTAGTTCAAAATATTGCTCAAAATATTTCAACAAGCTTTTAGTTAAAAGCTGAACAAAATGAAAGGCCATTCCGATATCGTTCAATATCGTTGTTCATTTCCATTACTTAGCTGTACGGTAAAACTGAAATACCATTAAAAGCCGATTGCTACAGCTGAGCTATCGCCCATCAATCACGCACTTTACATGCAAAAAGTAAATACGCCACTATGAATTTGGCACAATGGCGGTGCAATATCCGGTACGAACTGGTTCTCTCTGCCACTATCTCGCTTTACGTCAATGGAACTCAACATTACGAGTGAACTTTTGCGTGAAGCTAAGTGCTCTATATGAATAATTTTGTGGCTGAATTTTCACGTGTATCGAATTCAGAGTACGTCAATGTCATACGTGAAAATATAAATTGGAATGAAAATTCCCTTTTGAACAAGCTTTTATTTAGCTTGCAATGTGGGTATGCATGTATGTATATTATGTGGGTTACAAATATTGCAAAGTATTTTTTGACATCTTTTAGTTACCTGATCGAGTTGAAAATTGTTCTACTTGTGTGATGACACACAATTCAATCCATAACCAAAATATAAGCGTGTTATATACTTTTCATTTCTCCTGCTGTCAAATTATACACTTAAACTATATTTTATTAATTTATAATCTCATCAAATTTTGTCTGATTATATAAAATAAAATATATGTTTTGGGTTAATTTTTTTAATGTAACAATGAACAACATTACATGTAACAAATGAAAGATACAAAACCTCTATCCTCTACCTCTAATCTCTAATGCTAAATTGAAAATTCGCTTTTAAGGGTTTCTTTTATATTTTCTTTAGAAATAAATAATTAAAATATAATAAAATAAATAAGCTGCGGTAACGGTATAGGAAAACATCGTCAGTCATAAAGGAAACACTGCATGCCTGAGAGTGTCTAAAAGTGCTCGAGGGCATGTAAAGTCTGCCAATCCACCACAATCAGTTGGCCAGCGTGGCGGACTATGGCCTAAACCTTCTCATCATGACAAGAGGCCCGAGCCCAGCTGTGGGACATGTATAAGACACAGGGCTGCTATTATTATTATTATAAAATAAATGGGTAAGTAAGTAAAACAATGATGATATAACTGACGAGTTCCCAGCCTATCTAGTCTTAAATAGTAAAGCCTTTTTACGAATATAGACCTACAAAATCATGTTACACCTAGAATCACGTCTTGTACCTGTGATCCTAGGTGCTGACCTCACCATTAATCCGGATCACTATAATGGCTTCGTATTAGGTAAGCTGATGCTTCGAGATTGTTCACAAAAGCCGCCTTGAAAGATATTTCTGAATACTGAATAGGTATACGCAACTATGATACTTATAGTTATTTAACGCGTTAAACGTTTAAAAATTGTTACCCGACTACGGTTTTATCTTATACGGTCTACTTTTGATCGCATTTTAAACGTTTATGTTGACTTAATAAAAAATCTGTCATTTTAATTTAGTCATATAAAATTTTTGAAAAGAAATATTTAGCTTATGTTACCCGGACCATTTTCTCAAATCAATTGACACAATTATTTTGTAGTTTTTAGCGCTTCCTTTTGGCTTCGTTGTAGTCGGGTAAAAACAGGATTTTTTGTTTAATCATCTAACTAAATAATCCTGGTTTTTTTATCACTTTATTTGGTATTGTGTTAGTTTCATATTGAAACAAAATAACTTTATAAATAAAATAAAAATCATTCATTTTCAAGCATCATGGACTCATAGTGTTTAATGTACAGTTGCTTAAAATCTATGTTTATAATAACAACTATAGCCAGGTTTGTGTTAGTAAAAAATACTTTTAAACCGTGTTAGTATTTCACCTTTTGGTTCAAAACAATATTATCACGATTTTAACATTCATATTCAAAATATTTCAATTCTTGAACCGTAAAATGATACCAAGCTTTTAACACTAGCGGCAGAGAAAAGCAGTTCGTACCGGATATTGCACCGCCATTGTGCCAAATTCATAGTGGCGTAGTTACTTTTTGCATGTAAAGTGCGTGATTGATGGGCGATAGCTCAGCTGTAGCAATCGGCTTTTAATGGTATTTTACCGTACAGCTAAGTAATGGAAATGAACAACGATATTGAACGATATCGGAATGGCCTTTCATTTTGCTCTGCTGCTTTTTTAACGACGAGGAAGCGTTCTTTCTTACGGTTGCCGAGTATTGATCTCCATTCTTGAGTCTAGGACTCGTTTGCTCCTACGGCTGTCAGTCCTTCAGCAGACGGAGCCATAGCCAGCCCATTGCCACTAACTTCAGTGAGCTTATGTTCTTTTGACCTTGACAGAAACTACATATACGTTTACATTTCAACTTCTTATTAAATATTTTTATACCCTGACGTAACATACAGTTGAGAAATTTAGCGTTCAGACAAGAGGCGACCGTAGCTGGTTGGTTAAACCGGCTGTCCGATGTGGAGAAGGTCGCAGTTTTAAATCTCGCCTTTCACATAATTTTTTCAACTGTTTATCAGTATTCATATACGTAGTTTAAAAACACTCTATCCCAAAAACGACGGCCGATTCTCCGTACAGAAACAATAGGTCGATAATTCAAAGTTAGTTCTCACTGCTTTCAGAGCTTATTTGGCTTAGCACAGTGCGTCCATTTCAACGAAACGGCATCGGTATATCGATGCAAATGAGCCGAACAGACTGTTCATTATCATCGACATCGGAAATTAATTCTCCGTGGATTTGCCCAATGTTAGTTAAACTGTTTTACATTGGACGGCCTGATTGCGTATGTCATAGCGGAGTGAATGCTGAGAATGCGTGGTTGGTATTTTAAATCAATTATTTTATAAGAAATTACCATGCGAGCGATTTGTTTATATAGCGTTCCCGTGAACCAAAAACAGCTGTCTATTTGGCGTCTTATTTGCTTTTTATTTCAAAACACTGCAATAAATCAGACAGTAAAGGTTATGACATGTATACATCAATTATATTATTAAGAGATAAAGCCAGGTTATTACTCCACAACTACCATAAATTAACTATGATTTTTAAGTACCATTTTAGTTTTGATTCATTTGTAATACACAAATATATTTTAAAAAAAGGTTTACACTTCGACAGGAAATGACAGGTGACCTCAATGTAATTTTTTTTTAATATTGCTGTAGCCAGTGCAAAAAAAGTTTCCATTGTTATTTGCAATATGGCAAAGGTCATTTTTAACCCTGGTTTAGCTGTACCATAAAAACACTATTGTACTTTTTTATTGTGGAAAGGCATTCGTTTGAACACAATCACACCTGTTGGTGAGTTAATGCATTCTACGGTGGAGAACGCTTACCTTACCTTTTAGGCACCATCATAGCTTAGCAAGTCTGAGACATGAACTCAGTTGCAACTTTCAAATCTATAAAGTCACTGTATTGTTATAATTATTATTTATATTTATTTCTATTATTTTGTACCGAAATAATTTTATATTTTGATGATGATGATTTGATGATTTTTAATTATAATTTGATGATGTTCAAATAAATAATTGTAACTTTACTTTTTACTTACTTTACTTAAGATGTCAATACGGTTACGTACTTACACTATCTCATTTATTCCGCCATTAATTCTTCAATCAAAATCCACAAGACACACAGATCTAAGCACAAACACTCTTAGCAGAATTCAATCTAATATATCTATAACCTCGCATGCGCATTCTCACACACTCAAAATGCCACATCATAAAGCACACATCACAGAAGCTGATTCAGTTTCAAATGCGATCAGATTCCGATATAATATTAGTTTCAAAGTCAAATATTAGAACGCGATGGAAATTAGACCTATTCGGATAATGTTGAAATGTGGTTAAGTTCAGACAAACTCCATTAATATCTAACAAACAGACGTTTGTTTGATATTAATAGTGGCATTATAAATGGAATTTTACAAAATAATATTTGTTTGGAAAGAAGTACCTTATTTCAAGCATAACAAATAATAATGTAGTTTTACAGTTGGGGTAGGTCAAAAAAAATTTATGGCGTTCTTCAAAGCTAAAAATATGGCTATGTATACTTCTTCGTGTCTCGGCAAGCACGCAAAGTCATTGGTTAAAGATTTCTGTTATGTAATTCATGATTTTCCTCAGAGAAAATAAAAAGAAGTAAATAGAACGGCTTTGTTGTCTATTTTATATGAAACGTCAGCGTGTCTCCACCAACACATAAATACAGAAAAATGAATGGATTCTTGAATTTCATAGGTGCAAAAGTTTATAAAAAAAATAATAATAAAAAAAAATATTTTCTCTTTCACAAATTGGTAAAAAAACACATTGGAATGTTGTACAAACAGAGACTGGTGTCTGATTAAGGAGAACCTTTGGTTCAGATCACCAGGAGTATTACTACCAGATTTGTCTTAATGCTAGTTTTACAGCAATTACTGCAGCACCAAAAGTTTTGTTAGACAAAAAAGGACTTCGCTTTCTTTTTTATATGCCTATCGAGTTGTAAAATTGATTGAGTTGATTTTCCCAGTCTTTATCCAATCTAATTGAGGCCTTCAAGTCTAACGAATTCAGTTGAATATTCATTTTGTATTTTACGTAAATCAACTACCTTCTTCTTCGTCGTGTCGATGGCTGAGACAAAATTTATTTTGACTTGCCATCGTGGTGAAAGGATTAGCCAATTCGCTTGGGAGAACTCGCGAATTGCCCAGAGTGCGCCGGACGTAGGGAATCGTTGTGTACGTCACTCGGGGAGGCTCCTTTCATGCACCCCTACTCAACTACCATCAGAACTACCATCAGAAGTCATCACTCTTTGAAATTGAATTTGTATACTATCTTAATAAATTTAACAACTCTTCTTCACAATCCATACA
Source organism: Hypena proboscidalis (assembly GCA_905147285.1). Lineage (NCBI taxonomy): Eukaryota > Metazoa > Arthropoda > Insecta > Lepidoptera > Erebidae > Hypena > Hypena proboscidalis. The sequence goes on along the minus strand of LR990129.1, from coordinate 4,069,900 downwards.
AAATTCATTATTCCCCAAAATTTCGAATGATACGCCCTGTAATGTAGCTAGAAACATAAACGAGTGAGTGGTTATATTTGACATGAATTCACTTAACCGCCGACAACCGCAGCGCAACCACAAAACGGTTTACGAATTAGACATTATTAATGTAATACTGGTATATTAACGTGATACTGCTAACTACGCAGTTAGTTTGAAATGCTTAATGGCGGTTGAAACACTTTGTATTAGAAGTTTCATAGCCCTGTAATCTGAATGCAGTTATAGCGACTTGTGGAGAGGGTTTCTGTGTACTTTATGTGTATATTACAAATAATCACGCCTGTATTATTCAGAGCTGTGTAACTCAAGTGTGTAACACTTAATAACACACTTATTTCACCTATTATGTTCTATCTCCATGTGACAGGGGGGGGGAGGCGCCTCTCACCATCTACCAGTCAACAGTCTGTTGCAGACTTTATGCTGCTTTTGAGAAATTCCTATCGACTAAATTTCAATGAAATAATGGTATGATGGCGTTTATTACATTTAATTTAATGAGTTTAAAATTGTGTAATCTATACTTACCAATTGTTGCGTAGAATTTATAGATTTTGTCCAATGGAGCGACATAGTCATGTTTAACAAAGCAAAAATAAAAAAATAAATTGTTTTAATACACACTGTGCTTGATTGGGTAAAAAAACTAAATACCCAATAAATGATATAATTTAATGTTTTATATTTTAGGAGTCGCAAATCAGAAAATTGCTTTTGTTAATTTAACTTAATTTTGTTGTTGATATCAAAATAAATATTTCAACGTGTATATTATTATATGAACTAATAAACACAAAAGAGCCACACAATTTAAAAAAATTGGTGTAAGTATTAAAACCTCTCCAGCCAGTCAGTTAAAAAACCTTTATAAAACTATTAACAAAGTAAAAGGTAAAGAAAACAAACTGACAGCCGAGCATGAAAGTTACGGAGTTGCCTTAATGCCTCTAAAATATGCAAAATGGTTCTTATAGACATTATCTTTGAACGTATTATGCAAACATAAAGCCAAGTATACGCTAGAGTACATTTTACTTTGCTACATGACTTTTAAGTCTTCTCGTTCATACATCGTAAAGTTGAAACGTTGTGGGGATAACAAAGTGTGTTGTGGATACATCAAAACTATTTTTACTGACGACGGGTCTATGATCTCACTACCGTACATCTTTGCTGCCACAGCATATTCATTTGTAGGTCGCGGTCGTGTGCCAGCAATTATATAAATAACATGACTCCACAAATAACTTTGAGTACATTGACTACCGTGGTACGAACCTATTGTCAAGAGTAAGGGACACTAACTGATCTTTGTAACATATAACTTAACTTAACTTAATAAACATTGATTATAGTGCTTTTATCTCGTGTGTACTTCACCAACTAAACACACCTACAACTATGTATATAGTGTAAGAGCTAACTGGCCCTTACAACGGGTAAAGTCTAGATGTGAGGTTGATAAAATAATATTCTAGCGGCTACTGATGCCCTCTAACACATATGTCGTAAAATATGAATTGCTAATGGGGCGGCCAATAAAACCGCCTTGCTTGAATGCTAATGATGCACTGACTTTATTAATATAAAAGTAACAGCGATGAGTATCACGCGGTTACATTATTATGATGATTTACGCTGCCCAAGCGAAATTTGCAGTAAGTCTGTACAAATATAGGCTTGTTACTAAGTTCAAAGTGGACGAAGTGGGTGGACAAAAATGTTTTTTTGGATTTTCCTTCTGGAAAAGCAGTACGGAGTTGGATTTGTGCTCGGTGGATGGCAATAGTCTTACTCCCTATGACATGGGACCTAAACATAATAGGTGAAATGTAGGTGCTGTTCACCTCTACCTCACCCATCTGTGTAATATAAGCGTGATGTTATGTTATGTGACTTAAATTCATATTACACACAATCTACATACACTTGTAGTTTTTTTTCATTGTTTTTAAACGACTTTCGTACTTTTTTTTTTTCGTACTAGGAATAGCTCCTGTGTCGCAGGGGTGTTCACAAACATACATTTCGCATACACAAAGCACACCCAGAGTCAGAACAAATCGTTGCGGATCACACAAGGATTTGTCCCGTGTGGGGATCGAACCCATAACACCATCGCAGTTAAAAGCGGCGTGGCGACCACTTTAACCACTACATCAACCGTGCACTCTTGTATATAACTTATGTAATATTATAATCTACATCACAATATATTAACGTACACGTGTATTCACAAGCAATCTTTTTCCATTTACACACTCAATGAATCTCAATCAATGAAATAATTTTATTACCAAGCACGGTCGGGAAATCGCGATACGATGATTAAATACCAATATTAATAAATTACGCCATATAATTTAATGAATAAGTTTACTGGTAATTATTCACATAGCCGTTTTACCGGTAAGGTGGGATTTATTTAGTACTGCTGACCCGGCGAACTTCGTACCGCTTAGCGTAAATTTGATGCACTACTTTATTTTGTATAGCTGACCTATCTTATGTATGCGTACCTATTCAATTTGAACTGGAATCTATAATATCCCCCATATAAAAATGAATACTTTTTTTTTTTTTTTTTTGCCGTAACAACCTTGTACAGAGTATTAGAAAACTACAAAAAAAAATATCAGCCAAATCGGTCAAGCCGTTTTCATGCCAAGTCGTAACAACGGAAAACGGGTTTCATTTTTATATATATTGATTAATTTATATTTAAACGTCTTGCAATTAAATTCTTATTGATTGAATGCAATTATCGAATAGTGAAATCAGACACTGATTGTTTGAAATGTTTAAGGTATACTAAGAAACAGTTAAAAAAAATATGGTACCGGCAGAATTTGAACCTCCGACCTTTGAAACTTCTTTGTGGACCCTATTCATTGGAGGATATTGTGTTTTGAAATTAAAACACTTTGCCCCACTAGTCAGTAAAAATAACTTTTACTCAATGATATCGGGCATGCAAACAAGCCTTTTGCTGGAGAGTTGTTGATGTATTTTTTTTGGTTTTTAAGACGTGTTAGTTACTACTTAAACTTACTTTAAAATCATATTTATCAGTCATATATATGACTTATTCATAAAAAAATAACCAATCAAAACCAATGTTATAAAATGATTTTAATTGAACAATTCGTTTATTATCTCTTCACAAAAAAACAAAACATTTTACCCGCCCGATTCAAATCATCGGCACAGATGAAGCATGACAATTACACCCGCAAACAAAAATTGAATCATTTTTATATCTCGCTATGCAAACGGGCATTATTGCCATTTTATATGAGTAGAATGGCGTAAACGTCCGGACTGTTAGGTTATTGCTTCCGTTTAAGCGCGTCGGCACTGTAGAACAAAAATGTATAAAAATGTCTGCCTGTATTGTTAATATGCCTCATATATTTCTTGTAACTATTGTCTGGGTTATATACGACCGGTGCGAGGCAATTGTTTTTTTAAATTTCCGAGAAGCGTTTCGGAGGGCTAAGTAACTATTTTTTTTTGGAACGTTAATGGCTGCGCGGAATGTTCGTTTAAATTTGAAATTGGAACGTTACTGTTAAATATGTATGGCAGTTTTAATTGGTTTTTATTACAGGCCGTTTTTCATGACTGCTGTTCGCTTTCCTTTGATGAGTTATGTTGAATGCCCGCTTTCAGCCCATTTTCAGGGATGTCGAGTGGTTGCGGAACCCGAATGGCTTAACGCTTACAGAAATTTACTAGATTTTTATGAACTGTGCAATTCAAGTTAATTTATTTAAACGGCAAACTTAAAATTTATTTATAAGAAATAAAATTTAAATTCGAATAAACATTCAAGTGGCTAGTTTTGTCCTCTGCAACATCATACCGTAGTGCCAGCACAATTTAAGAACAACTATTGAAGCTGTGGTGCAAGGTAACCTTTTCAATCATTTAGGCTAAATCATTACCTACTTTACACTACTTTGGTCTCCACCTACTTCTTGTTCATCCAGGTTGCCTGAAAGAGATCGCGGATAGCGATAAGACCGCCGATTGTAGGTACAGCGTATAGTTTTAGGTTTTTAGTTTTTAAGTTTTACATATCATATCTGGTATACAATAAAGTTTATTTATTATTATTACCTAGCATGCTGATACAAATACTCATTCGTCATACCAAAATACCGCTCACTTTGTACATAGAAATGAAATAAAATAAATATATATTTATTCCATAGACTTCACAAAGCACTTAAAATAGTCATACAATAATAATTCTACTCTAAATTCGCACATCTCAAGAGTTTACATCTTACAATGTTTATATTTCAAGAGTAACCAAAATGTACCCATAATGTTACGTACATAATATTCTGATAAAATATCGCGTTTAAAAAAAATCAATGTAACAAAAATAAATCAAGGGCCGGACACGGAACGGTCAAAACAAATATCTTTATTAAAAACCTTTGTTTTGCAATTAGGGGGCGCCCCCACTCCGAATCATTAGCGTAATAGCATTAATGGATACACAAATAGAGATGGCGGAAGTCGATGCCAAAAAAACGGTACTTTTCAAAAGGTAGGCATTCTTATGGGGAAATGCAGTAATTTTAACCGTAGGGAAAAATACTCAAAATAATATTGTCAGCCGATTTTTTTTTAATTTCACGAAAATCAATAAAACAACAAATCTATAATATCTAACAAATAATAAAATGACATGACTTTTAAAACGTGTAATTTAAATGTGCTTCTTTATATTATCATATATTTAGACTACAAGGCGATAAGGGTCGACACATGATGCAAGTAGAGCCGCGGGTGGAAGCTTGTACGTGTATTAGGATGCCATTAATTAATATATAATTATCAATAATCACTTCAATAAGAATGTATCTTGGAGAACTAGTTCTTTTGATATCTTAGTCGTTTTTACAATGAACATTTTTTTTAATATTTGTGTCTTTTAGAGTTGATAAAAAAAATTACATGCACTTCTCTTGGGATTCTAAGTACAATTTATCTATTATTAAAACCGACGTGAGGTTAATACAAGAGGTTACTCACGTTCGATTAATCGTCCAGTTGATGAATCGACATTAGGTATCTCATAGGTAAGCGTGCTCCACCGTAGACCGCATCATCCACTTACCATCAGGTGAGATCGTGGTCAAACGCGTGCCTATCCACCATAAAAAAATAATAATTACGTAATAGATTCTAAACTAGTCGGCATATTCCGGCTAAAATAACGTGAATAACCCGTATTCTGAATAATAATACAATTTATCTATTAAAATCGTGTTTATAAAAGATATCATTTTTTATTAAGTAACGTAGTTTAAAAAAAACAGGTATTTTAATCTTTATCGATAATTTTATCTCAGCCATGATAATCCAACGTGTTGCTAAGCAAAAAATCGCTATCGTGAAAATTTCCTACGAAAAGAAAGGACGCGATAATTCCTGGTAATGAATATTTAATTATTGTTTTTTTGCGTTTTATCGTAAATTTAACGTAATTATTTTATTGTTTTACACGTTTTTGTACTTCGTCTGAGATTAGCTTTACTTTGTTAACGCTTTTTTTCTTAAATGAGAATTTAATGTAATGTCCGCCTCGAAGTTTCTGTTGCCCTGGTATTAAACTTTTTGCTGAGAGAATAATTGTATTTTATTTTTCTGTTTCTTAGTTGATGTTTTTAATTTATATTCTGTTATGCAGTTTTGTATGCTTAGGAATTTTAAATGATGTTTCTCTTGGGAATGGTTAGTTTAGATTAAGATTGAATAATGTTCTCTATTTTATTTTCTTTTTATCAACAAGTCATTTAAGACTACGTGATTTGTTAAGGGATTTTAATAAATAGCAAACGTATATAGAATCAGAAATAAGTAAGTATATGCTATGTTTTACTGAAGGATGTACAGTGTAGAAAATATTTTTTTATAGATTCTATATATATTCTATATAAATCATAGAGACACGGGATGAGCCTAACGCCATCTCTCGAGAACAGTTCAACTCTGTATTGCTGCTAAGAATTAACACACGAAAAAAAGACGAGAACCCGAGATATAACGATCAGTAGTGACATACAACCACTAGACCGACAAAGGTTAAGTTAAACAAAAATATTCTCTAAATTCGTTCTTCGCTAACTGTGCCAAAAATTACACGCTCATCCAATTTCCTCTGGAAAGTTAACAACAATTTTTCAGCCCAACTTGGAAAGCAATTACTAAATAAATTAGTAATCTAACCGTGCGTTAACAAAGTTAGCTGTTGGTAAACTATTGCCAACAGCTAAACAATTTAATTAGTCTCTCGGCGCACGACAACTTGTCGATGCCACGTAACTACTAGTGACTTTGTTTGACTACTGTTTTGTGGGAACAAAAGAGTGAGGAAGCGGAGCAACTGTTAATATAAAATTATTAATTTGTTTCATAAACGGGTGTTGAGTTCGGATTGGTTGTGTGGATTTACGGATGGGCGATATGTGTATATTATTATGTGGATACTGTTTTCGTGTCTAGGAGAGTAAGTTAAGAGTTTCGTATCTTTTTTTTCTAATATATTTCTATTCGTATAACAAAATTGTTAATTTACCATGTCTCATTGAAGATATTTAAGAAAAATAGTACTAGGCCACGTAATAACAGCAGTGGAAGCCAAAAATTCTATTTTTAGATTTTTCGTCTGTCTGTCTGTCTCTTCGTGCGCGCGTACGCAAAAGCTATTGCAGAATATTGGATGCGGTTTTCACAGTTGTATAAATAGAAGTCTAAGTTAAGAACTGGTATATGTTTCATTTTTGTATTTGACCCCCGAGAGATTGAATTAAGGGTTGTAGTGAAGTTTATATGCAATTTTCTGCACATAGGTTCTTTTTATTAAGTTAATGAACTATAATATAGATTTTGGATTTTTTTTATTTAGGAAGCAAAGAAATGGTTGAACTTTTATTACGAAAATTAATCTAAAATAAACTCACTACGACTGTAATGAGTTTTAAGATACATTTATTGGACATGCAACTTCATAAATTTGAAGTAGAAAGTGTATGAGGGAAATATCTCAATTTTACAGGAAATGGCATAAAAATATAGAATTCCATGCGGATGAAGTCGCGGGCAATAACAAATACTTCCATCAAAATCCCATTGTTATCTATTTTTTGATTTACAATTGAGCTGAAAACTTGCACGTGTAAGTTTACTGCGTGACAATGCAATATTATGACATTGAGCTTGATGATGGCGATAATGATTAACTTTGTAATGAAATGACATAATCCTATTGAGTTTGGGCTTGTTTAACTCATCTTATGGCAGCACTAACATAGTTAAAGGCCAACGCCAACAATGCTGCGAAAATGTAAAAAAGTGTTTAATGACGAGCTTTACTGTCCTATTTTTTCGTAATTAGGTATCTACACATTTCTTATACTGGCACGCGAAAATAAAATGATGATAAAAATAACTTTTAACGATCACATGCTTGAACCACTCGAGTGCATTCTCAGAATCTTCATCTTCAATATAAAGTATCTTGTTAGTTTTATTTTCAGCTAATAAACGAAAACAGTCTAGACACCTAGACACAATCAAATAAATACACGTACGCTCAGCCACACTCCGAGCTATACACTTCCAGTGTAAGCTGGTCTCGAAATATAATATATAAATAATATATATAAAATATAAAAGACGACCGGATGGCGGAGTGGGTAGTGCACCTGCCTGCTACGCCGAGGTCGCGGGTTCGATTCCCGCTTAAGACAAATCTTTGTGTGCATGAATATGGGGGTTTGTCCTAGTCTGGGTGTTTCTATGTATAATAAGTACGTATTTACAAAAGAGAAGTGTATATGTATTAGTATCAGTTATTCTAGTACCCATAGTTCAAGCTCTGCTTAGTTTGGGACTAGATGGCGTTGTGTTTAAGTTGGGAGATACCTATATATATTAAAATGCGAGATCACCTTATACTGGAAATGTAAAGTTTGATGTGAACGGTACTACAACGTTGAATAAAATGAACTGAACAATTCTTACATTCGAAATGTATTGTGCTCTATTCAGGTTCATTGTGTATTGGATCTTAATGGCGCACTTACAGTATGGCGGTTGAGTAACAGAATAAAATCACTGCAGTCTCCCTAGAGGGGAAAACAGAGGTGTTTTACACTGATACAAATGTTAGAGCTGAATTTGGAAGCGGTTGTGGTGTAATGAATAGGGAAGATTAGGTGGAAGCTAAGAGTGCATGGTTAGTGTAGTGGATAAAGCGGTCGCTTCGCCGCTTTCAACTGCGATGGTGTTGTGGGTTCGATCCCCACACGAGACAAATCTTTGTGTGATCCGCAATGATTTGTTCTGACTCTGAGTGTGCTTTGTGTGTGTGAAATGTATGTTTGTTAACAACCCGCAACTCAGAAGTTATTCCTAATAAAAGCGTAATTTAAATTTCTCCCTAAATCTTTTTACTTGGATTAGCTTAAGAGGGTTATTTCTATTTTTATTTTTATAAAATTATATTTACTCTATCTGCTATGTTTTCTCGGTTAAGTCACAGTATAAAGATAGTTGAAGTTTAATGAACAATATTTTTTTGTTATTGACATACCACGACAAACTAATACTGTGATAAATTAGAATGGCATTTTACTGTTTATTTTAAGTTGAAAAATAAAACAGCTTAATATGTTTTAAAACTTTCGTGATCATTTTCAAAGTTTCGAAATGACTTGCATCATTCGTGATGACTAGACTGGTGAAGCTCAGAATCGTCTCTGTGAAGCGTAACCCGTTGTCTAGTTTAAAAAAAAAACATCTTGAATTTTTCAGTTGAGATCTAAACGTGAGTATCGAAATAAAAGGCAGGTGAAGCAAAATTCCGTTGCTCATTAAAAGCAATAACGTATCTGCTATCTCATTCTTATCTATAATCACTGCAGTAAAACCACAATGTATCGCATTTATTCGAACAGAAAACAAAGTCTAGACGAAACATATTAAACCTTCTTTATCGTCATTATCGATGTAAAATGGCGGATAATAGACGTATTCTAGTGATCGGTTGTTGGTGCGGTTTCAGAATGATTCAGATTTTATTTTTGGTTGTTTTACTTGCAGCAAGACTGTATTACATCTATATTTCACCTACGTTTAGTTCATTATGTAAAAAGAACTGAGCCAATCGCTATCTACTGGGCACCAAATCAAGACCCGGTACCGATAATGCCGATGTGCCTACAAAACAAGTAACACTTCTACCTGCCATGTTTTTTTTTTTTTAAGAATCACGCCCTCACTAGGAATAACTGCTGGGACGCGGGAGTGTTCACAAACATACATTTCACACACACAGACCTCACTGTTTAACTTCAGGCATAATAGTCATAGTACAGCTACAATACAAATCACTACAGTGCTTTAAATCGAATAGCAAGCGGAGTCTAGACGAAACATATAAAACCTCCTTTATTGTCATTATCGACGCAAGCTATCGATGTAAAATGGCGGATAAATCGACGTATTCAAGTGATCGGCTGTTATGCAGTATTCACACGGCAAAATCTATATTTTTACAGAATAGGACGGTCTGGCATTGTATGACTTTCCCGTGCAATGCGAGACCTGCTTAAATAGCGTGTGTACTCGATCAATTGCGATGTTACGAGCTGTTATTATAGATGATGCCCCAGTTGAGGACGTCAAGCCGAAATCGAAATTGAGTTAGTTATTTATTTATTTAAGTTATCTTATTTATATATTTATAGTTTATGAAAGTTATCAGAAAAATATGCCACGTTCCATATTTGAAAAACTATGAGTATTTTATAAAAATCGTGTAAATGTACATACTGCGACGGACTTTTTGCTCCTATTTACTATTTACTTCTATTAATTATTTTTTAGGTTATGTTTGTGCTTCGCTCAAATGTTTTCAAACCAGATCTGATTTTAAAAGATTTGATTTGATTTGCCCAACCAAAGATTCAAAGTTAATTCAAAGTCAAGCTTTGACTGATCGTAATGGAAAAAAAATGTACAAGTCGACGTAGGCAAGTAGCATCAAAAGTTGCCGCATTTAATCAGAATTCCATAATGGTATAACACTAATTAATTTATTTCTTGAATTGTTGACACAATTTTTTTTTATAAATTCCTGAATTATAAACCATTTGTAGTGTATTTCGGTACATAATGTTGTAAATTTCGTAGGGTTTCTGTCTTCTTATACCTAATTGTTAAAATATGGAACTTGGAATTTTTTAGATGTTTTTATTATTACTATCATAACTACCCTTTTACCCGATTTCGGTTTGACGTCCTAAACTAGAACATTCTGTATACAGTAATTTTAGAAGATTATTGTTTTTTTGTTACTCTCTGGTATTATTACAATTTACGTTGGTTTAATTGAGGACAAGACTTTACTAAAAAGTATATTATTATATTGCTAAATTTTAAAAAAAAAATGTCTCCAAAGTTGCTAGATCATAGTCCTAAAATAAGGCCATAGTCTAAAATAAGGTTAAGTAGGTACCTATTGTTTTACCTATTGTATGTTACCCATTGTACGACTTTTTAAGACTAAAGAGAGCCTTAAATTGGCAATTAAACGAAGAAAATAAACGAACGATTTTGTTCCAGTAGGCTTTTTAATCGCCTTATCACATAAATTAAAGCTACACAAACTGTAAATACCAATAGATATTTTGCGGATTTCTAGTGTGTGTATGCTTTTTACCACATGGTGATATAAAGATTATTGTTTGTATATGGTAGATCAGTAAGGCTTAGGATGTGATTTGGTATTGTTTACGAGTGATTTTATTTGCAACAAAAAAAAAAGATCTATGTATTGTATAATAAAGACTACACAAGAAAATCAATCTATTTTTCACCTACTGGACTATACAAATCGTTAGAATATAAAATTTCTCACACACATCATTAAGTCAACATACGTCAATAGCACACATAATTTTATAATACTAGATGTAAACACACAGATCTATTTACCCACACATACAAGCCGTGGATATAACGCAAGCTACGCTTAACATTACCTTTGCTTAGTGGACCGAAACGCTGGAGTCGACAAACACTGCGCTAGGAGCCAACACTGGCAAATATTTGAGTGATTGCCTATATATAGAAGGATTTGCTGGTTCAGCCTTTCATGTTTCGCTAATACTGGTATTGACGAGGGCCAATATCCATGTTTCAATGTTTTCAGTGAATGCGGAACGATGCGATATTTTGTGGATCTCTATTGTGAGTTCTATCTATCAAATGTTGATGCGAAGATTGTTTGACGAATATGATTGGCTGGATTTGGTAGTTCGGTTTGGAGAGATTTAAGACTTAGGGTGCGAATTTTGTGAAAATGTGTGATCTTGTTTGATACAAGAAAAGTAGTGTTTTTATTGGTTTGTTTGAAATAACCGGAGTAAAAAGGTTAGAGCAGAGGATCAAAATATAACACAGAAACTTTTCTGCAATATCATTTTGCCTGAAACCGTATTGAATGTAGTTCCATTTTGACACTCTAAAATGATACGACTCTGTAGAAATAAATTTCGAAATTAATGATCTCTTATTTATACATTAAATTTACTTTTACTTGGTTTAAAAAGAATTCATATGCTAAGTTATTACAACGTGAATAAATAAATACTGTATGTGATTGAACAAATAAAATGTATTATGTTAGATAAAAATAGTCCTACACACTTAATTTCAAAAGCAAACAATTTCTCTCCGATAAATCGAATATTTCCAAGATTTCAGTTCGTACGATCGCTGTACAAACACTAGTCCGCCATGAAACCTTTAAGAACATCCAGCATCAGCCACATAATTATGTTTACAATGAATTTTTTGCATCTTTCATACATTTGCCAAGATGCATCGTAGCAGAAAACTCTTGGTAAATTGCAGTGCAAGTCGGCAGCCACAAATATTTGAATTGTAGAGTGGGATTGGTTTGCCTTCTACGTATTCAAGCGCTGTTTACATCGAGAAATAAAAATTCTTTACGATTCACAACCCGCGAGTAGAAATTCTGAATCTCAAAGAACTTTTCATGGATAATATTGGCTTGATTTGTTTGAAAGAAGGTAATTTTCTGATATATTTTTATTAGGCAGGTCCAGGCTCTTTGAATTGGTACATTTATGCAGTTTGAAGTTTTAGAAATAAGAAGCAATATTTTAGGTGTGTTTGTTATTTTTGTAATGTTCTAATAGGAATAGGGTTTGTAGGATAGGGGAATAGAGAAGACGAAGAAGTTGTTACGAAACTTATGTGAATGAATCTAATTAAAGCGGCAGTGGCGCAATTGAAAAGGTATTGGTCTTTTCTGTCCATTACACCACGGACGTGAACTTTCTCAAAACACAAGCGCATTAAGCTTAGCTGTAGAGGGTTGACAAGAATACTAGTAATTTGCTTTTGCAAATTTCGAGTAAGCTTTTAAAAAAAAAAATGTACCTCCTCTACCTACGAGTTTATATTTTTACGCTTATATAATCAGCAATTCCAATGCACAATTTAAATTCTTGCAATGTTATGAAGAACCAAATATCACGTACTTAACTAACAATGACATCCCATTCATTGAAGACTGGATGGTGAAGTGGTAAGTTCACCTGCCTGCGACGCAGAGGTCGCGGGTTCGATTCCCGCTCAAGACAAATCTTTGTGTGGATTAACATGGAGGTTTGTCTTGGTCTGGGTATTTCTATATATAATAAGTATGTATTTACAAAGAAAGGTATATATGTATTAGAATCAGTTATTCTAGTACCCATAGGTCACGCTCTGTTGCGTGATATTTATGTATTTATTAGTTATTAAAACTGACGTGAGTTTGTAACATTATTCAAATGATGAAATACGGGTGTTACTCACGTAATGTTGGTCTATTTAGTTGACCGCGGTTTCACCTATACTTGCCTGAGTTGCAGCCAGTCTTGCAAGCAGCAGTGTAGGACTGGCTGCGACTCAGGCGCGACGTATCGCGCTCTCTTAAAAACGCCTAAAAGTATAGGCGAAACCGCGGTCGACTAAATAGACCAACATTACGTGAGTAGCACCCGCATTTCAAAATTTGAATAATATTTATAAGTTCGTTTAAGAAATTAAATGATCGTCTAGGTATATCACATGGAAACGGATAATTTGAAAACCCCGCAAACGTATTTCACGAGAAGTATTGGATGGAATTGAATGAATGAAGGTAATTTTGTAGTACATTTAGGTTTGGCGGGTTCAGACAAGCCGTAATGGTGTTTATTGAGCCGTGGTGAGCTAAAAGCTTTTCTCATTAATATCCGGATTCGTTTCAAATTTATTAGTAAATGCAATGGATTTGAATTCAGTTTTTTATGTGTATGAATGGATAAATATTTTGATGATGAGTTAGCTATAGTAATCTAGCTTGGTTAGGTCTATGATGAAGAATGGAGTTTGAATTGGTAGAAAGTAAAAATAGTATTCTAACTATTGTTTTCAAAATAATATAATAATATATCAGCAGTTGGTCTCAGAGTGCCTAAAAAATGCTTGAGGGTGTCTGAAGTCTACCAATCCGCACTTGGCCAGCGTGGTGGACTATGGCCTAACCATTTTCATCATGAGACCCAAGCCCAGCAGTGGGACATGTCTTAAATACAGGGCTACTATTGTTATTTTATTTATTATATTTATTAGTATCAGTTATCCGGGTTCCCTCTTTAGTACAAGCTCTGCTTAGTTTGGATTAGATGGCATTGTGTGTCTGTTGTGTAATATTTATTTATTTAATAAAATAAAATTAAATTTAGATACATTGCATTGAGCATCTTGGGCCACTGTACAATCTATACATATTATTGAGTTTTATGAAAAAGAACTATTTTTCTTAAAAAATTTGATACGGTACTAAAAATATCTGGAATACCTTCAAAAATAAAATGACGAATAAAAATATATTCGGCACAATGTAGGCCATTGTCCGAATGGTATTTCCAGTCGTATTTAATTGACCCTTTGGGATTTCCATAGTGACGAGGGGCATATTCACTGTCATCATTACTCGATAGCATCGATTTATATCTGAAATGTGTTGGACAAAATTCTCAATAAAAATTGTTTTTAAATAATTAATAATTACATCTTATGTGTGGTTATTTAAAGGTATTAAACATACTTATCGAGACCTAGATTTTGCCTAATTTAACAAAGAAAAAACCACAACTGGTGTGAAACTGCAGGAGAAAGAGAGGACTGGAAACGCAGGCTAACGAAAAACAATCGCTTCAACGATACAATTTAATGAATTGCACTTATTCTTCTGAATATAATAAGTAAAAGAAGAGTACTCCTTTTACTTATATATTTCGGGTAATATTTAGCGTGCTTCTTTGTTTATGTTATTCTAACCCTGGACAACATATTTACGTAATTATATCGTGGTATAGACAGTATATTTCGTTGGTTAAAACCAAGTTGCTCTTACTAAAATAATCACAAGAAATATTCTAACCAGGAATTAAACCTCAAATAGCGCCATCGTCATTTTTTAGTGTAACCAAAAAGATAAACACGGAACCCTATTACTAATACTTCACCGTCCGTCTACCACCAGGCTCTATTTCATGATCAACTATAGCTGGATAGTTGAAATTTTCAGATGACAGATGACGTAAAACTGTTGCCGCTATAACAGCAAAAACTAAAACCAAATAAAATAAATATTCAAGGGCCAAATAAAACGTGATTTTTTTGCTCCATTTGCTTCAACTTGCTTGTTTCGATTCAGCTTGATATTTATAACGGTAACAGGTAGACGCTTGAAATATTACTAAAATGTTTAGTAATGTATATTTAATTTGACAATAAATAATTAAATTAAAATAAAATCAATATTTAACAATCGATATAACAGACATAATTATTTTGCTGTTTTTAATAGATACCTACTGCTACCGAACCGCAAGTCCGACTCGCACTTGGCCGATTTATTTTCAGTTTAAACGTTGAAATTAGATAGTTACCTACTAATCAGGCAATACTTTTTTTTAAAGTCTATCTTACCTCCAGCCCCATCTCTCGTCCCGAGGACCGACGCTATCTGCGGCCGCTCCTCATTGATGACCAGCTCAGCCTGCTCACTATACACTGAGTGCACTGTGGAGATGCAGGTCAACCTAAGTTGGCCACGCTCGAAGCTGTCCGGCCGGACCATGAAGGAGAGCTGGCTTATTGAGGCCACCTGGAACACAAGAAGAAAGTGAGTTGATAGTGGCAACGGTAAAAGAGGGTTTTTCCACCTTAGTAAATTATTAAATTACAACAAACTAATAGAATAGAGATAGTCACGTAATTACGTAACATACAGTTGGGAAATTTTCTTTGTCCTGGCAAGAGGCGACCGTAGCTTAGTGGTTTAAAGAGGCTGCCCGGTATGCAGATGTCGCAGGTTCAAATCTTGCCCGTCCCGTAACTGTTTCTTAGTATAGATTAATAGAAAACCAAAAGTAAGGCTACCCGCACACCTAAAATATTATTGTCAATATTTTACACTTTGCCTGGTTTTTGTGGTTCTTTTTTTGTCAAATCAGATAATATTGCCAGAGTCCCTATAACACACAGATCAAGAGGCCATTACACCACGGACGTAAAACTTCCTCCTAACTCAAGTGAATAATAATAATTAAGCTTCGCTAGAGAAGGTTAACAGGAATACTAGTAAATTTTATTTGCAAATTTGGGTACTAGTATTTGAATTTGCAAAAGATGTACCTAACCAAAATCTTTAAAATAGGAAGTCAAGTATTATTCTATATTATGTCATCTTGATAACATTCTGATACAATTTTCTGAATGACACACATACCTTATTTGACGTTTCAGGTGTAGGCATAGGATCCGTGGCGTCTTCATCCATGGAACTGTCGTGATGTCTCGGAGACGGTAACACAACCGTATCTTGACTTGGTAATAGCTCACCATCCTGAAAAAATACAGGGTAAAGAAAATGATCTTCGTCTACATTTTTAATAATTTGTGTGTGTTTGAGATCATTTATTATTTGTAAATACATGGGATGCCTTTGAATTTATTCACAATTCTTATGAGATTTTGACCAACATAGCTTAAAAAGAACTTAGAAGTAATAGAACATAATTATGACATTATTCGCAGGGGATCATCAATATAATTTTGCCATATAGTAAGCTATTTAATAAAGTAGTAGTTGAGTGCACGGTTAGTGTAGCGTAATCTTTGTGTGATCCGCAAAGATTTGTTCTGCCTCTGGGTGTGCTTTGTGTGTGTGAAGTGTATGTTTGTGAACACAGGAGTTATTACAAGTGCGGGCGTCGTTTTTTTTAAAAAAAAACTACACAAAAATAACATTGTTAATTCATTAATCATTGGAAATTAAGTTGGACCTTACAAATAACTAATTTGACCCGCTTATTATTTGTAAAGCTTAAATATCAATACAAATTCACACACAATAGGCCAAACTAATTGGCACTTCGATCAAAATGTTGCTGAACTGTATTTTGTTTAAAGAACCTTTGCCGAAACAACGCTTTCTCTTCATAATGAATATGTTCACGACACCGAAACGATTGGGAGCCTGAACCACTCTATGACGTCATTAATCAATGTCGAAAACCAATTAGAGAATATTCACAGAACATTTTGTGGTAAAAATTTGAATATTTGAATCTTCTCAACTTACGAGGTAACAATCAAAAGTGTACTGCAAGTATACAAACATAATCTGAATAAAATTATAATTTTGTACCCATTTTTATGGAAATGTCATTTCTACAACACTAAAATGCACGTTTGTTCGAGCCAATTATGTTTTTTTTTTAGTTTTCTATGGAAATTCCCACGAAAAAACAAATATTTTATATATTGAATTGTAGATATAATAATGTCTATAAAAATACATAAAGACTTAATAATATAAAACTACAACCCGATTGTATGAGATACGAATGTATAATAATAAGCGGATTCTGTCCTTAAAATTCTCGTTATTTTAGGTTTATTCGATAAATTATCAGGGTCATTGAATAAAATAGAAGCTCTTGGAATACCGATAAGGGATCAAATTGGTCTAACTACAGATCTGATGAACGTGGATGAAATTCAATAAAGGTGTCAATTATTACAAGCTGGATTAGGTTTTCAATAACTTGATTTAAAATAAAATGGTTAAAGGAATTTTATAGTTTATATAAGAGGAGTTAGCACAGCCACGTAGTATTTTAACTGTCCATTATTATTATAACTATCCAAAGTTATCACTGTCTATCTATAAGTGTGATATATTTTTACATCGAAACAATACGAAATATGTAGTTGAAATTTAAATTGAAGATTTTTAGAATAAACAAACAACTTTTGTTTGCTTGAAAAAAATATACCAAAATGTTTTCTAGTTTATTTAAAATTCTGAATAATGATCTAGAAAATGTAATATGTAGTTATTTTGAAAAAAAAACTTGGGTTGTAAGAACTATGGACTTGAAAATATTTTTTTTTCGAAAGAAGGACTATGGCTTTTGTTTGTAATTTGTAAAATAGACACATAATGACTGATGATGGATAGCAAAGCATGAACTAAAACAATGTTATTTAATCTTTTATAGCATGTTTTTATTTTCTTTCACCTCATAAAATAATAAGATTCCTAGCCGATTTCGGCTACGAGCGACTAGGCTACTGTGGGATATTTATTTTACGAGCATGGATGTTTTGCTCTTAGATGACAAATGTACCCATTTTAAATACACGCGGTAAATACACGTGAACACTGCGGACACGATAGGGCACCATTGAGATAATTAAATGTTATATTTGAAGGTGTTTTCAGTTGGTCTCGTTTTTTTTACCTCATAAATAATTACTTGAAAACTTTTGAAAATATATGACGACATTATTTAATAATTTCAAATTTAAAATTATATTCTTTAGATGTTCAAAGGAGTTGTTGATAGCAAGTGTTTAATTAGTATGTGCTTCAAACTTATAATTAAACGATTAAATTGAGACATTGCTCTTATTCTAAACAGGACGAAAAGGTGACTCTGATATAGGTACAAGGACAATCAATTAAATACTTGATAACGTAATTATTTATGCAGTGAAGTGGACGTGGCACACTGGATAAGGCATCAATCCTACGCTCAAGAGGTATTGGGTTCGAGTCCTAGCCATTACCAAGACCAGACTGCCTCCTTACACAAGTTAAAATAAGCATAGCTGGAGGGGGTTAACAAGAATACTTATAATTGGTTTCTGCAAATTACTAGAAAGCTTTTATAAATATTAATAAATATTTTGTACAAAGTTTTTGATCATGTTGTAGTTTTAACGGAGGAAATCACAATAATATTTTATTATTATGATTGTGATTTATAAAACAATGTAGTTGAATTTTAAAAAAAGTTGTTTTTAATTTTGATATTTCAATTTAGCTTATTTGACGACCGGATGGCGGAGTGGGTAGTGTACCTGCCTGCGACGCCGAGGTCGTGGGTTCGATTCCCACTTAAGACAAATCTTTGTGTGCATGAACATGGGGGTTTGTCTTAATCTGGGTGTTTCTAGGTATAATAAGTATGTATTTACAAAAGAAAAGTATATATGTATTAGTATCAGTTATTCTAGTACCCATAGTACAAGCTCTGCTTAGTTTGGGACTAGAAGGTGTTGTGTGAGTTGTGAAATATTTATTTATTTATTTAATTTATAAAATAAACAGCATTTTGACTTCAAATTAAGACCACGTCTGATAGGAGTTTTGAAATGAAAAACTTGTTCATGAAGGAATACGCAGAATTTATTATTTTGATTCCCGGAAGACAACTCAATTTAAAAAGGTGTATCATATTTCTCCTATAAATTAACCAAAAAATATACCTGGCTTTTTGAAACAACTTCGTAACGAAACTGTTTCCTTGAATAGAAACACGAATTCGAATGCTTATTCGTTCGAATCTGAAATCGAGTAATATCATAACATTTTTTTTTTAATTAGGATGCATTATAAAAAACAAATCAAACATTTTTATAACACAATGGTGTCATTTAATAGCACTGTAATATTATAAAGAGGAAACATTTGATTGTTTTTTTGAATGTTTGTTTGTGTTACAATATAACTTAGACACAACTAGGCAAATTTTTCACCATAAGAAGGTTTGATTATTCCTGATTAACAAATATATTTTAACCAAAAGCAGTTAAGGGGAAACAATTGCTCGTTTGATTTCCATACACAGCAAAATTGGTTTTATTTTAATATCATTGCGTTTTAATTTATTATTATTGACAAATCATATCTAAAACACTAGTGTAGGTACACTAAAATGCATGTCTGTTTGAGCCCATTTTTCCAAAAACAATATTTTAATTTTTCAGTTTGTGTGTAATTCTATTAATGATCAAAACAATTTATACAAAATGGCCATGAATAAACATGCATTTTAGTGTTTTAGATATGATAGACTATAATAAAATTTGAGAACTTAATATTATTAAATCTTAAGCCAACATTACGTAGTATCAAAACACGGCGTCTACACGTAGCACCGCAGGAAACTTACTTTCATTTAAAATTTATGCCAGAACGTAAAAGAGTCTCCTATGCCAATTTAACAAAGTTATCGGTATTCTACACACGATATAGAGGGATATAAAATCAATTCTGTACCGCAAAAAGACCCGGCTCCCGTAGCCTACCACAATTATTTTGCTGAATATTTCGGTAACCGCTTTTAAAAGCAAATTCAGGCGCGTATTTTTTTAATATTTGGAATATAATTTATTTGAGCTAAAAGGAGAGGCTGAATTTAATAGCGATTGCTTGGTTTGTGTATGTATGCCTGTATTGAATTTAATTGTTGAAAGGGGTATGTTTGTGTTTTTAAAGTTTTTTATTAATAAATCCATTTACAAACTTTTTTATTTCTATTTTTTCTTATTTTTTACATTTTAAAATGCAAAAAGATAAGAAAAAATAGAAATAAAAAAAGTTTGTAAATGGATTATTAATAAAAAACTTTAAAAACACAAACATACCCCTTTCAACAATTAAATTCAATACAGGCATACATACACAAACCAAGCAATCGCGCAAAAAAACATTTATTTCACAGACACACTCTGGACAACACAGTTGAAAACAAAAACAAACAAACAATCAAAGAAAAAAACAAATAAAATAAAAAATAAAAAAGAACATAACAAAAAATAGTACCTAGTATCTAAATCTAACTTAACAAAACAAATTATCAAAAAAAAAAAAAAAATTAAATTAGAAAATAAAAAGAATAAACGGATTTTTCTCGATTGCCTGTCACATCAGTCAGCTGTCCCGAGTGTCACCGCGAAAACGGGATGTCGCTCAGCGTTGTGCTGTAAAGCGCTTACATTGCTGCAAGACGCTTTACAGCGCTGGTATTCTGCGACACCCCTGCTGACGCCAGACGTCTAACAAAACAGATAAACATAAATATATAAATCTAGAATAAATAAAACATTTAATAAAATATAGTGAATAAACATAAATGTATACAATATGAAGAAATATTTATAAATACATTGACACTATTCCTTTGCCATTGAGCCGGCAACAACAGCGACACTCGTGACGCACGCGCAGGCAGCTCACCTATCGACCAATCAGCGTGAGCGCTACTGTCAAAGACGAACCACAAATTCAACTACATTGTTTTATAAATCACAATCATAATAATAAAATATTATTGTGATTTCCTCCGTTAAAACTACAACATGATCAAAAACTTTGTACAAAATATTTATTAATATTTATAAAAGCTTTCTAGTAATTTGCAGAAACCAATTATAAGTATTCTTGTTAACCCCCTCCAGCTATGCTTATTTTAACTTGTGTAAGGAGGCAGTCTGGTCTTGGTTGTGTTTTTAAAGTTTTTTATTAATAATCCATTTACAAACTTTTTTATTTCTATTTTTTCTTATTTTTTACATTTTAAAATGCAAAAAGAAAAAAAGTAAATATAAATCCATAAAAAAAGGTTTTAAAATATAAACCTTTTAAAGCGTTGCCATTTGGTTGTCAGGATACAAATACAGAAATAAATAAGTACGTTAAAGAAATAGGATCCTTGGTATTGTAAATATCTTAGCAGAAGAACACATACTTCAAAAATAATTGCTGAACTCAATTTTATTTAAAAAAAGAACGCATTAAAATCAAATCACCCGCTGAACTATGGTGCTACAGACGTACATCATTCAACATTCACACGATAGATGGTATTAGAGGAAAAAATAGAAGTCGGTGTTAAGATTCTCCACCGACCAATGACCTGACTGAAGTTTCATGAAATAGATGTTCGCTCTCAATACAACAAGTGCAGTTTCATTGGTCACCTGAAATATTCTAGAACGTGTGCCTGTCTCTGATTGGATACTGGATCTGTACACAGACAGAAACGCTCAAACTTAGCACAAGCCCTTATTGTATCGGAGGTTGAAAGGAAAAATAAACTTACTTGTATTGTATCAACAAAAGGGCCAAAAGCCTTCCAAGGACTAAATATAATGTTGTTATGCTCATCTCCTGGTGCTGGTGTACTTCGATGATGGTGGGGAGCGTCGATCGACACCACAGGACTTGGAAGGATCCTCTGCTGGATTATTGGCTTGCCTTGGATCTGGAAGAGAAGGAATTAACTTCTGTCAGTTATTTTGCTAATAACCTCACTTGAATTTAAGTAGCTCTTGGGTAAGTTGATGTCATGAGGACCAATCGCTAGCCGGGTTAAGCAATTCTTATCTTAATATCTAGGCGAAGGAGCGGCGCGGCAGCGGGGTAAGAATAAGTAAATAAGGCAAAATAGGCACCCGGTTTTCTATGAAAATATTTTACAGCGCCGCATCGATAAATCAGGTAAGGTCCTAAGATACAATAAAATTTACCTTAAGCAGTAAATGATATAGACGTGAATTTCAAATTAAAGTCGGTACTTCGTTTTTTTCCGGTAATAAAAACTTTTTTATGGATCAAAGAACAACATTGTAGTCTAGAGTAGCAATTATGATTTCAAATTACCGTACAACTCTGTAAAAACTAGACTAGGTAATAAAAAATATATCTGCCATCTTTTCCTCAATTTCTAGCCGGTCCGTTAATTTAATTACTAGACTTTATGTAAACTATAACCTCGAAAGACGAAAGAAAAATTGGAGCAAACTCCGCTCTTTTTAATTAACTAGCCGGTTGACGCAACGGCCGAACAGTTTGCCTTTGCGCAGTTTAAAATTAAAACTTTTCAATAAGTAGTTACGAAGAATTAATTGGTCCCAACTTGTTATATACAGTTACTTGTAACTAGTAGGCAATGCTAATAGAACCGTTTTAATTATAATGTCAAACAGTCTGTGAAGTTTGACTTTGTTTAAAGAAGCTTTTCTGAATAAAATTATAATTACAGCATCAAATTAATTGTGTGCGTTGATTTGTTTGTACTTTACTTATTAATGATTTCTTTAATTTTGAAAATTAGCGTCCTATTTATTAATAGCGTCAAAAATTTGTAAATTGTCGTTGATTAATAAGTTAATATTTACAAAAGACTATACCTTGGTGGTGAATTGCAATATTACATTTTATTCATCGTGAAAAGAACTAGGATTATTGATAATTGTAGCTCTTCTTCTCAATGGAAATGAGATATCCAATGTATATGAGAAGATGGTCCTTTTTATGCAGAATAAAATGTAGCTAAGACTATAAAGTCTATGGTCATTGATATATGACTGCGTTAGTACTGGTCTTTAACCAGAACTAACGCAGTCATATATCAATGACTATTTACAATGGGCATGGTGACTGATCCATAGATAGTAAAACATAGAATACCTTATCAAAATATAGATCAACATAAGCCAAAGCAAGAATTTCTAGTTACATGCTATAAATCAAATTCATTTAATAATATAATCATTCAAAGTTTCATGGGCGAGTCAATTTTTGATTGTTATTTCTAATGTTTTTTTCTAATAAATTACCTACACAACTTTTGTAAAAATATTAAAATAATATGTCGCAGGAAGCTTATGTGATATCAAAGTAATTCTTTTTATATCGAGAAGTGTTTCAAATAAAAACGAAAATAAAAATTAGTCATAAGTCTTATTTGTCTCATTTTCTACATAATGAACCTTAAGATTTACAAAGCGGCTATTTTTATCAATATACCACACAAGGGAAAGCTAGTCTTACATATGCGGGTTTTCGCTGAGAAACTTAACACTAAGAGCTAAATCCTATTGACACGATGCAAGTTTTGAAATGTTATTCTTTATTGCTAGCTCTTTCTTTTTAATAGCGATAAACAAAGCAAACACGAGAATTGCTCTGTAAAACTTGCATCACGTAAATCGGCCTTTACTTTCACTTTTTTGTAACATTAATAAATACGACCTTTCAAAGTTGTAAACCTGATTTTGGTAATTACTAAATCACTATTTACCAAAATGTCATCAGTAAAACAAAGACATTTAATTAACTCCCTCTTTCAGGTCGGTGCGGCGGGCGGTATCGGTGGGTACCGCTAGTAATAGATGAGACTATCTTTTACCGTTGGATCTTGTTGACTTGTCAGTAATGCTACAGAGACTGATACTAAGTAGTTTTTGAGTTTATTGTTTGCATTAAACTCAGAAACAACTAAAAGGTTGTGGGTTGGCATGTGGGTTTGAACAATAAATAGAGTGTAAAACCAATAGAGTGATTCTTTAGAAAGGTTAAAGAATGTTTGTCAGTATACCACGCGGGCAAGGCTGCTGAATGTCGTGTTTTGGTTGGAAAACCCTTCCAGTCGTGCGCGAAGAAGTAAAAAAACAAACAAATAGCACACACTTGTTTTTCTGAAATATTAGTGTGATGACATGATAGAAATGCATATTTTTCATTTTAAATTGGTGTTTTAGAAGGGCTTCACCTGTTAGGTTTAGTTATATACAATTCTTTACATTTACCCGACCCGGGATCGAACCCTAGAACTCGCGGTGAATATAAACCCGCATACAGTAATCACTAGATCAACGAAGCATACTATATTTATGAGTCAAAATATTTATTTTTTAACCAATATCTATATAAAACCTTAATAGAGGCAAACAGAAACCCTTCAGTTCCGTAGCCAGTGATCAGTCACAGCAATAGATAGCGACGCTAGATACGTGCGATGATGGAGTGTTACATCGCTCATTGCGGACCGAGCTATGGCGATAGTGATGGCCTAGTATTTTGTCGATATAAATGTTATTAATTCTGAATGTTATCTAAAGTGAAATGAATCTGAACACTTTGAAAAGAATATTCCTCTATTTTAAAAAGAAACAAATCTGCATTCAAAGTTATTTAATTGTCTGGGTAATCAATTCTCAAATAGCTAAAAAAATATTAAAGTATACTTCAAAGGTACCAATTAATTGGTGGAGGCTATTGTTACAATATAATTTCTCTTAAAACTCTCTTCTCAACATGGTAGATTACTGTGCCAAGTTCCGTAGCCAGTGATCAGTCACAGCAATAGATAGCAGCGATAGAGGCGTGTGATGATGGAGTGTTACATCGCTCATTGCGGACCGAGCTATGGCGATAGTGATGGGCTTGTATTTTGCTTATAGTTTACTATCGATATACATAGTTTTGTTTCTCAACGACGTCTAAAGTATGAGTTATCTGAATACTTAATGATTTAACTTGAAAAATTATTTCCTCTATTTTTTTAAATAAACCAAAAATAAGTCAATTTCTCTTTAAACACTTATAAACATCGTAGATCACCCTTCCAAGCTTCCCAGTGATCAGTCTCAGCAATAGACATCGACAATAGAGACGTGCGATTATGGAGTGTTACAGGTATAGTCAAACATTTCGGCGCAGTCGTAAAATGCACTGTCTCAGCCACTTGTGTTTGGTTTACGCTTTACGTATACCTTGCTCTATATTAACAACAATAAATCAGGACAAGAGGGGGTCTGCAATCAAAAACATTTAAGTAAAAGACTGTTGCGCCCAACGTTACTTTAATGACGAACAAAAATATTGCAACGCCGTCGAGTTTCACAAAGATTTTTATGAACCAACAACAAGCAATCAAACCTAAATCCTTTATTCTTTTATAACTTTAATTCAAGCGTTTTTGTACGAAAAATCCGCAACAGATTGAATAAACCGTAAAAGAGGCAGCAAAACAAATACTTTCCGAAGTGTCGCAAAGTGCCGCATTTAATAAGCCCAATTTGATTTAACACCAATAAATTTTACCCCCATCAGAATCTGCTATAATTTATTAACACAATTCTATCGATAAACAATAAATCCATCACTATGTATTAAGCGAGCAATGTCGGGGTTTATTATGAGCGGAACTGTCATCGGATGCCTATTACGTTCAATTGCGTCATAAATTCCCGTTTCAAGGCCCAACTGCTATGAAACATTGCTTGTGATTCTGTTACACGGGAAAATTAATTAAACTATAATAATCTGCTTTTTTAGAGATCAGAAAAAAATAGTTTGGCGAAAAAAATCATAACGCGCTTGTTTAGGAATAGTTTGTTTTAATTTTACATAACATGTGGCAGAGGTGTACAGCACCCACACTTCACCTGTTAAGTTAAGGTCCATTATGATAGGAGGTGAGCCTATCGCCATTCGCCAGGCTCAATGTTAACTGCGTACGGTTATTGTGAATTTCCTGACGTGTTCACAAATAACTCTTTGCGAGGGGCTTTGCGCTGACCACTGCATACGATCATCGAGGCAGCTTTACTTTAATAATAGTGCAATTTAATAGGTTTCGGTGTCTTTCTTCTATAAATAAATTGAAACAATTTATTAATTTATTTATATAACTTTTAATTAAATCACTTTTAACATAATTAATTTGGTGGTAATTTTATTCTTTCTGACAGTGCAATAAAAACTGTTTTTCAGTCTTTTTATTTTCAACGCCTTTAATTCTACGAAGAAGCCAATTTATTCTCACCTAATAAAAATAAAAAGTACCACAAGATAAATAGATGTTAGAGGATATTGTGAGAATTAGATACGAATCTTGTCGTAGAAAACTTGTAGTAGTCCATTCTTCTTAGTACCTTGGGTTTATTTAATACTTCGTTTTTATACTTTATTTTAACAAACATTCACCCACAGCTTCTACAGAGTGGTATATCGTTTAAAAGTAGCCAGAGACTACCTGCTATCTCCATTTCTGTTTCATGCTTTCATCATATCCATTGTCCGAACAAATTTCCACGATCGGTTTAGTATTAATTTTTAATACAAATTAAACGTAGAACAAATAACATAAAATCAATTTTAAGTATGGATATTACCTAAGATTGATTCAGAACCTATTTTTATTAACTTTTTGAAAAACAAAAAAAAAGTACTGAACCTCATTAATGCTATAATATTTAGTCTATCCTAAAAAAACATCTATCTTTCAGAGCAAAAAAGGCTGAAAATCCCCTATTATTTGTAATCCTTTTGAGCTAGCCCAATTTACTGTGGATTAGCGAGATTGTTACGTACATTATGCTTTTAATTGGAAAAATGTTGTGATATAGCTTTTGTTTCATTTTGATCGAATTCTTTCGCTTAAGTTCTAATTCTATAAAAGGTTGAAAATAATTATTTTCTTGAACAAATAAAAAATACATCAACCGTATATTTTTTTTGAATAATATGCGATTGACTTATTTAAGAATGATACCATTCAGTGTAATGTCTTACTAAGTAGTTTATTAATATACGCTACTTTGAAATTATTATAATATGCAAAATACTACTAAATAAAAAAAATATTAGCCAAAGGTATTATTTAAATTTATATTAAACGTAATGATAATTTATGTTATACTTTCAATGACATGGTCAACCTTGTGAATTTTTTTCGTCCCAAAGATATATCTCTTGTTTTTCTTAACCTGTAAAAAGAAAACAATAACAAAAAACCCGTTCGTTTTCATCCTACCAAAAAACATTTATCTCCGGGAAATATTTCAATTACAAATTCGATAACGTTCCCCGTCTAATACACGGATGTTCGGGACTGGACAGTGACACGCTGTCCGCGTCACGGCGCGTAACAACGTGTCCGCGACAGTTTACGATGAAAGAACTCCCATCACGTCAAACGCGGTAGTCCACCGGACGAATTAAACGGCCCGAAGTGGAACAAAACAATATTGTAGCGTCAACTTGCGACCTATCAAAATATTAGTTCGAACTTTTTGATGGAAAAATCATTTTTCAGTTAGCTTTTCTAAACAATAGAGGAATGAACAATGGATGCGCAATTGATTGTGTGATGCCATAAAAATAAAAATCATTCGAAATTTGAAATGGGAATTTGTTTCACATTTCATTTGTATGAAAATAAAACCGTATTGAGTATTGAGTGTCTGTTAGAAAAAATATTGATTTACCAATTTTGGCGAATGAAAATGTATTTTTATGTGCTCTATGTTATTTTGAATGAATATAATATAAATAGCATAAGCAATTTATACTTTGTTCTACATTAAGTATTTGGTTGCTTTGTAACATAAACTTGGACAATAACTAGATGCACCTTCAGAAATTTTCACTTCAGCAAAACTACAACAATGCACATACAATTATATTACACGGAATTGCCACAAACTTAGCAATAAATTAGAAGTGCGCTGAGTGCTAGGTGTTGGACAGTCGGACACAGTCCGACGCTTCGGTACATTGTTCCTTCGTCCCCTCTAATTTCTCTGCGGCGAAACTCCCCACAAAAGTCATATATGAATTTATTCCAGTCTCGTCCTCCCGGCTCTTTGTATTGCTAATTTTATTTTATTCTTTTCTATTCTGATGTCATTTACCTTGGGGGCACGTCGTTATAATATTCAGAAGGATCTTGGTAAAATCCCGCCAGTAATCTTTTATTTTTGATGAATGAATGTCTTTTTCTGTTGGGGCTGCGGCTTTTTAAATTTGCTGGTTTATTTCTGAGGTTTATGAATGTTTTCTAGATCTTGTTCAGTTGTAATGACGAAAGCGCTGCATTATTAATTTAGCACCAATTTCATGAACTGACGTTTTAAACTGAACGAACGTAATTGATTTTTTTGTCCCATTTAATCATTGAATGAGAGAGTGAGATCGAATCTGGGTATAGCGTTAACTGCGATAGCAGAAGTTTGAAAAAATTAGAGGTTAGGCTTTAGACTTGTCGTACGTAGACCCTCATTGGCTTGGAAGCTAATGAGCTTATGAAGATTTTGAGCGATAGGTTTGAATGATGTTACTCATAATTTAATTATTTATTTATTTTTAGGCACCACGTGACGGGTCAACGGCGACGTGGAAGGCCCAAACAGAGATGGCGGGACGACTTGGACGCATTTCAACCAGAGATAGCACAAAAAAATTAAAAATTGTTTACAATTAGTAAAACCAAAACCAACAACTTTCATATACATTTCTTAAAACTTTAACAATAACATTCGCAATGAAACTATTTTATCAAATTACCAAATCTAAAATTTCAGTTTTGTAATTGGTTCATTCATCTTTTTTCTTCTATTGTGGCTATTATGTTGTGGCAATGTAATGTTTCTTTTCTTAAAACTTCATTGGACTGTAAAGTATCACATTTCCAAAGTAAATAAACACAATAATTTCTAACTAAGTATTGAATAGCCTTTCTATTTTCTTTTTACTATCTTCGTGACAAGATGGGAGATATATTTTTTCTTTGTCATAAAAACGTCAGTGTGTTTATTGTGTGTCGGTCTTAAGACATCGGTCAATATTTTCTCAATGTATGTTTACTGAGTATATTTTTACTTATTGCTTTAGCCATTGACTGAAAATGAAGAATGAGACTTTTGACCTTGTGTGTTTTTGACTTTTTCGAGATTGAAACTCTTGGGTGCCTTTCTGTAAGTCATTGTTTGTGACATGGCTCTCATAAACGCCACAAATAATCGTAGAGTCCCGTAGGTATTTTAATTAAAACTAACGTGAGTTTGTAACATTATTCAAGTTAATAAATACGGGTGTTACTCACGTAATGTTGGTCTATTTAGTCGACCGCGCAGTGCAATACTGGCTGCGACTCAAGCACTCTCTTGAAAATGCCTAAAAGTTTAGGAGAAATCGCGGTCGAATAAATAGGCCAACATTACGTGAGTAAAGTCCTGTGGGTACTGTATAAACTTCAACGATAACTATGTAACTTGTGTGTGATTTGGTTTATAACCGTAGATGGAATTTGACTTACAAGTGAACTTAAAGACAGTTTGACTTCACAGTTTTATAACAATGAGAGAAGTGACACTGTGTGCGTGTAATTATAATAAGTACTACCATATATTTTTGCAGTGGATGTGATGATGACTGATGGAATTAATATCACGTCACTAACTTCATTTTTATTAACAATTTCACCGTGTTAATATGAATTTTTGCAATGATTTTACATTAATGGCTACTAGTTACGTAATGTAAATTAGTCTGCATCGAATCAGTTTTGTTTACCAAGCTAGTAACATGAGTAACTTTTCAACAGCTCTGTAGAAATAAAAAAAAACATGTAAGCGTGCTAATCATAATCTTTCACAGCTATCTGTTAATATTATTACTTCATTGGATATAAACCAAAATATGGTATTTAACCATTCAACTTATCATAAACACTGCCATATTTTCTCTCAATGTCATAATAATTCTTATGTTGTCCGTACACCATAATTTGGCTTTCGCGTCACGTGCCAGTTAGGTTTTTTCATCGTGAACTGTCACTGACAATTGCCACGGTATGGTCAGCATGACAATGCAGTAAAGTTGCGGAAAACGTTGACTAACGTTACTTTCAATTTTAATAAATGTCTCGTATTGATTTATGTTTATATAAGCATAATATATAAATTTCGTATCATATGAGACAGTAAAAAACTACATGCCATCACAACCCAAAGTGAAGAAAACATTTTAATCTACTAAAAAAAGGCGTTCTTCTATTTTTTTATAATTTGAATAATGTTTTTCTAATTAATAATATTTTGAAAAATGTTCTTCTTATTATTTATAATGTTCTTCAAATTATTTGGTACGAATTTCTTAAGACACCATACTCAAAAAACTGTAAAATGCTTAAGTGTTAATTTAATATTATACCTACTTCAACAGCGATAGCCGAGTGGGATACTGTAGGACTGCGAAGTTAAAGGTATGAACCAATGGTCAATAAATCTTTAAGTTTCGTCTTTTCGAAGTTATGTGTGTATTTACCATCTAAATTATCGCTCGTTTACTTGCTCACTTGGCTGCACTTCTATGATTTTCATTGTCAAAAACCTAGACATACGCGCGCAGAGCAAATTTTTTTGAAAACATAGCAACGATGGCGAGCTTCTCCGTTGGATACGGAGCCTCAGACCGTAGTAAAAACGTCTACTTTGTATGTACACATCAACTTGGTCTTGGAATATGTTTAAATCATATCATTTCTCAAAAACTATTTGTTCTTTAGTAAAAGTTTGTATGAGGAAAATAATCGAATCGAATCGAGCTTCCAAATTATTGTTTTTATTGTTAAATGTCATTATTTAACAATTAATATGTTAAGTTAGTTTTCATCCTACTAAAGCAAAGTTGAGCAGTATTCTCCTAACCCTTAACAAATAATTTTGGGAAATTTTGGTGTTAATCGAGCCTTAAATATAAACCCAGTTGGTTTAATGAAAACCGTAAAGTCGATTTCACAAAATTTTGTAAGTACTAATCGATTTGAAGGCTTTTATAACGATACTTAACAAACTTCTCAAGTGGTAGGTTGTGTTTAATTTGGTAAACGGACTTACAATCGAACATTTCAAATCTTGGAAATGAAAAAAAGTAAAACAGGTTTTGCTTTGGACTATAATTTATTTTTTAAATCTAAGATAAATTTTATATTACGATTAACATCCTTTTTATTAATATATAATTTTATTTCTAATAAATAAGACCTAGTCACTGACATCAGAAAAATATAATATATTCAACTGAATATCAGTATTGCGCAATTAATTACTGCCACTACTTCAAACAATAGGGGCAATTCCGTTCGTTAGACCAGTTGTCAGAATATTATTAATAATGTTACTCATATGCAAAACGTATAGGAATGCCCTCTAGTCACGGGCATCGACACTATTTGACCTTTGATGAGAAGCTTAAGTTATTAATAACCATAAACGTCTACACGAGAATTTGAAATCACCCAATAAGTGATTTAAGGGTCGTGGCAGGCTATTTCCATAATTTTATAAGAGCTCATAGCTAGTTCGTCGACTGATCGGTAAATAATAGGGTTGATGACCGAAAATGCAGGTCTAATTTGGTATTAAAATGATTCAGAATTGGAATCACTTGTGATAGCAAATTTATTTTATACTAGCTGTTACTCACGATGTTTGCGTGGATTTGTTATATGTTATGAAAAACAATAAATGCGTAATCTCGTTATCAATTCCCGGGACGGGCACAGTGCTATTTGGGCATTCATTCCCAACAGCAGCACGGAGTTTTATCTGTGCCCGGTGCATGGCGATAAGCTTACTCCCTATTAAATTGAACATAATCATAACAGGTGTAGTGTGGGTGTTATACGGTGTTATTATGTTATGTAGCAGTAAATATGATAATTTTCGTTGACACATTGCTGTTCACAAGTTACTCATATTAAAAGCACGCATTGCTTCGAACATAGTACATTTTAATTTCTTAACAATGACAGGTCGTTCTCAACTCGCTTTATATTGTGAAGTAAAATTTTTATTCAAATGCGAACACAGAAGAACAAAAATAAAATCTTTGTTCAAAACACATTCTTTTAGTTGTCTTCTTTACACTGACACCCCTGGCAGTAAACAGGACAATAATTCAGGCTCCTCTGCGACACATATCGAATAAGTAATTCTATAACATCAGACGTAAACCTGAGGGAATCGTGGAATAATGCAACACGTTGGAGTGCGCCATGAGAATACGAAGAGGTTACGCACGTTTTTTCTGCTCGAATTTCGTGTAAAGATAAGCTGCGGTTTTTCAGCGTATTTTTATTTTATACCGTTTTTGTTATAAAGCTATCTGAGACCAATTTAGATGAAATTTGATATTAGATTTTTGGTAACTCAATTTTCTTGCAAATAGATTTTTGAAGACGATGTTGGTAATGTTTTTATTCTCAGTCGTAGCTATGGTAAAAGGTCGGACCGTTCAATTTGCTTTCTTCAAACATAAGCCTGCTGATACCGAGTCATGGCTATTGTTACATGTTTAATATAATAGAGATATTAATGATACGTAGCAAAGAATCGTCGCAGAGCAATTTAGAACCCATTTAACCAGCCTTCGTTAACTTAAACTAAAACTTGGTTTTAATTTTTCTGTCCTATTCAGACTTTGAATGAAAGAGGGAAATCGAAAACCGGGTTTAGTGTGATTTATTTATTATTTACACAACTGCTTATTGCACTTACAGTTTCCCAACACGTGCAATAACCTAATACAAATATATGAAAGAGTACTTATCGCTAGATTTAATTCTACTTTAAAGTACTTAAAAAAAGAAACACATGATTTAAAAAAATGTTAAAATTTGACTGCTTACTATTGCTTAACCTACAAAATTTGGAGTAAAATATATCAATATCTGGATACTGAGCAATAAAGTGTTGATGGAGGACTGGTGTAATAGGCCATAAGTTCTATTTTTCCGTAGGACATCATCATCTTCAAAGCCTTTTTTCCAATGACATTGAGGTTGGCTTCTAGTCTAATGGATGTAGCTGAGCATCAGTATTTTACGTGGAGCAACGGCTATCAGACCTCTACAACCGAGTACGAGATAATACGATACTCTTTGTTAGATTAGTTGTCGGACTTTGTGGCCTCTAACTGCCTGCAACGTATGTTTAAATGTCAACCGGGACCGACGGCTTAACGTGCTCTCCAAGGCATTGAGAAAACTTGTTATATTAAAGATGGTCACCCATCACACGCCGACCACGGTTAGCATTGCTTCACCTGCATAATCGATTGGTCCGCGCGTTTTTTACATAGCCACGAGCACCGAAAGTCACAACAATAAAAGACTTAATGAAAACAATCTAAATATAACAACAAAAGTAATAAAATAACACGTTAAAGCAGTTAGTTGTTACGCTAGTAAGACAAAGAGATTCTGTTTTAAACTGCCAACTTTTATTTGCTTAACAAAGTTTCTAAAAGCTGCTATTTAACGATAAAGAAGTTTTATAGTTCGAGGAAATGTACCTTTGTACAATTGAAGCACTCACTTTAGAGGATGTGTTGAAATTGTGTCTAGTTGCTTACTGTCGCGAAGTAGTTTTTTTTCGTTTGTTAGCTATTGTGAACTTGGAAGGTGTGTATATAGTCAGTAAAAGTAGCATTTTTTTTTATACTACGCCCACAGCGAACGAACGTGTAGTCCACCTGATGGTAAGTGGAGTACAGCCCATGGACATCAACAATTCACAAAAGCAGATTATAGATGCGTCGCTGCAGCTGAGGACTACGGTGTTATGCCTCATGTGCCAGTAATTTCAGGGCCTGATCTCAACACCAAACTGGAACACAGTAATGGAAGCACTGCTATTTGGCGGCAGGTTAAAGGTGAGAGGGTGGTGCTGCCGCCCTCGAGCTCATTTAAAAGAGCTAGCACCAGTAAAATTAATAAGCAATGTATTTTTTCAGGCGTTACATAACTCTGGAAAGGTTTTGCTATCTCAGTGCTATTCTACAGACACTAATGAACAGGATTTTGTTCGTTCAGATACAAACAATCACTTAACAGTGATTCTATTGGTTTTATCATAAAAATATAGCGCTAATCTGCCTCGATGGTCTAGTGGTTAGCAAATGCGCCTGTCACCGCGAGGTCTCGAGTTCGATCGTGTTTTGAAAATTCACAATAGGAGAACGGAGTTGGAATTCTGCCTGGTGGATGGCGATAGGCTAACCTTTATGCCATGGAACCTAAACATCACAGGTGAAATGTGGGTGCTGTTCACCTCTGCCATACCCTTCTGAGTAATATAGACGTGATGTTATGTGGAATATAGCGCTAATCACATTCATTTTTAACCGACTTCAAAAAAAGGAGGAGGTTCTCAATTCGGTTGTATGTTTTTTTTTTTTTTTTTTTATGTTTGTTCGCCGATTACTCGAAGACGCCTGGACCGATTTGAGAATATTTTTTTTTGTTTGATTGGATATACTTGTCATGTAGTCCCATTTTTTTTAAGTCACGTTCTGATGATGGGATCCTAGAGCAATCGAGGGCAATTTAAAATTCTTCTATATTGTTTTTTGTATATTATCTAAAGCTACTCGGATATTTGCATCTAGTGGTTGTAGAGGAACAGGGTGTGATGTTCCTCCACCACAAAGGGAGGATCCTCCGACCAGGCTCAGTGGTATTGCCTGGCAGACAGCTGTCCAATGGTAGCGTATTGGAAGTGGTATATATAGTCACTTGCTGTGAACATTTCGATATCGCGATTCAGCACTCGCTGTCACGTGACATTTGTTATGTGCGGATACCGCCACATCACTCCCCTCCAAGACCGGAGGTCGATGAGAGTTCCAGTGAGTCGGAACTGAATTCCGCTGAGTCTACAGTGAGTCGAGACTGTGTGCCGCTAATTCCTCAGTGAGTCGAGGTGCGCGGTGGAGCGGTGAGATTCCCCAGTGAGTGGGGGTGATGCTGCGTGTTCTGATCACGTCGGGGTCACCAATGTAGAGGAACAGGGTGTGATGTTCCTCCACCACAAAGGGAGGATCCTCCGACCAGGCTCAGTGGTATTGCCTGGCAGACAGCTGTCCAATGGTAGCGTATTGGAAGTGGTATATATAGTCACTTGCTGTGAACATTTCGATATCGCGATTCAGCACTCGCTGTCACGTGACATTTGTTATGTGCGGATACCGCCACAGTGGTCAGCATTTTATGTTGCTGAGCTGATGCTGGAAGGTACAACTCCTCAATGGTTAGAAGCACGGGGATAATTCTTTAAATATAGGCTCCTTGAGGCCGTTTACTGTATTCTTTCAAGTTATACACAGATGAGGCGAGACGTTGAATATTACTTATGTATATTCATAATATGAGGTCATGATTTGATGATGGGATCCTAGAGAAATCAACCCGAGTAAACAATAACTACTCTGTATAGATAATATCAATCTTTCTAACAACTATTTTCTGACTGAATATTAGTTCTTATTTATCCGATTAATTGGCACCGACTTCAGAATTATAAAATAATTATTTAATAATTTCTATTTAACTAAATGAAAAAACGTATTATTTTGTGCGAAGTAAATTTTCTATCATGTTTTGTATTTAATCCTCTAAATACAACTAGGATATTTCGTTTTAGATTTAACCTATCCCATATAATTTCATGGCCAAACACCTACGCTGTATAATTATGTATTACTTTCCATGCCTCAAAAATATCACGAAAACACAAAACACAATTCCTGGAATCAGAATCAATAACAGAACTTGAACAAACTCATTAAAAAGTTAAATTATAATGGACCACTCATTCTATACGGTCTTGAAACGTACGTAAAATTATCGGGAAATTATATAAAGTTAAATTGACTGATTTTTTTATGATGTGCTGTGGTTAAACTTTACAAACAGTAAATAAATAATAACATATACCTAGAAAATGACGTGCTTATTCAATTTTGGGGACGAGGCCTTCTGACAGTGACTTATTTAGTTAAGATTAAATTAAAAGGGTAATTTACTGGTGGTAGACCTCCGTTACCTTTAACCTACCGCCAACTGGTAGTGCTTGCATTATTAAATATGAATATGAGGCATTACACCGTAGTCCTCAGCTGCAGCGACGCATCTTGCTTTTGTGGGTTGGTAATGTCCATGGACTGTAGTCCACTTACCATGAGGCAGACTACACGTTATTTAGCTGTAGGACTAGTGAAATAAAAAGCCATGCTAATTTTATAAACTTAACTAACCGTCCTGAGGGCATTACGAACGCGAGATGGATTTTGTCACGTTTTTGTCAAATTTTTGTATTGGAAAAATTACAAAAATGCGTCTAAAATCTATCCAGCGTTCGTTATGATAGGGCACCAGGGGCCCTAGAAAACCCAAGAGAGAGAAAGGTGGGACCTCTAGCTTTGCAACATCAATTCAAACGAAACCGTTGCCGGTTGTCAAGGGGGGCAGATATCACTCAACAGACTCGTTTTTACACACCTAGGACAAAACGCAAATAACGCAATTTTCTATACTTTACAGATTGTATGGCATTACGTGACTGTGGCAAGTTTTTGAATAGCGGTCATGAATTCAATCAAACATGTACTTATGGCTGAAGTCCAACAACGCTGAATCCAATGGCTTTAATGTGCTGATAATGTTTTGTTAATATGCTGTTAATGCACTCGTATGTATTCCAATGTGGTCAGAAATAACTTGTGTGCTCTGAAAGTTACCAGTTTTGAAACATTATGCATATTTTTATGTGAACTTTTAACTGTATGTGATTTTGTAATACCTTAGAATGAGGGGTGAAGAGGAACTGAATGAGGATTTAGCAAATACTCAATAATAACTTAACCTGTATATTCTGGTTTTTTGATGACTTCAAAAAGAGTTAAATGCGTTTGTTCCAATGTTAATGTATTCTTGTATTTGTTGTTGTTATTTATTGTGTATTACATTAGTGCGTAGGTAAATCACATAAATAATGATAGGAAGATAACATGAAGTGACTTACGATCGAGCCAATTATTAGCATTGTTTGAAAAGTAAAATCCATAAAAAAATTGCAATTACAAAAAACTTTGAGCAATAGAAGATTAATTTACACCCTATCAAGTTGACTTACATACAAAAGTGCTATTTTATTCAACACGTTAGGTACAACCAACAATAGAAATCTACAACTTAAAAGAATAAGGCATCGGTCTTACGATCGAGAGTTCGTGGGTTCGAATCCTGGCCACCATGGACGTGAACTTCCTCTTAACACAAACGAATTAAGCTTAGCTGGAGGGGATCATTGCCAAATTACAAGTATACAAGTAATTTGTAAATGCAAATTACTAGCAAGATCTTATAAGAAAAAAATCGATATGCAAAACAACTTTTTTCTGCTACTTCGTGTTAGCTTTGACAGATGGGCCGTGACTGTGCTTGCATCTAATGGCATCTAATGGCATCTAATGGCTAGCTAAACCTTTGATCCCGGACGAATCTGACGTTTAATTACGTATCCGACATTACGCCGGAGCCCGGGATCATAACACACGGTGAGACGGCTTGTTGCGATGACGTTAATCAATTGCAAGTTTAATTAACTGTGGTTAAGTAATTTAGAAATGGCTCGTAGTTGATACAGAGACTTCTGCATCGATAAAAAGGGATTATGATGTCTTTATATATATACTTATATACAGTAGTGGTGAAAAATAGATTAACAGCCCTATATCTAATATATGTCCCACTGCTCGGCTCAGAACCTTTCCATGGTGAGAAGGGTTAGGCCAGAGTCCACCACGCTGGCTAAGTGTGGATTGGTAGACTCCACATACCCACGAGCACTTTTTAGGCACCCTCAGGCATGCAGGTTTCTTTACAATATCTTCCTTCACCGTTAGCGGGTGATAATTTATATGATAAATACACACATATCTAGCGTAGCACTGCAAAGTCAAAGATCTCGGGTTCGAACTCACGGTACACTTTGTCGATAAATCGTTAAGTAAATAGATTATGGTGATATAAATAAACAGGCAATAGCCCAATAATAAAGAAAAATGCAGCCATTGAAATACTTTGTCATAGTACTTGCGTTCATACCGTCGTGCGTGAAACCCGGTAATGGGTAGCTAAACCTTTGATCCCGGACGAATCTGACATTTAATTACGTATACAACATTATGCCGGAGCCCGGGATCATAACACACGGTGGGACGGCCTATTGCGATGACGTTAATCAGTTTCTAGTTCAATTTACTGGTGATTAGTTATTTAGTTATGGTTCGAGCTTAAGTTACTAAAGGTAAATTATATATTATCCTTCTAATATTATAAAGGAGTCAGTTTTTGACTCGAATGTGGACTATGATTGGCTAAATGATTGATTGAAAGTTTTTGATATCTCTCGTTTTGTTACCCTTTTGTGCTAACAAAAGGAAAGATTTTTAGCATAATTTGCTACTGATGGACTAATGTATACTTTTTTAATCCACGTGTTATGCAAGTATTGGTTAAGATAGATATGAGAGCATTGACCTTATGTCCAATAAACAACGTCAATTAGATTAATTTAATGGTAGATACAACAGTTTTTTTCCATTCAAAACTGTAAGAACAGCTCTTAAGTCTGTTGCTAAAAGTCAAGCTTTATTAATTAGATTTGTTACTTAATTAACATTAACTAAAACAAATGGATAAACAGAGTTTAACGTTGTCATTTGTAGTTTTTTTAGATTTTAAAAGGGCTAGCAAAGATTTCGTAACGTATTTGCTTAATTTTTGTATGAGGAAGTATGACAAAATCACGACAAAATCTATCTCTTGCTCCTTATGCTACTCCAGTAGGTATTAGACAAAATTTGGTATCACTTTTGGAACGAGACGTCTGCAGTTCAAAAACAGGTGACCTAAATTGTGATATTTAGGTACTTAACGACACAGAATGTATAAAAAACAATTGAAATTATCCTATTCATAAAATAATATAAAGAAGGACATGTCATAACAAACTCGCAAACTCCGCAGAGGGACGCACACCTATATCATCTCGTCGCTATATCGTCAAACAAAACCCCCGTCGCGGTGAAGGGTTGAAAGGTTTATTAAATAACCCCGGCTTATCGGCCACTGTTTCAGTCCAAATTAAAATACAATTATATGTATAAAACAATAATTGCGGATGTCCGTTTTCATTAGGACGATGAGCAGGCCGTAATATGATTATGATTTGAAACGTGGCGTTCCAAATCATAATTAAAATGTGTTGTATAAGAAGGGGGCGACAGAGTTTTCATTTAAGTAGATGGGCAATACTGTGAGATAAATGAATGAAGACTTTTATTAATCTTTTCAGGATTAGTAACATAAACGCGTAATAGAAAGTGGGCGGCCCCAGAAGATATGTCATAATGAAAACCTGTTACAGCGTATTACAAGTAAATTAATTATTTTAGGGTTTAACTTTTTTTGTCTCTTTCCGACTATTTTTCCTCTATCATGATGGTTGCACAAAAAAGTTATGCACACAAGTCAAACTCATGAACAGTCAGGTTTCAAAGCTTTTTTTTCTTTAAATCACAATTCTTTAATGATTTACAGAATATAAACTTGAATAAATCGATAATCAGTGCATTATTTTATATTAGGTATACTTTTAATGTGAAAATATAATTTCTATGGAAGTTTGAAAATTTTTATTTATTAAGCTATTTTTGATGGACTGTACGTAAATCAGTTTTTTTTACCTACATTTGGCAACCGCGTGAGGGCCGGGGGCGATACGTGTGCGATCGAAAGTGGTCTTATTGGTCTTTGAAATCGTGTCTGTGAGCGATATCTATGTGTGCGTTGCTCAAACGCACAACGTATGTAGCTTGCCTTCTGTACTGCGTGCTGTGATTGTTGGGTCAGCCTTCCTCGTCTTCTGCCTCCATTTGCTCTTTTCTTGACATCATCAACAATTTGGGGGTGCATGAAAGGAGCGTACACAACGATTCCCTACGTCCGGCGCACCCTGGGCAATTCGCGAGTTCTCCAAAGCGAATCGGCTAATACTTTCGTCACGATGGCAAGTCAAAATAAAATTTGACTCAGCCATCGACACGACTAAGAAGAAGAATCGACAATTAGCATGCACTCCTCTGCATGTTACAATATTGTTTCTTTGTTTGAAATAGACAGCATCGATCTACAATTATTTCATGGTGAGTGATTAAATTCAGAAATTAGAGGTGAATAGTAGGTTTCTTTTTCATCTCGTCGGCTCTTCAAGACAATAATTCTAGATTAAAATTTACTATGTAAATTGAATTGTAAACTAGACCAAATTTAATTTTCTGAGATGTTTTTCAGTGGAATAAGCCTTGAAATTTTAATTTATTTTACTTTTCAAAACACAAGCAGTTCAGGACTGATCCTATCTTATAGTTCACCAATGTAAGAAAAAAATATCTTTGCAAATACCAAATGGACGTAATTGAATTGAAGCTATGTCCAAGCTTACTGCCCACGATCTTAAATTTTCATTACATTGATTGATATTAAGGCCGATTGCTTTGACGAATCCCTGCCTACTCGTATACAAACAAACCAGAGGAAAATTCCTGGCCATTTTAATTAACTTAACCTTCTATAACCTTTTTGTATTTAACTAGGTGACCAAGACCAGCGTGGTTTATTCCGTATTAAACGTTATTCTGCTCGGTGTCCGCAAGTTAGAAAATGTGCATAACGATATCTATTGTAGTTTTGCGTCAACCTTAGTCTTACTTGAAATGTAGGAACATTTCAAGTAAGAACCCTGGTATAAAAATTCAATTATTTACAATTAATTTACGAAGTTCCCTGTTTCTAACTTAAAAAATAAGGGATTGCCACACAACCGTTCAACCTTTATTTTACCTCCTTCGGTTTTACCTCTTTCAAGTTTCTAGCGCTAGCAGTTTAGGCTCTGCGTTGATCAGTCAGACGGTCAAACAATTATATAAGTATAGAAGATAGTACTCATCCCCAATTTGGTTTGTAATTATGTAGAAGTTAAGTTACAAAGGTACTTTTTTTACTTTTTACTTACATTGTGTTAAACGTAATTTTAGAGTTAAATCATACCTAATTATTATTATTATTTTCTATTATTTTTAACCTTTCACGTCTGAATATAACATTTATCACGCCTATGTTACCTAGAAGGGTATGAGCCTATCAACATCTACCGAGCACAGTTCCAACTTCATGCTGTAATTGAAAATTTCGTGACGGATCCCAAATAACACTTTTGCTGGACCCGGGAATCGAAGACCTCACGGTAAGAGGCCGCATTCGCTAACCACTAGAGTACTAAAACAAAGAGGCAGACATTTGTTATTATAACGTACCTATATATTATTATAACCTGTATCTAATACATGTCCCACTGCTGGGCTCGGGCCTCTTCTCATGATGAGAAAGGTTAGGCAATAGTCCACAGCGCTGCCCAAGTGCGGATTGGTAGACTTCACACACCCTCGAGCACTTATTAGGCACTCTCAGGCATGTAGGTTTCCTTACGATGTTTTCCTTCACCGTTAGCGAGCGATAATTTATATGATAAATACACACATATCTTCGAAAAGACGAGAGGTGTGTGCCGTGGGTTCGAACCCAAGACCTTTAACTTCGCAGTCCTACGGTCTCCCACTCGGCTATCGCTGCTATTATAACGTAATATAAATAAATTCTCAACACAAACTTGAATTTCACGCATGATGGCAACAAAATAATTCTAGAATAAAAGCAAAAACAATAATCGTGGTTGGTTTAGCTCATTATTTGTTGGAGCTGAGCAATTGGAGTACTATTGCTCGTTTCTTTAGATTGCGGGACAGCAATAAAAAACATTGCTAAGAAGAACACCGCCAATTTAATAATGAAAGTTGCTATTTGTTTTATTTTGTTGTAGTTTTCTAAAAAGTAACTACAGAACATAGTGTGGTAGAAGGGTGTGGCAGAGGTGTTCAACACCCACACTTCACCTGTTATGTTTAGGTCCCATGTGAAAAGGGGTAAGGCTATCGCCATCCATCGCGCACAATTCCAACTAAATATTTTTTTTTATTTAAAATTAAAGAAAAAACAACTAAACCATCGAGGCAGTCAAAAGTAACTATTTGTTAGAATTTACAATGTTGTGTATATTTCAAGTGTATTTATTTTCATTTGGCGGCAGAATCTGCAGAATGCCCTTAAGAGGTGCAAATATTGTCTTCTTGATAGTGGATATATGTTTATGCCTTTTGGGGTAGAGACATTAGGGCCGTGGGGAACTCGCCTGTTTGAGGCAACACGTTTTCAGAATGCTGGTATTTATTTTGGCCAGACGTTGAGCATTGCCATACAACGTGGCAATGCTGCCAGCATTTTGGGAACGTCGCCCACTGGTAGCGGTCTTTTAGACTAGGTTTGTACATAGATTTAGATTTAGTCATTTATTTTTAGGTTAGTAGGAATTTTGTTTTTATTTTAATTTTTGTGAATAAACAAGTATTTTCATGTGTTATCCGCAACGAGTAAGTAAAAAGAAGCTTGTATTGTCTCAATTATATTGCTAATTTGCCATCAATTATCACCGAGCGTTTGTTTCGAGCGAAAGTATTATAAATTAGGATAGAAACAACAGTACAGCCACGACCGCAAAACCAAATACTAAAATTTACAGTTATAATACAAAAACAAAAATGCACCAACAATAATCGTAGTTGGTTTAGTTGATTATTTGTTGGAGCTGAGCAATCGAAGTGCTATTGCTCGTTTCTTTCGATCGCGGGGCTGCAATAAAAACATTGCTAAGAAAAAAGCGGCCAATTAAAGAATAGAAGTTGCTCTTCGTTTTGTTTTTCTTCGTTGTTTACTAAAGAAAAGAAGGTATATTTATTTTGTTTGTGTTTTGTGGATCGGTATTGTATGCAAATAACTGCGAAATCGTTTTACATGTAGTAAAACGTTTTCGCAGTTCTTTAGATTTATACTAAACTAGCTATTTTGCCCGCGACTTTGTCCTCATGTAATTCAATATTTCCGTGCTATTTCCTACAAAATTGAGAAAATACCTTTTGCAATCCCAAATTAACGACCTTACGTAATAGAATTTCCAAAAATCTATCCTTTTGTTAATATAATATATGTCGTGTAGGAAGACTATTCACAGATTTTTTTTGCAATTTTCTTTGAAACTGACTAAATTGTCTTATAAACTTACACCCTAATTCACCACCTTAAGAAGAAATATTTTCAAAAAAATATCTTATTTTTAATTCACGTCATGGAAGGAACCTATCATGCAGAATTTTATACATTTTCCTTTCAAATTGACGAACTTTTCATATAAACTTCAACCCTCTAATTTACCCCCTTAGGGATAAAATACAAATATACAACTTAAACCAGTTTTAAACTTAAGTCTCTAGCTACACATCGTAATGTATGTCTTTAACTAAGTGTACACCTAACTTATAATCTTAGTGTAAGTAACAGTGTTTATAAATCAGTGTCAAATATCGGATTTGTGTTTTTGCTAAATATAAAAACCGAGCGAGGCTCGTTATCCAGGTACTATGTAACAGTAAGCAGCAGACGTATTTGCGAAAGGCCATAGCTCCATCGGACTCAGACGTAGTAAGCTTGTTTTTCCCATACTAGAGCAAAGTTCTTTGTGAAGAGACCGTTTGGGATCGTTTGAAATCCATACTAAATTATTGGAGTTTTGGCTTTCTATGTTTTATTATTGGTTGGGGTTTGAGTTAAGTTTCCAGTGTTTGTTCAAGTATTTCACTAACGAAAATCTAAGGTTTTGTCCAGACTAACTGACTGGTGTGTACGCCTTCACAACGACAAACAATAATCTGACAATAATCCATATACAGGAACAATAGTCCATACCTACAGTGCGTTAATAAAATTTGAACATGCGTGTTCGTGTTGATCCCATGGTTGGTGTTGTGGGTTCGATTTCCACATGAACAAATATTTGTAAAAAAGAAGAAAACCGGCCAAGTGCGTGTCGGGCCATGCGCAGTAGGCTTCCGTAGCTAGTCGTAACAACATATTTCGACTTAAAAGGGATTTACTATCTGTATTAAACAAGTTACATCTTCATACAAGTCATTACCTTCAAAGGTTTTTGTAATTTGCACGAATTATTCTAAGTAACAGCATTTTACACTTTGGACCCCAATTACTCTAGAACTAATTAAGTTAAAGTAACCAGATAAATAGCGTCCTTCAGATAGGAAATGTTTGTAGTACACGAAACCAGCTAGCACGTATGACGAGATGTATTAATGTTAAGGAAGCGAAAGAAGTATGTAAGGAGCGAAGCACATGGCGTTCCATCGTCTCTGCCTACCCCCGTGGGATAAAGGCGTGATTTTATATATGTATTATGTATGTTTA
Organism: Hypena proboscidalis; assembly: GCA_905147285.1. NCBI lineage: Eukaryota > Metazoa > Arthropoda > Insecta > Lepidoptera > Erebidae > Hypena > Hypena proboscidalis. The sequence continues at coordinate 4,025,564 of LR990129.1, read as the reverse complement.
TTTATGTTTCAAGAATTTTGAACGAAATATTCTGAGTAACTGCATCTGACATTTCGGACCCCTATTCCTCTTGAACTAATGAAGTGAACTTATCCGCTATAGTTTTCCTTTAAAGTTCATTACATGTACTACCGACACAATTTTTTTCAGATTTTAGGATCCAGTAGTTTAGCTTTTAAAGGGGGGGGGACGCTCTACTCGAACAAAAATTTGCTCTTTAAAGTTAATTATCTCGCAACCGGATCCCTAAATCAAGAAGGCCTATCTAACAATACCCCACACTATGGGGTAGGCGACAAAAAAAAAAAAACATCCCTACTTTACATGTAGGGGAGCTACCTGAAAAAAAAATAGTTTTCCAAATTTTTACTCTACTACTTTCTTTGTTTAGTTAACATACATGTTTATGCAAAATTTCAGTTTTCTAGCACCAACGGTTTCGTCGCTATGCCGTGGACAGACAGACGGACATGGCGAAACTATAAGGGTTCCTTGTAGGTACTACAGAACCCTAAAAAGAAGGATCTAGAGAGATCTTCGTATACAAAAAAAAGGATTAATTTATTTACACAACATTTCTACCAAAGTGCACCACAAACATCCTCAGTATAACATACTCAAAGCATTCACCGAATTGTTTAATCTGCACCTGTACGAGTATATCGGAACATTCAGTGAATGCTTTTACTTCAACATTCAATGCATAATCCACGTGATACCGGCGTCCTTTGCCAACAGTAAATAGCTATTAACATCGTGTATATTATGTACTTGCCTCTCGATAGCATGTTATTGCAGCAGGCCGATAATCGATTCTCCATTTAGTTTTAAAATGGAGTAAACATGTTGATTTTGAAGAGATTATCTGATAATCGATTCGTTTTCGACGGCTTATGGAAAATGTTGTTTTTTATTATAGACCTTGTTACACAATAAGCTTTTGAACAAGGCATATTACTCAAATTATGAAATACGGATGTTACTCACGTAATGTTAGTTTATTTAGTCGACCGCGGTTTCGCCTATACTATACTTTTAGGCCGAGTGCAAGACTGGCTGCGACTCAGGCGCGACGTGTCGCACTCTCTTGAAAACGCCTTAAAATATAGTATAGGCAACCGCGGTTGACTAAATAGACCAACATAACGTGAGCATCACCCGTATTGCATAATTTGAATAACGTTACAAACTCAGGTCAGTTTTAATAAAAAATAAGGCACATTACATTTGAAGTCTGCACGTGTGGTCTAGTGGTTTAAGCGGTCGCTTCGCCGCTCTCCACTGCACTGGTGTTGTGGGTTCGATCCCCACATGGGAAAAATCTTTGTGTGGTTCACAAAAATTTGTTCTGAGACTGGTTGTGCTATGTGCGTGTGAAATGTATGTTTGTGAACACCCCGCGACACAGGAGTTATTCCTAGTGCGGGAGTCGTTTTTTTTAAAAAGAAAAAGAAAAGAAAAGAAATTGTTATAATTTGAATAATTTCTGTAGCAAAGATAAAACTACCAGGCAATAACAGGAAGTTGGATGATAATTGCTACGTAAGAAACTAATTTGGAACAGTCCGAAGTATGACCTGAAACCGTGTCCAATATCACAAACGAATCCTACATGATTGCGCCACTCTATTTTCAATCAACATAAAACGCTGACTCTCCACAGAATGCAGGTTGTTACTCCAACCCAACCTTTTCCACTTTAAAAACTTATCTGTGTCAATATTTAAAGTCTTAATAAGATTTTAAATATTCTTTTTGATTGATAAATCAATAAGAATATTTTAAAAAATAACATATTATTCAGAAGGGTGTGGTAGAGGTGTACAACACCCACATTTCACCTTATATGTTTAGGTCCCATGTGGTAGGGGGTGAGCCTTGATTTGAAACTTGACTTTCATTAGATTTTTGACTAAAATCGATGACTAAGTTCCTAAGAACAGATCTTTGTATGTCTCGTAGTTACAGACTTGCCCATATTGACCGTTCTTACTAAATGTTACACTTTGTACTGTTCTGAGTGTAGCAGCCCCAAAAGTGCTTTTATGTGGTCATTTAAGATACTTTATGCTCATGATAATTACATAAAATAAAGAACTGTAACATAAAAAGGTCTGCAATAACACAAAACGAGCATAAAACGGCAAACAGACACTCAACAACAAACTGCACGCTATGAAAGCATCAGTTTGTAACTCCATTCCACCAGCCTTTTCACTTTATAAACTTAGCTGCACATTTAATCCAACCGCTAGAAATACATCAATATTTGAGTAGCGAAATCCCATTCAGGCAGCGAGAGGGTGCACTCAATATTTTGCTCGATTCAATTGAATTCGTTCAAACACGATAGTATTGTAGTATGCGATGAAAAAGCCTCGATTTTGAATAATCCGATTTGCTAACCGATTCAGTGTCGATTTCAACAACGTGTTAAACTCAAGTCTAACGCTAAGCTATAGTTTTTGATCTTTCTGTCTCGTACAATTATTATTATTATTATTTATTTATTTATTAAATAAAATGCTCATTACGCTAACAGTAAATACGCACAATAAGCTAGGTATACAATATTACGACATAAATAATTTAAATAATATACAAAATAATTTGAGATAATGTATTCAAAAAATCAGCCAATTTAATGTAAAAAATATTAACATCTAGATGCTGAGCAATCAATGTGTTGATCAATGCAATAGCGTGGATGGTTGTTGCAAATTGTGCAGTGCACGTCCGAACGGGTGCTATCGCCATGAGACGGCGCGAGCGAAGCCGCGTGTATTGATTAGGAGCTGATAAGGAGCAACGTGATAAACATAGTTGTATTGTCAATATTATTATTTATTAATGATGAATAATTTATAACTGAATGATGAGATACAAATGCGGGTTTAATACAACTGAAGATTAAGATTGGTGCAATTGGGGCTCAAACGTGGGTATGAAGTGTTGGATCAATGGGATGCGGTAACTTGTCTAAACTTTTGAGTGGATACGTCTTTAATTGTGTTTGGTAAACCATTCAGCGGGATTTAGTGGTTTGTATAAGTGGTGGTTTATTTGAATGTTTGTAATGAAGACGGTGTAATTTTGTAACCATGATTATTTGGCAATGTGTGTGTGTGAAAAGGAACGATTGCTGCGGTAAATAGTTTTAAAATTCGATTGCAATATGGATGCAAAACCTTTTAGATTCATATGGTTTCACATTTTGTTTCAGACTTAAGTATTAGAAGGATAAATATATCACAAAATATTGAATTCTACGCGGACAAAATCGCAGGCAACAGCTAGTTTCGCTAATAAATGTAGTTATAGAGTTTAAATAAATTTATGATTTCTTTTCATATTTTTTTTTGCAGTCAGCAACAGAAGTAGCTATAGTAAGGCCAACCAGACGAGATAAAAAATGTAAACAAATGTTCAGGGGTTCAAAACATTTTTATTTGAATAAATTATTATTGTTGTGGATTGGGTTGAGGTAAAGAAACCAGGCGAAAAGGAAATAAATTATATTATGAAAATAGGAAATAAACTAAAGAAACACTAGGTAACTAAAAGACTGACAAGGAACTTATATTGTCAAAAACATAAAAAATATAACATAAATATATTAAAACTAAGTAATAACAGCAAACATCAAAAATAAAACTAACAGAAACGGAATAATAACAACAAAAAACCAAGCAAATACGGAGACGAAAAAATATGTATCACTTCCAACGCAATCCAAACAGGAATGAACTTGATCACAAAATGGCAGACCAAATGTTGACAACTGCGGTACTGACTGCTTTCCTGTACCACGAAACACACAACGACAGCTGTTGTCGATCAATTGGCGTCAACTGCGCGTACGAATGTTAAGGACAGAGATAATAATCCCTCGCTATCGCAATGTAACTCAGTAACGGTCCGTTTGTTTTCATTCTTTATCTCGTCTCGTTGGCTATACTATACACATGAATAATATTTTTTTATAGTTCGCTGATTAAAGTGTTCAGCAAATTTCGTTGCTGACTATTAAATGTACCATCAAACTAGACAGTCTTTCAAGATCTTCACAAAATACCATTCAGCTTCTATCGTTGGCACATCAAACTAATAGAAATAGTTGAGTAACTTTAAAGTAGCATTCTTGAGGAATAGTTGTAAACAGCTTCATACAACTTAAGTACTGCGGGACTTCATTATCTCTTTGATTGTCTCTTGTATTACAGTGACATGAACGTAACAGTGAATAGAGAGGTAGATCGTTGTAGAAAGGGTTATTGTTTAAGTATCGCATAAGGTGACAAATCTTTGTAAAGACAATAATAATAGCAGCCCGGTCTATGTCGCACAATAGGATTTTGATTAAAAACCTAGGCTTTTTGATCAAGTGTCTACTTATAACCGCAATGAGTGAGTGAGTGGTGTTATATGTAAAATGATTGTTAATCGACATCTTAGTGAAATAAATTTAAGCATAAACCTAGGCTTTTGATCAAAAACCTGATCTTGTTTAGGTTTTTTATAAATTAAATTCGACATTTTTGCTGACACTGGGTTACGGAATCAGTTAATAGAGCTACGTTTAAGTATAGCCCAACAAATTGTAAAAAAAATTGACTTTAATAAGAAATATTTACTCAATCTCAAAATCAAATAACAGTGTCGTTCAGAATACATTTTCTCACAAATCCTAAGTAATCAAATTTCTCAAGAACAAGAGAAAGGCCAACTTTAACTACACAAATTCTATAGAAGGAAAGCGTACAATAAATTCAATTAGGACTCAGAAAACAATAATCCACTCAAATCGTCTCTGAACGAAAGACAATACAGTCACTAAACTAGTCTAGTGCTGGACTGTATAGAATAAATACCAAACTTAATTTAACTCGTGGAATTTGTTTTCAGTTTTGCTTCCCTTAGCGACGAAATAAACCGCTAGGCTACATTCACACCGCGATGCGCGAAAACAACTTTTAGTGTGAAAGAGGATAAACACTATCAACACATCTATCTTTCCAAAATAGTAGTCTCATTTATCTCGTAACTGCTATTTAATTTAACCACGTTTTACTTTTACATTTTGTGAAAGTAGATATTAGCTCTGCAAACTTAAAATTAGTTAGATTAATTTAGCTATTGATGTATTTTTATCGAAAACAAGCTACGCCCCGCGGTTTCACCCACAAACAAACACTAACCTATGTCCGGTTTTAAGGTCCCAGCCGTTCTGGCATGATGTCGTGACCAGTGAAATAGGGTTTCATTTTTATAAACATGTAAGATAAACTATTCTAAAGTGATTGTAAAAGTCTAACGAATAAAATTGTCTTGAAAAGCATTCACATACATCTGTTTCGACCATTTCAAGTGATTACTGATTGCACCCAGACAAGTTTTGGAACACTGATACCCCAGATATAACATTTGCTCGAATTACAATTTGTATTCAGAGTCAACCTCGTCATTCACTTTGGTTTGATAGTAATAAGTTATGTAGGAATTATATTAAACTAGCTTTTAGGTTGCGTTCCGGACACTACCCATCGGCAAAGTTTGCATACCTTATGAAAAAGACAGACTCGCCAAATTGCGATAGTTGTGGAAAAGTGGAGGATGTACAACATTTGTTGATGGAATGTGCCAGGAATGAAGAAGAGAGGCAAAACTTCGTTAAAAAAATTAAAATAAATACAAAAGATGTAGGGTGGATCCAATTCATCTTGGCTGATCCGTGTTCTACAATTGCTATAGAATTGTGTAGATTGGTAACATTTGCTTTGTAGTTAAGTTTTATGGTTTAAGGGTATCTTAATAAGTGTTTGGTAGGATAGGCTACGATGGGGTTGACGTATCCGTGTGGATAAAAACCCCATATTTTAAAATAAAAAGATTAAAAAAAAAAACTGATAGTGCTCGTTGCACTGCTACAATACCGGTGTGAATTAAACCTTACCGACAGAACACGACCGCTAAAAGTCTGAGACTGGACTATGCTTCACAGGAATCCGGACGATGCAGGATTTGGAATGTTTTTGACTAAGCTTGCAGGGAAGTTGGAGTATGGTGGCGACTAGTTTTAGACATCAGACGTTGCGAGATATAAATAGGTGTGAATTGTATGCTACCGTGTTTTGATTATAATACTTTGCCTGTATAAAATAAGTTTTTAGCACAGCACCCTTTGAGTTACTATACGTTTAGATACATTTTGATAGGATAACGATTCCGAGAAGTAGTGTAGAACTTGGGGGTGAGTTAACCTAATAACAATTATATAGCTGCCGGTAGGCTAATTAATAATTATCTTCTTAATCTTTTTATAAGCATCATCATCATCAGCCCGTTGCAGGACATAGGCCACACACAAGGTGCACCACTGTTCATGGTCCTGTGCTTTACGCCAATTGCTTCCAGCAATTTTGATCAATATTGGAATTACGATTATGAAGAGTATAATGTAATAATATAGTCAAAAAAATTAAATCTACTCACATCTCGTCCATTGAGCAGCCACGTGAGATTAGCAGGCGGTTCGGCTGGAGGTGATGTGCACTGCGCTCTGAGAGAATCGCCTGATGCGTACCAGCCTTTCTCCGCCTTTATCGAGGGTTTCTCTGGTGGCAGTTCTGGAAACAAAAAAAAACAATATATTATGCACTCATCCATGAACATTAATCAAATAAATTATTTCAAGCCATTTAAACCTTGAATTTTTGAATAAAACTGAATAATATCTTGTAAATATTGTTTTTTTTATAAATAAAAACTATGAGTTAATAATAACATAATCCTTATGTAAGTAATACGACTTTTTCAGTATACTTATAGTAAGGGATGGTGGGGGGGAGATAGCGTTGCATTTTAGGTAGTATTTTATTTTATATATATTCTTATTCAATAGATCTCAAAATTGATGATGATACAAGTTCATGCAAATAGCTGACGCATAATTCCCCCTTCACAATGCAGTTGACGATTTTTTTATGCTGAGTATGATCCTATCTATCTATATAAACAAATTCAGCCAGCGTCTTACACTGCCAATATTAGCGGCTTACCATGACTTTTGCCAGAGCAACGTTATTTCCAACGCTAACATAATTATGGTTAAAATATTATAAAAAATAATTTTAACAAGCGACTAATTGACCATCGAACCGCAATTAACTAAATGATACGCGCCAATTCCGTTTTTCAGCACCGAACAACAATAGAATTAATTAAAATCGTTTTTTAATATCCCAAACCCATTGATTGCATGTTTCTGTAATCTTAAAATCGTTTTTTGCTTTAGGCCACAAATTATAAGGAGCAACCCAGGACCGCAATTATAAAGTCGGATAAAATATTGCGAAGCCCTCCGGGGAATTGTTTTATTTAGGGACCCAGAGGTTCCAAATGTGACGGAAATTCACCCGGGATTTTTTTGGGTTAACTTTATGGAATAAGCTAATTTTGAGAAGAGATAACAGCGGTTGTGGTGACCGAGTAAATATTTGTTTAATAAATAACATACATAAACAATATGAGAGTGGCCGCATGGAATATCCGATATTCACTTCTCTTTTATTTTTTTGTGAATGAAACACGATAAATAGAAGCAGCGATAGCCAAGTGGAGACCGTAGGACTGATAAGTCAAAAGTCTCGCGTTCGAACCCACGGCATACACCACTGTCAATAAATCGTTAAGATTTGTCTTTTCGAAGATATGTAAATATAAATTATCGCTCGCTAACGGTGAAGGAAACAGCGCGTGAGGAAACTCGCTCTGCACTTGGTCAGCGTGGTGGAATATGGCCTAATCCTTCTCATCATGAGAAGAGGCCCTAACCCAACAGTGGGACTTGTATTAGATACAGGGTCGAACACGAAAGATTATAAAAAGAATTATTTGTCGCATTTTTCAGAAACGAGTCGCATTCAATTCTTCTTCTTAGAGTTTGGAAGTTTATTTTTAATAGGAGCATGGATAAATAAGTGAATCAGATTTGAAAATATTTTCAAAGCGAATAACGTTCTTGTACCAATGATTTCCAGTATTTACTGGCAAGCACCGACAAACCCACCCAAAAGTATTTCACCAGCAATAATATTACTTCAGTTGAAACAGCTTAAGAGCAAAACTGCGGTTGTTGCTACGAGCCGCCATTCCGTACCGCGTTTAGGTCTAAACTTGTCAAGTAAATCTGCAAACATACGTGCTCCGTAGTAAGGTCAGGGTATTATTATTGCCCAAGTGAAACAACCATATGTAGCAAGTTACGTAACGTGATGGAAATTGGTTGTATCAATTGTTGGTACGGTTTTAATATTTTTTGGTTTTTATTTGATACGTACCTATAACTACACATAGTAGCAATTTGAAATATAACAGTGTGCTGAATTTATTAACGTGTCAAACTCAAACGCTAAACAACAGCTTTAGATCTCATTGTCTTTGTACAAAGATTCAATAAGAGAAAAAGATGCAAATACATTTTTAATAAACCGTTCATTTAAAATCCGGCGGACGCACCGCGATTTTACCATTTGAAGCAAGTACAAAAATCAGACGGAGTAGTGCTGTCTCTGTTTGGCGCACGCGCGTTAACAAATTTATCCCCACGTGTCAGCATTACTGGTCGTGCAAAATGTTAACGTGAATATAATTTATTTTGGCTTCCAAAATATATTTATGAAAACTTAATATTAATCTCTTTTACTTTTGTTAATCCTAAATAAGACATTATAAACTATGTCTTTGTTCATAAAACATTACAGATATAAATGTTGTAAAAAAAAATGATGAAAATCTGACGTTTACACTGTTAAAATAAGCTTAATTCAATTTTAAATGTTTTAACAAATACCAAGGCAAATAACCCTTAAAAAGTTTAGTAAATTCGCGGCTTAGTTTTAAATCTAACTAGTGGTATAAATAAATTATAATTTTGAAAGAAACAATTGCAACTATTTTTAACACATTTCAATTGATTCATTAATAAAATAAACATTATTAAAATTATGAAATACGGGTGTTACTCACGTAATGTTGGTCTAGTCGCTAGTCACGTAATGTAGGCCTGAGTCGCAGCCAGTCTTGCAGTGCAAGACTGGCTGCGACTCAGGCGCGACGTATCGCACTCTCTTGGTAATGCCTAGACATATAGGCGAAACCGCGGTCGACTAAATAGACTAACATTACGTGAGTAACACCCGTATTTCATAATTTTAATAATGTTACAAACTCACGGCAGTTTTAATAAAAATAATAAAATAAACATAAATTAAATGAAATAAATAATTGTTCTACATTTTGCTTTTTTAACATTATGTATTGGCGTGACGAAAATTAACATTTCAATTGTAAAATGTTAATTCTGCATTTAATATTTGAATTGCTAATGAACTGAAATTAAATATTTCTTGATGATTTATCCTAATTAACATTCAATAATGGTTCATTTCGTATTACAGTTTGCCATTATTACACATTATACTGGTGGCAGACTGTTCACATCAAGGTCGGGGATGGCAGCACCACCGTCTCACCTCACCTGCCACCAAATAGTACTGCTATATATAAAAGTATCACTGCGTGTCGGTTTGGTAATGAGATCAGGCCCTGAAATTACAGGCACATGTGGCATAAGACCTTTGTCCTCAGATTAAGCAACGCATGTACTATTTGTGAATTGTTAATGTTTTTTTGTCATCAAGTGGACGACACGTCCTTTAGCTACATACATCGCATAAGAATTTATCTTTTGAGCTAGTTTTACCCGACTACGGCAAAGTTTTTTATATATAACACTAGTATTCAAAGAAAACACTAGTATTCAAAGAAAAAAAGATTCCAACCACAGTTGTTGTCACGGTTCGTCAACCTATAACCTATGTCCTTCTTGGGTCTTGACCTATCTTCATACCAATTTTTATCAAGATTTGTTTAGCGATTTAGCCGTGGGGGCGTAACAGACTGAATGTATAGAGTTACTCTCGAATTCATAATACAAGGATAAAACACGCCTAAAAACAAAACAAGTTCCCAGTTCTTAATCACATAATGCGTCAAACTCTGAACCGCGTTGCACGTACTAGTTGCTGTAACAACGTTCAAACATTACCTAATATTATTATAATCTGTGGTTCTAAAACGACACCGAGGTATGAGTTATGAAAACTTGATAAATGCCTTTAGGGCCTGTTTCAAAATCGTCTAGTAAACGCTACAGAAATGATCAAATATAATACAAGAAAAAATTAAAGTGACATATTACATGTATATTCATCAAATTTTAACATTGACAGCAACATCGTAAAACGTTAATTCTTAATGTAAATAAAAATTACACTTCTTTATACAACCCTATCGCCCGTATGTGTTGCCTGCTGTTGACCTGCTACCCGAATATAGTCATGAATTAGATGTATTTGATAGTGGACTTACCAGATTTAAACATAAAGTGTCATATTGTGTCAGCATAATTCATTAAATTATTAATATAATATATTTTAAATAAAATATAACGGGAATTAACGCGATCATGCAATTATTTACCTTTTAGGCTTTACGTTTCGGCTAACAGGTTACACTGGCCATTTTCGAAAGCAGACTGATACATAATATATTTTATTTTTATCATAAGTTCATTTTAACTTAAAAAAATGTTTTAATGTTGTATTAATAATCTTAAAGCTTGTAGAAAAAAGCTAGCAACACTGTCGAATACTTTTATTTATTAAAAATTTGCATGATGTGTTGGAATGCAGTCTATATATATATTTGTGATGCACCCTAATGGTATTCCGTTTTGTGTGCCAATAAATAAATAAATAAATATTAAAAGACCCAATACAGGTGAAGTATGGGTATATTATTATAACGTCTGAAAAAATATTTTGTGTAATATCAAATTCAAATTTTCAAATTCAAATTCAAATCATTTATTTTCATAGGCCCCAGGAGGCGCTTGAACATTGATATCTTGATATTTTCTTATGTTATGTTCATAAAGTGACAGCTACGTTCGAATTTACGTTTGAATTGTGTTACTTTTATTTAGTCAAGTTATAATTTATCTAACGTTCGTTTTTTACTCAGACTTTGTGAAACAGACCTTAGTCTAATTTATTCTGTAAGAGTACTGAAGGAGATAAAACACAGAGATAAACAACACGACAAGGATTTCGGGTCTTAAATCTTGAAGACAAAAGAATATCCTGGAATTTTAATCCTCTTTTAAGAGTAAAAATATTTATTATTCAGTAAAGTATTTGATAATGGATATTTTAATATACAGCCTTTTTTTACATCGCATAACATAAAACAGACCTACATGACAGTTTTCACATCTACACTTGAGTGCACGGTTGGTGTAGTGGTTAAAACGGTCGTCTCGCCGCTTTCAACTACGCTGGTGTCGTGGGTTCGATCCCCACATGGGACGAATCTTTGTGTGATTCGCAAAGATTTGTTCTGACTCTGCGCTTGGTGTGTGTGAAATGTATGTTTGTGAACACCCCCGCGACACAGGAGTTATTACTAGTGCGGGCGTCGTTTCTTAAAAAAAAAAAACTTGCAGATTGCTTTTAGTTAGTAATATTACTGCAGTGGTAATTTTTGTGAATATCCTTATCATGTATTATACTTATATAGATATAAGCGAACAACACAACAAAAGAAGTTCTTCAAATAGCAAAATTTTCATCGGAAAATTCCAAAATTTTAAATGTATTGGGATAGGTATATAGATTAAGAGCCCGGGTGGCCGCAATGGTAAATGGAGACAATTTATAGAAGTCATTTTTTTCTGTGTAACCGTTTTAGTTAAAAAACATTTTACTAAACATGGAATTTAGGTCGTGGAGTAACGTTTTTTTATATATCCCAAAAGCACCAATCAAATATGCCCTTTTTTTTAATAAATGCTCATTCAGGGAGTTTTTATATAAGTCAGCCCACGCGGGCTCAAAGGCTAGTATTTTTGTTCAATATACGACTCAATCAGACCTATAGCTATTGTAAATAAATGAAAACGAGATTCCTCGAATTACCAAAGCATTCACATTACTGTATTGCACTTCGTTAACTTAAGTCAGAAATCTTTTTTTATATTTTAGTGAACAAATAACTTGAATCAGTCAACCTTACATCATGTATTTACTAGATGACTTTTAAATTTCTCAGATAAATGAGTTGTCAGTCTAAAACGATTAGTTTGAGACTATATTTATTATGCCTCATGTGTTTGTAATTGCGAGGGCATAACTTAAAGCCAGAAACATAACTTTAAAACCATTTGAGGAGATATGTTATATTAAATTATGCTTATTATTCAGCTGTTATAATTCTCTAAATAACAATCCATTAAATTCATAATCCAATTTAAACATTAATAACATTGGTGCACGTTTTATCTCATAATAATTAATTACAGAAGAATCATCATAATTATATCTAAAAACAAACACTGTAAACCCCTTTGTATAATCAAAAATAATATAATACATAATATAACATCACGCCAATATATGATAAGATGGGTGTGGCAGAACACAACACCCACACTTCACCTGTTATGTTTAGGTCCCATGGAATAGAGGGTGAGTCCATCGCCATCCACCGGGCACAGTTCCAACTCCGTGCTGCTATTGTGAATTTCATGACAGAAAGTTATAAATAACACTTTGCCCCACCCGGAAATCGAACCTGAGACTATGCGGTGAGAGGCGCATATGCTTACCACTAGACCATCGAGACAGCTATAACATATATCTAGTATAATAGCAGCTCTGTATCTAATACATGTCCCACTGCTGGGCTCGGGCCTCTTCTCACGATGAAAAGGGTTAGGCCATAGTCCACCACGCTGGCCAAGTGCGGATTGGTAGACTTCACACACCCTCGAGCACTTATTAGGCACTCTCAGGCATGTAGGTTTCCTCACGATGTTTTCCTTCACCGTTAGCAAGCGATAATTTATATGATAAATACACACATATCTTCGAAAAGACGAGAGGTGTGTGCCGTGGGTTCAAACCCGAGACCTTTAAACACATATATCTAGTAATATAATAAATTTAGAATATACTAGCTTCCTTCCGCGGCTATACCGACCGTGAACTTAAGTCGATAAAAATTGTCTATGTTTTTTTCTGGGATCTTCAACTATCTTTACAGCAATTTTCATCAAGAGCAGTCCTGTAGTTTCGCAGCCTATTGAGATCAAACAAGTAAAAAAAAAATGATTTCTTCTTTATTATATAAGTGTTGATTAATTCAGCGCACTTATTAGTTTTGTTTTTGGATGATGCTCTTTAATTTTTGATTTACATACACAACAAAAGGAACCCTTTTTTTAAATTTCTTCTTTTTTTAACCGACTTCAAAAAAAGGAGGAGGTCAATTCGGTTGTATTTTTTTTTTTTTTTTTTTTTTTTATGTTTGTTCGCCGATTACTCGAAGACGCCTGGACCGATTTGAGAAATTCTTTTTTTGTTTGAAAGGATATACTTGTCATGTGGTCCCATTTTTTTTAAGTCACGTTCTGATGATGGGATCCTAGAGAAATCGAGGGCAACCCTCAAATTTAAAAGGCTTCTATATTGTTTTTTATATATTATCTAAAGCTACTTGGATATTTGCATCTAGTAGTCAGCATTTTATGTTGCTGAGCTGATGCTGGAAGGTACAACTCCTCAACGGTTAGGAGTACGGGGATAATTCTTTAAATATAGGCTCCTTGAGGCCGTTTACTGTATTCTTCCAAGTTATACACAGATGAGGCGAGACGTTGAATATTACTTATGTATATTCATAATATGAGGTCATGATTTGATGATGGGATCCTAGTGAAATCATGGGTAACGCTCAAATTTCAAAGGCTTCTATATTGTTTTTCGTATATTACCTAAAACTACTTGATTATTTGCATTTTAAGTTGCTGAGCTGATGCTGGAAGGTACAACTCCTCAACGGTTAGGAGTACGGGGATTATTATTAATAAGTTTTCCATCTCAAGTAACCGTCGTCTCCTCATTCGAGAAACATTCTGGTCTATCTACCCATCACTTAAAATCGTAAAATAAAATAATTTCTAACAAAAAAAAAACCGACTTCAAAAAGTAGGTAAATTAAAAAGCAAAAAATAAATTTACTTCGCACAAAATAATACGTTTTTTCATTTAGTAAAATAGAAATTATTAAATAATTATTTTATAATTCTGAAGTCGGTGCCATGTAAACAATAATAACTCTGTATAGACTAATCTTTCTAACAACTATTTTCTGACTGAATATTAGTTCTTAATTATCCGATTTACTTGGCACCGACTTCAGAATTATAAAATAATTATTTAATAATTTCTATTTTACTAAATGAAAAAACGTATTATTTTGTGCGAAGTAAATTTATTTTTTGCTTTTTAATTTACCTACTTTTTGAAGTCGGTTTTTTTTTTGTTTCATTTTTACATAGCATTTAGCCATGCTTAGCTACCTAATAACAGTCGATCTTTTTTTGGAGATGAAACGGATTTTGTATCCTACACTATATTGTTCGTGGATTTGGAGCGGGGCTTGGATAGCTTAGTAGGAAAGCGATAGGCATGAATCTTAGAGTCGCAAATTCAAGTCCAAAACACAGCTATTCTTAGAATTAGAAGGAACCCTCATTTAAAAATAAATTAAGCGGTGAAACATCACAAATTGGTAGTTTGTTTCTTCTATATGTTTGATTTACATTCACAACAGAAGAAACTCTAATATAGCAATAAGTTCTCACGTACTCACGTAGCACCCTCTTTCTGAGATGATTGCTTATGGCATATGAGGAAAACCGCTGTCTCCGAGGACCCAAAAAACAGGCCTTCTGATGTTTCAAAAACAATAGTGATGAAAATGAACATGAAATGTGTCTGCGCTTGTAAAAGAAAAAGAGAAGTGCTTATTATTTAGTATTTTGGTAGATATTTCTGTATTTCAGAAGAATTGCGAAATGTATATTTTTTCCATTATTTATAGTTGCGGTTATGAGTCGACTTTTTATTCTCTCATTCTTACTACAACCTTATTGTTTGTTTTCAAAGCGCTAATACTAAGAAGTTATACTAAGTTACATAGTACAGTCAACATCAGAAAGTTTTTAGCTGTGTAGTGTAAATGATTAGAAAAACATCGCAGGCATCCATTACCAGGAAGTAATATGGTAGTATATTGTAGGTATCACTTCTGTGACAGTGATGAAAATGAAAATAAAATGTGTCTGCGCTTGTAAAAGGAAAAGAAAATTGCTTTTTTCAATTGGTATTTTTATCAGAAGGATTGAGAAATGTTTATTTTTTGCTATGTGTTTAACGTTAGGTTTGATTCATTCTTTTAAGAGATTGTTTTGGAAATAACTCTAAAACGTATTTTTTTATGAATACCTGACAATACTGTACTACAGAATTAAGCTTTGCAGTTAAGCTTATTAGATCATGGTTTGGGTTGTTGTTAAAGCCATGTAAAATTGGCTTTTTTTTGTGTATAAAACTGTTTAAAAAATTGAGAATAAGGCTGAGATCTATAAAGTGTTCCTACTTAAAAGTATGTAAAACTTTGCTTTTGTGACAAAAAGACAAAAACAGTGTTTTGTTTAAAGTAAGTTCAGCACAAGCTAGTTCTAAGTATGGTCACAGTATAAATATAATCCAGTTCTCTGACTCTATCCGATTCCTTAAAATAACAAAAGACAATCATGCGATACACGGCTACCGATCAACCTATACAATTCCAGTATAAGCCGGTCTCGAATTACACGGAAAGACTATACAACAAAAGATCAGACTGTCTTGTCTGTACCTGACTTGAGCTTATATATAATATTCTTTTTTTGAATTTGTTCGTCACAGCGGCGGTGCATCTCCGTCTTTTGTGGTTATTACGTTCTTATTCCAAAGCGTAAGCACATTCCAACCGTTTCTATGAAGAAAAACTAATCGGTCTTTACTCTGGTACAATCTATAGATCTCAACCTAAAACGCCATGGTTGTGGACTAGCATCACACACAATTTTTTTAAGATTCAATACCAGAAAAGTGAAAAAAACATAGTGTAATCTGCTATGCGTATTCCGTTACCTGATGACTATAAGCGCCTAAAAATGACCATGGATGAATTTCATATTTTCATCTTTTCACATCTCACTTTGAGTCCTTATTTTATTCAGAAAAAGCTTTCATGTAATCGTCAGGCCCTCACCCTACCTCTTCGAGAATTCAATTAGAATTTGCGAAGTTTCCAATCACGGTCTGTTGTTCGTCGCCCTTCAGTGTCAGGCCCAGATTTTGATGTTTGCCGGTGAAAAATAAATAACTTTAGCCGACAAAGTACTGCAGTGATGGCAGTGTCAGTTTTAGAGGGTTATTCTTGGCTTTAAATCTTATTTTTGACTTGCTAAGATGTGTTATGTGAGCGTTGGTCGTTTTATATTATTCGTAAAGTTTATATTAATGTAGCATTTATAAAGATATTATTTAATAAAGACTAATAGTTTTGCACTTTCGCTCCAGGTCCAATCCACAGACGATCAAAGTTAGATCCAAATTCGTTTCGGTTTAAGAGCAATTTGCACGGAAGCTCACTCTCTTCAACTCATATCCTGACAAGGAACATGTTAAAAACTACAACCCTCTTTGTTGTAGTTTTTAACATGTTCCTTATATGAGTGCATTTTGCCAAACTCTACTCTATGTCTACTTCAAGCTTGCAGTAGGAAGTAAGCGTCATCGTCAACGCCCGGCGTATAAAAAACAGGATCTTCGAAAAAAGGTGCGCTTTAAAATACATTAAAGGCCAGCTCCTCCAGGGCCTACTATTCCATGGTAACCCTGTTCGGAAGCCATACAGAAAAAGCCGTTAACCATTGAAATTTTATCAGAAACTTGTGAAAATGGCTCTGAGAAAATTTAATCTGTACTTAAGAGTGATGTTAATAACAGTGATACAATTGTAATTTATGAAATATAATTACCCTGAGAAAATAAGTTCAGTCCTTCAAAACATCTCTATAGTCACTAGAATGTTCCCTGTTCCCTTTATATTTTCGAACTAAATACATAACAATTTATCAAAGTATAAACTACAATTCAATTATTATTTCGTAACCATATCAACGATATTTTACAGGCAAATGCAAAGCCTCAAAGAGCCTAAAGGGATTCAATCTAAATACTAAAGTGTATTATTTTAATGTAATTTTCGTTAGCCTTAGTAAACTAGTCTAGAAAACAAATTAAGTTTAAAATATGTATCCATAAATCTTATTATGAAACTTGCTATCGAATAATTAAGGTTTTGTTCCATAGAGAGCTAATAACTATTAGATAGTGGGCTATAAACCACATGTTAGATTGTTGGCAATAAAGCTATTAGCCCATGGTGGTCATTTAACAGGGAGCTACAAACTGTAAGTTATCCGGAAAGATTTGTTCGGACTCTGTGTGTGCTTTGTGTGTGTGAAATGTATGATTTTCCGCGGCACAGGAGTTATTCCTAAAGCGGGCGTCAATTTTTTTTTTAATAAAAAATATGTGCAATTAGTACTAGTCAATATATATATATATATTTTATTAAAAAGCTTACTAGTAATTTGCAAATACAAATTACTAGTATTCTTGTTAACCCCCTCCAGCCTAAGCTTAATTCGCTTGTGTTAGGAGGAAGTTCACGTCCGTGGTGTAATGGCCAGGATTCGAACCCACGACCTCTCGATCGTAAGGCCGATGCCTTATCCATTGCGCACGGTAATATTATTGAGTGCATAGTCCGCATCATAGTTAAGTATTTGCTGCTGAACTGCAATTACAAAGCAAAAATAGTATAATAATTAAATCAAAAACTAGCACAGATATTATATGAAATATTAATTGTGACTTAATTTTTGTGTGTTTTATTATAGTTCTATGCTGAAATTAATTCTTAAAGTGCCTCGATGGTCTAGTGGTTAGCATATTATGCGCTTCGCACCACGAGGTCTCGGGTTCGATTCCCGGGTCGGGCAAAGTGTTATTTGTGAACTTTCAGTCAGGTAGACTAAATACATAACAATTTATCAAAGTATAAACTACAATTTATTATTTCAAAACCATATCAACGATATTTTACAGACCAATGCAAAGCCTCTAGGAGCCTAAAGGGATTCAGTTCACAATAGTAGCACGAAGTTAGAATTGTGCCTATTGGATGGCGATGGCTCATCCTCTATCCCATGGGACGTAAACATCACAGGTGAAGTGTGGGTATTATACACCTCTGGCAAACCTTTCTGGTTAATATAATGCGTGATGTTATGTTTTGTTATGTAATTTTTCTTGCCAGTCAGGTGCTTGTCTATGTTGAACTGCAATGACACCATTTAGGGCCAGTTTCCCTACTTTCTGACAAAGTTACGGATTGTTATTTTTATACATATATTGATACCAATTTGACATTATTCATCAGTGTACATAGCTACTGGTTTAAAGCTTTTAATGAGACCGCACCCTATTAAAAACAAATGACTAGACTAGGGTATCGAAAATCATAATTAGTTTTATTTATTTTATTTAATACTTTATTGTACACAAAATACTACAAAAAAATATACATAAAACAGTAATTGTATACAAAAGGCGAGCTTAACTCAGCGCTTGAGTTCTCTTCCAGCAAACCTAGAGCAATAGATGAGACGTTTCTCTTTGATTCCGAGAATTGATATATCTATACATATTTTATTAATTCTGTTCATATGCTCTGATCTATATCATAATTTCAGTCAGTTTCTTGAGATTCAGGTATATCTGCATTAGAAATATTCAACCTTTTAATAATAATGTAGTAATCTTATTGTGGTTATCGTTGATATAATCAAAATTTCATGTATTTTTAATTTGAATTTATAACAATTTTATCCACATAAAAAGAAACCATAAATTAAGTATGCTTATTTTAACATTGCTTTTCGCTTGCGATAAGTAGATACTTTTTTTTTATATATATATATACTTTACTAACTCCAAATGCAGCAAAACGCCTTAAAAGAGACGACGTGCTTACTCCTATAAGGGACTGAAGAGGAAGTGAAATCTCTTTCAGATTCCAACCGCCAATGACCACACAACAAATTTACTTATATAGTTATGCGACTGATCGTAAATAAAACAAAGAGAAAAAAAAAATATATGTACTTTGCCCACAGCGAACGAACGTGTAGTCCACCTGATGGTAAGTGGAGTAGGTACCAGCCCATGGACATCAACAATCCACAAAAGCAGATTATAGATGCGTCGCTGCAGCTGAGGACTACGGTGTTATGCGTCAATTGCCAGTAATTTCAGGGCCTGATCTCACCACCAAACCGGAACACAGTAATGGAAGCACTTCTATTTGGCGGCAGGTTAAAGGTGAGATGGTGGTGCTGCCGCCCTCGAGCTCATTCACAAGAACTGTACCACAAGTAGCGTTTTCAGCCTACTTTGACCTTCTGTCCGGGCTACAGACAAATTAGAATACAAAGAATAAAGTGCTCAAGTCTCAACTTATCACGCACGAGTAGAGATTTCAAATATTAACAACATTAAAATATAATCTAAAATTGTCGTTATATAAGATTGCCAGTGTATAACAAGATCAAAGATAGGTTACATTAGGAAGACCCAATTTATCAAAAAATATTCTGTAATTCAAAATTAAATGTTATTCAATAAAAACCTCTTTATTCCATAACCTCAAAAGAAGATTACAGCTAATCGTAAAACAATCTTCAATCGGTGCAATCAAGCACAAAAAGATACAAAGCCTTAAACACACTTTCCGTTTTTCAATCTACCCTCTCGAAATAATATTTGCCATGAGTCCCCCGTGATGTGCTCGTTAGCCTAGCCTTCCACTTGCGTTGAGTGTATTGACTTTGCCAGTTCGTTGGAGCCAAGAGGCAATGTTTTACTTTTTTCGGAGCCTGACGAGTGACGTGGAACAGGCCAATTTTTTGTTTCGTGTAGTGAAAATTTGAGTGAATTGGTAATGCTGGAATGGTTTGTTTTTTCGGGTGTGAAACAGCGATGATTTTTCTTTGGAACGTTTCGTGTGTTGTTGGATACGGTGGGTTTGAAACGTTTTTCTATCGACACGGTTTTCGGTAGGTATATTTTTATTTGTAACAGGCTTTCTATCTGTTAGCAAAACATTTTTAATTGCTTGCAACTTGAAAGATAGAATGCCAGCATATTTTTGAAAAATCAAATGCAATATTTTGTATCTAATATAATTGTAATATTTAACTTATTTGAAAAACATGTTAGATAGATAGATATAGAGAAAACTTTATTAGCACACCAAATTTGTAACAAACATACAAAGAAATAGGTACTTAAAACTATTACGTACACGGGGCGGCCTTATCGCTTGACGCGATCTCTTCCAGGCAACCTTAGGATGGACATAATAGAATGGATATTTGCGGTAGTTTATTGCATTGGATTTGTTGATTATAAAGTTTTTTTTTTCTGGCAATGGCCACTGGCCATGCCTAGACCCTTTGATTTAAATACTTCGTGTTGTTTGAATGGACGAAAGTCATTAATGTGCATTACGTTACTTGTCTCTTTTGGTAATAAAATCTATTAAAGCCCGTAGTTATAACATCTAGGC
Organism: Hypena proboscidalis; assembly: GCA_905147285.1. NCBI lineage: Eukaryota > Metazoa > Arthropoda > Insecta > Lepidoptera > Erebidae > Hypena > Hypena proboscidalis. The sequence goes on along the minus strand of LR990129.1, from coordinate 4,004,912 downwards.
CCATCAGACACTTTGTGAACGAATTAAAATACCCTAAAGGCTGGTTGGACGACCCTATTAATTGCGAAAATTTTGGCATCCATAGGGCCCACTTTGTTCAGTAATAAATTGGATTAAAAAATACTTATAAAGAAGGACGGGGTTGTTAAGTGATAAATTATATTACGCGGCTTTTTGAGCAAATAATTTGATTTTCTTTATATTTAAAAGGAAAACAAGAGCCCATTTTTCAACAAAGTGTTATATGCAAATAATATGCAAGCACGAAGGCAGAGTATAAAGTGATTAAAAGTATTTTTTAAAAATATAAGAATTGTGCTTAGTCTCATGGGACATAAAGATCATCAAGTTAAATGTGTGTGTTAGGCATATTGTAATGTTATGTATAAGTATTTTTATAGTCACGCTAGTAAAATGACATTTTCCCTACTATTACCTAGAAGGTTAAGGCAGATGTGTATAACACACATTTTACCTATAACGTTTAGGTCCCAAGTGATAGGGGTGAGCCAATCGCCATCCAACTGACACAATTCCAACTCCGTGCTGCAATTGAGAAAATCCAATTAAAAATCCCAAATAACAGTTTAGTCCGACCGACCAACGGGAATGAAACCCAAGATCTCGAAGTGAGAATCCGCTAGACCAACGAGTCAGTATTTATTTAAAAACATATCAAAACAACTTTATTGTTAGGTGGTGTACTCACAAGATTACTTACGGCACACAAAGCTGATTTTGTGAAAACGAACACAATCCCATGTGATATGGGTATTACGAGACACCTTACAGCTGTAAAGCTGCTCATACTGAACAATTTTTACAGGAAACAAGGATTTACACGACAGGGATGTATTGTGGACGAAATTGACGATAGACTAAATAATCTAAACTTTCCTCTAAAATCTAAGCAGTCCTCTATCCAATACATGTCCAACTGCTGGGATTCGGGCCTCTTCTCAATGTGAGAACGGTTAGACTATAGTCCACCATGCCAGCCAAGTGCGGATTGGTAGACTTCACACAACCTCGAGTACTTTTAAGGCACTCTTAGGCGTTAGCAAGCGACAATTTATATGATAAATAAACACATGTCTTCTAACAGACGAATCTTAACGATCAGAGGTGTGTGCGGAGGGTTTGAACCCAAAACCTTTGACTTTGCAGCCCTACGGTCTCCGAAACGGCTATCACTGCATGCAAGTTATGTAATAAAGGGTCTTAATACACGTCTGTAATATCTTTTTTGGCAATGCATGACGTAATGCTGTTATATTTATTCTAAGGAATAGATTTACGATGAATTTTTCAAAATTAACTACTTGTTTACTATCACATAACATTTATACTCAGAGAAGTTACTCAATTCCTGAGGGGGCTTAACATAACAGTTGAAATGCGGTGGTAATAGATATATGATCCTCAAATCTAAACATAAAAATAATATGAATAATCACATAATATTATTCACAATTTCTAACTAAGCTACATTTCTGAAAAAACTCTCAGTCTATTTTGTTATTACGTAAATACAAATTAAGTACCGATTTTAAAATTCATAGAACATTGTATTTACAAATTAAAGCAAAAATAATTGTCCCCAAATCCACAAATTACAAAAAGAGCTCTTAATTATTCCGCCCCAACGTGAAATTTTAATTTGGACCAAACCTCTCGCAAAAGTCAAGTTTTACGAAAATAAGAAGGTTGCCGTTTAAAAATCCACTTTATTAGCATATAATGAGCTACTCAGTTTTTCATAGCAATAGAATTTAACGAGAATTCATCACACCAATTCATTTATGCTTATTTATTTAAATTACGTGAACATTTTTTCTTTTGCTTTTTTCTGAATGACAAGTCAACAATTTCTTTGAACGCTATTGCGATAAGTTTTATTTAAATGAACTGTGATGAAATGATAAGTTAAAATGCTTAAAAATATTTAAGAGAGAGAGTGCCTTATGTATTTTACCAAAATATCTTATACATTTTTCAACATTACATCTTCACAAAGTTGTTGTCAGTGTGATAATGTTTTTTCTATTATTATATTAATTTATTTACAGTTGAATGTAATATTAAACTAATCTAATAACCTAATCTAAACATAATAAGTATTTTTTTTTAATTTTTTTTTAAAAAAACGACGCCCGCACTAGGAATTACTCTTGTATCGCGGAGGTGTTCACAAACATACATTTCACACACAAAGCACACCCAGAGTCAGAACAAATATTTGCGGATCACACAAAGATTTGTCCCGTGTGGGGATCGAACCGACAACACCAGCGTAGTTGAAAGCTGCGAGGCGACCGCTTTAACCGCTACGCTAACCGTGCACTCACTGTCAAGTCACTGTCAAAAGGCTTCGTACCCAAAATGCTGGCATCATTACCGCGTTGTATTGCGATACTAAGTCGGTCGAAATATTATCCAGTATTTTGACGGACTATACTCTTTGTACAGACTATAAGGAGTACGGCCCCAAGGCCCTAATGGTTCAACCGCAAAAGACGCGAACATGTAACAGCTATTAAGCGTGCTATTTTGTACACGTATGTCTAAACCATATAAAACAAATAGAAAACTTAGCAATTTTATTATACCTTATCGTGAATAGAAAAAACACTGCTAGAAATCAGTCAAACCAAAAAAATTTAACTCGTAAAACGTTTGCCCCCTCAGTTATTCGGCAATAACGCGTAGTTCATTCGTTTTGCTCAGACGTCGGTGACACATGTCCGTCGTGTCTCACACGCTAAGTCGAGTTGATAAGTGATGTTGCTTCTCACTGACAGACTCTTATTGTGTTTTTGTTACGTTCCTAGAAGTAATAAGTTATATTATACAGATTTAAGCGACGCTTGAAACTAGAAAAGTTGTAGTTCTGTTGTAATAACCATTGTTGGAAGACACGCAACATATATTGTAGCTGTGGCGTCTCTTGAACAAATTTATTATGATACTCGTATTGGGTGTGCTTGTGTGAGTGAATGTGAGTATTTGGCCTTGTCATTGGGACCATAGGATAGTGTAATTGCTTCTGGCGTTCTATCTAATGTAAAAAATCCAAATTTATTTATTTAATTATTTATAATTTTGTTTTTAAGTAATTTTGAAAGGACGACCGGATGGTGTAGTCATTAGTGCAACTGGTGCTATGCCGTGGTCACGAGTTCAATTTTTAAGATAAATACTTTGTGTGCATGAATTGGTCTGGATGTTTCCTATGTTTAAATAATAGCAGTCCAGTATCTAATACATGTCGCACAGCTGGGCTCGGGCATCTGCTCATGATGAGAAGGGTTAGGCACCACGCTGGCCAAGTGTGGATTGTTAGACTTCACACTCCCTCGAGTACTTTTTAGGCACTCTTAGTCATGCAAGTTACCTCACGGTGTTTTTCCTTCGCCGTTAGCGATCCTATGTATAATAAGTATGTATTTACAAAAATAAGTATGATGTATTATAGGCTGACCGTTTAACTCGCGTATCGCCCGCGCGGTGAGAAGGGGGCGGGGCGAGATATTACCGGGTGGGTGAGAGGGGTGCGCGGCAGTCAAACGTGGCAGTGCGCTGGCAGTGCTCGCAGCGCACGGTTGGTATTTTTGTTACGGACGCTTGGACATTAACACACAAGGTAAACGGTTTGCCAAGATTTATCCCAAGATGAATCGCTCTTCCTGTTTTGCAAAAAAAATCAACAAGCAAGCTAAACAAATAGCATATAATATGTATTCCTTCTTTAAAGCCAGAAAACAAGATCATAGTTCTACGGAGTATCTTCAAGACGTAAACGTAAACAAACTTGTTACTGAAGCTACAGGACTCTCGGTGACTACCATAAGTAAAATAGTAAAAGAAGGAAATGAACTGAGAGATGAACAAAGTCAAGTAAAGTTTAAATCACCAACAAAAAATAAACAAATCCGAAAGAAAAAAATTAAGTAGACGGTTTTATAGAGGGACACGGACTTTTGGACACGGCACGCATCGTGAGGAGGTTCCTCTCTCTGGAGCCCTAACCATCGGCTTGGTCCCTACACCTGATGTCGGTGGGACACTGTTTTTATATTTTTAAATGTTTTTTGTATTTTTAATAAATCATATTTAAAAATATATAAAATAAGTTAAGAAATAAATAAAGAGAAATAATAATAATAATCGTAAAATTTTGATAATGTTATTTTTTTCTTAAAATGTTCATTTTTTCTTTAAAAATACAGATACTACAATTATATTTTTTTTTACTTTGCCTACAATGTCTATCTCGAGATACATCTTTGGATCAATGACTCCGTGTGTAGCCATAGTAGTCCGTTACCTACCCCCGCTCACTTCTTACGTCGCAGGCGATACGTGCGTTAAACGGTCGGTCTATAGTATCCGGTATTCTAGTACCCAGGGTGCAAGCCCTGCATAGTTTGAGACTAGAAAGCGTTGTGTGATATATATTTGTTTTAAACATATTAATAATATCATATTAAAAACTTTAACATACATGTCACATACTTATACAGGATGGAATATTTAAATTTCAAACCACGACTGACGGTAAAATATGGGAAGCATTCGTGACCACAAGTGGACGTGGGTCTACCTGAGACCCTCACGACATGAGAACGAATAGGGATCACGGGTATCAGGGACGATTTGCATAAACTTTATTTTCATATTTGGGGATAGGCAGTGTAAATATTCCCTTTAATATTTATGAACTTGATGCTATCCAAATCGTAAAATTGTAAGTCCTATCTTACTCACGTATAATTTTTTTTCTGAAAGTCGAAGATTTTAGAATAAAAAAATTATAATAATAATATCACCCCTGTATGTATGCACAAGACGTATCCCACTTTTTGTCATGTTTCACGCAGGGGGGCACAATTAGTTAGCTGTCTTCCATACAAAAGTAATATGGGCTTAACTTAAATAGTATAAAGATTATAATTATTTATTATTAAAGACAAATCATAATAAAAATTTTTTTTTTCTTCTTTTTATAAATTTGGATTGTTTACATTAGATAGAACGCCAGAAGCAATTACACAAAGGTTTGTCCCATGTGGGGATCGAATCCATAACACCAGTGCAGTGGAGAGCGGCGAGGCGACCGCTTAAACCACTGCACCAGACGTGTAATATTATCTTAAACACTAAAACACATGTTTTCTCAAGATATTACGAGTGATATTATATATATTTTTTTATATCATACTTATCTTTGAAAAGGCTAAACTTAACAATTTATTGACTTCGTGGCGTGCAACGCCGCAGTCCTACGGTCTCCCACGCGGCTATCACTGCTACAGAAGTGGACTAATTCAGTATTAAATACATAACAATCAATTAAATTACCTCGTATCAATAAGTACAGTGGGCCAAAAGGTATGCAGGGCAAAAACTTTAAATCAAAATTAATACTTACTTCACCGGTTATGGATTAGCGAGTTACTTATCTAAATAGTGAGTATATCATACATTATAAATATTTAATACACACATGTATATCAATTGCAGTTAGTTTTCACTATAGCGTAGAAATTTTTGCCCTGCATACCAAATTGCTTGGCCCACTGTACCTTGAAAGCAAGGCGGAACATAAAATCACATGGAAGGAAATGATTGAACGATACTGATAGATTGATTGTTCAATATTGATTAATGGAAAACCACCGATGAGTTCGTTAAATAATTGAATTCAATTCGAAGTACTAAATTAAATGTGCATTCAATTCTGGCTGTTAAAATATAGATATACACTAATTGGCATGAATGAGTTCTTTGTTTAGCGAGTAACGTTCTATTCTCCAATAAAAGACAAAATGTGTATCGTTTTTTAGGGTTCCGTAGTACCTACAAGGAACCCTTATAGTTTCGCCATGTCCGTCTGTCCGTCCGTCTGTCCGAGGCATAGCGACGAAACCGTTGGTGCTAGAAAACTGAAATTTTGCATAAACATGTATGTTAACTATACAAAGAAAGTCGTAGAATAAAATTTGGAAAAATATTTTTTTTTCGGGTAGCTCCCCTACATGTAAAGTAGGGATGTTTTTTTTTTGTCGCCTACCCCATAGTGTGGGGTATTGTTAGATAGGACTTTTAAAAACGTTCAGGGGTTGCTAAGACAGTTTTTTGATTTAGAGATCCGTTTGCGAGATAATTATCTTTAAAGAGCAAATTTTTGTTCGAGGCGAGCATCTGAAAAAAATTGTGTCGGTAGTACATGTAATGAACTTTAAAGAAAAACTATAGCGGATAAGTTCACTTCATTAGTTCAAGAGGAATAGGGGTCCGAAATGTCAGATGCAGTTACTCAGAATATTTCGTTCAAAATTCTTGAAACATAAATAAACATACATAATACATATATAAAATCACGCCTTTATCCCACGGGGGTAGGCAGAGACGATGGAACGCCATGTGCTTCGCTCCTTACATACTTCTTTCGCTTCCTCAACATTCATACATCTCGTCATACGTGCTAGCTGGTTTCGTGTACTACAAACATTTCCTTTCTGAAGGACGCCATTTATCTAGTCCCTATATGTCTTTCGAGGATAAAATAAATAATAAAATAAATAATTTCGAGAATAACATAAATAAAATAAATTAAAAATAATCATTACATATCTAGGTCATACATAAGATCACGATTTTTATCTCAAGACGAACTACTAGAACAGGTTGAGTGAAAAATATAAATTATTTTACAAAAGGACTCGATAGATGGTGTTGTACTCGTTTTCTGAATCGTTTCTGTCGCCTACCCCATAGTGTGGGGTATCGTTAGATAGGTCTTTAAAAACATAATGGGGTTGCTAATACAGTTTTTTGATTTAGGGATCCGTTTGCGAGATAATTAACTTTAAAGAGCAAATTTTTGCACGAGTAGTGCGTCCCACCCCCCTCTAAAAGCTAAACCGATAGCTTAAAAAATCTGAAAAAAATCACGGTGGTAGTATATGTAATAAACTTTTCATGAAAACTATAATGGTTACTTTAACTTAATTAGTTCTAGAGTAATTGGGGTCCAAAGTGTAAAATGCAGTTACTTAGAATAATTCGTGCACATTACAAAAACCTTTGAAAGTAATGACTTGTATGAAGATGTTACTTGTTTAATACAGATAGTAAATCCCTTTTATGTCGAAATATGTTGTTACGACTAGCTACGGAACCCTACTGCGCGTGGCCCGACACGCACTTGGCCGGTTTTTTTTTTCATAGCGGCACTATTTTAATGGTCTATTTACATTTGTATTGCAGTATAAGTAATAAATTCAAATTCAAATTAAAATCATTTATTTTCATAGGCCCCAGGACTTGAACACGTCAAAATATTACAAACAAATGATATAAAAATAAATTATAAGTAAAACTAAATTATACTAATTACAATGATTTGAATAACCGGGGCTTAGATTAATTTATATCCAACGGTTTAGAATCAGATTAAAATCAAACTAAGTACCAGCTCCGATGGGTATTGCATTATGAGAAGAGCTGGTGAGAAACTCATGTGCACCATCTTTTCAAATGAAATGAATAAAATATAATCATCATATCATACATATTGAAAAATTAAAGTCACATAAAAAGAGCAGTTCATTTCCAAATACTATTATCATTTATGTAGTCTAAAATACAGTAATAAGCTTTTTGAGATAATCTGATTTTAATATATTTCTTAAATTTACCTATCGATAATTTTACTGCGTCTAATGGAAGTTTATTGTAGAAGCGTATACATTGACCTGGAAACGAGTTAGAGATTTTATGGAGCACAGCCAGTTTGTTTTTGTTCCTTAGATTTAATTTATGGAGATCACTATTTTCTTAAATTTTGTTTGATTCTTGTGGACGTTTTTTCATAAATCTATTGAGAATGTAACGTCATAATATTTATCTATTTAAATTTATTTCTTAGTGTCTCCTTGGGACTCATCATATAGATAGCTTGAATAGCTCGTATAGCTCGTTTCTGGAGCACAAAAATTGAATCTACATCCGTGGCACTACCCCAGAGCAATAAACCATATGACATTATACTATGAAAATAGCTAAAATAAACTAAACGCGCAGTGTCAACATCGGTCAGTTGACGAATTGTTTTTACGGCGTAAGCTGCTGAGCTGAGTCTACCAGATAACGTTTCTATATAATAATACTCACAAGCATTGTAAATAATAGCAATACCTCAATAGTCAAAACTTTATACAGGGTAGATGCCAAATAGATGCACACCGGTTAAAAAAAAAATAACAAAAAATATTTTTTTTACTTTATCACTTTAGACGATCATGGGCAATATGCACGGCAGTTTAAAAATGAATAAATTGTAGACTTCAAATATTATGTAATTATAACAAAATAATTATTACGCCTGTACCCAGAAGGATGTGACGGCGCACAAGGTTTTAAAGACCTGCACTTCACCTTATATGTATATTCATCACGTCAACATCGAGGCAATCCAGCTCCTTGATAACACGGAACTAGTGAAAAGACTAAAACGAACGAAACCTTTCGAGTTAGTGTAGTGATAAGTGACAAATAAATTAGTGCGATAAGTGTCGTTATAAAGAACACATGAACAAAGTGACTTCCCCTTAACAAAAACTATGGAAAGTGTTAATTTACGCATTCTTAGATTATATTATAACGTAGCAATTTAGGTTAACATAATATTACTTATTAGCCTTGATAGGCTAGATTGTAATATAAATAAGATATCTTAATTTTAATAATTGATTTCTAATAAATAAAAAAGTAAAAAAAAACCCTATATATTAACATGTATTTAAAACACTAAACAATAATAAGTATCATTCCAAATCGTATTGTCCCTATCTAGTTTATAGCCGAAATCATAATCTCATTATCTCTGTAAATAGGTGTATTATATACGTCTTCGAGCAAAAGGTCAAATGGGAGCTGTCTGACCTTTGCTACCAAACGAGTGAAAATGAGCGGTCATTGCCGGATACTTACGGTCCCATTTTGTTATTTTTCTCTTTGATTTTGTTATTTTTAGGATGTATCTAATACTTCTTATTTATTATTTTTATACCATTTAGCTATGCTAAACAAAATATACAAAGAAACAGTTGAAAAAAATATGGGACCGGCAGGATTTGAACCGGCGAACTTTTGCATACCGAGCAGTCGCTGTAACCACTCAGCTACGGTCGCCTCTTGCCTGGACCTTAAATTTTTCAAGTGTATGTAACGGCATTACGTGACGTCATTGTCATCCATTTGTAACTATCATAAGTACCTATCTTGAGTGATAAAAGCGACTGCCTGATGTGCAGAAGGTCGCAGGCTTAAATCCTGCCGGTCTCATTTTTTTTCATTCGTTTCTTAGTTTAACTTGCTAAGCACAGCTAAATGCTTTAAAATAAAATTTAGCGATTTAAATTTATATGATTTGTCTATAAAAATAGATACCAACTTAATAATATTAAAGTTAAATCCATACTACGTTAGTACAAAAACGCGACAAAATCTATCTTGCGCGCGTTATGCTAGCCAACCAGGGTCTTTCTCAAAGCAGCAGCCACTTTAGTTAGCAAACCTCATATTTTGTACAGCCCGTCACAAGGTTAGTGACTTTGTAATTCAAATCCGGCCCGGCAAAGGCGTTAAGGCGATGCGATATTTAAATTGTGGAATATTAGATTGAAGTAACTTTCGACGAGGAAAGGTATTTTACGTCCTTCATTTTGTATTTCGTTTTTTCCGTGATTTTTACTTTGGATGAAGTTTTGGTGATTGATTGATATAATCATGAACCTACAATTATGCTCTTATTAGTATGCAAAGGTCGCAGGTTAAAATCCTGCCGGCCCCATAATTATTCAGCTGTTTTTAGTATAATTTGCTGCCTATAGCTAAATGATTTAAAAATAATCGAGAAGAAAAAAAATGCACAATATTTAATAAGCTTTGGGGTGACATGATCACTTCTGATCGGTTTGATCAGAAGTGATCATGGCATCAAGCGTTTGGTCAAAAACTTATTTTTGACCAAACGCTTCTTATTGACGAAAACGTGACAAAATCTATCACGCGCTCGTTATTCTCACCAAGCAGGGTCATACTCAAAGCAGCAGCCACTTTAGTTAGCTAACCTCATATTTTGTACAGCCCGTCACAAGGTTAGCGACTTTGTAATTCAAATCCGGGCCGGCAGAGGCGTTAAGGCGATGCGATATTTAAATTGTGGAATATTAGATTGAAGTAACTTTCGACGGGGAAAGGTATTTTACGTCCTTCTTTCTTGTATTGCGTTTTTCCGGGATTTTACTTTGGATGAAGTTTTGGTGATTGATTGATATAATCATAAATCTACAATTTAAGCTCTTATTAGTATACAAAGGTCGCAGGTTAAAATCCTGCCGGTCCCATAATAATTCAGCTGTTTTCAGTATAATTTGCTGACTAAATGCTTTGAAAATAATCGAGAAGAAAAAAAAATGCACAATATTTAATAAGCTTTGGGGTGACATGATCACTTCTGATCAGTTTGGTCAGAAGTGATCATATCACCCAAAAGCTTATTAACAAAAACGCGACAAAATCTATCACGCGCTCGTTATTCTCACCAAGCAGGGTCATACTCAAAACAGCAGCCACTTTAGTTAGCTAACCTCATATTTTGTACAGCCCGTCACAAGGTTAGCGACTTTGTAATTCAAATCCGGGCCGGCAGAGGCGTTAAGGCGATGCGATATTTAAATTGTGGAATATTAGATCGAAGTAACTTTTGACGAGGAAAGGTATTTTACGTCCTTCTTTCTTGTATTTCGTTTTTCCGTGATTTTTACTTTGGATGAAGTTTTGGTGATTGATTGATAAAAATCATGATTATGCTCTTAAAAAGGTAGGTATACGAATGAAAAAATTAAATGATTATGCCGAATTTATACCACCATAGCATAGATAGGCTTATAGCTGCCAAACACGGTTCAAGTACATTAACATTTTTTGAATCTCCATATTTAATAAAAACTTTGGGGTAACATTATCACTTCTGATCAAACCCCTTTAATAGAAAAGATTTTAAAAATTAGTAAATGCTTAGCAATAAGTCCATTTGTAACCTATTGATAAAGCATGCAGCCATAACCTATTGATAAAGCGTGCAGAATCATGCATAATACATTTTTCATAACTCACTTCTAAGAAGTGAGTTACGTATTCTACGAAACTTTCCATAACCACCTAAGTTTTAACACCATAGTAACAGATAAGTTCTATTACTTAGCAAAATAGCGCATTTCTCAAAAAAACTAAGCTACAAAAACATTATCTATAGAAATAAGAAAACTAAAGGCACTCAAAATTTGTTATTAACACAAAATCCACAATTTGAGATACGCTACTAAGAAAATTTATATTCATATCCTCATAAAAACTCCTTACACCTGCCATTCACATTCAAGTAGAACAATTACCGAAGACATGACTACACAATTATAATTACGCGTAATCTGGGTAATGTGTGATGTTGAAATTTTACAAGAAAATCACTTTAGAACCCTCGTTTTGTGAGAATGAAAGGAGAGACGCGTTATGAGCGAGATCGTGTTTAGATAAAACGTTTTAAATTATTTAGAATTGATTTTAAAAGAGGTTTGAGAGAATTAAAATGTACTTGAGGAGATGGTGGCCGCTAGCACTTATTCACAATCAGCGCCGAGTTTAATCTGACAGCTGGCCAAAAGAGAAGAAAGAAATATTTTGTCTATTCCTCCAACTATTGGTCACATTCTCTCAATCCGGCTATCACTGTCGGGAATAAGTGCTGGCGTGGAGGTCGCAGCTATATTTAGCCTTTCGAGTACTTGGTTTACTGTGGTCCGGTTTGGTAGTGACACTAGGTCTTGAAATTCAGTTGTTACATACATAAAAAAACGCTCAACTCATATTCAAATCCCTATAAAAAAAACATTACGCCATTCACATTTAAGTAGAACAATTACCGAAGAGATGACTACACAATTATAATTATGCGTAATCTGGGTAATGTGTGATGTAGAAATTTTACAAGAATATCACTTTGGCACCCTCGTTATGTGAGAATGAAAGGAGATACGCGCTATAAGCGAGATCGTGTTTAGATTTCGTTTTAAATCTTCTGTAATATAATTACAAGTCTATTGCAGAAGTGGGTCGGGCTTAGATACTTTTATGTGACAATTATTGCGTTCGCTTTGTAATTTGACTGGCTCGTTGATCTAGTGGTTATTGTATGCCGCCGGGAAAAGGTGTTCTTGGGCTCTTTTTCCTTTTTTCTGAATGCTTTCTTTATAAAATATTTCCGTGAAGCATATTATCTTTGCTACAACAACAACATTATGCACCGAGCTACGAGAGCGGATAAGCTATTATTACCTTAAGGGAAAACAATTGCTTGACTGTTTTCATACAAAAGTCCTAAGAGTTTACCTTCAATATTAAGTTTTTTTTTTATTATAAACAAATCATATCTAAAACACTAAAATGCATGTTTGTGTGCGCCCATTTTTCAAAATAATAAAATTATTAATATTTTTTTTAGTTTGTATGTAACGATGATTAAAAAAAAAATTAAAATCGAATAGATAATAATTTAATAATAGTAAAGTTAAACCCATATTACGAAAGTAAGAAAACACGGCGCTCGGGAGTTCACATTTAAGGTGCTATGCGGAAACTAGCCTGATAGTAAGTACCATTCGATTGCAAAATAAAAAAAAATATATGGGCATTTAAACAACAAAATCGTATTCAAAATTCTCATAATACTTTATTTGAAACATTTTTAAATAAATATCATGTTAAATCTATGTGCAGATATTGCATTAAGTTGGCGCCACGCCGACATTTTACAGCGGCCCGGCGTGAATGTAAAATAGGTGAAATATCAAACTTTTTATGTGGCGACGAAAAAAGCGTTATGGAAAGGTTTTATTTACCATGGTTTTTAGATTTTTATAATTTTTGAGGTGACTTTATACAGAGTGACTCAATTATATCGGTTTGTATGGGGACGTCGGTACTTATAAGACTTACAAATCTCTCGTATGAACTATGACATTGAATTTAGTAAAAACAAAAACTGCATACTTAGATTAAAAAAAATTGTACTCAGCTCGGAAATCAAAAATGGACGAATTAAAAAAATAAAGGTTAGTAAAAGGACTGGCCAAAATAAATGGGCCAACCTGTATATTTGACACGATTTACAAATATTTTGTAAGAAATTTTGCAAATTTTGTAGACTATTCTACCATAATTTTGGAGCAGACCGAGTAAAATAAAAATACACGCCAAGGTGAGACGTTTGAGTTACCTCTCTTTGTCTTTGTTAGTCAGGGATAGAGTTCGATTGAACCTCAATGAGTGTGTTTTATTGCAGCTGTATCTAAAGTATACGCAAGGTCGTGAAAATGTTATCTTGAAAAGTTTTGATATATTAGGTTTTATAAAATTAATCTAGCAAACAAAGCAATAATTTAATATGAATATATCAGTATATATTTTAATCCTACAAAAAATAAGAGAAGATAACATAGTTTACTTAGCAAAAGCTAACTACAATTTGATGAACATCTGTTTTAAGAAAAAACAGTGTCAATCTAGCAAAAAAAAATATAAACGTCAATCGCAAAAATTATACATTTTAACATATTTATATATAAATAGTTTTCGTTCGCGGCCACACCCACGTGGTACGTCGATAAAAAGTAGCCTATATTATTTCTGGGGTCTTGAATTATCTCCACACAAATTTTCAATAAGATAACTTTACATTTTTGAGTACAAGCAAACAAACAAAAAATCTGTCATTTTTATTATCAAAATCAAAATCAAAATCAAATAAAAATCCTTTATTTGTTAAAATGTGGTTTTTAACCAATTAATTAAGAAGAAAATTAAATATACAATATACCCTAGAAAAAATTACTTAAATTTCAATTTTAATATCTATCATTGGGTATATTTTTATTTTACAACTAAAAACATTGACCTACGCACTCACATAACGCTGAAATCATAGCCATACACTTAGAGCTAACAAGAAAAACACATTTGTGGCAGCTAAAACTTTAGCATCAGGGCGGCAAATTCAATGGGGCCAGTGTGACGAAAGGTTTATGTGCCGATTTTGATGGCCCGATCTCGGGGCGATATTGAATTCGGCCCTGGATTAATTGAATTTGCAAGTTACCCTACAATCCGAGGGCTGGCAGGTTATTAGCAAATCTGTTGTCGAAAATGAAATAAAAAATATTGGATTTTGCGTCTGTGTGAGTGGAAGTATATTTGAAATGTTATGAAAAAAGTCGGATAATGTAAATTCCGGACTTTGATGAAAGAAGCGTAGATGAGATAGGTCAATATATTTTTTATTTGTTTTCTCTTACTGGTGCTTCGGAGATAAACGATCATCTTGTCTAATACTAACGAGAGAAATAACTTTGCTTACATATCAGGCATACATAATCAAAATGAATATCGTTATGACATATTGACTTCGAATTGACCAGAAGTGTGTGGCATAAGTATACAACACCTATACTTCAACAGTTATTTTTATGGGATAGGAGGTGAGCCTATCGCCATCCACCGGGGATAATTCCAACTCCGTTCTGCTATTGTGAATTTCCTGATGGAAAGTTCACAAATAACACTTTGCCCGACCGTAAATCGAACCCTAGACCTCGCGGTCATCGTCGAACGCTAACCATTAGACCATTAAGGCAGTGTTAGTACAACTTACGCAAATATACCTAAAACCATTTGTTTCTCCATCTTGACTATGTCGATCTCAAATTACAATAAATTAATCTTTCCTCGGCTTGCAATTAGGCACATAGTTTCTAAGCCCAATCCTTCCAAACTGGGTAAATCAATCAAAACCTTACAGAGTAGCGTATCAGCACGATCACTTATCGAGCATATTCGATTCTGTATGACTCGAGTGATTTATCGGGGCGATTGCAGCGATCGCCTCGGTTCGACGCACGTGGTAATCGATATAGCTCGGCTCGCTTTTATTACGGCCGCGCTCGGGCCGTGACGATTGCGTTGCAACTTTTCGATTATGACGTCATCGGTGACGCAGGTTTTTTGTTTTCCCCTAATTACTGATACTTTGACTAGTTGTATATTTTATACTTTGATAATTGTCGCATCAGACATGCGCGGCTGTCAAAGTAAAATAAATATTTGTGTAGACGCACGGGGCTGGCGAAAATAATCTATAATTGTAACAAAAATTTGGAAATATAAGTTTGGAGACTAAAGACTGAGGATATTTTTTTACTAAATATTACACATAATTATATTTGTTGTAATGAGTTAAAATTATTATTAAATTTATTATTAATATAAAATTGTTTCTATGTTTCATAGTAGGAAATTGATATTGATATTGATATAAGACAATTATTGTCTTAAGACAATAATTACCACTTATGCTTAAAGCTTATTTTACACTTCTAAATTTTGAATTTAATCGAATGTGCTTTAACATTGAAATTTTTATGATTATAATATTTTAAATAAAGTTTACAAGCCATCAATTAAGACTTGAAAACATATTATTCTTGATTTTACTGTCCGTAATAAAATAAGCAGAATGAACCACTCAAAACCATAATGTCATCTTGAAAGTAAGATATTGCTCGAATACAGAACAAACTAGATAAAACCGGTCCAGTTATCGCCATGACAGTTAAGTGACATAATCACAGCTGTCATCGAGCCTCGCTGAAATCGGAATCCCACTCAAGTTAAATCGAATAGATCGAGATATCGTGTAACGATTAGACGAGACAAAAATATTGAATTATTTAATTGTTTTTCTGAAACGTGATGTTCAAATATGATTTAAATATTATAAGGTTAATACTGAGAGTTTTCTGACGGTCATAAACAGAAGGACAGATCTGCAAAAAATTACTTTAAACCAACTAATGAGTTATTTTTTTTTATTTTAAATAATATAATTAAAACTCAAAATGAGGTGGCATTCAAATAAATTCATCATATATTTTTTGTATATTCTGGTTGGATTAAGTTACTATGCTCAATTATGTATCAAAACTACGCTTTACCAGACGGCGCGTTTTAATTTATAAAATTTTAAATCTTTTTAATTTGAGAGTAATATTAATTTCCGTATCTAAAAATACCAACAATTTATACTAATCTAAATCATTCAGATAAAAACTCAATTCTAAGCTGAGGAAATGAAAAGTGTCCATCAACGTCAAAATCGTATTTTTGAAAAACGTTTTAACATTTTTGATAAAATCCTTTTATATTTTTGAATAGACGCCCCCATTCATATTTATGTTACAAAAGCAAAACCATATTAGGTTATAGAACTGTTTAACATACAAATTGCGAAAATCTATCCGGAAAAAACCTTTAAATTTTAATAAACCAGTCTTATAAACTCAGTCAAAGAGACATGCAAAGAGTGTCCCTAAACATACACTCACAAATTACTTTGTATCCAAAAGGATTTGGTTGAAATTATCGCCGTAGGCTCATAAACCACTATTTATTTGGGGTCAACATCCGTAATTTATCCGTGACGGTTATTACAGATAGTCGGTAAGTGTTTACGGTTTTACGAAAAACGTGTCCTTTATAAAGGACAATGACTATGAACTATCAAATGAACCACTACTCCATTCATATGGAAAAATGGATAAAAAGGTTCTAGGAAAAATATTTTGCGCTGAAATCGCCGGGGACTATCTTCCTGTATATTTTATGTAGTATGATAATCCAGTTAGGTTGTCCTGAGACTTGACTATATTTCGCTTTTTTGTGACTAAAGTGGGAGTCTTTTCTTGTGTGTGTATAATGCGATTAAGTTGGCAGCTTTAAATATTTTTTGTAAAGGAATTACTACCATTATGGTACTCGGCAATTAGTTGTAGTTTCTTATATAATTTGCTAGTATATAATTAATGGTCTTCTGATTGAAACTATACTAATAGACTTATTGTCAGCGCTTGGACTATTAAAAAATCTTCTTAAATTGCAAACATAAACTTCACTTTCAGAACATCATGCCTAAATTAAACAGAAGGGTGTGGCAGAGGTGTAAAACACCCGTACTTCACCTTTATTGTATTATTCCTTTGGATGGGGCACCCCCTATCCACTGGGCTCAATTCCAACTCCGTGCTGCTATTGAAAGTTATAGATAGAAAGTTCACAAATAATACTGCCCGACCCGGTAATCCAACCTGAGAACGCGGTGAGAGGCGCATACGCTAACCACTAGACCATCGAGGCAGTCAATATCGATCATCAATATATTCCCCAAAATTGTGACGTCACAATTCTGAATTATATCTGATGGAAATCGTTAAGTTTTCACATTAACGCTCTTTATAAAATGAACTGTAAACTCGATTTTTAAATGCCAAATATTTCTGTTCCAATAAACCTCAATGCAAACCTCCCGAGTATATTTCAAATCATAAAAAAACGTTAAGCGTAAGTGGTTCGTCTAATCCACACGCGAAACAAACCGTTCAGTTAGCTCGCGCGAATTGGAGCGAGAACCGAGCTCTCGGGAAATAGCACCGATGTAGTTGTCACTCGACTTAATAATTGATATTGTTTTGCCAAAGCTACGTGGAATGTGGAACAAAAAATGTATTTTAAATTCGGTTGTTATTGTTGAGATGGCTTTTTATTTAGGGTTTAATAATAATGTGTAAAATGAATAATAGCAATCTCAATCAGATTTTGGAACCTAAAACTGAAATTGTGTCCTTTTAATTTTTAAAAGACGATTTTTTATTTAGTCTTAATAAATATGTTTAACACCTAAATAGTAAATTAATTGAAGGTCAATTAAAAACAATTTCATAACATTGTATAAAAGGAGTAAAAAAAACTTGCATAAAATAATTATCATCATGGTTTACCCACCTCTAGATTCCACTAAAACCAATATTTTTTTCAACCGTAATATTGTATAATAAATACTAAGCAAATTCAAATTCAAATCATTTATTTTCATAGGCCCCAGGAGGCGTTTGAACACGTCAAAACATTACAAAAAATGATATAAAAGTAAATAATAAATAATACTAAATTATACTAATTACAATGATTTGAATAACCGGGGCTCAGATTAATTTTAATCAAAACTAAAATTCGCTTCAACATCATATATTTTATCTAGTTATATAATACTTACAAATCATAAATCGTGCAACAAAATCATCATACATTTATATCTAGCGTCAACATCAATCGTCGAGCGCAATTGGCTATGAACGTTTCATTTAATACTTCAACGCACCCCCCTCACTACAGTCACTCTGGTGGCTCGACCCCCAAGACGTGACAGAGCACAGAATTTCACGTAACGACACGACAAAGTTGCCAGACGACAATCAACCGATAGCTGCCACTTTAACTTCCCCGAATAAAATTTAATCTCTAAACTTGACACTTTTCGCATATCCGATAAATCTATCAATAAAATTGTATTCGGAACGTTAGTTCGGAATCGCGGAACGGTGAAGTCACGCGCGAACAGTTGACGTGAGTGTGCGCGGAGCCTTAGATTAATGGCCCCTTTTTGCTGTTTGGTCGAATCTAGATAAGTAGATAGATATCGGATTTAGTGTTTGGAGTTTTGGTAGCTGCGATAAAGATGGAATTTTGATTTATGGAGAGCTAATGGAGCACAAACTTAACTTGTCTGTAATTAAGCAACTTGAAAGTAGGTGAAATGACCAAGCTTTGGATTATATTAGTAATACGGCTACTTACAGCAGAATTATTAAAAAGTTTTCGTTTGGAATTACTTAGAATTAAAATGAAAGTAAAAAAGGATTTTTAAGAATTTTATGTCTACACACATACAACTCTGTACCAGTACATTTTTAAAAAGTGTAGGTTATTAATTTATTTTCAACGGAAGCTCTATATTTTTATCATTTGCTTTATTACGTTACTCTCAACTAAAAAGACGTCATTTGGTAATGAACTCCCAAAATATAGTAGCATACATTATCATTATTATAAATTCTTACCTAAATACGCATTAAAATGAGGCCGGTTTCTCTCCACAAACTTCTAATTTGTCGTCCATCGTTTCAGAATACATCAATCAAGACATTCCTTACCCTAAGCCTTTCGAATCAAAGTAGAATTTCGCTTATCAACCAGTCAATCAGTATCACAAAGAAGAATCACCGACTTTGCGTCAAGCGGGCGATGTGTTGACGCACTGACAGACAGACAGATTACCCTCACACTGACAAATGCTTGCTAACTTCGATGAAATACTGCAAACAACAATAGACTTTATTTGGACCCGGGAAGAAGTAAAATTGAATAACAGAAGTCATGTATAAGTTATTAGAAAATTCCTTGGCAAATTTATCTCATGCAAGTCTGTTTCTCTTCGAGGAAACTGCAGAGAGACTAGTAGTACAATTTGATAGCCGGTATTTTTATATAATTCTTGGAAATGTTCGCAGATTTATTTTCGCTTGAAGAGCTTAAGCTATTAGCTTTAACAATACTTTGTGCTGTTACTGGGATGATTTTTGTTGCGTTTTTGTTAACAATATGGGTGTATACAAAGTTAGTGGCTAAATATTCCCAAATCTACAAAACACTGGCCACCAAAACTTGTCCAGGTTGTCCTTATAAGTGATTCTCATCACGTTTTTGCAATTTAAATCCGAAATATCACTTTGATACTTTACATGCGGCCTCCCTTTCTGTCCTAACATTTGCAATGCTAATGCTTTCTGAATGTTGTACTGAGTCTTGTGTGGAACGGATGGCGTTTGTTGTCACGTGACGAAAAGTAATGGTGAAGCTTGGGACAGTGGAATTTAAAATATGTTGGTATAACTAAAATCTTACACATTTTCATATCATCTAACCTCCTAATTTAAGGGATATGATATGATAACTGTAAGATTTTTGTTTAAATAACATAGCAACATCACGACTATATTACCCAGAAGGGTGTGGCAGAGGTGAACAACATCCACATTTCACCTGTTATGTTAAGTTCCCTTAGAATGGGGGGTGAGTTTATCACCATCCACCGGGGCCAATTCAAACTCCGTGCTGCTATTGTTAATTTCCTGACATTTCAGTTCACAAATAACGCTTTGGCCGACCCGGAAAATTGAACCTGAAACTTCGCGGAGAGAGGTAAATACGTCCATAAATATAACCTAACACAACACTAGACCATAAAGTTATACAAAAATTATAAATAACATAATTTTTAGTTTAGTCATTTATCGATTATAAAGTGATTTACAAACACCAATAATGAATGGTCTAATAAAATAAGATTTTTTTTTATACTACGCCCTCAGCGAACGAACGTGTACTTGGACTTCAACATGTATTGGACATCAACAATCCACAAAAGCAGATTATAGATGCGTCGCTGCAGCTGAGGACTACGGTGTTATGCCTCATGTGCCAGTAATTTTAGGGCCTGATCTCACCACCAAACCGGAACACAGTAATGGAAGCACTACTATTTGGCGGCAGGTTAAAGGTGAGACGGTGGTGCTGCCGCTCTCGAGCTCATTCACAAGAGCTCTACCACCAGTAGTAGTAGATGTTTTGTTAAGTGCCTATTGTATTGACAACAAAGACATAATTGTATTTGTCTTAAAACATAAATGATTTTTGTAACATAAACTTACAAAGTTTCTATTCCTACTTCTTACAACATGTTTCTTACATTTACTGCCTCTTGTTTCATTAAAGCCCTTATTAATGACCAAATTACATGAAGTTTTATAATGATATTATTAAAACCGACGTGAGGTGAAGACTAGTTTCGAATCTAGTACGTAGATTCATCAACTGGGCTATTATTCTAAGAAACAGTTGAAAAAGATAATATGGGACCGGCAGGATTTGAACCTTCGACCTTACTGCACACCGGGCAGTTATTCGCGTGTCGTCGCCTCCGCACTCTTGAGTGGTAGCCCAGTTGATGAATCTACGTACTAGATTTGAAACTAGTCAGCATATCCCGGCTAAAGTAACGTGAGTTCCGTATTCTTAATAATAAAGTTTTATAATATAATTTATTATATAATGCGGCCGTAGCGCATTAGATAAGGCATCGGCCTTACGATTGACAGGTCGTGGGTTCGTATCCTGGCCATTACATCACGGATGTGAACTTCCTCCTAACACAAGCGAAGTAAGCTTAGCTTAACTTAGAGGGAGTTAACAAGAATACTAGTCATTTGTATTTGCAAATTACAGAGCGTTTAAAAAAAAAGGCAATAAAATTCATACAATATCCAAACTACACAATTAAACGTATCACCAAACACAACATAAATCAGTAAAAATTAGCCGGGCAATATTTATTCCGCTTGCATTAAGCCCGAAATTGTTGGTACCGTAAAAAAGCGACCGCTATAACGCGTGGGTGGAATTATTATAAATCTTCATGATATTTCCATAGAGCAACTTAGGGAACTTTGCTCTTTACCGAAATTCGCTTGGTAAGTGGGCTGTTAGTCATCCAGGCCTAAATGGTAACTGTACTACCGTCAGTTTACGATTTGTTTTCACTCGTTCGTTATATGGAACTCGTACGAAGTTCTGTTTTATTTTATGGATTTTGTTAATGGATTATATTTGGGTATCTTTTTTGATAAGATACTGGTTTGCGAAATGCATTGGTTTTATAATTATGTATACAGTTAAGATGCTTATGCATTCTGTAAATTGTCGTTTTGAAAATCGTGGCATATTATAGAATTCAAATGTGATTACCACAACATACTACTACTGTACCCTAACTTTACAAACTTTTTTTTTTAAAAAGAAATACATATATTATTTAAAATAATTTATGCATTGCAATGTACAAAGTTTTTTGATAAGAATTGCAAATTTTCAAATACTCTCAACCCAATAAACCTAAAAAATGTATTACGCCTATAGGTATATAGGTGCAAAAATTGTATTTGAAGTAATTTCTTTACAGAAATTCTCAACCGAAGCCTGGACAATTCCGTCTCTCAACTCAGTGCTGCTATCGAGAATTTAATAAGCAAAAAACCCTAAATACCACTTTTGTTCGTCCCGGGCATCAAACCCGAGAACACGCGATGAGAGGTAGCATACGCTGCCACTAGATCCACGAGGCGGTGAGCAAATAAATATAAATAAATAAATATTTTACAACTCACACACACGGCCATCTAGTCCCAAACTAAGCAGAGCTTGTACTATGGGTACTAAGGTAACTGATACTAATACATATATACTTTTCTTTTGTAAATACATACTTATTATACATAGAAACACCCATGTTCATGCACACAAATATTTGTCTTAAGTGGGAATCGAACCCACGACCTCGGCGTCGCAGGCAGGTACACTACCCACTCCGCCATCCGGTCGTCAATAAGTCAGAACAAAATACAATTGCGATAACTAAGTTTCTTGGTAGGGGAATAGAGAGTCACCAACTACTTCCGCGGGGTTACAACTGAGTTATAACGCGCATGTTTCGCTGAAAGGTAACGACTGCGGAAAAGTACGTTGTTTCAGCATTTACATCAAAATAACTTACGTTATTCGAGCTCGTATTTTTGTTTACTTTTACGTATTCATGGAGGTTAGCTTTTGATATTGCAATTACGGAGTGGCGTTGTAACCAGTTGATTTGTAATGTATGACTTTTGTAGTAAACCAGGTGGTAATTCGTTATTACAGAAGGCCTTGAACTGAAACAATCCACAAAAGATTGCAAATTCGTCACTACATTTGTTCGAACTGAATTACTAAGGTATTATAGTGTGTAACTTGTGCCAATAACAGCCTCGATGGTCTAGTGGTTAGCGTATACGCCTCTCAGTGCGAGGTCTTGGGTTCGATTACCGGGTTGGGCAAAGAGTTATTTGTGAACTTTTCGACAGGAAATTGCCAATAGCAGCAAGAAGTTGGAGTTGTGCCTGCTAGATGGCTATAGGCTAACTCCTTACTCCTTTGGCTCTAAATATATCAGATGAAATGAGGGTAATTGTACACCTATGCCACACCCGTCTGGTTAGTATAGGTGTGATGATTTTACTGTTGGTAGAGCTCTTATGAATGAGTTCGAGGACGGCAGCACCCCCGTCTCACCTTTAACCTGCCGCCAAATAGTAGTGCTTACATTACTGTGTTCCGGTTTGGTGGTGAGATCAGGCCATGAAATTACTGGCACATGAGGCATAACACCGTAGTCCTCAGCTGCCAGCAGAGCAGCTGCAGCGACGCATCTATAATCTGCTTTTGTGGATTGTTGATGTCCATGGGCCGTAGAGTCCGACATAACCTCTTCAGTGCCCCTACGCTGAGAGGTATGCGTAAAGCATTTCCCCAAGTTAAAAAAAAAAAGAAAAAAAAGTTGATGATGTTATGTTAATATTAAAAAGAACCCATATTACGTAAGTATGAAAACACGGCGCTTGGAAGTCTACTCTTGAATGAGCGTACGACAGCTGATAGATAGATAGAGTAATCTTTATTATACACCAATATTAACAAAAAAAATATGTTGTAAACAATTCAATATTTAGAATTTTATTTATTTTAATAAAAAAATATACAGAAAAATACAAATATACTTTTTATTTTGAAAAATGTTATAGTATTTTCAACAAACCCGTACGTGCAAAGATTACATCTTCGCTCGATAGATGGCGTTGTACCATTGCGCTAGATGGCGATATGGTTTCGTTACCGGCTTTCATACTAGTCATTTGCAGTACTAGGGAATTGTATCTCACCATTAAATTGGAACAATTTTTGATACATCAGTGTTACCGTGAGGGAACGCAGGTGTCTGAAAACTGAGTATTATTAATACTAATATGAATAATATCAACTTCGTAATTAATTAGTTATCGATGAATTGTGCAAATTAATTAGCAAAATTAAGTAATGAATTTATGATACGTATACGTATTCCATACAAAAGTAATATATAGTAAAGTTTTAGAATAATATTTTTATATCTATTTTTATAAACATCATATTTAAAACCTTGAAATGCATATTGGATGGCGCCAATTTTTAATTTTTTGACTTTTAAAAATTGCACTTGAAATTATGTTGCACAATGGGCGGCTATCGCTATAAGCAATTTCTTACAGGCAACCTTAGGATGGACAAGAAAGTAAATGAGCAAACTTACTTGGTGCGTTAATTAAAGAAAAAATAAAAGTATAAAATGAAAAGTCATGATAATGACAGTTGAATTATAATGAAGTATGCAGACATCGTTACGCTCGCTGACGCAAAATTTTTGTTTTCTCCCCTAAAGGTATGTGATTGTGTAGAATTAAAGAATAACAGCTAGCTATATGAACATCCTAACTAATATTATAAATGCGAAAGTAACTCTGTCTGTCTGTCTGTCTGTCTGTCTGTCTGTCTGTCTGTTACGCTTTCCTGCTTAAACCTCGCGACCGATTTTGATGAAATTTGGTACAGACAATCTTTAGACCCTGAGACAGAACATAGGCTACTTTTAAAAAAAAAAAAAAAGGGATGAAGGGGTTGAAATAGAGGTTGAAAGTTTGTATGGGATTTCTTAATTTTAAAAGATAAAACCATGAAACTTTATATTTAAGTATACTTGATAAGAAATCAGTCGCTTTTGAAGTTTAAATTCCTTTTAACGAATGCTCTGCATCACCACCGCTGCCGTCGGTCGTAGTCGCGTACATTCGCCGAAGTGTTGTGGCATTTGCGGCAGGCATCGTTGTCGGACGCATGCGATTAGACAAATTTGCGCTATAGAGAATTACATTTTTCGATCCAGTATTTCGTTTATTGTTTCGTATAACTTTTTAAGTGTTTTTTATTAATTAGGTCCTGTAAATTAATTTTGTTCATTTTGTTCATACTTGATATATCTTTTAGTTTATAGTTATAAGTAGGTTAGATAGTTTCCTTTACTTTAAAAAAATCCGATTTGCTTTTATTTCCTTTTTTCCCTAATAGGGTATTTTTAATCTAATAGGTCGTAGTAGGTAATAATATACAATAAAATACAAACTTAACTTTGCGGTTTGCTCCCGAACCGCAAAATTAAGTTTGTCGTAGGTTATAAATGACCTATGACAAACTTATATTTGCGGTTCGACTTATAAAGATAAACCGAAAGGTTTATTTTTATATAAGTCGTACTGTATAGATTTTAATTTTAAAGTATTGGTATAGGTAGTATATTTGATATTGTACGTAGTGACCGTAGGTTATTTTATAATACTGTTAGGTAGGATAAGACATTCGTATAGATATTAGTTTATAGGGATTTTGCTTATTTATTGAGTTTAGATTAGTTATTATCAGAAATAGGTTTATTTAGGTAGGTAGGAATTTTATTTTCTGTTATTGAGTTTTTTTATTAATGTACCTACCACACAGATGAAATTGCGGGAGAAAGTTTGTTTGTTTGAAAGCGCTAAGTTTAAAAACAACTGGGTGAATTTTGACATTTAACATTACGCTAAACTCTACGGGCTGGCTCGAACGCACGTGTCGCAATTTCTATTATGTCGAAATTTGAAGTAGTTTCGAAGTAGGTACCTACATGAGTTGTTCCTATTTGTCTGTTTTGATTTGTTTGAATATTATTTTCCTTGAGTTTTTGTCGTATATTTGTTTTGGTCGGTTTGGTAATAGATAGGTTCTTCTTCTTCTTTGCGTGTCAATGGAAAACACATGGAAAAGCTCAATATTTAAATTTTGTTTGACCAAAACTTTGCTACAAGAACGGCATTATCGGTGGCGCTCCACAGGTCATCTATGGTACAGGTGGTGGGACTTATGGGGCATGTAAGAAGGTGACCCATCGTTTGGGGACTGACACCGCATTCACAATCGGCGGAGTCTGCATAACCCCACCTTAAGTGCATGAGTTGTACCTACTATTGTTATATTGACATTGTTACCTTTAGCATTTTTTGTTCATAAAACGACATCCACGCGGACGAAGTCGCGGGTAACAGCTAGTATAACATAACATAACATCACGCTTATATTACCGAGAAGGGTATGGCAGAGGTGTATAACACCCACATTTCACCTGTTATGTTCAAGTCCTATGGGATAGGGTATGAGCCTATCGCCATCTACTAGGCACAATTCCAACTTTGTGCTGCAATTTGAGAATAAAAATGCCAAATAACACTTTAGCTAACGAGCTAGCTATATTATAATATATTGTTAGGATAATTATTATTCAAAGTTGTTTGCTGCAAAGCGGTGGCGCCACCTCACGATTAGGTATTATAAAACACAGTTCATTTGCTCGTGAACTAACGCTTTGCACTAAGTCTTTTGATGGTTTTTGCCTATGCTTATTTAATTAACGGCAGTTTTTGAAATCACGAACAATATCTGATATTATTCTGATAAAATACTAGATTTTGTTAAATTAGTTTAAAATTGCATCATATGAATAAATGATTGTAAACTTGTGTTCAAATTGTTTTTTTTTAAAACATTTCGGCTTATTATCCTAAAAATATTATTATCTTTGTGTGCAAGATGCTGCAGTATTATGTATTTACCTTTTAAATATATTATGTACATTTAAATATTCTAATAACTTATTAAAAAAAAAACAAAATTGAATACCTAACTATGTACAGCTGTAAGAAATATAGAACTAAATAATTTAAAAGTTATAAGTCAAAAAATACTTCCGCATCAATGTCAAATGCGGGTGACGTGCCCAGAAGGCTGGCGGCATTGCCGCGTTGAATTGCTATGCTCAACCTTTGAGCAAAGTAAAAACCAGCCCTCTGATCACGTGAAGTGTCGATCAGTCGTTTTGATATCTCTTTAAAAAGAGAATGGGCACTCGGGCCCCATGACCCCAGCGTCTCAACCCCAAACGGCTCAAATATGTAATCTCCAACAAGATTACTATACTTGCGCCGCTTGAGGGTTTCTGCAGAGGCAGCAGCTGTGCCGGCGCAGGCCGCTGTATTTGGAAGATGTGATGGCGCGAGGGTGTCGACGCAGGTTGCATCCCACACCAAGGGCCTACCCATCTTCCAAGGCAGTAACGACATACCATCCGGTCTCTTCCCATCGTCCCGTGACAAGCCGTTTGGTTCGAGCACGGCAGGCACGCCGGCGGTAGACAAAGCACGACGTATAATGTCGTTAAGGTAAGAGTGCCGCGGCATGCGGCCAGCACTCCTGCTGCACGAAAGGCCATGGTGCCCGAGGCGATCGACAGCTTCACCACACCGACATTGATGCGGAGAAACGCATGGAACACCCAAGCGAAGGCAGGTGGCGATGCGGAAGGTACGGTCAACTAACATGGTACCTATGTTAGGTGATGGAAGTGCATGAAGCCACGCTCCTGACTCCCATTCACGTGGGTGAGGCTGAGCGTGCTCGTTTGCTGGCTGTGGAGCCAGCAAACGAGCACGCTCAGCCTCATTGGTAGTAGTATCAATGAGATACTTTCTAACATTACAGCAGAGCGGCCCATCCCACTGCCTCTGGGAGAACGGGTTGGTCGGCAAGTCAGTGCTCGGACAGGTTAAAAGCCAGGCGTTCTGTGCGTCGGATTTGTACAGCACTTCCGAATTAACCAGTGTAGGAGATAAAATTTTCCTGGTTAATTCTTCGGTGCTGTACACCGAGGACAGAAACGCCGGTAAACTAACGTCAGATATCTTTCGAACGCCGAGGCCGCCCAAGCGAACTGGTAAGCTCGCCTGTTGCCACGTCCGGTCGTTCAAAGCTATATTAAAAATTTTGCATAAAGTGCTACGAATAATTTCATCCAATTGTCCTAAAAGTGCTAAATTTTTCCAAAAAGGGGTTGATCTGAGGGCGTGTGTGAATTTAGGGACGAAAAGACAATACCTGATAATTGTGTAGGCCGAATGCATATTAATTTGTAGTAGCCGGTCAGAAACTTCACTGAAATTTTGAATTTTTTCCTCTATGAAATTATGAAAACCTTCTTCAAGGATTGGGGACCCAAGGAGGCGAAAAGAACTTTTTTCTATAATTTTTATGTTAGGTGTCAAAGAATAAAATTTAGGTAAAACCGAAAGCTTGTCTATTTTATCACTTAAAAATATTTCACATTTACTAGAATTTAGTTCCAAACCTATACTTTTAAATTAACAAAATTACAACAAAAAAAAACGAGATAATCACCAGTCAAACAAATTCAATTCTCGACAATCTTCACCGCGGTAAATGATGTATGTAACTATAAAATAGAATTTAGGTACACACACAAAACAAAACACATTTTTTGTTGAGTTATCCGTGAAAAAAAAAAGGTGGCAACTATATTCCTGGATTCATCACCATTAATTCGTCATTTTGCACAAACATCTCAATCGTAAGACGAAACAGCGCTCATTAAGCGTAGATGTTAAAAAGTCTTAAATCATCCAAATCGTGTGACGTAATCAAATAAAATTACCGTCCAAGAAAGCCTTCGCGGGTCTTGATTTAACATAATTTGTTCCAAGGAGGTTGAACGCTTTGTTCTTTTTTCTACGTATCCCTGATTCAAGCATTTGTGACGTCACTCTGATCGGCAAAGCTTTTGAATTTGGAATTTGCTAAGCTCGAGATTCAGTGAATTAATGTTGATGTAGTTAGTGTTAAAACGTTTTGAGGTTCAATGATAAATGATTGCTAAATCACATTTGGAATTTCAGCTGTAAATCCATTCTGAAATACAGAAAAACTTTTTTTCTACTCTTCGTTCTTCAAATAAAATGATTCCACAAAGGATTTCCAACTGATAATTTTCATTTTTCATTTTTTAGTAACCTATTCCATAAGCTTATATTTTTTTAATTTACTAGCAATAAAAATATTTCTGAAATAAAACAACATTCTAAATTAGTGAGCCAGTGAGCCATCTCACATGAATCTTAAAAATATCAATATTTTGTCAGCAAATACTGTCTGAGTTTATTCTGTTAAACTTACAGTAAAATCGGCAATTATGTTAAGCAAAAAAATAAACTGACGAAAAAGAACTAAGTAACTAACAAAACTAGTAAAACATAAGTGAACATTTGAAGGGTATTGAACTTAGTTAGATAAAATCCTTACTAATATTATAAAGCCGAAAGTTTGTAAGTATGGATGTATGGATGTATGGATGTTTGTTACTCTTTCACGCCAAAACTACCGGGTCGATTTCGATGAAATTTTGCACACATGTAGCTTATAGTCTGGATTAACATATAGGCTACTTTTAATTGACATTCCACGCGGGCGGAGCCGCGGGCGGAAGCTAGTATAAAATATAATTGAGTCGTTGCCATACAATAAACTAATTAACTGTCTAATTTTTGTTGCAATGTAGAAATAGAGAAGACGTATCGTGGTATTCATATTATTATTTGGCACCGACTCAAAGTTAGTAAAATATAATATTTTATAGTTTCTCCTCCTCCTTTTTTTTCATCTAAGTATAACCAAACAAGTGATATTTTACAGTATAAAATAGTAAACTAGGACCGAGCAAAAGGCTGTCTACATTTTCTACCTCCTTAAAGTTTATAGATATAAAGTACAGCACTCACTATGCATCGCGGCGAGCGGACATTTATCGACGTCCGCACTAATGCGGTGAAGCTGTTTGCCGTAATAGATATTACTTTGTTACTTTAAACTGTTATGGTTAAGTGAACGGCTCACAACACGTGGAAAACCACCATGATTCTTTGTGTGTTTTTTTTGTGAAGTAATAAAAAATCGTCTTAAGTGAGTAGGTAGATTAACTGAAATACGTAACAGTCAGACTAGTTACTAGACTACAAAGAAACAGTCGAACATTTTTTTGACCTTGAAGCGGGGTCTGAACCCGCGACCTTAGAATTCCTTTCTATCACTTACCCATCTGAGCTAACCACAAATATTTTGATTGTATTAAATAGTAAACTAGGACCAAGGAAAAGGCTGTCTACAGTTTCTACGTCCTTAAAGTTTATAGATATAAAGTACAGCACTCACTATGCATCGAGGCGAGAGGACATTTATCGACGTCCGCACTAATGCGGTGAAGCTGTTTGCCGTAATAGATATTACTTTGTTACTTTAAACTGTTATGGTTAAGTGAACGGCTCACAACACGTGGAAAACCACCATGATTCTTTGTGTGTTTTTTTTGTGAAGTAATAAAAAATCGTCTTAAGTGAGTAGGTAGATTAACTGAAATACGTAACAGTCAGACTAATTACTAGACTACAAAGAAACAGTCGAACATTTTTTTGACCTTGAAGCGGGGTCTGAACCCGCGAGCTTAGAATTCCTTTCTATCACTTACCCATCTGAGCTAACCACAAATATTTTGATTGTATTAAATAGTAAACTAGGACCGAGCAAAAGGCTGTCTACATTTTCTACCTCCTTAAAGTTTATAGATATAAAGTACAGCACTCACTATGCATCGCGGCGAGCGGACATTTATCGACGTCCGCACTAATGCGGTGAAGCTGTTTGCCGTAATAGATATTACTTTGTTACTTTAAACTGTTATGGTTACGGGAGCCGCTAACAACACGTGGAAAACTACTATGATTCTTTATGTGTTATTTTTGCTATAAATTATTATTTTGTTTCAATAAGTAAGCAGGTATAATAACTGAAATACGTAACAGCCAGACTAGTTACAGGATACTAAGGATACTTCTTTTTTTGGCCTTGAAGCGAGGTTTAAATCCACGACTTTAGGAATTTTTTTTCATCCATTCCATCCTATTCCTTTATCTCATCTGAGCTATCCAAGCCACACTCCAAATCCACCAACATTATATTTAATACAAAACATTGATATATTTAATACAAAAATTGGACCGGCTAGACGGATACTCAGTCAGGACTTCATTTCCAAATATTTATAGCGATCTTTTATGTGTTTTTTTTTAAATTTTAGTGTAATAATTAGGCGCTTACTATTTTTACTTTTGTTTTGATGTTCACAAAATTTGTATTTATATTCAAAAGTTTATTCGTGAAGATCTATTATTGGCTCTCTGTCTCTTATTTACGTTAAGCTATTCAAATTGTTACATGCTGTTGATCTTCCTATAAATAAATAAATTATATGCCGCACCACTTTCCGATTATTTTTTACTTTTTTATAGTGTTAGATTGCTAAGCATAGTTATTGCTATATAAAAATGAATTAAAGTAGCTATAAGAATAAGACATTTATATTTGTATGAAGTTGTCAGAGATTATTGCTTTACTCCTTTCTTTATAGCCTTTCTCAATCGGCTATCGCTGCTTACCCTATATTTATAATAATAGATAACAGTATTAGTAAAATAATATCACAACACCACAAAACACTTACTATATTTCAAGTATAATAAATGACTCATATTATATTAGGGAATAATTTTCACAAAGACGTAGTACAGTGGGCCAACGAGATAGGTGTGCAGGGCAAAAATTTCGAAGTCATCGTAAAGACTTACTACACCAGTTATGGATAAGTGAGTTACATATCTAAATAGTAGCTTTATTACACTTTTTTAATATGTAATTCACACATGCATATCTCTTGCAGTCAGTTTTCACTATGGCGGAAAAGATTTTGCCCTGCATACCTAATTGCTTGGCCCTCTGTACATCGACGAAGGCAATCACTCAGCTCCCTGACGGTTCTACTACTCGCTCTAATAACATTATGCTGTACAGCTAACTGCAAACTATTTCATACTGTTATAGCTATTGCATCTTGATTACCATGAGAGAGCGAGACAGAATACCATGTAACATCTTAATTGATAATGCCAGAGGGGGAGAGCGATAGTTTCCTGTTTGAGTTGAGAATTTATTGATGGCGTTTGTTGCAGTTTGGTGACGTAATACTTGGATTCAGTTTCGTGTTTATTGATTTTGGAATATAAATTATTTACTATTACCTTCTGTCTACGGCTTTTATCATGGTACGTCGTGAATGTGAAAATAGTTCATTGTGCAACAAGAGAGCAAAGTTCGTATCATCTTCGAGTGCTAATTTTGAGTCCCGAATAAGCAAAAGATTTAGGATCTTGAGCGGTAATGAGGGAATTACAGCACGAGATCTAAATAACTTTGACATTGTGTTAATCATATAACTTTTACAAGTTCTGCTCAGTTTGAGACTAGATGACGAGGTGTGAAAGATGTGTCATTAAAAAAAATAAGGGCTGGTAGTGAGCAAAACTCAACTTTGCTTCGAGCGAGAGCAAACTTCGAAGCAATATCGAGTTTTGCTCACTGTTTTAATACAGCAAAAAAAACAACTTTTCGACGTGAAACGAGATGAAAATAATATATTATTAATTAAATTCATGTCGTAAAATAGTTATTTATGGTACACGTGAGAAAAAGGTTATATTTCTGTTATGAGTGCCAATTTTCAGTCCTGAGCTTGCGAAGTAGAAGGATTTAAGAGGTCAAGAACTGGCAATTAATATTTTCTCAATACAACTTTTCACCTCTTCCAGTGAGAAAATATTAAGATTTAAATAAACTCGTACTCGTTTGCTTAACTTTGGATAATTCTATGAAATACGACAGTAATACTGATTGAGAATGTGTGAGTGAGTAAAAACGCTTTTTACTCACTGAACTCTGGCAAGCAAACGATCTTTTTCGTGCTAGTGTGATGCAAAATCTATTTTCACCACACCAGCACGAAAAAGATCGTTTGCTTGCCAGAATTCAGTGAGTAAAAACCGTTTTTACTCACTAGTGAGGCAAAGTGATTCAAATTTCGAAACACAAAATCCTTCCAATGAATAGGCGCTGGAAAAAAAACAAACAGCCACCATGTAGGTTAGTAATAAACATTGACATCAATTTTATTAAATAATTACATACGATACGTTTTAATTATTTTAAATTATATAAATACGCGCTTATTTAGTATTTTAATGGTTTTATATTCGTGATTGACCATTAAATTAATTAAAATAAGGTACTTAATATTAGACTCTAAATAAATGTTACAGAACGAATTTCCGAACGCACGATTTAAAAAAAAAGTCTGTGTCAGTGTCAGTCATCGCGGGCAACTATAATTTTTTTTCAGTTTATGTTTATTTGTTTACTTTAACTTTTTAACAAAAAAATAGTGAATCCAGTGATAAAGAACTTTGTGGAACTCCAAAAGAGTTGCGACAACTTGCTTCTAACACAGAAGTTTGCTTTTTTACCAGAAAAATCACGTGAAAAGTACATGTGAGTAGTTTTTGAAAGCGTACGACATATTTAATTAGTGTCGACTTACAAAAGGCCCTAAATGGCATTCTGGATTGGTATTACTGTCGTATTTCATGGAATTATTCCAGGTTAAGCAATCGAGTACAAGTAAATTTAAATCTTAATATTTTCTCACTGGAAGAGGTGAAAAGTTTTGTATGCAACGCGTAAGAAAAATTTAATTTCCAGTTCGTGACCTCTTAAAATCTTTCGCTTGCGAAGTAGTCTTTATTAGAATCACTCGCTACGCTCGTGATTCAATTTAAGACTACTTCGCAAGCTCAAGATTTAAAATTGGCACTCACAACAGAAATATAAACTTTTTCTCACTTGTACCATAAATAACTATTATTGCCTTTATTGCAACTTTCACAGCTAAATCATTGATACCTTTTAAGTATTTGAATTGATATAGCTTAGAGGCTTAGAAATTGACATAGGTCACTCTTTGCTGCTATCAACGCAGGCAATTATAAGCACTAAGATAATCCTTTTGTGACATGTTTATAAAATAAACAACGCTATTCAACCAAGTCATTGTAAAAAAATTAAGCAAAATATTTTACATGCAGATTTTTCACACATATTCAGAGAAAAACTAAATTCACTGTTTCAACGTAACACGTAACTAAAACAGTAAATGCATTAGTTTAAAACGTGATTGCGGATCGTCCGCGTCACTGCGGTCGCGTGATTAATTGACTGATTGATTTATGAACGATCACTCACTCACTAAATAAGGGTGTTGTTTTGTTTCAGTAATGTTTTACTAGCTAGTGTGTTTTTGTCATACCCATTTGACTGCAATTGCATAGTTATTAATAAACTACATTATTTTTCAAAAAAAATCTTTGTGAATTATTTGTTTGTTTTTGTTTTTAGACTTTTTATTGTACCATAAACAATTTATAAAAACAATGCATAACGCACAATACAATAAAGGCGAGCTTAACTCAAGTTTGAGTTCTCTTCCAGCAAACCTTAGAGTTATTGAGGAGAAGAGGATGCAAAAAGAGGGCAAACACAACTGTACAGCAAAAAAAATAATCAAAAGTAACCATTATTACGGTAAAACTATTATTTCCATTTTTATATTACTGAGACTTGTTTCTTTTTGTATTATTTTTTAATTTATTTAGTGGTAATTTACATTTACACAGTTTGATGGTTTATCTCGCCAAACACAGTTGTTTATAGGCGAGATGCGCTCTTTATGTATTAAAATAACTTACCTATCCAATGTTAATATGAATTTAAACATTAACAATATTTTATATTTGACATAATATATCCCTAATATAGTACATAGTTTAGATGTGCTAACTAGATAAACTAAATTAAGCTGGGCTTTCTTGTCGTCAAGCAACAACTCTTTAAGACCCTTCTTTAGTTTACCTTTTTTTTTTTTTTTTTTTTTACTTGGGGAAATGCATTTACGCATACCACCCCACCCCGGGGAAGGGCAGAGTGGTTATGTGGGACTCGCCCGTGCCAAAGATGGTAAACGGCACGGGAATACCCACTAAAACCCCACGGTGCTCCCGCACTCGCCTTGATGGGAGGGTCATGGGAATCTGGCGCAGCCTTTACGTCCACGACCCTCCCGGCGATGCCCGCCGAAGCGGGTTTCGTATCTGACGGCCTGGCCCTCCGCGGTGAGACAGATGTTCGTCCCACCGCCCACCACGCCGCAGTACTGACGGCTGCGGCCCCGCCGGGACCGCGGAAGGCAGGGAAAGCGGCAACGGAACACCGACAGTCCTCTCCCGCCGCGGCCCCGCAACTCCTCGGCCGCAGTGCCGACTCACGCCGACACCGCAGGCCCTCCTGTTGCAGAGCCCCCCCATAAGGACCCTGCAACATGGGCTGCTCCACAAGGGCTTCGCTACCCAAAGCCCGAGGAGCAGCCCCCCTCTAGGGTCCTCTTGGCTTCACCGTGGCAATGCTGCACCACGGTTACTGAGCCCCACCGCGACTACAACGCGAGACCCTGTTGGTGGGGTTCTTTAGTTTACCTAAACTAACTTTAGAGTTAGCTCTTAACATGTCTATGCTATTGAATACTTTTGGTACAAGGAACTTGGTTGTCCGTTCTCCATAGTAATTTATGACCTTAGGTTTTACCAGCTTTTCCTCTCTTACTCTTCTGGTATTATATTTATTTAATACAATGTAATTGTCCGTCTGTCCGTCTGCCACCAGGCTGTGTCATCAACCGTTATAGCCAGACAATTGAAATTTCTGTTTAAAAACTACGTACATAAACGTAAATTAAACTGTTGGCGCTATAACAACAAATACTTAAAACCAAATAAAATTAATATTCAGGGGAGAGGGCTCATATAAAAAAAACCTGATTTTTTTAAATAAATATTTATAATAAAATAAAATTTATATTTAAAGTGGGTCGATACATCAAAAATTCTACAGTTTTTATAGATAATGGTACGAAACCCTTTGTGCGCGAGTCCAATTCGCACTTTTTCTATTTTAGTTACGATATGCATTTTATTTAATAGTTAAATACGTATAATTTGGCAATTATTTGAACTAATGCCGCAAATACTTAGCAAATAAATAAAAATACTTTGTTGAACTCTTTCATTGCAGTATAAAAACTGCAGTTAAAGAACACACAGATAACCTTAAAGGTTTTCCACATGTAGTTAGCGTTCCACGTAACCATAACAGTTTAAAGTAACAAAGTAATATCTATTACGGCAAACAGCTTCACCGCATTAGTGCGGACGTCGATAAATGTCCTCTCACCGCGATGCATAGTGAGTGCTGTACTTTATATCTATAAACTTTAAGGGTAGAAAGCTTTTCCTCTGGTCTGAGTTCTTTTTAAAGTATTTTATACTGTTTTGCTGGATGTAGAATAGCATTTGTTTGGAGTATCCTTGGTTTCTTGCAGCTTTTAGTCTGACGGAATGAATACGTGCAAGAAAATGTGCTCAAACTTGGTTTTTTATGAACGATGTATTGTACTGGAAAAAATAATAACCCATCGCATATGACCGATTGATATATCTTTACTCTGTCGATATAACAAATGCTATTGATCTTGACTTGGTCACGTCTTGATGCTTAGATCAGGCCAAAATCTACTCTCTTTTATTTCAAACATTATAAAGGTATTTTGTAATGCAGCATGTATACATTAATAAAATTTTACATTTGCCATGTGAAGTGCCATATTGAAGGTATTTGTAAAAAAAATATACCAGGGGTCTTTATAAAACCAGAATCTAAAACATATTTTTTTATGTTTGCCTGTCTGTCTGTATGTTCGTACGTGCATCAAGCAAAAACTACTGCTTGGATTTGTTCTAACAGTTGTGTAGGTATAGAGGTAGAGAGAGAGGTAAATAAACTGTTATATAGATTGTTTGGAAACTTCCAAAGGGGTGAATTAGGGGTTGAGTGTTTATATGGTAAATTAGTTAATTTTGAAGGATTTTTTTCGAAATTCTGCACATAGTTTTATTTCACGATTAAAAGATTTTTTGGAACGTTCATTCCCCAAAATGGTAAATTTAGGATAATTATGTAACAAATTAATCATTTTCATGGAAATATCAAATTCCACGCGAATGAAGTCGCGGACAACAGCTGTTATAATAAACTCTTCCCTAGATATTCTTAAAATAGAAATCATGAACGTCTGACGTCATTTACTCTCCCACGAAGAATTTACCATCACTCAAACAAATCTCAAGTGAACTAATTACCCCGACCCATGCGGTTGAATCGTTGAATCGTTCAAAACGTCTGCTATCCCGGGATTACATTGGAGCCCGCATTGCCCAAGTTTCGGACCCCAAAGTGACAGGTGCCCCTGTTATCTTTTATCGGAAATCTTTTCTTTACAAGTTTGAAATTTATCGATTTGGACCCCAAATTGATGGAAATG
Organism: Hypena proboscidalis; assembly: GCA_905147285.1. NCBI lineage: Eukaryota > Metazoa > Arthropoda > Insecta > Lepidoptera > Erebidae > Hypena > Hypena proboscidalis. The sequence goes on along the minus strand of LR990129.1, from coordinate 3,967,696 downwards.
TAAATTATTGGTGTTCGACAATTTTGGTATGTATTTAACTTTGTATTAGTGTGAGGGTACACGGAAATTAGTGATTTTTTATTTTCGTAGCGGCTTCGTAGCTTTACCGTAGCACATACGTAGCGGTTGCTACGCCGTTTGTTTGGAGTTGACCTATTGTTGTTTAGACCATGTAATTTTTGACATTTTATCCTAACTCAAACGGATAGTAAGAAAGAAAGAAAAAAGAAAGAAAATCATTTATTTTGGCAAATAAAATAATTAATAAAACGTCTAAAACTATTTTTTTTTTTTTTCTTCTGCGTTGGATCCGCGATCAGTCCTAGACTATAAAAGCGGATGGGTTTAATGTATTGGCGTTTGTAGTAAGCTTCTTCCAGTGAAGATCGCCACTCTATTTTAGTCACTTTGGCTCATTGTCCAGATTTCGGATATTTTTTCGTTTGAGTCGTTGTATGTAGTAAAACTAAATAATTTAAAAAATCATCAGGGCTAGACATCGCGCGGAGGTGACGATACGCGAATAACAGCCCAGTTGATGAATCTACGTATTAGATTCGAAACTAGTCGGCATATCCCGGCTAAAGTAACGTGAGTACCCGTATTTTCAATAATAATGTCTTCACCTCACGTCGGTTTTAATAATATAATCATTCTTAATGCCAGAAATGGTACGCATCTCAGCACAATACTGCAGTCTTACGAACGTTAGTACGACCTTTTATCCATGTTAGCGATACATTGTGTGATTGTAGTAGCAAATTAAAGTCTTTATTTAACTAAGCCGCTTAGATATCCTACAGTGTAATAAGTTGATTCCAAAGCAAATACTTCAAAAGGTCATACTTGCTTTTCTCGTGCATTTTGAGCCACCGCGTCTAGGAGTGTAAAAATGGCCTTATACATAAAAGATTACCGCATCTGAGTTCAGTTTGGCCTTGATCGCGGTGTGAGTTTATCAGAGGCTTGCCGTAAATATTTTTTAACAAAAAAAAAAACCGACTTCAAAAAGTAGGTAAACTAAAAAGCATAAAATAAATTTACTTCGCACAAATTATACGTTTTTTCATTTAGTTAAATAGAAATTATTAAATAATTATTTTATAATTCTGAAGTCGGTGCCACGTAAATCGGATAATTAAGAACTAATATTCAGTCAGAAAATAGTTGTTAGAAAGGTTTATACTTATTATCTAGTTATTGGTTACTTGGCACCGACTTCAGAATTATAAAATAATTATTTAATAATTTCTATTTAACTAAATGAAAAAACGTATTATTTGTGCGAAGTAAATTTATTTTATGCTTTTTAGTTTACCTACTTTTTGAAGTCGGTTTTTTTTTTTTTTGTTAAAAATTATTTTATTTTACGATTTTAAGTGATGGGTAGACCGAGCAAGAATGTTTCTCGAATGAGGAGACGACGGTTACTTGAGACGGAAAACTTATTAATAATAATCCCCGTACTCCTAACCGTTGAGGAGTTGTACCTTCCAGCATCAGCTCTGCAACTTTAAATGCAAATATCCAAGTAGTTTTAGGTAATATACGAAACACAATATAGAAGCTTGATTGACCCATGATTTCTCTAGGATCCCATCATTAAATCATGACCTCATATTATGAATATACATAAGTAATATTCAACGTCTCGCCTCATCTGTGTATAACTTGAAAGAATACAGTAAACTTCCTCAAGGAGCCTATATTTAAAGAATTATCCCCGTACTCCTAACCGTTGAGGAGTTGTACCTTCCAGCATCAGCTCAGCAACATAAAATGCTGGCTACTAGATGCAAATATCCAAGCAGCTTTAGATAATATACAAAAAACAATATAGAAGCCTTTTAAATTTGAGGGTTGCCCTCGATTTCTCTAGGATCCCATCATCAGAACGTGACTGGAAAAAAATGGAACCACATGACAAGTTTATCCTATCAAACAAAAAAAGAATTTCTCAAATCGGTCCAGGCGGCTTCGAGTAATCAGTAAACAAACATAAAAAAAAAAACAAAAAAAAATACAACCGAATTGAGAACCTCCTCCTTTTTTGAAGTCGGTTAAAGAGTCTAAGAGTGTTATTATACCTACATCGATTGATGTCGATTGGTGCAATGGTGTGTTGTTATTGGCTCTTTAAACGTCAAATCCGTCAATCGATGTAAGTGTAAGAACATCCTTAGGGTACAAAGCGCCTAAGATCTGGATTACTCTCTGTTAAAAGTTGCAAGTAAGTTTTACATAACATAACATGACGCTTATATTACTTAGAAGTATGTGGCAGAGATGTACAAAACCCTCATTTCACCTGTTATGTTTAAGTCCCAAGGGATAGGGGGTGAGCCTATCGCCATCCACCAGGCACACTTCCAACTCAATGCTGCTATTGTGAATTTCCTGTCGGAGAGTTCACAAATAACCTTCAGGAAAGTTAGTTAAAGTGCTTAAATAATGAATTTATATCGTACCATTTTTTCATTCTGGGTTGGTTTACAAAGCATTGTGCTTTGTAAACCAACGAGGCAGTGGTTCGATTTCCAGGTCAAGCAAAAGTGTTATTATATTATCGAGTACACGGTTGGCGTAGTGGTTAAAGCGGTCGCCTTGCTGCTTTCAACTGCGCTTGTGTTGTGGGTTCGATCCCCACACGGGACAAATCTTTGTGTGATTCGCAAAGATTTGATCTTACTCTGGGTGTGTGAAATGTATCTTTGAGGACACCCCCGCGACACAGGAGTAATTCCTAGTGCGGACGTCGTTTTTTTTTAAAAAAAATATATATATTGCTGCCACAACTTTTTGAGTAATATAAGCATGATGCTATGCTTATGTATGTCAAAGTTAGTCATATTCTAAAACCCGAAAACAAGAAAGACATAAAGAAGAACAGGTATACTTAATTTCTTTTAAGATTTTGAGGCACCGCGTTTGCAAGATAAGCCTTATACATAAAACATTGCCCCATCTCTGTTCAGGTTGGATCGCGGTGTAAGTTTCACTAAGTCGACCCGTAAAAGAGTCTTAGTATACGAGACGCCAAAATCTTTTGTGAAAATAGGTTGTGTGTAACTTTAGCGATGGTTATTTATAAAATGAATGTCTTTATTATCTTTATTTTTCAAGACAGTTAAGCTATTGGTCCCGGTTACCATTTTAAGATCTCTGGGAGTCGTTTAATTAAAAATACTGATATTCAGCTGTCAGCATCTGTTAGACTTAAAACTGACGTCAATGCATGGCTGCGTATCCACCACAGCTGTGCTCGGCAGCGTTCTATGTTTTTGTTTATATAACCCAGCTCTACGCATGGATAGTAAAGTTTTCAAAAGTAAAAAGTATAAAGCTATTTATTAGAAGATTATGAAATAACAAAAAAAATATCAGTAGCACAAATTTTAAAAAAATTAAAAAATTAAAATCAAAATAAATATCGAATTTAGGAACAAAAAATTAAATATAGAATAATTATAGTACATTGACTTAATAGACTTGCAAGTTGCAACTGATTCCATGTCTCAGACTTGCTTCCTTCTTTTTGACAAACAAAACAAAGCAACGCAGTCGAGCGTAGCTCAAGTGAGTACCCAGCCTTATTGAGTAAAAGGCTCGGATAATGATGATCCTCATCTTTTTCGTTTAAAAAGTCAACTGAACCGTCCGATGAGGACTGTAAGCAGAGTTTCAAATGGAAGCTCCATTAGATAATAAACATTGTGAAAGTGTCGTTGTAACTCGAGCCATCGTATCTTAAGTTGAAGGCTAAGGACATAAATTTCAAAGTTTTGCTTATGTATTGCGTTTATTTAATCGTGAAAGAATATGATACTATTTTGGACTTTAATTCTCTGGATTGTTATGATGGTTACAGATTAGGGCACAATAATTATTAAAAAAAAATGAACCTTTCTCTTTTCTTGTAAAAATGTATATTGAGCGATTGCCAACTATTCTTTTTTTAAAAAAAACGACGCCCGCACTAGGAATAACTCCTGTGTCAAGGGTGTACACAAACAAACATTTCACACACACAAAGCACACCCAGAGTCAGAACAAATCTTTGCGGATCACACAAAGATTTGTCCTATGTGGGGATCGAACCCACAACACCAGCGCAGTTGAAAGCGGTGAGGCAACCGCTTTAACCACTACGCCAACCGTGCACTTTTAACTTTTAAACAGTATTACTACATACTCCTGTTTAGAGTAAAATAGTGTTAAATTTTTGTTTCACAAAATTGGACATTGAACACCGAAAAGATAAAAACAGTAACCATTTTCCAAAAGACCAGGGTTACAAATGTAGTCCAAAAGAAATGCCATAATTAATAACAAGGCTGGTCATAAATATTCATAACTTAAACCATCGACCCTTCAGTTAGAAAGCCAGCGATAGCCAAAGTTTTGTTTGTTATTGTTGCATTTATTTAATCATAAAAGGATATACGACTGTTGCGAAATTTATGTTATTATACTCCCAGATTGTGGACATAAAATCGTGAAATACGATAACGTATTAAAAGTTAAACTGTAAGGCGGATGCAACAATTCCTTTTACTTTTATTTTGCCAGCATAAACTTTGTGTGTTTTTGATGCAAGCAACATTTTCAATTATGCGAACAAGAGCTTTTTTATTTTCTTCAAAATTAATTTCTGCGAAGTTTTCCTGCGTGTTTTTTAAAAGTCTTATTTTAATTTATACTGCAAGAGAGATAAATATACAGAGTTAATGCACATAGGGGCAAAATAAACATTCAATTCATTTGGCAATTGCGATAGTGATTTTTTTTAACTTGTGGAAATATACTAATCAACACATCGATCCCATATAGGCAATATCTGGCAATAGACTAGTATCTTAGCATATTGTTAAGAAGCTTAATAATTGGTGAGTTGACTATCTTGAAAGTGATTAGAGTGTTTCTCTGTTTTTTATCTTAGCGCTAGTGAACAATTTCGAAAGTGGTAGACGATAATATTTCCCATCGTTCAACTATTTATGAGCTTCGCAGTACAAACTACAAATCGTATCGAAGTTTGCAATGTTCGTGCACATACGTCAAGCTAAGATTCCATTTAGGTCACCCTCTCTAGCTCCGTCAATCAAAGGATTTGTGTACACGACCAAGGCTTCCCTTAATTCCGTACCTCTATGTCAATCTATGCTTTGGATCTGCAGTCCAAGTTTAGCTATAAGAAGTTTAACATAACATTAAATACATGTATACTATTACATGTATTAAGAATGATGATGGCATCTATTTATAATTCGTTTTCTAATCATTATTTTTAGAATTACGCAAAACGCGGCAAAGTAAATGCTAGCATAACGAGTGCGAGATAGATTTTTTCGCGAATTCGTTCTGGGATACATAGCAAAAATGAGTTTAAATTTATCTCATGTTCGTAATGCCTCGTACCTATCGCCACATTTGTGTCGTAAATAACGCAATCATTGAATGATGACAAGTCTAATATAGTCTTACTTTGAATCGTAAAAAAACCAGACCTGTCTGTTAGTCAGTCATAAACAAGACTTCATCTTAAATCCCATTTACAACATAAAATTGAAAAAAGAAAATTCTCTAAAGGCTTTTCCACAGCTCCGCAAAATGTTTAATGCAAACCTTTTCATTGACGGGCAAATTAAATATGATTCTGCTCGTTATAACTCGGCCTTGATAAGTAGGGATAAGTACTTGAAGGCTTGAAGGTAAAGCGGTGCCGCTTGAAAGGTTAAGTGGCGACCCCTAGCGGAATATACGCGACAACAAAGTAAATTCTCCAAAGATAAGGCACTTGATATTTAGTTGTAATCCAGGGCACACCCACTTATTGCTTATTAGTTTTCTTGCTGAACTGAAATAAACCTTAATGTTTGTAACTTAAATGTGATATTGCAATGTGATAGTTGGAGAGTGATTTTCTCCGTTCATTTGAAAGTAGAAGAAATGTGAAGTATTTACGCCATTATTGTATTAGATTGGCTTTTTACGCTGATTGTTTGAACAAAGAAATATTTTTTGTTTGTAATAAGATTTCACGTTTACACTCATTTCAGTTTTAACAAACAAATGAATGTTATTGATTTAAACATGAATAGGCAGCTGATTAATTTATGCCATAGAATATAAAAAGATCCGTTCAACCCATATGTTCCTTTGTAATGTGCCCTTTCTAAGTACGTACCTTCGCTCCTCGCCTTTTTTTTTCTTTTTCAAGTTTCTAGCACAGAATAAGTAATAAGTAATAATTCCTAGCTCTAGCGATTTAGCCTTATTGTTGATGAATCAGTCAGTCCCTAGTAAATATTCGTGTACAAAATGTAGACTCTGACCTATTTTTATTAAACAATACTGAAATATTATTACACTCAACAAGCCTGAAACGATTGTTTCCACGAACTCGCTAACAAAAAAATAACTAAATGGAGTAGTTTAAAACAATACAATACAATTCTCTCACTTATATTTAATATTGAATTCACGGAGGCTAACTAAATATAATAATATTATGTATCAAATTTTTATGTTGGTAAAACTTATAATCTCTTTCAGTAGGTTTAAACGCATACTAAAAATAAACGTATTTTACCACCAAATATCGAGATTATAATCGACGTGAAACAACTATCTACCACCAAATATTGATTCTAGAATATTGTAATTGTAAGCCTTAATAAACGCATTTGAAACAAAAACAAATGGAATGCATATCAAAGTATTAAGATTGTAAGTTTGCTCGTAGACGATGGTTGATAAACGGCCAGCAAGACATCTAATAGTGGCATATAAAATAAATATATATAAAAAATATGTTAAAATTAGATTATGTCAAAAAGCTTACTATAGTATTTCAGACTACATAAATGATAATAGTATTTGGAAATGAATTGCTCTTGTTATGTGATTTTTTATGTACTTTTATATTGTTATATTTTTCATTTTAAAAGATGGTGCACATGAGTTTCTCACCAGCTCTTCTCATAATGCAATACCCATCGAGCTGGTATTTGGATTGATTTTAATGCGATTCTAAACAGTTTGATTAAAATTAATCTGAGCCCCGGTTATTCAAATCATTGTAATTAGTATAATTTTTTATTATATATTATTAATTTTATATCATTTTTTGTACTGTTTTGACGTGTTCAAGCGCCTCCTGGGGCCTATGAAAATAAATGATTTGAATTTGAATTTGAATTTGAATTTGCATACTAAAAATAATAATATTTTACTCAGACTAATAAAAGACAACCTTCAACTAGTTACCCAAAGACTCGAAAGGGGAAAAGCGGCATAAATCCAAGTAAATACCTCAGTAAATCTCACCGCAACAATAAAACAGTTATGAACAGAGAAATATCTATCACGCGCCATAATAAGTACTAAATCACTTAGAACTTGCTGTAATGTATTCAAGACAGTCCCTCCTAGCGTAAGATAATGGAAAAATTTCCCTCGTATTAATATTCATAAGTTACACAACAACGTTGTTTGTGATCTCAAATAATATCTCTGTCCTTAAAAGGTGAGTGAGTGTCTGTTATTTACCGTGTTTTTAATGGAACTGTGTTTGTTGAAGCTTAGAAATGGAATATTTAGAAGAAGGGGTTTCAATTGCAAAATTAGATGAAGGAACTGGCCAAGTGCGTATTAAGCTACGCGCAATAGGGTTTCGTAGTTAGTCGCTACAATATATTTTGACATATTAAACAGGAGAAAACTTCGTATAAGTCATTTTTTTAAAGGTTTTATTTTATTATACGAACTATTCCAGGTAAATTTCAATGACCGTGAACAATACGCCAGCTCTAAGATAAGCCAACTTTGAATAATTTTGACATCTCATCTAATCATTACCCAACTCGTCACATCAACGGATATTACCTCACAAGCACCACTGTACTTAACAATTAGAATTAATACAGTTAACATGGCTGCTATACTTTTCCTTAAAATTTCATCATATATACTACTGCCAGGGTTTTTATCATAGTTTTCGAGCCAACGGTTTTTTTTTAAAGTTAATTACAAACAAACAAGCGGATCTCTAAAACAAAAAATTGTCTGTGCAATCCCGCAATGTTTTTAAAAGACCTATCTAACGGCACCCCACACCATGGGGTGGACGGAATTAAAAAAAACACTTCAAGTCAATTCAAGAAAATTATAATCACCACTCAAAAAAAAATCGAATTAACAACAAACTCACTTAAAAGTACAAGCCAACAAATTCATTCTTAAATCTGTTTACTATTTCGAAATCCAAACTTCCCAGTATCCCCGAGGGCTCAATAAGATTCAATTGTACTAAACCTTGTTGTAATAAAAAAAGCAACCTGCAAATGAATTTAATACCCCCGAGATCTATTCCAGCCAGCAACAATTCTTTCAAGTTGCAGCTCGTAAATGGAGTTACGAAGTTAGACAGACGCGGGAAACTTATTAAAAGGAGCAAATACAGCTAAGGAGCACCATAATAAGATTTAGTAGTTCGCTGTTACCATCTTGGCTAACTTTGACTTCATTTTTGTCTCCTACATCGAGTTAGCGTGAGTTTTTGCACGTAACACGCAGACAGCTTTCCTTGATGTGTTGTTCTTTTAGTATTGGGAAACTAAATTTATCAGATTTAGGAGATAAAATCTAAGAAAAAATATGGGTCTCTGGTCAACTCGCCCTTCTCGAGCTCATCCCGTGAGATGATGATCGACCAGATGATCATTTAAAATGGTGAATTCATCCCGCTTCATAATTTTACAATTAGTAAAGACACCAAGAAAAGTATTACGCATTTATTGCCAAGACATTTAAGTAAGTAGGCAGTGTTTAAGTGGTACAACCAAGTGTAAATGGGTCATAACTAAGATGGGAAAACGATCTCAGTTACATGTTACCTTTGGCAAGAGGTCACTGTAGCTAAGCGGTTAAAGTGACTGCTCGGTTTCCAGATGTCACAGATTTAAATCCTGCCGGTCCCATAATTTTTCAACAGTTTTTAGCAACATTTGTGCTGTTAGTAACTGCGTCTTTGTATACTACTTAAGATAGGTACAAATGAATGAACGTGACGTCACGTAATGATGTAGCAAACAGTCGATAAATTTAGGGTCCTAGCAAGAGGCGACTATGGCTTAATGGTTAAAGTGACTGCCCGGTTTGCAGGTTGAAATTCTGCCGGTCCCATATTTTTCAACTGTTTCTTATAATAATAAGCAAAGCATACCTAAATGCTTTAAAAATAATCAATAAGGTGTTACCATTTTTTCAGATTTTTATCATTCAAGTCATCCAAACTTATTAAAACTTGCAATAAGCATCGTAACGACATTTTTTCTCATTAAACGTGATAAAGACATACATTTCCCAGCGTCGTCTACAAAACGTAATTACATCGTATGAAAAATAACCATTACGAGCACATAAATCAAGGTTTGGCCTGAAATGAGAGCCATCAATCTTCATGGAGTTGAAAATTATGTTCTCACACACGCATACCAATGAGTGCTCATAGCTGTACACACGGCTACATGAAGCTTCACATTTTGAGTATAAGCTGGTCTCGTATTGCACAGGAAGCTTATACAAGGCAAGGCTATCTTTTACTGGAAGTTAATAAATAAATATTTCACAACTCACATACAACGCCATCTAGCCCCAAACTAAGCAGAGCTTTTACTATAGGTACTAGAATAACTGATACTAATACATATATACTTTTCTTTTGTAAATACATACACCCAGACTAAGACAAACCCCCATGTTAATGCACACAAATATTTGTCTTAAGTGGGAATCGAACCCACGATTCGGCGTCGCAGGCAGGTATACTACCCACTCCTTCATCCGGTCGTCGAATAGCTTGATGCGTAGGCGTGTGTACATTATTACATATTATAATTATATTTTCAGATAGGATTTGCGATATTAAATGTTTTTCAATCTTTGATTGAATGATGATTGAATTTGTTTGACGAGCAGACACTGACACGCCAATAGTGTATAGAAATCTTACTTTTAAATAAAAAGGACGTACTTTTGGAAAATTCTTTAATAGAGTTGCTATATTTTGTTACAAAATGAACGATTTAAAACGAAAATTAAAAACTGCTTCACATAAAATATGTTCAAAATATAAAATACAACTCTAAATATAATATACAACCCTAATTTAAATAATGCAATAAACACTTTCGTCTATTTCTGACGTGATCCGACGTAACACTTTTTTTTTTTGATAGTTTCACTGTAATTGTTTTTGGGAAAATTTTCAAGGTTATTTAGTGTTAAGTATAAAAAAGATATATTACTATCAACTGCCTCGTTGTTCTAGTGGTTAGCGTATCACTCACCGCGAGGTCACGGGTTCGATTTCCCGGTCCAACAATATACACAAAGGAGTGCACGATACAGCAGTATGAAACAACAAACTAATAAGGTGACCAATCCACGGCCGACCGCGGTAAGTAGTACTTAACCTGCAAGATCGACTGTTTTGTGACCGCAGTGCAACTGCGACTCAGGCGCAACGTATCGCACTCTCTTGATAATGCCTAGACGTATAGGCAAAACCGCGGTCGACTAAATAGACCAACATTACGTGAGTAACACCATAATCATAACGTCATAATTTTAATAAAGTATACTGAGTGAATAAAATACACAACCATTTTATTATTAGGTGCCTTTTTATACCATAGCTACTACTCAAAGTCCAAAGTTATTGATACTAGTATTGGAATGGCGTTAGCCTTATATGAAGAATGTTCCCAAGAATGATCCCCAATTAGCAGTATTATCTGAGTGGTGCAATACAACCCTGACTTTCAGTTGGCAACTTGACTTAGTTTAGGTTACTTTTGGAATTTGGGTTTTAGTCTAGAATATTTTTATAACAGCGAGGACTCGGTATTGTGCTTGTTGGATGCCTTCACTTAGGATCTGATCATAAAAGGTAAATTGTGAGTGTCATACAACTCTGCCTCATCCCCGTGCCTAAATTAAGGCGTGATGCAATGCGCTGGCAGAGCTTGCATACAAAGGCGAGTTACTTGATATAACAGTACACAATGACCCAAAAGACATACAAAAAACAGTCGTGTATAGAATATTCGAGAGAATCGGATTTTATTAGCTGCATTATTCAAGATCAATGAAGAATGAGCTTGGTTAAGATGTCTCCCTTTTATGTTACAATAATCCTCTATTTGGGAGGTTTATTTTGCCTTGAATTTTCTCCTTTGATTTTTGGTAGTAAATGCGTCTGGATTTTCAAGCTTTGTGCGTACGTGGAATTTTGTATGTTCATTTTGTTAGAAGTTTTGTGTCTCCCGGGCAATCTTTAAGGTATTATGTTTTCACGGGAAATCTGATAAATGGCACTGGTAGAATGTGGGTTGTGTTTAATGGCGCAATGTGAGGTTGTGGTTAATTTAAAAATTGGTTTATATAAAATATTTGATGTTAGGGGGTGCATGAAAGGAGCCTCCCCGAGTGACGTACACAACGATTCCTTACGTCCGGCGCACCCTGGGCAATTCGCGAGTTCTTTAAAGCGAATTGGCTAATCCTTTCACCACGATGGCAAGTCAAAATAAAATTTTACTCAGCCATCGACACGACGACGACGACTATCTGATGTTGGCAATTTATTTTAATTGTTTGTTTGTTAATTTAAACTGGCTCGTTGGGTTTGTCACCGCAAGGTCTCGGGTGCGATTTCTAGGAGCTATTTGCGATTTTCCTGTCCGGTGGATGGCGATAGGCTCACCTTCTATCACCTGTGCCACACTTTATAATGATGTACCGAATTGTGGTAAGCGGCTTCGTCACGATGTCATTTACACCCTGTATAGTCAGTGACGCTGATGACGTATTTATTGCTATTATTATAAAGTTCAAGGTTGATTTATGGGCGATCAAAGGAATAATAATGTTCGCCGACGAGGCACGTCAAAAAGTAGCTTATTGTGTTTTTCCAGAATATTATTATAAGTTACATTAATACCAAAATTCATCCAGGAATTTTTAGGTAGAAGTGTGTGCTTTGTACTTTTTTAAACATCTTAACACTCAATCACCTTGAAATTTTTCCCGAAAACAATTACAGTAAAACAAAAAAAAAGTGTTAGGTACGTCAGTTCTCGTCAGATATAGACGATTTGTTTATTGCATTATTTAAATTAGCGTTGTATATTTATATTTTGAACATATTTTATGTGAAGCAGTTTTTAATTTACGTTTTAAATCTTCCATTTTGCAACTAAATATAGCAACTTTATAAAAGAATTTTATAAATTACGTCCTTTTTATTTAAAAGTAAGATTTCTAAACACTTTTTAAGTGTCTGCTCGTCAAACAAATTCAATCATCATTCAATCAAAGATTGAAAAACATTTAATATCGCAAATCCTATCTGAAAATATTTTGGTCTAATATTTATTTTAATTTAATAGTATTGTAGAAAACTATACATCATTGTAGCGAATGAGGTAGTTAATAGAAAATCAGTTTTAAATGAAATATCCAATTAATTAAACAATGGTTCAAAACAAATATAGCATGGCGTTCCTTGATTACAATTACATGAGACAATACGAAGCGTACTCATTCATTCCTGGAGATATTTCCACCAAGACGTTTTCATTTAATTACTCACTGTATAGAAATGTTTCTCGCCTTAGAAGTCGAACAACCCCTTTCTTCGACTCCTCGATAATTCAAACATTATTAGGAATTCGGTTAATTCAAGTAGGTGATTTGAATGCAAATAAATACATGAGACAATTTAGTTTACATTAAGAACACTAAATGCCCAAAAGATCTTAACAGACGGACTGCATTTGAACAATATTTGGCGGTTGTAATGCAGTTTTATTGCAGTTAGTAAGGCTGCAATGATACTGTTAGCCAACCGTGGAGTTCGTTTACAGTCAGCGTGCAGTTTTAACCACTCGATCTAAACGGTCAATAGCAGTTTAAACGCAGTCCGTCCGTCTTAAGGGCTTCACACACAGCAGCTATAATGTAAAGATGTACATTATAGCACGATACATCTCATTACATCTTTCCATAGAAATCGTCAGGAGACCACACACGACAGCTATAATGTATATTTTTACATCTTCGAATCTTAAAATACAGAGCGATACGAAAATATACATTTATATTTCGATACATCTTAATACATCTCAATACATTTCCGTATATCTCTCTTCGAAAAGGATGTTCAAAAATCTTATAGATCTAATAGTAAGTAACTCGACGGGTCCATAGTATTATAACATTAAAAACAAAAAACCCGACTGCTTTAAAAAAAGAACTGAAAAGATAAAAACAAGTATAGCATTATCTACATTAAATTCATTAACAACAAATGAAATATGTCAAACTAAATTCTTTATGATGTTGCAGGCGGGGACAAACAATACTTTGTTACTACTATATAACTTCGTTTGTCACAGTCGGGTTTTTTGTTTTTTTAATAATTATTTTTTATTTCACTCTTTTTAGTTCTTTTAACCGACATGTTTTTTTTATATCTATTAATTTGTAGAAATCAAATTTCTTTGAGATTAATGAGTCTTAATCGTGAGTTAAACTATCAAAAGCAAAAACAATTATTCAAATTCACCGGCAGTTTCCAAGATTAGCGTGAGCGAACATACAAACTAACTTCCACCCACTTCGGGCGCGCGAGCGTGCCGATATATAAATTGGTAAATTGTGTTTAATCAGTAATATAAATGTGATAAGAAGTATATATTTTTGAAATGGTCTTTTCATGTCCTTTTATTTGATACCCACATTACTATGATGAAAAAAAAATCCATACCTCCCCCCCCCTTTTTTTTTCATTTGCCGGCACCATTTTGAAAATTTATATGGCCTATGTCACTATCACTGTTTCGACGAATTCAACGACACCTCATATGTCAAAATCCGTCTAGCCGTTTGGGCTGTAGGGCGGTACAAAGAAATAGACATACATACATACATACATACATACGCTCAAAAAACATAACCCTCCTTCTGACGCAGTCGGGTAAAAATAAGAACACCCTTTTTAACACTTTAGCAGCTGGAGAGTGTGTCAATCGGGACGTATGCCAATGAAATGAAGGGAAAGATACATTACATTACCTGTTGTGTGTGTGATACATTAAGATAATTTAAAGCTATACATCCCGGGATGTAATGTACATTAATATACATTATAGCTGCTGTGTGTGAAGCCCTTTAGCCTTATTCTTAACTTAACTTTAAGAAACTTAACGTACATCAATAAAATAACAAATATTCAAATACACACACACTCATCAAAATTCACCTCTATCTATCTGTATAATAATATATAAAAATGTCGTGTTAACTACACTATTTATAACTTAAGAGCGGCTAAACCGATTTGGTTGAACATTGGTGGGGTGGTAGCTTAAAACTAGGAGACGGACATAGGATACATTTTATAAAAATATAAAATTGAATGTATGTACAATGTATTATTTTCAGTAGATAAGTTATTTGCACGATACTTATGACTAAAATACAGTTTTTTTTTTATATTGGAACGAAGTTCCTTATCGCGCGTTGCAAAAGGGGACTAGACGGAAAAAATTGGGACGAAAAGTTGTAACGACACATTTCGTAGCAATTCTCGTAGTGGCGTAGTAATTACATGCTACGTTACAGCTACGGTGCTACATCATCAGACACACAGAGTGAGCATTCGGTGAACCACATTAAGATTTTTTTTATAACTTAGAAAAATAAAAATTTCTTTACTAATTAATCGAAAGGAACTTCGTTCCATCCGGATGTCCCTTGACAACTCAGTAGTTTTTTTTGTCTGTCTGTTTGTATCGGCTAATCTTCTGAACGGCTGGACTAATTATCGTAAAAACTGACTACAAGATGCAGATTATAGATCTTTTATTAATGTACCTACCTACCATGCAGACAAAACCGCGGGCGAAAGTTATTTGTTTTGTTTGTAAAAGCTAACCTCGAGAACTATCTACTATAGTTCGTAAAATATAGCTTGATCTCTGTGACAGCTGTCAGTAAAATCACGCCTATGAAGTTCTCAATTTAGTAGTATATACAAACAACACTTATCAATGTCATACTTTATGGGCGTGCCGAGCTAATTGGTGATGGGCGGTGAATCATCGACTTTAAACTATCGATATTTTATTTAAAAACTTAGTTCAAAATTAGTTTTATAATTTAATATTGTTGTATATTTTAATATCATAAAATCATAATATTATTTACATGTTTACTTACTTAATATAAAATAATTGTGAGTAAATGAAATCCAATTTCTCACCTACTCGTGTAACATTCCTTTCGACAACTTGGGTTTCGGAACGGGAGAAGACACGCCGCCATCTTGTTTATTTTAAAATAGACGTTTAAATTAGTAATCTTTGTAATTAAATTTAAAAAAATATTTATATATCTTACATTGGCATCGAAAAAGAAAAAACATCGATAATTACTATCGTCATTTTTTAATAGCCTGACAACCCTAGGAATGTCAGTTTGACAAATGTCGCAGAGATCAAGCTATATTTTACGAACTATAGTCGGATTTTAGTAATTATTTTGTGTTTGATAGTTTAACTATCAATAAAAGTTTTTAGATATTTACCATTACACTTAACTACACGCGAGCGCAGGGTTATTGCGGGGCAAAGTGCAGGAGCAGCTACTACTTAAGAAAACGAATTCCACGCGGTTGAAGTCTCGGCCAAAATCTAGTATCTTATAATAAACAGGTAAAAAGAATCAACGTTCAAATCAAACTCATCGAACAATATCATTCCAATACGGTAATTGATTTTAACAATACAACAATACCGCGATACTAAGCTGCTATAGAAATATTGAGTTGCAATGAAATCAGACATTCGCTTCCAATCAGCCTTTGAGGATTTAGTCAGAGGAAAATTGATTATCCACCGTAAGTTTGCAATTACAGACTAGTCAATCAGTTACGAGATTTAGGCTGGATCTGTGGTTTCCTGTGCCAGCAATTTTTATTTAAGTTTTATTAATGTTTCATTGAGAAAATTAAAGAATGGTGTTCTTAGAATAAATGTTATACACCAGTCTAAAACTAAATATATTAAACTATTATAATTGTTTCTTTTTTATCCTTATCTCTCTTGATGGTAAGTGATAGGCACGCTTACCTATTGTTACGATTTAAGTCAAAAATAAATATTTTTTTTATTATTTTATTATTGAAAACTGCTTCGTTGGTCTAGTGGTTAGTGTATTCGCCTTTCACTGGATCGGGCTGTTATTTGTGGACTTTCTGTCAAGAAATTCTCAATTGCAGCACGGAGTTGGAATTGTCCCCGGTGGATGGTGATAGGCTTACCCCCCATCCCATGAACCTGAACATGACAGGTAAAATACGGGTGTTGTACACCTCTGCCACACCCTTCTGGGTAGTAAAGGCGTGATGTTATGTTATGTTTCACCATTGGAAAGCTACATCTTCACCGTGTGACATAGACTGTTTTTATCGAGGAAACACGCGTGTGAAGCTGTGCGGACTCCCCGCACAGTATTTCTCGCATGTTTCCAGTATATTATCGTAATTATTGCAACTTAAATATTTTTCCGATTATACGTCAACAGATCCTATAGTAAAAGCCAGTTTAATAATATGAAAATTATAATTAATTTTTGATTTAAGACTGAAATTTAACCAAAATCCTTTACGAGACCTTAAAACGTTTATGAGGAACAATAGCTTGTCATCATTAACGCTAAGCCATAAACTAATTAAAAGACAATGGCCGCTGGCTCTAACGTTGAGTAGCGATCAAAAGATACAAAATTAAATTACATTATAGAGGAACAATATAAAACGAAATTCTAATGCCTTAGATTACATATTATAAATAAGTCTTGCGGCTGTCTGTATGTTTGCGGTAAACTCAAAAACTACAGAACAGATAATCATTGGTTTGCACCAACCGTTAGAATGATTCATCAGAAAGGTTTACTTATGTAATTAATTTGTCAAGGTTACAGACATATCAAGCTGGTGGAGTTGGGAACATCCGCTTCTACAGTATAAAAGTTATTGTGCTATGGAGTAACAATCGGCGTCGTGTTTCCAGTAATTCTGTAATCTGGTTGTTACTTTAATATTATTTTGAAATTTTTTTATACAATTATATCGTTTACACTAAAATGCATATAAATTATGAAAAAATTGCCACGAATAAACATGCATTTTAGTTTTTCAGATATGACGTGTCTTTAAAAAAGAAAAAGACTTAGGCCCAATTTCACAGGATATACAAACAGTGATATACATATCACATATAAATAAAATTGACACTTATGTTCTTTTGTTCAAGTATCCCTTTTAAATTCGGTCAGGTTATATTTTATGTGTTGGATAAGAACTATCCGGAACCTCAGAAACTGGCCCTTAATAATATTTAAGTAACAATCAGATTAGGTATGTGTGAAAATCGGCGATTGGGTGTATTCACATACAAGCTTGGGGAAACACTATCTTACCTATTGTCAAGGGGTATATCAAGAGGTAAAATGAAAAAAAAAATCTTTAAATACAGAATTATTCACTAATAAAAACAATCAACTTCACTGTAAAGCTAAATCGATTCCATCGACAATTTAATGTATTTTCTTGAGTAAACAAACAAAAGAGTCCAATAACACCAAAACGTTTCCAATTGCAATATAACGTTAAAAGAAAAAACACAGAACATTAGACTTGATCCTTATCGCCATAGTACATTGTAAATAAGACTTTTAACTGTACGATATCACGGAACCTATCACGATCGATATAAATGTAAAAACATTTGCATAGTGCAAAGTTTTTTGGGGTAAGGGATGTTCGACAAAAAGTGTGTAGCCTAAAGTCTTGTTCGGACTATGTTTATTTGAGAATCAAATCACAAAGTATGTATCATTGTGGTGAAGTGTATTATTAAACCTACCTTAATTTTTTTTTTATTTGTTCTTATAACCTTTGTAATAATAAATATTTTGATTTTTTTTATTTTTGAATAAATTAGTAATTTTAAATTAAAAGTTTAAAGTTATTCGATTTATCGGTGTTTAAAGTTATTTTGTTATTTTATTGTCTTTTGTTATTTAACGCAAGGACATTAATTTAAAAATTGAAACAGATTTACTTTAATAGATTATTTTTAGTAGCAGCGATAGCCGAGTGGGAGACCGTAGGACTGCGAAGTCAAAGGCCTCGAGTTCGAACCCACGGCACACACCTCTATCAATAAATCGTTAAGATTCGTCTTTTCGAAGATAATGTGTGTATTTATCATATAAATTATCGCTCGCTAACGGTGAAGGAAAAACATCGTGAGGAAACCTGCATGCCTGAGAGTGCCTAAAAAGTGCTCAAGGGAGTAAGAAGTCTACCAATCCGCACTTGGCCAGCGTGGAGGACTATGGCCTAACCCTTCTCATCATGAGAAGAGGCCCAAGCCCAGCAGTGGGACTTGTATTAGATACAGGGCTATAGATAGACCTATCTATCTATAGATAGGTAGATAGATTTTTTTTAAGAACAAAAAATAAAACAAGATACTGAGTCTGCTTTAATAAAAGTATTATGTTAAAATTCATCAAAAGCAAAGGTTATTTTATTGACTATATATTGCGCATAAAAACATTTCCTCATGTAAACAAACATCCTTTCGTGTTTTAAGACAAAGAAGTTTCCAAGCATTTTGCTACTGAGTTTAATTTCCGCCCAAATGTAAGGGAGTCGGAAAACGGATTTATAATTAAAAAAATAAGTGAAATGAGGTATACCGGGCTTAACTCTTTGGGATTCATTGATATGGGGATTGTGGGTGATTGTAATTTGCAGAGGAATTTTTAGGTATTTTTGTTTTATATAACATAACATAACATCACGCCTATATTACCCAGAAGGGTGTGGCAGAGGTGTACAACCCCTAGATTTTACCTGTCATGTTTAGGTTCTATAGGATAGGGGGTGAGCCTATCGTCATCCACCGGGCACAATTCCAACTCAGTGCTGCTATTGGGAATTTCCTGTCGGAGAGTTCACAAATAACCACTAGACCTTCAGGAAAGTTAGTTAAAGTGCTTAAATAATGCATTTATGGTGACATTTTTTCATTCTAGTAATTTTACGAGTTAAATCTGTAAGTTACACTGCCTCGTTGGTCTTCAAAGCACAATGGTTCGATTTCCAGGTCAAGCAAATTAAAGCAAGGTAAATTCCTGACGCAGAGTTCACAACTTTGCTCGACCCGGGAATCAAACCCGAGAACTTGCGGTGAGAGGCGTGTACGCTAACCACTAGACCATTGAGGCAATTTTTGTTTTAAGCTGTCTTTAATTGGCAATTATTTGACTGCTATCCTTACTAATATTATAATTTTGGCATTAATATATGTTAAACTACTCAACTGTTATTGATAAAAATAATGGCCTATAAAAGGATATAATCTACTTTAAGGTCATTGTAATCAAATCAAATCAAAAATCAAATATACTTTTATTTTTATTTCAGGCATCAGGGCCAATACATAAATACCTTATAACTAACATACATATATTTGTATTTTATAACTGAGCTGATGAAATGAGCAATGTCACGGGCGGAGGGTAGTTAAAAAAAATTGATAACCTCCTTTTATTGTAATATTTCAAAAACAATAAAGTATGATATTGTAATTGCGCCTTAAGACATTTCCTCATGTGAACAAACCTCCTTTTGTGTTTTTAAGACAAATAAGTTTTGAAGCATTTTGTTACTGAGTTTAATTTCCGCTCAAATGTAAGGGAGTAGGAAAACGGATTTATTATGAAAAAGTTAAGTGAAATGAGGTATACCGGGCTTAACTCTTTGGAATGCATTGGTATGGAGATTGTGGGTGATTGTAATTTACCAAAGTATTTTAAAGGAATTTGCTTTATACTAAAATTTATAATTGAAATGAATTTGATTGCTTTCTATCTTAGGTTTAATATGTTAACGTATTTTTCAGTCAATTTAATAATCATGGTTTGCTTTCATAGTACATTGTACACCAAAATATAAAAGTAATCGATTTCATAGAGGGTGTAGTTTAGTATATTCAATACACCTGAAATAAATCAATCTTTCTCCCGAGTGATACATAGTACTTTTTTGTATTACTACACATACAAAGAAAAAAATCTACTAAAAACTACCAAAATTTACCGAAAATTACAAAAAATACCAAAACACCATTTGCCAAAAACCCAAAAAACTATCTAAATAATCATAAAATGAGAGAAAAATACCTTGCCTTTGTAGCAGAAGAAGATTATTTACTTTGCCTAGATATTATCACATAAATATAATATATATAACCTAGTACTATGACTCAATCTTATTCCTAGAAATAACAAAAGACAATCACGCGACACACGATATATATATACATTTTCAGGACAAGCTGCGGTTTGATTGCACGAAAAACCTAAATAAGGCGAGACTATCTTATACTGAAAATGTATAGGTAATCTATTACGTAGATTCATCAACTGGGCGATTAATCGCGTTTCGTCGCCGTTGCGCGACGTCTCGCACTGCGCGCCGCAACCCTAGTTGATGAATCTACGAAATACGAATCTATTTCGTAGAATCTACGAAATAGATTCGAAACTAGTCGGCATATCCCGGCTAAAATAACGTGAGTAACGCGTATTCTCAATAATAATACTCTGATATTATTAATTATAATATTATATTGTATGTTCTTGTATGTAAACAAGAAGTTCGTTGTTGCCTCTTACCATTAGATGAATTAGAAACTTACGTTCTTCCAAATAGAACTGATACTGCACTTACCTGCAAAAAAAGAAAATACTCATTTATTTGTATAGTATTGACAACTACAAAGATTAAACGTTTAATTATGATGTTTCGTGGCTTTACAAATAGACGGCATTTAAAACACATAACATTATACTTATGCTACCCACAAGGGTATGGCAGTGGTACAGTTGGCCAATGACTTGGGTATGCAGGGCAAAAACTTCTACGCCATAGTAAAAACTGACTGTAATAGATATGCAAGTTTGTATTTCATATTGAATAAGTGTAATATTGTTGAAGTATCAATGTAAACATTATATCCTGAGAACCAGATTTAGCATGTAGGCGGTGTTTGAGTTTATTATAATCTATGGTATAAATCTATGTGCCGGAAATAGTAGTGTATCCGGTCTTCTTTTTGTGTTAGCTGCCAAGGTGTAAACGTTGTTGTGGAACTGTTCAATAAAGATAAATACAGTTTGATCATAAAATCTTTGCATTTTATTTATAAATCACATCAGGTTATGGGCCCAGGCACTTAATCCTGTGTGGATATTAATAATTTGCAAAGAACGTGATTGTTTCATCGGCGAGTGAGCGGCGCGGCGGTTTGTACCTACCGGTCCAAAAACGGCGGGTGCACGTAGCGTCGGTGGCGTGATTTTCGTCAAAAATATCGTCGAGTACAGGAAGATTACTTGTTCAGAAGGGTGAACGAGGACTGAAAATGGAAAATAACAATAATGTGAACGTGATCAAGCTGGATGGTCCCAGAAATTGGAATATCTGGAAATTTCAAACAACCGTGCTGATACGAGGAAACGGTTGGCTAGACATCGTCGAGGGGCGGTGCGTGAAACCCGAAGCCGTAGATCAGAGATCGGCATGGGAAACCAAAGATGCAAAGGCGCAGACGCTGCTTGTTACACGGATGACGGAGGAAGCCATGTTGCATATTATCACGTGTACAAGTTCGGCAGAAATGTGGCGAAAACTTCAAAGCGTCTATGAGCAGAAGACTGAAACAAGCGTTCATATCGTTCAACAGCGCTTTTTCCAGTACAAATTTGAGAAGGGTATTGCTATGTCAGTATTTTTGTCGAAGATTCAAGAGATGAAGAACCAGCTGAAACAAATGGGTGAAGACATCTCTGACAAATTCACCATCACAAAGATACTCATGTCGTTACCCGATGAATTCAAGCACTTTGTGTCGGCTTGGGAGTCGGCGCCGGACGACAAACAGACAATTGACAATCTGGTGGCCAGGTTATTGATTGAGGAAGAAAGGCTAAAAGATAAAGAAAATTGTACTGAAAGTTCATCATCTGCGTTTGTGGCTAAAAATAAAAGAACAGTAAAATGTTTTAAGTGTGGTAAAAGTGGACATTTCCAAAGTGACTGTAGATATAATAACAGCAAAAGTGGTAATGATGAAAACGTTAATAATAAGAAAAATAACTGCTTTTACTGTGGCAAGTTTGGACATTACGCAGCGCAGTGTCATTTTCGTAAACAAAAACAAAAAGCGGCTACTAATACAAAGAACGATAAAACAGTGAAAAGTAATGCATTTGTAGTGGGTTCAAAAGTGCATTTGACTCATACAAAGTGGTTGATAGACTCTGGCGCGAGTGAGCATATGTGCAACGATCGTGCGTTGTTTACATCATACACAAATTTTAATACATTGCCGCTAAAATCGGTGATTGTCGGCAATGGCGCGACAATAAGTGTTCTCGGTTGCGGACAGATGGCAGTACAAGTATCGAACGGAAGTGAATGGATTGATACAGTGATTGACAATGTGCTTTACGTTCCTGAGTTAAAGACAAACTTGTTCGCGGTAAATCGTGCTACAGACAATGGATATGTCATTGTGACAGATGACAGTTCGTGCAAATTCTACAAGTCAAATATGTTGTGCGCGGTCGCAAATCGTATTGATAAATCGTATTACTTAGAACTACGTTATAATCGTGAGTGCGAAATAGCAAGTAACGCGGTGTTGGTGCAGGACGATTTGTATCAGTGGCACAAACGACTTGCTCATCAGAACTTTACTTATGTGAAAGACATTTTACGAAAGAACAATGTTGTCGTACATCAAACTTCCATACCGCAGTGTGAAAGTTGTTTAGTAGGGAAAATACATCGATTGCCGTTTGCTAAGAGTACTCAGGTAACTACCAAAACTTGTGAAATAATCCATGGGGATACATGTGGACCAATGGAGGAGGCATCAATAGGTGGTGCACGATACTTTGTTGTGCTGAAGGATGACTATTCGAACTACAGGTGTGTTTATTTCGTGAAATCAAAATACGAAATCAAACATTGTTTAGAAAACTTTATGAATAGAGCTGAGAATATGACAGGTAACAAAGTAAAGATTTTTAGAAGTGACAACGGATCAGAGTTCATAAACAAAGAGGTTAAAGAAATGATTTCAAGACGAGGGATTACACACCAAACAACAGTTACCTACAGTCCTGAACAAAATGGGAGGGCTGAGAGAGAGAATCGCACATTAGTGGAGGCAGCAAGAACTATTCTGCACGAGAGCAACTTACCTAGAAAACTGTGGGCTGAGGCAATAAATACTGCAGTGTTTGTATTGAACAGAACTGGGAAGAGTAGAATAGATGGAAGATCTCCATTAGAAGTATGGAAAAATGAAAAGTATGACATTAATCAGTTGAAAACATTTGGAGATGAGGTGTATGTTCACATTCCAAAGGAGAGAAGGAGAAAATGGGACAGGAAAGGCGATAAAGGTATAATGGTCGGCTACGGAGAAGATGTGAAAGGATATAGAATTTATTTTGCACTAAAGAATTCAGTGGAGATAAAGCGAGATGTTGTTTTCTTCAAGGATGGTAAGAGGGAAACTCAAATCAAAGACGATGGGAAACAGGAGTCTTCAGTGGTGTCAGTCAATTTGGAAGAGGAGACTGTGCTAAACAGCAACCAGGGGATAGATGAGAGCGAGGTACCTACTGGGTTAGAAGAACAAATGACAGATGTGACACTTACCTCCGTTGATGAAGACAGACCAGCGAGCAACAGCGATAGTGAGTACTTACCATGTAGTGATGAAGAAGATTTGTTGGAAGGTGACAGTCCATCCAGAGAAGATAGGACCAGGCGGATGAGGAAGCAAACATCATTCTACAAGTGCAATAATGTGTGTTCCAATGAGACTGAGAGTGAGCCAGAAACCTATAGAGAAGCCATGAAAAGAAATGATTCTAGTGAGTGGAAAGAAGCAATTAAAAGTGAGTTACAAACTTTAAAAGACAATAATACATGGGACTGTTGTGATAATTTACCAGTGGATCATAAACCAATATCTAGTAAATGGGTTTTTAAATATAAATTTAATAATAATGTTAAACTGTACAAAGCCAGATTGGTTGCTAGAGGCTTTGAGCAGCAAGGGTCAGTTAATTTAAAAGATATTTATGCACCTGTTGCCAAGTTGACAACCTTTAGATTATTTGTAGCGGTAGCGACCAAACTGGGTTTGCAAATTTATCAAATGGATGTTACAGGAGCTTTCTTGTATGGTGACATGAAAGAGATTGTTTATGTGAAGTTAACAGAAGGAGTTT
The DNA here is from genome assembly GCA_905147285.1 of Hypena proboscidalis. Lineage (NCBI taxonomy): Eukaryota > Metazoa > Arthropoda > Insecta > Lepidoptera > Erebidae > Hypena > Hypena proboscidalis. The sequence continues at coordinate 3,943,240 of LR990129.1, read as the reverse complement.
ATTCAGGAAACAATAATATTGTGAAACTGAATAAAGCATTATATGGACTTAAAGTTTCTCCAAAAATATGGAACAATAAATTTAATGATGTGTTGACTAGGGAAGGTTTTATTAGATCTGAATCTGATCCATGCTTGTATAGAAAATGTGTTGAGAATTATAAGATGTTTGTTTTGATATATGTCGATGATGTTTTGTTTTTCAGTTCATGTGAGGCTGAAATAACTAAATTTAAACTTATATTATGTAAGGAATTTGTAATGAAAGATCTTGGTATAATTTCTGAATTTTTAGGCATAAAAGTAACTCAAGATTTGAATAAAGGTACAACTGAACTGACACAAACAAATTATTTAAAGAATGTGCTTAAAAGATTCAATATGGACAGTTGTAAGCCAATGTTAACGCCTATGGATCAAAATTTTAATTCTAATATATTTATTTCTGATGATAAATTTGATGAAAATATTAAGATACTGTGTAGACAAATAATTGGAAGTATTATGTATGCAGTATCAGGAACTAGGCCAGATCTTTGTATTGCTGTGTCTATCTTAAGTAGATATCAAAGCCAAGGCAATCAGGTTTTATTAACTGCATTAAAAAGAGTATTAAGATACATAAAGTGTACATTAGATTATAAGCTAGTTTTTAATTGCAATAGTGAATTGTTAAGTGGTTATTGTGATTCTGATTGGGCAGGAGACTTATCAGACAGGAAGTCTACAACAGGATTTTGTTTTAAATTTTCTAATTGTTTAATTTCTTGGTGTTCAAAGAAACAATGTTCTGTTAGTTTGTCTTCTACTGAATCGGAGTATGTTGCACTTAGCATGACTGGTAGTGAAGCTTGTTGGTTAATTAATTTGTTAAAAGATTTTTATATTGAAAATGTGTGCCCAGTGCCAATTTTCTGTGATAATCAGTCTGCTATAGCAGTGGCAAATACTGAGAATGTAAAAAGATTAAAACATGTAGACATAAGATTTCACTTTGTTAAACAACTGATAAGAAATGATAAACTTAAAATATTGTATGTAAAAACTGAAGAACAATTGGCAGACATGTTCACTAAGCCATTAAATAAATTCTTGTTAAATAAGATTGTAATAATGTGCGGGTTGACTTAGTAAATTGTATGTTAACAAGAAGTTAGCTTAGTTAGGTTTTTAGTTTTACATTTGTTATTTTTTTTGTAATGGTTAATATGTTACATTGAGGGAGGGTGTTGAAGTATCAATGTAAACATTATATCCTGAGAACCAGATTTAGCATGTAGGCGGTGTTTGAGTTTATTATAATCTATGGTATAAATCTATGTGCCGGAAATAGTAGTGTATCCGGTCTTCTTTTTGTGTTAGCTGCCAAGGTGTAAACGTTGTTGTGGAACTGTTCAATAAAGATAAATACAGTTTGATCATAAAATCTTTGCATTTTATTTATAAATCACATCAAATATACCCACTATTTAGATATACTAGCTGACCCGGCGAACTTCGTACCGCCTTAGCGTAAATTTGATGCACTACTTTATTTTGAATAGCTGACCTATCTGTATGCGTACGTTATTTGAACTGGAATCTATAATATTCTCCATATAAAAATTAATACCTATTTCCCTGGTCTCGTCATACCTGAGAAGGACTTAACTAATTTTATTAAATAAAAAACAAGATATATATTTTCACAGTTATGCGCGGTTATGTCTGTGGTGTCATACATCACCACAGAGTTTTTTTGTTTTAAATTAAATGACGTTGACATTCGTAACGCGTTTTTTTTAAATATGCAAAATTAAATGTATATTTTTCAATCTTTCTCAGAAAGATTGAAAAATATACATTTAATTTTGCATATTTATTTTCTAAATATTTTTTTCCGTAAGAACCTTGTACAGAGTATTAGAAAACTATAAAAAAAACCAGCCAAATCGGTCATGCCGTTTTCATGCTATGTCGTGACAACGGAAAACGGGTTTCATTTTTATATACATAGATAACTCACTTATCCATAACTGGTGTCCTAAATCTTTACTGACTTAGAAGTTTTTGCCCTGCATACCCAACTCATTGGCCGACTGTACATAAAACCCACACTTTAACTGTTATATCTAGTTTTCCAGTGATATGGAGTGAGCCAATTGTCATCCGCCGGGCACTCCAACCCCGTGTCCGCTATTGAGAAATTTTTGACGTAGAAATATAACACTTTTCTCGTCCCAGGAATCGAACCCGGGACCTAAATGAGACAAATATATTATACTAGCTTCCACCCGCGTGGTAATAATAAGTTGCCTATATGTTAATCCAGTCTATTAATAAAATAAATAAATAAATATTTCACAACTCACACACAACGCCATCTAGTCCCAAATTTAGCAGAGCTTGTACTATGGGTACTAGGATAACTGATACTAATACATATATACTTTTCTTTTGTAAATAAACAGCAAGTGTGCAAAATTTCATCAAAATCTACTTGATAGTTTTTGCGTGAAAGAGAAACAAACGTCCATACTCACAAACTATCGCACTTATAATATTAGTAAGGATTTATTTCAATCAAAACATCTTGATAAAAACACAAATTAAAACGGCATTCACAACACAAAACCTCTGTCTTAAATTGTGTTGTCAGAAAGAATTTAAGAAACACAAACACAATCGTTCACGTGTTTTCATACAAAATGTACGAATAACGAATTTCATTCAAAACAACCTGATAAACTCCCTTTAAGAACAACAGGCAATTTCCTCCCGACTTTACTTGTCTATACAATTATTATTAGAAGGAGACTTCAAACGATTCTACTCCCTTACGGCTTCTTATCTCCTGGTACATTCAATTTGTTTCTGCTTTATTGGAATTGCTCTTAGGGTACTACTCAGGCAGGCTAACAGTATGTTGCAAATTTATACGTAATTTTCAGTATCAAATTGTAAACTTACAAAAAGGGTTTTTGTATTTGAAAGTGTTCATTAATTTTACTTTGATAATAACCTCTTTATTCATAATTAAGTTGTACACTATAAATGATACCACAATTTAAAATGTTGACTCATCCACTATTTCATTTTTGCTAGACAATACTTTGGCAAGTACCGCATTATTCAACATGCGGCTCACCCATTGCATGCCGTGTCCAAACCCTTATCTAAATTGATCTCTTAGGAATCGAGATATGATAAACTAGCAAAGTTCTTATGATTGAAGTAATTTTCCCGGAACTGGTAACAAATAAAGATATGTGAGAAATCGACACGATATATTACATCCCTATACGGATACTGACAACAGTTCTATAAGAATTTCATCACGTGGTACACCCTGCTACAGTTCAACCTATACATTATCAGTATAAACTGGTACCGTATTACATGGGAAGCTTTTACAAGGCGTGACCATCTTACACTGGAAATGTATAACTTGATATGTAGCCATATGTACTCGCTAGGTAATATTCCTGTCAAAAAAAACATAATAGGTTTTCTTTTTTATGTTCGTACATAAATCTTGATGTGTAATCGTGTAACACATAGGTACGTTTACACACACATACATGACATACATCTAGAGGTAATGGAGCTATCGTGAAAGAGCTCAGAGGTATTTTCATGTTGTTGATTTTCATTACTGTGTTCAATAAGATTTTGATGAATTAAGGGAACATTTCTGACAACATAGCATTACTATAAGCAAGCGCTTACAATCTTTGTCGATACAAAATCATAAAACTGAAAAGACGGCGAATAAAATTCTAGCTGTATAACTGAAAACCAATATAAATATTATAGTTCACTTCTTCGTATTTAGTTATTTATATATTGAGCTTAGCAACACAAGCTATCAAAACATGAGTATGATGACATACATAAACTTCAAACAAAAATGCGGCTGTAAATATATTATGAGTAAGTATAGTCCTCCGTAATCCGTATTCCGCCTAAATCTTAAATACACAACATTACTTGAAACAAACATTTTAAAGGATAACAATTTCTACTTATGGTGTCTCGCACGCAAAGTGATGTCACAACTGTCATGGCTGCCATTCCCAGAAATGGTTACTGTTCTTTGGAACAAAGGCGTACTCGTCCATATTCTATGTTTTGTAAACTTACTGAAATTGAACGGGGCATAATATCTAAATAAAAAATAAAAAATCTGCTGAGTGACGTGAGTTCTTATTCTGACGAGAGCAACGGACCCAATTATTTATTTGAGTGCACTACATTTTGCTAATAGTTTATTAAGAAAAATATAAAACAATAGCAACTTTTTGTTTAACTGTGGTGAGACGCAAATTATGGACTCCGAGAACTTATAATTTTGCTATTCTGAGAGATTAGTGTGAATAAAATCGTTGAGTTAGGTTGTACTTATTGAATTGAACCACTATGTTCATTAGCATTAGAGAAAATATTGGCAAAACAGTTACCTTTAAAATTAAATGCCTGTTCATTCCATTTTAATCGCAAAAACTACATAATAATAGGATTAAGATTCCTAGCCAAATTCGGCTACGGCGACTAAGCTGCTGTGTATTTATTTTACGAGCATGGATGTTTTGATCTTAGATGACTAATGTACTCATTTTTTTGCGGTAAATACACGTGGACACTACGGACACGTGAGGGCACCATTGAGATAGTTAAATGTTATATTTGAAGGTGGTCGTGTTTTCAGTTGGTCTCGTTTAGTATCTAGCTCACACCTTCTTAATTAATTCTTCAATCGCAAAAACTACATACAATTAGGACATAAAACAGTCATAAATGCAACGAGGTAGTTAAAAAAAAGCAAAATAAATACTCCAACGGAACGAATGAAAGACCAACAAAATTATGCAACAGCCCTCGACTCTTAAACTACGCTCCAACTTTCCTTTTTCAACCGCAGTTCAGCAGTCCCATAAGTTCACAAAGAACTTTAATAGTTAAAAATTTAGTCTCACAATAGCGTGTTTATCATAACTTTTTAAAATAAAGGTTCTAGGAAACGAGTAGCGTGTATATAAATCATACCAAACTGTCGTTCAGTAGCATTTTGCGACTTAGATATATGTGCGACCTCGTATATTTATAGCCCTGCGATCGCCGAAGAAAATTGTCTTTTATAGAAAAAATATACAGACGTATTTGATGTATTATTCTGGCAATTGGCAAGATAATAAGATTCGTTTGTTATCATTTCAGTTGCAGATTATTTGTGGTTGGATTTTTTAAAGGAAATGTGTTGATAAATATACGACCCTTTGTTTTATTCGTTAAGGTTTAACAGTTAGCAGTTTACAGGCAACATAAAGCAGCTTGGCTCAGTTTTGATGTAGTTATAACGTGGCTGCTCGAAGTAATAGAATATTTTTCAAAATCGGTCAGTGATTAGTAACCACATAGGATAAACACAATATTACCTTTTTTTTCACAAAACTTTATCAAGCCATTAAAAAATGATTAAGCTTCAAAGTACCTACTAAAATAAATTTTGATCACATCTTAAGAACTTCACGAGTCATAGAACACCCTTGGGGCCATTTTTGTGCCCCTTCGATCGTTTCAACCTATTTGTAATGAGTTTGTTTGACGTGTTCAAGCGCCTCTAGGGGCCTATAAAAAAATATTGGGATTTTTAATTTTTAAGTTTTGCACTGGCGTGAAATTAGAAGACGCCACAGTTTTTTTTTCAGCTTTAATTTACGATGATTTAGTTTTTTTTTTAAATAGCTTCAGTCCGGATTGAGTCGGAATTTTAGTTGACATTAAATTTATGAAGATTAATAAAACTTTATTTTCTGCGTTTTAGGGTATTTGTTGTTTATTTTAACTGTTAACTGTATGCAGTTGGCCGGAGCAAAAGTAACTTATAAAGGGGTTTACCGACGCATCAAACATTATGAGTGTAGGGCTCCACAAACCATGACCCATCTTATGAGCTGTCCAACGTGCCATAACACATATGGGAGCACGATGGAAGCACTAATTAACGCTGACGAGAGCGATGTTCAAGAAGGGTTTTGTTCCAAATATTGGGCTAATAAAATTTGATTATCCTGATCACGTCATCTACATCGAGACAGAAGAACAATGTATAAAAATATGATGAAATAATAATGTTCTGGTTTAAAGTATGAATAAAGGATTGTTAAATGTGAAAATTGTACCAATATGTATGTACATAACAATATCAAGACCACAGTAGCAAAAATATCAACAAACCACTATTTTTTTCTAGAATATATCTTCTAGGACAATCTCCCTCCCCCTTCCCCCTCAATAGAGTTTTATTGAAATTTCTTATATCGAAGTAATGGGCAATTGAGCTCGTCGCTTGAAGGGAGGTGTTAAATTGTGCGTTTCGGGGTTAAAAAACGATTTCACGTTGCAATCTATTAGCTATTCCGATGTCTGGCTTATTTAAGAATCGGATTATAGGTGATGCAAACTCTTGGATGGATCGCATTAGCTGATTGGATTATAATGATCGTGATATTTTCCTCCTAGAATGCAAAAAGGCTTGTTTGAAAAAAATAAGATTTTAGGGTATTTTTGAAAAATATTTTTATTTATCGCCGAAACTTATTTTAATCAGATCCATATTGAAACAAAGTTTTGTACCACACTTAAGCAAAATTAAAATTGATAATAAATTTTATATAATGTGAAATTGAATATTTCATGCTATTTTATTGAGCTATGATACCCATATAACTCTTTCTACATATATTTATAATAAAAGGCACACTTCACTGAAAGCAACAGTATGCATTTTATATTTTTTTGCACTCAATTTTCGCCTTCATTTTCAGTTTTTCTGAAAATAACTATTATGACGCTTTGCAAGTTCTACGAGCAAAGTATATTAGCATTATCTCGGTGAGTTTAAAATTCACTCTTCACAAATATTTTACCTCATTCGTGAGTAAAGTTGCTCTATGCAAACTTGACCTCATTGTGAACGTGCTCACATTTTAATTTTCAAGTGTTTACATAAAAATGTTAATGACGTGATAATAGAATAAAAATATATGACTATTTTGCAAGCACGATATATTCATAATGTATTTAAACTAATCCTTAGAATTCAAAACAAAATTCGTCTTAAATAACTCCCGTAACTTAGGCACTAGGCAGCGATAGCATAATGGGAAACCGTAGGACTGCGAAGTCAAAGGTCTTGGGTTCAAATCCTACGGCACATACTTATGTCAATAAATCGTTAAGATTCGTCTTTTCGAAGATATGTGTGTATTAATCATATTAATTATCGCTCGCTAACGGTGAAGGAAAACATCGTGAGGAAACCTGCATGCCTGAGAGTGTTCAAAAAGTATTCGAAGTCGAGTGAAGTCTACCAATCCGCACTTCGCTAGCATGGTGGACTATGGCCTTACCCTTCTTATCATAAGAAGAGGCCAGAGCCCAGCAGTGGGACATGTTATAGATACCAGGGCTGCTATTATTATTATTATTATATCTCCCATAACCACACAATACAGTATTGTGTGGTTATGGGAGATATATCAAAATATCATTAAAAGACTATCTTACTTATTTATTTATCGCTATAAACTATATTCTTTAATAACATATTCTGCAACTTTAAGGTCAGCGTTTACAGTATGGAACTCTGACAGAATGTGCGTTTATATTGACTGACCACTTTGATGTGTGAACGAACGTTCAGCCGCAGTTTCAAATTGTGAACGCTAACCGCCATACCGCCGGCAGTAGGGCCAGTTTTTTAACTAAGTATATTGTATTCCATTCCTAGTTTGAACAGCTCTAAAACAAGGTTGCCAGAATACTCAAAGGGAAACAAAGAAGAAGATTACATTGGCTGTATGGCTCCAACATCACACGGTGCAATTGGACCTTTGTACGTTTAACTGTTACAAGGTATGTATGTATGTACGCAGTCAATAGTGGTTGCAAGTTGGATCGCAAACAATTTGTTAGCATTCTGACTACGTATTCTGTGTGCAGTGGTTTAATTCGGATGAAACTGCTCGCTCCGCAGAGAATAATTTTGGTTGATCAAGAGAGGAGTTCGTACAATTTAACCTATACAATGTAAGAAAAATTAAAAATAATTATATTTTATCAAGGTTTTCTTACAAAATTGGACAAAGTGAAGTTGTAAATGTTTTTTTATTTATTTTATAAATCTGGCTACCCCAGTATTGGCAAATGTCTCCCCCGAGGATTTACACTACACCTTATTATGAGTTGTTTTTCCAACCGAAAAGTTTTCTTAGCAGGCCTCGGTGACGACGGCGATTCTACGGCAACCATGCCGTCGTGATATATGTTCTTTATTTAAAATTCATAAGATATTTGTATTCTTATTACGAATGGCAATATACATTTTATCGACACAACTCACGTTAAAACAGCCAGCACAAACAAGTTTATACCTATCTCGCAGAATTTAAAATAGTGCAGCGATACACCGTATTAGCAACGTTACGGCTAGGCATGCTAACAATTTAGCTGAGCTCGTGCCAGTACGTGGCTCGCACCTTAATACAAACTCCTTACATCGGAGAGGTATTCGTTTGACGAATATTGTTCAAGAAATTCATCTACACCTTGTGGTAGATGGAGTTATTTTGACTACGGGTTCGATACTCATCTTTGCAATAAATTTGATTTGATTTTTGCAATTAAAAGGCTTAACAGATCTGATTTTAAAATTCTTTCACCAAGGGAAAATTTCTAGGAAGATCCCGAAGTTAACCGGAAATTGGGTAATCTATGGGGTAATCTAGAGGGTAACGTTACCATGATCTGTCAAAAGAAAACCGAAAAAAAAAGTCTTTAGACAAATCAAGAATTTTCCTGTGAATAATGATTGCGCCCAGGGTCTCATAACCACTGGTACACTCGTCACTATGTCATTTACACCCAGTCTGACCAACTTTCAACATTAAATACAAATTCTATGAAACGTTTATACGGGTAGCACACTTAATACCACATTAGACGTGGCTTCACAAACCATGACTGTGATCTGAATCCGCGTATCAAATTGGCCACGTAATCCTCTGGCCGCCAGACTGGTGTACAAATAGGTGGACGGAATTCAATATGGCGGGTATGAAGAGAACGATCTTGAAACGGTATTAGAGAGCGGAGAGAGAAAGAAACATATATAAGGTCAATTTGAGATACAATAAAAGATCCATATTATCGGTTTCCGTATTTGTGTGTTCACTTCGTGTGGTTTTGAAAACTGCGATGTTGCGTTTAAAAAAATCTTTGACTCACGCAGTTTTAGTCGGTAAATTTGTCGCGAATTGCAGTTTTCTATGAAGATTTATTCATTTTAATCTAATTATAAATGTCACTGCCGAATATTATTCTGAAATCAAAGACCTGGGACCAATCGAGAAAAAATAGATTTTCTTTAAACTCTTACCTTTGCAAAACGGATATTAAGAATAATAATACAAATTCTAGTTAATTTTAATATAGTTTAAATGTAATTGTATTTCATAATTAATGGTTAGAACTCAAAATATATTGAGAAATTTAAAGCAGTATACAATATACACTACATATTTTTTATGACTGCCAGCATCATGTTCGAATCTTTACCGACCTTAACCCGAGCCTCAGAATAGGCGCTCTCAAATAGCAATCCGGTTAGGCATCGCAGGTTTACCGACCTAAATAACAGCCACGGTCCGTCCGAAATGTGGCCAAATACCTGCCGATTGAGCTGTAAGCGACTGCCAGTAGTGAGCTGATTTTTACGTCATTTCACAGGATTTTCTTCGTAACCATAACAACGTAAGTTCACTAGTTACTTACATATTACAATATTTTTTATACAAATATATTGTTACACTAGTTGCCGCCCGCGGCTCCGCCCGCGTGGTATGTCAATTAAAAGTAGCCTATATGTTAATCCAGACTATAAGCTACATGTGTGCAAAATTTCATCGAAATCGACCCGGTAGTTTTGGCGTGAAAGAGTAACAAACATCCATCCATACATCCATACTTACAAACTTTCGTATTTATAATATTAGTAAGGATAATATTATAAAACAGTATTTTGCTACGTCTGCCTGTCTATCTGTTTGCGAAAAATCCAAAAACTATAAGAGTGAAAAGGATAAGATATTCATTGGACAAGGAACAAGACAGGTGGAACCACGGGTATAGCTAGTAGTATCTAGAACACTAATTTGCATGTTTGTACTGTCCCATTTTGTCAAAATTATTGAAATCACTAATCATTCTTATTTTTATTTTATTTTTTGAAACGCTTACCAGTAATTTGCAAATACTAATTACAAGTAGTATATAGAATATACAAGTAATAGTATTCTTGTTGAAACCCCTCCAGTTAAATTTAATTCGCTTGTGTTGGAAAGAAGTTCACGTCCATGGTGTAATAGCGAAGATTGGAACCCACGACCTCTCGATCGTAAGACCAATGTCCATTGTGCCACAGCCGCTTCAAATTGAGGAGGCTATTTACATTTTTGCCTAACATACACAGTTTTGCGCACTAACTGCTTTAAATATCAAAACATATATTTTATACCTCTATTTGCAGACGAATACTTCAACCCTCATAAATCTTTTGGAAGTTCCATTACTCCAAATTAGGAGCACAAGTATGGCACTGGTTTTGATTATGATAAACTATCTAACATCCAAACTTTGCATTTAACTAATTAAAATTCCAACGAACATACGCACTCGGCGCTCTGATATTATTATAAAGCCATGTATTTTACATAACGAAATTAGTGGCATGAAATTAATATCACTTCAAGATGACTTATTTTTATTTTTATATGCAATTAAAAGACCTCTTGATATTAATAACGGCTGCATTATTATGTACCTAAGCGGCAGGCTAGAATTATTTTAATACTTAATTTTTCGTACATTTCTACAAAGATTAATTAAGACTAAATCTGCCGTATATTAAATTGTATGCTTTGTTTCACACTGTTACTTTTGTTCCACAACTATATAAACATACCAAATCGCTCTTCATTTGCGTCCAACACTTGTGTTTCAATAAGAATTTGAGCAGTGCATTCTGTGTTTAAAAAATTAAAGTTTAAGCTACTTTATTATATTTTATCCAGAGATAAAGAATAAACGAAAAATCCAGAGACAATTCAATATAATATCAAGAAACTAATTAAATAATAAAGTAACAAACATTATAACATAAAAGTAATTCCTATTATATCTTAAATTGTATTCTCAAAAAAAATAATCCGAGAGATTTTACTCCATAACCAAAAGGACCTTCTTTCATATATATTTTTAAAGTTTTCGTTTTTATTCAAACTTTAAGAATAGAAAATTGGAATAACAATCCTTTAGCAAACACACAATATGTGGCTTGAAGAATTTAGAAACCGCATTACGAGCGCTGAAACACCAGCAAAGAAAGGCCCGACTCAGACCGTGAAAAGTTTTAAGGGTTTTATTTTAGGAACTGCAGTTTTGTTTAGAAAGTTCTTGTTTGTGTGTTGGTGGTCTCTTTAGACTTGGTGTTGGTCGGGTTCTTGGGAAAATGTTATTTCGGAATTTTCGGACCGAAAACTCTCGAATAGTAGTACAGAGTTGGAATTATGCCTGGTAGATGGCGAGAGGCTCAACCTCTTTCACATGGGACATATTATAAACATATCAGGTGAAATGTGGGTATTATACACCTCTGCCACACCCTTCTGGAATTTACTTAGACGTGCTATATGTAACCCTAAACTGACAATTAAAAATAATAGCTCTCTAAACGTAATTGTTTAAATTGTGTATTATTCTATCAGCTCCAAAACAATTTTATAAATACAGATCATGACATGTGAAAATTAAAATTCAACAACATGGCCATAATTTGGTTTATTTAATTACCACTGTCAGGCATCTAACGTGCAGTTAAAAAGTGAAGTTAGTTAGTGAGCTGTCAGTAACTGCCAATTTCATAATATTATCTAAGCGTCTACTGTGTACATTAATAAATTAATTTATAGTCCTCCCAGGACAATAAAACTTTGACCATTGAAACCAATAGAAGAAGATTAGTAAAAATTGTTATAAAGCCTGACTTACATTACGAATCTAGTTGCGTGAAATTAATGCATGCAAATATTATATAAAATGCATGCATTGAAAAAAAAATGTTAAAACCGTGAAATTGTTTGTGTAATTTTTTATTTGACCCATAATTAACACATGAAATCATGCTTTTATCCCACGGAGGTAGGCAGTAACGATGAAACGTCATGCCTACGCTCCTCACATAATTACTTTGCTTACTCACTTAAAATTAATTATCTCAGCAAGTTTTCGTGTCCAAAAAGTAATTATTTCAATGAAGTTTTTTAATAACAAGAGGGTGTTTCAATTGCATATAAAATTAAAAAATGTCATATACATATTTTTTTACTTATAAGTTATATAATTTCAAGCAACTGATTTCGTAATGTTAATTAGGCTTTATAATATCAGAGCGCCGAGTGCGTATGTTCGTTGGAATTTTAATTAGTTAAATGCAAAGTTTGGATGTTAGATAGTTTATCATAATCAAATCCAGTGCCATACTTGTGCTCCAAATTGGAGTAAGAGCACTTCCAACAGATTTATGAGGGCCAAACAAACAAATTTAATAGAGGTATAATTAATATTTGTTTTGTTGATTAAAGTAGAGAGTAAGTAAGATGAGCTCTTGGCTAAGTCGAAGCCGGACCGATCGATCATGCAGATAACCGCGGTCGTTCGAGTTTTCCTCCATTTCTAGGAGAGCACGTTAAGTCGTCGGTCGTGAGTCTATAATGAGGCTACAATCACAATAGACCCACGGAGGTCGACGTGAACACCCAAATCCTCTTCCCAATAATAATAATAATAAGTCGTCGGTCTCAGTTGCCATTTAAACATCTATGGCAGTCGTTACGAGTAGTCAGATGCCAGAAAGTCCGAAAACTAGTCTAACAAAGAGTATCGTATTACCTCGTACTGGGTTGTGGAAGTCTGATGGCAATCGCTCCACGTAAAATACTGATATTCAGCTAAATCCGTTAGACTAGAAGCCGATCGTAATGTAAATGTAGTAGGTGTGCGAAGCTGAGTATTTTGGGCATAAATGTACTTCTTCTTCTTTATTATTTAATGGCAACTGAGTCTCCTTGCGGTGACTATTAGTGCCAGTGTCAAGTGTGGAGTATAATTAAAATTGTTAGCGTCCAAAATGGCGGGCGATATACTCGGATTCTGACGATGGCGGCGCAGGCGAACACACGCTGTGAACGTGCAATCACCCACACCGCCACCGCCAAAGACAATAAATGTAAACTTCTCCTGAAAACATATTTTTCATAATTAAATGACGTGTTATAAATAAATCAAATTAAACATTCAAACTTAATTATTTCGAAAAGAAGGCGAGAAAAAGGTGTCATTGCTTTTGCATCAAATATTTTTCCCGAGTGGGTCGCAATAAAAACGTCAATTTTAATATATTACTGAAATATTTACGGAGCCAGCACTCTGATCACTTTGTCTCTTAAGAAATACAAAAATAGGTGAAAATGGATAATATAATAAAAATAATCATTAATATTCAAGTTCCTTACTCAAAGTCGAATAAAGTCTTGGAATTCAATAAGAAATTATACTGAAATGAATATAAAATTGGACTCTTAATATTTCATAACCGTAAAGAGAATTTCGTACACGCCTTATTCCGTAAAAATATTTTCCTACGCTCCCTATCTAATAAAATAACGTTGTTATATACTCTCATTATTGAACATTGCTGCAAAGTTTGCCAAATGATCTTGTTGTTAAAGGTTTACGAGATTTTTCTTGTGACAAGACTAGTTTAGAACAAGCCGCGGGAGGTCGTCGCCGCTCGCAAAACTTTGTTCTTACAACGCTTTTTGAGGATAGTTAGCCTCCAATGAGAGTTTCACGAGTGATTTCCTTGAATTTAAAACTTACAAGAGTTGCTTTGGCAGCACACTGGACTAGTTTTACGGCTGTTTAAACGCAGAAATGTCTTTAAATATGAATCTAGCTGCGCTGAGTTTGCTGAATCAAACGATATATCAAATACCGTTTGTATAGATTTATTTTATGGAGAAGCGTAAAGGTCACTAAACGCCGCGAAGCGACCTATCAAACGAAGTTAAAAGCAAATTCTCGAGTCTCGAATGCGACTTAACTTCGAATTTTATTCCGACTCCGGGGCGCTAATGGCGTCCGCTCCGAACAAAAACTCGCTTGATTAAAATCGTTTGTCGTAATAAAAGGAGCACTAAAAAGTTACAACCGTACGAAACGCGAGACCGGTAGGCCCGTAAAATCGATCACCCGCCGATACTGATCACGGGGACAGAAATTTAACGGCACAGCTCGAGATTACGGACCGGTGCTTAATTTACTGCTCGGAATTAAAGGCGAAATATTAAATTGTCGGCGAGCTTCTTGCCGGCGCACGGCGCGGGCGTCTCATGCTAAATGAGCCGTGAACTCTGTCGAGTATATTTTATTAGCACCCCCTGCCGCCCCTGGCTGAGGCTCACTCACGTCCTAGCCGCTCGCACCCGCGCCTACCCTATTTACATTCACGACTGAACCAACGGCGTGTGAAATTTTATTTCTTCGACAATCTGAGATGAGATTAGCTGTAAATTGAGTTTATGATAAAATCAAATATGCATGTACTCGGCGCCGCCCCCTGCGCTTTCCACCGTCACTACTGTCACGGTTCATCGCATTCATAAATTCAGTATTCGCTCTTTTATTCCCACGACTTATTCTGTCTCATCTAAATGTACCTACTGATCGGCGATGGAATGAAATATTATTTCTTACGGTTCGATTCTATTCAGATTCATTCAATTTTATTCATATTTTTCGTAGTAAAGTGTGATTTATTGCTCTATCAGGCAAATCAAAGAAAGTTAAATATGGAGTAGCTTTTATAGTAACTTTTAAACTGAATATATATATTTTTGGTAGTGGAATACGTTTATAAAAATATGATGGCAAAACAGCTTGTTTTTCATCATATCAGGCCTAAGGCCACATTTAAACGACGCGTCTCGCATCTGTGGGGAACAAAAAATGTAGTAGTGCTTGTAGTAAACGTGATCAATGTTATATTAGTGTAAGCGCCTCGGTACGATCACACCAACTACAACTTTGTACTCATCGTACACGCGTCACTCTAGTTAAACATCAGTGACGAACTTATTGGTGGTTTAGAATAATTAATATTTCTACAAAATTTAATTTTGCTTATACATAAAGCCGACACGTTAATAATGAAGCTCTTTGAAAACATTGATAATTAATATGATCTCATCACTTCAAGATATTTTGAAATGATTCTCAGAGTTCTAAAGTCATACGCAAAAATATTTAGGTCGTTTTGAGGTTAAGTAATATCCAATAAAATAAACTAGGTCTTTTTGCTAAAGCTTTGTATTTTCGGGTGGTATTTGGCACCATAACATATTTTTTTTACTTTGTTATTCCGAAATTTAAGTTTATTGACGGTTCACATGAGTGGAGCCGCCGACGAGAGCTATAATTTATAAAGGTAAATATTTTCAATAACTAACCATTTACTAACTTATCATTTCTGACGTATCATACTCTCTCTAACTACAACACTACAGCTGCTATCAAAAGTGACAAGCCATTAATTCCGCAGCAAAACAGAAAACAATCTAAAACTTTTCAAAATAAGAACGCGTCCCACTAGTGTTGGGCATAAACCACTGTCATAAACCGAGGAGCAATAACAGTTAGCCGTGCGGATATAACTCGCGGATCTAACAGGATGTTTGAGGATATACCTACGGATATAATACGGATTACTGTGGCCAATTAACGCGTCGGTTAATGATGCTAAACAGTAATATATTAGGTTGTTAGTACTGTTGTTTGGATGAGGAAAAGACTTACTGTGTTGTTGATATAATACGCTAAACTCCGATTAAGTTTTAGTATAATGCTACGTTTGTGTGGAGTAAGTCGCTCGGTTGGTAACACCAAAAATATCCTAATTCTCTCTCTCTCTCTCAGTCCCTAATTTAATTGGGACGAGGCTAAAAAGGGGAAGGTAAAAATAGTGCAGATCTTATTTGTTTATTATATTCTATAAATTACATCGACCAATGCTGCATCAAGCAGCGATAGCCGAGTGGGAGACCGTAGGACTGCGAAGTTAAAGGTCTCGGGTTCGAACCCACGGCACATACCTCTGTGTGTGTATTTATCATATAAATTATCACTCGCTAAGGGTGAAGGAAAACATCGTGAGGAAACCTACATGCCTGAGAGTGCCTAATAAGTGCTCGTGGGTGTGTGAGGTCTACCAATCCGCACTTGGCCAGCGTAGTGAACTATGGCCTAACCCTTCTCATCATGAGAAGAGGCCTGAGCCCAGCAGTAGGACATGTATTAAATACAGGGCTGCTATTAATACTGCATCATTATTCACCGACTTCAAAAAAAAGGTTTTCAAAAAATTGATTATTTTTTTTATGTTTGTTCGCCGATGACTCGAAGATGCCTATACTCAATTTTAAAGGCTTATATATTGTTTTTCGTATATTATCTAAAGCTACTTAGATATTTTTGCATTTAGCAGTCAGCCTGTCATGTTGCTGAGCTGTTGCTGGAAGGTACAACTCCTCAATGGTTAGGAGTACGGGAATATTTTTTTAAATACATGCACCCTTAGGCCATTTACTGTATTTTTTAAGTTATACACAAATGAGACGAGACGAGAATATAACTTAAGTTTTTCTTATTTTTTAGTGCATTTTATGTGATTGAAGTCGGTATTTTTTTGTAAAATTATTACTGAACCACGATACCTACTGAAAAAAGAAAATATCATTATTTTTACGGCCCAACTTTTAGACAACTTTTCGATTTTGAAATTAGATTGAGAACTATCCGGATTAAGGCAATCAGCCTGGCCTAGACTTGAGATTAGATAGTAATCCTGTTATTGAAAGTGCCTTAACGTAAGTATTACAGACTTAATGGCTTATATTTTTGGTATTGGAATATTCATATCAAATCAAATCAAATCAAATTATTTATTTTGCAAGAATGTAGTACAAATACAGGTCTGGTGTCAGTGATTAAACAATGGTTCAATACATTCTACCATAACAATGGTGTGCAAAAAATTAAAAATGTAAGGAGTCATGCAATAGAAATTCAACTTTCTTAATTTAAATTTTAACAATAATTATTATAATATCAATATCATTCTCAATTCAATTATTCTTAGTTATAGTCATAGTTATTCTTTTTCTAACTGGATTTCATCCACAACTTTGCTTGATCAACAAGTCGAAGCAAAACCTTTTTAATTGCCTTAATTTTAAAATATTTATGTTATGTTTAAAAGCCTTTAACTTTAAACTATAAACAACTTAATTTATAAGTTGTTCATATTGTTTTATTGCTTTATTTGTAATTTAAACTTGTATTATTATTCTCTATGATATAAAATCCATGTCAACAGGTTAAGGAGAAGACACTGACACCTGCAACACAGTTTTTACTAGCGTGGGTGTCAGAGATTCTATTACAAATTGTTAATCTATTATATCAATAAAGAATATTATTATTATTATTTCTCTTTATTTATATTTTAACTTATTTTATATATTTTTAAATGATTTATAAAAAATACAAAAAAATCATTTAAAATATAAAAAAACAGTGTCCCACCAACATCAGGTGCAGGGACCAAGCTGCCGATGGTTAGGTTCTCCTCACGATCCATGCCGTGTCCAAAAGGACCGCCTTTTGCATCTGGTTCCTGGTCCAGCCGCCTAACGCCAGCCTTGATCGAGGCTCTTTGCTATCAGTCCATTGACTGATATGACTATCGGTACAATGATGGCCGAATCCACATCCCACATGTCGACAATCTCGTGTGCCAGATCAAGATATTTAATTTGTTTATCTTTCTCGCCTTTCACGAGATTTCCGTCATGGGGGATGGTGATGTCTTTTTATTATTATTATGAATAAAAAGGAAATATTATGATACATTTAAAATATATAGTGCCTCTTTGGTCTAGTTAGCGTATGCGCCTTTCACCTCGTGGTTTGATGCCTGGGCCGGGCAAAGTGTTATTAGTGAACTTTCTGTCAGGGAATTCTCAATAGAAGCACGTAATGTTGTTGAGTTGTAATCCTCCTATCCCATGGGACCTAAACATAACTGGTGAAATGTGAGTGTTCTATTCTCCTGCCGAGAAGAGTGTGTTTTTGATAATATTGGCGTGATGTTATGTTATATTATGTTATGTAAAAATATACATATAGCACACTCTTATTCTATACTGTTCAAGTCTCGAATTCTATAAATGAGCGGAGTATCATATTTCTTTTTTTTTATGTTATGTTATATTTCTATTTTATTTTATTTTTTTCATTTAATTCGCGCACTAATTATAAGGTTGAGCAAGCGATGTTTGCATTAGTTTTGTTCGCACCAAATTGTTATACAGTCACTAGAAGCGAAAACTTGTTATTGGCTTTATGGTTCCTAAACTTATTGTTATTTAAGTTATACTAGCTGTAAGTTTTCCATAATATGATAAATAAATAATGTTACACAGAAAAAAATATATGCAATTAATGTCGCGACATGAATTTCAATGCATGCATTACTTCGATGCAACTAGTTTCATAATTTGAATTAGGTTTTACGCGTGAATTCGCTCCTCATCGAAATAACAATCATAATAATTAATAAAATTCATTTATCTTAAATGAATATCATAGTTTAATAGCTTCAACTGGTTTCAATGATAAATATGATTGATTATCCGCTCGCTACGTTATTGCAATATCCTGTCAGGAAATTTGCAGTTATAGCTGTCTACTGCTATGTCCGGTAAATATCTATCAGGTTAACTCTATTTATAGTGATGCTTAAAGATAACTGGCAAATTGAAAAATTTCTGATTAATGCAAATTTGCTAATTTCCTCATACGCTGACGTCACCTCGTCGTCGGTCGCGTACGAATGTACACTATTTCTATGAAATGATCTTCTGCTGACGACAGCGTTGCAGTGTTGTGTTCGATACAACTAGAGTATATTTTTAGACAACCGAATGGCGGAGTGGGTAGTGTACCTGCCTGCGACGCTGACGTCGCGGGTTCGATTCCCGCTTAAAACAAATCTTTGTGTGCATGATGTGTGCATGGGGTTTGTCTTAGTCTGGGTGTTTCTATGTATGTATTTACAAAATAAAAGTATATATTTATCTATTAGTATCAGTTATTCTAGTACCCATAGTACAAGCTCTGCTTAGTTTGGGTCTAGATGACGTTGTGTGTAAGTTGTGAAATATTAATTTATTATTTTTTCGATTTATTCGTACCTACACTCAACTCTCATCTGAGAAGTCGGTAACTGATTTTAGCGTAAGAATAAAACATTCATACGAAAATAACAAAGGTCAACATAGTGGTAACATCACAAAACAATTTCAATCACCAGTATTTTAATATAACTTGAATCACAATCTCTGCTCACCTCCAAAACCGCCGTGAAAAAAGCAATAAAATGAAAGCAGGTGATTACATCGGTCGTTACCCTCTCCATTAATGAGACACAAAACAACCGTTTTAATGAGAACAACCCTTTATTTGCCAGCGGTTAACGTATTGTTATAACGCTGGCATTGCTATTCTTTTGGACAGACTTTTTAAATTGGTAAGGAGTTCTATACATGTTATTTAAAATTATATTATATTTTGTGTCTTCTAACTGTAATATGTTTATTTATCTGTATTTTTTGGTGTACAATAAAGCGTTAATTGAATAAATATTTAAAATTATAAAAAAAATAGATATACATCGTATAGAATTACAACTTATTAATTTATTCATTTAATAAATTAAAACAACATTAACTACTAAATTAGAGATAATATAACTATGTATACAAATAATTATTATAATTTAGGCGTAAAAAAATACCTCTGCATCTATATCAGCCGCGGATAACGTGCCCAGAAGGCTGGCGGCATTGCCACGTTGGATGGCACATCCTTTGACCAAGGTAGAAGCCAGCCTTCTGGT
Source organism: Hypena proboscidalis (assembly GCA_905147285.1). Classification (NCBI taxonomy): domain Eukaryota; kingdom Metazoa; phylum Arthropoda; class Insecta; order Lepidoptera; family Erebidae; genus Hypena; species Hypena proboscidalis. The sequence continues at coordinate 3,923,128 of LR990129.1, read as the reverse complement.
CACGTGAAGGTTGACTCTTCTAAACGGTAATTGAGTGAAATAAAAAATTGGTGTGTAAATAGTGACAGAGCGCGAGGTCCCCGCGGCCCCAGCGTCTCGACCCCAAACGGCTCAGGATGTAGATGTATAGCTGTTTGTTTTTCTTAAACAAAAAAACTACTTTGAAAATAGATTTTGATGAGATATACACACAGTAATGGTGAATTGCTAAGCTTATAGATTGCAAGATCATTTATTTATAGCTCTCTCAAACTGTATTTCAGAACCCCGAACTCTTTTGAAGCTCCTATTTTACGAGCATGTTATTTTTGTAGCACTCCCAGTGCAACTTCCCCCAAACTTTGATAATAAAATACTCGAGAGCTACAAAAAATATCCGAATATCTTTATGGAAAGGCGATTGAACTCATCGCTATCTAGTGATCGATTGACCCGAATAAAAAAGTTTAAACACTCCTGGACTCCTTTCTCCAAAACTGCTGTAACTTTCGAACTAAATAAAACAACACTTATTAACGAAGTTTTTATAACTATCGATCTACCACCTACTATAAAAACCAACAAAATCGGATTCTCGTATATTCATATCAGAACTTTTTCATTGCCTACATTAATAAGCTTACAAACTTTTTGACGACCTGAGTTATTAAGTTAAGATGTGAATTTTATTATACGTACGGAGATTATGCGTGGTTAAGTGAACCGTATCTCGGGGTCATAAAATGTAGGAAATTCTAGCGATAATAAGTAATTCTTATTCCATATATTCGTGACATGAGTCCTTTGTAGAGAATGCTTGAACTCGCGGTTTGTTTGCGCGGGTTTATGACTGTCGTTCCGTGTGTGGTTTATAAAACTGTGTTTGTTTGGCAGGTTTTGGAGGCCTTCCATGTGTATATGTTACGGTGAATGAGAAAAATATTTATAATTGTATAGATAATAATAAATAATAATAATAGTATAGATATATAAATAACTAATAAGTAAGACTAAAAATATATCATCCCTAAAGGTCATCAAACATCTTGTTAATTAACTAAATAGCAAAGACAAATTCATTCATAATTTAATCATTCATAATGATTGTATGGCAATAATGTGCTTCGAAGATTAACTTTTTTTTTTTTTTTTTTTCTTTCGTTCTCAGTACGCTAAATGTTAATTGAAAAGCCAGTTACAGAAAAAACACAGTATATTTCTTTGCTCAAGAGTTTATTATCTCATTATTCCAAATTGTCCGCAAAAGCTGCTAAAATATGCACAACACAATTAATAAATCACACAAGCAAGACAAATAAAGTGCTAAAAAGGACGGTTCGCTGCCAAAATAATTTGTAGTACAGAAAAAAATAATGCTATTCCATTTTAATGTTATTTCCGGGTGTGCAATGAAAAACATCGCGACAGCAGTTTCCTCACGATTTCACTGGACCACTTGCAATGAGAATTTTAATTTATTTGACCAAGTTCAACATTCGGACGAGCCGTGTCTCGCATACGAGCGAGTGTTTTATGAAAATCTGATGAAAAATGCAAGCTGTCGGTGACATCTCGCCTAATGTCCGCTTTCGTTACTTCATGCTAATGGTATTTAGATTACTTTATTTAATTAAGGTGGCTTTGTAATAAAATTTCAACAAAATGAAGTACAATTTTCCAACTAAAAGATAAAAGGATAGTTTTATTAATATTTGAATTTAAGAAAAATAATTTATGATAAGATTTTTACGGGTTAAATATTCTGATAATAAAGAAACTGTTTCTTTGATCAGATTACATCGATGTAGAAAAACCATAACATTAATCGTTAAGAATACTCATCCATCGTCCTTTATTTCTATCAGAAATTCAGAGAGTTATTTAACTTTATTTATTGCTTATAATAGAGCATGTAAAAATAAGTTTATTGTTTTGTTTCATAAAAAAAATACTGGAGAGGGAAAAATGCGATTGACCTATCTCTCTATCTTATATGATGGTTAATGATGATGTGGTGTACGGTGGAGCACACGTAACTATTCACTCTTGCTTTGAAGAGACCCAGATTTAATTATGTGGAAACACAGATTCGGGTTGATTCAAAATATATTGAACCTAAGGGCACCATAGACACATGCATAACCTGTCAAGTGTCTTAATTACCAAAACGTTTTATCACAAATCCGATATCAAATACTTCAGATAACTCCAGCTGAAGTTAATATACTTAACAGCAGAACAGATTTAATTGTTAGGTAGGTAAATGTGGTGGATTAACACGATTCCGAGAATCGCGCACTGAGCTTGGAATGATGCATAAATTCCAGAGGAATGCAATAAACTAAAATACCTCAGAGGCTGAAGGCGTGTACTGTGAATAGTACATTACATGTCAAACGGAGTGTGAATTGGAAACTGTGGAGTAATTTTGTAGGTTATTGATTGGTGAATACTTACTTATTATTATTTAGAAACTTGACACAAATACTTTCAATGGATCTTAATTTAATAGAAGAAAAAAGAAAGAAAGAAGATTGATTTTTATTTTTCTTACAATTACAAAACTGTGATGCTGTGAAGTCTTAGATTGCTGTAAGAGTTCCATTAGAGCTGGTACTTAGATTAATTATAATTTATTTTTATAACTATTTTTGTAATATTTAGACGTGTTTAAGCGCCACGCCAACCGTGCACTCATATAGATATATTCTAAGCTCCCATAAATATTTTATACCAATATATATGTTTTTAAACTTTCGCGATTTGAGAACATTTTTCAAAAGTTAGACAACGGGTCTAAATCGCGTAATTATTATAAAGGCAAATTAATACCTATGCTCGACGTTTCGTGACCAAGAATGATGCAAGTCATTCGAAACGTCGAGCATAGGTATTTATTTACCTTTATAATAATTACGCGATTTAGACCCGTTGTCTAATTTTTGAAAAATACCAATATATATTATAATAATGGTAAGTAGCAGTTTATATTCCCTAAATGTAATTATATAAACCTCCTTACACCTCACTAAACCCACCATGTCATTGTATCTAATTCAATAAGTTTGTATCAAATTACTTCTATTAGCTTAATTAGTAATAATTACTTCACCACTAAGCTTACCAGACTAGCGATGTCTTTATAATTACTTGGTTCTAACTTAACTAGATATGTCTGTGGGTAGCCGAGCTTGGCGTTAAGTGTTGTTTATGTATTAGATTAAAGAAACCGCCATATTTGTTGCATCTACTTTTATTAAGTTACTAAAGTTAGCTATCGTTATTTATTATTGAGTTTTTGTTTGAACATAATATATCTATTTAACAAAAAAAACATATTTGCTAGTCATTTAAAGATGAAGAAAAAATTATTGATACACGAAACACGAAAGTTTTCAGACAACATTATGACGTAAGCAAACCTTGCGAATTTCCCAAAATATTTTTCTTTCAAGATAGAAGTAATTTTGATACACGCATAACTTGAAGACGATATGACTGCGTGTCAACAGTTCGTATAAAAGGTACGCCGAGCTGTCTGAAGTGTCTAAGTGACCTTATTTATTTATAGCACGTATCTGACTAAGCCATTTTGTTGCTAGCCAAATCATGATTGATAAAAGATCACGCCTATATTACTTAAAAGGGTGTAGCAGAGGTTTTTGACACCCTTATTTCACCATTTATCTTTAGGAGTCATGGATATTACAATCACATCAGCATTCTTTCTACCAGACTCAATCCCAACTTCATTCTGCTACTGAGAACTTATTATTATTACTATTTCGATCTTATAGTGTCCCGTGACATCATCAATTTTCTGAGGAAACATTTCACTTGCGCATAATTTCGTGTAATGAACCTGTGAACTGGCCTCCACGATCAATGGATTTCACGAAATCAAGCGTATTGGATGCTACTCGCAGTAGTGAAGTGAGTCGTCTATTACGTTTTCCACTTTAAAATCAATATAATCCAGATTATTGACAACATACGGCCTGAAAGCCTACGTATCCCTGCAATATAAGTATTAAATTTGTCTTTCCGAGTCCGCTTCATTCATGGCATATTATCTTTAAAATAGCCATAACCGGGGACAATAAAATATAGACCTTTTAAGTTGTATATAAAACACTTCATACTTGTATATCAGGACTCAATCTGCATACATTATTTACTAAGATACGGCGAGAAAAGAGATTGTAAAAATGTTAAATTTTAATCTGATATCGGTACGGCCATTTGTCAGTAACTTTGGGCTCAATCGATCCATCAAACCGAAACAGTATTGTAAGCTTTACTTTTTAGCTGAAACACTATGGATTTCAATTTCAAACACATGGTACACATAGACGTTGTAGTATGTAGAAGCATATTAGAGTTCAAGCTCCATACATTATTAACGTAGATACGGTGCACTGATGGCTGCACTTGACTTGTGGTTAAACGATAGCATATTCTGTCTGCGGCAGTGCTTCACAAAAAAACCGAGTAAGATTTTTAAGCTCCATTTTCTTCGAAATTAGATGCTATATATTTTGTTGACGCTTTTGAAAGATTTAAATATTATAACATAACATGATGCCTATATTGTTCAGGAGGATATCGCAGAGGTGTAAACAACCACATTTTGCCTATTGTTTAGGTCCAATGTGCACCGGCACAATTTCAACTCCGTGCTGCTATTGAGATTTTCCTAAAGGAAAAACCCCAAATAATCTCTTTGTTCAAGAACGAAGCCAATATTTTGCGTTGGCAATAATTCGCAATGTTGGCCAACCGTAGATCGCACGCCATTGGCCAATTTCAAATTATAGTTTTAAGTTTATTATGTTTCCTAACCTGTTTTTCTCCTCGAATCATGTACAAATTCGCCATCTTGTCGCATTACAACTATCATGAAGATCACACCTGAGTTTCTTTTCAACGTAAAATCTTGATCAAGAATCCTCATCAACACAATTCAACTTACCCTATCGGTCGCATCCACTTGCCAATACACTCTTTCAACTCAAGAATCTTGGAATCCAATCCAAGATTGAAAGGTCTTACCATTAGACCAACGAGACATACATTACATCATAACTTCGCTTATACTACCCATATGTGTATAACTTTTTGTGAATGGTATCAAAATAAATAATTTATCTGACAACAACAAATTGAGTCGTCAAACTAACAAACAACGGTATTAAGTAACAATCGATATATTAATCGAAACGAAAATATCTTATCCACGCAAACTGTTTACTTTCAAAGCAACTGGCTATAACCGCCTTTATTTTCACCAAAAGCTCAAGGAAAAATACTTAAGAAAATTGTTTGGAATATTTAAAATTCATCTCGGGTCGTTATTATGAAGCCACTTTATAGGTACTCGCATAACCCCGCTTTGCTGACCGGAATAACGTAATATTGTTTTATTTTAGAGATGGGAGATTAGGTTCACCCTCTATCCCATGGGACCTACCAGTTGTAATGTGGGTAGTATTTTACTCCTAATGTAAACCTTGTGGTGCAGCAAAATGATATAGTGATAAAAAAAAAAATAAAATATACTAGCTCTGCTTAATTTGCGACTGTTGTTGTTTGATATTAATGTATTATCAATTTAAAACTTAAACTAAGCTGTTAACCAATACCTAACTAACACCTTCCTATTTCACACTTAGGGCCAGTTTCCACCGAAGTGCCGAGCTGACAGGAGCTTTGTTTTGATTGAACAAACAGATTTTATTATTTCATCATATCCTCTCTTTGTTGAAAATGGATCAAGTGGAAAGGAGAGGAGTAGAAAAAGCACAGCAAGGCGGAGCGGAGAAAAGATAAGGTAATTATAAAATTGCCACTTCTCTCCTCTTCGCTTTGGTGGAAAATACCTGTCAGCTTCGGCGTACTTGCCCGCTCTACTTCATCTATGCTCCGTTTTGGTGTTTTAGTGGAAATTGTACTTAACTATATCATTTTACAAAGAAAAAAAAACCAGAGTTACGCTTTTTTTCTTTATTTCCCTACCTATGTGAAATCAAATTATGGATTCAAAATACTTAACCACCTCTCTGGACTCATACGGCAAACGTCTGACGGCAACAATACGGCAAAAATCTGCCATATTGTTTTTCAGATTTTTGCCCTACATCCGTGACACCAGTTTTAAAGCGCAATTCTGTGTTTCTGATACGGTCTGTTCTCCTCACCCCAAGGATGCTGCGCTCCATAGCTCTTTGGAAAATATTCAGTCGTGACTTCTGAATTCAAAATACTATATATCAAAATATAACGTCCATTATTTCCATATCTACGAAGCACTACTCTCTAAGCCTAACACATAGTAAGCGGTTTAGGTGAGTGTTAGGGTGACCACCCTCTAGTGCCCACTATTATCGGGACTAAATCCGAACATTAATAATTGTGATACCTCGCATTTGACCTACGGTGCGCAAACATTGTCTAAGGCAATGTAGGGCTGTGAAACCCTGTTTTCTGTAAAATCATTTACTTTATATATTTTTAACTAGGAAGCCTGGAAGAACCTGACAGCGTCAAAAGTATGCGATGGTAACGCCATGTGAAAAGAAGGTCAGCTACTTCGATAGAAACTTGACTCAACAGCTTTCCATCGATAGGCGAAGATCCAGAGACCCAAGGTACGGTGTAGGGAGGTAGTCTAAAAGGATTTACAGGAGTGCATGGTCATTGACATCCTCATGTCGAGTGTCGAGTGATTCTTCCTCTTCCAAGCTTGTTCACAACAGCGAATCGCTAGTTCAGAACTTGCAAAAAAAGTGTGATTGACATAAATTTTAATCTTTTACAAACGAAAAATAAACAAAATGAAATAATAGACAATAGTAAAAAAGGCTTATAAAGCTTTAAAAATAATTAGATACACCTTTTAATGTACAAATAACTTTTATTCTGCCTCGATGGTCTAGTGGTTAGCGTATGTGCCTATCACCGCGAGATCTTGGGTTCGATGCCCGAGTCGGGTAAAGTGTTATTTGTAAACTTTCCATAATGTAATTCACAATAGCAGCACGGAGTTAAAATTGTGCCCGGTGGATGGCGATAGGCTCACTCCCTATACCATGGGACCTAAACAAAACAGGTAAAATGTGGACATTGTAAACCTCTGTCTCTGTTATGTTATGTTATTGTCTTGCGCAGTATCGCACTTCATTTACCATCCTCTTAGTCTGACAAATAATACGTAAGCGTTTTAGTTGTGTGTCACAGGTTGACCACGATCAAGTGCAGATATTATCGAGACCGGAGCCGAGCATTAATATTGTTGATACTTGCATCTGAACTGTGATGTGCATGGAATGTGCTGACTGAGAAACGTACATGGTGGAAACAATAGCAGTGTTCAATCGACGTATTTGATATTTGAGGTTGATAGAAGTTCAAGAGTAATCAGTACAATAGAATGTCAAGAAATTATTGTAAACAACCATTTACTTTTAAGAAAAAGAAGTTTCTCAGTAACGGTTATAAAGTGTGTTTGGCACATCGTTTGCCAAATTGAATTGCCCTAAAGGTTCAATTTAGGTCCCCTTAACACACTTTTTACTTTATTGCATTTTTTTAATTTTTATGATTTTTATAAGAAATGTTCCATATTCAGCCTCTAAATCGAATCAAAAAAAAAATTAGGTCATTCTTAATTATATTGAGAAACACAACCGTAATCATTAAAGTTAGTACAAAATTTCGAGGTTATATTGACTCCGTTTGAAATTTCGTTTCAAAAGCTGAATATGTTTTTTTTAAAGAAATCTTAATTATTAAATAACTGGTGGGGTGAAATGTGAGTTAGGGGTGCTAAAACTATAAGGGTAAAAGGCTTAGGATACTTTGAGTTTCAATCAATTTAATTTGGCAAACCATTACTCAAACACCCTATAGTTTGAAAGCCTTAATCATTGATGGATGAATAAAGATACTTATCGAAATTATAACTAAAATCGGCTACAAAGTAGAAGTAGACTGGCTTCAACTGAGAGGATTATGAATAATGACCCTGAAATGGTAATGGATATTTATGTTAAGGAATTTTCATTAATGAAGATTGACATTGAAATTTTGGTGAAGAATTTAACCGTTGTCATTTGTGGCACAATAATGAACATTAAAAAAAAACATTGTTAAGGCTCATTTATGGCACAATGGCAAAGATTTCAATAAACACCTTTTATCAGTTATTGAACATTGAACAGCAATAGTAAAACACGTAAGCTGAGAAAATATAAAAACAAACTATCAAACAATCAAATTAGTTCAAGAAAATAAATGATTCGTAAATACATATGAATCTAGAAAGCTGATTTTTGGATATATTAGAGAGAAAGCTTAAAAGTACATGAGCATTTAAAATAATCATGAGAATAGCGAGTATAATAATATCAACTTAAAACAAAAGAGCCATCCTGGATCCCCAACAAATTAAACTTTCAATAACAGACTTCATTACCCAAGAATAATTACGTCTTGCCGTCAACAGACGCAATACTTACCCAACGTATGCCAGCCATAAGAGGGTAGGTAATATGGGTCAACGGAGGCTGTATATAAGGCCCGATATGGGCAGGTCAAACGTCACTGTGGCATGATGCCAGCTAAGCTAATCTTTACAAGGCCCGACTTGCCAATTGCCGACGGTTTAGAAGGAAAGAAATGACTGTAGTACTGCCAAGTCGACGACAGATGTCGTTAGTAATTTGGGAAGTAATTGTTAAGATATCAGTAGGTTAGAGCTTTGAGAGGATTATTAAAAGATGTGCTAGCCGTTTACGTTACATAGTTTTTCTTTTATTTACATTATTTTACGAATGTTTAGCTAAGGTACGCCTTGTAAGCCCGTTCTAACAATGTCTGTTCTCATAGTCGATAAAGATAGTTTACTAGTAAAAGATGACAAAGTCAAAATCATATAATTTATTTTCATAAACCCCAAAAAATATAATTACAGAGCAAATTAATCTAACAAATTAAATTAATTAATTACTTATCAAAATTATATGATTTGAATTACCGAAGCTCAGATCAATTTTAATTAAACATTCAAAAGACAACTAATAAGATTTTGATTTTTTTTAAACTTGAATTGAGCAGAAAGTATTTAGCCATGTAATGTATTTTGCTACGATCTGTTATTTAGTCGAGCATTCTTTTGGGCATTTATTAAGGTAATCTTATTTTTATGGAGAATATTCGTCTTTTCACCTTTACTACTCAATAGCCAATTCAATGACAATAGCATGATTATTTTGTCATTCGCCCATTTCAACTTACTTATACCCTACCCTCTGAACATATAAATAGGCCTATCCAAACAGGATAGTTCCACGCAGCACACAAACGCAACAAATTAAATCGGCTACTTGGATTACCAGGGTAAATGGTCCAATTAGTGTTTCGGTGGGTCGTCGCCGTTCGGAGTCAAGACAAACGAGATTGCCTGCTACGGGCACCTGCTTCGCTGTTTACGGAATAGGATTTTGTGTTCCGTCTTGATTGTGGTCCGCTCTATTTAAGTTGTGACCGGCCGACAATTGGGCGTCTTACCCTAAAATCAGGAATGAATAGAGCCGTCTAGTTTTAGTACAGTTTTGTTGTTGTTTTATTTCGGACGTCTTACGGAGTTTGTTTTAGGCTTAGTTTTATTTGTTATAAAAACCCGTTCTCTTTTAGTAGGGCCAACTGCTTACGAGTTGAAGTATTTACACTTGTAATATAAACAAAAGTAGTTGATGACCGTGCAGTCTACCAGGATGGCAAAAGCAACAAAATATTGTAGGTGAAAGCTAAAAATAAATACAATTATAGGCCAGTCATGTCCAAATATCATTCTATAAGAGTCTAAATTAGTCCACAAACACTTTATTCTCTTCTTAAAACCGCTTTGAAATCCAAATAATTTTCACGCTGAAGCATTAACAACTGAAACGACATAATTGAAATGCCTATTTGGCGGCAAATTTAGAATGTATGCATGGTAATTTGCATCGCACATTAGTTCATCGCAAATGCCATAATTTGCACATTAAAATCGACCGCAGTTCTCGTCGTTAATGCTATTTAGTAAGTCCAAATGTTTAAGCCGTGGCTCGTATTTTGAAGCTATGTATGGATTTTTAACCGCGCGCTGTGGAAATCGATCGGTGAGGCCTATATCCTGCAGTGGACGTCTTTGGGCTGATAATGATGATGATGATGATGGATTTTTAAATATATTATAACTATAATGTTTATCAATAATAACTTAACTTAACGGCTTAGGGACAATTTATAGTCCTGCGTTCAACGCTGAATAAACGTTATCGTCAATATCTCTTTATCTCGTTCAAACATTGAATCAGAGAGCGAGAAACTGAGTCTTGGTATTGGAAACTGGGTGCTCTTAAAATACGCATGATTTCACTTAGAGAAAGACAAAAAAAAAGTATTTTTCCAATTTATAATGCGAACGGAGAATAAGTACTCACTAATTATTTGAAATTAATGCACATTTTCGGTTCAAAACAGTCTTCTTCTTCGTCGTGTCGATGGCTGAGTCAAATTTTATTTTGACTTGCTATCGTGGTGAAAGGATTAGCCAATTCGCTTTGGAGAACTCGCGAATTGCCCAGGGTGCGCCGGACGTAGGGAATCGTTGTGTACGTCACTCAGGGAGGCTCCTTTCATGCACCCCAAAACAGTAAACTGGATACAAAAATTGTAAATCCCACTTCTAACCTTCAAATCGTTTAAATAATCATTTGCAAAAACAACCCTTAATTGTATTTTTTAACAGAATTAAATAACCCCAGCACTTGTTATAACATACACATTTTTAACAAAAACAAGATTGTTATCATTTCATTGGGTAAACTCTGTACCGCAAAAATTCAATTTAATTACCGTTAAGCAAGGGTAAGCACACGTTAGAGGTAGGTTGGTAACAGGATGTAAAAAACATACCCGCTACTTTAATAATGTATAAGGCAATTATGTATCTGTCTATACTTACTTACGTGGAAAAGGCGTGATCCTATGGAGGTACAGAGCGCTAAGTAATTAGTATATATATATTTTTTATTTTTACTAGCCTACGGGTATGTCCCATTGCTGGGCAAGGGCCTCTCCCCATGACTTCCAAGTCTTTCTCTTATTTGCTATCTCTGGCCAATCGTTCTGAAATGCGTCAAAGTCACCCCACCCCGCCAACTCCGTTTGCGCCTTCCTCGTCGCCGTTGACCATCACGTTGTACCCAGTTGGTCGCTTTTTGAGTGCACCTCTATGGACTTATACGGCAAACGTAGCCAGCCCAGGCAAAAAATTCTACATTATAGTAAAAACCGACTACACTAGTTATGAATATTATATATGAGTTACGTATTAAAGTAATATACGCACTAATTAGGTAAATATACTCCACTACGATGTAGAAGTTTTTGCCCTGAACACTTAATTGCTTTGCTCTCTGTACCTATACGAATTCTTGATGTAATGTGATTTTCTCAAGTAAGTAAACTACAACCAAACCAATTAATTCCTCGTACGCGGTCCAAAGAGATTGCAAAATGATGTGGTCTAATGTATAAAGTAATATAAGACCTGAATGTGTGCGTGTGTGTGTGTGTAAATGAATATGTGTGTGTCTTTATTTGTATTTTCTTGGACAGCAACACATCTTACATACATAGACTAACTATAGCTGAACCAGATTGTTTTTTTGTAAATTTTCCAAATTATTATTTAAGGATAACATACAAAGTAGTATCTAATACTACCATTCTGAATAAATTCTTTTACACTAATGTCTATCCAAAGGTTGTCTGAAAGAAATCTCGTTAAGCGATAAGGCCGCCCATTGTGCATATTATGTTTTTTTTTTAGTTCTATCTATCTATCTATCCATGTGTTGGTATTATAAAATCAGGATATTTTTTCCAAAGATAATAAATATTTATTTTAGTACCAAAAACTATTAGAAGTAACTACAATAAACCCGCAAATGCAATCAAATAGCAATATACAGTGGGAAATATCGTAATTACATATTGTTGGTATACCACAACGTGATTGAACCGCAAGACAAAGGAAATATGAGTCAAAGAAACTATTTGTTGTGCTCCTAAAAGGGCTTTTTGTTAGTGTATAGTGAATTTAAAAATATATATAAATCTATATAATATATTTTTTAACTTCCTGCAAGTAGGTAGGTAGTATAATAGTTTTGTCTTTTGTAATTTTTTGTTAATGTTGATGAATTTTGTCAAAAAAATTAAACAAAGTTCTAATATTTAATTCACACCAAAATTCTTATCTAAAAGCAAAAACCTCAATCAACCCGCTATCTCCGCCACAGCGATATCATCCTTATTTTTTCGTTTGACCGTGGAACAAAAAATTTGGCCATCTAGGTTAATGCGTTCCTGGGAAAATGTATCGTCTAATTAGAGGACAAGATTCGCACATAGAACCTACTTTTTCCTCCTACATGATTTAGGAAGTCACTGTTTTTGCCTGGCAACTTTTAGACTCCGGATATTTGGGCTTAGATTAAATGTCGTGATAACGTTGGGCCAAAATAGTAACTAGATTTTGTGAAGGTTTTTACTGTTGTTAGGGTCTCGTTTTTGTATTATTTTTTTATATATAGTCAGTAAAGAGAGCTCACTTTTTGTATATTAGCCTGTGGCGGTCTCCGCACATAATAAATGACGGTTGTCATTGACGAAGTCAAGAAGTGACACACTTGTTACAACTGTCAAAGAGCGCTGAATTGCGATAACGAAATGTTCACAGCAAGTGTACATAAATACAACTTCCAATACGTTACCGTAGGAGCTGTCCGACAGGCAATACCACCGAGCCTGGTCGGAAGATCCTTTCTTTGTGGTGGAGGAACATCCCATCCTGTTCCTCTTCAAGCCTATATGTATAAAAGTATGTGGTACAGTTACCACATACTTTTATACAATGTATAAAAGTATGTGGTAACTGTACCACATACTTTATATATAGGCGTTTATATATAGGCAATCAGTATTGAGATGTCAAAAAAATTGACAAATTCAGATTCATATTGTGTTAAGATGGACAAATACATATTTATTTACAGAAAAATATACATTTTGGATCTTAAATTAAACTAGTCTAATAACTTAATCTAAACTTAATAAGTCATTGTCAGGCCTCGTACCCAAAATGCTGCCAACATTACCGCGTTGTATTGTACATTTTGGAAATTGTTTTGTTTGTAGTTTTAGCCACATATGCAAACTAATTTATGTATGACGATTTTATGTGTTTTGCGCAGTCTAAGGGATAATGCTTTTTTATTTCACTGTTTACTTAAATAGCTAATTAAAAGACACACAAACAAAATGAAGTAAAACTTAAGTCTGAAGTGTCGTAGCGGAAAGCCGGCACGCAACTCCATTATGTAACTTGCACTTAGTTGAGTTTAATGCGTGCACCGACTAAATGCAAGCTGCTGTTATTGTACCTATCCTATTGTTTTAGAGGAGCACAGATTTTTGTGCTGCTGACCTAGTTGTGCAATTGTAGGAATATGTTCGAAAGGTAAACTAAATCTGTTGTTGTGGTTTCAATAATGGGCTAATGCTACGTATCTTTAGTATTAAGTCGAAATACGAATCATTTTTTATATTTGATTAAGGGACAAATGCATAGAAATACTGTTGGTGGACTTTTTTCAATAAAACGCCTAGATATATCCTTTTTTTTATACTACGTCTACAGCGAACGAACGTGTAGTCCACCTGATGGTAAGTGGAGTACAGCCCGTGGACATCAACAATCCACAAAAGCAGATTAAAGATGCGTCGCTGCAGCTGAAGACTACGGTGTTATGCCTCAAGTGCCAGTAATTTCAGGGCCTGATCTCACCACCAAACCGGAACACAGTAATGGAAGCACTACTATTTGGCGGCAGGTTAAAGATACGGTGGTGCTGCCGCCCTCGAGCTCATTCACAAGAGCTCTACCACCAGTAAAAAACCCTGCACAAATACCAAGCTTTAATTAATATAAACATAACATAACATGACATCACGCCATATATTACTCAGAAGGGTGTGTCAGAGATCACATGAGAACACCCACATACTTGATCTGTTTTAGGCCCCATGGGATAGGGGGTAAGTCTATCAACATCCACCGGGCACACTTCCAACTGCGTACAGCTATTTAGAAATTCACAGCAAGTGACTATAAATACCACTTCCAATACGCTACCGTTGGACAGCTGTCCGCCAGGCAATACCACCGAGCCTGGTCGGAGGATCCTCCCTTTGTGGTGGAGGAACATCACACCCTGTTCCTCTACAACTGTAATACAGCTCTAATGTTATTCAAATTATGAAATACGGGTGTTACTCACGTAATGTTGGTCTATTTAGTCGACCGCTGTTTCAGTGCGAGACTGGCTGCGACTCAGGCGCGACGTATCGCACTCTCTTGATAATGCCTAGACGTATAGGCGAAACCGCGGTCAACTAAATAGACCAACATTAAGTGAGTAACACCCGTATTTCATAACTTGAATAATGCTACAAACTCACGTCAGTTTTAATAAAAATACAACTTTAATGTTTTGCAATTCTGTCGAAGGCAAGCGGCAATAAATTATCGCTCAGCATCATTACTATATTTTCTTTCACCATTTTTTTTTGCACTCACCAAAGCCATATTGGACGTGTATCTCCTAATAGCCCCGACGCGTGCTGCGCTTATTAACTTAGTTATTATAATAGTTTTTGCCATCAACGCTGAAGGGGACAAAAAGTTACGGAAAAGTAAGTATAAGAAAATAACTGACACTTACTTCGCGAAATTAATCTATTTTTGATGACAGACTTTATTAAGAAGTTATGTTGATGATTAATTGATGAGACATACATAGCTCTTTTTGAAAAATATTGAAAGGTTAGAAACGAATACATGATGGTCCACAGCTTTGTAGAGTAGCAATTAGCAATGTATGTTTGTAATTTGCGATTACCACAATTGACATTGAGATAGGTGATATATATATTATATTTATATGGGTGGTAGTATTATATAGGTAAATGAAGATGTGTGATTTCTAAATCACAGTTAAGTTTGTGAAACCATCTAATAAACTAGTCGGGGTAGCCATAAGTATTTAAGCAATGTGACTCTTTTCTTTAGACTGCCGCGTATGACTAAAGATTTTTTTTTAATGACGGCCGTATTAGGCATATCTCCTGTGTCGTGGGGGTGTTCACAAACATTATATTTCACACACACAAAGCACACTCAGAGTCAAAACAAATCTAAACGTCCCGTGGGGATCGAACCCACTAATACCAGCGTAGTTAAAACGCGAGGCAACCGCTTTAACCACTACGCCAACCGTGCACTCAAAATTGTGCCTTCTCCGTCTAACCACCAATAAATCGGCCAATCACTATAACTGTGACTTCACCCGTAGCTTGGTCATTACTTTCCTTCAAGCCTTAAATCAGTAAAGTACAACTGAAATCTTTCTTTATCATAAAGCTGGAGCCATTCTTGAACGTCTATTACATTCACAGGAAAAGATCTACCGTTTCGTTTTAAATAAAATTTACATCACATCGATACAATTCCTTTTTTCCGTAACAACCGTCTCGTCGAATTGTTTAAGAAACAGAATTGCATTCTGTAGTACTAAATTGCATGCCGTACGGTACAAGCGCCGTAATCGCTCTTTTTAAGTCCTTCAAGGCATTTTTTACTCAGGTTATTGAGTGCTTTTAACATTAAGTGCCCCTTAACCTGTTTATTTTAGCTGCTGAAATTTTTCAACTGGTTTTTTTAGGTGTTATTTTTTTGGGGCTTCAACAAATTTTGCCGTGGCAATATATTTAATAGTATTTGTACTTAATTACAGCATTAAACTTGTATTTTTCAGAATCTGCTTACTAGTAATTTGCAAATAAAAATTACTAGGATTCTTGTTAACCCCCTCCAGGTAAGCTCAATTGGCTTGTCATTAGGAAGTTCACGTCCGTCGTATAATGGCCAAAATTCGAACCCACGAGCTCTCGATCGTAAAACTGATGCCTTGTCCATAGTGCCACGGCTTATATAAGTTATAATGGAAACCCTTTACTTAGTTAGAGACCTGCTGGCACATGCTTTTTTTATTGCATAACTACGCGGGCGTAAGGAAGTCGGAAACACTTCAACATTGTAATAGTAACTACAAATATACTACTCACATCAAATGCGAAATTCCACTTTGATATTAGAAGTCAATTTCAACGATTTTGAATACGTATAAAAGCTTTGGTGAACTTTCAAAACTGAAACTTCACACTATGCCTTCATATTGAAGTACTGAAAGTGTGGTAAGTAGAACCTTATTTGAAGCTTTCTTAGAATTTATTCTACGGGAGAATTTACATTTTTTATATTAAGGCGAGTACCTGAATATGCTGAAAATATGAGCTCTTCTAGCCATGTTCATACTTTACAGCTTCTTCTGCAAACTGAACTGTAGTATTGTTTATTTAGTTATACTCGTATATGTGCATACTCGGATTTTTACAAACAGTTTAGAGAGCTTATGTATGACTTACTGTTGAGATATTTGCTAACCAACTTCTAGATGCATTTTTATAATATTTTTGAAATCTTTTTATTATTTTTATGCTGGCACAGATGATACATCCGTATTTTAACGCTATAAAAAGTATACTTAAAAAAAAAGTCTTACGTCTACGCCAACTTACCGGTAAAAACAACGGAATATTGGTCAATATTGCACAATGTATTTGTTTCCGTATTGATTATTTTTATGGCATTTAGCTATGCTGAATTGAATACTATAGAACCGGCAGGATTTGAACCTGTGACCTCTGCATACCAGGCAGCCGCTTTAACCACTTTGCCACGGTTGCTTCTAGCTAAGACCCTAAATTTCCTAACTGTATGTTACGTTAAGCAGCGATAGCTGAGTGGGAGACCGTAGGACTGCTAAGTTAAAGGTCTCGGGTTCGAACCCCCGGCACACACCTCTCGTCTTTTCGAAGATATGTGTGTATTTATCATATAAATTATCGCTTGCTAACGGTGAAGGAAAATATCGTAAGGAAAACTTCATGCCTTAGAGTGCCTAATAAGTGCTCGAGAGTGTGTGAAGTCTACCAACCCGCACTTGGCCAGCGTGGTGGACTATGGCCTAACCCTTCTCATCATAAGAAGAGGCTCGAGCCCAGCAGTGGGACATGTAATAGATACAGGGCTGCTATTATGTTACGTCATTACGGTATACAAAAGTTGCAGGTTAAAATTTTGCCGGACGCATATTTGACTATTGAACTATTTCTTGGTATAATTAATTTGTTGATAATGAAAATAAGACTTTATGAAGATACAGTCAAAGATGTAGTCAAGTTTGCGTGTGACGTTAGTTTGGGCAATACTTGAGACGTGTGTGTCACCCATTAAAGCTTCACTGACCAAAACTAACAAAACAGAAAGCAGTAATGAATCGATTTGATTTTATTTATCGAAAACCGTTTTGATAAAAATAAATAAACAAATAAAGAATAAATATTACGCAACAGACACACAACGCCATCTAGTCCCAAACTAAGCAGAGCTTATACTAGAATAACTGATACCAATACATTTTTTTTTTTTTTGTAAATACATAGGTACTTATTATACATAAAAACATCCAGACCAAGACAAACCTCCTTGTAATTTCCACATAATGATTTAGTTAGAGCGGGAATCGAATCTGCGACCTCGACCTCGCAGAAAGATGCACTCCGCTATCCGGTTGTCAAAAATGGTTGTTTTTAGGGCGCACAGAACACGGATTCATAGATATAGATCACATTAATAAAGGATTCGTTGCCTAACATTTGAGCGTCCATTAAAACTTACAAACCACCTCTAACCCTTAAACTTCGTACTTAATCTCAAAAGACGTTAACAAGAACTTCCAGAAGCTACAGATAATAAAATATGAACGCTGTCAATAGGTCATTCACCTATCTGAACTTTGGCGGCAACATTATAAATCAGTCAATGGATTGGTCAAGATTTAGGGCGAACTATGACCGGTTAGGGGGATTCAGTTAGACGAATAATTGCTGCTCTTGGAGTGAAATATAGGACGTCTTTTTCGGATAAAGCTAAGCTGAATTCACTGCTATTACTCTCTCATTTTTGGTGGGATAAAAATGAAGTATGGGTCATTGTTCGGCGCCACGGTATTTCTGTAAGTGTACGGGCATCGTCACATAATATCAATAGTTTTACTTTTTACCACATTAAGCATTTATTTACGCTGTATCGCACGTACGCTGACTTTACTTTCTACATGTTTTTACTTTATTAATTAGTGTGCAATAAAACTTACGTCATATACGGACACAAACAGTGATTTTACTTTTCTCTGTACACATCCCGTGTTTGACAACACATTTCACACTCACAACATCCTGTACGAGTAACCTGCCCGTACAGTAAGTGTTTTACGACGTTTGTCGGTTTGATTATTGAAGAGTCAAAAATGACTAGTTGTTTGATTATTCATATTTATTTTATTACTTAATCAATCTAGATAGAGCCTATAATTACCTAGAAGAGTGTGGCAGAGGTGTAGGTACATCACCCATACTTCACCTGTTGTGTTGATGTCCTATGGGATGGAGGTGAGCCTATCGACATCCATCGCGTACGATTCCAACTCCGTTCTGCTATTGAGAATTTCCTGATGTAAAGTTCACAAATAACACTTTGCCCGACCCGGGAATGGAAGCCAAAACCGTGCGGTGAGAGGCATATACGCTAACCACTAGACCAACGAGGCAGTATTATTAGTTTAGTGTTATTGTATTTGATATGGGCTCCGATGCCAGATTTAAATAAATAATTTAAAAAATAATAAAATTAGCTGTTTCAAATAAGCTCTACATAATTATATACGTCTCAAATCTCAAAACAGTTACATGTATAAAGTTTTCAATACTTATACACTGCATTATTGTGTTTATGATTTTATATTAGCTAACATCGAATTCAGAATTTTATAGCATCGTTATTGAAGAATTATCGAGAGAGAGTTCACGTTTATGTCTATAATAATATTTTATATCGTTAGAGATTTTATATGAATACTCAACGGTATTGTACAGGTAATGGAGTCGTTAAAATTAGATTTTACAATCCTATGTTTATTATAATAAAAGAGATGATGGGGTTATTTTATACATTAAATGCCTCTGGTCTAGTGCTTAGCGTATGCTTTTCTCAACGCAATGTCTCGGGTTTAATTCCCGGGTGCAAAAGTGTTATTCGGGATTTGGGGCTAAGGCCTCATGGGATCGAAGGTGAACTATCGCCATCCACCGGGCACAATTCCAGCTCCGTGCTGCTATTGTAAATTGCCTGACGGAAAATTCACAAATAACATTTTGCCCTACCCGGGCATCGAACGCGAGCCCTGAGATAAGACGCGCAAACGCTAAGCTTTACTGGACATCGAGGCAGTATATTTTTGTGTATTTGTCTGTTACTTCAGAAAATCTGTTCAAATAGAATATTATACTAAAATATTTAATATTTCACACCCTATCATATCCAAAATCAAACTTCCACATCCATTTCAAACGTAACCCAAACAATAAATATTACCGCCAAACTCGATAACCTGCATTACCATTCCATTTACATGATTCGAAAGAAAAACAAACACCCTCTAATTTTCATGTACTACCAACATAACAAGGTGAGAGCCGCAGGCGTCGACGTGCCGGAAGTAGGCCGTTACCGCCACTTCCGGCGCCACCAGGGGCGTAGCGCCACCTGCCTCCAACTTGTCGAGTTAAAGCCTCCCTCGCAACTGAAAGATTTGTACACTGTTTAAAAATATACGAGCTAATTTTCCGCTTGAAATACTTTTTCATTTTTCTATGAAATTTGCGGCGAGTGTTGTTTTTGAACTATTTAGTAAAGTTTGTGGTAATTTGGCGCAAGAGAGCAAAGTTTTAGTAGTGCTATTTTAGTGCACTTCAGGTTAAACAGAAAAATATGGTTTTCTAAACAGAGAAGAGTTTATAATGAATGTGTATTCAGCTGTTTAAACTTTTAACGTAATGTAACTGCCAATCTCCATGCAATGAAGGATACTGTTTGAGGTTTTTGTTTTAGGCTGACCCCACATTAGAGGAGTGCGATTCTCAGGCGTGTAGGTGAGCTCACTTAACAAACGTCACACGGCACGCGACGCAGTGTGATGTGAGTGCAGCGAACACGCCCACACGCCCGAAGATCGCGTACGCCTAAAGTGGGGGCCGCCTTATTTCTACTATTTTCTATGTTATTATACCTAAATTTTTTAAGTAGATATCATAATAAAACCATAATGTATTTTGTTGCAATATACATGATAGACGCTCTATTCTGAAAACTGCCACATATTTACATAATACTTATATACTTCATTTTCAGAATTTTAAAACATAATTTAAAAAAAAAAATCAATATATCACACTAATATTGGTCCAATAAATCCATTAATGTACGACAAAGCTAGCAATCACTGTTTTCACATTTAATCTGTTTATAATAACGATAATACTAATAGCATCATATTACAACAACTGTATATTCATTCATCAATACAACGTCAATGAAACGTTGTCATGTTATTGCCGCATCAATTACATCCATCCGATGCATTTAATTAAACCAAATAACGTGGAAACTAATCAAAACACAAAGACCATTGTCCATTAAATTTGTCAGCCAATTAACACACTGTATATTATTGCGTCATTTCCGAAACGATAATATAAACATCACGCACTCGATTCTCATTAAACATGAAATCGAATATTCGCGTCATCGAAATCGATTTGAATCGAATACGTACAAAGCTCACGTATCGAGGGACTAATGAATAGGCGCCATTTTGGATTCGCTATCAATAATAGATTTCAATCGCGGGTCGCGAGTCAATTGGATTTTCATGACCTGCGAACCTACGGTGGGGCTTATTCCGATAAATTGCTTGTAATTTGAATGTTAAATATTACTGAATTATCATCTATACTTATATATAATTGTACGTTCGACTGACTGATTCATCAACGCAGGTCCTTTACCACTAGAACTCGAAATTTTGTACAAAGCTTCCTTCCATGACGTAGGCGCGCACTAAGAAGGGATTTTTGGAAATTCGGCCTCTAACAGGGTGAAAAGTGGGACGAAAGTTTGTATGGAAGTCCGTCATTTTTGAAGTCACAAGCATGAAATTTCGTATAGTTAAAACTTGAATAAAAATAAATGAATTTCTATACCGGAATTTTTAAAAAAATTATTTCAAAGAGGGGAAATTTAGGGTTTTTCAGTAAGAAGCGAGTTGATGCAAAAATTCAATAGATGGCGTTGTTCATATTTTTTAACTTGCGATCCAGAATAATGTTTGACGCGGGTGAAACCGCGCAGGGCATCTAGTTTCACATATTTTCCGAATCTGGAGGCGGTCATTGCTCTGGTTTACAACGCTTTAATTTCAATTTGGAGGTTTTATTATCACTATAATGTGGTTTCTGAATTGCCTGTTTTATTAAATTAAGGCCGTTGTTGTACAATTATTTGACACTGCTTTTTGAATGGAATATGAATTAAATTGTAATGTTGCTTATAAATTTTGGTTCAAACAGCTGTTATTTATTTATCTTATGTAAAGACATTATATCCACAAATCAAATTACAAATTATTATTCACTGTATAGACTAAACAATTATTAAGTTAACATTCCGTCAATTTGTGTACATATTGACATGACAGGTAACAACAGATTTAATCAATAACATTGATATTCTACCTAAATATCTAATATACATCACACAAAGGCTGCCTCGATGGTCAAGTGGTTATCGTTTGCGCCTCTAACCTCGAAGACTTGGGTTTGATTGCTGGGTTGAACAAAGTGTTATTTGTGAACTTTCTTCCGACACGTCGCGTGAATGTGGTGACGATCATATTTCACGCAGACCCTTTGTGAAGACCCCGTTAAATTTTATTGCATGCCTTTTTTTATGCGAAGTAGTTGTGTAGCTAACGGGATGCCTTTTTTGGCATAATTAGATGTGGCATAACATGTTAAGCATAATTTATTTCAGCATAATAGTCATAATATTATTTCATTTGACATAACTATCATTCGACAACACGGAGTTGCAATTGTGCCCGGTGGATGTTGATAAGCTCACCCCCTATCCCATGGGACCTAAACATAGCAGGTGAAATGTGGGTGTTGTACCTACACCTCTGCAACCACCTTCTGGGTAATATAGGCGTGATGTTATGTTATGTTACATCAGACATGAAATCGTATTTTCTGTAAATACGCAAATTTTGAATAAATATCTCGACACCTAGCTTCTTCATGCGAAGCAAACAAAATTCTATCCACACAAAAACAATACTTTTATTTTACCAAACTGATTTGTATTCAACTCACAAACATATCTAATTTTCTAATCGACAGCTCTTACATTATACAAATGCAAAAAGAGAATCGGATATGTTCACATCACTGGCATTCGCTCGCACGTCGGCAAATAATAAATGGTAGGAATTTTATGCCCTGCATTTTCTATGCGTGCACGAGTATTTTCCCCCGAGGCGATTATTTGACATCGAGCAATCATTTGTTTCGAATCTATATCGATTACACGCTTGCACCGCCTTAACCGTTTCATATTTGAATTTAATTTCCGTAATGGCTGTCAATTTGTGGGCGGTTTTTATTAATTTTCATTTGTTAAATATAATATTTATGCCAGTTTATTGTTTGTGGTCAGTTGTGTTGTGACAAAGTTTATTGATCATTTATTGTTTCTAGAGATGAAGTTGTGAAGGTTGTTCCCCTCTTTCGCTGTAATCGCTTCATAGTTGTATATTATCTATTTTAGAATATCGGCGTATAATTTTGAAACTTTTGTTAGACATCTATTAGTAGACTACTTCGATTGTGTCAACTCTACGACAATCACGTTAATATATATATTTTTCACTTATTAAAAAGCTGCAAAAGATTTATTAAAAATTTTTGTAGTCTCGATTTTCTTTTACAGTTGGTCTTTGAATAATGTAAAAAGATTTATAAATAGCATCTACACATTTCAAAGCAGATTAAATAAGTAAAATAATGTTAGTTCTAAATAAGGTTAAACCTAATTTAAAGATTATATTTACTGTATTCAAATAAAATAACTTTTTTTTTAATACGACTCGTATCCTGTTGCATATATATACTCCTGTATTGCAGGGGTCACAAACATACATTTAACACACACTAAGCACACTCAAAGTCAGAATGAATCGTTGCGGATCACACAAATATCTGTCACGTGTAAGGATCAAACCCACAAAACCAGCTCAGTTGAAAGCGGCGAGGCGACTGCTTTAACCACCACGCTTACCACTCAAAGTTAAATCACATCAGTATTTTTACACCGCCCTTGATATCAAATGTCCAATGAAAGTTTTTTTTTTTTTTATACTACGCCTACAGCGAACGAACGTGTAGTCCACCTGATGGTAAGTGGAGTACAGCCCATGAACATCAACAATCCACAAAAGCAGAGTATAGATGCGTCGCTGCAGCTGAGGACTACGGTGTTATGCCTCATGTGCCAGTAATATCAAGGCCTGATCGCACCACCAAACCGGAACACAGTAATGGAAGCACTACTATTTGGCGGCAGGTTAAAGGTGAGACGGTGGTGCTGCCGCCCTCGAGCTCATTCACAAGAGCTCTACCACCAGTAGAGTAGTATTATTTATAATATTTCAAAATGAGCATAAATTCTGTTAAATCACGCAATTTTATGATGATACACGTTTGATGACCGTACTCGATGCTTTTGACATCGATTCGATAAATTTGATATCGAGTGGTCATTTGCACTAAATGAAAATCGTTATCGCTCTCATTAAATGTCACCTCATTTATATTTAGATATAAATGATTTTAATTTGTGCTTGTGCTAAATTAAGCTGAATTATTCATGAATGAATATTGATATTGTAATTGTGACGTACATATTTAATAAATGCTCATCGTATTGTTCTGTATTTTCTCGTCGAAATTAACTTGCAATAAATTAATTAAATAGAAGCCCTGTATCTAATACTAGTCCCACTGCTGGGCTCCATCCTCTTCTCATGTTGAGATCTTTGAAGGGCCGAATATTAACGATTTATCGACAGAGGTGTATGCCGTGGGTTCGAACCCGAGACCTTTGACTTAGCAGTCCTACGGTCTCCCATACGGCTATTACTGCTCTGAAATACCACTATTCATATCATTTCACTATCATATTGAAGTTGATTGAATGAAAGGTAAAATGCTGTTAACGATTTATTACGTATTAAAAAAAAAACGGTAAGTTTGCATGTACATCATATATTATTTTTACATTTATCATTCCCTTATTTTAAAAGTTACGGGGGGGGGCTTTTTCCACTTTGGAAGCGTCCCTCGCGCAAACTATCAGTTTAGAAAAAAAATAATTAGAAACCTCAATATGTGAGCCTATCGCCATCCACCGGGCACAATTCCAACTCCGTGCTGCTAGTGTGAATTTCCTGACGGTAAGGTCACTAATAACACTTTGCCCAACCTGGAAATCGAATTCGAGACCTCGTAGTGAGAGGCTCATACGCTAACTAAGTACTATATAAACATTGAGGCAGAGGTTCCAAAACCATGTACAAAAAAAAATCACTGATAAGTGCCTTCATCACGGTGTTATTTACACCCTGAACACAATACCTGTACATAAATCCGCTTTTTTATCCCCCAACACTTTATACGTAATAACTTTTACTAGGTTATCTACCCGGGTCAAAACTACCCACATCCTTTGCGCTATATTCTTATTTCAAATAACTACTAAAGGAACTCATAGATATCTTTAAAACTTTGATTCCAAATCATAGACAACAATACATACCTCCCTTCTTGTAATGATACTCGTAAATGGAAATTGAAGGAACGAACGAGTTAATAAGTCTTGTAGAAGTATGTATTAGGTATGTGTTACTGTAAAGGTGAGTTTTCACTAGAATACATGCTCAATAGTAAAATATTTTTTTTTATGGTGGATAGGCACGCGTTTGACCACGATCTCACCTGATGGTAAGTGATGATGCGGTCTACGGTGGAGCAAGCTTACCTATGAGATAGATAAATATTTTCCTTTGCACCTTTTTACTGTCATCATTTCACCGTTACCTATTATAAAATGATAAATAATAGTACAAAACATTTGTAACAACAATAGATTATAAATTATGACTTATCAATATATTTTTTTTAATAATTTACCAACGAAAATTATTAATAGTAACAAAAAATAACCATGTTCTCAAAATTTGGCGACCACAACAATTTTTTTAAATTAAATATGTAGTTTTATTCAACATCAGACCATATATTCAGTTGTGGGCCATCAAATTTTTCAAGGCTGGCTTCAACTTTGGACAAAGGATCAGTTTTGCCATACAACGTGGCAATGCCGCCAGCCTTCTGGACACGTTGCCTGCGGTCGACATCGATGCGGAAGTATTTTTTTATAATTTATTTAGTTCATTTAGTCATTTTATATTATTAGGTATATAGTTAGGTAATTAAATTTTAGTTAGGTTAATAATGTAAATATTTAAATAAATTAAAAATTATGCTTATCTCCTTTCTAGGGATTCGTATTAACATATTATTTAGTTGACGACCGGATGTCGACCGACGCCGAGGTCGTGAGTTCGATTCCCACTTACAAATCTTTGTGTGCATGAACATGGGGGTTTGTCTTAGTTTGGGTGTTTCTATGTATAATAAGTATGTATTTAGAAAAGAAAAGTATATTGTATGTATTAGTATCAGTTATTCTAGTACCCATAGTACAAGCTCTGCTTAATTTGGTACTAGATGGCGTTGTGTGTGAGTTGTGGAACATTTTTATTTTTTTTTAATTTTTCAAGCTTTAGAAGATATTAATCTTCTATTGGCTGAATAATGGTCACCTCATTAAATGGCAAAGACTCGGAATGAGCTTGCGTATTTGTGTATGTGCGATTGATGACTTAGACAATCATCACAAAACATCACGTCTATATTTTTGGCTGGGATTTTCCATCAGGAAATTATTTCTGGAATAATTCCAACCTTTGCCCGACCGCATCGGGTAACGTTCGTTAAAAACAGTCTGATTCTTCCAACCATCAACACGTAACACAGTGTAACACAGTATAACACAGTTTTCAGTGTGCATTCAGCTTAACACGAACATAGAAACATAAATCAAGGGGAAGTAAAAGAGATCCCCACAAAACTGGATCCGCCATGGATTTGTGATGACAGACAGCCGTAACAAAAGTTTTCTTGTTTTATTGGAAAAGTGTGTGGAAATGTTTTTACTGTGTTTCGTGCGGATATCGGATAGCCACGTACACAGTGTACTTTTTGTAGGTATTGATTTAGAATAATGAAGACTGGTACTGTGTTTAGAAGTATGTTCAGGTATGTTTTGTTAACAACTTTATCTTGTGTATTATAATACAAAACAAAAAAAGTGTGTCTTCAATTAAAGAATAACATAATCGCTTCTTTATTGAATAGACGTATGTACGTGTGATATTATTAAACACATATATGACAGTATAATGCGAGGCAAAATTTTGAACATCGATGTGACGAGAAAATAACATGGCATTATAATTTTCTCATGTTATATTATCAAAAAAAAAAACACGAAATATCAGTTTTATAACAATGGTACTAGTTTAAACAAATCAAATTCAATCGGAACAAACTATTTCAAACAACATTTAACTACAACTGTAACCAAACAAGTCCAAGCTCCAGTTAAATCACTCAGGGTATCGATCGGACATTTTAAGTGAACAAAGTAATACAAACTAAAATGGCAGCGGTCCGATTCAAAGTCTGGAGATACACAAATCGGATTTGCGACCGCTTGCATGTACACTAAGAATGGCGAATAAAAAACAAGAAAAAGAATAAAAGACTCACGCTGAGCAAAGGCCGGTCGGGTTGCGGTAAGTAACAGCTTATTTAAAAATATAAGTGCCAGCTGTTTCATACTTTGCGGAGTTTATATTGTAGTTAAAACTTTTTATAGTACGGTTGCGTGTAAGATGTTGGTTTCTCTATACGTAAATGAATATTGGATCTATTCAGTGGGATGAAAAACGTCCAATCATTTTAGAAATCCATTGAACAAAGAATTTAATCTGCTAATATAGGGTGCCTTGACGTAAAACATATTAATAATTACCAAGACAGTAGAAATATTATGCCCTAAAAAAATGTTAATATTTTTTTTCTTTTAATAACAGCTCCCGCACTAGGAGCAACTTCTGTGTCGCGAGGGTATTCAGAAACATACATGTCAAATGTATGTTTGTGAATACCCTCGCGACGCATTATTACCCAGAGTCAGAAAAAAATATTTGTGGATTTAAAAAGGAGTTGGTAAACGCTGCTCCACAAGATTATATTTGCATATTGATGTAAGACACTAAATAACTACAACTAATTGCTGGCCGCCATCACACGTCCTTTTCAACGTTTTTATAATTAGGTATTATAAATAAACCTTAACATTGGATTGCCAAGTTTGCCTTAGAATAATAATAGCAGCCCTGTATCTAATACATGTTCCACTGCGGGGCTCAGGCCGCTTCTCATGATGAGAAGGGTTATGCCTAAGTCCACCACGCTGGCTAAATGCGGGTTAGTAGACTTCACACCACACATGGCATGCAGGTTTCCACACGATGATTTATTCACCGCTAGCGAGCGATAATTTATATCATAAATAAATACATATCTTCGAAAAGACGAATCTTAACGATTTATTGACAGAGGTCTCTCCGTGGGTCCTTTCACTGGGTACCACGGCACAGACCTCTGTCAATAAATCGCTAAGATACATTGGCAGCGATAGCCGAGTGGGAGACCGTAGGACTGCGAAGGTCTACGGTCCTACGGTCTTCCACTCGGCTTTCGCTGTCTAAGATTAGTAACACAATATTTTACCGTCGTATCTAAGGTTGCTTCAGAATTTAATTTATTCTTAAAACCATTTCTTCACGAAAGAGAGCCCCATAACATAATCTAGCGGAACATCCCATAACTCATTCTCACCTGGATGAGCACATCTTAGAAACGGTTCAGATGAAAATCTTTACTGCATTAATAATCTTACGCTTCCTTGATCCAATAATAGTCAGGAGTGATTTATTTGTCATCTTATATTATTTTTAAAAAATCCATGTCAAATTTTATTATTGTCTTAATTTTGAGTAAATTTTCTATCCTTATTAAAGTTTTAGTAATTATATTAGTTTGAGTTAGGTACTATTAATTTAAGGCTAAAACCTTAAATTGTATTCAACTAGCTACAATTATTTACGTTTGTCAGTGATGGAAATAAATAACTCAGTCAAGATTATATTTTTTAAACGCATTTCATTCATTTTACATGGTTGGTTCTTGTCGGGAACCATCTTTTAAGTACTAATTAAGCTTCTGATTGGAGTCGTACCATCTTTATTTGTATAGTCAATCCAAACCAATGCATGATTTTGACTAGAAGAGAGGAAAGAGAAAAATAAGCCCTGGTTTTTACCAAAGTGGCAATGAGATGTATAAATAACGAATGAGGTTTCGTTACTGAAGTAAAGCAAAGAGGAGATAGAAAAAAAAAACTTAAAGGTTCATTCAAACTTTTTTTTCCGCTTTGGTGACAACCGGCCTTAAAAGCTCAAGATATAATTTAACTAGGTTTAATTCCTTAAAATACATTGCGTTTTGAATTCCTTAACTTATAAAATATTGAATAACCAGCTAGCTACCATTTCACAGCCACGCAAACAAACTAAGCTGTCTCGATTGTGAGCAGTTCACGGGCCAGCAAGCGGCTTATTTTTGTTGTTTGCTTGTTTTAGCTTATTTCTGTTCAACTTGACGGCCGACGCTTCTACGAATAATTTATTAATGAACACTTAATTTTGCTGTTTCGTTACTTCGAGTAGTTTGATTTAATCGTTTTAGTTGCTTTGGCTCGAAATTTGCTTCGAATGTTGCCCTGTAAAAGTAACTTTTTTTTGTATACTGTAAGTTTTTATGTTTTTGGATATTTTTTTATCAAAACACCTCGAGTCTGAAAGTAAGTTTTATAGTAACAATTTTTTTTATAGACTGTCAAAAAGCATAGAAAAAAAATATTTTGAATAACCACATCCACAGTCCTGGGAACTGTGGTTATGGACAAAATCTGGTCATCTCCTAAAATTGATTTTTTTCGTAAATTTTAAGCTTTTAACCTGTAAAATTGTTCGATCAACGCCACAAAACCTTATAAAACCACTGCCTTAAACACTCATTGAAAGTTTGCCACGAAAAGTTGATAAAATAATCCTTGAAATTACTTGCAGACCACTGACAATTTCAGCCGAAAGCCGAGAATTTTTCATAACAAAACTCGTGCGATGTAAAGTTGTGGAGAAAAGGGTGTGTTCGTAAATTTTTAGGGGCCTGTCGGCGGCCAGAAGTGTGTACTAGGTTTTGTTTATTGTTTTTAATATTGGTTTCCGAACTTGTATTGAAATGTAAGCTGGTTATTGTTCGTTTGAAAAGGGGAGCCCATTCGAGTTGGCATTTAGTAGGCGTGGTATCGTTTGGACGGAAAATTAAAGCCACATGCCCATGCATGCATGTACAAATGGACTACGAGTGGCGCTTGGTAACTATTTCGTCACTGTGTTGGTGTAATTATGAAATGAAATAGACAGTTATTTGTGTAGCTTAACAAGTCCCAAAAGCTAACAATAATCATTTGTCTGCACGGGTCGTGGAGTAGTTTATGCGGTTTACGCGGGTTCGATCCCCACATGGGACAAATCTTTGTTAGGCTCGCTAAGATTTGTGAGACAGGGTGCGCTTGTGTGAATGAATGTGTGTATTTGGCTTATCTTTGGGACGATTGGAAAGTGTAATTGCTGCTGGCGTTCTATCTAATGTAAAAAACTATTATTATTATTATCATTGGTGTGTCACTGGGTAATATAGGCGTGATGTTGAGTAATTTTCTATTTGAAAATGTTACTTACGTTTCAGTGTTTAACATTTTCGAGGCAGTCCAAAATAAAAGTATTAAAATAGAACTTAAGATTTATAGCTTATTTACTGAACAACTAGGTATATCTAGTTTGTTGATTAGATTTCACTATTCTTTACTCGACTACGCCAGAAATCATGACCGTAACAATTCAAACAGCTTTACCATCTCTTCGAAATCCGTTATTTTATATGAATTCTTATATCACGTGACATATCACAAAATACAATCCTAAAAACATCCATCAATTTTTTTATCTATATAATTTTTAATTAACATATATTTTTGTTGGGCTTAAAAAAGCCTTCCATAAAAAATATAATATGACAGTATAAAATGACAAAAATATTCTCTTACAACACCTTTTTATATTCAATTGGCATATCATATTGTAGCATTTGGATATTGAAAATAATGTCACGATACGCTAATACTATGTTACTATATGCTAATATAATTATTCGAAACGTTTAACACTACACTTAATTGACAATGCAATTAGACAATAATTCAAATTGATTAATTAATTTTAGGCTGCCACTCACCCATGGGCTAGCAGATGAGGGGAGCAGATTACTGTGTTAATTATAATTGCCTTGCGTGTAACAAGGGAGTAATAGAGGCGACACATTGTTAGGGGACTTGGGAATCGTTCATAATATATATTTTATCTCGAATTTGTCAAACTATTATATACAAGGAGTTGCCACGAATTGCCAAGATCGATTTGGAAGTCACTTAATAGGCTCCAAACTCAAGTCGGTCGAAGCAAACAGAACCTGGTAAGGTGGGGTTTTCTTGACGAATCGGACCTATATTGCGAGTGTAGTGCTGTACAGACCATGGCCCACCTCATGGCCTGTCCCACTTGCTCCACCACCTGCACAAAGGAGGCGCTCATGAATGCCGATGAAAGCGCTATCCGCGTGGCTACGCACTGGGCTCATAGAATATGACTGCGGCCATCGACACGAAGAAGAAGAAGAAGACAAGGAGTTTCTGGCTATGTGAAAGGCACGCGGGCCGATTGATCTACATTGGTAACCCCGATTGACCGTTGGATGGGTGATCATCTTACGATAACGAGATTTCCTCCGTGCTTCGGTAAGCATGTTACGCGTCCGTCCCGGATGCCATTTAAAGATGTATGGCAGTCGTTACGACCAGTCAGATGCCAGAAAGTCTGACAACTTTACTTTTCTAACAACACACGGGTCACCTCATTCATAGGCATGCTAGATAACTTTATTGAGAATGCAATTGGACAATAATTCAAATTGCCTAATTAATTTTGGGCTGCCACTCACCCATTGGCCATTTATCATTATTTTGTTTCAGATACATTGCACTTACTGGTAACAACCACAAAAAGTTAATAATGTCTATTGTAAACATTTGCACTAATTTTGTGTTTTGTATAATGTTCACTGTTCACATGGGCTTGCAACAAAAAGCTAACAAAGAAAACGATTATTACACTTGAATAGAGCATATATATAGTGTTTCTGCAGTTATTTCTTACTTTGGTGATTGTAGGCTTAAAATGTCTCACCAATCTTAGCTTTCTACTAAAAATTAAAACACATAAGGTTATAATCATAAAAATAAGAAGTAACAAAATCCTGAACGCATATTAATATTATCTGCCTCCACACCCCTATAATATCTATTCAACAGATGCCGATGGTAGGTTGATATGTTCATTTCAGTCCATTGCTAACTGACTTGATTTGACTGATCATATCAGCGGCATGCAGTGTATGCTTATAATATTGTTAAGTCCGTGAATGAGTTAGAGCGATATTATACTACACGGTATTGGAGGCCTGTGCGTAGTCAGGAAGGGAGGGGTTACTCCACGAACTCTATTACATCACCCTAAAGAGCTAAGGTTCTTGAATATTGGCGTGATCTTATGTAATACATAAATAAAGTAGACAGTAAATACATAAATGTTATTTAAATAGTATTGTGGAAGTAGAGTGTAAAGTATTGTAGGTACGAACACATCGAGTAATTTAACATATTCTCTGCAAAATGAAAGTATTAAATAATATAAAAGCAAATAATTAAGTTTTGTTTAGTTAATGGAGTATTTTGTTTTTATGATTCGAATATTGATTAATTGTTTGAAAAGATATTGTTACATTTTGAAAATAATACACTCGGGATGGGATTATTTTTATGAATAAAATAACTAAATTGGATGGTTTTTATTTTATTTGTTCTTCTGAATGCTATACATTTATTTATTTATTTAACACTTTATTGTACACAAAAGATTACAGAAAAAATAAACATATTACAGTAAGAGTATACAAAAGGCGAGCTTAACTCAGTGCTTGAGTTCTCTTCCAGCAAAGCTAGAGCAATAGAGGAGACGATGATTCCATAGAGGGCAAGATAAGTGTACAACTTACCTTTTTTATTTATGTATTCAATGGTAAGTTACATTTACAAAGTTTGATGGCTTTTTTCGCTAAACACAGTGGTTTATAGGCGAGATGCGCTCTTTTTAGTAAGTTACTGAATATTCCTGTAAAGATTTTAGCTATTATTTTATTTTTATTAATTAACCACAATATATTAGATACTGAAAGCAATTTTGTTGTATTTCAAACTTGAAAAACTGCATCTATTTATTGACTACTAAAAAAAAAAAATTACTGATTTCCATAAATGAAACATCACGTCTTATATACATTTTTTATGTGGAACATAATATTATTACAAAGCTTTTATATTTCAATTAAGACGCCCATGACTGACTACGATTTACAAAAAACTGCGTCGAGTAAAGCCACAAAATTTACGGCTACATCAATCCGGGTTTTTTAAAAGGTCGTAAACGAAAAAATACTAATAAAACTCTGTATATGAACTCTTAAAAAAACTGACTTTTTATACACAGCCTGATTTTGAATTAATTTCTCTAACAAAAAAATATAGTGAATACACATGAAATAAGGTTCGGCGAATTGAATAACTGCATTTAATTTTCATTTAGTTTTTTCAATTACTATATTAATTGAATGGAAATGAGGTTTAAGTGTAAATACGGGTGCAAATATTAATATATTTTAAAAGTTTGTATGGTCAATTGGTATTTTTTAGTTATAAAAACCGGCCAAGTGCGTGTCGGGCCACGCGCAGTAGGCTTCCGTAGCTAGTCGTAACAACATATTTCGACTTAAAAGGGATTTACTATCTGTATTAAACAAGTAACATCTTCATACAAGTCATTACTTTCAAAGGTTTTTGTAATTTGCACGAATTATTCTAAGTAAATGCATTTTACACTTTGGACCCCAATTACTCTAGAACTAATTAAGTTAAAGTAACCAGATAAATAGCGTCCTTCAGATAGGAAATGTTTGTAGTACACGAAACCAGCTAGCACGTATGACGAGATGTATGAATGTTAAGGAAGCGAAAGAAGTATGTAAGGAGCGAAGCACATGGCGTTCCATCGTCTCTGCCTACCCCCGTGGGATAAAGGCGTGATTTTATATATGTATTATGTATGTTTATTTATGTTTCAAGAATTTTGAACGAAATATTCTGAGTAACTGCATCTGACATTTCGGACCCCTATTCCTCTTGAACTAATGAAGTGAACTTATCCGCTATAGTTTTCCTTTAAAGTTCATTACATGTACTACCGACACAATTTTTTTCAGATTTTAGGATCCAGTAGTTTAGCTTTTAGAGGGGGGGGGACGCCCTACTCGAACAAAAATTTGCTCTTTAAAGTTAATTATCTCGCAAACGGATCCCTAAATCAAAAAACTGTCTTAGCAACCCCTGAACGTTTTTAAAAGTCCTATCTAACAATACCCCACACTATGGGGTAGGCGACAAAAAAAAAACATCCCTACTTTACATGTAGGGGAGCTACCTGAAAAAAAAATATTTTTCCAAATTTTACTCTACGACTTTCTTTGTTTAGTTAACATACATGTTTATGCAAAATTTCAGTTTTCTAGCACCAACGGTTTCGTCGCTATGCCGTGGACAGACAGACGGACATGGCGAAACTATAAGGGTTCCTTGTAGGTACTACGGAACCCTAAAAATGAAAAGATGAATGATATAAACAAATAAGACCCGCTTAGATTTTCACGAATAACAAAAACGTCACTATGTAATTATCTTGAAGAAACTAATAAATAGCTATAATTGATTAAGTTTAGACGTTAAAAGCAGCATTGTAAACGTATTTACATACTTGAATATCAGCACAAAAACAGAAATATCTTAAAACTATCTTCCTTATTTCTACCCTTTATAACTAAAACGTCGGAATTTCCTTACTAACATCAAGATATTCTTACAATTTCATTTCAGTAACTTTCGTACGTATAACTTCAGGAAAAACGGAAAACCCCGTCCATAGGAGAGTCCAGTAAATTAGCTATATTCAAAGCCTGGGAACATTTCAATTTGTACGCAGAGTTTGTCAGTAAAAAATAGAAAAGGCTGACCGTTGGGTGCGGGAAGTAAAGGATTCTGGCGGCCATGTTATAAAATATAAAGGTCTATATAATTTGGTGGTGTTGTAATTTTGGTTGGGTTATCCGGCGGATTAGTGTTGGGTTTACTTGTGAGGAAACTTTGCCTGTATATACAGTTTGGTTGGTTATGGGGTTCGGGTTATTTTGACCCGTTCTAGCTAAGCTTAAGCCTGATTAAACTGGAGCAACGTCTAAATCATGCTACTTTACTGAAGGCCTCGTAATTGGGGCTAGCTTTATTTATTTATTTATTGGTACATCAACAATATACATATGGAAATCTTGCTGTAACATGCTTTATGAAATTAAATTCTTATATTATATATATTACATACATACACATCGTTGTCTATATTTTAAAGGACGGATAGTTAGTGACTTAAAACTAGAACCACATACTTAACTAAGTTGAGCCAAAATTATAATACTACAATATTTAAATTTACTACAATCTAATCTAAACTAAACCATTAAATAAATGTATATATTAATATATTAATTTTCATAGTTATTTAAACATAATTATATTATATTAAGATGTGTAACATATAAATTACTTTGATGATTAGCAACACACAAGCCAGAAAGAGACGCCTTGCCCTAAGGGCTGAAGTTACTAAGAAACATTAGCACATTATTACTCTATTAATGCCTAAATTATTACTGTTAGTAACATACCTAAAATAATTTTAGATAAAGATCAAAATCTTAAACGAGTTTCAAAGCATTCAATTAACTTAGTAAGAGAATACCTAGCGATGTAATCATTTAGGCTTTTCTTGTCACCTTCTAAAGACTAGATTTTAAATTACCTTTGTGAAGTAAGAATTAATAACACGAGAAAGAGATCATTGTGAGGCCTTTTTAGGTATAAAAAAGTTATAAAATGAATTTTAGAATCGTAATTGTTTTGAACTGCTAAAATTCTGTTTTTTTTTTTATAATCATCCACTACAGTATATAAAAATATATACCTAAGCTTCTTATTTTTGCATACACTCTAACTAAATCTGAAATTTATTCAAAGAAGTCTATACAAAATCTCCAAAAAGCAAAAGTACTATTGGCTACTACGCCTCTCATAACAAACACAATCAATATAATACTTATATTATACAACCAATTCCGAAGCAAAAAGTGTTCAACCAAAACACCTGACCGTGTTTTTAACTTGGAAAACTTTTTATACTATTTTTCCTCCCTCATTGGTAGTATGTACTTTGAATATTGAGGAGTTTCGCAACGGACATTGTTTGTAGATAAAATGTTAAAGCAATGTGTTTACGGCAAGAAAACTTCATTAAAACTGTCAGTTATACAGCTTTTGTTTTTTTTAGATTGTAACATTTTGTAATACAGTGTCTTAGCAGAAATTAACGCCGAAAAGAATCAATGAAATTGATTTTTTGGTCAAATTATTCGCGTTATAAATACCTTTCTGCTTTTAGAAGTCGGTAAAAATGTTTGGTACGGTATCTACTTAATTGTACATATTGATAAAACTTTTCTTCTTACATCATATTTTTTGAATTTACTTAACATAACATAAAAAATAAAAAAAATAAAGTAACATTATGCCTGTATTACCCAGAAAAGTGTAGGAGATCTATACAACACCCACACTTGACCTGGTACGTTTAAGTTTCATGTGATTGGGCCGAGCCTATTGCAATTCACCAGGCAAAATTCAACTCCGTGGTACTACTAAGAATTGCCTGACTGAAATCCCAAAAAAAACATTTGTCCGACCCGGGAAACGTACCAGAGACCTTTCAGTGAGCAATATGCAAATTATACCGCTGCCAGTAGTGAGGCACTTTTTGTATTTGTAAATAAATAAATAGAAAAAGTGAGACTTCTGCGTTATTATGTCTAACAACCTGAAGAAGAGGGCATACAAATCGATGTTCGTCGTTTCAACATGCAAATATCTCCAACAAAAGCTCATAGGCATTGTGTGTATGATAATAGTACCATTATTGTACAGAACTCACGAATGTATGCGATTACCCACAAATAGTGCGGCAATACAAATTATTCAGAGGCTATGTGAGGTGAAGAGCTTGTTTATTAACTTATTTTGAATGAAAAAAGGATGAAAATATATTTATAGATAGGTTTGAAATATTAGGACCCGTTATTTCGAAAAGTTTTTCGTAAAATATGGTGGAATATGAATATTAAAAACAAATATTATTTCTAGAAATAAAATATTACATTTTATTGACTGTAACGATAATAATGAGAAGATATTAATTTGAAAATCTTGCTACTACAAAAATCATAATTGAAATGTCAATGTGTTCATTAATTTGCCAGTTTCATGAAATTGCCGACTCAAATATAATTAAATATAAAATAAATACAACATTTAATAATCAAATTAAGCTTTTGCCTTAATAATTCCAATCAGAATATTGCAAATTAATAAAACCTGCCATGTCATTGTACGTACCTCTTTCATTAAAATGTTATTTAAATGCAGTAAATAAAAATGCAAATTGTCTTACAAAAGAACAATAAAAAAGAAAGTTACAACACCAATTTTAATTAAAGAGAAAAACATCCCTTTTTCTGCTAAAAGACGTTTCTTATTTCGTTTTCTAATAAAGAAAGAGAGAAATCATAAAGGTGATAAAAAGGGTTGTGACTGCATATTTTACGGAATATTAAGCTGCATTTAAACGTTTTCTTTTAGAAAAAATATGGACTGGTTCCCTGAAAATTGCACTTCTGCAATCTTTATATTTTACTTTTCTACGACTTTAATTAGTAGTATCATCAGAAGAATCAATATTTTTTTTCTTTAAATGAATAATTTAAAGATTAACTCCCAATTTTACAGTTATTAGAACAATTTAATTGGCAGGATAAGCATGTAACACTTAATGTGACACTAAACTTGTGTTCTTTTTTCAAGTGTTTTTTTTCACTTTTTTATTTGGTCAGGTTAAATTCAAATTCAAATTCAAATTCAAAATATTTTTATTTCATAGAATACAATTGATTACTTGAAAACGTCAAAATAATAATAAATAACATAACATAACATAATAATTTAAATTGGATTAAAATAATACAGAATAATGTCATAAAGCATAAAATAACAATGAGTGAGCAATAAATGTCACTGCCAGGCAGTCTTGTCCTCCATAAAGTCTTTTACACTGTAGTAGGCCTTACTATACAATTTAGTTTTAATAAATGTTTTAAATTTATGCAATGATAGATCAATTACATTATTTGGCAGTGTATTATACATTTTTGTACATTGACCTGCAAAAGATTTGCTAATTTTTTGGAGCCTAAATTTGGGAATTTCTAACTTATTTTTATTTCTTAAATTTAAATTGTGACGGTCGCTATTTTTCCTAAATTTCACAATGTTTTTGTGGGTATACATGAGACTTTCAAAAATGTATTGTGAGTATACAGTCATTATATTAATATTTTTAAACTTATCCCTTAAGGACTCTCGGGATCCCATACTATAAATGGCACGGACAGCCCGTTTCTGCAGCACAAAAATGCATTCTATATCGGCAGCATTTCCCCACAGTAATAAGCCATATGTCATAATACTGTGGAAATAGCTGAAGTAAACCAGACGCGCTGTTTTAATATCCGTCAGTTGGCGGATCTTTTTTACGGCATATGCTGCAGAACTGAGTTTTCCGGATAACCTCTCGATATGAGGGCCCCATTGTAACTTAGAGTCTAGGGTTATGCCTAGAAATATAGTTTTATTGACCAGTTCTATCTCTTTGTCCCTGACCCTGACTCTGGTTTTAACTAATTTAACATTAGGCAGAGTAAATCGCACACATTTAGTTTTGCTTTCGTTTAACAAAAGATTATTTACACTAAACCAGTGTACTATTCTAGAAAGCGCTCTGTTTACGTCATCCAGTTCACACTGGCCTCGTCTAACCTTAAATATCAATGATGTATCATCAGCAAACAGAACTACCTCATGATTGTCTTTTATAAAATATGGGAGGTCGTTTATGTAGACAAGAAATAGAAATGGTCCCAATATTGAACCTTGTGGTACCCCCTATTGTTACGATAGAGCCGGATGATTGTTTGTTGTTTATTACCACTCTTTGGATCCTATCACTCAAATAAGAGGCAGTAAAATCCAGAGCGGTACCCTGGACTCCCTAAAATGATTTTGCAATTGGTCTAAAATATTTTTTTCAAAGACTTTACTAAAAGTTATCTTTTATGGGTTGGACAAGATCTATCCGGAAACACAAAACTGGCCTTAAATATTGATTTCTGGCAGGTAGATGATAAAAAAACAAAAACCAGTACTTAGTTAGATACATAAAAAAAAATCCAACATTATGTATTCCTAACTATGACTCAATTACCAAAACCGCTCTTATAAAGATCAAATTGACGCACCATATAGCATCACACCCTGTGACGTCACCAAACACATAGTGTGACAATGGTTGTGACGTCATTATCCATAAGACACGCGATAAACGTCAACAGCTGCCGCGTGACATTAATCATTAACAGTTTGTTTATTAGTACTGTTACTGTCAAAATTAATGATCTGATTTCTCAGTGCCTGGGGTAAGGATTTCATTTTCGAAAAGCTATGATTAATTGAAATGTTAAAGAGTTTTATTGTTGATTAATTAATTGAGAAATAAATTAAATTATGATTTTTATATAAGTTAGAACGCCAGAAACAATTAAACTATCCAATGGTCCCAATGACAAGGCCAAATACACACATTCACTCACTCAAGCACACCCAGTATCGGGACAAATATTTGCGAATTACACAAAGATTTGTCCCATGTGAGGATCGAACCCACAACACCAGTGCAGTCGAGAGCGACGAGGTG
Organism: Hypena proboscidalis; assembly: GCA_905147285.1. Classification (NCBI taxonomy): domain Eukaryota; kingdom Metazoa; phylum Arthropoda; class Insecta; order Lepidoptera; family Erebidae; genus Hypena; species Hypena proboscidalis. Next base: position 3,883,574 of record LR990129.1, on the reverse strand, counting down.
ACTGCTTAAACCACTACACCACACGTGCAGACAACACGACAATAAGAAGAAAAAGGAGCTCATGGCTATCTCGAAGTCACTCGGACCGATCGATCTTGCAGGTTAAGCAATGCTTCCCGCGGTTGGCTGTGGATAAGTGACCATCTTTAACATAACAAGTTTTTTTTTTTATTATTTTAAAACTTAATGTACAATATCGCACATAGGCGGACTTAATGCCATAGGCATTCTCTACCAGTCAACCTTGGGTGATGCTGAGAGTAGGGTAGTAGGTGCAAAATTTGAAGTTTTAATTATGAGAAGAGCAGAATAATAAAATAATTATGAATATACATAGGTACTTAACACATACCTATATACGGGGTGGATGCGACATAGCGACATTTATTGAAACCACAGCTTCTATACATGCTAAGTATCAATTTCCACCGGATAAAAATTCTCTGGCGAAAAAAAAAAATCACGTTCTCCGAACAATTTGAACATTGCGATCGTGCAATTTGTTCGGAAGACGTGGATTTTTTTTTTCGCCAGAGAATTTTTTATCCGGTGGAAATGCATACTGGCCATGTATAGAAGCTGTGGTTTCAATAAATGTCGCTATGTCGCATCCACCCTGTATATGATTACACAAATAACCAAATATACAATACATATATGAAAATATAAATGATACATAAACATCAACATATTGAAGATTTCCTCCGTGCCTCGGAAAGCACGTTAAGCCGTCGATCATGGTTGCCATTGAACATCTATGGCAGTCGTTACGGTTAGTCAGAGGCTAGAAAGTCTGACAACTAGTCAAACAAAGAGTATCCTATTGTTGGCGCCACTCACGCCATTCAGATTGCCTGTGTCAACGCTCCCCTAAACGTAATAGGCCAAAAGGCCAGTACCTATACTTTGTCCATTCCTTTATTTTGTTTTTGACAGATCACGCCTATGAATTACCGTTTTTTTTTGTCAGATTAATGTACTACAATAATAATGTACTTTATTGACAAGCGACACTTTTTAGGGAAGTTCACTGTTTGTAACAAACAACCACAGACTATAAATCAAATCGTGAAATGAAATAAATCGATCATTATGAAAAATAATAATTTGACTTTTTTTGTGTATTGTCTGTATTTTTTATAAAGAAAGAATATAATAGATAATAGTATCAAGATTCCATGAATAATTATTTGCAAGAAATTAAGTCGAAATCTTGGAATGACATATCAAAATGTAAACAAAGGTAACTAGGAAACCGTCATAGACTAAGTATGTGACATTATTATTATATTATTATTTTGTATATTTATTTCATCTAATAAAAACTACTAATAAACGAATAATTAATAATGAACTAAAACCATTTCGATGTAGGTAATTAATCGATTCAAAGTTCTTCTTAGACAACATCGATTATGATTTCAAATCGAATCAGTAACGTGTGAAGGCATCCCTAAATGTAATCTGTCAAAAAGAAAATAAAGGAATGGACAGAGTATAAGTCACTTTGACAGATGCTTGATAACTGTCAAACAGTTGTCAATTTCTCATTATATAAAGCTTGCGATTTTCAATCAAAACCTTTTTTTCTCTTCCTTTTCAATACCACCTTCTGCTCTAAAGGTCGAGCTCACGAAAACATAGCATTACGTAAAATAAATTAAGTTTGTAATAAACGTGTTAGTTACAAACATCCTTCTTTTTATTTATGTCGAAGTGCTCGACACCTATTACCAAACATTGCTTTTACACAATAGACGAATTTATGTTATTCGATTCCAATAGTAAATAATGTAATAGAGTGGAACTATTTGTTATGCAATGCAGTATTATTAAACATGATTACAATGTGTATAAGAAAATAAGAATTTGGTATTAAATAGGTACCTATGATAAATAATAATAACATGTAAATAGACAAGCATAACAGTTATACTTGTCTACAATTACTGTTAATATTTAACCAACAATGGTAGATTATTATTTTATATTTTTAAGTATACATATTTTATTTTTTCTTAATTAAGTTAGTGTTTTAATATAACTGTAATATAATGTTAGGACATAAATATAACATTATATATTTTGCGTACCGATTATCCGGTGAAACATGTTGTGTCGTCATATTAAATTGTACCATCTTTTTGTTATCATGTTTTAGCAAATAAACGTTTCTATTTCTATTTCTCGTACTGGGTTGTGGAGGTCTAATGGCATTTTCCCTACGCCATAGTATGGGGTTGCAAAGAGAAAAATCGCCACACAATCCATAAATTTAGTGTAAAATTATGTGTTGCGTAAACTTTAAAAGATACATATTTTTTTTTACAAATTATTGAAACAGGTCTTAAACGAGTAAATATAAGGTAATATAAGATACAAATACCTTTTGCTCTATACCAGTCAACTCGATAGGTGCAACTCGATCGAAACTATAGAGCAATGAAATATTTTTACCATAATATCGCTACTGCCGCACTGACTAACTAAACGGATTAACTCGTTGTTTCGTTGGGCACTGTTTTGCGGATTTGCTCCTCACTGACAATATATAACGTGATTAAGACTTATGTCAATAATTAGTAATAATGTGTACAAATCGCGAAAGTTTCAAATCATATTATATATATTTTTGTTTTTCTTTCTTATAAATCTATTACTCACCAACTACATGTATGTACGCGGACCGCACTTGCGTGTGGAAGGAAGGTGCGTCAGCTGACACCTCACAGCGGTACCTGCCCGCGAGCGCGCGCGTCGCTTCTCGTAGGACAACTTGTTGGGATGTTGATCTTGATACCTGGAAAAGGAAAAAAAACATTGAAAAAATTAATCCCTATTTCCCTTGGTCACGGCAACACGCGTGGACGGCTGAATCGATTTTGCTGATTCTTTTTGTGTAGTGTTTGTTATAGTCAGGAGAGGGTCCTTATAAAAAAAGTAAACATAAGGCAACTTGCGTGAGAATTATAAAATTTAAGAATATATAACCGCTATATTAAATTTGACAGAATGCGAGCTGCAAATATCGTTACAGTCTGTCGGGATAGCTTAGTTATTTATAAATATTATTTTGTTATATCAATATCAATCGATACTATCGATTGTTTATTCAATAGTCAGCAACATCAAAAGTATCGATATCACCGGTTGTGAATACAACAGTGAGCTTTAACACTATCACAGCGCAGCGTATTACTATCAACCAATACTATTAAACTATCTATGGGCAATAGTTGCCATGGTTATTGCTTACGCTATCGATTATATCGATCGGCAATATTACTCGAAAATCATATTTCATCACTCACATACGAATAATTACTCATTAGTCTCTTATTTTATATCTAGACTAGATTGTAATCTTTATGAAGTCTCTAATTGTTTAGACACATCATAAAAAAAAAAACAAAAAAACATACGAACTAAAACGATTGATCGTCAATCCAAACTGCACTTCTTTATTTTATTAATGATCGAAGATAAATGGTAACTAAAACTTAAACTTAAAGAAATAACATTTAAAGCCTCCTTTACGGGTAGATAGAATAAATAAAATCACTGGTTGATAATCATTTATTAGGTAAAACAGAGGTGCTTAACTAAAATGTTCTGCTATTAGTTTATGGGCCGATATTAAAATTATTCAATCATTATTATTTCAATTTTGCTTAAAACATTGCCTGAAATGTTTTTAGTCTTAAATCAACATTGACTGAAAATTCTTTTACTCATTTTTATGAAAAAAAAAGTTAAAAATTTCAAAATTTGGTTACCAAATGTTATTTGAGAGAAAAATGAGGTGATAACGTAAGTCTATTAACCTTTCGTCTTTTAGCGGGCATGTTATAGACTTATTCAATTACGTTGCCAACACTCTATTAGACCAAGAGCCTGCGGCTTCCACACCTCCATCCTTACAAAGCGATAATGAAAAGCTTAAAATCGCTTAGATAAGTAGACCTGGCGATATGGCGAAGCTGTCTGACAACTGTAAAAACAAATTTTACTACATTCAAAAAATAAATATGCAACTGTCGCAGGCAGCAAACGATTTCGTGAGGAATGAACTAGCATCTTTATGCCGCTGCCCCTGCAGAAGCCTTGGTTTGCTAATATTTGTTTCTAAAATCCATCTAAATCTTTATGGACTTGTAGAGGAACGGGGTGTGATGTTCCTCCAGCACAAAGGGAGGATTCTCCAACCAGGGTCGGTGATATTGCCTGGCGGACAGCTGTCCGCCAAGCAATACCATCGAGCCACAGCCGAGAGGACAGCTGTCCAACGGTAGCGTATTGGAATTGTATATTTGTACACTCGCTGTGAACACTTCGTTATCGCGATTCAGCGCTCTTTGACATATGTGACGTGAGTGTCACTGCTTGGCGTTGTCAATGTCATTCGTCGTTTATTATGTGCGGATATCGCCACAGACTCTTAAAATATGTATCAAAATGGCATCAATAGTCCAAAAAAATAGACGCTTAGACAAACTTTCAATTAAGATAAAATGATTAAGGTCTTGCTATCACAAGCTCTCGTACTAGCTAAATAAAAATATTCGCATATTTACCATTAACCAAACCACTTTATTATACAAATAATAAACATTTTTGCAGCGTATTCATTCGTAGAAGATTTTATTGGCTCACTCAAATAAAATCCATTTTTATGTTCGATTATATTTTCATAAGTGCATCCAGTGTTTACGTGTGCCGAGAGTACCTAGCCTTGTCCTCAATATTCTAGTATTGATAAAACTAGCTTGTTTACTTCTAAGCGAGGTCTGCGTCCCATGAAATAAAGCTTTTTTCTTGGATTTTTTTTCTTTATACATGGCCTTACTGACAGCCTTATCAAAATAATTTTGATTAAGAAGATATTTTAATAGGAGAATATACTTTGAAAATGCGTTCCTAAACTAAAACGAATTACCACAGCTGGTTTCTCAAGTGGAGTAGAAGACAGAATCAAGTACATCAAAACATTTGAAACTATCAATTAGATTTAGTTATAAGACTAGTTTAATTTAATATCCAATATGTATATTTTCTGTAAATAAAGCTTATTATTAGAATATAATAGCAGTCGAGCTATTATTTTTGGCAGCAGATAACAGTATAAATAACGAACGGTGATGCTTGTTCCATATCTATCAAATTCTTTAAAGACGACGAAATATGAAAAAAATATAACATCTTGCCTATATCGACGACCGGATGGCGGAGTGGGTAGTGTATCTGCCTGCGACGCCGAGGTCGTGGGTTCGATTCCCACTTAAGACAAATCTTTGTGTGCATGAACATGGGGGTTTGTCTTAGTCTGGGTGTTTCTATGTATAATATGTATGTATTTACAAAAGAAAAGAATAAATGTATTAGTATCAGTTATTCTAGTAGAGTATTCTAGTAGATGGCGTTCTGTGTGAGTTGTGAAATATTTATTTGTATTTATTTATATTCCCCTGAAGGGTGAGCCAGGAGTGAATAACACCCACAGGTTTAATGTGATACGGGGTGAGCCTATCGTTATCCATTGGGTACAAATCCAAAAATCCGAGACCGATCCCGACACGAGACCTTGTGATTAAAGGTTGCTTACGCTAAGCACTAGACCAACAAGACAGTTAAAAAAAATAGTAAAGCTATTAACGCAGATGCAGAAAATGTTATTTTAAGGTAGTGTACAATAAACGCTTGAATGGCCACAACACTCGACCAAGCTCTCTTGCTCTCCTCAAAGCGATGGGGCGTAATTAAAACGCTTTTTTTCCATTTCAATGTCCAGCAATATCCTGTGTCCCACTTCTCCTTATTGATCCGACATTGGAAAATAAAATTGCCAGCCACCCACTCTCCCTTGTTTACTGACCGAGCTCCAAGCTCATTTTAATTTCTCACGATATTTTCTCCGTTATTATCTTTGACGACGAGAAGAGTTGAATGCCCCATTGTCCATCGATGTCCCCTTTTTTCGCCTTCATCGAATAAAATTTTCCTTTGTATCGGAATCAGTGAGATTATCACGATTTCTGTCGCGTTTTATTTCGGCACAGTTCCGGCTAGGGTTGCCCAAGACCTTCGTTCTTCTATGGCCGATATTCGTACTAAACTCGAACACTTCATTTTTATAGCTCGATAAAATTTTACTACGCTAGTTCGGAATACTGATTTTTATTGGCAAATATTCTTATTGGAATAATTGTATGTAGCTATAGGATAATAGTATTATTTTTTTGAGAATATACCCAAAATTGATGTTTTTTAGACTGGCAACCTAATTTGGGATGTTTATTAGTAGAGCGTCGAGCCAGCTCGTGCTCACAAATAATGTAATAACTTGGGATGAAATTCACAAAAATAAACACATACACTGGATGAAATAGTGAGTAGACACGCCATGATAATAATAAACGAACCATGTTATTATAGTAAAATATAGTATTTTGGTAAGAATTTGAGAGAATTTCCTGGCTTCAGATCTTTAAAGTTTATTAAAACCTAATCATAATAGACGTAAAAAGAAACGTCCAGCTATGTCAACACCACCACCAGTAATTTTAATAAGATAGAGACCAGTTCACTCACATTTTTATAACATTAAAATAAGTTTTTGAGACTAAAATATAACGAGCAAAATTTTCATTTACAAAAAATACACATGATGAATCTTAAATTATACTAATCTAATTACTTTATAAGTCAGTTTCAAAATTTTATAATGAAATAAAAATGTTGTCTGCATCAAACACGAGGTCATATTTCCATAGTTTCAGCTCGTTATGGCCCGCGGCTATATTGGGTGAATCATGTTAGCCTTAAAAATTTAATAATGTGTTTTTGGGTCATTCGGGATTCTATAAAAAAACAAAGATATTGGTTTTACTTTATATTAGTAAACAAATTCATTTTAATTCATAAAATAAAGAAGGACTCCTGATTTAAAAAATAATTATACACTGTGGTATAATATATGGCATTAAGAGATATTTTTATTTGTAGTAAAATGTGGTAGGTACAACATTTATTGATGTTACACATAAAATTAGCGATCAACATTTTATTATTTTGGTCAAATAACATTGACATGCAAATAGTAAAGTCACAATAATTGTTATTATTAAGTTGATATATCATTAGTTAAAGTAAATATTATTAATTTATTCTTTTTATATCATACAATGATTCATATTATTTTCATTTTCATTTTTAATTAGGTTGATCATTATTTATTTTAAAATATGACAATCCATTTTATACAATACAATAATGATTATGCTATAATATAATCAATAATACATAATAATATGCATATTATCATTATTTTTATTAATACAATTAATAATTTTATGTAGTACCATTAAAATTACATTAAATTCATTGTTTTAACTATATATATTTTAGGTACTATTTATCATTACTATGTTTTATAAATTCCTCCACATATTCCTTATTCTTAAAACATAACAAGTGAAATTTAGCTGCTAGATAATTTCGTCTAAACCTTATAATAAATGCTTTTTTAATGTCACATCAGTTCCTTTTACAAATCCAAGCTATAAATATCAAGTTTTAAAACGTATCGTAAATTTTCTAAGTAAAGTGTATAAAATACAGCAAGAGTAGGTTAGGTTTTTATCAGTGTCATTTCCCATCGTATCATAGTGCCAGTGCAGTTTGGAAAGCAACTCATTCGCCAAGAGGTTGCCAAATCACCTATTATCGTGCAATGGCATCCGCATCCCTATATTTGGAAATGCATAGTGGTGATATAAAAATGTGGGAAAAGCGAAGTGAAATACGGAATATGCAAAGCTCTAGTTTGTTTAAGTGTGTGAAGTAATAAAGCTTATTGTACTGCTTAATTTTTGGACAAACTGAGTTTAATTTTTCCATGTTTAACTAGATTTTTTTTAAATAGGTGCGAAATACACTTATTTAAATTACTGGTTTCAGTAATCCTGTCAAAAAAATAAACTACTACTTCTGAATGCAATGAGGTTTTTTTTCTTATACTGAGAAAATATTAAAGATCTTAGTACTTTGAACCAATTATTAATGATGCTTAATCCATGCTCCCTCTGAATGCCCTAAGGACAGATACTACAAAGAATTTTTTATTTTTCAGTGTACATTTTTATCCCATTACTACACTAATCTAGACTAAAATTAATGCAGAGGAAAGATTATATGTTTATTTGTACCGAATAGGCTACGAAAGTACTGGAATGATCTTTGTGTGGAGATAGTTCAAGCCACAGAAAAAAGCAAGCTATTTTTAATACTTACAACACAGCGGAGCCGCGGGTGGTTAATAAGCTGGTTAAAAATAACTATACTCGTTTTTTTTTTATACTACGCCCACAGCGAACGAACGTGTAGTCCACCTGATGGTAAATGGAGTACAGCCATAGAAATCTTAATAACTAGTCAATAGAAATGCTATCGACTATCTTTTAACACTGGGACGCATGTCGCCGGTTTTCAAATACCACTTTTTGTATTCCTGCAAACAAAATTATTCTTTTTGGCGATGACATTAAGACGACAATTCCTCAACTCGCACTTGTGTTCGATTAGACAAATGCGCTTGTATTCCTGCAAACAAAATTATTCTTTTTGCGATGACATTAAGACGACAATTCCTCAACTCGCACTTGTGTTTGACTTGACAGATGCGCGGCGACAAGGTCACGCGTCTTTGACATTTCTATTGCCTTATTATTAAGATTTCTATGAGTACAGCCCATGGACATCAACAATCCACAAAAGCAGATGCGCCGCTGCAGCTCAGGACTACGATGTTATGCCTCATGTGCCAGTAATTTCAGGGCCTGATCTCACCATCAAACCGGAACACAGTAGTGGAAGCACTACTATTTGGCGGCAGGTTAAAGGTGAGAGGGTGGTGCTGCCGCCCTCGAGCTCATTCACAAGAGCTCTACCACCAGTAGTAGTACCTAGTAGTAGTAGTAGTACTTATAATTTTGTAAGTATACAATTTAAAGAAGACGTGAAGTCAGAAGGGTGTGGCAGAGGTGTACAACACCCACATTTCACCTGATATGTTTAAGTACCATGTGATAGGGCCTATCGCCATCCCACTCCGTGCTGCTATTGTGAATTTCCTGACAGAAAGTTCACAAATAACACTTTGCCTGACCCGGTAATCAAATCCGAGACCTCGCTAGACCACTAGACACAGTGCTATCTTTAGTATCTACTTTGATTTAGTAATTAAAAATTAACATATAATTGCAGAGGTGACAAAAACAATAGGTATCAGAATATTAGGTATATTGCTCTTGCCGTGAAAACAAGTTTGTTTTCGCAAATAAATACTTCAAGTATAACAAAGTTAAAAGTAAGGACCTATACTTCAAGCGTTTTAAAACTTCTGCGTTGTTCTTAGAGTAGGGTCTGGCGATAAAACGAGCTCAACAACTTTATACAATAGAAATACCACCTTATCTTTGAAAGGCTATGTTTTGAATTTGTTTGACAATAATGCAACGTGAAATGTTCTTTTTTTAAACTCGGTGTACGACTTAGGTCTGTATTTCTTTTTTTTGTGTAATTGGCTATTGTGAAATATTTGGATAGAGGAATTTTGTGAATAGGGAGTATTATTTTATTTTAAATCGCATTTATTAGCAAAAAATAAAAATACCACAGTAGAGAATACAAAAAAGTGAAAATAATGTTACAATTGGCCAAGAAAAGTGGATTTATTACGAAATTAGACAGATAAATCCGATATGTAATGTGACGTCACTTTTCACGCCGTGTAATGCCGTTTTGCTGAGAAGATACAGAAACGAAATATCGATATTTTTTATTATTATCTTTTTTCATTTCATAGTTATTCGAAAAATAGTTTTATCAACCTGTGTGTAAGTATAAAAGTTCCTACGCAAGATTGCATAAAAAAAATACTGTACTGTACAAATACACTACACGTTCTCGAAATGCTTGCTTATATTATCGCAATACAACGCGGTAATGCTGCCAGCATTTTGGGAACGAGGTCTTCTGACAGTGACTTATTAAATTTAGATTAAGTTATTAGACTAATTTAATTTAAGACCCTATATGTATATTTTTGTTAAAATAAATGTATAAATGTATAGATAAAAAAAAACTACACTATTACTATGTTATCTATATTGCATGGCCTTAGGCTTAATTAAATGGTTGACCTTTTTACTCTGTAACATCAATGTTTTACCCATATATATGCAATAAAACAACCTGCGTCAACACCCTCGCGCAATCACATCTTCCAAATACAACGGACTGCGCCAGCACTGCTGCTGCCTCTGCAGAAACCCTCAAGCGGCGCAAATATAGATAGTAATCCTGTTGAAGATTACATATTTGAGCCGTTTGGAGTCAAGACGTTAGGGTCATAGGACCCGAGTGCCAATTCTCTTTTCAAAGAGATATCAAAACGACTGATCGGCACTTCACGTGACCAGAAGGCTGGTTTTTACTTGGCTCAAAGGTTGAGCATTGCAATCCAACGCGGCAATACCGCCAGCCTTCTGGGCACGTCACCCGCATTTGACATTGATGCGGAAGTATTTTTTGACGAATAACCTTTTAAAAAATTTACTTCTATTTCTCTTTTAGCTGTACATAGTTAGGTATGCTTTGTTTTGTATTATTTAATATTTAAGATTGTAAATAATTTATAATTAAATTATTTTTTTTTAAATAAATTATTGGGAGTTTTAAACACTTACTGACCAATCTGTCATTGACCGTATCATCAAAGTAAACACATCAATGGGTATAAATAAAAACAGTCCATTGGTTCGTCACTAACTTCTAAGGACTTCACAGAGAGTTACATTTCAATAAGCAGACTTGCCCTTCTACCTTTTTGACCCTAACGTGTACGAATATAAATATTTCAGATGTCTCCACTATTATGTATGTGTAAAAGTAATTTGGTATTTTTTTAGCTTTTAGTCATTTATTTTTAGGTTAGTAGAAATTTTGTTTATTTTTTTTATTTTTTATTTTTAAATAATTAATTTAGTATTGTATGTAACCTAGTATATTCAGATATAATTTTGTTGATGTGTCCATCGACAAAAGCAGTGATGTTTTTTGTTGCCGTCTTTTAAAATGTCGTTTTACGTATTATATTAGCTTCCGCAAGCATTTTTCACCGCGATAAAATATAGCCTAGTGAAAGATTTTTTTAAATTGGTTGAGACTGCCTCGATGGTTTAGTGGTTAGCGTATGCGCCTCTCACCGCGAGGTCTTGGGTTCAATTCCCGGGTCGGGCAAAGTATTATTTGTAAAATTTCCGTTAGGAAATTCACAATAGCAGCATGGAGTTGGAATTGTGCCCTGTGGATGGCGATAGGCTCACCCCCTATCCCATGAGATATTAACATTGCATGTGAAATGTGGGTTTTATACACTTCTGCCTTACCCTTCTGGATAAGATAGCCGTGATGTTATATAATGTTATGTTATGGTCGGTAGTCGGTAGTAAGTAGACAAAAAGTGTATTATTAATTCAATAGGATTTCATTTAATTTTCAATCGATACAGCCATTGAGTATCCCATACTATTGTTTTTATTTATGTACACAAAATGTAATAATTTAGAATATTTTAAAATCAGAGCAAACAAAGTGAAAGAGAAAATTCTTTTATACAACTTTAACCGTCTAGCACGTGCTAGACGTCGCGCGGAGGCGACGACACGCGAACAATAGCCCAGTTGATGAATCTACGTACTAGATTCGAAACTAGTCGGCATATCCCGGCTAAAGTAACGTGAGTAACCCGTTTTCTCAATAATAATGTCTTCACCTCGCGTCAGTTTTAATAATATCATATTTACTTTTGTACAAGAGCGAATGCACTTAAGGTTTTAGTTCTTTTACTGGAGTAGGGTACCCTATTAAAGCTCTAGGATCGAACTCAAAGAATTCTTCTAGAATAAGCAATAAGTAGCACTCCTAAAGCAATCACTAGTAAAATCAGTAATGGTAATCGTGTTGTAGATAACGTCAGTGTTCAAAGAGGGTATGCCAAACTATTCGTATAAGACTGGCTTTGGCGCATATCTCAGCATGCGTGGTTAAGTTATTCAAAAGTAAGATATAATTATATTGAATATTAGACATCAATAAGTAAAATTATGATATCTTATTGACATTACAATCTGGCCTATCACTACACTTGCAAATGTGTGCAAAATTTTATTAAAAACCACTCTGTAGTTTCTGCATGAAAGAGTGATTTAAAAAACATAAACACACATCTTAACAAACTTTTAACTACAATGCTTTGTTAGTGATTTATAATACCTAAGATAAAAAAGTTTAAGTTTAATAAAAATGTATTATTTAAGAGATTAAAAGATTATTTATTTTGATCTAACATGTGTAGGTTTATGGTGTAACATAATGGTTTTATGTCTCAACATGCTCTGTCCTTAGTAAAGGACAAACAAAACTACAAATTCATAAACAATTAAATAATATTTTATCATGCCTTAATTAAAATATTCATTAAGATCCAATATAAAAATATAATCCTATATAAATCATTGGATTTATCATATAACAAAGTATACTACCACTAGGATTGACAGTAATCCCATTGTACTACCAACTACAATGCCGTCAGTATGCAAAGACCATAAGTGTTTCTCGGAATTATATCCCTTCAACTTGGATGTAGAGTAACGTTCAGTATTCCCAGCCTTATGCATAATTAGGGCGCATATACATAGTTAATTTAGTTTAACGCGGTGGTCAGGTGTAGTGAGGCATTGTGAGCCGATTACGGTAGAATAGCATCTTACGAGATGAGCATTGGATACATTAGTGTGTTAAATGACAGGGAAAATGTGTATCTGGGCACCACATAATAACATCATAAAGCAAGTAAGTGTGTTTGATTGTTTTGCGTGGATTTGAATAAACTTGCTGCTTCATTAGTTACTTAGAGCAAATTGGATGGCAAATAGAAACTACAATTCATGAATTATAAAACTTTCGAGCCTTTTATCAATTACATTGGCTTCTAATATTACGGATTTAGCTAAATATCAGTATTTTACGTGGAGCGAAAGCCATTAGAACTCCACAACCAAGTACGAGGTAAAACGATACTCTTTGTCAGACTAGTTGTCAGACATTCTGGCCTCTGACTACCTTTAACGACTGCCATAGATGTGTGGCGGTATCCGCACATAATAAATGTCACGTGACGGCGAGTGCTGAATCGCGATATCGAAATGTTCACAGCAAGTGACTATATAAACCACTTCCAATACGTTATCGTTGGACAGCTGTCCGCCAGGCAATACCACCGAGCCTGGTTGGAGGATCCTCCCTTTGTGGTGGAGGAACATCATATCCTGTTCCTCTACAAATGGCAAGGGACTGATGAAGGCTTAACGTGGTCTCAGAGGCACGTAAGAAAACTCGTTATGTTAAAGATGCTGATCACCCATCCACAGTCCCCGCGGTTTCAATTTAGCCACGAGCTCGTCCTTGATTAAATTTAAAGATGCATCGATTTAGGGTCATCCATGCTTTTGCTCTCATTGTAGGTAAGATTGGACCTCTGACCTAGACGGATATGATTCGTTTCAAGAACCTGTAGACTCATACTCACTCTATTTTTGACGCGTTGAAATGTCAACACAAATAAATAAATAATAGTTAAAAAAAAAAACAAAAAACACGCTTTTAAAGTAATTCTAACTAAAAAGTGAAAAATAATTCCTAATGGCGCTGGCGCTCTGTGCCATATTTTCGTCTATCGAGCAACCCACGCTTTTTCACAATAATACTAGTATTTTTTGTTCATTACCATTTTCAGCTTATATTAGGAATTATTTTCACTTTTTAGTTAGAAGTACTTTAAAAGCGTGTTTTTTGTTTTTTTTTTTAACTATTATTTATTTTCTAGTTTATCGTTTAGTTTATTTATAAGAGCGTTTTATTTATTTATTTTTTTATTATTATTTTTTATTTTTTTATCGAATTATTGCATTGTCATCGATCTTTGACAGGTGTTCAAAATTTAAATGAAATCTGTCCGTTTAAAGTGTTACATACATACATACATACAGGTGAAGCTAATATAAGTGTGTTAAAAATGACATTTATTAAGGTAATATAATATCGCATAATAATATTATAACGCTCCACCACCCAACGCCTTAAAATTACCTCGACCCAAAAAGGGCAAAATGCGAGCCCAAAGTGACCAAATTGTGTTCGGAAACTACGCTATACATTAATAACGTTGCTGTTATCCCTTACAAAGGTCTTATCTTCATCGGTTCCTTAAGGGGCGGCTTCATAATGCCGCCGTAAGGTTGTAGCACAGTGAAACTACGCTGCGAGTTAGAGGACCTAAGAATATATACTAGAGTTTTACGATAACTGCGTAAAGAATAATCAGATGATGGCAACTGCTGCCTTATCAAATAGACAGTTTATTTAAATATTATTAGGAAAATTTAAGTGAAAGTAAACAACGTGCAGGCTATTTACAAGGTTCCATAGATAGATTTGTAAAAAAGAACCAAAGAGCAAATAGAAAGAAAATACTAATGAAAATAAATAAGAAAGTAGTACGAAACTTGATCTATGCAATCTAATTATACTAGCTGAAGTGTAAAATCCACATCCATGTGGATTTTAAATATTAAAATGCAGTGGTTAACAAAAAAATAGTGTCTCCATTAAAACATACAGGAAAGTAAAATTAAAATTTGATAGGAACTTCCACACGTGTTACCACAAATCCTTAAAATTTTTAAATGTTTAACTATCTATCCAACGTCAAGGCAACGTCCATCTTTGGAATTATTCATTTAAAAGCATGTTTGTTTTTTTTAAATGTCTATGTTATTTTACAACCTTACCATAAAATAATAATCTCGTTATAGTGACTCCCAAGCAAAAGTTAAAAAAAACTCTTTGTTTTCAAGTTTGAGATTGAGATGACTAAATTATAAGTAAGTAAGTATCAATTATTATGTTTATGTAATTGTTTATAATAAAAGTTCAAAGCATTTTATTTGCAGTTACTAATCAAGTAGCAATTAAGAAAGTTAAAGAGTTATAGCATAATATTATATCGCAACGGCAGAGTGGTGTGACACCGATCTAACTAAGGTGAAGCGAATGAATGCCCATTGAGCTATTGTCATTGCGAATCTATACTATTGTAAACCGAGGGATTTTGGCCTGTGTACTCAAGATACGAGGCCCTCTGATAGATTAATTACGTCAGAGTTTATTTTGTAGGTCAGCGGTCTGTACTTTTTTTTTGGTTGGGAATAAAATGGCTGGAAAATAAGTAATAGTAAGTTTATTTTTTAAGACTCACACTCATTTCTATCAAAATTATTTTTGTTTGCAGCGTCTTTTGTATATTAAATATCTCTAAATATATAGAAAAATGAATCGCCGCCGTGTGTTTGTCAACAAAAACCCGAAAACGACTTAACTAATTAGAATAGGTTAGACTTAAAAAATAAGTGATTTTAGGTTAAGCTGATAGCTGAACTGCCGCATCGGTTTAGGACCTGTAATGATAGTTGTAAGGTTGTTAAAAAAAAAATGGTATACTTATTATTGAATATGGGTCAGGACGTACTGCGATGGGTCAAGACGTTCTGCGACAGATCTGCACGTCTTAAATACTTCCATTGTAATCAAAATTTAGGTATTAGAACCAAAGCGTTAAAATTCATCTTGGTGTCTGTAGACTCTCCAGTTCCTCGTATCGGACTGCGGTTAGCGCAAACGACGCGTTCGGTTAAGGTTTCATAATCTAACCACAAGCGTTGGGAACCTCTCAGAGGAAACGTAAGCTGCAAAGCACTTGAAAGCGATTGCAAAGTAATTGAGGTGAGGATTATGGATACATAACAACACGCCTTGATTACCCAGAAAGGTGTGGCAGAAGTGTACAACACCCACATTTCACCTATTATGTTTAGGTCCTATGGGATATGGGTCTATCACCATCCACCCGGCAAAATTCCAACTCCGTGTTGCTATTGTATTGCTCTACACGGGAATCGAACCCATCTTCAACTTAAACGATCATGTGTGGTAAACACGCTTAGCATTATCTATACAAATTCTAGCCCTTCCATGATTGATACTTTTTTGTGATAACTAATTAATAATAACTAATATAATAATAAATAAATAATAAACATTAATTTCAGGTATAAATACTTCCTAAATTAGTGCGATAAAATTAATATTCTGAGAAAAAAAATAATACCTAAAAAACTAAGTGCCTATATTTCTATCACATTTTTTTAACTATGACGACACTATGAACAAAAAAACAAGAGTACATAAATTGATATGAGACTTAATTTTCCCGTACAACCCGATACAAAAACATCGTTACATTTTCTCATAATAATGTAGCCGAGTCTCAATTAGGTGGGTGACCTAATCTTACGTCCGCGTCACACCCTTAGTGGATAAACGTATAAAGATAATGATAACTACTGGGTGTTCATTAAAACGAACATTACACTACCTTTTTCTTAAAAGCTTAGGTAATGCACACACATGAAACAGAGAGTTAATTAGATCTTGGTAGGATATAAATTAATCCTTCAACTATACAGAATTTTTCGACGGAAAGTTCACAATTAATACTTTGCCCGACCCAGGAATCAAACCCGAGACCTCGCAATGAAAGGCACAAATGCTAACCACTAAGCCATAGAGACAGTTCCATACATATAATAATTATTAATATAATAAAACTAGCTTTTGCTCAAAGATTTGTCCGCGTTGTATTAGATTATACCATGCTTTTCTCTATAAAATTGAGGAAATTTCCTCAAACAATTCCAACTTTAAATTTACTCCCTTGAGGATTGGAATCTCTAAAATATCTAGTCTTTACCGCACTAGAAATAACTTCTGTGTAGCGTCGCGGGGGTGTTCACACACATTTTACACACACAAAGCCCACCCAGAGTCGGAACAAATCTTTGCGGATCACACAAAGATTCGTCCCGTGTGGGGATCGAACCTACAACACCAGCGCAGTTAAAAGTGGCAAGTCGACCACGCTTGTTGTAATATAAAAACCAACCTACGAATCCAAACATGTAATTATGCAGTATGCCTACGTCTCTAATGACACATTTTAAAGATACTATATTAATAAATTGGAACTCGATCCTCAATAGGTGATTAACCAACTATGATCATTATGTTTTTCGAAACATTGCCTCAACTAAAACACTATCCCATTTTCCCGTGCAACCCGATACAAAAACAGCGCCACATTTTCACATAATAATGTAACCGAGGCTCAATTAGGTGGGTCACCTAATCTTACGTCCGCGTCATACACTCAACGGATGGCAGTATAAAGATAACGATAACTACAGGGTGCTCATTAAAACGAACATTACACTACCTTTTTCGTGATAGCCTTCGATACTCGTGAAACGGTGTTCTGATGACTTAATCGTATTTTGCCTAGCCCTTTTTAAGAGATATGGGCTTGGCAAAATACGTACATCTGTATAAGGTCTCGCCAAAAAAGTATGTATTACAATCGATTACTGCCATTTAATTTATTTAATTATTTAATTTTAGGACAAAAGTACAAGGCGGACTTAATGCCTGAGGCATTATCTGACAGTTAACCTAGGTTAATGCAGAAATAATAATAATAATAAAACTGGTGGGTGCAATCAAAGTTTACCATGGTAAGACATGTATTTACCTACGTGGAATGATTGATAAATCCTTTTTTTTTTATTCTTTCTGTCTTGTAAAGCAGTTGGTTGTCGGGTGCAAGTATTTAGCTTACAGCAGTATTTTTCTGTTTATATAATTACATCTAATCCATACTTCTTCTTCATTCGAGTCGACGGCAAAGTCAAACTTTATTAGCCCAGTATGTGGCTACCTGAACAGCGCTTTCATCCGCGTTCATTAGCGCGTCCCTCGTGCAGGTCGTGGGGCACGTAGGACAAGTTAGAACATGGGCCATGGTTTGTGTAGCCCCACATTCACATTTCTCATATGTTACATCTGCAATACATACTTATTGTAGCGTTGTCGGTTTCGCTTAACTGTAAATTGTGACTATTCCAAGTATATTAAGTAAAGGGACCGGCAGGATTTGAACCTGCGTCTTCTGCATACCGCCGCTTCAACCACTAAACTATGCTGTATCCTACTTAAGATAGGTACAAATAGAAGAACGTGACGTCACTTAATGACGTAACATACAGTTGAGAACTTTAGGGTCCAGACAAGAGGCGATTTTTTTCAACTGTTATAATAATAAAAAGTAATATAAATTATCTATTTATTCTTAGCTCTCATCATTATTACTATAATGTATCACATATTCTGATACATTATAGTACAAGGCAAAAAACCTTGTTTTGCTCAATACTACAATAATGTAGTTTAATTATAAATATATCCGCAACGTTAAGTTTACATGAAGTCTACATGACATCCATAAGAGTTTAGATTAATCAGTTAATAAAATGTTCATATAATATTATAAAAAACGAAATGGATTAAAACAGCTTTGGATCGTTGAAGGTTTTATGTATACACATTGGGATCAAAGCCGTTCAAATCTTACTGATCAGATCCATCAGATTACCCCATCGTGTGTGCCCGGCATAAGCACAATATAAATGAAGGTGTTACAACAATCGTTTCATCCGAATCGATGCGATTTACAATCGATTTAGCTCGCCTATTATGTTGGTTTACGATGCGAATTCGATTATTATCGATATCAAACGGGTGATTGGTAACATAATGTTGATACGTTGGCTTTGTTTATATTAGCTGAGTTTATGAGGGTGCGGCCCATATTTTGTGTTTACATTCGCTTGCATTTAAAACGGTAAGCTTTTTGGTACACATTAAATTTTGATACATATTTGTTTTGTGTTATTTGTGAACTCGGAGCTTACATAATGATGTTATGTTTATAATGATGGCATTGTTTGAACAGGTCTCAAATAGACGCAACGAACCGACTGATTAGTATTTCATGTTTGTTTACTTTAACAATGATACTTTGTTTTAATTAATACTAGGGATAATTATATTTAATGAATATTTATATTGAACTGCCAAGCGCGTTCGCCTCTCAACGCAAGGTCTCGGGTTCGATTGCCTGGTCGAGCAAAGTGCTATTTGTGAACTTTCCATCAGGAATTGGAATTGTGCCTAGTGAATGGCGATAGGTTCACGCCCAATCCTATGGGGCCTAAATACACCAGGTGACGTGTGGGTGTTGTAGACCTCTACCACACCCTTCTGGGAAATATAGGCGTGATGTTAAGCTATGTTTTGTCAAAGAATTGTGGTAAAAACACAACATACAATTCTGAACCGCATGTATAGTTCACATGCAATAGAAACAAAGTCGGTCAGCTGCAGCTCTTCGCAATTGAAGGCAATCAGCTGTTATTGCAAGCTGCAGCTGTGTGCTATCGATGTAACTAAAACTTCAGACAACACTTTAGTTTCAAGAATAGTTGATACAACTTCTAATTGATTATTTTTATAGCATTTAGCTATGCTTAGCAAATTATACTAAGAAACAGTTGAAAAATATATGGGACCGGAAGGACCCCATATCTTTTTCAACTGTTTCTTAGTATAATTTGCTAAGCATAGCTAAACGCTATGCTATTTACGTACACGTTCATTCGTTACAACATTTGTGCTGAATGTAACTTCACCATGTTGGTTTGTATCCTACTTAAGATAGGAACAAATAGATGAACGTGACGTCACGAAATGACGTATCATACAGTTGAGAAATTTAGGGTTCTATTAAGAGGCGACCGTAGCTGGATGGCTAAGAGCGGCTGCCCGGTGTGCAGTAAGGTCGCAGGTTCAAATCCTGCCGGTCCCATATCTTTTTCAACTGTTTCTTAGTATAGTTGATACAAGCTTAGTCGTTTGCCCACAGACGGTGGCCTGGGTACCGGAGAAGGGCAATAGCTAACCTGCGGCCTCTAGAGCGTTAGCCTGCGGGTGACAGAGTTAAGGCAATCTTTTGCCTGAGCAGAAGCAGGCCTGAGAATTGGTGCGACGTGTTCCTCGCGCGTCTTTCATAAGGAGTGTGGGTTAACCCTCCATAATACAACGATGAGATTACCAGTTTGTCTTCAGCCGAGATTCCTGGGTGCTAGCGTCCATGCACAGGCGATACCTGCCGTCCCCCCGGTTATATAATATCACGTTGACGGAACACACTGGGTTTTAGTCCGTGCAACTCGGACATAACCAGCGACTCTGCCTGAGTCGAAGGTAAGCGTAAGGCATTTCCCAGTATAAAGAGGTACTTGTCGCTTAGTGATACCTTCATAAAAAATACATCAAAATAATTTGCGTCCAACCAAAACCACAAAAACGTAGCGCGGCGGGATAAAGGGATAATTTGAACGATTTGAGGTAAATACGGATGGTATAGTGGTTAACGTATGTGCCTCTTACCACAAGGTCTTGGGTTCAATTTCCGGGTCTAGCAAAAGTTTTTTTTTTAAACTTTACCCGCACTAGGTATTACTCCTGTATCGCGGGGGTATTCTCAAACATACATACAGAACAAATCTTTATTATTTGTATATTTTCCTTTAGAATATTCGCAATAGCAGCACGTAGTTAGAATTATGCACGGTGGATGGCGATAGACTCACCCCCTATCCCATGGGACCTAAACATAATAGGTCAAAATGTGGGTTGTACCCCACTTAAGATAGGAACAAATGGATGAACGTGACGTAACGAAATGACGTATCATATAGTTGAGAAATTTGTGGTTCTGGTAAGAGGCGACCGTAGCTGGATGGCTAAAGCGGCTGCCCGGTTTGCAGTAAGGTCGCAGGTTCAAATCCTGGCGTCCCATATCTTTTTCAACTGTTTCTTAGTACAGGGAGCGAAGCCGTGTGCGGGGACAGATCGACAACGGAGATTGATAAACCCGCACACGTCCCCGCGTTTGGGTGTTAATGGCCAGTAGGCCGGTAACAGTTTGGGTGGAGGAGGGCTTTCGGCTGCCCGAAAGAAGTTGTTTCTTAGTACAAAATGTGGGTGTTGTACACCTCAGCCTCACGCTTCTTATTAACCAGATCAGATAATATTTGATTATAATCAGTTATCTAAATATTGTCCCTGTTATCCTCAATCCGTTCTGCTTACCCACTTATTCCGCATAACATAAAGCCACTGCCTGTTTTCGGGCCAATGAGTTTGGATTTTAAATTGCGAAGTTCCGTGATAGTTGGCAACTTTATCGACTTATTAGCTAAAGTTATATGGCGGTGTGCAAGCCTTTATCTGCTAAATGGATATAGAAAACTTTACTTTTGTAATTAAACTTGTGTACGATGTAGTAACATTCTGGTTATAAATATATCGAAACTGTTGGAATCGAGAGAGGAAGAGATAATTTTAGATTTGCTGGTACTAACTTTATATTCAGGAAATTGATAATTTTCCTCGTCTATCCATCGAGCGAACTGTATATAAGAAAAATGAATACGAGGAATCCTTATGACAGCAGGGATCCTTTTAACAGCAAAAACAACTCTAACTTTTTTTTCAATTTAGCCTGTTTATCTTACTGTGTTTGTATGCGCATCACACATTAACTACTAGATGGAATTGAATGTAGATTTCTTTATCGTGTAGCTGTGGTCTACCTTAAAAACTGGTATATGTTTTATCTTTGTATATTTAAGAAGTAAATTAGGGACTGTAAGGTTATATGGCTCGTAAATTTTAAGGGAAAGTGCATGAAATTTAAAAAAAAAAATATATCTGCCCATAAAGGTTGCCTACATGACATTTATAAATTAACAATAGTTTTTTTTTAATTCCATGGGGATTTGTATGGGGTAGTAGGTTTCAAGGTGAAGTAAGTAAATTTTGAAAGAAGTGCACGAAATTCTGCACATCAGTTTTCTTTACAAGGATAGATTTTTTGAAAATTGATCCTTCCAAGAGAATAAAGTTGGGGTTGAAAGTGTATAAGGTAAGTGAATCTGAATTTTGTAGGAAATAGCATGGAAATATCGAATTCCACGAGGACGCAGTCGCAGGCAGCAGCTATTGTAATGTAGGTACAAGGTAAATGTCAGGTTTAAGTTACTCAAAGGATAAAATATAACACAAACAAAGTGAAGTGACAGCTGTGTTTAACTTCATGTTTGAATTGTATACCTTTGATATATTGTATACAAGTTATAATTGAAAAAGGTGCTTACTGTGATTAGGTAATCTTATTCGAATGTTTGATCTCTCCACAGCAATTTTCATCAACACTAATCTAGTAGTTACGGAATCTACTCGGTACCTATAAACAATTTACCTTTTTTATTTCAATAAATCTAATAATTACAATATCTGTATATGTGTCACTGAAACGTACTACAAAGATATGTCATTTTCTTATATTTTATAATAACTAATAATACTAATTTTGCATTGCAATTACTTGACCTCCAGCCAAACGTCACTTAGTCAGGTTGTTAACTGAAAATCAGTACTGGGTGGTGTTGCACCACTCAGCTAAAACTGAGTTGTGACCTTTCCGGCACCAGCATAGTGGCAGCATGCTACATATTAGCCGACTTACACTTTATTTCAGCGCTTTATTTTAGGCAGCGATAACCGAGTGGGAGACCGTAGGACTACGAAGTCCGAACCGACGGCATACATTTCTCGTCTTTTCGAAGATATGTGTGTATTTATCATATCATATAAATTATCGCTCGCTAACGGTGAAAGAAAAACATCGTGAGGAAACCTGCATGCCTGAGAGTGCCTAATAAGTGCTCGAGGGTGTGCGAAGTCTACTAATCCGCACTTGGCCAGCGTGGTGGACTATGGCCTAACCCTTCTCATCATGAGAAGAGGCCCGAGCCCAGCAGTGGGACATGTATTAGATACAGGGCTGCTACATTATACAATTTATTTGTTCGTTTTTGTTATTTATTCCTGTACTGTCTACTTTATTGTCTAATTTCTTGTTCTATGATTGTTTTTGAAATACATGTAATTACTTTAAGACAAAAAAAATCCTTTCTTTAATTTATATGTAAAGATAGAGAAACAGCAACATGGACTCATTCAGAGTTTATTCTAACCTACTTTTATAAACATACGATAGAAAAGAAAAAAAATGTGGAAGCAAATATAGAAATGTGATATGAAACAGGCAATATAAGAATGATACATTAACCACTTATCGTATAAACCAGTAACGGTTGATTAAGGAAAATGAGACCAAATGTGTATCCGGAACTCATTATACCGTACACACAGCTACTGATCAACCTTTACATTGATAAACAGATAAACAGATAAACACTTTTATTGATAATGATTAATTACACGTCATAAAATTTTAAGCACATACAAAATCACAAATATAGATGAATCGATTATAAAAACAATAACATCAACTTATGTTATATAAATAAATTAAAAATAGTCCAATTTGACAACTAGTGCAATAATTTATAAGGCATAAACAGCTTAGCAGTTCCAATGGAACATTAGTCAAAAAAGACACATTTAATTCAAATTTAATATTTTATATACAATCTTTATTTTCTTACTAATTTTCCAAGAATATGTCATCAACTGAGTAAAAGGCTTCCTGAACGAGCCAGCACTTAAGTTTATTTTTAAAAACACTTCGTGACTTTGAGGAGGTTACATTATTTGGTAAACAATTAAATATTTTATGCCCTATCATGTGTGTAAGTTAACTCATTTTTGAAAGCACATTGCCGGTATAAGATGGTCTTGCTTTGTATAGCCTCCCCGCGCAATGCAAGCCTAGCTCATACTGGAAATGTAAAGGTCGATTGGTAATGTGTACAACTATGGCTGTTACTTGAGACTCTTTTGTAAAATGCAAGGTTTGCTAGGCATGTCTAGGTTGCTTTGTTTATCGGCAATAAAATTGCCTAGTAAATCTTGCACTGTATAAAATAAGCTTATAAACCACACGGTCGTTGATTGTAGAAGACTTCTGTGTCGATCATTTTAGTCTAACGTTACCACACTTGGTACAAGCAGAACGACCACAACTTGCCACTCACCGCAGACGCAAATGCGCGCGTCTAGCGTGACTCTGCTTGATATTATTTCCCAAAATTAAATTGAATTTCAAGGATATTTTATCCATCAATAGCACGGAGTTGGAAGCTTTGGAAAAATGTCTTGCCCTTTACTACCCGCCACTTGCACCCGCGATGACCTCATGCAGGCAAACAAGGAAGGGGTTGAAGTTGCCACCTACTGGTCTAAGACAGTATAATTAAACAAGCCATTGAAACGATAAGAAGAAGAAGACGGAGTTGGAATTGTGCCCGGTGGGTGGCGATAGGCTCACCCCCTATCGTATGGATATTGTACACTTCTGCCATACCCTTCTAGAAAATATAGGCGTGAAAAGAAAAAAAAAGAGAGAAAATACATTTAAGTACAAGATACACACAACAAAAATAGAATAATTATACATAATGCTAAGAAACACAGTTGATAAAATGCTAGAAATAACAGATAAGAAGTGTCTTATCTATACTAATATTATAAAGAGGTAAAGTTTGTGTGTTTGTTAAATTGTCAGGGGTAATCTCGGAATCTACTGCACCGATTTTAAAAATTCTTTCACTAATAGAAAGCCACATTATCGCTGAGTGTCATAGGCTATATAAAAAACCGAAAAATTAAAAGGTTTTTACGTGAGTTAGGTTGTGGGCTGAGACGAAAGGCTTTTTAAAAAGGAACAAGAGGTGTGTTCCGCTTGAAGAGCAGTGCAAGACTAACTTTATTTAATATCAAATATTATAAGCTAAGTAACCTAAACAAAGGATCATTATAATCTTAATGCTTCCTGTTATCGTAGTACCAGGAAGTTACATGTAATGTTATCTTTATTACCTAATTACAATGGAGGTTATTGTGTTATAACCTTGTTACGCTTATATAACTCCTCCCCCCTTAAGATGGAGGCGCGTCGAAGGCTGCGACTGAAGTTGGAGTGTTTCAGCTTCAGGTTGTTGCAGGACTGAAGTATGCGCCGATCTGGGTATCCACCAAAGTTTGTATACTGCCACTCCGATTGCTGTTGCGAGTATTAGGATGTATAGGACTATTGATGACCAGCTAGGTGTGTTTGAAATGAATACTGGATCCATTATGGAGTCTTTGATTTCTTCAGATTGCTGTAAGGCTTTCTTCAGGTTGTCTAGTTCTATGTTTTCCAGCTTTATTTTAATAGGTAAAGCTTTCGGTGTTTGATGTGCGCGTGGTAACGGTATGGTTTCCTTGATGTTAATGTACCGCTGATGTGTTGTTAGAGTTCGGTCCATAATTTGTACTTTGCAGTTATTGATTGTTGTTATCAGGAAAACACCTTTGTTACGTTGGTATTGTACATCATTGCCGCAGATGGTTTTGATGACTTCTTCTTGCTTCATGATGACTATCCAGCTGTTATCTTCGATTTGCTGTATTATGTTGTCTTGAAAGGTTGCAGTTACATATGTACAATTGTGTGGCTCTTGATGTTGTATGAGTTGAGCTATACAATCAGTTGAGTGCAGCAAGGGCTGCCATTCCAGGTGCTTGCAGATGACTTCATCTTCTGCTATCTTGTTGCATGACTCGTGGGGATAAGCGAACTCATTATTGCCCAAGATAAGGTAAGGATTTTTAGGTATAAGGATTGTGTTATTATTGTTAGGGATGGAATATAGATGTAGGAGGTTATAAGGTTGTTCTGCAACTAGTGGTATATCCAATATAAAGTTAATTGTTTCATTAGTACTATAAGCTCGTACTGTAATAGCTTTTTCCCAAAGTTGTATCTTGTTTATGTTTGGGGCAAAAGCCAAGTATGCGCTGATTTCATTCTGGATGCTATTTAACTCCTCTATTAAATACGAAGGGTCGATTATGCTAGGGTGCATCTTTTCAAGATGTGCAAATGTTAGTGCGTTTTCTAGCGTGTCTAATCTATCGTAAAGCTGTTGGAGCGAAGTTTCTATGCTATAAAAGATGCTCATAGTTATGTAGTTATTTTCAAATTCTGTTTCTTGAGTTGAATATTCTTCGATAGCTTTAAATATTGTTATCTGGTTATCATTGATGTTCTTTAAATTATTTTCGTACTGTTTCATGAAATCTTGCATGATGCTAATGGTCTTTTTCTGATTGACTCTATCGCTACTGAGCGATGCTTTAATTGATTTTATTTCGTTTTCGAATTTTGTAGCGTCATTTTGATCTAAGTTTCCTGTGATGGCTTTTACTATGGTGCCTAAGCCGTTTATAAGTCCTCGTTTTTCTCTATATCCTAGTCTATAACCTATGGTGTCTAGTCCTAAATAAACTAACTTACTTTCTATCGTATCTATACGGTACTCTATTTGTTTAATATTGGACTTGGTATCTGTTGAACTGTTTTGTTTTAATTTAAATGTATAATAGTTTCTACAAATTTCTAGGAAGATTTCTCTTAATTTAGTTGTATTGTAAATTACTGCTAGGTGATATGTATCTACTTGGTATTGGGCTTGAGCTTCCGTTAATAC
The DNA here is from genome assembly GCA_905147285.1 of Hypena proboscidalis. Taxonomy (NCBI): domain Eukaryota; kingdom Metazoa; phylum Arthropoda; class Insecta; order Lepidoptera; family Erebidae; genus Hypena; species Hypena proboscidalis. Next base: position 3,856,938 of record LR990129.1, on the reverse strand, counting down.
TAAGATCCCATTGTGGTTATCTATTGGCTGTATGACTGCTGTGGCAGCGGTGAGGTAGAGCACTGCGCAGCAGGCGATGGCGTTCCTGAAACATTTTCAGGGCGCCTTAGTAAGCGGAAGTGAACTCTTATTGATTTTGCGTTCACATGTTTGCCTACTATTTTCGCTATTTGCTCTGGGTGTATGCGAGTTATTGTATAAGGGCCTAAGTATTTGGGCTCTAGTTTATTGCTCCTGGCTGTCTTTGCTACCTGTTTATAAACTGAATCTCCTACTTTGAATTGTGCAGTTTCTTTATTTTTATTGAATCTTTCTATTATTTGTTGTTTATCGATTGTTATTTTATTATTTATTAGTTTTTGTGCATTTTCCATTATTTGCTTGTGTTTAATTACGTATTCCTGGTAGAATTCTTTAGGACAGTGTAATTCTAGTGGGTTTCTGCTATCAGTGTGTCCGTAAAGTAATTCAAATGGTGTAAAACCTGTTGAGGAGTGTATTGTATTATTGTAAGCTATTATAGCGTATTTCATTAAATATGTAGTGTCATCCTTGTCTGTTATTCTTTGTAATCTAATTATTTCTGCTAACGTTGAATGTAGTCTTTCTATTGGAGAATTTGAATTTGGATTGTATGGTGTTGTGAAGTGTATGTTTATGTCATGTAATGCACAGATTTCAGTGATTACTTCGTTATCGAATTTTGTATCGGAGTCCGTTGTGATTTTCTTGGGTACTCCTATTACTGAGAATAGACTTAACAAAGCTTCAGCGATGTGTATGCTGTTTGCAGCGTTAAGAGGTATTGCTTGTGCGTATTTTGTGAAGTTGTCAATTATAGTAAGGAAGGTTATACTTCCGGTGCTGTATAAATCCATAAACATGTGCTCCATTGGTCTATGTGGTGTATCTGTTAAGGATAGAGGTAATTTTAATGGATTGCGTTCATATTTGCTTTTGAGGCAGCTGTCGCATTTGTTAATGAATTTTTGTATAGAAGCTAACATATTAGGCCAGTGGTAATTTCTATGTATGTGTTTATATGTTTCTTGTATACCTCTATGTATGGTTTTTCCTTCGTGATATTTCCTTATTAAGTCTGTTTGTTCGGAAATATTTTCTATTAATGTTACCCTATTCATGCATCTAATTAATTTTGGTCCACGATTGCTGAATATTGATTTGTATACTTCACAGAATAGTGGATAATATTCTTCGTAGTGGAAAAAACAATGGAAAATTCTATCTGCAATTGTATTTTCTGTAAGGAATTGTATTATTTGTTCTTTTGTATTGTTAATCGGAATCCATACGTCTTTTATTATAGTTTTACCTTTTGATCTATCATCTATCCTGTAAGTGTCTCCGGGTGTTTTTCTAATGTGAAATTGTTTTAATTGTCTGTCTATAGCGTCTTCTATTTCAGGGATTTTTACTATAGTCGTTTCTGTTTGACTTTCGAGGGTCTGGTTTGTATTTGTTGGTTGACCCTGAATTTCCTGTGGATGGTTTATGATATCAGGAGTAATGGGTAAGTCTAATAGCGTTCGAATGTCTATGTTTGTCAAATCTACGTCATCGTTTAATGTACTAGGTTGATTATTTTTGCTAACCTCATTATGGTGTATAATTTGAACTCTTGAGAGTGCGTCTGCATTTGTATTGGCTTTTCCTTTTTTATATTGCACATCGTAGTTGTATTCTGCTAATCTTAGGCGCCAGCGTGTTAGCTTTGAGTTTGGGTCTTTTATAGACATTATCCATGTAAGCGGGCGATGGTCTGTATAAATAGTAAATCGTTTACCATAAAGGTAAGGGCGAAAATATTTAATAGCCCATACGATGCTTAACAGTTCTTTTTCAATAGTCGAATATCTTTGTTCTGTTTCTGATAGTGTACGTGAAGCGTATGCTATTGGTTTATCTGAGCCTATTTGTCCCTGGGATAATACTGCGCCTATGGCTACGTCTGATGCGTCTGTAGTAAGAATGAAAGGTTTTTCGAAGTCCGGGTATTGAAGTATTGGTGCATTAATTAGTACTTCTTTGCATTTTTCGAATGCTTGAGTGTATTCTGGTGTAAACAGTATTTTGCTACCCTTTTTTAAACATTTTGTAAGTGGTTTTGTCAATTTTGCGAAGTCCTGAATGAACTTTCTATAATAGCCTACTAAGCCTAAAAAGGACTTAATTTCTTTCTGAGTTTTTGGTAGAGGGAACTTTTTAACTGCTGCGATTTTATCTTCATTTGGCTGAAGGCCTTTGTCTGTCAATGTGTGTCCTAAGAACTTGACTTGTTTCTGTAAAAATTCTGATTTATTTAGTTGAATTTTAAGGTTGTGTGTCCTGAATCTATTGAATACTTGTTTACATTTATCCAGGTGTTCCTGTAAGGATGTGGAATAAATTATTACGTCATCCAAGTATGTTAATACGTTATCTAATCCACGTAATACTGAGTCCATTAGTCTCTGAAATGTGCTGGGTGCGTTCTTTAAACCAAAGGGCATTCTGAGAAATTCGTAATGTCCTCGATCTATAGAAAATGCAGTTTTCTCTACGTCATTTGGGTGCATCTCCACTTGATGGTAGCCTGAGGCTAAATCTATTGTAGTAAAATATTGTGCACGTCCTAGTTTATCTAAAATATCATCTATATTAGGTAGAGGGTACTTATCTTCTACGGTCTTATCATTTAGTTTCCTATAGTCTATAACTAACCTATATTTCTGTTCTCCTGAAACATCAGTTTTTTTTGGAACTATATGTACTGGGCACGACCATGGGGAATTACTTTCCTGAATAATATTATTTTCGAGTAGTTGGTTAATTTGTTTTTTAATTTCCTCTTTTTGTTTCGGTGCCTGTCTATAATTACGCACGAAAATAGGTTTATTCTCGGTTAACCTAAGTTGGTGTTTAATCTCGTGTGTGAATGTTAATGGTATTTCCTCGCAATGAAAAATGTCTCTGTAATTATAACAAAGTTTTTTAATTTCTCGGTTTTCTTCCGGGTTCATATGATTGGTTCGTAATCTTTCTAGGTTCTGTTTTAGTAAATTATCTACAGATTTATATGCTTCCTTAGTGTTGTTCACTGGTTCTTGTTGGGTTCTTTTATTTTTTATATTCAACCGTTGGAAGTTTAGGAAACAACTTTTTTTAAAGTTTATTGTATTATTCGATGTGTTAATTACCGACATTAATGCATTTCCATTTTTTACCGTCACTAGTGCCGATGGGAAAATCAATCCACTTTTTGTTGTCTTTTTTTCTGAAAAGTATTCTCCTTCTTTATAATTGCATAGTATATTTATAACTTGTTCGCAATTAGGTTTTATTTGGCTATAAGATTTTATGTCGTCTCTAATTGGTATTATAGTTTTCTCAGTGCGAAGTATCATGTTTTTTATATCTATTTTACACTTAAGTGGGACTAATAAATCTAATCCTAGTAATCCCACGAAATCTGAATCGAAGTTAAAGATTAAAAACTTGTGAGTTATGTTTTCCTTAAATAGTTTTTCCGGGAGTTTAATATATGCTACCTGTTTATGTTTGGAGGTTGCATGTGCTGTTTTGATGAAATGTGTTTCGTTCTTTATTTTTATATTCATGTTTTTTGCATTTTGTAATATATTTGGATTAATGAGAGATTGTGAGGCACCTGTGTCTAATAAAAATCTACCGCCTAATTCACTGATGTAAATATAAGGAAGGCGATTGTAGTTTTTTATGTTGTTCATGAAAACTATATTACGAGTTCGTTTTCTAAGTCTGTAAGAAAATTTTCATCTTCTACTTCTTCGGAGACGTCCTCCGTTTCTTGTTCTGGGATGTCATTTTCTTCTACACTATCTTCTCCTTCATTTTGGAAATAAATTTTCTTTGTTTGTTCTGAGTTATTCGGAGTTTTATTTGTAAATTTCTTTTGAAAAGAACCCGGTTTGTTCGGTTTGTTGTATGGTACTGATGGTTTGAACGAGTTTGCTTTAGATTGTTCGTTACGCCTAGCTCTTAATTTCACTTCCTCCTGTTTAGCTACCGTAATGGCCTGGTCTAAATTTTGCACATATTTAAGTTTAATTAAAATAGCTGTTATAGGGTTTAATTTATCGAGGAATGTTTCAAGAGCCATTTGCTCATAATAGATGCGTTTTTCAGGATTAGCTGAAATAAGTGTACACATTAAGGCTCTAATTTTATCACCAAATGCATCTATTGTACTGTTATCTCTTTTAATTAGCATTAGTTCTTGGACTAATTGAATTTCAGTTCTGAATTCTCCAAATTTTTTTTTAAGAACATCTTTTATATCACTCCAGGTTTTGGTGCCTGGATTTTCTGACAGCGCTTCAACAGCTTTACCTGTCAGTTTATTTCTAATAAGACACGCTATGCAATCGTCATCTTTATTAGTAATAAGTTCTAATGCATTTTCTACACCTTCTATGTAGAATGCTAACGTTCTCTTGTTTCCATCGTAGCATGGTAACAACTTTGAGAACGTTGAATAATCTGCGGGAGTTGTCTTTACTTCCGGGATTGGTTTTTCATCTAGTGCTACCTTGTCATTAGACATGTTAATCTTAGTGAGTCAGATGGCAACCAAGAATTGAAAAACTAGCGACAAATTTTGTATTAATTAAAATACAGATACCTAGCCACTGGAAACACGCAAAAGTTGCTTATAGTTAGTGTGACAGGAATAGAATATAAGGATTCTCGGGAATAATCAGATTCGATGCTTACCCCACGAGCATAGCCGATTAGAGGCTGTTCGATGCTTAGATGAGTCTGCTGTTGTTGAGCTGCTCTGCTTGTTCTGCTGCCTGACGCTCTGCGAGTTGCCCACGGTAGGTTCTTTAATGCACGCCACGGATTCGAGGTTTACGGAAATCTTCCACTAGAACCGATAAACGCGACGTACCGACTGCGCCAGTTAGGTTGTGGGCTGAGACGAAAGGCTTTTTAAAAAGGAACAAGAGGTGTGTTCCGCTTGAAGAGCAGTGCAAGACTAACTTTATTTAATATCAAATATTATAAGCTAAGTAACCTAAACAAAGGATCATTATAATCTTAATGCTTCCTGTTATCGTAGTACCAGGAAGTTACATGTAATGTTATCTTTATTACCTAATTACAATGGAGGTTATTGTGTTATAACCTTGTTACGCTTATATAACTCGTGGTAGTCCGTTTTGTAAAGAGAATCGGAGAAAAACTCATCGTTATACGTGAAGGCCACAGCAGCGCGGCAGCGGCGCGCGATGGTTTCGGCTTATTTCGGTTCGCGTTCGTGCTCACTTCGGAAGAAGGAGGCGTGACCTTCCTTTTACATCTCTGAGAGGTAGGTACCCGCGCGGCTCTTTACGCAGCGGACGTCCCCAAAATTGAATTTTTCGTAACACACTTTCGACATTCATTAATTTTATTTTCGGTACATTAAAAAAAAAATCTTTTATGTTTATATAGTTTTCATTTAATTTAGGTTATAGATAGGCATTAAGTTTGTTTCATGTACCTAGATATTAAATTAGGTTATAGGTATTAAGTTAGTTTCATGTAGATATTAATTTAGGTTATAGGTAGGTATTAAGTTTGTTTCGTGTAGATATTAATTTAGGTTATAGGTATTAAGTTAGTTTCATGTAGATATTAATTTAGGTTATAGGTATTTAGTTTTTTGCAATTAGGTTAGGTTAGCTGAGAAGTTTTGAACAATTAAAATTATCCTGCGACTTGGTCCTCATGGAATTCGTTAATCGGAAACTCCGAATTCGTTAATCGGAATCTCGGGAATCTTCTTTCACGAATAGAAAGACACATTATTGTTGAGTGTCATAGGTTATACATATAAAAAACCGAAAAATAAAAAGGCTTTTACATGGTAGTCCGTTTTGCAAAGTGAATCGGCGAAAAAACATTCGAAAGAAAACGTTTCTTACGAACGCTGCCTTAACTATGAAAGATATATATTTTTGAACATTATGCCCAACGAAGTGGGCACGGGTCAGCTAGTAATATACAAAGAAGTCAATATCACTCAAAATTACAGTGTTTCGTGCTTACCACCAAATTGGTAACCAGTTTAGCATATTGCTAGACACAGGTGCCTGGCGCTGGTTTTCAACTGGTACCTGATTATTTTATAAATAAATAAAAAAAGTTATGTTAAGTTAAAAGCTTACCCACTCTTTTTATAGACCAGGTGATTTAACCCACAATAGGCTGTTATGCATTAAGCCATTCACAAAATAACAATCCCAAGGCACAATAATATATAATTGCCAACCTTTTAAAATACCTACAAACCTAATATTCTCTTAACCAAATCCTGTAAATTGCCCTCGAATCACTTTCAATCTATTCTTATGATTTTAACAGCGCGGTCGTTGTCCATTGCCGCATTAGTACGCCCTAGCAAATAAAGACATTGCTAATAAAAAGCAATGGTATCGTAATTGCCTGAATAATCGGATCCAATCAGATAATCACATTAACTTTTACGATATTCTTTTTATGTTACGGTTTCGCGGAATGAGATTTTTCTGGGGTACTTATAAGTCAATGCGTACAAAGGAAAAATTTAACGGAATACCACGTACATTTGAATTCATTGCCGCCATAAGAGGATTGCGGATTTCTAAATGAAATTAATGTTATGTATGGTAAAGTCATGGACAATTTACGTGCATAACATCACGCCTATATTACCCAGAAGGGTGTGGCAGAGGTGTACAACATCCACACTTCACCTGTTATGTTTAGGGTCCCATGGGACAGAGGGTGAGCCTTTTGCTATCCACCGAGCACAATTCTAACTCCGTGCTGCTATTGTGATAAATAACACTTTGACCGACCGAATCGAACCCCAGACCTTGCGGTGAGAAGCGTAAACGCTAACCACTACACTATTTAGGCAGTTAGACCATCGAGGTAAGCTTTTTAGGTTTTATAAAACTAAGTACTTGTACTAATATCAACTGTAAATCCAAATGAAAAATTAAATCAAACAAAAAAAAAATGTAAATATGGAAATGTTTTGTTGAAATTTGTTGTAGTTTGATTAAACTACAAATATCACGGTTAGATCTATCGTTCCATTGGTTTAAACCTAAGTTAAACCTAAAGAAAAAAAATTAATTGAATTATGAATCTTATTACAAATAACCTCCTGAAGGTCAATGACAGCAATACTATGCCTCCTAAATTCACAAACCTTTTATTTAATGTTCCACCTAATCAGGTAAATATATTAAGCCTTCTGCACGAACAGCCATTAACATTTTATATTCAAAACACGCACGCTACCATACGTTCAGACATATTATATGCACATGCATATAATAGCCTGGCCTGACAAGCGAAATTCGACTTTAAATGTATGCCTAAAAAGTTGTTTTTACCCAAATTCTATGGGTTAAATTAAATGTGAATCGATCAAACAAAAATGGCTCTTATACATTTGCAAATAAATTCGATTTCAGCTTGATAAATCAAAGAAGACGCTCAAAGTAAAAGAGCGTAACGTTGCCCTAACAACGGTCATTTTATTGCGTCTTTATATCCGAATAAATAAAATTCTGCGTAAAAATATAACAAACAAATATACGTCAGATCAGCAGTTACTTATTTATATGAAACGCTAAGGTTTTTAGTGGCGGCCATAAAACGAATCTTCTTAACAATGGTTGACAATAAAACATGAAAAGTGCGTTAACGACCAATAAAAGCTGTTTACTGGGCGCAGTTAAACAAAATCGGACTACGAATAGGTCAGGCCGGTATTGGGTATTTGAGTACCTTTATGTACAATAAACGGTATTATTGTTTAGACCGTTTCGAAGAAATTGAAATCGGGTGTAAGATATTGCGAGACGTTTTCAATGAACGGCACGGCTGAAAAAATGAGCGTATGCGATTCCCACCTAAGACAAATCTTTGTGTGCATGAACATGGGGGTTTGTCTTAGACTGGGTGTTTTTATGTATAATAAGTATGTATTTACAAAAGAAAAATATAAAATATGTATTAGTATCAGTTATTCTAGTACCCATAGTACAAGCTCTGCTTAGTTTGGGACTAGATGGCGTTGTGTGTGAGTTGTGGAATATTTATTATTTATTTATTTATTATCTATTTATTATTTTATTAGTCTCGGGTTCGATTCCCGGGTCGGGCAAAGTGTTATTTGTGAACTTTCCGTCAGGAAATTCACAATTGCCGCACGGAGTTGGAATTGTGCCCGGTGGGTGGCGAAAGGCTCAACCACTATCCCATGGGACCTAAACATAACAGGTGAAATTGAGTTGGACACCTCTGCCACACCCTTCTGGGTAATATAGGAGTGATGTTATGTTTATGTGTTTACTTGGATAAAAATTTTAAAATGATTGCTTTAAAATATATCATGTAACATTTAATTTTACAAAATACTATTTTATTTTTATTAAAACTGACGTGAGTTTGTTACATTATTCAAATTATGAAATACGGGTGTGTTACTCAGTGCAAGACTATCTGCGACTCAGACGCGACGTATCGCACTCTCTTGATAATGCCTAGACGTATAGGCGAAACCGCGGTCGACTAAATAGACCAACATTACGTGAGTAACACCCGTATTTCATAATTTGAATAATACTATTTTAATCACCATTTGTTTTGGTTTGATTGTAAACCTTAATTATATTAAATCTATTATAGCAAAGTTTAAATTAACTTTCAATCAATATAAATATCTATTGACAGCCTTAATAAATCAATTAATTAAAGAGATTCAATCAGTTTTGATCGTTAACTTCGTTACAGGAACTTTCAAAGTCGAATTAATCAAAAACAAACTTTATTTCGTCCTACAGAGGGTTATTTATACCTTTGCTATTTGCCAAGTTTAGAACATGTCTACCAAACAAAAGTCCTTGATGCAACCTCATTGTTCCTGCGTCTCATCGCCGCGCGCCGCCAACCGGTTCCTCACCGGCGAGCGGCGCGGCGGCCCCCTCCGCGCCGGCGATCCGTCGCCTAACAGTCGCTACCATACAGCGCGCTCACGCGAACGTTCCATGTACTCGCACGCACCGCGGCAATCTTTGTATATCAGCAGCCTATGAATACAGTACTACTATAAGAAGCAGTATTTTATTTAGCCGAGACCCCTAGCATCTCAACTGGAGCTCAGCAGTCAAACACTCATTGATATTCCAGTGATGTTTTTGATTCAATTAACACTTAATAGCAGCCCTGTATTTAATACATGTCCCACTGCTGGGCTTGGACCTCTTCTCATGATGTGAAGGGTTAGGCCATAGTCCACCACGCTGGCCAAGTGCGGATTGGTAGATTTCACACACCCTCGAGCACTTATCAGGCACTCTCAGGCATGTAGGTTTCCTCACGATGTTTTCCATCACCGTTAGCAAGCGATAATTTATATGATAAATACACACATATCTTCGAAAAGACGAGAGGTATGTGCCGTGGGTTCGAACCCGAGACCTTTAACTTCGCAGTCCTACGGTCTCCCACTAGGCTATCGCTGCAATTAACACTTGAATTCTATAAATGCCTAAAAAATGTTTGCCTTAAACATTCATTAGATGTTTTGTTTGAAAATAATGCTTTATGTTTGTGCAAAATGTTTATATTTTAACTAAAACGTGTAAATTATATCCTAAATATAATAACAGAGGTCTTAATTAAACTTGATAAATATTTTTTTATGAAAATCAGAAATTTAAACACACAATACATAATTTTAAACAATTAATAACAACACAACAAATGTATCAATTAGATCTAATATTTATAAGTTATTTAAGGTGTTTAGGCAACTTTTTATTTAAATAAAAATATACAACGTGGCAATGCCGCCAGCCTTCTGGGCACGTTACCCGCGGTTGACATCGATACGGACGTATGTTTCGACACCTGAAATTTTTCGAGTTTTGGTTTATTTAATAATTTTATATTATTCTTTTATTCACTGTATATATAGTAAGTTATTTATTAAATTAGTTTAAAATATTAAATTATAGTTAGGTTAGTATTGTAAATATTTAAATAACAGATATGTATAGATTAATGAGCAAATAAATAAATGTATATTAATAAAAATAGATGGTAAACATAGAGTGCACGGTTGGCGTATTGGTTAAGGTGGTTGCTCGCCGTTTTCAACGGCACTGGTGTTGTGGGTTCGATCCCCACACGGGACAAATTTTCACGTGATCCGCAAAGATTTGTTGTGACTGTGGGTGTGCTTTGTGTGTGTAATATTAATCTGTGAACACCCCGCGACACAGGAGTTATTCCTAGAGCGGGCGTCGTTTAAAAAAAAGGTAAAAAAAACATTTTTATTGCCAGTATAATTCGTTCAAATTCCTTTGAAAGTAAAACCTTAACTTCATTTAAAACAAAAAAAACATAAATGAAGTCGTGTTTTATCGTTTTCAAGGAATACTCCATGTCAGTCACTAAAATTATAATAATGTAGAATAAAATCTGTCGCAAATTACCAAATTTATTGAGCAAGAGAAATTTACTTTAATTAGGGATACTTAATTATTTATATATACAGGGTGTCCCATATTTAATGGATAATCCTTTACCTGCAGATTGGGGGCATCACGCCTGATAGGAAAATGCAAAATTTGTAGAAAAAAAGTATCATGGATTTTTAAATATCGAACATTTTAGATTTTTTCACAAATTAGCCACTTTCGTCCACTCTTCTTGATGCCATGTTCGTAAATCTCAGATTTTTTCAAGTCTGTTTTTGGAATTCAATTCTTGAATAGATGTACTATCAAATTTACTATCTCATTGTTGTACAATTATTTCATTTAAAAAACTACAAAGATTAATTAAAAAAAAAATTACATGACATTTTTTTTTACAAAAAGTTTGAACCCTCATGGTGTAAAAAAAATGTATGGAGACCTGTGTGCCCATCACGGAAAAAATATGCCAGTTTCATTGTGATTATAAAATGGTATAAAATATTTTATATTTTTTTTTATTTAAAAAAATAATGTGAGAAATTATGACCAGGGTCCGATTTTTTTTAAATCACTTTCTACCAAAATGATATCCTAGTTGATAATACTAACTACTTAAGCGTATTAAACTAAACTAAATAATTACGAATCGTTCCAAATACTGTTTTTTGTAAAAGTTATGATTGATAACTTTTACAAAAAACAGTTTTTGGAACGATTGACAGCGATTATAAATCTTATAATACCTATCTATGAAAGTATCGATTAAGATCAAAATACTGAAAGTAATTAAACAATATTTTTTTTAATTTTGCTCATCACTTATCTGGGTAACGAAAAAAAAAAACGCTGACACTCAAATGTGTTCTGTAAAAAAGGCGCGCAAAATTTTTAAATTTGCGGATGTGAAATTTTCAGTTCTCTCTAAAAGATTTTATAATATTGTGCTGTGACTTCAGACTTGTTTTTTGCTACTTGAATTTGGACTTATCAACATCGGCAAATTAACAAACGATATTGTGCTGTGACTTTGGATTTGTTTTTGCTACGAGAATTGAGACTTGTTATCTTCTTTCGTAAAATGCCGCGATATTTGTATACACCAGGAGAGTATACACAAATGCTTTGCTCTACCGAGAAAGGTTTCCGAACGTTTTTTGTTAATTTGCCGATGTTGATAAGTCCAAATTCAAGTAGCAAAAAACAAGTCTGAAGTCACAGCACAATATCATAAAATCTTTTAGAGAAAACTGAAAATTTCGCATCCGCAAATTAAAAAATTTTGCGCGCCTTTTTTACAGAACACATTTGAGTGTCAGCGTTTTTTTTTTTTCGTTACCCAGATAAGTGATGAGCAAAATTAAAAAAAATATTGTTTAATTACTTTCAGTATTTTGATCTTAATCGATACTTTCATAGATAGGTATTATAAGATTTATAATCGCTGTCAATCGTTCCAAATACTGTTTTTTGTAAAAGTTATCAAGCATAACTTTTACAAAAAACAGTATTTGGAACGATTCGTAATTATTTAGTTTAGTTTAATACGCTTAAGTAGTTAGTATTATCAACTAGGATATCATTTTGGTAGAAAGTGATTTAAAAAAAATCGGACCCTGGTCATAATTTCTTACATTATTTTTTTAAATAAAAAAAAATATAAAATATTTTATACCATTTTAGAATCACAATGAAACTGGCATATTTTTTCCGTGATGGGCACACAGGTCTCCATACATTTTTTTTACACCATGAGGGTTCAAACTTTTTGTAAAAAAAAATGTCATGTAATTTTTTTTTTTATTTATCTTTGTAGTTTTTTAAATGAAATAATTGTACAATAATGAGATAGTAAATTTGATAGTACATCTATTCAAGAATTGAATTCCAAAAACAGACTTGAAAAAATCTGAGATTTACGAACATGGCATCAAGAAGAGTGGACGAAAGTGGCTAATTTGTGAAAAAATCTAAAATGTTCGATATTTAAAAATCCATGATACTTTTTTTCTACAAATTTTGCATTTTCCTATCAGGCGTGATGCCCCCAATCTGCAGGTAAAGGATTATCCATTAAATATGGGACACCCTGTATATAGGTATATATTTTTTTTATCTATTATATTTTTTTTTTATTCTACATTAGATAGAACGACAGAAGCAATTACACTATTCAATGGTCCCAATGACAAGGCCAAATACACACATTCACTCACCCAAGCACACCCAGTCTCAGAACAAATCTTTGCGAATCACACAAAGATTTGTCCCATGTGGGGATCGAACCCACAACACCAGTGCAGTGGAGAGTGGCGAGGCGACCGTTTAAACCACTACGCCACACGTGCAGACAATATAAATATACAATGAACTTTATTGTACACCACGATATTAGAATCAACTTATTGTTGGAGAAGCAGTACAATGGGCGGCCTTATTACTGATCGTGATTTCTGCTTAGCATGATAATCTCAAAATGTGACCTTTAGCAATTAATCACATTGTAACTTTCAAGTTCGAAGCCAAGCCAACCAAACCTTATTTACGACTTGTAAATTAAGCACGTAAAGGAGTCTACGTAAATAAATTTTCGTAACTTACTACTTCGAATTCTACCCAAGTTTTTTAAATCAACTTACATGGCATTTTTGCAAAACAGTTTTGGTTCAATAAAATACTGGCTTATAACATAAATAAAAACATAGAGATTTTTTTTTATATAAGACTTAGTCAGCAAATGGATGACTATATATCAGCAGATGGTAAGTGGTAACTACACCCTTTGAACATACACAATGCACCTGACCACATTTGACTACAAAAATATATTCGATTTTAATAGTTTTTTTATTTTTTTATTTAACTTGTAGCACATAGTACAGAGGTGGACTTAATGCCTAGTGGCTTCTCTAACAGTCAACTTACCACCAGTATTTTATTGAACCAAAACAAAGGTAGGAGCGTTTCGTAAGATAGTACTAATAGTACATATACAGTGATTTGAAAATTTTCAAATATTTTCACAATTTTCCAATTGAGCACACCTATATATCACCAATAAGGGTGCGGAAGAGGGTCAGCTCATCGCCATTCACTGGGCACAATTTCAACTTCGTGCTGCTATTGAGAGTTTCCTGACGGAAAGTTCACAAATAACACTTTGTCCGACCCGGGAATCGCCACCAAGTCCTCGCAGTGAGAGGCGCATACGCTAACCACTAGCCCAACGAAGCAGATTAAACATAATAATATAATTCTTTTAAAATTATTTGGAATAAAAAGTTTTCAGAATGTGCTTTGTGTCCATGTTACAATAAAACTTGCAGTTGAAAATGTTTTTGGGTGCTACACACGTAGAACATAAAATGGCTACGAAATCTGTAGACAGTGCTACGAATGCTACGATGACAACGGTAAAACTATGAATATGCTACGAATTTTGTATGAATTTCGTCTAATATACATTTTAAGTTGTACCTTGTTTTGAAACTAGGTAGCTTTTGTTCCAAAATACTCTGTTTATTTGTTACATAAAATATTTGTTTTTAAGTTAAACTTTTCAATTACAAATTGTACGATAATATTTAATGTATTTTATATTCAACATCATTATAAAACAAAATTCAAACCACGTTACAAAAGTACCCTAAATTTAGTTAGGTAACTCAACAAGATTTCTTTATAACAGTTGACAGTTGTTTTGATAAATAATATTAAAATTAAATGAAATTCTGTTCGCACTAACATTCAGGCCTGACCTAAATTAATTTCTTTAAAGGTTTAAATCTTACTATTATTAGCAGGGCAGAGTCGAGCGAGAATCAGAACCAGTGACTACCAAAGTGTAGAAGAGAGGAGAGAAGTAGAGAATTACGGCGAAACTGATATGTGATTTCCACCGGAGTTGCGTAGCGGTGGTGAGCGGCGTAGAGATGTGTCCAGTCAGCGAGCCACCACGCATCTCCTCCTCTTCCCTCTCCAATTTATTAACAAGTGACCCACCGGTAGCACAGTATTTTTAACCACAAATTAGACTTCTTTCCATCTCTCTGATGATCCATTAACGACTAAACTACGCATAGAGAAGATTTGGGAATAACAAAATCTGATTGGTTATTAAAAACACAGCTTCTCTTCGCTCCTCTCTTCTCTATTTTGGGCTTTAAAATTTGTATTGTCCTAGATAATATGCGTAAAGAATTGAAATATTTGTTAATAGTATATTGAACTTTATTGTTTTTAAAATAGAGTTTTTATTTTTATTCTTTTTACACCTGAAATTGCGATCTTATAAAACCACCCTAAGACTATTACCACATTGACCCGTTGAACTATCAAAGGATATTTCATTTTTACTGAAGAGCATATTCAGGTTTTAATTCTAGACCAAAATATATTTCGGGATATACAAAAGCTCGCTAAGAAATCTGGGTTGCTGTCATAAACAATGTACACGAAAATGGAATAGCTAATAGTGGTTGTATGACTTCAAAGAAATAATTGTTACATAATTTATGTTGAATAAATACGCTTATGTCCAGTTTCACTAGTTCCTGAAAAAGTTTTGACTAGATAGATATAGAAATAATAATTGGTTCCATGAAATTCTACAACAATAATATTTCACATAACCATACCCAGAAGGGTGTGGCAGAGGTATACAACACCCACATTTCATCTGTTATATTTAGGTCCCATGGGATAGGGGGTGAGCCTATTGCCATCAACCGGACGCAATGCCAACTCCGTGCTGCTATTGTAAATTTCCTAACGTAAAGTTCACAAATTACGCTTTGCACGACCCGGGAATCGAACCCGGAGCTGGCACCCGTTCATATTTTATCTGTCAAATATTGCAAATAGGCTACCTGAAAAATATTCAGAGCTAAATAAATTAACACTAACATTTTCACCACACTTTCATCTCAAGAGCAATCTTGTTTTAAATTCCAGACCGAAGTATCATCCAGATACACAAAAACTCTAAAAGATCTGGGTCGCTGTCATAAGCAATAATCGTACTCGTTATGACTACGATCTTAAAAGCCTCAGTATTGTATTATGAAAATGGAAAAATATAAGCTAAGTATAAATCTTTTTTTTGCATGTGTTTGTAAATTAAGACCTTGTTAATAGTACGTGTATAACAAAGTATAACTTAGTAGTATTTAATGCGGTTAAAAACCAACGAATTTTTTCATATTTTAGTTAACAAGAATGTCAAATATCAAATATAGTTTTTTTGTAGATTCAGATCTAAAAAAAAAACCATATTTGATAAATTTGTCTCCTATTATCAGTAATAGGAGACAAGTTATTTTTATACCCCTAAGTGTACGTCAAAGATAATATTATACCTTCAACCTGATGAACTATGGACGGTTTTATTTTCATTTTTACCTCAAGAACAAATTCAGCTTAAAATTCTAGACACATAAGCTGAGAGCTGAGATCTGGGTCGCTGTCATAAGCAATAATCGTCTCATAAGGCTACTTATAGGTCCCAGTATCGTCGCTTAGTGTTATTATGAAAATGGAAAAAAACTAAGCAAAAAATAGAAGCTAAGTTACGATTTTTTTATGCATTGTTGACTTCGAAAGAAAACAAAGTATAATTTACTAGTATTGCCTAGAGTTAAGAGCCAGATTAAATTATGTATTTCCCGCTTGAAAATCTATGATCTGCAGGAAAAAATCAAAGTAATAACATTTACTCAAGCCAAGACTATTAAACTTAGATTAACTAATTATATTAGTTTCACAGTCTTTAATTTTAAACAAAACAAGTATATTGTTTTTAAATATCGTTGTGTAATCAAAATCAGGAAACGTCAAACCCTAATGCAATAAATACAACTCTGAGAAAGCAGCATTAAACAACCAGTTCACCAACCAGCCACTAAAACAAAAAAAAACTTTTCACTTAACGTGATTCGAACTCGGAACTTTTTCAAGGGACTGTAAAAACCTGACTCGGGGAGAGTTATTCATTAAAATAACTAGAGAAGTAGACTCAGCGAAATAACACGATTTGAAAAATTATTACACCCGAGTGCTATGGGGGAAGTTGGCAAACTGTTTAAAAGTTTGTCTGTGGCGTGATAACGGCCATCGAATCATGGTTACGCTTTAGGGTTAAATGAGTTAAGTGCTTACGCAGCTACCTAAGTTAGGGAACGAGTCTGCCAATAATTGGTGGAATTTGTGGCTAGTGACATGTTTAAAGTTCAAGTAACTTTTAATCTTCATTTTTAACTATCTTTGAACAAAATATTATGACATACAATGTTATAAGATTAAAAGTAACAGCAATGCCAAAATTTCATTTTAAAGTCAACAAAGTGCAAGTGGACCGTTATATTATTTATTTTTTTGCAATTTATTATATACTCGTGTTCTATGGGAAGCCAATAAATATACAGTAATTAAGCAATCTATCTAATTCTAAAGCTGAAGAACTAGTTCCACAAAATCAAAAGAAGTATTTTTACTTAACGTGATTTGAACTCAGATCTTTCGCAAGGGACCGTAGGAACCTGACTGGATCGTATTATTCATTAAAATCACTAGAGAACGAAACTAACTAACTCAGCGAAATAAAACGATTTGAAAAATTACACTTGAGCGCTATGGGGGAAGTTTGCAAACTGTTTAAAAGTTTGTCTGGGGCCAGATACCGGCCATCGAATCATGGTTACGCTTTAGGGTTAAATGAGTTAAGTGCTTACTACAGCTACTTAAGTTAGGGAAAGAGTCTGCTAATAAGTTGGCAAAATTTCTGGGTTATAAATTCCTGAAGTTTTAATAACGTCTGATCTTAGGTTTCGTCCTTCTTTGAACGATATAGTATAACACATTCTTCAAAGAATAAAGGTAAAAAGTTTTGCTAAATTAAATTTTTAAGACGACAAATATTAATGCACCGTTTAAAAACTATGTTTTGTGTGCATATAATTTCTTATTATAATAAGAAGCTAATAAATATTTAGTGCATTCTTGCAATTCTACTTTGAGGCAGCCAGTAGTTTAACAACCAGTTCAAGCCACGAAAACAAAAAAAAAACTTTCACTTAACATGATTCGAACTCGGAACTTTTTCAAGGGACCGTAAACCTGACTCGGGGAGAGTTATTCATTAAAATAACTAGAAAAGTAGACTCAGCGAAATAACACGATTTGAAAAATTATTACACTCGAGCGCGATGGTGGAAGTTGGCAAACTGTTTAAAAGTTTGTCTGTAGCCTGATAACGGCCATCGAATCATGGTTACTTTTTAGGGTTAAATGAGTTAAGTGCTTACGTAGCTACCTAAGTTAGGAAACGAGTCTGCCAATAAGTTGGAGAATTTGTGGTTTATGAGCTTCTTAAGGTTTTTCGTAAGTTTGTTCGTTTTTCATTTCATTTTTGCAATTTTTTTTTTAGTTTGTGCCACATTGACTATTTCAGTACTGCGGTACGATACTTTCATTTATAAATAATTACATTCTTTGCAGTTAAAGTTAAGAATAATATTATTATATTCAAAATAAAACTGTTAGTGAGTATGACAGGAACAGTTTTTTCGCCTAATTATAAAAAACTTTAAGTTCTGATTAAGAAAGGCTTAAGTTAAGACATTATAAAATAACTTGTTAAGAAACAACATAATAAACAAGGTGTCTCTTGCCGT
The DNA here is from genome assembly GCA_905147285.1 of Hypena proboscidalis. Classification (NCBI taxonomy): domain Eukaryota; kingdom Metazoa; phylum Arthropoda; class Insecta; order Lepidoptera; family Erebidae; genus Hypena; species Hypena proboscidalis. The sequence continues at coordinate 3,838,766 of LR990129.1, read as the reverse complement.
TAGATCCCTCACAGGACATTGCAAGCTAAATAGGCACTTATCCCGTATGGGCTATGCGGACGATGACTACTGCAGATTCTGTAAAGAGGAACCAGAAACATCGCTGCACCTCTTTTGCGACTGCGAGCCACTGATCCATAGACGAAGCATCATACTGGGACGCCATATCTTGGATCCGGATGATGTCAAGTCACTCCCGATCGGCCGACTTCTCCAGTTTGTGGAGGCTATTGGGCTAAAGGAGAGTCTATAATGAGGCTACAATCACAATAGACCCACGGAGGTCGACGTGAACACCCAAAGCCTTCTTCCCAACAATAATAGTAATAATAACAACATAATACCTGCCTATGCCTATATTACTCGACAGATTGTGCTAAATATAACAGGTAAAGCTTGAGTGCTATACCCACACTTAACCTGCTATGTTAAGGCACCATGCGATAGGGAGTGCTACTGCTATCTGCCAGGCACAAATCCGATTCTTTCTACCTAAAAAACAATCGGACGTGGAGCGATTGCCTACCACTAATCATTTTTACGATCAATTTTAGTCACCTGCCGCGTTGGGCGTTTCTGTCATGACAAACTCACTATATCATTTTCGCTATAGCAGTTCTATTGTAGCTAGGATTGGTAACAATATAGTGTAAAGCATAATCACGATTATAGTGACACACTAAATGTTTGAATGATTGATAAATCTTGAGATTTTTAACTGATTATTTAACGTCATTATTATAAAAAAGGCACACACTGAGCAACTTTCAGCTTTTATAAAATGACGGAAGTCAGCCACCCACGGGCTCTCACATTATCAGTAGATATAATAAAGGAATAAAATACAACAATATCTTTAGTTACTTTAAATCCTTTAGCACAAAAAATCTCTCAGCATTTTTAATTATGGCTAATATGTTTATATTAAGAAATATTTTCATATAGCTCAAACATTTTCTTAATGATGTAATCCAACCTCGACTCACCCAAACGACGAGGAATTTAATTACGTTCTTATAATTTTATTTTTCTTATTAATATCGAAAATGTTATTTTTTCACAAATTAAGTAAAGAAATATCGTGCGTGGTATAATTATTACATACGCGGGATCTTATGCCTATATTTCTTTTCAAAAGAAATACGTTCTACAAAAATACTTTTTGTTTATTTTATTTATGTTAATTGCATAGAAAGCCTCGTTGGCCTAGTGGTTAGCGTATGCGCCTCTCACCGCATGGTCTCGGGCTTGATTTCCGGGTCGGGCAAAGTGTTATTTGTGAACTTTCCGTCAGGAAATTTGCAATAGATGGCAATAGACTCACCCCCTCCCATGGGACCTAAACATAACAGGTGAAATATGGGGTACATCTCTGCCACACCATTCTGGGTACTATTGCATTATTTTTAGGCGTTTAACATTTAAGTTTTTAAACTTTCGCGATTTGAGAACATTTTCGGCCGGCCGTGACCAAGAATGATGCAAGTCATACGCAACGTCTAGCATAGGTATTTATTTACCTTTATAATAATTACGCGATTCAGACGCGTTGTCTAATTTTTGAAAAATGTTTAACATTTAACTTTTTTAATACTGCTCAAAGCTTATGCATGATACTAGTCATGTTTTAACTCGGTTAATCTGTTGCTAAAATATTATTAAATTGCTCAATAGGTATCCGGGTCATGGTTGTATGATGTATTTAATAGTTACTACCAAAGCTATTAGAAGAGAGATGTCTTGTTTTCATTGTGATGAGTGATTGTAATGATATCATGCTCATGCTTCATTGTGAGGTGACCAATATAATAATATAATATAATAACATTCCACAACTCACACACAACGCCATCTAGTCCCAAACTAAGCAGAGCTTGTACTATGGGTACTAGAATAACTGATACTAATACATAAATACTTTTCTTTTTTTTGTAAATACATACTTATTATACATAGAAACACCCAGACTAAGACAAACCCCCATGTTCATGCACACAAAGATTCGTCTTAAGTGGGAATCGAACCCATGACCTCGGCGTCGCAGGCAGGTACACTAGCCACTCCGCCATCCGGTCGTCAAAATAAAAAAGAATATCGCAGCTTTCATACTATAGGGGCACATCTCAAAATTTTGTGATTTCGAGTTTTTATAATGTGCATAACATGCGCTAAATATTTCATGCTTAATGGACAATACTCTTATGATGCTTATTAATTTGCTATTAATAGTTTAATTTATTTATGACCGATTTTGTGAAAATACATGGACTCAAAAATCTTTAGACGCGTTTTCCCAACAATCATATTTTTCGAATTGTGCCCCTATAGTATGAAAGCTGCGATATGTTTTTTATATTTTTCATCCTAATGGTCATACCATAAATACATAAAAAAAATTGCAGAAGTTTACATTCACAGCTTAAGTAAACCTTGAATAAAATAGTAGCAAATATGTTAACCCTCCTAATACAGACATAATCTTGTAATATGTGTTGCTGGCTATGTATAGCTCTCATGTGTGGGTGTTTGCCTAAGAAGCATTTAAGGGATTACATCCGGTGGGAAGGGTGTATCCAGCCCTTTATCAACATCTTGGGTCAACGCCTCAGGTGCGTCTATTTATTAACCGCCATTAATAATGGAGGATATAGTTGTAAAAACTTTGTGGATTATCTTGAGATGAACTATCTTAATAAGTAGAATGATTGTGCTGACTTTTGTTCAGTCATCAACAGAAGAAGCTACCACAAGTAAATTTTCAAAGCCGCTTATTTCTGAAAATCGATTTTTTTTCATGATCGGATGAATCGAACTAATATTATATATATTTTTTTCAAAACGACCTCCGCACTAGGAATATCTCCTGTGTCGCGGCGGTGTTCACAAACATACATTTTACGCTCACAGAGCACACCCATATTAATCTATAAAATGTGCATAATTTTAGATACGCACATTTTATATATTTTAATCAATACGCAAGTTCTTACGATGCAACGCAAAAGCACGCAGATTATTACGATGCGACGTTGCAACGCATTTTTGTATACAAGCCTTATTTTTTCGACGTAAAACGTGGTTGGCGCCGCAAACGTAAGCTTGTAATAGAACTTAATTTATAATTTTAAATTTATTAGTCAAATTAGATATTTTTTTCATACAAATAGTCTGTCAATAAAAAAAAAACTACTGAGGTGTCAAGGGACACCCGGATGGAACGAAGTTCGGTAATTCCAAATAACAACAAATCAGGATTCGCATCCGAGAATGCAGTAAAAGGTATGCGACCTTAACCACTAAACAAATAAAACAGTCTATTTATAAACTAAATACGGTAACAAAAATTTTAACCAAATTAAAATAAAAACAAACATTAAGACAATTAAATTATCAAGCGTAGCAAGCGTACACAAGATCATTCAGAATCACTTTAATCATTCTCTTAAAATAATCGAATGATACTTTTAAAATCATTGTGGAGATATTATCACAATACTCCTATAGGCTGAATGGCTACATAACAATATTTCCTGTGCCTTACACACTTAATTTTAAAATAATTCTTATCTTCAAACTTTCGCGCTATTCGAATTTCAAAATATCAAAAGCGAGGTTCATTCAAACACACGCATAGACTTATAATGCCTAGATAAATAAACTGCTTGTATGAATTTAAGTATAAAGTAAGGCTAAAAACAGATTGATTGAAAATTATAATGCACCGCTTGGCGGACAGACAAACTAAACGAAAATCTGATAAATACCAGAGAGTTACACTGAACTGAAACGGCACAATTAAAGTGGCTTTACATTTCATGCGTGTACTCGGTTTCTAGGAGTAATAGTTCTATGACCACACATAACAAACCTTATCTTTAACATTATTTTTCTGCGATTATCTTGCTTTCTTTTAAATTGTATTCGCAAGTTTACTCGCGATATAATAATATCAGATCTCATTATCAATAATCTCATCACCAATCCCAATGACATAATTAGATGTGTTCTAATCGTATATTCCATGAAATGTACATAACAAATTTAGTAAACATTCTGTGGTAATATTAAAAAATAATTTGCTTTTGAATTTAATATAGTTATGACGCGTACACTTGCTAAACACACAATAATGAAGAGATTATAACGCGTATGACTTGGTTAGCACAATAGTAAAGAAAGGTTATAATGTGTACTTGCTAAAATACAAAAGCATTTATTATCGTGTGTATGAAATCTCTACTTACCTAAATCCATCAGCAATATCCAGAACTTGTGCAGAAACACTGTCAGGATTCATTATTGTAACTATTTTTAATAATTTATTATGTACAAAACACCTGTATACACTCAACAAAAGGCGGGAATTGTATTTTTTTTTTAAGTTATGATAATATTTTTTTTTAGTTACTTTATTATTCATAGAGAGACAAAATGAAAATATTTCGCTTGCTTTCTCTATGCGCAGCATATTTCTGTAGCACCAATTAGTTCCGAAGTCGCGCGATAGATGGCGTTGGGATCGAATTAGATCGCGCTATGGTTTCGTTACAAGGTCCTGTATATAAGGTCCACCGATTTAAAGTTTAATATGTTCTGCAGATCCAAGTGAGGAGTAATGTTCACGATATCGAGCTATTTATTCCCTGGTATCTGACTAGAACAGCGATCGTATACGCCTTCGCAGACCCTTCTGAGCGCGCCAGCGCCCCTATTTTTGCAGAAACTCAACTCTAGTAATTTTTTTTTCTTATTATTTTTTTTATTTTATTTTTTTTTTCTAAGCGAGATGGAGCGACGGACACAGAAAAAGGAGCATTTTTTTTTTTTAGTAACTCAATTCTAGTAATTTTTTTCTTTAGTTTTTTTTTTTAATTTAATTTATCTCTTTTTTTCTATAAGCGAGAAAGAGAAGACGGACACAGAAAAATGCGCACGCCGTGCGGCGTGCGCATTTTTCTGTTTTGTCTGATGATGTAGCACCGTAGCTGTAACGTAGCATGTAATTACTACGCTGCTACGAGAATTGCTACGAAAAGTGTCGTTACAACTTTTCGTTCCTTTTTTTTCCGCCTAGCCCCCTTTCGCAATGCGCAATAAGGAACTTCGTTCCAATAATATCTAAATAGTTTGTCAGTTCAGAAAAAAAACGTTATGGCGTCACCAAGTTCAACTTCCATACAAAATGTATGCAAAAATCGTTTTTGACACGATAAAACAGTCATTTGACTGGTGGTGTAAAATAATGAGTAATAAGATGTTCGATACGTAAATCAACATGGAAATTTGTAAGACAGGATTACCTTGAGTGCTTATAATCCCTAGTCGTCGTCGTCTAGTGAGTTACAATGCGTGCTCAGAAATATCTATATCTATAACGATGATTATATGATAAGTACTTACATCAACATCAATCCCGGGCTGCGCAAAGATCCTTGTAAAAGGATACTCTTTGGGCAGATAGCTAAAGAACTCCTGCCGGCCCCGGTACCACTTCACACTGTACAGAGTCTCATTGCCCTCTAGAGTCCATTTACAACCGAGCAGCACTGTGTCCCCCAGTTTTACGGCAGAGGGCGCTATCAACTGCACATCGCGGAGGGCTATCGTATCTGAAACAAGAGATGGAGAAGATTATTTACAGGGTTTTTGGCGCAACGACCGACAATCTTTTGAAGGCGATAGAGGGGATCATTTGCCGTCGTCCGTCTGAAGCTAGATAGTACATTTAGTTAAGGATAAGCAAATAATTTGTCTACGAGTCGTATTAAAATAATACATCAGTCTTAAGCCTCGTTTATTTATACTCGGCCATTAAAAGGTTTCGGGTTCAATAACCCAGTAAGAAAGTTCTCAATTTAGATACTTTAACTCATCCAGGCGTGTGATTCTATTAGATCAAGATCCCGGTCCCGCCTGTAAATTAGGTGAGTACAATTTTGACGAACGTAGAGTACACGGTACGTGAAAAATTGGTCGTTAAGCGTGTCGTGTCAAACTAGTGAGTATGACTACGTTCATTATACCTACACGGAAATGATAATAAAGTAAACGCACTCATAGATCCGTGCGATAGATAAATTGGAGGATACGGATAATTATTTTATATTTAACTCACCTACAATTTTAATAAATAGAACATACATAAATATTAACTGCCTCGTTGATCTAGTGGTTCTGCGAGGTCTCGTGTTCGATTCCCAAGTCAGGCAAAGGAAATTTACAATAGCAGCACGGAGTGTGCCAAGTGGATTGCGATAGGCTCATTCTCTGTTCAATCTAAACATAACAGGTGAAGTGTGGGTGTTGTACACCTCTGACACGCCCTTCTGGGTTATATAGGCGTGATGTTATGTTATGTTACATATTAAGCAAATACCGCACCGTATTGAAATAACATATTTTATTAAATACTTATTTTTGCAACAATTTCAGTATTTCATTAGTAAGTAGTATAATAATATTAAGGAATTCTAGCTGGATGTAATTTGCTTCTCAAACAATTAGGTCAGCCTATTTGGGTTAAACTCTAGTGAAGGCTTGCAACGGATACGGTCCAGAAAGTTATTATCGTATTACAAACTTGTATACATATTTTAAAGTAAAATGTTAAATTTAATTCGTAATAATATTATATAAGGCAAAAGTAGCTATTTCGTGTTACTGTTAATTACACTTTCAAAGTTGATAAAAATGGTATGAATAATAAATTATTTGATTGCCTGGAGAAGGAATAAGGGTTTTTTTATGGACCTGCAAACATGAGAGTGCTTAAAAGTACTCGAAGGTGTGTGAAGTCTACCAATCCTCACAAGGCCAGCGTTGTAGATGGCCTTACCTTGCCATTAGAAGAGGTCCAGCAGTGGAACATGTATATGAATACATATTAATACAGGGCTGCTATTATTATAGTTTTTAATAATATTAAGACACATAAAATCTCATGGCCCCATCTGTAAACCAACTGCAATAAGTGCATCTTAACTCAACGATCGACTGAGTGGCACAGTTTTTATTTTTACACGAGCTCCTCTAAAAATAAACAACAGATTCACTCTCAATATCTTACCACGACAGCACAACTAACACATCTATAAACACAACATTTCTCTACTACAGCAAAAATACATTTCCTATTTCTTTTAATATGACCACAAAAAGGGAGCATTCCCTCATTAGGGTCTAAATAACGTTTGATTCAATATGTTGTACACTAACAACTGATACGGACAGTAAATCAATTTGGTGGAGTAATGTACAGAAACATTTGTTCCAATGTCCCATTTTCTTTTTCTTTTTCTGTAGTATCTTGTGGTAGGTATTGAGGGGTGCGGTCTTAGTTGTGGCGAGTATATTTTATTTTTGTTCAACCTTAGTAGCATTTTTGAACGCATGGTCACTTTTTTTTATACACTAATGTTGTAAACTTACATACGGCCGCATGATGGTAAGCAAAACTTTTTTGCGGTGGAATGGTATTCGCTCAGTTTTTGTTAATATTTTACCGACACAATCTGCCACTGCGCAATCAGGCAAGGCTGCTGTTAGTTAGTTTTAATGGTGAGTAGTTCACTAAAATTTCAATGATGTAACAATAAATATGATAAAATAACTACAATACATTTGATATTTTTATTAAAACGGACGTGAGTTTGTAACATTATTCAAATTATGAAATATGGGTGTTACTCACGTTATTTTGGTCTATATAGTCGATCGCGGTTTCGCCCACTCTCTTCGTCACTTGTTGGTCTATTTAGACCAACATTACGTGGCTTATTTTATAACTTTAATAACATTTGATGTTAATAATATTTCATAGCACAATTTACTTAATATTTGCCTTTTTATTTTACCTATGTATATATTTTCAATTTATTTTCCTAATCTTTAATGTAACATTATAATATTTCTTTGGTGTTTTTAAAATAAATAAATAAATCAATTTTCTTAATAAGCAAATTTAAATACCAATATTTCTACGTCATATTATGTTCATACATACAATCACGGCTTTATCCCATGGGGGTAGGCAGAAACGATGGAACGCGTTGTTCAAACCTCATATGTATTACTAGCCCACTATAAGTGACACCCCACCCTATCACGCTAACACGCCACTCCGCTTTGACCGCAACCAATTACATTACATCAAGCGACGCCTGTCCTAATGCAATTACAACACACGTCTGATTTATTTGTAAATAATTACACCAGGCGAATTATCACTGTAATCCTATGTGGAAGATGTAAATTATTTGCTGGTTACATATAAGTTTATCTGCTTGATCTTAACTTATGTAAACAACCTTCATGTCACAAAAGTATGTATAAGTAAGTATGTATAAATGGTAGGTAAAACCATAAACAATGAACATTTACAATCTACAAATATGCAAATATTAATTTATTAAAGTGCGGCTTTATCATGTGTCAAATCTATAAAAATAATAAAATTGTATATTTGCCATGTCTGTACCTTGAATATATTTGAGAAAAAATATACAAGGGGTTTTCATTACAGCAGAAGAAACCAAAACATATATAATTTTTGTCTGTCTGTATGTTCGAACGCGCATCAAGCAATAATCAAGTGATAAAAAGTGCGTCAGTTCTAAAGGAAAATGCATGAAATTCTGCACATAGGTTTCTTACATGACGGAAGATATTTTTTTGGAAATATTATATTAATACATAATACTCCCAAGGCGGTGAATTATGGGTAATAAGTTAAAATGGAAAGTTATTCAATTTTGAATGAAATTGCATTAATGTTTGCACAAAGGTACACGACATAAATTTAAAGTAGCATAGATTTTTTAGCAATTCCACTCTTCCAAAGGGTAAATTTGGGGTTCAAAGTGTAAGAGGCAAGTTCCTCTTACACTTTTATAGGAAAAATCATAGAAATATCGTATTCCACGCATACAAAGTCGCGGGCAACAGCGAGTTATATTATTAAGACGGTATATTATAAAGGAAACAGTGGAATTTTCTCCCTTAAGACCGTTCAAAAGAGCTTACCATCATTATACCCTTATGAATTCTATTTTTTGCGTCGAACTATTTCATGTAATTTTTCTCCCAAACAACTCTCTATATAATAGCTAGCAACTGATAGGTGTCGAGATAAATAGGTATAATTTATCTATGTTTTCGAAAGTTGACAAACTACGATAGTCGCAAAGATAACAAGGGACAGTTTTTTCTCATTTTTCCCTTCGTCGCATCAACGTCTACACTGAATTTATCACAACGCGTTTTAGAGATCCGTTATGGAGTAACAAAATCAGACGTTTGCATTTATTAACCAGCAGTATTCTTGTTTATTTGTGTACTTTTTATGTTGATTCATCTTGTAATGAAATGTCGGAAATGATTGTAAATAAATGTTTTACTTGGTTATGAAAATCGCTGCAAAAAGTTAAATGATTTTAACGTATGGCTGAGTTTTAATTAAAGCGGCAATAGATGGAACGTTCCTTATTGCCCAATCAGTGTCTAAAGCTGTATATGTCTGCTTTGCTCCACTCCACCCTGCTCCGGCTGCGTGGACAACTATTGAACTCGCGACTCCAAGCTGGGCAAAGTTGAGTCAAGGGAAGTGGTGTGGCGTAGACTTTCAAATTAAATAATATGAGCACGTGGCTCAGCTTTACTCCACTCCGCTTCAATGAGAACACAGTCTACGGGTGTCACAGTAAATGATTTATCAATGGTATTATGACGTCGATAGATAGTTTTTTTTACACAAAAACTATCGGTTGATGTCGACTATTCCATTTAACAATCAATCAATTCATAAAAGCACTAAAGGCATAAATAATTTAAGTTTTTTTTTTCAAAAAATTCGTTAAACGAAAGACATATTAGATTTTGACTATTGCATATTATTTTCTACCCTAATTTCGATTCTCACTTGACCAGTTTTTATGAGCGTTCCGTATCAAGTTATAGTTTTGATGGATTGTTGGCTGACACGCGTGCGTATACGATCGCTCAAACCTTCTGTCAAATAGTTTTTATATCCGCTAAAGCAGGGCTTAACTGTTTACTTATTGTGTTGGTTTTGGAAAATATATTTAGATTTATGTCGTACTGTTTATTAAGTTTATCCAACATACATTCTTTGTCATTATAATTAAGCAAAAGTGTTCATAAATAAATTCAGCTCTCATATAAAAACAAGCTTCTCCAATGAATATTTAAATTTGCCTTCTTATCTGGGGCCATCTTTTGAAGATTATTACTGTGAAATAAACAATAATACTCATAGCATTCATAACTATAAATAAAAAAGTTAGTCTTCTCAACCAATTAAATCTTTAAAACTTGTGTTTCAGATGCCGCAATTGAACTGTTTGATAAAAATAGCAAGTACCTTATTTTATTTTATTTTATTTATTTGGGTAAACAAACAGTAACACTATTATTGAAAACAGTAACACAATACTTACTACTACTTACTTACCTTATAATACCTAATAAAAACTACTAGCGGCGATACTAGTGGCTCTGTCACGTACGGAACGAAACCGGCTTATACCGGCTCGGCTAGTGCACCAGCGTAGGGCTTGCAACATGCGCCATTTCATTTTATTTTAAAAGAACCTTTTGCCGTGTTCTAAATTCAAAATTGTTGGTTAGGTAACAATTATATAATTATACCAAAATTTTTATTGCGTAATTAAAATGTATTCTAAGTGCAACCCTACCAAAATAGGTAAGCATTTTGCTAGCTCTTTAGAAATTGTCTTAGCTTCTATACGTTAGGACTACGGCCCTAAGGCGACAAGGGCCTCTAAAAACGATATAATATACTTTTAAAGTATTGTTAAAAATTAAATCAGCAAACAAAATAGGCATCACTAGCCAACAAAACAAAGCCTGATACATTATCTATGCATTTATCTTTCTGGATAAATGAAAAAGAGCTTAGGACACGTGCCAACATTCTGAAAGTCAAGGTAAATTCCACTTTGGCTCGACTTAGTTTTAGTTTAAATCTGGCACTAGAAATAGCACTACAGTGAATAAATTATATTATCTAGTAACATGCTTATATTCCAATTTCTGTCTACATACTAAATGTGTTTACGTTTTCTGCCAGTACTAGGGGTTTACAAAGAGGTTTCTGGTATATTTTTTCTTTTACGATAATTTATATTAAATTTTTTTTCAAGATTTTGTTAGGTGAGTCACTTTAAAACGCATCAGAGGGAAAAAATGGGATCCCATCATGATCATCTGAAAAAAATAATACTTACAGTAGTGTAAATTGGTCAGGGTGATGACTGCATTATTATAATGATTTGATTTTTAACCAATTATTTTTAAAAAAAAAATTATTATTTTTTTTTTTTATTGTGCCTATCTCGCGTTTGACCACGATCTCACCTGATGGTAAGTGATGATGCTGTCTGATCTACGGTGGAGCACGCTTACTATGGGATACCTATTTACTCTTACTTTAAAGACACCCAAATTGTACTCATGCGGAAACAAAGACCCGGGCAGGGCATTCCATTGTTTGACAGTTCGCATAAAAAATTTTGAAGCGAAACGCTTGGCATGTATTTGTTATTTGATAAAATGGGTGGTACTATAAGACTTCACTGGCGATAATGTAGCAGGCTTTGTTTTATTTGCTTTAGTAATGCATTTATTGTTTGCTAGTTTTCAGTTTATTTTTTTACATGAAACCTTTTAATTCTCTTTCATTCTCACAAACATAATTACTCCCCATTGGGAAAACTCACAAGTGCGAACAATTCTATCGAACATTCCAGAAAGATTTATATAAAACATAATTGGTTTGGTATCGGTCGGAGCTATTTCAGTAATGGCCGAAGGTCTGAGATCTCAACAGCATTACACTCTTGATACCGCCATTTGTCGGGCAACTCGACCAAATGTGTTCTTTACAAAGTGTAAGGATAAAGAGTATTGAGGGCGATCGCTCGTTTGTCAGCCATTTTTAATACAGTTCTTGAAATGGTCACGAGAGGGTCGTTTAGATATACAATACCACATTGATATTTATACCCAATGATATTATAGAACTATAGATATGTTACGTTCATAGAAATTACGATTTAAATCCGTTCCGAGCTATTCCAAATTGCACACATTGACAAATGTAACTGATAAGTAAAACAAAAGATACGAAATAGCACGCAAATGAAAGAGATAGCTATAGTTTTAATGATTGCACTTCAGTGGTACGCACGTGACTGCGCTCGACGCAGGCCACACGCAAACTAAACACAAGACGTCCCAATTGGGACGTATTTGAGTATTCACAGCGCGAGCGCTTATAACATATTATCTGCTTTTGTTTTTATATAATATCATTGTTTATACCTATGTTCATGATGTAAGTGCGCACTGAGTATTAAATCACGCCTATACAGAAGGATCTGGCAGAAGTGTATAGCACCAACATTTCACGTGTTATATTTTAGGTTTCACCTATTAAAATTACCTAAATAGCAGATCTGCTCAAACCGGGTATAAAACCCGAGAGACGCCGCATACGCTAACGACTAGACCAGCGAGACAGAGACCTAGAGTGTCTTAAAGGAGAACAATTGCTTGGCTGTTTTCCATACAAAAGTAATATAGGTTTAACTTTAATATTATTAACTTTTTATCAATTTTATAGATAAATCATAATATATATTTCCAAATTTTTGCTACATCTAACAATGCGTCTCTTTGTGGCATTCTTACAAAGTTTTTACAAACGACGCTTCAGTACAGTAACAAATAAAAAATACTGCTTTATACTAATATAGATTAACTTAATAACTTTTGTTCAGAAGTTCCTAAGTTCACATCATGTCTATGTTTGTATTCGACTTACAGCAGATAAAACAAAAATAATACAATTTAAAAAGTTTATACATTGACTGACGTATCTAAAACACTAAAATGTATGTTTGTTGGCGCCCATTATTTCAAAAATATTATTAAAATTTTGACAATATTATTATGATTGTTACGAACAAACATGCATTTTAGTGTTTTAGATATGATTTTCTTTAAAAATATACCTATATAATAACTGAATAATATTAAAGTGTAACTCATATTTCGTTAGTATGAAAACACGGCGCCCGGGCGACTACTTTAGTACTCCGTCTCTCTTCTATCAATTTACATTTACATCAGAAAGGTTCGTAGTTTGAATCAACGGACTATGGCCGTACTTCGGGCATGTTAAACTTACTCAGCTAACGAGAAAAGTTGCTTATGCATCACTTATTTTAAAGCTTTTTAAAATTGTGTGCAACTTAAAAGATTTTTATGCGGAATTTATGAAATGTGAATGCAGTTCTTGTGGACTTTTTACTAAGTAAGAACGGCTTTATGAAATATATAAAATTTTATTTTAGGAAAAAGATTTTGGCAGTTGAAAAGTCTTAGTAGTCACGGTATTCATGAAGTTTTATGTGACGAATTTTTAAATATTTATTCATTTAAATTATTTTCTAACTTAAATATTTACATCTATACACAAAGAATTAAAAAAATAATAATAATATTTATATACAATAATATACATAGAAAATATAAAAAGATATTTACAAAACCTTAAACAGCATAAATATTTATTCTCTTTAGCCGCGTTTAATGTTGTACCAATCGTACGGACCGACCATACGAATGTCTCCTTACAACAGCAGTCTGGTTAATTTGTTGGTCAGATGAGTAGATAGTAAATGATACGTTCCAACGATCACTGGGGTATTGTTATCGGCCTTAGAAAGTAGAGCGCTTGTGACGAAATCACAAAATATATCAATGACACATGATAATGATATTATTATGTTTTTAAATATGCAGCAAATTATGTTAATTAATACATAAAGTCACGAAACTACGCAAAAACTTTATACTACAATGATATAATAATATGTTATAAAACTATAATGCAGCCTCCGGAAGTGAATTTCATTACAATACAAAACAGTTTAAAATTCATTAAACTTGTTCAGTAACACGTGCATTGTTTAAAATGTACTTTAAAAGTAATAAATTAAATATTAAATAATAAGAGAATGTTTAAAGCGTATTATACGGAAATATTGGCGAGACCACAATGCGGTGTGGTACCGATTGTTTTAACGGAAACCGAAATACATTGCGTTTGCAACCACGCAGTTTAGTCGGGTATTCCTTTTTGAGAATTAATTTTGCAGTTTAATTGTATTTAAGATCTTTTTCGACACTGTTTTTATTTTTTTCCAGATTGCAATCTATTTAAATACAAGTTTTTTTTAATCTCTTATTATTGTACAAAGAGATGTCAGCGCGTCTAACTGAGGCAACTCATTTTCGAAATGCTGGTTTATTTTTCGGCCAGTGACTAAGTATCGCAATACAACGCGGTAATGCCGCTATTGTTTTGGGTGCGAGGCCTTCTGACAGTGATGTATTAAGTATAGATTAAGTTATTAGACATGTTTAATTTTAGATCCAATATGTATTTTGTTCTGTAAATTAAGAGTATTCTGAGAGAAAAAAAGTAAAAATAATAATACTGTTTTGATGAATATTTTAACGTGAAAAACTTTACCTTAATATTCGAACAAATTAGATGAGGGTAATCGAGTATCAATTCGCTGCTAGGGGTGCTTGTGTAGCGTAAAGTCTCCGAAATGTCAAATCTCACTGTTTGCGAGTTTGCAACCCGGTTTTTTTTCCATTATAATTATTTTTGCGAATATTAAACAATTCAATTCTTCTTCTTCGTCGTGTCAATGGCTGAGTCAAATTTTATTTTGACTTGCCATCGTGGTGAAAGGATTAGCCAATTCGCTTTGGAGAACTCTTGAATTGCCCAGGGTGCGCCGGACGTAGAGAATCGTTGTGTACGTCACTCGGGGAGGCTCCTTTCATGCACCCCAGAACAATTCAATGAAAGTGAGTGATTTGAAACAGTTTTATCTTTCGGAAACATAACATGTCCGCCATTTTTCAAGCAAACAGGACAGCGCAATTTTGTGACATAGCCAATACGTTAACTTTATGGTTGTTTTGTATTAAGTATGATAAAAATGAAAATTTTTGTTTTGACGTCCGTAACAACAAACTTTGAAAGCCGTTTACTTTAAGACCTCACTCTTTAGTGGCACCTCCTGGTAAAAAAACTGATATTTCATGTATACAAACATACCCAAAAGATGAAAAAAGAATACTAACAATTAAACATACTACTACTAAAACTTAATTACCTCTACGGCATCATAAATCTTATACTATTAGTGCCATTAGTAAGTTACCGCATTGAAGCAAATTCAATTAGGTCCGTTATAATTTTCCGGTTCCAATTAAGAGTTGTAATTCAATATTTTTGCTGCGCCAGGTAGGACAGGCTGCAGTCGTATTGAATATTAATTTGTTATCTTATATTATTTAACTGCCTTGATTTTCTAGTAATTAGCGAATGCGCCTCTCACCGCAAGGTCTCAAGTTTGATTCCCGGGTCGGGCAAAGAGTTAGAATTGTGCCCGATGGATGGCGATAGGCTCACCGCCTATCCTAGACCTAAACTATATTAGACCATAATTAAGCTATATTAGACCTAAACATAACAGGTGAAATGATGGTGTTGAACACCTCTGCCACACCCTTCTGGGTAATATAGGCGTGATGGCATGTTATGTTATCTAATATTATAAATATATTACAAATCTTTTTAAAGCTATTAAGCTTCCGCATAGAAGTAAATCCAATCAGGTCAATAATTTGCTGGTTCCAATTGAGAGTTGTAATGCAATATCTTGGCTGTGCCAGGTAGGACAGGATGCACTCGTATTGAATATTAATTTGCTCCGTTGTAAATAAGAGTGCTGTAAGGCATTTATATTTGAAAAATAATATCTTTTTTATTAGTGAGAAAATGGTTAGGGGTAGTTCTTCTATACTACATTTTCAATGTCTATACCCCTGTATACCCTACAACGTGGCCCATTTAGACCATTAAGGGAAGAACAGATTATAGTCAAAACACAAAGACAGACATTGATTTTAGTAAAAACTACAACTGCATACTGAGATTTAAGAAACACTTTTACGCCGCTTGTGAATTGAAACTGGTCGAATTGAAAGATAAATTCCATATTATTTATATTTAGATATCTGACTACGTCATAAGCATTCAAGTTTTGGATGAAATATGATATCTACAATCAATAAAATACAATTGCCACATACTGCCCTAAATGGGCCACCCATATATCCATACTTTTTAAAAAAAATAATTTAAGACGTATATTCTTACATTCACATCTGGTTGTACTCTGTGGGTATGAAATGTATGTCTGTGAACATCTCCGCTAAATAGGAGTAATTCTTAATGCAGGCGCCTGCGCTTTTTACAAATTAAAATAAGAAAAAAAAAAGAAAAATATTTGTCTTTCTATACAGTAAAACTTAAACCTAAATATAGGTTAAGGACCTCTCAAGCTAGAAGCACCCAAGTATTTACAGTGCCTTAATTCACGTTAAAGCCTTAAACTTGTGTTGAGAATGCTCTCAACCATTAAACGGTGGACAACCACAGGCAATCAAGCGGAAGTAGGCTTCATTAACTCAATCACGTGAATGAGGTACACAATGTGCACAGATTGGTCTCAAGACAGTGTTGTATAGGGTGTCAATTTTTAAAGGATAAATAAAGTAATTTATAAATAATTGTAATCTTGTACTCTCTTACCAAGTTGTTACCTTTAGAATATACTAGCTCTTTCTTGTTAGCAAATATTGGTAACAACTCAAAAAAGTAATTGAATAAAAAAATAAGCTTGTGCAGCATCTTATTAAGGTAGTAAAAGTGCATATTCAACGACAGTACAATAAATAGTTTCCTCAATTTACTTGCGAATAGTTAAAAAATAAATAAATTATATTTCGTGATATCAGTTTTAGCCAATAAAAATAAGAAACCTTCCTCCCCGAAATGCAAATATCAAAAGTACTTACTGTCCGAATTTCAAAACTTGATTGTTGAATTAATCGTATCAAAGAAAAAAAAATATCTTAATTTTATGTAGCATTCAAATCTAACAAAGCAAGTCAAAATAAAACCGACATTTAAACTCCACTGAAACATTAAAAAAGGCATTACAAATGCCAAGTTCAATTTAGACAAGACGACATTACGCTCGAATGGCTCCTGATAAAACAAAACAATATTTTTGAATCTCCCACTTTGCCTAACTTCAGTTAGTTACATGGGCTATGAATAACAGCCGTGTTGGTCTACTGGTAAGCGTATGCTGCCGACACTGCAAGGTCTCGGGTTCTATTATTTGGTTAGGCAAAACGGATTTCCCATCAGAAAATACTGCAAAAGATCGTGGAGTTGGAATAGTGATGACTGACCACCTCCTCCTTACCTTACCTTACCTTCCATTACATGGTACGTAAGCATAACAGATTAAATGTGGGTAGAACACACTAAAACAAAAACGCGTTGAATATAGAACTTGTTAAAAGTTGGATAAAAAGAGAGCAATATGGCAGGATAAAATGACGATGGTGATTTGTCTTTCAAACACATTTAAAAAACCTCTACCACGAGTAGTTTATTTTTACATCTGAATAAAGTCGTGGCAAGCTTCAAGACAATAGCGGGTCATTTCGCGTGCATTCTCCGTATGTCATGCATAACATTTTAATAGGTCACAGTTGTTCTTGTTTAAAGGAGTTTTAGGAAAAACTTTTAACCTTGTTAAAGGCAGATGAAATGTGGGTGTTATACACCTCTATCACACTATTTTGGGTAATAAACACGTGATGTAATGTCATGTTTAAAGCTCAAATCACTCCGGTCCTCATGATCTAACAAAACATTCTTCTTGGACCTGCCATATTGTGACCTGTCCAATTAACTGATGAAAAACAAAACATTATTTGTGAACCTTACTTTTGTCCTATTAACTGACATGGGCAATTATGAGGCTTTATTACAACATCAACTTGAACAGAAATGGTAATTAAAGTGGCAACCTTGCTTCCAATTTAAGTAACGAACTTAAGACGCTCGCTTCGCTTTAAATTATATTAATTTGTAGCTTGCAGTGGATTGCAAGGCGGAGGCCCTAATTGAAAGAATGCGTGCGATGCACTTGCTCTTAGAGTTAAATAAGGCTTGTTAATCACAACTTAGGAGCTTTTGTTTAAGTTAATTTTGTTGGTTTTGTTACCTAAGGAGTTAGGCATTTTACATCTGGATAGACTCAGCTTGAAACGGAAATGTTTTGTAATCTAATTTACACCAGACAACTTTTTTTTTGTGCAGCTCGGCAGATCACTTTTGACATTTAGTTGCGACTAAATTATGACACAAAAAAAAAGTAATTGACGTTTCAATGTTGATTACTTTGTCAAAGTAGTAATACTAGTAATAGCCGAATCTAAACGTTAAGAGGGACAAGCTGTGCTAGAGAGGCAAAGCAAAGGTTTCTGCTTAAAAAAAACTGTCTTCTTAAAAATTTTTAAAAGCATTACATGACGCTAAAAGTCAGTTGTATTCAACTGACTTTCAGAAGTAAAAACGATTGGCAATTTTGTTTTATCGCAACTATCACAAATATCTAAATAACTTCGGAAAATATGCAAAAAAACACTGTAAGAATCTGTAAAATTTGAAGGTTGCTCTCAATTTCTATGAGATTCCATCATCAGATCCTGACTTAGTGGCCATGGGATTTGAGAGAGACTACAAAGTAGACTCTCTCCAATAATAATCTCTGAAATAAAAAAAAAATAATGACGTTGAAATCACTGGACAAACAAAAACAAAAACGCGTTGAATATAGAATCTACTGTTTTTGGAAGTTGAATAAAAAGAGAGCAGTATGGCAGGATAAAATGACGATGGTGATTTGTCTTTCAAACACATTTAAAAAACCTCTACCACAAGAGTAGTTTATTTTTACATCTGAATAAAGTCGTGGCAAGCTTCAAGACTTTAGCGGGTCATTTCGCGTGCATTCTCCGTATGTCATGCATAACATTTTAATAGGTCACAGTTGTTCTTGTTTAAAGGAGTTTTAGGAAAAACTTTTAACCTTGTTAAAGGCAGATGAAATGTGGGTGTTATACACCTCTATCTCACTATTTTGGGTAATAAACACGTGATGTAATGTCCTCATGCTCTAACAAAACATTTTTCTTCGACCTGCCACATTGTCTAATTAACTGATGAAAAACAAAACATTATTTGTGAACCTTACTTTTGCCCTATTAACTGACATGGGCAATTATGAGGCTTTATTACAACATCAACTTGAATAGAAATAGTAATTAAAGTGGCAACCTTGCTTCCAATTTAAGTAACGAACTTAAGACGCTCGCTTCGCTTTAAATTATATTAATTTGTAGCTTGCAGTGGATTGCAAGGCGGAGGCCCTAATTGAAAGAATGCGTGCGATGCACTTGCTCTTAGAGTTAAATAAGGCTTGTTAATCACAACTTAGGAGCTTTTGTTTAAGTTAATTTTGTTGGTTTTGTTACCTAAGGAGTTAGGCATTTTACATCTGGATAGACTCAGCTTGAAACGGAAATGTTTTGTAATCTAATTTACACCAGACAACTTTTTTTTTGTGCAGCTCGGCAGATCACTTTTGACATTTAGTTGCGACTAAATTATGACACAAAAAAAAAGTAATTGACGTTTCAATGTTGATTACTTTGTCAAAGTAGTAATACTAGTAATAGCCGAATCTAAACGTTAAGAGGGACAAGCTGTGCTAGAGAGGCAAAGCAAAGGTTTCTGCTTAAAAAAAACTGTCTTCTTAAAAATTTTTAAAAGCATTACATGACGCAAAAAGTCAGTTGTATTCAACTGACTTTCAGAAGTAAAAACGATTGGCAATTTTGTTTTATCGCAACTATCACAAATATCTAAATAACTTCGGAAAATATGCAAAAAAACACTGTAAGAATCTGTAAAATTTGAAGGTTGCTCTCAATTTCTATGAGATTCCATCATCAGATCCTGACTTAGTGGCCATGGGATTTGAGAGAGACTACAAAGTAGACTCTCTCCAATAATAATCTCTGAAATAAAAAAAAAAATAATGACGTTGAAATCACTGGACAAACAAAAACAAAAACGCGTTGAATATAGAATCTACTGTTTTTGGAAGTTGAATAAAAAGAGAGCAGTATGGCAGGATAAAATGACGATGGTGATTTGTCTTTCAAACACATTTAAAAAACCTCTACCACAAGAGTAGTTTATTTTTACATCTGAATAAAGTCGTGGCAAGCTTCAAGACTTTAGCGGGTCATTTCGCGTGCATTCTCCGTATGTCATGCATAACATTTTAATAGGTCACAGTTGTTCTTGTTTAAAGGAGTTTTAGGAAAAACTTTTAACCTTGTTAAAGGCAGATGAAATGTGGGTGTTATACACCTCTATCTCACTATTTTGGGTAATAAACACGTGATGTAATGTCATGTTTAAAGCTCAAATCACTCCGGTCCTCATGCTCTAACAAAACATTTTTCTTCGACCTGCCACATTGTCTAATTAACTGATGAAAAACAAAACATTATTTGTGAACCTTACTTTTGCCCTATTAACTGACATGGGCAATTATGAGGCTTTATTACAACATCAACTTGAATAGAAATAGTAATTAAAGTGGCAACCTTGCTTCCAATTTAAGTAACGAACTTAAGACGCTCGCTTCGCTTTAAATTATATTAATTTGTAGCTTGCAGTGGATTGCAAGGCGGAGGCCCTAATTGAAAGAATGCGTGCGATGCACTTGCTCTTAGAGTTAAATAAGGCTTGTTAATCACAACTTAGGAGCTTTTGTTAAAGTTAATTTTGTTCGTTTTGTTACCTAAGGAGTTAGGCATTTTACATCTGGATAGACTCAGCTTGAAACGGAAATGTTTTGTAATCTAATTTACACCAGACAACTTTTTTTTTGTGCAGCTCGGCAGATCACTTTTGACATTTAGTTGCGACTAAATTATGACACAAAAAAAATTAATTGACGTTTCAATGTTGATTACTTTGTCAAAGTAGTAATACTAGTAATAGCCGAATCTAAACGTTAAGAGGGACAAGCTGTGCTAAAGGGGCACAGCAAAGGTTTCTGCTTAAAAAAAACTGTCTTCACAAAAAAATTTAAAAGCATTACATGACGCAAAAAGTCAGTTGTATTCAACTGACTTTCAGAAGTAAAAACAATCAGCATATCTATAGCTATTTTAAAAAAGAAAAAGAATTTGGAAATAAAAAGAAATTAAATGACGTTGAAATCACTGGACAAACAAAAACAAAAACGCGTTGAATATAGAACCTCCTCTTTTTGGAAGTTGGATAAAAAGAGAGCAGTATGGCAGGATAAAATGACGATGGTGATTTGTCTTTCAAACACATTTAGAAAACCTCTACCACGAGTAGTTTATTTTTACTTCTGAATAAAGTCGTGGCAAGCTTCAAGACAATGCGGGTCATTTCGCGTGCATTCTCCGTATGTCATGCATAACATTTTAATAGGTCACCGTTGTTCTTGTTTAAAGGAGTTTTAGGAAAAACTTTCAACCTTGTTAAAGGCAAATACAGGGTGGATACGGTATAGTGCCATTCGATTCCCGCTCAAGGCAAATCTTTGTGTGCATTAACATGGAGGTTTGTCTTGGTGTGGGTGTTTCTATGTATAATAAGTATGCATTTACAAAAAAAAAGCATAGATGTATTGGTGTCAGTTATTCTTGTACCCTCTCTCTCTTATTCTAGTAAGCTCTGCTTGGTTTAGGACTACACTTTATGGCGTTGTGTGTATGTTGTGTGATATTTATTTATTTATTGAAACCACATTTTAGACGTGGTGGGTATTACCACTGGTAAAAAAAACTTGATTAAAACAAAACCTTTTTAACGAACTAATTTAATGATCTTAATGTTCGATTTATTCGAAAAATGAGTTTAAGAGGGTTCTAGATGTTTAAAATATTTTATAATCATTTAAACGTATTTTTGCATTGAGATTGGTGAAAAAGGTACCATAAAATTATTCGAATACCCAAAACAAATCTCCATTCCAGGATTAACAAAAAACAATGTCAACACCACACTCGAATTTTTATTTTTATCTGTTTGATCTATTCAGAATATCAAAAACCTGTCCTACCTTTCAATATGGAATCCATTCCATACATTTTTTCGTACATCTCTGACCTCTATTCTGGGTATATCTAGATAAACGTCCGTAAAAAGCGCCTAAACTCCAGCCAGGTTTACAAGACCTTCCTCTCTCCCCGCATATCCTTTAAATGTAGGACACTTTGGCGCAGGAAATCGCTATTTGGGAGATCAGAGTAGAGTGGTCGGTTTCGGACGCCAACTCACGCTGTCATCGTTCTCTAGTTTGGTTTTTAAAATGCAAATTGAATCGTAGTTTAGATTTGCAGTATGTTGAGCCTCACTTGATAACTTTTTTACAGAGAATGTAAAATAAGATTGAATTATTGCTGTGTGTTTACCAGCACGCTTGCTTCTTTTGATGCACAATCTTGTACATAATGCAATTTTATGTCAGTGTTATAACAAAAAATATTATAATGTTTTATTTGGGACAGATTATTATAACAAAGAAGTGTGTTTATGTGTGTGAAATGTATGTTTATGAACAGCCCCACGATACAGGAAGCGCGGCATTTTTAGTGCGGGCATTGTTATTTATAAAAGAAAGAAAGGAATTGAGCAGTGCTCAAAAGTTGCAAGTTATATTAGCATATTTAGTTTTAAAACATTTCAACACTCTTTTAGTTTTAACTAGCACTAAATAAATATACCTAATACGAATTAAGCTATCTATTTACTGAAACAAAATATCAAATTAAAACAAGGGATCGAGTTAAGAAAAAGATTTAAAAAAAATAGTTCCATAACATTCATAACTTCACGCCTATATTACCCAGAAGGGTGTGGCAGAGGTATACAAAACCCACACTTCACCTGTTATGTATTGGCAATCACCATCCACCAGGCACAATTCCAACTCCATGCTGCTATAGTTAATTTCCTGACGGAAAGTTCACAAATAACACTTTACCTGACCCGGGAATCGAACACGAGACCTCACGGTGTGAAGCGCACACGCTGACCACTAGACCATCGAGGCAGTCTATCGAGTACTACTTTAATGAACATGAAAAGTCTTAAATCTACAAAAAACACACTAGAAACATTACATATGCCTATAAAATACGAGGGTTGCCCTCGATTTCTCTGAGATCCCATCATCAGATCACGACATGCTGACAATGGGACCCCCTTGGAATCATCTCCTGTCCAACAAAAAAAGAATCATCGAAATCAGTTCATAAACGACGAAGCTAGCCGTGACCAAACATAAAAAAGCAACATATATACGAATCGAATTGAGAACCTCCTCATTTTTTGAAGTCGGTTAAAAAATAACCCATTTAAACAAAATAGCCCAAACATACTCGTACAATTTCCTTTAGTATATATTTTCCAGTAGCATATAACCTAATACGTTCTGTGGTGGCTCGCATGCTTGGAGCATCAAGTGGAATATTTTATGCTGAAGGTTTTGACGCTAAATAAATTGGGGACTCGGAACCTTATTTATACACGTTAGTGAGTTCGAGATGAGAACTGTTCTGGTAGTTGAGCTCTTTGAGAAACTTTTGGTATATTTTATCATATAAATGATCGCTCGCTAACGGAGAAAGAAGAAGATCGCAAGGAAACATACCAATCCACACTTGGCCAGCGTGGTGGACTATGGCCTAACCTCTTATCATGAGAAGAGGTTCGAGCCCAGCAGTGGGACATGTAGTAGACACAGGGCTGCTATTATTATACTTTTTTTTTTTTTTTTGTTTTCAAAAGTTGCACTAAAAAATAAGATTCAGATTCAGATTAATTTCCTCGCTACAATAACACTACAAAATATTGTGTATATTCATTTGATTAAATGCTATAATTTGAAAAAATCGTGTTTGGTCTATAAGCAAATGAGCCAAGGTTATATAATAATTGTTCGTATCCAATTTCGTAATTTCAGTAATAAGTAAAATAAATGGTCAATAATAAAGCATATTTTATGTTCATAAAGTATTTCCTTGTATTACGTACAAGAAAATACTTACCTAATTAAAAAGCATAACGAAAACATTTTTGGAGACCTTTTTTTTACTCAATTCCTTGCTTTTTATGAGTTATTTTGTTTGAAATGTAGCATCGATGTGGATCGAGGTTCGATCCCCACACGGGACAAATCTTTGTGTGATTCGCAAAGATTTGTTCTGACTTTGAGTGTGCTCTGTGTGTGTGAAATGTATGTTTGTGAACAACCCCGCGACACAGGAGTTATTCCTAGTGCGGGCGTCGTTTTTAAAAGTTAAAAAAAAAAATGCACCAAAACCACGCAATATAAAAGTTAAAAGCTAATAAACAGTATAAGGTTATATACGTCTGGCTGATAATGGTATTATATTCAGAAATTAAATCATAAGTTGAACGTAAACCAAATACTATTATTATTATTACCGACTCTGCAATTCGCTACTAAGCTGTGTGGTGTGCTATTTCCAAGTATTGTGATCAAAACCGTCTCTTGTTCTATTTTATAACAGACTTGACCTAATTGTCTGCGAACTTGGATATTGAAAACACTGAATTAAATGTAAGTTTAGTAAGTATATATTTTAGATCTAGCTCGATTTAAGAATAAATAAATGCTTTTATTTTCCAAACTAATGGAATGTGTATTTAGCGCTCACAGAAGCTGAAAAAAATACTTTTCTTTTGTTTCTACACGATAGAATAGTGTAAATTAAAAAAAACAACTATTATTATTTTATCAATTTTCTTAAGGATAGACTCCCGAGCGCCGTGTTTTCATACGTAATATGGATTTTACTTTAAAATATTAAGCTTTTATCTATTTTTGTAGACAAAACATGTGTAGAACACTAAAATGCATGTTAGTTGACGCCTATTTTTGAAATTCAATGAATAATTCAAATATTTCAAATATTTCAAAAAAAATGGTAACGAAAACTTAAGATATGACTTGTCTATAAAAATAGAATAAAACTGATTAATATTAAAGTTCAACCCATATTACTTTTGTGTGGAAAACAGCCAAGCAATTGTTTCTTCTTAATACTTCACGTACATGGCATACAATCGCGTTTTAAAGTAATTACTAACGTATAGAAATAGCATTATTTACTATTTTAGGACAATGCGATATATATTTATCCCATTGTCCTAAATTAGTTATTACTACGGATTCAACTAGATCTTATTTTTATTTAATGATGACAGTGCGTCACACTAACATATTTTATCTTTTCAAATAATTTCTGAATACATAAAATAACTTATTGAGGCAAGGCCTTATTCAAATTAACTTATTTGTGAGACTGAATCTACTTCTAATACAGAACATTCGGATAATACAAATATAACGCAAACAAATAAATCACAGACGAATCGATTACAATATCAATACACAATAAGTGGCAGGAATATTCCATCACATATTCAATAAACTTCTGAAACTAAAATTGATTTTCGATACCAATAAAATCGACACCACTCGATCAAGTCTCTCGCAAAAATATATTAAAGGCGTTAATATAAAGGCTGGCACCTTATCGACACAAACCAGCCGTTCATGGCAGGGTCGACCATATAAATATGGATTAACCAAAGGAAATATGAAGAGAATACCGTAGAAATAAAAGTAAGTAACCCTTTAGTACTGTGGGTTATACACATAGGCTTACTGCGAGTACCTTACGCAGATCAAGCTATATTATATACGAGAGTGCTTAGTTTTGCTTGTATAATACAATAATTCTTAGCATCTTTAGCAGTAAATAATCAATCTTCATCAAGTAAACAACATCAATTTACAGTATAAGCTGGTATCGCATTACTTGGGTATCCTATGTCGTAGCTATATCCAAAATTTACTCATTTCATGAAATGTTCGAGAATTTCATGCAATGGTTGTATGAAATGTTTTACTGTCTATTGGCCACGTCATTAAATTTCTACATTACACGATTTAGTCATCCACGTCTGGCTGGATATATTAATTATGAACGGACATTATTAATAATATCCTATTACTTTTCTAAATTTGATTATAAAATTAAAATTTATGTCTTATACTGGTTCTTCTTCTTCTTCTTCGTCGTGTCGATCGCTGAGTCAAATTTTATTTTGACTTGCCATCGTGGTGAAAGGATTAGCCAATTCGCTTTGGAGAACTTGCGAATTGCCCAGGGTGCGCCGGACGTAGGGAATCGTTGTGTACGTCACTCGGGGAGGCTCCTTTCATGCACCCCAGTTTATTTTGTCAATCCAGTCCTAAACGGGGCGCTTGCAGCGTCACTAGCAATAATATTACTATTTTGCGATAGTAATCAAAAAAGTTGTCCTTGTCGAGAAACGATTTCTTATCATTGATCTGCACAAGCCGCATCAGATGTGGCCAATAAACAATTAAACATTTAATGAAATGCGACCATTTTACGAAGTTCTCGAGCTTTTTGTGAAATGAGCAATTCACCGATATAGCCAGGAGACTTCTACCGCGCTAGACATCTTATACTGGCAATGTAATGTAATCTAGGTTCATCGGTAGCCGTGTGTTCCTACAGCGATGAGTCTAACGTTAATAAGGATATTTTTTTTACAAGAATTCTCAGTTTTGCTTGCATAATACAATCATTATTAGCAGCTTTAGCATTATGTCGTAATATGTTAATGGAAAAAAAATTAGGCTTTGATGGTTTCTGGATTACGTTTATCAACTCGACTTTTGGAATTTAACTTTTACTTGAAGTAAAATTAATACTAATATTTGTACCGAAGTACAGTACCGAAAATATATTTTTTTTAATTATTATACACACGTAAAATTAACTTAAGGTAACATAAATATATAACTTTCATTTACATGCTTGATTTAAAAGTAACGAAACGAAACTGCATTTTAATCTCGAGTGTTAATATTTATTTGCTGAAGTCGTGAAATTTAAAGGGTATACGGTTCAGTTTCTTATATTAAGCTTTCAGAGCAAAACAGTAAGAAACCACACCCAACGGGGAATGTGTGCGGTGCGGAAAATTGCTACTTTGTCCAAAATAAAAACAGTTTTATTTTTCTGAACCACTTACTGCTTTTTAGACTGAAGTGTTTGCTTACATACACGAATTTAATAACAGTTTTCTTATTCTGTGGTTTTGGTAGACAATATTCATATTTTAAAAAATGAGGGTAAAATGAGTTATATTTTTAACCAACGTAAAAAGCGGAGTTCTTAAGTCAAAGTATTTTTTTATATTAAACCACGCATAACTTTTTACTGAATGCTCTGATTCTGATAATTCTATTTATGCATTACGTAAGTACAAACGGGTTTGTACTCTACATGATGGTAAGTGGCAACTATGAGCACATGAATATCCATAATCTGTTAAAGATTGCAGATTTGATGGGTGCATCAAAGGGCCATGACATAACGCCTCATGTGCCAGTAATAATATCACCACTAAACTGAAACACAGTAGTAAAAGCATATTTGGCAACACTTAGTCATTTTAGTTACTTTGTCTATTTACTTAACGAAGACACCATCATCGAAAAACATTGATTTACGTAATTTTATAAAAGCTGAAAGTTTTCTGAGTGTGACTCTAATATAGGTAAGAACGACCACTAAATATCGTTCCAACCGCAGACAGACAATCTTAAAGTTTCATAATTACTGAAATGCACACACAAGGTAACTGTTAACTTTTATAAAATTGTGTAAAACAGGTGCCCCCGGCCTTTGACTCTATGAATCATCATGTTATACGATATTATCTTGTAATACTATCATTCTAATAGGATCAATATCCTTCGCTCAGTATTCCGAATACAACCGTTTACAATTGTTCTAAGTAATACAGATATGTATCCATCGTACTCCTACCAAATCTATATTATGTACAATTCATGATCAATAATGCGATTAATTAACTTCATTGTTGAAAGGTATCGTCGGTAAGCTATGCCGGAGGTATACGGGTTATTCAGCTGGCTGAATTGGATATGTTTGATCATTCACCTAATACATACTGTCCTACCCAATATAATTATAATGTAATGACTTATGTACAAGGCACCAGAAGAAATAATAAATATAATAAATAAATAAATATTTCACAACTCACACACAACGCCATCTAGTCCCAAACTAAGCAGAGCTTGTAATATGGGTACTAGAATAACTGATACAAATACATACTTATTATACATAGAAACACCCATACTAAGACAAACCCCCATATTCATGCACACAAAGATTTGTCTTAAGTGGGAATCGAACCCACGACCTCGGCGTTGCAGGCAGGTACACTACCCACTCCGCCATCCGGTCGTCATAATGTTAAAACTTTGTTATTATTTGAGTTAAAGATCTAGTATATTTCTAATTAATGTTTATATAGCATTTAGCTATACTTAGCAATTTAATACTAACTAACAGTGGTTGAAATTATTCGACTTGAACCTTAGGATTCTGTCCTATCGCTCTCCCATCTGAGCAATCCAAGCCACATTCCACGAATCTTTTGACTGTATGACGCACGTCTTGCCGGATATCTCGTGTCATCTATTGTACCTACATATAAGTAGGTAGCAACCAACATGATTGATGTTACAATCAAAACAAAGATTGTATTAATAAACGCAATCGGTTTTTTTAACTTCTAACTGATTTTTATATAGCATTTAGCCATGCTTGCAATCTAATACTAAGAAATAGTCGGAAAAAGTTCTTCCGACAACTGTCGTCGTGTATCGTGGAATGTGGTTTAAATAGCTCAAATGCAATAATACGGCATTCTAAGAATCGAGCCCCGCTTTAAGTCTTAAAAAAAATTGTGTGTTTTTAGGGTATTTTACATCGGAAAAATGAGTAGTTAAAATTCATGCCAAGACACTTTAAATTATACTTTTTATGTTTGTATGAATTGCGGTAAAATTAATGCTCTTAACAGATCTAATAGTAACTAGTTTGGGGTGCATGAAAGTAGCCTCCCCGAGCGGCATACACAACAATTATCTACGTCCGGCGCACCCTGGGCAATTCGGGGGTTCTCCAAAGCGAATTGGCTAATCCTTTCACCACGATGGCAAGTCAAAATAAAATTTGACTCAGCCATCGACACGACGAAGAAGAAGAAGTAACTAGTAAAATGTGTTAAACGTTCTAGCAGATACATTGTGACGATATGCTCATTATTAATTAAACCACTATCGGTTTAAAGACCACAACCAATTGCTAGTACATTTCTACCACCAAAAAATGCAAAATGTTATTAAAATTATGAAATACGGGTGTTACTTACATAATATTGGTCTATTTAGTCGACCGCAGTTTCACCTATACTTTTAGGCATTTTCAAGAGAGTGCGACACGTCGCTTCTGAGTCGAAGTCAGTTTTCACTGTGCAAGAAACCCGTATTTCATAATTTGAAGAATGCTACAAACTCATTCTTCTTTCGTCTTTTAAAAACAGAAATAATTTCTCAAACAAGTCGTAATTTATACTAAAATATAACAAGATAAAAACTAACATAGTCACTCGAGAGTTCTGAAGAGCTTTCTTGTCTGACAATACAACACGAAAATATATCTGGTTTATTCTAAATCTCCACTGCATTTGTACAGCGCTAACAAGGTGTAACTTGTTGGATTTGTTAATGTTATGAAGTGATGTTGAAGTTTTGTTGATGTTAAGTTGTGAAGTCATTAACGGAAGGATACAATTTCTGGTTTGGGAAAGCTTTTTGTTTTACAAACCAACATTACAATTACTTTTATCAACCTTAAATGCGGTAACGGCTTTAAATGTCTTCAGAATTAAATTGAGATTGCACTCGGGCAATTAAAATACAAACATGTAAAATTCAGATTTGTATCACTTAGGCCTTTTTTCCACCATATTGGCGAATGTTTAAGTTACTAATCAGGTCGCTTCTCCGCTTTGGTGGACATGACAAAACTATAAATAAAAATCACACTACATACACACAACGCCATCTAATCCCAAACTAAACAGAGCTTGTACTATGGGTTCTAGAATAACTGATACTGCTACATATATACTTTTCTTTTGTCAATAAATACCTATTAGGATTATTTGTAGGAACAACGGAACCCCAATAAAATTAAAAAGCTACAAATCAATTCAAGATAATTAATATCAAATCAAAATTTTAGTTGCTTAAGAAAGAAAATGGCCAACGTTTATAGTTTTTACAGATCCGTATAAGAAGGTTGTTATACTTCTGTTTACCGAAAGTCGAGATCATTATAAATTCATACTGCACACAACCTGCTCCATACCTTTTGTCCTTATGTTGCCCGGTGCAAATGCATTTTATATGCTTTATTTAATACTCATTGTTGTTATTTATCTCTAACTACTTTGTGCCACTTCTGAGTAAAAGTCATACAATTTTATAGTTTTCTCTGCCACTGGACGTTTGCAAACAAGGCTTTGTGGTCACAATTCAGCTCATCGCGCCTAAGCTTCCTAGGACTTGTTTATGGAGTCCATCTTGGGTCATCGATTGTGTGGCAATCTGTGGGTGTACATACACATCGATCGCCGCTTCGATCGACGCAGAACAATGCGCTGCTCATGCGTGATACGCTCTTATTGGCTCTTTAAACATCAAAGGCATCGATTTATGTAGATTTAAACCCTATGCTCACCTCCCCGAATGCATTTGTGAAAAAACTCTTTTTAACGTACAGAAATATAAAACGAGGTTGTACTTACTTCATTATATTTTTAGTTAAGTAAATTGATATGGGTAAAACATCACACCGTTTCGCCTTCAATTTATTCAAATTATAAGGACCCGCCACACTAACCCAAATCCAAAGCAGTTTACAATGTTGTTGCTAAGCTTCTAGTTTCACAGAAATAACTGGGACAACCGCGGCTATAGAAATACTAATTAGCCTGCAAGATGTGCTGGCAACTTTGTTCTGTGATGCTAGAGGCGATTGTGTTATGAGAGAAAGGGTGGAAATATATAGCGCGGCAAAATAAAATGTTTATTAATTTGAAAGTAACATTGTCTGTAACTGACAACTTCGTTTGTTGGGATATAAAACGATGGGTAGATCATGTAATAAAGATACTACTCTACTCTGCTATTATACAAAGAAACACCCAGACTAAGTCAAACCTCTATGTTCATGCACACAAAGATTTGTCATAAGCGGTAATCGAACCCGCGACCTCGGCGTAGCAGGTATTTGCACTATCAACTTTACCATCCAATCCATTGTTTGTATAACTAAAAAAAGCGACTCAAAAAAGTGACGTATAAAGTTAATTAATAATATTGTAATCAAAGCTGATGCAGGATTGCTTAAATTCAATATGGCAACACTGAGGACCGGATGTAGATGTTTCTACAATACATAAGGAAGATACTCCGTCTAAGCTGATTCTGCGGCAGGCTGTTTGTGTAGCAGTTAGAACTTGTTCTGAACTTGTATAATATAGCTCGCTTTGCTAACTTATGGCACGGGATAGGACCTTATTGCTGCTGGATAAACTGACTCGATGGTCTAGTGGTTAGCGTATGCGCCTCTCAACGCGAGGTCTCGGGTTCGATTCCCGAGTAAGTTATTTGTGAACTTTTTGTCAATGAAATTCACAAATAACCAAATACTGAATTTATCACAAACTGAAAATTGTGCGTCCACCGAATTGATAAAATGTCTTTTAACTATACTATAATCGGCATAATAACAAATGTTGATTTTCGTATGTCATTGGAATACCTCTCGATATTAAAAAGATCATTAAAATAAATACTTCGATATAACATAAGCTGCCTGAGATAACACTATTTTAAAATAACTTTAAAAATAGGCTGAAATATAGCGTTTATGAAAATTGTTGTAGTACAAAAGTTGCTATAAATTGTGTGGGCTATTTAATGATTAAATATTTTTTCAATTATTTCGTACTTAAAAATTGACTCGCTCATGCTGAATGATCATAAAATGAGATATATTATATTAATAGTATGTAACTGAAAAATTCTTGCATTTGGATTATGTTTACCTATATTTTGATAAAGTATCCTATATTTTACTATCTATGGATGAGTCACCATGCCTATTGAAATACAGAGAATCAGAGCCTCCTGTCTAATTAGGCATCAAATTGTCACAAATGTAATCCTTTGATTAGACAATGATCATACATATTAATGTGTATGTATTCTATGTGATCTGAGGATAACAAAGCGCTTTAATCTAGCGGTGCTTAGTATTGTTATGACTACTTATGACAAATCATTTATGTTTGTTAATTAGCTGAACTTTTAAACTTTGTTTTTGTGATATACCACATTTTTACTGGGGCTGTTCATACCACAAGGCGTTCGCACCGCGGTATGGATCTCCCAAGGACTTTTTTTGAATGGGTCGGTTCGCACCACTGTCGTCGAGTGGTGCGAACAACCCAAGACTCTTTTTGAATAGGTCGGTTCACACACACACAGATTACAGATTACACAGATTCAGAATATTATACACTAACTGCTATCCGCGACTTCGTCCGCATGTAATTTGATATTTCCATGCTATTTTCTACATAATTGAGTCATTCAACTTCCTTCATACACTTTTACAAAAGAATTTAATAAGAATATTTACAAATATAAAGCAAGAAGAAAGCTGTAAGTCCCACTTCCAGGCACTTAAAAAATTTGACATTTCCTAGTCTATATATATTAGAAATGTGTAAATAATTTGTAAGCGAACATTCTGAATTATACCCAAAGAAGGAAGAAATCCAAACAAAAATAACAAAACATAAAAACAGACTTAACCCACCAACTTCACGACTTACAATGCACTCTGCCATATACTTTGGTCATGTCAATAAAATATACAACAAATTACCAGTCAATTAAAAATTAAAAAAAACCATAAAATAAAATTATATTCTATAATAAACGAAAACAATTATTAATAAGCAAATCCTATTACAATATAAACGAATATTCAATGATAAATCAATATATATTTCAAATATTTAACAATATATTTAACTCAAAATTACATTTAATTATTATTACTATCTTCTATCCTATAATTTATAGTTTCATAAGGGACATGTGTTCACAAATAAATATTAATAATATCAAAGGACTTAGGTTCAGACTCGATTGACTTAATTAATTTGATTATATTAAGATTATAATACAGTTAGGAAAACTGGCCAAGTGCGTGTCGGGCCACGCGCAGTAGGGTTCCATAGAAAAATACTTTTTAACTAAATGGCGTCCTTCAGAAAGGAAATGTTTGTAGTACACGAAACCAGCTAGCACGTATGACGAGATGTATGAATGTTGAGGAAGCGAAAGAAGTATGTAAGGAGCGAAGCACATGGCGTTCCATCGTCTCTGCCTACCTCCGTGGGATAAAGGCGTGATTTTATATATGTATTATGTATGTTTATTTATGTTTCAAGAATTTTGAACGAAATATTCTGAGTAACTGCATCTGACATTTCGGACCCCTATACCTCTTGAACTAATGAAGTGAACTTATCCGCTATAGTTTTCCTTTAAATTTCATTACATGTACTACCGACACAATTTTTTTCAGATTTTAGGATCCATTTGTTTAGCTTTTAGAGGGGGGGGGACGCCCTACTCGAACAAAAATTTGCTCTTTAAAGTTAATTATCTCGCAAACGGATCCCTAAATCAAAAAATGTCTTAGCAACCCCTAAACGTTTTAAAAAGTCCTATCAAACAATACCCCACACTATGGGGTAGGCGACAAAAAAAAAAAACATCCCTACTTTACATGTAGGGAGCTACCTGACAAAAAAATATTTTTCCAAATTTTACTCTACGACTTTCTTTGTTTAGTTAACATACATGTTTATGCAAAATTTCAGTTTTCTAGCACCAACGGTTTCGTCGCTATGCCGTGGACAGACGGACAGACGGACATGGCGAAACTATAAGGGTTCCTTGTAGGTACTACGGAACCCTAAAAACAGTATCTAATTGAATTTCAACCACTATAAATAATATTCGGT
The DNA here is from genome assembly GCA_905147285.1 of Hypena proboscidalis. Lineage (NCBI taxonomy): Eukaryota > Metazoa > Arthropoda > Insecta > Lepidoptera > Erebidae > Hypena > Hypena proboscidalis. Next base: position 3,804,604 of record LR990129.1, on the reverse strand, counting down.
GTAATATTTCACAATATCAAAAATTCACTCTTTTCAAATAAAAGGCTACGGTTACTAAACAAACATAATTCCAACATAAAATTCCAACCCTAAAAGCCTTAATAAGTCATCTATTTTCTAAAACAAAGGCTTATTTAAAATGTTTCCGAAACTAATCGTGTCTGGGTACATCGTGGGGACGACGATAAATCGCATGTGCGGCGCCGCGGGTCCACAGTTAGCACCACCTGCGTCGCTTGCACGAGTACTTGTGTACTACCTACATGCTCTCAGTGTTGGGTTAAAAGGTATGAATTTATAATGAAGGAGAAAGGGTTAGATCATTTTGTAAGGGACAGGCATATTAATATTAATTCTTTGATGCCTAAACATGTTAAGGTTATTGATAAAAGAAAAGTGGAGTGTAAAGTAGTCGATCCCATTAACTTTGTCTACCTACCTCCATGAGATAAAGGGATGGTTTTATGTAAAGATGGTAATGTGTAGTTTATTTTTTAAAACAATGTTACATAACAGGTGAATGCTTGCGGTCAAACACTGGGAACACCTTAAAACTTAACGTTGATACATAGTAAGCAATGCATTTTAAAGTTATCATTTTTCAATCAATATAATTACACTTAGCTTATGCTTATTATTATAAAACATTTTATTTTGTATCTTTTATCCATTCATAAACCTTATTTAAAACCCATTTGATTTAACATGAATATACACTCTAGAGAACAAAAATATTTTTTATCATAAAGATGCTCTTTATGATAAAAATTGTATTTTTTTAAACTTAATTACATAACGGGCGAATGCTTGCGGTCAAACACTGGGAACACCTTAAAACTTAACGTTGATACATAGTAAGCAATGCATTTTAAAGTTATCATTTTTCAATCAATATAATTACACTTAGCTTATGCTTAATTATAAAACATTTTATTTTGTATCTTTTATCCATTCTTACACCTTATTTAAACCCCTTGATTTGACATGAATACACACTCTAGAGAACAAAAACAATGCAAGCTTCCAAGTTTTCTGACTGACATAGCAGAGCTAAGTAATCTCTAACATTTAACTCCATAATCCCAAATCTTAATTACGGCCGCCGTAAATTCAATTTGGACTGAAGCCGGTCTTAGTTTTAGCTAAGGCTAGGTTTACACGAGCAGCATTTACTCCTTTTTTATAAGTGTTTGTCACCGACGGTAACCTAGAACAACAGCTTGGGCAGAGTGACCAATCACTGCAGTTGGCAAAGGTGCCTATCGCATGGTTGGTTAGCCGTGTTTGGTCTTGAAGCTTGGTTTTGTGTTTATAGTGTCTACTGCAAACTGTTAGAATATATCGACAACAAGCTTCAGAATAAACACAATAATTATGTTTTAATAGGTACTCCTGTAGCCTGTGATGACATTTTATAAATTCTGGATTCATTAACAAGACTCAGTATTTTTCGCAAAACACAAAAGAGACTTCAATAACACGTTGTCGATGGTACGAAAATGCAATTAATTTTAATACAAATATTTTTTTTTTATTAAATATTAGCTTGTGATATTAAGTTGAGATTTTTAATAAAACATTTTAACTCCGATTTTTATGGAAAAAACTACTGGTATACGTTATTTTAAATCCATTTAACATGAATACACACCCCAAAGAACAAAAACTAAGCAAGCATTCAAGTTTTCTAACTGACATAGCAGAGCTAAGCAACCTCTAACATTTCACTCCCTAATCCCAAATCTTAATTACGGCCGCCGTAAATTCAATTTGTTCTGAACCCGGTCTTAATGTTGGCTAGCCTTAGTCTAGCTAAGGCTAGGTTTACACGAGCAGCATTTACTCCTTTGTTATAAGTGTTTGTCACCGACGGTAATCTAGAACAACAGCTCGGGCTGAGTGACCAATCACTGCAGTTGGCAAAGGAGCCTACCGCATGGTTAGTTAGCCGTGTTTGGTCTTGAAGCTTGGTTTTGTGTGTATAGTGTTAACTGCAAACTGCAAGAATATATTGACAACGAGCTTTAAAATATGTACAATATGTTTAAGTAGCTACTCTTCTAACCTGTGACGACATTTTATAAATGCTGAATTCATTGACAATACTTAGTATTTTTCGCAGAACTCAAAAGAGACTTCAATAACACGTTATTGATGATACGATAATGCAATTAATTTTAATAAAAAAAAAATTATTAAATATTAGCTTGTGATAATCAGTTGAGATTTTTAATAAAACATTTTAACACCGATTTTTATGAAAAAAAAACTATTGGTATACCTAATTTTAAATCCATTTAACACTCTAAAAAACAAAAACAAAGCAAGTTTCCAAGTTTTCTAACTGACATAGCAGAGCTAAGCAATGTCTACATTTGACTTCCTAATCCCAAATCTTAATTACGGCCGCCGTAAATTAAATTTGGTTTAAAGAAGGTCTTAGTGTCGGCTAGCCGACACGGGCCGACACTGGTTTACACGAGCAGCATTTACTCCTTTGTTATAAGTGTTTGTCACCGACGGTAACCTAGAACAACAGGTCGGGCTGAGTGACCAATCACTGCATTTGGCAAAGGTGCCTATCGCATGGTTGGTTAGCCGTGTTTGGCCTTGAAGCTTGGTTTTGTGTGCATAGTGTTAACTGCAAACTGCAAGAATATATTGACAACAAGCTTCAGAATAAACACAATAATTATGTTTTAATAGGTACTCCTGTAGCCTGTGACGACATTTTATAAATGCTGAATTCATTGACAATACTCAGTATTTTTCGCAGAACTCAAAAGAGACTTCAATAACACGTTGTCGATGATACGAAAATGCAATTAATTTTAATACAAATATTTTTTTTTTATTAAATACCTATTAGCTTGTGATAATCAGTTGAGATTTTTAATAAAACATTTTAACACCGATTTTTATGGAAAAAAAACTATTGGTATACCTAATTTTAAATCCATTTAACACTCTAAAAAACAAAAACAAAGCAAGTTTCCAAGTTTTCTAACTGACATAGCAGAGCTAAGCAATGTCTACATTTGACTTCCTAATCCCAAATCTTAATTACGGCCGCCGTAAATTAAATTTGGTTTAAAGAAGGTCTTAGTGTCGGCTAGCCGACACGGGCCGACACTGGTTTACACGAGCAGCATTTACTCCTTTGTTATAAGTGTTTGTCACCGACGGTAACCTAGAACAACAGGTCGGGCTGAGTGACCAATCACTGCATTTGGCAAAGGTGCCTATCGCATGGTTGGTTAGCCGTGTTTGGCCTTGAAGCTTGGTTTTGTGTGCATAGTGTTAACTGCAAACTGCAAGAATATATTGACAACAAGCTTCAGAATAAACACAATAATTATGTTTTAATAGGTACTCCTGTAGCCTGTGACGACATTTTATAAATGCTGAATTCATTGACAATACTCAGTATTTTTCGCAGAACTCAAAAGAGACTTCAATAACACGTTGTCGATGATACGAAAATGCAATTAATTTTAATACAAATATTTTTTTTTTATTAAATACCTATTAGCTTGTGATAATCAGTTGAGATTTTTAATAAAACATTTTAACACCGATTTTTATGGAAAAAAAACTATTGGTATACCTAATTTTAAATCCATTTAACACTCTAAAAAACAAAAACAAAGCAAGTTTCCAAGTTTTCTAACTGACATAGCAGAGCTAAGCAATGTCTACATTTGACTTCCTAATCCCAAATCTTAATTACGGCCGCCGTAAATTAAATTTGGTTTAAAGAAGGTCTTAGTGTCGGCTAGCCGACACGGGCCGACACTGGTTTACACGAGCAGCATTTACTCCTTTGTTATAAGTGTTTGTCACCGACGGTAATCTAGAACAACAGCTTGGGCAAAGTGACCAATCACTGCAGTTGGCAAAGGAGCCAACCGCATGGTTGGTTAGCCGTGTTTGGTCTTGATTGTGTGTATAGTATACTAGTATAAAGCTGATTGTACAAGACAAAATTTCAGTTCAATACTTCAATTTACTTAGAATAGGTCATCGTTCAATGTTTAGTGCCATTAGAGCAAAGAATTCAAAAGTAATATTGAACCAAAGACAATTCATGTAAAATTTTACACATTGGCTGGCATTGGCTACAGAATTTTACATTAAGAAATTTAAGGAAAAGAACCTGTGAGTTGGCTGTGATCGAAGAGATTGGCAATATTTTTTTATTCTGTTGCGATCATCAAATTTAGGATAATACAGAAACAGGGACGTAAAATCTGAATAGCTGAAGTTAGTTGTTAGATGTGAGTTCGATACACGTGAGTATCCATTAAATCTAAGTAATTTTATGGCAATTAAGATTTCTTGGATAAAAACACAATTGAACCCAACCGTACAATCAAATCTAAAACATCACAATATATGATTACGAATATATTTACAAAACCAAGTTACATATAATATCAAACGCATACACACTCAGTTCCTAAAGCAGAGAGACAAAATATCGGGCCAGTATAGTTCGATTCCCATTCCCAAAAATCTATGAATTTAGTTTAAATTTTATGTTTTGTAATTATTAAACATGGTTATTTTTTTTACTAAATATTAGATATCACGGGATATTTACCTTGTATATTTGGTTTAGCGAGTTATTTCGATATTACAGAAATGTTGTAATCTTTACACGGTATAATATTAGTAGCATATAATATAATATGATATCCCGTCATATCTAATATTTAGTAGTTTAAATTGTATTTAGAAATAAAATAAAGACTTTATTTTTTCTTTCAATAAACTTTCCTATATAATATCATTATTTGTAAATCTAACACTTGGGTGCTCGATTATTGTCTCTCTGATTTAGGAACAGAGTATAACATAAATTTAATTTTTAGTAAGTACACTATATTTTCCTCAAACTCAATAATTTTATTTCATTCATTAAGAATCTGAAAGTGTGGTTTTCACTGTCGACGGTCGTTTTATATCAAATTAACTCTCTTGAAGCGGATATAAGACTCAACCGCAGCTATAATTCTAAATTCTGAGTAGATTATTGCTAAAGTTGAACAAAGAGACTGTTCAGATTGTATTTAAAATTACTAAAGGTTGTTTTAATTTTATTACAGCTGTAAAAGTGGTTTAGGAGATCATGATATTGTAAAAATCAAAAGTCTTAGTTTTATTCGAACTTGTATCACATAATTATAGTAATCTCCCCTCCTTATATTAGCTTGGGCAAGGAGGAAAGCTACACACTTATATTGTGCTTTACTTAACTTTTTAATATGGTTACCGATATCAAGAAAAATATTCAGTTATGACACTTTGAACGAAAAACGTTGACGTATCCTCACTGCATTTTCATAATAATTGTGCGTAAATATATTTTCTCTTTTACTCTAATCTTAATATTATTTCTTTATTACGTAAGTAAATGTAAGTAGATCATATCAACGAATCACATGAAGCGATAAGGCATCGGTCTTACGACCGAGATGTCGTTTATAACTGGTTGGATTAAAATCCTGGCCATTACAAAGCGGACGTAAACCTTCTCTTATTATTTTAATTACGATTACCTAAAGAGGGTTAACAAGAATACAAGTAATAAATAACTTAAAAAAAAAACAAAAGCTCATCTTATCAAAACGAAATTCCACAAAACGGCATTGTACAGATTCATCCAGTTCATCGGAAACTATTGACATCGCGTATACAATGATATGACGTCAAAGGCACTGACGGCTTGATATCCAATAAATTGGAGTGGTTCCGATACACCGCTTTGATGTGTCGTGCGGATAGACCAGCTGTCATTTTATTTGTTTCACAGTACGTACTGTAGACAGTTTTACACGGGATACGCATTACGCTATTGTTTCAAACTGACTGGTTGAGGGTTGACCGAATTTTGGTCTGTTTTGGTAAGTGATCTAAGTGACAATACAAGTCATATCTAGGTTCTGTTTTCAGTTAGATTGTTCCTCAATGTTTATTTGTAAGACTTAAAGCGGGCTAACAAATATTGGAATTCTGATTCTTAGTTCATATCAATCTGTATAAATTATTATCATAATCTGAAAAATCAGAATGTGTGACGAAAATGGCTAATTTATATGCACTTTCATGCTTGAATCTTTCACCTTCACTCGCATTTTTGGCTAAAAATATACTCCGAGTAAACTGGGGATACTTTTTAAAAATAATACATATTTATTACTGGGTTAGCTGTAATTCCATTTTCAACAATGGAACTTGCGAGTGGCTCTAAGAAGAAAAAGATGATTCAAGAAAAAAAAATATATTCCTAACAATAGAATTAATCTTTTTTTTCATATTTAAAATTAATTTTTGTGGTGATATTTACTATTGTAATAATAGTTTTTTTTGGGCTACAATTAAATTTGGAATTATAATTAATATTTTCGTCTCACTCTTCAAGCACAAGGAAGTATTATGTCATACCGTCCGAGCCTTTCCTGCATAATACATTTTACGTAATCCTTACCTTCACCCCATTTCCATGGCATACAAACACCATAACGATCAATCTACATTAATTGACAGTCACTAATCCCAAGGGTACACTACTCTTTGTTTTCTCTTTATCTTTGTGGATAAATATATTTTATACTGGGTTCCGCCTGCGGCTTCACCCGCTTTTATAATAGTAGCCCTGTATCTAATACATGTCCCACTGTTGGGCTCGAGCCTCTTCATGATTAGAAGGTAGAAGAATATAGTACGACTTAGTGAACAGGCGTATAGTACATATCTGATAGCAACAGCCACAGCATATGACTATACATAATCCCTAAAAGCAGATTGTATAATGCTTCGCGTGCGTGTTTGTAGATCTAAGGATTACGAAGTTATATCTCATGTGCCTGTAATTTCAGGACCTAATCTGAATTTGCTGGAACACAGGAATGCTTATACAATTTCAGATAGCATTAAAAAAACAACTTCTTTATACCTTCTTATTTTTAAGTGCTTTAAATGAAAAGTAAATCTACAAAGCTTCAAATCGACGACGCATAATTATGTAAAAGATGTTTGTAAACATACTGAAGTTAATCCTGTAAGTAGGATATTTAATTACGAATAAGTATTGGATTAGCGTCAAATTGCAAACCTTTTTGACGACCCGATCTTAATAAAATACGTAACGTATTACAACATCTTCAAGAATCCATTAAAAGAGAAATTCCGTACAATGTTTACGTAACATCATTTGTTGAGTAAAAAGTGAGAGCAATCGAAAAATAAATTATGTTCGTTGAAGCAAGTAATTTTGAATCTTAATTCCGTAATTATAAGGTGCTATTTTCAGGGATAGTAGGTATAGTATATCTAAACTACGTGGGTTGACCATTGGACACGTTCGGAGATTTATTGAAAGCATAATTGGTTTTGTTTCGGTCAAGGGCGGGATTAACGATAGTTTTATACGCCTAATGGGTGCAGTAAGCAAGAACAACGTTTTCTTAATGGCTCCATGTTATTCAGGACGAAGCTGTGGGTGTGTATCTTTTGTTTATTCTTGTCGGGAAGCCGTTGAATACACATGAGATTGCCGTCAAGTTGGAAGTGAAAATTAGATTTGGTAGTAGTTGGGAGTGACGTAGTTGGAATTGTTTGGCGCTCAAAGTTGCACGTGCCTGTAATAATAAGACATCTAGACATTAACTGTGTGGGAGGGCTGAATCTCTGAATTAGACTTGTCTAACTGAAGAGCCTTTGCTTAATATTTTCCCTTTGATATTTGTATACATATTAAATAGCTAATCTTAATATTATCAAACAATAACGTTTATATCAAAGTTTTAGTAATATATGTACATGATAAGTAACCCTTATATATCACCTTATAATCTTCGAATTAGTTAAAGCTAATTAAAAAAGTTAGCCTGTCTAAATGGAGCACACAGATCGCAGCTTGATATTTAAAAATGTTTAAAGTTCACAAAAGCTTCGAAGTGACTTGATTTGTTCATTTTCTTTCATCATTGTATAATATTTGTTACTCCAACTACGAGATAAATAAACTTGCCAAGGCATGCAGCTATTTTATTTTATCCTTTTATGCGACGCTAGCCCGCAGTTCATTCCAAAAACGCCAACAAACCACACACACACCAGCTATTTCTTCCTTATCTCCTTTTATTCATAAACTTCATTAAAACCAAAACAAGTACTCCTCGCTCAAAACATTTTAATTCAGTTTCATTTTTACTACAAACTTCGTCATTTTGTCCCGGTGTATTTTCCCTAAACCACAGTTGTATCTGTTGATATTTACGGCGTCATTTCAAAAGAGTTTTTGTTCAAAATCCTCGACAACTTTATTTCAATGCACATTGGGGTAACGAGGGACCGAAGGGCGTGGATATAAACAGTTTGGGGTATACTACAGAAGGTTTTCGTGTTGAAATACATCATTACGGTAACACTTAAGAGATTCTGACTTTTTAACGACTGTTGCTCATATTTTTGACAGATAAAGATATTTTTTACTCTTGTTGAGGATTTAATACCTGCGATCATTTTTGAATAGGTTGTAGAATTTATTTTAAAAGGTTGCATGGCGTAGAGTTACGATAGGTGGAACTTGGCAATGAGCCAAGATAAAGGTAAACAGCTGTCTTTCTAAGTTAAAATACTGTCAAGCGATGGCCGGACTGAATTTGTGTGCAAAATGTTCGGTAAAATCTTTTAAAGGATACAGTTAGCTGCCTTTAAAAATAAATGGCTCGTATTCTAGTTTAAAGAGCTACTTGTACTTACTTGAAATAATGTTGAAGATAATAGTGGTGGATGGCGATAGGCTCACTCCCTAACCTATGAAACCTAAACATAACAAGTGAAATGCGGGTGTTGTACACCCTTGTGGGTAATATTGGCGTGATGTTTTTTTATGTTATGTTATAATAGTATACCCTTCATATCATCAAATAATGTATTAAGATTGAGTCAATAGAATTTTGTATTGTTTAAAATGTAGTTGCGTTGCTTCATCTTAATAATTCACATAACTGCTAATTTGAGGCTATAATGTTGTTTTTTTTTACAAAATTATATACAATACGTTCAACATACAACTTTTTGCAAAACACAATGACTAATATTGCGTTTGACAATAAATGCCAAATCATTGCTCCAAACAGGTCATTTTCACTGCGTTTCTAGGCACGGAACCGCCTTTAGATATTTGTCATGTCATTCAAGTGATTTTTATTTTACTTTGATTAAAACATAATATATTTGACATTGTAACTATTTGACAGCAGAGTAGTCTACTTTCCAGACATTTTTCCAGTGACTAAATTATCTGCAAACTATAAAATTATCCTTTATTTGAACGAATGTAAAATCAAGGCTACGAATCATTTTTGATTCCATAATAATGGCCATTGCAACAAATCGCCGTTTTATCTGTCAACCCTACAAAAACTGGCAAAGGAAGGAGGTGTGGCATCCCTAACCGAATCAATGTTTGCGAAATAAACAGATGAAAAAAACAATTGAAAGTTTGCCAAACATTCACCCGTATCTACCCCTAACCTTTTCAATTACCTTACAAAATTGTAAGCAATACAATCGTATGGCAGTACTAAGAATTGAAGTTACTTTGTAAATCGGTTGCGTTGTACTAAGAGCCTTATTTGTAACGTGGTATAGAAATAATCCAGTGAATAAATTATAAAGCCTTGCGTACTGGAGGACTAATTAAAATATGCATGGAATGTTACAGAACAATTTATTGTTAATTGCTCTATTAGGCTTACAAATGTGACTTGTTTATTCTGTTTCTTGTTAAAATGTCAAATCTAAACATTTAAAATTTTTACTTGCTTCTACGCGTGGTTTTACCTGCGTGATACGTCGATAAAATGTAACTATGTTCTTGAACTAATTCTACACTATTTTTTATCAAAGATCGTACCCGTGGATTTGGAGCCTATTCGGAACACAATAAAAAGCAAAAAATCTTTCCTGTTTTGTAATATTAGTATAAAAGTATAGTATAACAAGTAATAACAACTAAGTCAAAAATTATATTAAACTAAGTTTGAGTTATTTTGTTGATCATGTTAAGAGGTAGGTGTAATATTAAAAAAAACTGTATTATTCTGTTAAAGTTAAGTTATTTACATAATTTAATCGAACTAAGCAAACAATAAACAATTTAGGATGCTTAGGTTGATGAAACTCTTAATACAAGTAGTAATCGAGTACTCTATATATTTTAAATCTATATTAATATGTAAAAAAATAAATGACAACGAGACAGAATTTTATAGGTATCTTTTCAAGTTAAGTAAATAACTATGGGCGTAACATTAACCAAATTAATAGCAATCGTATTTATCTGTAAGGGATAACAATGTGAAATTATCTATGGGACATACAAACAAAAGCAGCAAAACCATTACTTTTAACTAGATTCCTCGAAAACCCAGTAAAAATCAGTTACTATTCAATTTCTACGAAAATAAACACCCAATGTACCATATTTTCCTTTGACGCGTACAATGTAGGGACATAAAACGGCATACAACAATACAGTCAATCAATCACTCCATACAACCTTATTTGTTTTTCAAATGTTCGAACAAACAAATCCTAAATCTGTAGATATTCCAGGAATATAAGCTTCATTCGACGGTAGAAAAGGGTCACAACGCTAGTTTTCCATAAAACGACGCTTACGTAATATTACGTGAGGAGAAGCGTAAAAATAGACGGTTTACGCACACATAGACATCATCGTCACCTACACTGGTTCAGGGTTGTCGATAACAAAAAAAATCGAGTGCAATGATTCTACGAAATACACGTCACGTTTGTAACATGATGGCTTAAACAAGGATGCACCGAATAGCGCATGCATTTTGACATCTAAATTATTACACACGATTAAATTTGATAAAATAAAATGAGTTTAATTCATTAACAGTAACAAAACAAAATATTTAGAGAGTAAATAGTTCAAAAACAAGAAAACATACTTTAAAAAACTAATCATTTTCGTATTATAATATCTTTCTGAACAATACTTGGATAAGTTATCCAAACTATATTTTTATCCAATTAATTGTTTCACTATATCAAAACTCTTCAGAACTATTATTATTTCTAGTACATAAAGTAAACGTTTTCTTGGAAAAAATGTCGCGTACACTTATATAACTTAACTTACTTATACGCTTTTTATGCTTTTTGATCAGTAAGTCGACGTCAATTCATGAAGCTGGTAAATTGCAGCACAGCTTCTACAGCAAAAAATCATTAAAGATATTAAACTAAATTAACTGATGTTGATCAGATACTTTTTATAAAAAGTATATTTATAAGAATTATAATTTTAAAAAGTATAGTCTCCATTTTTTTTAACTTAAACCCCTACAATCAGTCATTAAACCTCCTTGCTTTTCTAAATGTGACATCCCTATTTCTCCCCCGCGTTGAGACAACACACGCTTTATAAAATAACTGTTTCTATGTTAATGTTGGGTAGCGGTGTTTTGTGTTTTGTTATGTTAGCTTGTATACAACCTTTAATGAAATAATGACGTCTTGGCTTTAAATTAAATGTAAATAAATTAATGTTACACCCTACTATTATGGGTTCAGAGAGAGGTTTCTATAGTGATGAATATACGGTTGAATTACTTTGTTCCTAGTTTAATTGACAGGCACATAGTTGTACATACACTATGTAGGACTATGTTCCATAGTGTATCAATAGGATTAGTGAGGATTTAGTATAATATATAGGTATTCTTGTTTACTTTAGTCAAACAATAAACAATTAGACTGAAACATATTCGATAGTAAGTTTTACTTTTACTTTCAAATTAGTTTTTTTTTAATCCACAGATACCATATGTATTTTAAATGTAACTTTTTTAATAAAATATGTTTTAATTAGAAATTAATTTATTTAAATAAATCGTCCTCAAACACTTTATGTGCACATAGCTTAATTTTGCAGGGATGTTTGTGTGAATTTACCCATTGAAAGCCTAGGTGTCGCTGCCTACAGAGAGGTGGCGCTTCAAAATTGAAGCCAGACACTTTAGTGCGTCCCAATTTGAAACACTTAGTTAACGGGCTACCTCGAAGCTCTGCGTAGCTTGGAATATGAGAGCTGCCTCCGTAGATAATAGGAATCCACACTGATGAAACGGTTTTAATTATTGGCGTGACATTTTGAGACTTAGATTGTATCAGTTATAATCTGAGTCCTGCAATAAATCTTTATCAAATTATTTTTTGGAGAATTACGTGTCATATGCAGAGATATAATTTTAACTTTTTAATTAGAATGTTACCGTGTGACACCTAATTAAAAAGTTGTAAACACCTGTGTGTTCGATATTCTGTGATATGATTTAGGCTTGCGACTACTAGACTATTTAAATAGGTTTGAGGGACCATCTTGTGCTTAAACATTATAATAATGTAACTGATTACCTCAACGATAAAACATTGCCCTGAGATGCCGCGCTTATTGTTAAAAATAATGAAACTTGCAAAATTTGTGTTGTGCATGTATTTCTATGTTATTCTGTTGTATTTTAAACTTGTATTTTGTTGCTATTTATTATACGGGGTGGATGCGACATAGCGACATTTATTGAAACCACAGCTTCTATACATGGTAAGTATCAATTTCCACCGGATAAAAATTCTCTGTGGTTTCAATAAATGTCGCTGTCACATCCACCCTGTATGTGTAAATTTGCACACCTAAAAGGTACAATTGTAATCTATAACAACTTTAATAACTCATGTTCAAGCAAATAAATGTTTCTTATACTTATCATCGTTTGGTTGCTGAAAATCTATATTTAGACCTGTATTACTTTATTTTGCAGAAATATCATGGTAAATTTCATAATTGATAGCCTTCATGCCAGACAATGCAATGTAGTGCGTCCCAATTTAAAACACTTAATTAATGCTACCTTGAAGCTCTACTGAATACGAAAATTGCCTCCATAGATAATAGTAATCCACACCAATGAAACCTTTTTAATTTATTGCCGTGATATTTTGAGATTTATGCCGGATTTTACAGGTACTAAAAATCCTCAGAGTATTTTTTTTTACATTACTGAGATTTCCGCACTTGTTTAACGATGCCGTCCGTTAGTCAGTTTATCTGTCTGTCTGTTCGTCCGTCTCTCTGTTTGTATCGCCAAATTATCTTAACGGCTGGACCATTTTTAATAAAATTTCAGATGCAGGTCTGACTACAAGGCTAACAAAAGGCTACTTTTTATTGTGGATGTGGATAATCTTTACTATGACTTGGAAGTTTTTGCCCTGCATACTTGCTTGACCCACTGTTCCTACCACGCAGACGAAACCGCGGCAGAAAGTAAATTTGTTTGTTTGATAGCGCTAATCTCAAGAACTACTGGTCTTATTTTGATATTTTGTTTATACTTGATAGTCTAACTCTTAATAAAGGATTTTTATTTTTCAAAGTAAACTAGTTTTATTATTACTATTGCCAGAATTCCACTCGGACAAAGTCGCGGGCAAGAGCTAGTTTAAAATAAAATTTAATAATGTAACTTTTTCTCAAATGTAAATTTTTGTCAATTTTTTTTTGTCCCAGTATATTTTTTATTGCGTACTTCAATATGTTATATTAACCGTCAAACTCAAGTTTGCAAGCATCATTCTGTTCCGTACGTTTCAAATCAGATATCGTACAGAATTAACGCAGCGTAACTCAATACATGAGTCACTCGGAGTGACAATAGAAAACTAGTTGAAAGTGATTGTACTTACAGTGACAGCCTGTCGCTCTAAATCTTACAATGGATACGAATGATACCATAAAGTCATGTCATATGCCAAATAAGTAAATTACGCTACTGGGTTGTTTGGTGGTGAAGTATAAGACAGTCATCGATTCATTTTAAATATTTATAACATAACATTACATGACGCCTATGATACCCAGAAGGGTGTGGCAGAGGTTAACAACACCCACATTTCACCTGCTATGTTAAGCATCCATTTGAATGGAAGTGAGCCTATCGCCATATACCGGGAACAATTCCAACTCCGAGCTGTTATTGTTAATTTCCGGACGGAAAGTTCACGAACAACACTCTGCCCGACCCTGAAATCGAACTCGAGACCTCGCGGTGGAAGCGCATATGCTAACCACTAGACCATCATAGCTCTTTATATTCTCATAAAGTTGTTTTATTTTGATTTGAGTTGTTTAAAAAATGTGATCGAATGGCATGCGTATTGGAATGCGATGCCATTTGAACTGAAATCAAAATATCGTAAGAAATTGTTTCTGTCAAAACCAGCTAAAAAAAAACTAACAACTTGGTTTCACTAATGGAATTTGCCTGCGGCATTCAATGTACTAAAACAAAAAACTAAACCAAGGAACGTAGTAGAACCGAGATTAAGTTGACCTTTGATGTTTTATATTTTTCTTACCATTTTATTATTTTGTATACGGTAAAAATATCCTCAAAAACAAATATTTTCTTCAGGGCGTGAAATAGTAACTTAATTAACATGGGGTACTCGCGCCCGTTCTCTTTTAATGATTTAAGTAAAAGACTACTTGACTCTTAACGCAACCAGAACTACGCGGTTGGTTTCTACTTTGGACAAAGGATCAGCATTGCCATAAAACGTGGCAATGCCGCCAGCCTTCTGGGCACGTTACTCGCGGTCGACATCGATGCGGACGTATTTTTTGACACCTGAACTTTTTATTACATATATTTATTTAATAAGTTTGTATTATTTTTTATTTGATATATATGTAGTTACGTTTATTTCATTCGTTTAGTTTTCACGTATTTAATAATATAGTGTAATTTTAAATGTTTCATTATATAAAAATAAATGACTTAATAGTAATATGAAAATGTATTGCACAAAGGGTGCACCCAAATCATTGTCACGCTTTGCCGGACGCCATAGTATTATTATTAATAGCACCTTTGTGGAACAAGGTGCTATTTCCAGCTGCTCATCGTTGCAATTACCAAGCAAATCTTTTGTATTTTGCCATCCAGAAGCAAGTCGCAATGCTATTTTCATTAATGTTAGCGTATTTCACTAGTTCCTGGTAAAGTTTCAGATAGTTAACGGCCAGTGGTGATACTGAGCCAAAGTTATGTTGTCAATGCGCTGCAACGGGTAAAATACTTAACAGTTCTTCATGGGGGTGCATGAAAGGAGCCTCCCCGAGTGACGTACACAACAATTCCCTACGTCCGGCGCACCCTGGGCAATTCGCGAGTACTTAAAAGCGAATTGGCTAATCCTTTCACCACGATGGCAAGTCAAAACCTTGACCACCTTACTGACTGTCCAAAATGCCCTACCACCTGCACAAGAGAGGCGCTCATGAACGCCGACGAGAGCGCCATAACAGTGGCCACTTATTGGACCAATAAAATTTGACTCTGCCATCGACACGACGAAGAAGAAGAAGAAGAAGTTCTTCATGAGAATTAGTATTAACATAACATAAACTGAGACGTGTTAAATACTATTTTAGTTGAATCACTTTAATCGAATTGTCCGAATCTGCATTTTAAAACTCTTAAAAAGCTTTTATATTGAATTATTTTTTTTTATAAAGTAAATAAGTGGGATCTAATTTGTCCACCGCGGCGACCAAACTCCCCGTACCAAATTGACATGTAAATTACGGGGAAAAACAGATACTTTTCACTTCATAGTCGGATATGAGTAAATAATATCATCAAAAACATGGTTAATATAATTCAAGCTAACATCCAAATCCAAAAAAAATACAAACCATATCTAAACATTAAACATATATAATATATATGTTTTCCTTTTAATAAAATAAACGGGACGCACCCAACTGTACACTGCGGCGACCACTGTGAATGCTAGGTGAGCGCCGCACCACCGCACTCACCGCGCCGGATTAACATAAAAATCACAGGGTAACTGCTGATTTAAATGTAACTTGGTCGAGTAGAGGCAATTTCCTCTTTTTCGTATTTAAATATGACATAAAATTTTGTGTAAGAATGCTATCTCTCTCTCTGCGGTCGGTCCCTCATGGCTGAGGATCGTGGTCATCAGCGGATGTGGATGGCCTGCACCTGGTCTTAATAATCTATAAGAATGCTATATAGGAAAATAAAGATACAATAAAGTGGCTGTGGTGCAATGGATAAGGCATCGGTCTTTCGATCATGAGGTCGTAGGTTCGAACTCACCACGGACGGACGTGAACTTCCCACTAACACAAGCGAATTAGCGGGAGGGGTTGACAAAAATACTAGTGATTTGTATTTGCACATTACAAGATGGCTATTAAAAAAATGAAAAATACAACTCTTTTAAATTGGACTGTTTTATTGGTAAGTCAATAAAATTTGCAAGTTACAAAAAAACGTGATAAATGTTTAATACGAATTGCCTAATATACAAAGATTTTTCACGATTGTAACCCCTCGAAACACTGTATCACTCTCTTTCTTACTTTGACAGAGTTATAGCATATTGAATTGAAATAGCTGAATCAGTTCTCCCCTTTTCTTTGCATCCTTTTGTTCAAAACAGGGAGTGAGTAAAATTCCTTAAAGGACAATTTGAAGGCGTATAAAAGGGGATGCAATGACAATGTTGAGTGTTGTTCAGAACAATTTCCTGCATTGCAGTGAATGAACGTTGAGGCGCAAATTTCATAATGTTACATTCAATTATACGTGGCGCTTAGAAGACAAGTATTCTGTTTATTGTTTGTTAGAACAAATTATGAGGTTTACAGTTTGTTGTAAGCAGTTTTTTGAGATTTAAATGCGCAGTTAAAATGATCTCTGTGACTGATCTAAAAATTGCATATAGAACATAATTGTTTAATACAAAATAAATGTTTTACAAAAGTCCAGTTTTGAGTTCATGCTAGTCGTTTTGTCAAGTATGTGAACTTAACTAGATTTACCACTTGATAACAAACTAGATTAAGCACTAGCAGGTTGAACTTGTAAATCATTATAACATTAGGTGACAAAAATGATGAGATTTTTAAATTTTTGGTGAATAAATATTTCCATAAGCAAAATTGCGCTCAATTTAAGTATATAACAAAAATACAAAGAAGCAACATTCGTAAAACTTTTCTCAAGAAACCGTATGCCTATCCGCCACCACAAAATGACTTTACAACATGCAATCTATACATATAATAAAATTGTAATTTTGCCTGTCTGTATATTGGAGCTATTAAAGAAAAGATATACGAGGGGTCTTTATAACAGCAGTAGATGATAAACATATATTTTTTTTAATTTTTGTGTGTGTTTGTTTGTCTGTATGTTCGTACGCGCATCGCGTAAAAACTACTGCATAGAATTAGATGCGGTTTCTAAAACTTTGTAGTTTATCTTTGCATTTTTTCCCAAAGGGGTAAATTTGGGGTTGAAAGTGTATGAGGAAAATTCCTCAATTTTGTAGGAAATAGCATGGGAATATCGAATTCTACGCGTACAATGTCGCGGGCAACAGCTAGCACACAATAAACATGATCCTACCGTCATGGCTGACAAAAACGGTTTATATCTACCAGCTCTGTGACAGAGTGATCTTATTGTGTGGGTAAAACATACCATTTATTATTTTTCCTCTTTGTTATCTATGTTCGTAGAAAGTTAATAGTTTGTGTATTGTGACGATTTCTTTTTGATAGTGGGTATCTCAGTAAGGCATTTTTAAAGCCACCATACAAATTTCATATTTGGTTATCGTTCTTACGTTTGTTAGGGGCAGACATAGGGTAACTTTCAGTTTTTATATAAAGACGTATGCCGGCCGCTCACGCTCGCACTTTAATAACGATGTTTAAAATTTACCAACTCACACGTAACGACACGATAATTTTAAAGACGTGAGGTTAAAACGTACAATTAAGAATATAAAGAAAACTATTGTGTCGTGATATTTGTCGCTATCGTACATCTTTTTTCATACTTCTGGAAAAGATGTTCACTTAACTAGCATAACAAGTCCTATTAGGAAGCGATATTTAGGTCAAAAAGCGTATACAAAATAATATTTTATAAATAAATTATTTAATAATCCAGTTTATCCGTTAGCTAATGGGTTCGCACGTTTTCATTTTTATTATCGGAGCACCCAACGTGCTTAATTGAGCTTCACTTTGTTGTTTTATTATTAGCTTCACACTCTCATTGAAAATAAACGCTTCGAGAATATCAAAGCAAAATGAAGCAATAAAAACGTTTAGAGAAAAACAAATCGCGTTTTAACCCACATAATATCATAATAGGTCCAGTAAACAAAACAAACCTTTCACAAATCTAGTAATCCACTCCAAACAAATTCATTATCCAAATCTGAGGTTCGTGACCCTCTTCACGTCGAAATTGTCCCAAAAAACTAGGGGCTGGCTAACTACAGTACTATGGAGCAAAAAATAAAGTTACCCGGCATCACTGGGGAGCTCTGACCTTTTATAGCTTTGTGGTCAGATACAAAGCGGTGTCAAACGTACAATAATGTAGATAATCTGGATGCGGTGTTTAGGTTTTACAGAATTACCATCCTGGGTTTATTGAGCCCCGGACTGCTGTGTTACGTTTGTAGTTTAACCAGATATCATTGAGTTTAATTGAGCTCTTGTCTGGATTTCGGCATATTGGCAACTAGATCCTCTACTGTTAATCAAACGTCGACTGGCTATACTATCACTAAAAATTATACCAAGGCGTTACTGAGTTTTGAATTATATCACCTGGTAACATTACAAAAAAAATAGTTTTGCATGTTATTTATTAGAAAGATTGAGGAATTGGGGTGCATGAAAGGAGCCTCCCCGAGTGACGTACACAACGATTCCCTACGTCCGGTGCACCCTGGGCAATTCGCAAGTTCTCCAAAGCGAATTGGCTAATCCTTTCACCACGATGGCAAGACAAAATAAAATTTGACTCAGCCATCAACACGACGAAGAAGAAGAAGACGAGAAGAAAATAAACAAGTGGTATTACTACTACCACTTATGTTCGGAGCCTATTACAATCTTCCGTGCTACCTATTATTTTGTTTTATTCTTAATAACAGAATATCTCAAAATTGATCTCGCAATTCCAACTACATGTGATTTCTAATCAATCAGAAAGTTCACACACTTAAAAGACGACAAACAAGCACACTTAAACACACCACAAAGCCATCCACCTTGCATTCAGCATACCTCCTTTAATTGAAGAAATAGTGTTGTTCGTTCCCGTAGAACAGATGCTTCGCTGCATATTTTAGCTAGATAGCATCATTAAAGTGGGGCTTACATTGAATAAACGAGAACTCGACAAAAGGAACGCGTAATTTTCTTTACTTTCCACCTTCGTTGTTAATTTAATTTGCAAGCGTTCAACGTGTTTTATGGAAAGTGGGGTCTCATTTCTGTGATGCTCTTTTTCTTAATATTATTGTAATATCAACGCTTGTTTTTATTGTATTAATCAAGTAATGAAAAATATACAAGTATATAAAAAGGTGTAGGGAGGGTGCGCCATTATCATTCTTCACCCTGCAATGTACCACAGTAATGCTGTGTTCTGGCTTGGTGGTGAAATTAAAATCTAAAATTACTGACATAAACATAACATAACATAACATCACGCCTGTATTACCCAGAAAGGTGTGGCAGGGGTGTACAACACCCACATTTCACCTGTTATTTTAAGGTCCCATGGGATAGGAGGCGAGTTTAAATTACTGACACATATCTCAGTTTACAAGTGTAAGCGTAATAAGAACACGTATGTACTTTACTTCCTATCTTCGTAGTTAATTTACTTTTTATCACTAAATAACACACAACATCACGCCTGTATTACCCAGAAGGGTCTGACAGAGGTGTACAACACCCACACTTCACCAGTTATGTATAGGACGGTTCATAAATATCACTTTGAATCCGAGAAAGTCGAACCCAAAACCTCGCGGTGAGAGGCGTATACGCTAACCACTAGACCATCGAGGAAGTCAAGATGTAATTCAATCTACAATAATCATTACATTTTGTTTACACCCACATTTGAAGCCTGATAGTCTCTGTGCTACTTAAACACGCAGACTACCAAGAGTCATATTTAAATGCAAATTTTTTGCCCATAATTATCAACAATTTTTAACACGATTATCATTATTTTGTACATTTCTAATTTTACATATTTCAACTAACACTAATACACTTACTTAATTTCTTTAGTGTTAATTAAAATATGTAAACTAGATAAATGATAAGAACAAAGTGGTCAATGTAAAAAAAGTTGGTCGTTCTCTGTTACTCGCTCTCAATGATCATGATATCATAACAATATTAAAAAAGAGTATTTCATTAATAACATTCTAATTCAAACGACCTTATTATTTAGAGTAGAGAGTGGCCGAAATAAAGTAGCCTTTGTCGCGGCACCAAAGATTCTCGCCGGAGTTTTTTGTAAAGGAGCCAGCGAAGCGGTGTCAGATAAAAATATTCTTTATTAAACGTCCGCCCGTCGAAATTCTTAGGCGTCTATAGTGTACATCGTATTATTAGGGATGAAGACCCTTATATAAGTACGCTTTATCTTGTTTTCCATGATTAAGGGGTGTATATGACTGTTTTATTTTTAGGGCCTTTTAATTGGCTTTGATACTGGTTTCGTTTTTTTTTTATAAAGGATAAGACAAGTTAGTTTATTTTATATTGTGACGATCGGATAGCCGAGTCGGTAGTGCAACTGCCTGCTACGCTGAGGTCGCGGGTTCGATTCCTGCACAATACAAATCTTTGTGTGCATGGACATGGAGGTTTGTCTTGGTCTGGGTGTTTCTATGTATAATAAGCATATATTTACAAAAGAAAAGTATATAGGTATTAGTATCAGTTATTCTAGTAACCACAGTACAAGCTCTGTTTATTTTGGGACTAGATGACGTTGTGTGCAATTTGCGTGACATTTATTTTAGTTTATATAAATTATAAAATACATACTATAAGGGGTCACACTTTTTAGTTCTAGACCTTTAAAAATCTGGCAGCAAGTATCAAAACTGATTGTGATTTTGTATTATGTTACACCAAAATACCCTAAGCTAAGTATTTTTTTACAAAAAATTTAAATATCTTCTTCGTGAACTACAAAACTGAATCTAAATCTAAATTACAATTTCACTTGACTCAGAAATTAGTACCCAAAAAATCACAACTGAAAAATGTCTGCAATTATTCAGACCTCGATAAGATTTCACAATATCAGAGTAACACTTATAGAGGGGTCCCCTGGAGACTGACATTTAAACTTGCCGAATTTCAACCCTCAACAAGCCCCAGCGGTTACAGTGCGTCTTATCTCAATCGGTGTACATTTACAAAGGTTTACCATATAAATTGCTTCCACGGAATGCACGGGGAGAAAAACTGTGATAGCTCACATGGGAATGACCCTTCTGAAGGCCTAGACAAAGAGTTTGTACGCTCGAGATATTTATCGGACCATTGCGGTTGCTTTATTGAGAATGGAGTAGCGTTTTTGTTGCTGATCGGGATTGATGGTGAGTTCGACAATAGGAAAACTGGTTTAAACCTGTTTTTATTGGAGTAGATATTGGCTTTGAAAGTAAATGTCGATGAAATGTTAACAGATCGTAAAAAAATTGTTATGTGTTGTAGTTATAAAATAACATAGTAGATAATGATTATAACTAGTTTTAAGATTGAATGCCTTATTGTCTACTTAAAGTAATTTTGGCACGTCGCTTGATGTGTGAGTGACGACGCACACATGGCTTTATACTGTTTTATCACGTGACGCACGCGGCTTGCGACGCATCACTGCCACACAAATCTAATGTTCATATTTATAAGCACACGCACGCATAGACCTGTGCGCCAAGGTTTAACATTTCGTCCTAATATAATAAATAATTGATAATTGTTAAACAACGCAAGTTGTTTTGTCGAACTATGTTATATTTAAAAAAGTACTGCTGTTCTTGATAGTAAATAAATAAATAAAGTTTAGTTGAAGTACATAATTATCTATAATTAATATAATTAATCACATTGGAATGACCCTTCTAAAGGTCTAGACAAAGAGTGTGTTCGTTTGAAATATTTATCGGACCATTGCGGTTGCTTTATAGAGAACGGAGTAGCTTTTTTGTTGCTGTTCGGGATTGACGGTGAGTTCGACAATGGTAGTATTTTCAAAGTTTTTTTTGAGCAATCAGAACCTATTGGTTTTGAGAGGAACCGTTAATAAATATTTATTTTTACAAGCTTATGGTCACGCTTTCATTCATCCTTCTGATATGCCTATCGAAGTAGCTGATGCCTTTCTAAGCTTTCAGATAAATAATCTAAACCAACTTTCATTTAGATTGGTCTTATAACATAACATCACGCCTATATTCCCCAGAAAGGTGTTGCAGAGGTGTACAATTATTATTTTGAGGTTTCATGGGATAGGGGGTGAACCTATCACTTACCACCGGGCACCAATCCAACTCCATGCTGCTATTGTGAATTGCCTTACGGAGAGTTCACAAATAACACACTACCCGACCCGGCAATCGAACCTGAGATCTCGCGGTTAGCAGCGCATACGCCAACCACTAGACCATCGAGGCAGTGATTATAGTAATAGGGAGTCAACTACGGGATCAATATTGGTCCTGTAGTTATTTTTCACCCAAACGATTCGCAATAATCATGTTACTTAAAGACAATAACGTCTTAAAACTGATATTTCATAGCTTTTTAGAGCAATCAGCCTACGTTTATTAATACTGCGAGTTTTCTTAAAATATAAGAAGCAAAATCAACAAACCGATGACGACGACAAAACGTGAATTGCGGATGCGAGAGTTTGTCTCATCAGAAAATTGAAATGATACACACGATAAAAATTGTGCTTTCGTATGTAAATTCAAAATTATTCGTGTATAAAATATTTTATTACAGGCTTTGGATGTTAAAATGGTTTGACATGGTATCAAGTAAGCTGGTGATCATTCACCAGCTTACTTGATACCATGTCAAACCATTTTACATTTACGGAATGACAAAATCATTAATTTACAAGATAAAATTCATATTTTATCTTGTAAATTAATGATTTTGTCATTCCGTAAACATTATTAAAAAATAATTGTGCACTTTTTAGGAAGGATGCATTCAATCTTGACGTGTACACGTGGCAGGAGACAACGGGCATGATAACAGGTGAGCCATATTTTGTGTAGGGAACCCACACTCACGAGTGATATTATTTGTTAGTATTAGTCCCCACTGGACCAGGATATCGCGGTTAAGAGACTGCCAAATTGATCACTGTAGCCCGCTTCCAGGTGGTAGATGCTCAGCTGGTTCAATAAAGTCTGGTGGAGTTGGAAGTTTAGCCTTTTATGCTTCCATTCTCACGTTAGCTTGGGTTTGGTCAGTCTTTGTCACCGTAGACCATTATTATTACCTCGTCGAGGCACGTTTTACATGAAAATGATTTTGATGGGATCGATTAACCAAGAAAGGCTCTAATTCCTGAGCTAAAATTCTTCAGGAATCTTCATTCAAGTTCTATCACAAAACCGGTGTCAAGTATAAAAATTCAATCCTCTTTCTTGTTCGTTTGACAGAAGCAGTTGGTATCAAATTTGTTACGTGTGCCTGCGCCTCCGACTGAATACAAAGTGCCTCTTGTTTCGATACACAATTTTTGTTTACTGATCTAAACTGAAAGCAAATATTTTTGATATGCAATACTTTTCAAACTGGTTTAGTTGTTTAGGTTTTGAAATAGAACAGTAGAGTTAAAGTTATTTTTTTTAATACTACGTTTGCAGCGAACGTAAGTGTAATGCACCTGATGGTAAGTGAAGTACAGGCCATGGACATCAACAATCGACAATAACAGATTCTAGATGCATCGCTGCAGCTGAGGACTATTATATGCCAGTAATCAGGTGCTGATCTCACCACCAAACTGGATCACAGTAATACACTATTTGACGGCAGATTAAAATGTGAGACGGTGATGCTGGCGCCCTCGAGCTCATCATCATTATTTACCAACGTGTGATCTTTTACATATTAGTTTATCCTAAAATCCATGTTACTATTGCTGAATGTTTATGAAAATAAAAACAATAACAATATTTAATATTATTATTATAATTTTAATTTTACAATATCAATCTTAAATAAAATTAAATAAATATTACATATAATTTTATCTTGCAATTATTCAAATATGTAAATACTAAATCATTCAAATAAATTTAAAAAAATGTACTAGTAGATATAATTTAAAATAAGATTTATCAAAATGTCATTGCATGTAAAAATTTATTATGATTTCGAATTTAACTAAGTAGCATGGAATAAAAGGCTTTTTTATTTTTTTTATTTTTACCTTTTGCCCGACCCGGGAATCGAACCCAAGACCTTGCGATGAGAGATGCATACGCTAACCACTAGACCATCGATGCAACTTTTACACATTGTCAGTAAATCATTTCGTCAATTTCCCCTATACCAGTATTACCACCTATTACGGTTAACAAAGTTGCCATTAGTGGCAAATACGATTTGCAGCCATAATGAAGATATAAATAAATTTTGGCGGGTAGCTTTTCCCAATATGCATTCGTTTTACAGTTTAACATTTTAGAGAATAGAATATTATTACATTTTATTTAACATATTGCTGTCCATTGTTGATTTTCCGTCATCGCTTCATGCGTTAAATTGTTACAAGTTTCAGCCCCTGATTTTGTTCAAAGTACCTTTAGAAAAAGAAGCTATGTTAATCTAGACTACAAGCTTACATACTGCATGAAATCTTTTATAACATAATATGCGCTCCGTAGCTTAAAAGTAGCCTTTGTCCTGCCCTAAGGTCCCATCTACCTCCATATTTCCATTCTTCAAAAACAATTCAGCTGTTCATGTGTGATTTATTTATTTATTTATTAATCAAAACGGTACATGACCAATTACATTGATTAAATACATGCATTAACAGAACCAATTTACAATTAAATTACAACAAAAGAAAAATCATAAAAGAAAAGAGACAATACAATTAGAATAAGTTATCCGCAGGAGCAGCTTTTTAGAAACAATATTTTTAATTACTTCTCAGACATCTCGCGAAGCCATGACCAAGATAAATAGAGATTCATTTTTTGCACCACGAGTGCGATTCCCGCTCTAGACAAATCTTAGTGTGCATGAACATGGTGGTTTGTCCTGTTCTATGAATAATTAGTATGTATTTACGAAAGAAAAAGTATATATAATATCAGTTATTCTGGTACCCATAGTACAAGCTTTGCTTAGTTTGGGACTAGATGACTTTGTGTGAAAGTTTTGTGATATTTATTTATTTATTTTATTTATTTATTCTTATATATTTATTACGGATCAATATAAAATACTAGTTAAAAATTTATTTTATGAAGATTACATAGAAATTTATTGCCTAGAATCCCTAACCAATATAATCTAAGGATATCTCTCCACAACTACAAAAGTACTGATATAAATAACTTTAATCCCCGAGAGAGCACTCTCAGTACAATGGTCCTCACAATTTGCTGTTGGCAGTATTATGTCCCTATCTGATAAAATACATGACAAATACAAATATTAAATAAATAAATAAATTAAATAAATGAATTATTTATTGCAACAAAATACATTTAACAATATAAATATAAGCCCTGATGCCCAAACTAGCGTGAGCTGTGTTTTGAGAACCAGTTCCTTCTCAAATAGAGTTAACATAGTTTAGGTATGTTTGTTACAAATGATAATAAAATCAAATAAAAAAAGAACTTACCTAGTACGTACCTACCTAGGTAGTACGTACCTAGGTAGATGACAAAAGGCTTACCTTCTTCTACTTACATGGCACCTAAAATTACAGACAACAGTTGGTGTTATTCACCTCAGCACCACCCATTATTTATTTATTTATTTATTTATATATGTATGAAGTCATGTAAATAAAAGTAGAATCGACGAGATAAATTTTAGTTAATTTACTTTATTGAAATAAGAGATGCAAAATCGACAATAAAAATATATTTAATGATACCAACATACTCTATATTTCTATAGCTATTATTTCTAAACAAATCATGTTGCCTAAACAGTATAATCTGAGGATCCACAACTACAAAAGTACTGATAAAAATAACTTTAATCCCCGAGAGAGCTCTCTCAGTACAATGGACCTCACAATTTGCTGTTGACAGTGTTATGTCCCAATCTAATAAAATACCAGCGATTCATAGGGTACTGGTTAAAGTGGGCAAAGATATTTTTAAATTAGTATCCTGTTAGTGATTATTAATCATATACTTATTGCATTACTAATGGAATTAAATTATAAGTTGAGATTTTTTTACTTTAATTGTAATCTTAATATTTAAATATATATGAGAAAATTTAATACATTATTATATCTAACTATATAATCATCAGATAAAAAAATGATGCAAACTAATTTTGTATAAAGTTCAGGTATCAAATAATACGACCGCGTCGATGTCGACCGCGGATAACATGCCCAGTGGTGGCGGCACTGCCACGCTCTGTATGGCAATGCTTTGTCCAAGTGGAAGCCAGCCTTCAGGTCACGTGAAGAGTCAACTAATATTTTAGTTATTTCATTAAAAAAAATATATAAATTAAGTTAAGATTAGGATATTAGATTATTTTTATTTTAAGATCCAACTTTTTTTCCGTAAATAAATGTATTTGCTTTAAGAAATTATGTACTTAGACCTGCCTGCCAAACCACTCTATCGATTGGTAGAAACCAAAGAAAAAAAGAAAGATAAAATACCTACAGCTCCAATCTCGTGGTAAAAACCACTTACTTACCTCAAACAGACAAAGAGAAAAGTACTACAAAATCTTATATTTCGCCCAGCAAAGTGAGCGAGGTATCAATTTCATCGGTTTTTCAAAAGTATAACTTAGTAATGTCATTGGACCTAAAGACAAGAAACTTTTTGGAACCGCAATTTCTTTAACTTTTAATGTAGAAGTTGATGGTAAGTACAAAATCAATACGAACCTTATTAATCAAACGATTTAAGTATTTGTTGTGATAAAAACAAAAAGCCTTGATCATGATTTAAAAAAAAGGCAGAGTCAAATACGATATATAAGTACTTCAGGAGTAATTAAATGTGATGTAACACTCATACGTTCCTGGCATGCGATACGTAACTGTCATCGTAACGAGCAGATCTTGTCTCTTGAGATAATCTCATATATGATGAGACTCAGGTAAAGACCCAAGCGGTTATCTGACCAGGTGATTACTGTTTATTTTTAACCGACTTCAAAAAAGAAGGAGGTTCTCAATTTAATTGTATTTTTTATTTAGTTTTTTTTAAATATAGACACCTTATGCCCATACCGTATTTTTAAAATTATACACAGATAAGGCGAGACGTTGAATATCATTTAAGTATTTCTTACATAGTGCATTATTTGTAATTGAAGTCTTAAATTATTTTATAAAAAAAGGATTAAAATTAAAAAAGGACAGGAAAGGACAAATTTATACGAAATATATGACAACTTCACCGTGTCAGATAACCAAGTCGGTGTTTATTACATTATTCTCCGTAACATTTAACTTATAACTTATTCAGTAATCCCGTGAAACATCAAAACAACAAGTGAACCACGAAATTCGCGTATAAAATTGTAAATAAACCTCCCTACATCATCCGCGTTAACCGATACGGTATGTAAATTGCTAATATCGGCGATATATTGAACTATCTCTCTTCGCAGTTAAATTTGCACATTCGCGGCACATATTAAAGCCCCTACTCTGGTTTAAAGTTTATTTTAGGTGGGGATAAACTATAGTACGAATAGATAATAGAAAAGTAAGCAAAAAAAAATGATTTGAAAACTAGTTATTTTGTAACGAATTCAATTTACAGACTGCTTTGTTCGACAAGTGGTTCGCAAATGCGACCTCCCATCGTGTTGTCTTGCGTTCGATTCCCGGATCTAGAAAAGTGTTATTTAGCATTTACCCTACGGAAATAACATTAGCAGGACGGAGTTAGAACTGTGCCATGTGGATGCTGATAGGCTCCTATTACATAGAACCTAAACATAACAGGTGAAGTGTGGGTGTCATACACCTCTGTCACATCCTTTTGGGTAATAGACATGATTTTATGATGTCAATAACTGTTTTAAGTCACCTTTACTAAATCATGACCGTTTTTCTTTCAAAGTATAACCTAGTAATTAAACGCAAAACTTGTGAATAACTTTGCATGAATACAATGCTAAGATATAAATGATCCTAAACATGATAATTACAAGGAGAATTAACACGATCGTTGTCATTATAATTGCGTTTATGCCCATCCTAATTGAAGTAATAATGTTCAGAGTTATTAGGCGCACACATGTAATTTTGGGGTGGAACGTTTGTCAAAGCTGCTTATTATAGTCTCTTTTATGATAGCAATAACTTAATGTAAAACAGTAAAGCGATTGACAAAATACTAACTTTTTTGTAGCAAACGTTTTTAAAGTTCACAAGTCAAAAACACTTTGAGTTGATTATTCAAACATGACATATTTATTTATTTATTTACTTATACTATTGTTCGCCCGATAGACTGATAAATTAACGCAGAGCCTACACCGCTAGGGCTAGAGACTTGAAATTCCTTATATGGCGAAGGAGCGCACTAAGAGGGGTTTTTTGGAAATTAGAAAAAATAAGGGTGGAACGGCTTTAAGGAAGTCAGTCATTTTTCAAGATAGAAGCACGAAATTTGAAATAGTCAAACATAAATGGGAATTAATAAATTTCTGTGCCGGGATTTCTAAAGTTAATGCCCAAGAGGGTGAAGTTAGTTAGAAGTCAATTCACGCAATAAGTTCAATAGATGGCGATGTTCATATTTGCCAACTTGCACTTAGCAGAATAACGTTTGACGCGAATAGAACCGCGCGGGTCATCTGGTAAAGAAATAAAATTGTAGTTTTCCAGATTAGAAAATAAAGCAATTGGAGGTTACCTCCCTCTTACCACGTGGTTGATTCGCAGCACAAGCAAGCATATTATTTGGAATTTTCCTCTATAGCAACACAGTGTTAGAATTGTGCCCGGTGGATCGGTATAGGCTCACTCACTATCACATGGAACCTAAACATAGCAGGTGAAATGTGGCTGATATACACCTCTGCCTCACCTTTCGCTAATAAAGGCGTGATGTTATATTGTTAATAAATAAATAAAATTCTAGTGAGCCACAATAAAAAAAATATACTGGAGGAATATAATTCAACCTGAGGGCAACACTATCACCAATAAATAATAGATTTACTCGATACCGAAACATTAGTAAGGGTTTTTAAATTGGTTCGGGTTGCTCATCCCTATTGTCCTGTCCAAATAATACCGTGTGAATACCTACATGTCATGCGTAATGAAAATAGTTGCACTCGTGTGAATGTTGCCTGCATATATTCGGGTAGTAAACTTAAAACTGTATATGAGCGTCTATTGTTATTCAGGCACTAAATCATGATTTGAGTTAGGTATGTAGGACAAAAACTTGAGAGGTGTCAAGGCACAGAGTAACGAACAGAGACTAAGCTGCATACAACCGCGCTCAGATAAGTCCACTCACACAAGCATAAGACGTCTGTGTGCGTGAGCACTTGCGGCCCTATCACGTACGAGGCGAAACCGGTTTCTACCGGCTCGTAAGTGCCTTAGCGAAGGGCTCTCGCACGCCCTCGGCGCGGCTCGCGGACACTACCGCAGCTCACATAAATGTACCCTGTGCAGTCTACAGCAGTCCAGCGCAGCCGCGGTGCGCGCACGCACGTATGCTCACTCGCAAATCTCGTCCTGAAGGACACGACGCGCGTTATAATTTACATTTACAAAATGTACTGTACTGTGTGTAAGAACAATAATCGTCGAAATAAGAACATATCTTTTTTTTTCTATCCCAAGGAATCTACTAGGTGAGTAGTAAATTGATAGTAAAAGAGTAGCTATTTTGATTATATACCTATTAAATTTATTTTAGTGGGGTAGATAGATACTTCATACATAATTACATAGGTAGGTACCTAGTGTACTTACATCAATATCAAAGCAAATAATATATTCCTACTTATGAGTCACTAGCTTCTACGCGCGGCTCCAACCGCGTGGTACGTCGATGTAGCCTATATTATTTCTGGGGTCTTATCTTTTTATACCTATAATTGTATAGATGTATGAGAATGAAAGTTCTCAAGTTCTTAAGCGCAATGTCATGCGCTCTTCTACCTAATACGTTAATAGGTAGGTAGGTACGTTAAAATTAAATTGTAAAAGGTTCTACTTATCACATTAGGTACCAATTTGAGAGGATTATACTTAAAGACTTTTATTACTTTTTTGACTTGTTGAAATATGTAAAAAATACCTATCTACCCTTATTATTACCCGTAATACAATAAAAAAACCGCCACGTCGTTTAAAACACCACTATGCCGCCAGTGTAGTAATTGTACTAGTCACATGGTTTGTCCTGTTGTGCCAACACTGCCAAGTGGCAACCCTAGCAAAATAGGTAAATATTTTAGACGTTCTTTAAAAGGTTAGCCTCTGTTCGTTACTCTGTGGTCAAGGGACACCCGAATGGAACGAAGTTCACACGCACGGCTTGCTAAATACATACGCAATGATATTGTAATATTAAAATATTAAATTTGCTTTTTAATTATTAAAGTTATGATGCGTACACTTGCTAAACACACAATAATGTAGAGATTATAACCCGTATGACTTGGTTAGCACATTAGTAAAGAGAGGTTATAATGCGTTCTTGCTAAAAATATGTAAGCTTTTATTATTGTCTGTATACAATCTCTACTTACCTAACTTCATACCTACATACATCAGAACTTGTGCATAAACACTGTCAGGATTCATTATTGTTATTATTATTTATTGTGTACAAAAAACCTGTATACACTCAACAAAAATAATCGTCACAACACCACACTGTTCAATGCGAAATAGAAAGAAGAAACGGAAATATCTGGCTTGATTTCTATGAGAGAGAGAGAGACAGACAGAGAAACACGCGCACGCCGCACGGCTTACAACTATAGCAAAAGGTGTCGTTACAACGTTTGGTCTTCATTTTTTCCGTCTAGCCCCCTTTCGCAACGCGCGATAAGGCACTTCGTTCCAAAAACTTTTAAGTCCTCGTAATTACTTCACAAGTTATGGATAAGTTATTTATATATCTAAATTTGAGTATATAACAGTTATTAAATATGTAATTCACACAAGCATATCTATTGCAGTCAGTTTTCACTATGGCGTAGAAGTTTTTGCCCTACACACCTTATTGCTTGGCTAACTGTACTGAATCATAATAAGAAACAGTTGAAAAATATATGTTCCTAATGTAATGTTCCTATCTTAAGTAGAATACAAACCATCCTACTTAAGATAGGAACAAATGGATGAACGTGACGTCACAAAATGATGTATAAAACAGTTGATGGCAAGAGGTGACCGTAGCTGGTCGGTAAAAGCGGCTGCCCGGTATGCAGAAGGTCACAGGCTTAAATCCTGCTGGTCCTATAATTTTTTAAACTGTTTCTTAGTATAATTTGCTAAGCATAGCCAGGCCTGTGACACTGTGTATAGTTGACGATACAAACGACAGAGGGCTATCGCACGCCCGCCTGAGCGGCTGAGCGCTCGCACCGCACGTTTCCCGCGCAATTAAATACTTACGTTTCGAAATTCTAGCTGAATATCTTATAAAATTATTTGTCCGGCTACGTACATATAAATAGAAACTACGTAAATTTAATAACCGTAATTTTAAAGATTCTTAGAAACAAATAAGAAATATGTCAAGGTTAGGCATTTATAGGTTGCATAATACTGTTTTTTTCCATAAAATAAAAATTTGATTAATAAAAAACTGAATTTAATTTTTATTTCTTAATTACCCAATATGGCCAATACCTACTCAACTGAAGCACAAGATTTTGTGCTAAAAATGAAATATAGAAATATTTATAATTTGTATTTTTTTTAAGAAAATAATTTCTTATTAATAAAATTTAACACGACCAAGTATACGCTACGTGCCGCTGGCGATAGTAGTTTCTAGTGGCCGTCAACCCTACCAATTCAGAGCTGCATCGTGAGCTGCATAGGTTTAGAGTATTTTGAATCGTAATACAAACAAATAAAGTTGTAATTTGCTTGCAATGAATTTTGTAGGCAACTAAACAAAAGTAAGCTATGTAAGTTTATGATATAAAGTCGTTTTTTCTTTAAATACTTTTGCTAAGTAATCCTTCTTTCCCTTTTTATTCTTTGGCATAGCTAAATGTTATAGAAATAATCAATGTACTGAATCACTGATAAGGGACTTCATTACGATGTTATTTACACTCTGTATAACTAGGTATTAAGGTAAGCGGTTATAGTTATCATAAGTGGTAGGTATAACCTTTCAACATCCTAAGTCTAGCATTAGTGGTGTAGATGCTTTAAAAAAATTGTGTACTAAAATTTGCTTTCTAGTATTCAAGTCTTTACCTCCACAATGTTAAAATGGTCTTATAAATAGGTACAGTGTCAATTATGGACCCTGACGGGTACGGCAAAAGTAGGAGAGAGCAAGAAATAGCTGTTTATAACAAAAAGAAAGATTTTTTGGCTTTATATACATAAATATCGTACTTATAATTAATCGAATACATAAATATATGAAATAACAATCATTAAAGTAATATAACTATCTACTAGTTGCACTAAGTGTATTGTTGGAGTAGTGGTTGAAGCGAACGCCTCGTCGCTGTCAACTGCGCTGGTGTTGTGGGTTCGATTCCCACACGGAACAAATCTTTGTGTGATTCACAAAGATTTGTTCTGACTCTGAGTATGCGTTGTGTATGAAATGTATATTTGTGAACACCCCCGCGACACAAAAGTTATTCCTAATGCGAGCGTCGTTATTTAAAAAAAAAAAAAAATTGTTCAGGGCGAATAATTAAAATATGGTGTATATAGAATAGAATAGAATAGAATAGAAAGCATTTATTCCGATCACAAGCACAGGACAACAAAAAATAAAAACAGAGAAGTACACTTACACAATACTAGAATACCTATTAAGCGACGTACAAGATAGATACTTAAAGAGCTAATAAATGTATGAATTATGATTATTTTAATGTTCATGTAGTCTCATTTAATTTTAAATATTTATTAATGTGGACTGCTACAGGCTGGTGATGATGATGGTGATGATTAATGTGATAGTAGCATTTTTTAATAAATGTTCATTTAATTTATTTATAAATTTTGTTCTACTATACTCTTTTTTCTATGTATATGAACGAAAGTATAATAATATTATATTATTATGCTTTCGTCCATAAGTTGAAGAAAAATATATAACCATATTGAAAATGTTTCTCCAGTATGTTATTTGATATAAGGCATAATATAATATACAATATGGAGTATATGGCTCTGAGGCTCGTTATATGGGTTAGTTTATTGGATTATTTTTCATCGCGTACGTGGCTTTATTTAATATCGTGTGTATCGGGGCTTATTAAAGGCTTTATAGTTTATGGTGGTACAGTTGTTGTTTTATTTCATGTGAGTTAATACACTAAGGTCCATTTTCAGAGATTCTGGATGAATCTTATCCGACTTAAAAAATATAACCTGACTGAATTTAAAAGGGACAGTAGCTTCACTTGAAAAAGAACACAGCCGTCACTTTCATTTGTGGGTGTTATATGTTTATCCTGCCTATAAGGTTTATCTAATACCTGCAAAATTGGGGCTGAATTTAATTGTATTATGTCTGCACGTGTGGTGTAGTGGTTTAAGCGGTCGCCTCGCCGCTCTCCACTACACTGGTGTTGTGGGTTCGATCCCCACATGGGACAAATCTTTGTGTAATTCGCAAATGTTTGTTCTGAGACTGGGTGTGCTTTTGTGTGAGTGAATGTGTGTATTTGGCCTTGTCATTGGGACCATTGGATAGTGTAATTGCTTCTGGCGTTCTATCTAATGTAAAAAATCCAAATTAACGGACATTATTACGAGCAATCCAAATACTGATTTACTTACTCATTAAAAAGGCTCTAGGCTCTTAATCTACATATTATAGTGTCCGGTAGATAGAGAGAGAGGTCTTTATAACAATAAACCTCAATCATAACAGATGATTAGCGATCAACACATTTTTGTCTTATAATATTAACATGCAAATAATAATGTTACAATTTGTTAAAAAGACGATTATAGCATCAGTAACAAACTATTGGACTTATGGTATCCAGCTGTGGGGCGGGGCTATACCAGTCAGAGTAACCGTCAAATTATTCAACGTTTCCAGAACAAGGTACTGAGGGACATTGTCAATGCCCCGTGGTACATAAGAAACAGCGATCTTCACCGGGACCTCAAAATAGACGTTGTGGACAGGTTCATACAAAAATATGCAGAAGCTCACGAACGAAGACTTCATCATCACGTCAACATCGAGGCAATCCGGCTCCTTGATAACACGGAACTAGTGAAAAGACTAAAACGAACCAAACCTTTCGAATTAGTGTAGTGATAAGTGACAAATAAATTAGTGCGATAAGTGTCGTTATAAAGAACACATGAACAAAGTGACTTCCCCTTAACAAAAACTAAGTAAAGTGTTAATGGACACATTCTTAGATTATATTATTACGTAGCAATTTAGGTTAACATAATATTACTTATTAGTCTTGATAGGCTAGATTGTAATGTAAATAAGATATCATAATTTTAATAATTGATTTCTTATATATATAAAAAAAAAAAAAAAAAAAAAAGTAACAAACTATAAATTAATGTTTTCATTTCATCATTAATTTTAATTCACTAGATCTTAATATATATATTTATTATTATAAATCCAACTTATACAATTTATTATACTTTATTATGTTATTTTATTATTAACGCAGGTACATTATTCATTATATTTAATACTACTAAAATTTGTTATTTTATATACTATTTATAAAAGTTCTCAACAGTATAAAAACATTTATCTGACAACCAAACCTTCAGCTTTCTGAAAAACATAGAAATTGGTAGTTGCTTCAGGTTATGTGGAATAGCATTATAAATGTGTTATATTATGATTCTATAGTGCTGCACTGCAAACATTCAAGTGACTGGTATCTTAAATCAATCGCCATTCCGCAATTACATAACGTTATTTCACGTACGCTCGTCCATAAACCCTTGCGCACCATTGAGCAGCCCGCGCTCATAAATCACCTATACTTTACACCTGTACTATACAAAATAAGTGCAGAAGGTTCACTCTATGATCGACAATTTCTGTCATTATAATAACAGCAGACTTAGAGCCCTGAGCGCAGGAATGATTAGACTTTGGTACTTGTACAAAGTGGTAAGTGAAACTTTTTGAGGTATAAATTAAGGGGAAAGGATAAACTTTAATCAGCTTTCGGTCTTAGAGGTAAAAGACGAAAATTATAATAATAAGAGTTTTAAATTGTAGTCGTTCCATGTAGCAATATATTCATCATTATACTAAGAATAAATTACAAGTTAGTATAATATCAGGCTTGGCAAAATAACACGAAAAATAAGGTAGCTAACCTGCTTGTTGTAAAAATACTTACTGTCTAATAATGAGTACAACTTTTATGTTTAATGTTGCACACATAACACTATCCAGTAAACATTTAATTTATTAAGGTACTAATTCAAACTAAGCTCAGTAAAAGACCGTTTCCTGGAAACGCTTGCTAACTTGAAGCTGCATCTTTGAGCGTTAACTTAATAAAAGGATCAAATAACTGCACTTGACGCGAGTAAACCTTCTGCGTTTACATCTCCTATGACATAGGTGGGAAAAGGATGGAGTAGCAAAAAGTATGTGTTAGAAAGAGACGGTGATAAGATTCTATTTGTTAATTGGGTTCGATGGGAAATTGGTTGAAAGCGAAGCGTTTCAGGTATGCCTTTGATTGCACGAAGGAAGTATGGCGAAAAGGGACATTAAAATCTTAATGGCTCTCGGATATTGGGGTGCATGTTTTAATATGATGTAAAGTTTCCAATATGATATTACAAAATGGTTCAAAAGTTTTTTTTTTATCTAGACAGTTATGGTTTTTTATTCAACCACTACTCAGGAGGTATTAAAACAGTTTATTGTCACGAATATCAACTCATGGTTTTAGTTTATTTAAATATGCCTTCGTACGTGTAGGTTAAAGTTCTACTAATATCGCTAAAGGACGTATAATACCCTTTACATACACATATATTTTAATTTTAACAAACTATTCATCATTCATATTCAAACACAGACCATCAGAAAAATCTAAGGCTCAAAGAAAGGAACAAATCAAAGCAAGGTTTACAGACTTTTCAATTAAAAATACCACAGCCTACCAAAGCCGCCGACAAACGTGAACTTTAACAAGCAGTGTATTGACGCCGCATATTTTCAAACACCACAAAGGGAAACGGGGAAAAGCGTCGCCCTAAACGCATTAACACTCAGAACTGTACTGCACAGCTCTCAAATCAAACAACAGGGTATCTACGCGGTACAGCCAGGCGTAGTAGGTGTATAATCTCAGGGGGCAATGTCGGCTCGCAATCTCGCACAGTTTAACATCACAATGGTGCTCTCGACTGTACAGCGCAGTACAGTCGCCGACAAAAGACATATTGTCTGCAGCTTCGCCGATCGCTCCTTCAGGCTTCGATTGTATTCGATTGTTTTAGACTGCAGGCTGTATTTTATGTACTATTTGTGATGTGAAAATGTGGATCTGATCATAGATTTCGTGATTTATAACAGTGTTAGTTAGCAATTCAGAGTTGTCGTCTTAGGTTATATGATAAAGAAATAATAAATATTCTATATAAACAGCATTTAATCTTATTATTTGCAAAGAACAAATAACAATTACATTCCTTATTAATCCAGTCCATAATTGATCCCTCCTGTAATAAAATAAAACGTGTTGAAATATTCACTTGTATCTGAATGCACCCAATGCTATGTATGTGTATAGTGTTGATATATTTGGAATGCACCCTAGTGCGCACACACTACTATCATGGCCGTCTAGTAAAAATCTTATGGTATTCGAACTCTGATAAATATGAATAAATGTATCAAGAGGAATCTTTGTTTCACTCAAGCATCCAAAGTAATTATTCACAACAAAACGAACTTACATTTTAATGCACAATAATCCCACTTGATCACTACACTTTATTATATCACTGTGATATTATCCTTGGACACAAGTTGACACCTCAACGTCTCGGAACAGAATGGCGTAACCGGCATTGTATTGGATGCGCGTGCGAATCCATGATCCGCATGATCCATGTTGGAGACCAAGTTGAAGTCAATGAACAACTGTTTAAAAAAAACATAACCCTCCTTCTGACGCAGTCGGGTAAAAATAAACGATTGTAGCGACCTCTATGTCTTTCTATGATAGATATTTATAAAAACAAATAAAATAAAAATAGCCTTTATTACTCTGACTTTTACAATAGTATATTATTTATTAACATTTAATTTTGATTTTTTTATTTAGACATCGGTAAGCAAGGTTGTCGTTTGACTTTATCTATATAATATAAAAATGAAACCCGTTTTCCGTTGTCACAGCATCACGCGGGATCGGCTGAACCGATTTCGCTGATTATTTTTATGTTGTGTTTGTTATAGTCAGGAGATGGTTCTTATGAAATAAAAGACTAGGCAACTTGCGTGGAAAATGATAAATTTTAATAATACTTAACCACTATATTAAATTTTCTAATGATTTTCTAACGTAACCTTAGCGCTTTTGACAGTATGAACTTTTTGAATGTACTGTATGGGGTTTGACATAACATTGACAGAAGGCGTGCTGCAAATATCGTCACAGATGATGTATGCATAGTTAGGACAGGACAACGTCTGTCGGGTCAGCTTGTGATGTATATATCTTGATAGATATTTATTGTACGAGCAAACCCGTACATCGAAATAGTTTTAGTTTTATGCTGAAATCAACGCGCAGAAAAGTGAACAAAATACGTACATTTGACATAATAATCAGTAGTTGCAATCAATCGGTTCGGGTAACATCAAAACGTTCCTTTCGCCATTAGTTTTAAGTGTAATAATCTATCTGACTTTAAATACATTTCTTTTATCTTGTAGAAGTACCTTTCCCATACATTTATCACTTTATCAAATTGAGTGACTGTTTAAGTAAAAGTATTATAATTAGTGACATGTAAAATCATGTTACATATTTAAATAAAAACTTACACAAGACTGTGACATAGTGAAATAATATAAACTCTGAATAAAAGGTAAGTGTCCAACCAAGTTCTAGAACTGAAGCTCTTCAGCAATGAGCGTCTCTATGTTTAAAAAAAAAATTGTGTACAAATCGATAAGTAATAATTATTCAGGGTTTTATCAAATTACGCGAAATATTTTTAAGAAGTTAATTAACTTTAATTAATTATCTTTGATTTTCTAAGGAAACTTGACATTTTCCTTATGTATTGACGTGACGTCTATCAGGCAGGGTGTTTTAGACTTAACATAACATCACGCCTATATCTTTTTTTTATTTTTTTCTACACCCACAGCGAACGAACGTGTAGTCCACCTGATGGTAAGTGGAGTACAGCCCATGGACATCAACAATCCACAAAAGCAGATTTTAGATGCTTCGCTGCAGCTGAGGACTACGGTGTTATGCCTCATGTGCCAGTTATTTCATGGCCTGATCTCACCACCAAACCGTAACACAGTAATAGAAGCACTACTATTTGGCGGCAGGTTAAAGGTGAGACGATGGTGCTGCCGCCCTAGAGCTCATTCACAAGAGCTCTACCACCAGTTTACCACCATATTACCATTAATAATTAATATATAATACACTCATTTCACTTGTTATGTTTGGGACCCATGTTATAGGGGTTGTGCCAATCGCCATCTACCGGCACAATTCTAAACTGAGAAATTTCTAACAGAAAAAGCCCAAATAACACTTTGCCACAATCAGGGATCAAATGCGAGACCTCACGGTGCAAGACTGGCTGCGACTCAGGCGCGACGTATCGCACTCTCTTGATAATGCCTAGACGTATAGGCGAAACCGCGGTCGACTAAATAGACCAACATTACGTGAGTAACACCCGTATTTTATAATTTGAATAATGTTTGTAACATTTTAAAGCAAATTTTAGCTTTGCTATGCCTTTTTGTATTTTATATAATATTAAAGTTGAATAATTAAGAATCCAGCAGGACCAAGTAAGGTTCGTCTAGCTAAGGTATATATATATATATGTATATGTATATACCTATGACGCTGGCACAAAAGAGTAGAGAAATTTCGAGTCTAACAGCATACGAATCTATAGCTGAATTGGCAAAGCACTTGGGGCGTATACCCAGGGGGTGCAGGTTCGAGTCCTGCTGGATTCTTAATTTTTCGAGAAATGTTACAAACTCACGTCAGTTATAATAAAAATACCTCACGGTGGGCGGTTCGAAATAATCGCTAGACCACGAAGCAGTCCAGTTGATGTTTTAATTTTTCGTCGCAGTCGGGTAAATATTCACTAAACTAACATAACATCACGCCTATATTACCCAAAAGGGTATGGCAGAGGTGTGCAATACCCACACTTCACCTGTAATGTTTAGGTCCCATAGGATAGGGGGTGAGCCTATCGCCATCCACCGGGCACAATTCCAACCTCTGTACTATTGTGAATTGTCTGACGGCAAGTTCACATATAACACTTTGGCGCATACGCTAACCACTAGTCTATCGAGGCAGATTAAAATAACATCAATAATCACATTTTAATCAGTGCACAAAGCATCCACGATCAATATCGACTGTCTACGCGTGTTTTGAACGTCAGGCTGTTTTTCTTTGCCTCCTATAATTTTTCATCAAAAATAGATTGCCACGAAAACAAGTGAAGGTGACAAATACACGTATTTTTCGGCAAAAAGTATTTTTGAGATCATGTCTACATTATTGCTCTAATATTTATGAAGTGTTTATTTGTATCATATCAAGGTTAAGATATTTTTTTGACCTCAAGAATTTTTCATCTCGTATTTTTTGTATTTTTTGAGGTAGAAAAAAAAATGTATGGGTACGATGAAGAACGCCCGTCGCCCCGCGTAATCTTAAATGTACCTTGGCGACCCCAAACTAGGCATGCGAAATGAAATAGTATGCCTATATTGTAAAGAAAGCAAGAAGCAGATATGTTTTTTGGGATTCCTTTCCTTCGCACATTAGGCATATTTTTTTGGAATTATCGTCACTTGGCATATTATTAAATAAGAATAGTATACTTAACCTAATAAAATAGTATGCCAAATGACTATTATGTCTGACAATGATTAAGCATAAAGTATTAATACTAAATTAATATTAACTAAACTAAATATAACTTAACGCAACACAGTAACAGTTAGGCACTGATACTGTGTTGCGTTAAGTTAAATTTTGACAAAAAAAATATGCTATTTTTTTTCTATCATTGTTTTTTTATGAAAAATAGAACCCAATTTTGAAAACTCATAAATTAAAACCAAAACTTGTTCATTATTAAATATAACACAAACATCACAGACCAATTTTATTTAATTTTAACTATAAAAGTTTGGTGTATCACACTCGTACTAATTTAAGAGGACATAACATAAGCGTACAAAGTTGGGAAAATAATATAAAAAATCGTATTATTCAATGCAACAAAGCTTTTTAGGATGTAACTCATAAATACCAGGTCAAATATAATTATTTATATTTAACTAAGAATGCAACAACAGCTAATTTTGAAAAAAAATATATCAAAACCAAAACATCGTCACCAGAATCAAATAAAATACAAACAGAAAAACAAATTCAAATAAATATGAAAGGCCTATAAAAGTTTGGTGTATCACTCGCAAAAAGTATCATAAAAAGTGGGTCATTCAATTTAAGAGGACACCATTTTAGCGTATAAAGTTGAGAGCAGGTTGGAACGGCGTGAATACCCTCGCAAACTATTGCACAAAACACGAAATTGTAGGAAATAACAGATTTCAACACCGGTTCGAAGATTTACTGCCACCTATGTTTTCCACGAGTTTTCTATGCACGAAATGTTTCGGATCATTTTTCCGATTCAGTGTGGAAATGGGACACAGTGTGACTTACGTGGAAGTTAAACAAGTTTTCGATTTTGAAAAAAGACTTTGTTTTGCTTTTTACCTTTTTCCGTCATAACACGCCAAGCAGTATGCCAACATTGATCGTATGTGATCACAACAAAATATAACAATTAAAAGAGTTCTTCATTGCTGTTTAAATAAATAACAAATTTAAACGATATTGCCATGAGTCCGTTTAAGAGAAAGCATCAAAAATGTAGTGAAAGCCTTTAGAGCTCAAATATACATTTTCGATGTAATTTAGCTGTTAATTAAAGCGATAATAATAGTATGTCGCAATAACTTCTAATATCTTATGGACTGGTATTCTCCAAATTGAGTCATCGGTTTTATTAGATGTATGTAATGTATCTATTGTTCATTGGATACAATTATATTTACCATATAAATTAAAATATTCAACAGCGTATAGGTAATATTGAAGAAGCTTGATAATTTCGTAGAATCGTATTTCATGAAATGTTTAATAATCTATTGGCCATATCATGATGGCTTGGGCAGATCGAAGATAAGAAATCGTTTCTTGATATAGACAACTAAACGCACGGCTACTCCATTAAATGATCAAGAATATTTACAAAAATCAAAATCAAATCAAATCATTTATTCGCTATCAATATGGGTTAACAAGGTCTTATAAAATATAAATGGTACACGTCATATCGACCATTATTGGCATGCGAAATTATACATAAGCACTTAAGCACAAAATAATCATTAACATTTCATTTAAGGATCTAAAATATTCATACAAATTCTAAAATAATATATTTAATACACTGAGTCATAATAGTCATTGATTACATTTGTTTACATAATTAAGGATTTTATTTGAATAATTATATATAAATAGTCGATGTCAAAGGTTTCGACACATCATTATTAAGTTATGTTCAAATAAAAATAAAATCATGTTAAATATTCTTGTATTGTTTACCAACCAATTGATTTAATCATCTGTGATTATTTTGATCATGTCATAAGATAGTAACAATAATTACAGGTATTGGCGCTGCAAGATCAGCTGACGACAATAGCTACCCGCATACTTACAATTTTAGTGTCAATATTTCGCACTTTGATTGGTCTTTGTGGAGTAGAAACTAGTGAGTGAGCCAGAGTGCGGCCCCCCATTATTGTTGTTTCCCACAGTTTAAAATATAAATAATTTGGTAACAAATGAACAAGAAAGTAATAACACTAGAATTTACGATAAAAAACGATTTGCGAGTACTATGCAAAGTCACGTCGAAACCGAGCAAAACTGTATAGATCTGATATCGCGGTGAATGTAATAAATTGTTTTTTAAAAAAAAAAAAAACGACGCCCGCACTAGGAATAACTCCTGTGTCGCGGGGTGTTACACGGTACAAACATACATATCACACACACAAAGCACACCCAGAGTCAACAAATCTTTGCGAATCACACAAAGATTTGTCCCATGTGGGGATCGAACCCACAACACTGTAGTTGAAAGCGGCGAGGCGACCGCTTTAACCGCTACGCCAACCGTGCACTCATTTTAAATTAAAACACGCACAATTAAAACCTTTTACCACTATAGACCAACGAGTCAGCCATTATTACAGTTTAAAGATTTTGATTTTGCATATTGCACTTGTCAAAAAGTCCAAGACAAAGTTAAAATTTGAAAGGCAACAAATGCTTTAAATGGAAAAATACAGAAATTTGATCAATAATAAGTTTGGTTTACCATTAATT
Organism: Hypena proboscidalis; assembly: GCA_905147285.1. Lineage (NCBI taxonomy): Eukaryota > Metazoa > Arthropoda > Insecta > Lepidoptera > Erebidae > Hypena > Hypena proboscidalis. The sequence goes on along the minus strand of LR990129.1, from coordinate 3,761,502 downwards.
CAAATCCATTGATATTCTGAAACCCCACAGTTCACATAACTTACCATCTCCAGACGAAAAACATTTAAAAAGTCTTGAAGAATGACAAGTACTAATGCCACCGCATTTGATCCCAAAATTAGCATCATCAAATCTTTTACATAAAGATTCTCGAACTAATATTTATAAATCAGTGAAAGCTTTTAAGAAAGACTTTCGCTCAGTGTGTTAAATATTTAATGTAACCAAATGAATTAAGGCGACGGTTTCCGACCAGTAATAACAACTTGGTGCTCGCCCTAAACCTAAACTGTAAAATTTATATTCATTATTTATTAAATAAGTAATAGTAGTCATTCTTATGGTCAAATTATTTTCGTGATCGAAATTAAGCATGACCCAAATAAAATACTATGTGATTATTTTTTTCACTGGATGGTGTAATTAACCTTATTTTTATTTTTACTTACGTTTAATTATAAAATATGGACGACTGAATGTTTCAGTAGCCACTTCTTTTGTGTTTCTTTGCAAAAGTAAGAGACTTTCACACATCCTAATACGTTCGTCAGTTTTCAGTGGTCATTTCTGTCATACTACAAACGTTTGTACAAAATTTCAAGGTGTTTTTTTAACGGCGCGGCGCCCGCACCATGAATAACTTCTGTGTTGCAGGGGTGATCACAAACATACATTTTACACACATTAGGCACACCCAGAGTTAGAACAAATCTTTGTGGATCACACAAATTTTTGTCCCGTGTGGGGATCGAACCCCCAGTACAAGCGTAGTTGAAAGCGGCGAGGCTATAGTTTTAACCACTACGCCACTTATTTAGGTTTACTGTTTTTAAAGCGTATCTAAGTAATATCATTATGAAAAAATATTCTGTGTTTGCTGTCATAAATAGTGTAGAATGACATTTAAAATTTCTAAAATTTGATAAAAAAAACCACATGAAAATACTTTCGAAAACTCTTGCCTTAAGAGGGTCAAGAATTATTTCGATGTCGGTTGGCATAAATATTTAAATCACTTTAAGTCATTTGGCAGCGCTTATTGGAACAGTTTAATGAGATTAACGCGAATAAGAATAATGGCAGGACGTATTTTCGTATTTATTTTTCATTGCTTAATCTTTTTAATGGCTTTTTTTCAGTAGTATTATCCTTTTATCTACCCACGCCTTATTATTCTGGATACTATACTATAAATATAATGTCTATATTAAATACTAAGTGTCAATAAAACCGACGTTTAACTAATCTAAAGAATTTTCTGCAGATGTTAGTTTCTGAAAATTAATATCTTGGCTTCTGCATTCGTTTTAGCACAATTTAACGGCAAATATCTAACAAGCCAAAATATGCAAAAACACCTATTATGATAATTATATTATAAAACTGGAGGACTTAAATTTTTCCTCATACCACATTAAAACCTAACATTCAAAAGTAGCGACAGTATAAGAAACTGGCAGTAGGCATGTCAAAACACACTTTTTATTTTCGCCTGTTTACATTGACCCTAAATATCCATTTCCAAAGGTCAACAGTTTCTTAAAAAACATAAATAAAGACCTCCGTACAAAATTCCTTTTGAACGTCCATCAAAAAAACCTGTACAAAAATATATTTGAGCCAAATGATAAAAAAGTAATTTTGACGTATATACTGGAGTGTTTTTTTGCTTAGAACGTTTCTTTTATACGAAGAAATTTATGTTTTATGTAGTAAAATATCTCGTAATGTTAATGTGAAAACCACATTTTCGTAATGTATTTTTTGCTGAACGTAAGTCTAAATTATCAAGACGATATAGTTGAAATTTGAGCTAATGATAATTGAGTTTACGTCATAGTTCTTCTCGGTATTGTATCTAAAATTTTCGACGAACAGTGACAGGTTGACACCAATCGATCGACGGGCGAAAGGCCGAAAATTTAAGGTCTCTCGACTGATGTACCAAAGAAAAACTGGGAATAATCGATCAATGAATCGATTGAAGTCGATCGATTTTTGGTGCACACCAACTGCCCTAAAACTATTGTTTACTAATTATCATTAGTTTTTTGAAATGATATACCTATCAACTGATACATATCACTATACATACCTAAATGATTTTAATTTTTTTTTTTTGAACTGACATCTAAGCTTTGGAGATCATTGGATGTAATACAAGTTAGAACTGGATTAGCAAGGTCGAGGAAATTTATTTGTTATGTGGTCTATGAAGTAATTATTGGACATTCAAGAAAATTTCTAAAATAATTAATATGCCCTCTAAATTATTAAACATATTTTAAGAACTTTGACGTGATATCGCAAAGAAAATTAGTATCGATAGAACGATTCCAAAAATCCTAAAAAAACGTCACCACCACACTTTATAATAAATATCTTATTAAAATTCTAGGCAGAGTTCAAAGTTAACTTCAAAAACAGAAAACTAATTAGTACATTAGTTATTCTTGATAGTAGGTCGAAGAATAATTAAGTAGCAATTTACTCTGTGGAAATGTTTACATTGCGAACATGACATGTGTTGTTAAGGAGTGAGCTGCTAAAAACATGTCTTTATAAGCATTCTGTACAGAAATGACACACCTAAAATTCTAAATAAATATAGCAAAAGCCGAGTGGAAGACCGTAGGACAACGAAGTCAAAGGTCTCGAGTTTGAACCAACGGCACACACCTCTGTCAATAAATCGTTAAGATCTTTTCGATGATATGTGTGTATTTATGATATAAATGATCGCTTGCTAACGGTGAAAGAAAACATCGTGAGGTAACCTGCATGTCTAAGAGTGCCTAAAAAGCGTTTGTAGGCGTTTGAAGTCTGCCAATCTGCACTTGGGCAGCGCGCTGGCAGTGTGGTGGACTATGGCCTAACCTTTCTCATCATGAAAAGAGGCCGGAGCCTAGCAGTGGTACATGTATTATATGCAGAGCTACTATTATTATAGCCATAGCCCAAGAAAATGAACGCAACATTGTGGTTAAAGCTTAAAGGCAGACAGAAGTGAAATAGATTAAAAATATTTGATTTTATATTTAGTTTTGAATTATAAAGCGTATCAAAATTAGGCATGATAAGAGTATCAGAGAAAACGACATGAACTTGAAAAATTACTGAGTTATTGCCATTTTATCATGATAAAACTTTTGACAGTTAGTTTTTATGTGAACGTTATTTCAGAGCATCTGCTTTTATCCTTTTCACCATTAATTTACACTCCAATAACATAAACCCTTGCCAACACTTCACTCCATCTTTAGTTTACCAGTATTAGTCTATGTACTCTTGAACTGTTGAGAACATTAATCAGCAGTGCAATATTTATTAGAACTACTATGTCTGCGACTTGTAAACGTACCTGAACAAATAATTGCGTTAGAGACCAGAGAAAAATCTCTCAGTGTTTGTTAGCGATGTTTGGATGTTTACAGCCCCCTTACCACGACTTACCACTTGATCGATTCAACTATAACAAACTTTTTCAAAACTAGAACGTCAATATCTCTTGTTTTCTGACGTTTCTATGTTCATAACTACGTCATAGTGAATCGTAATGTCATAAACGACAAGTCGTGCTAAGGGAGCTGACAGTGACATCACCACTCTTGGCCTTCAGATCCATGTGCAGAAGCACTATGTATGAACACATTTTCTTAGTCACAAAACAAAGCGGGTCTGGCGAGTCTAGGTTCTATTATTCTAAGCACCTATAAACAATACAGGTATAAGCTCTTAATCTCAAGTGACGTCATAGTTCAGCTCTCATCATAGTATCAAAGCGCATCACATGAATATGAATATCAAACGTCATGGCTCAACAAGATTCGAGACAAAGTACACAAAGAGAATCGCATATAAACAGAATGGGAAATATACTGTGCAATCAAAAAACAGATGGTAAAGCTTTTATGAACGAGCACGAGATACCGTCTAACCTGCCAAGCTGATAAGTTCTCAACGGGTCCTACGTAGACTAGAATAAATGCAAAAACACAACATGATTTTGATTTCCCTGCCCCGTTTAAATATTAGATGAGAGATAAAGATCGAAAACCAGGTTTAATATTGAACCTGGTAGTCGCCTAGTCGGTACAATTAGTCTAAAATATATTTTTGCTCGTGCACTAGACTACGTTGGACGTTTCGTAGTAGTGCTAAAACTACTGTGTTAATGGTAAGAATAAGCCTTGATTTTACGGCGATTTTCTACGGATTATAAAAGAAATATTTATCATAGACAAAATATATCCATACGATAAGAATGTCATACAAACAGAATGTTAAATAAACCATACAATCAATAAACTGCCAAGGTCCATGAGATGACATTAACCTTCAGCTTCCCTTATGCCTTTTGTCGGCGCATCACTATGGCCATTGAGCACATAGGGGAGGGCGCGGGTCGCGGGGCACCGAACCTACGGCCGCGCCCGCGCCGCGCCGGCCCACTCATTAGTCTCGCCTTACCACCGCGAGAGCACACGGGCATTTCTTTGTTACGGTCAATTGATGTACCGATCTTGTACTAAGTAATTCGTGGCAATATATCCTATTTTAATACAGTCCACTGTTTGATTTATATCAACCCGACAGAGCCTATTCAATGGTCCTTCTGTTGCCTTAAATAATAATCAGTTTTGCCGTGAATTACACCGTCAACGTCATCGGTCGTCGTGTGGACCGTGCGAACTTTAACATCACGCGTACCACGTTGGCAGAGGCAGAGAAGTCGTTCCCGCAGCAGACTACGTCGTCAACATCGTGAAAGCCGATGTCATTCTGGGAGTATAATACTGTATTTGAGTGAGTCCGTTCCAATCAGTTATATTTCCGTTTTTTTTTTTTCGTCTTGCCGAAAAATCTTTCTTGAACTTTCTATTTTTTTTTTCACAAGTAGTTATTTATTTCAATTAGTGTTCATTATTAGTACAGTAATATCAATTTCATATAGCTTATTTACGCTCAAAACTTTCCATTGCAATAAAACTAGTTTGCTAATCAGCTGTGAACACGTGTTGACACATTGACCTTGACATTGTTCTCGAGTTCTTTTGTTAACGCACCTGTTTGCAGTTTTTATGCATTTTAGATAATTAGTGTTATATTGTTCCTATTTATTTTACTTAGAAATGGCAGAATCTTATAAAACTTTGATTAAAAAACGTAGCTCAATTAAATCGAAGCTTACGATTTACAGCAATTATTTAACTTTAGTTAAAAGTAGTTCCATCATATCTGAGTTGCAGCGTTTAGATTTAGAAGAACGTTTTATTAAATTCCAGAGCTTACACACCGAATTTGATGAATTTCAGACTCAAATTGAAGTGCTTGCTGATGATGCCGAGTCTATGCTTGCTGAGCGTGAGGACTTTGACCGCCAGTTCTTCAGCCTGGTGGCACTCACGCGCAGTCTGCTCGGTGCGTCGGTCAACGGTGCGGGGTCGGAGGCGGGCTTCAAAGATGCTGACTCAGGTGCACATAATTCATATAGGAATAATTTTGTACGTTTGCCTAAAATTGATTTGCCACATTTCGATGGGAACTACCAATCCTGGCTTGAGTTTCGAGACACTTTTGAATCATTAATTCACGACAACGCTAGTATTAGCGATATAAACAAGTTTCATTACTTGCGAGCTTCACTACAGGGTAATGCGGGCTTAATTATTAAAAATATTGATTTTAAGGCCGATCATTATAAAATTGCGTGGGATTTGTTGTGCGAAAGGTACAATAAAAACCGACTTCTTGTGGACAATCATTTTCAAGCTTTATTTGATGATGTTCAACCATTAATAAAGGAGTCAAGTGTTGCTATTCGAAATCTTGTCGATATTATTAATAAAAATATTAGGGCACTAACTACTTTAAAAAAGCCCACTCAACATTGGGACGACATATTAATTTATTTCATGGTTAAAAAATTAGATTTAATAACTCGTCGAGACTGGGAAGAACATAGGAATAATATATTTAATGATGATGATCCTACTTTATCACAATTTTGTTCCTTTTTAGGCAAGAGAGCGGACTGGTTGGAATCAGTTGAGTCAAATAATTGTAATAAAAATAATGATACTGTTGTAGTTTTAAATAATAGTCATTTAAATAAAAATCAACCTAAAACTACTCAAACACATAAAAAAGTAAATGATAATTACAATAAAAATAATAAATGTCCACTTTGCTCCCAAGTACACACTTTGTACAAATGTGATTCCTTTAGAAGCTTAACTATAGAAAATCGCATACAAAAGGCAAATGAATACAATGTTTGCTTCAATTGCCTACGCTTTGGGCATTCTGCTAATAAATGCATATTTTCACGCTGCAAATATTGTAAATCTAAGCACAATACGCTTTTGCACTTAGAATCACATGAGCCTAAACCAATTTTAAATCCGCTTCCTTCTGAATTGTCTTCTGAAACGCCTTTTGCTTTACCTTCTGCTCCAAACCTTGCGCTTTCAGCTGATGCTATGCAGCTTGCTACTTCTTCGCATGTTTTACTGTCCACAGCTGTCGTGACCGTGACGGACGCGACGGGTAAGAAGTGCGCAGCGCGCTTGTTGCTGGACAACGGCAGCACGGCGAACTTTATAACGCAGAGCTTAACAGAGAAGTTGGGTTTGTTACGACGCGGTACGAGCACCAAGGTAACGGGTATTAATAATCACATATCTACCAGTACACAGTCTTGTCACCTCACAATAGAGTCTTTATGCTGTGCCTTTACTGTCGATATAGAGTGTCATATTTTACCAGAGATTACAAAGGTTCTACCGTCTTCATTAGTGCATATCAATCACGTCCCTATTCCTTCAGGTCTTATGTTAGCGGACCCGAACTTTAACGTTCCGTCGGTCGTAGACATCCTGGTAGGGGCTGATGTTTTCTGGAATGTCATAGGCAATAGAACTGTTGATTTAGGGAAACACTTACCTAAATTGTGTGAAACAAAATTCGGATGGCTTGTATCAGGTAGTATTTCACATCAATCTAGTTTCCTTTCAAGTCATTTTTGCCATCATTCGAATGTCACTCCCGATCTCACTTTATTTTGGGAGCTTGACAATATTTCTTTAAAGCATTCGCACTCACTTGAAGAGCGAATGTGTGAGCAGCTTTTCGCTCAAACCACATTACGTAAAAATTATGGAGGATTTGTCGTCACTATGCCTCTAAAGGGAGATCCTAGCGCGTTAGGCCATTCTTATTTAAATGCTAGGAATCGTTTCTTATCTCTAGAGCGACGATTTGAGCGTGATCCTCTATTTAAAAATAAATATTGTGAGTTCATGAAAGAGTATGAACTCCTAGGTCATATGACCTTAGACTCAGACTGTACTCCATCACCAGAAAATTCCATGATTAAATATTACATTCCACATCATGGAGTTATTCGAAATTCGAGCACCACTACACAACTACGCGTAGTTTTCGATGCATCAGCCTCTACTAGTTCCGGGGTGTCTCTTAATGACATACAGATGGTCGGACCCGTAGTACAAGACGAACTGTTCTCCATTTTAACACGTTTTCGTCAACATAGGTATGTGGTCTCAGGTGACGTGGAAAAAATGTACAGGGCCATTGAGCTAAGTCCTGTCCAACGACCTCTGCAGAAAATTATTTTTAGGTTTGATCGTTCAGAACCACTTAGGACCTACACTTTGAACACCGTTACGTACGGTACTGCTTCGGCTCCCTACTTAGCCACTAAGTGTCTTGTCAGTTTGGCTGATAACATTGAGGATACACGTGTCCAATGCGCCATACGACGTGATTTTTATGTTGATGATTATCTTAGTGGTGGGGATACAATAGTTGAAACAGTAGACATTGCAAAAAAGGTACAATCTGTTCTGTCGTCTGCCAAATTTAATTTACGTAAATGGCGATCAAACCATCTTGAAATACAAAAGCAAATAACTGATAGTAACGAGTCACATAACACATTGCATTTTTCTGAGCAAGGTACTTATCCTTCTCAAACAAAAACCCTAGGGCTTAACTGGGTTTGTGATTCTGATTCACTGACATACACTATTTATATCACATCCACTACGAAAGTCACTAAACGTCATGTCCTCTCTGTTATTAGTCAAATCTTTGACCCACTAGGCCTCGTCGGTCCGTGCGTCGTTGAAGCTAAACTAGTCATGCAGTGTCTGTGGCTAGAAAAATATGACTGGGACGACGAAGTATCTCTCGATATTAAAAATCTTTGGTCTACGTTTGTAAGCACAATAACATCTTTAAATAGTTTAAAAATTCCTCGTTGGGTTTTGCGTGAAGGCTCTATTATGCATGAAGTACACGTCTTTACCGATGCGTCCGAGAGGGCGTATGGCGCTTGTGTGTACATTCGGTCTTGCAGCAGTGATGGATCCGTAGGCGTACAACTTCTAGTCTCTAGAAATCGTGTAGCGCCTATCAAACCTACGACGATACCGAGACTTGAACTTTGTGGAGCTTTGTTGGGTGCAAGGCTGTGTACTAAGGTTCAGGAATCGCTTACAATACCTATTCACAAATGTAGATTCTGGTGTGATTCAACCATAGTATTAGCTTGGCTTTCTACTAATCCTAATCAATTAAAACCTTTTGTTAGAAATCGAGTAAATGAGATACAAGAAAGCACATTTGGTCATACCTGGAGCTACGTACCGTCGAAGGACAACCCGGCGGATCTTGTTTCCCGTGGTCTTAGGGCTGATATTATTAAAGACACACCGCTCTGGTGGTCTGAACCCTCATTTTTGTGGCTTAACGAGAATGAGTGGCCCACAATGCCCAACACTGGGAAAGATAGTTTGCCGGAAGTAGTAACTCATTTCATTAGTAGTGATAGTAGTAAGAATCATTTATTTCATAATAATCATTCGAATCATAATCATTCAGTAGCAACCATTCACTCATCAATCATTCATCAGTTATTAGAAAAGTATTCTAGCCTAACAAAAATACAAAAAATAGTTACATATGTACAGAGATTTATTTACAATGTAAAAAATAAACATAAATTGTGTGGCAATCTTTCTACATCAGAATTAGAAAATTCATTAAATTTAATAATACACTTTTCTCAACCTGAGATGTTTCCTGAAGAGTATAATTTGTTGAAGTCTGGTAAGAAATTGCCACGCAAAAGTAGGTTGCTTCCTCTGTCGCCCTTCATCGACAATAATAACCTCATTCGCGTGGGCGGCAGGCTTGATAACTCCCCCTACGATTTTAATGTTAAACATCCTATTGTAATATGCAGTAAGCACATTCTTACTAAACTTATATTTCATATGCAACATTTAAAGCTTGTTCATGCTGGTCCACAGTTGTTACTGTCGCACATTCGACAGACTTATTGGCCTTTAGGTGGTAGAAACTTATCTAGACACGTCGTGAATAAATGTCTCAAATGTTTCAGATACAAGGCTCAAAATGTACAGCCTATAATGAGTCAGCTACCTAATTCGAGAACACAGCTTGAGTATCCATTTCTCAACTGTTATGTTGACTACGCAGGTCCAGTATTGGTGGCTAATCGCAAAGGTCGTGGCTGCAAACTTACAAAATCGTATTTGTGCATCTTTGTTTGCTCGGCAGTAAAAGCCGTACATTTGGAGCTCGTCAGCGACCTCTCCACCGAAGCTTATCTGGCCGCTTTAAATCGCTTCGTGGCGCGTCGAGGCAAGCCTCGAAGCATCACGTCCGATAATGGCACGAACTTCGTAGGTGCATCGAATGAGATGTGTAGGTTCTTGGAATCATCTAGTGTTGCATCTGAAATAGCGCAGCTGGGCATTGAATTTGTTTTTACGCCTCCATACAGCCCTCATTTCAATTCGCTGGCTGAAGCTGCTGTCAAATCGTGTAAGCATCATTTAAAACGGTTACTGCATCTTACCCATTTTACTTTTGAGGAGATGGCTACTTGCCTCACTCAAATAGAGGCGGTGCTAAATTCACGCCCCCTCATTCCTCTTTCCACAGACCCCAATGATTTTTCGGCTCTAACTCCTTCTCACTTCCTGATTGGACGACCACTCTTATCGGTTCCTTACCCTCAGGTGACTGACGCGAACATCACGCGGCTGGATCGCTGGAAGAGGATCCAGTACATCAGGCAGCATTTTTGGAGCAGATTTCATAATGAGTACACTTCTCTGCTGCAGGCCAAGTCCAAGTGGTTTCATTCCAGAGGTGAAGTGAAGCCGGGGTCCTTAGTCCTGATCAAGGACAAAACAGCGCCGCCTCTGCTCTGGTCCCTGGGTCGGGTCACGAAGACCTATCCCGGCGTCGACGGAGTTACGAGAGTGGCTGAGATGAAGACGAAGAGGGGCACCATTCGTCGTGGCTTCAACTGCATCTGCCCCCTTCCAGAAGATTGAAGATATCCCTTCAACCCGGGGAATATGTCGGCGCATCACTATGGCCATTGAGCACATAGGGGAGGGCGCGGGTCGCGGGGCACCGAACCTACGGCCGCGCCCGCGCCGCGCCGGCCCACTCATTAGTCTCGCCTTACCACCGCGAGAGCACACGGGCATTTCTTTGTTACGGTCAATTGATGTACCGATCTTGTACTAAGTAATTCGTGGCAATATATCCTATTTTAATACAGTCCACTGTTTGATTTATATCAACCCGACAGAGCCTATTCACCTTTTATGATGTTATTTCAGAAATTCATGTAAATATCTATATAAAAAGGACAAAAAATGAACTGACTCACGGACAATGGACTTGGGGTTATTAAGGAAAATATAAATTATAGAGGAAAAAGGATTCCCCTTGCAGTAAAACCGAAAGACATTCTTAATTTGAGGTTAGTAATAGGTACTAATAAAAAAAGAATCTATTTCTTTAGGTATAATCTAGTCAAACTAGTGTCAGCTGTGGCGGTACCCACACATAATCATGACATTGACAACGTCAAAAAGTGACGCATGGCGCTCGACAAATGACACACAAATCAATGTGTCAAAGGTTCTGAATCGCGATAATGAAGTTCTCACACTTAAATCCTTACTAATATTATAAAGGCGAAAGTTTGTAAGTATGGATGTATGGATGTATGGATGTTTGTTACTCTTTCACGCCAAAACTGCCGGGTCGATTTCGATGAAATTTTGCACACATGTAGCTTATAGTCTGGATTAACATATAGGCTACTTTTAATTGACATACCACGCGGGCGGAGCCGCGGGCGGAAGCTTGTACTACATAAAGCCCGTAGTCATAGGTATATCTTGTAGTACGTAAAGCCAAAGACACAAACTAGTATATAGAAAAGCATTTTATTACCAAAACAATCGCTGACAACGTTCATGCATCACTTCTTCGGACACAACACGTCAACAAGGCCCGTACAGAGTAATATACTACTAGAAGCGACGGAATAATATCATATTATTATTATGACTTATGACAGTTTTTGTTCGTGAATTGTGGCTTATCTGTTTTCGTGACGCTGTGGTGTCGAGATTATTGTAGGATAATAATGACATGTGGGATTTGTTGGCACTAGTGTATGGGACTAAATTATTGGGTCTTTATTATCGTAATGATAGTTTAGTTCTGACTTCTAGTGTTATTTATTTGATATTAAAACACGCATATCTTTGACGATCGGATGGTGGAGTGGGTAATGTTCCTGCCTGCGACGCCGAGGACACGGGTTCGATTCCCACTTAAGACAAATATTTCTGTGCATGAACATGGGGGTTTGTCTTAGTCTTGGTGTTTCTATGTATAATAAGTATGTATTTACAAAACAAAAGTATAAATGTATTAGTATCAGTTATTCTAGTACCCATAGTACAAGCTCTGCTTAGTTTGGTACTAGATGGCATTGTGTGTCAGTTGTAAGTTATTTATTTATTATTATCTTTATATTGGCACCTTATCGTAAATCGAATAGCTATTTTTGAATGCTATTTATTGCTTTTATTGCAATACTCATTTGTATGTGACGGCCATAAGAAAATGGATTCAAAGGTACTCTATGGCATAGTAGACTTTTAATTAAACTAAATTAAGGTACTGAAACATATTTTTTTAACATTTTCTTAACATTTACCCAAGGGCTATAATTAAGTCTATTTCATCAACAAGAAAACATTCCTTCCAGTAAAAAATAGCTTCTGTTTGGGCAGCAAGCGGAAACTGCGACGGCCGATCCGTCGAGTCGACTATGTATATGTATACTACATATACATAGTAAGGGAGACAAATAGCTCACAAAATTGCCATTTACATACATAAATAACTTTGCGAAATGTGTATACGATCCGTGGTTTTATTTTCTTACGGTCGTACGAGTAAGAAAACGAATTATGGAGTTGCCAGCCTTGTTTTATTTTATTGAACACGCATGTGACATTCCGATTTTTGGGAATATTTTTTTCGTTTTTATGCTTATGCAGTGTTGTAGAGTTACAACATAGTAATATAAAAGTTAGTCAGATACACAGAGAGTTCAGATATCATAAATAAATTTAAAAAAAATACTATTCTTTTTGAAGAAAAGAAGTTTTCTTGCAAACTGTAACCCATCGATCTGCAACTAATCTATAATGATCCTTTTTCATTCTTACCGAAATTAAAACAATCATATTAATTGTTTTATTATTTTCACACTGTATTTAAAAAATGTGTACACGATTTAACAATTAAGCAAATCAAAAACCTCTCTTCAAAGCCTGCCAATTAACCTCGCGTAGTAAATTTGAAAGTCCATAAAACAATTTTATTCTAAACACAAAAAGAGAAATGGAATCATTTCAACAAAATAGCCTCTGAATAAATGGGGGGACACAATAGGCAAGCCATAGGAAACAATTGGTACTATAATTTATAGTCGCCACAGCGGTATATGGGTCACACTGGCTGGACGTACACCACTGGGGAAAAATACTTCACTCTTCAGTCATTCACGCACACATACACAACAGTTTATTAATACAGGGGTTCGGTTCCCGCTAAAGACAAATCTTTATGTGCATGAACATGGGGGTTTGTCTTAATCTGGGTGTTTCTATGTATAGTAAGTATGTATTTACAAAGAAAAAAGTATACATGTATTAGTATTAGTTAATTGTACTACCCATAGTACAAGCTCTGCTTAGTTTGGGACTAGATGGCGTTGTGTGTAGGTTGTGAAATATTTATTATATTTTATTAAAGGTTGAAATACAAAAACACGCACTTCAATATCATGTAAAGAATAAATGATCGAATCTCCGTATTTGTGGTTGTGTTAGTTTTAAAAGATAAAACCATTAAAAAAATACAATTAAGATAGGAACTAATGGATGAACGCGACGTCACGAAATGACGTATCAAACAGTTGAGAAATTTAGGGTTCTGGTAAGAGGCGACCGTAACTGGATGGCTAAAGCGGCTGCCCGGTGTGCAGTAAGGTCGCAGGTTCAAATCCTGCCGGTCCCATATCTTTTTCAACTGTTTCTAAGTATAATTTGCTAAACAAAGCTAAATGCTATAAAAAATAATCAATTAGAAGTTAAAAAAATAGATGTTATGAAAACAATAGACAATAGAGTAAATAGAAACCATTATTTGCTCAACGTTGTAGCAACAAAATAATAAAGTTACTGTTTAGGTTGAATTTACTATAAAATAACATGACTAGTTGATAAAATAACAAACGCGTTCAGCAGTACCTAGAAATTAAAATACAAACGTTTTGAACGATATTATGTATTGTTAAGTTTGAAGTAATATTATTGCTGTATGTATCTACGGGTTCGAACCCACGCTACACACCTCTGTCAATAAATCGTTAAGATTCATCTTTTCAAAGATAGATATGTGTGTATTTATCATATAAATTATTGCTTGATAACAGTAAAGGAAAACACCGTGAGAAAACCTGCATGCCTAAGAGTGCCTAAAAAGCGCTCGAGGGTGTGTGAAGACCACCAATCCGCACTTGGCCAGCGTGGTGGACTATGGCTGTTAAGCCATAGTCCACCACCACCTTCTCATCATGAGAAGAGGCCCGTGCCCAGCAGTGGGACATGTATTAGATACAGGGCTGCTATTATTATTTTAATATAATATTATGTATTTACGAACCATTTAAAATGAAGACAAAAATAATATAAAAGTCATAGTTAGTAGGAATAACTACCATACTCAATCACTGCACCAAAACTATTCCGAAAACACAACACAAATCTTTGAATGTGTGTCAACTTACAGAACGTATGTCTGTGTGAGTAACATTCAGAAACCAATGTCTGGCTATTTACATGTATCATTTTGTGTAGTAGTCAGCTCCGAAACTAATGTAATGACGTGGACCAGTTATCGACATGCGACGTCAGCTTCCGTGACTAAACGTGCTATATTTTACTGTTTTTATTTCTGATATTGCTGAACTGTAGTATTCAAACCGTTATGCATCAGTAATTCCGGCTATTGCGGGCTATTTTGGGATATATTGTGGCTACGTTTGGTTGGGTTTATTTGAGTGGACTGAGTTTTTGTGCAATAAATGTTACAAATTGGATTGCAGTATTTAATAGACATCAAATCAATAGAAATAAATAAAATTGTAGTGTCTGTTTTACAAAAACCCTTTTAACACGCTTATATTAGCTTCACCTATATGTATGTATGTATGTAACCGACTCCTTTGGACTCGATTTTGACCCACTTTAAACAGACAGATTTCATTAAAATTTTGCACACCTGTCAAAGATCGATGACAATGCAATAATTCGATAAAAAAAAAAATACACCCTTTTAAAGTACTTCTAACTAAAAAGTGAAAAATAATTCCTAATATAAGCTGAAAATGGTAATGAACAAAAAATACTAGTATTATTGTGAAAAGGCGTGGGGCGCTCTGTGCCATATTTTTCGTCTATCGAGCAACCCACGCTTTTCAGCTTATATTAGGAATTATTTTTCACTTTTTAGTTAAAAGCGTGTTTTTTTGTTTTTTAAGCTAGTATAGTTATTTGCACGATACCTATGCCTAATATCTAGTTTTTATAATCTTCGTCTGTCTGTCTGTCCGTCTGTTTGTATCGGCTAATCTTCTAAACGGCCCGATTTGAATAAAATTTGTAGGTGCAGGTAACTGACTACGAGGCGCGTAATATGAGTTACTTTTTTGTACCTACCACGCAGACAAAACCGCGGCAGTAAGATAGTTTGTATGTTTGATAATGGTAATCTCGGGAACTACTGATTGGATTTTAATCAATCTTTCTTTGCTTGAAATTCCAACTCTCATTTATAGATAGCATTTCGCTAAACTCCACGGGAGCGGAGTAGTAAGGTTTAACGCAGGCCAAAGCGTGGGCGCAGCTTCAGGTGAAATCGCGGGCATAAGCTAGTATTGAGTAAAATAAGTTATTTTAGTAAGGGTTGTTACACATACAGGCCAGGATGTGGGTTCGGCATACATTGTTTCTTCTGCTAGTTCTAACTGTCTCCTGTCTTAGTCTTGACTCAGATGAACGCTGCTCTGGAGTCGCGTAACGGCTCGAACAGTGTGTTGCAACCCGAATTACTGTGCCTGAAAGGGCTTATACCCAAAACTGCAATGTGACGTCACGTCTTAAAACCTATGATCGCAAGAATTCTAAATTCGATTCGTATCATCTCTTCAATACATACAGTTTGAACACCTTGGCTACATAAAATCACATCTCAGTACCATTGTATTGCGATTTATTAGGTTGCCAACTCATAACGCACTGTTTTGCTGTTTTTTACGACCTTAGTTCAAGTAGTAGCCTATATAAGCCTTCCTATATAATGTAGACTTGTGTACCGATGTCATTAGTGCTTGGTATAGCTTCAAAGACGTGCCTTCAAAGGACATTCCGAACGCTTTGATGCATCTGTTTGTACTACTCGTAGGACAAATTGCTCAGCGTCTACAGAGTCGTAAGGCTTATGTAAACATGTCTTACGGTTATGTTTAATTGGGATGTTAGAATGATCTCAGAAAATACAGGTCCTTACGGCTGATACCCACAAAATTGTGCGACGAATTACGAAGAGTGATGACACATTTTTACTGCCCACGGCACAATTGTTTTCTAATGTGCTTACCTGTTTTCATATATCATGGGATGATAGGCTATGAATATAATAATATGTTTTTAAACTTTCGCGATTTGAGATCATTTTTCAAAAGTTAGACAACGGGTCTGAATCGCGTAATTATTATAAAGGTAAATAAATACCTATGCTCGACGTTTCAAATGACTTGCATCATTCTTGAGTCGGCTCGTGACCAAGAATGATGCAAGTCATTCGAAACGTCGAGCATAGGTATTTATTTACCTTTATAATAATTACGCGATTCAGACCCGTTGTCTAACTTTTGAAAGATAGGCTTTGAAATTTAAAGTACAAGAGATTATAGATCATTTAATTACAAGCTTGATGAAGAAAACACCACTACCGTCTCATTTTTAACTGCCACCAGATAGCGCACAAACGTTAGTAAATGCTCACTACAGCTTACCTAAGGCAGGGTAAAGATATCTATAGAGTATTCTGACTTGGTTTTTTCTTGAAATTACAACAGTCTATTGCGTGGTACACCCACTTACCGTATTTGAATGTCATATACTGATGTATCCGATTTGATTCTTCTAGAAATAATTTAAAAAGAGCGTTGAATTAGAACAAAGCTCATATAGGTGCATATCATATAATGACGTTGATTCAATAAGTTCATAGCCAGTATATGTTCACGATGCAACTGACATACACTGTGCGTTTCAAAAGTCCCTAAAATTATACAGAATAAATAAATATAAATATACCGATGACATTATGTTTCTGAATTCATTTGTCACAGCGACGCATCACCGCCTGTTGTTGGCGTTCTTATTTTACTCTTATTGCAAGGCCTGTCAGGCTTTCCAACCGTTTTTAGGGTTCCGTTGCCGAATAGCAAAAAACGGAACCCTTAATGAGTCGTCATGTCTGTCCGTCTGTCCGTCCGTATATCACAACCACTTTTTTCCGTAACTATTTATTACGTGTGTATTGAGGTTTCTATTTTATTTTTCTAAACTGAAGTGGAAAAATGTGTAACTTCTAAAATAAGGGAATGATAAATGTAAAAATAATATAATGATGTACATGCAAACTTCCACTTAAAATTGGTTTGAACGAGATCTAATAATTAGTATTTTTTAATACGTAATAAATCGTAAACCGCATTTTACCTTTCATTCAATTAACTCCAATACAATAAAGAATTAAGAAAAACATTTATTTAGATGTATAGTGGTACGGAACCCTACGTGCGCGAGTCCGACTCGCACTTGGCCGGTTTTTATGAAGATAGAATACTCGGTTTTGGTTTTGGTAAGGGTCTAGGTTTGTTAATGAAGATGTGCAATTAATACAAAATCCATTGCATAATTTCCATGACATTTCAAAATAAAACGTTTATCCCATCTATATCGCCGACCCTTAAATGCTAGGCTGTGCTATAAATCTAGGACGAACCGCGCTCAGTTCAGTGTTGTTGAAATACTGCCAGATTATAGTGCAGCGCCGCTTCTCAACTTAACTCAAATATATAGGCTATGTATGATTTAAGATGTGGAGGACGTCGTCTGTGCTTGGCAGATTGTTTACAACTGGAGCAATGAGACGACAACATCTCTATTGATTTGTTTGTATGGATATGGTTTTATAAATTGTCGTTTCTGAGACATAAATCTAAGATATTTGTTAGTGAAACTGCCTTGATGGTCTAGTGGTTAGTGTATGCGCCTCTCACCGCGAGGTCTCGAGGTTGATTCCCGGGTAGGTCAAAGTAGTATTTGTGAACTTTCTGTTAGAAAATTTACAATACCGAGTTGGAATTGTGCCCGGTGGATGCTGATAGGCTCACCCCCTATCCCTTGTGATAATGGGTGAAATGTGGGTAGTGTTCACCTTTGCCACACCATTCTAGGTTACTAAAATACTGATATTGAGCTTAATCGGCTCGGTGAAGGATCGGTTAGTATAATATTACCAATACTAGTAGTACTATCTCAAGTTAGTAAAAAATATCCTGTGATATATTATGTTGTTGATTGTTAATTGTAAAAATAGATAGTAAGTTTGTTTGAATCTAACCCTACAATGAATTATATTGTCGATGAAACTTTGCAAAATCTGTGAATCTCGTGCCAAAAGTAATTCTAATTGTTATTATATTGGGACTTACCGTGTGATACAAAGTCATAAGAGGCTTTATTAGTTATTTTGGTCTGATATTGTAAATAGCTGCGTTTATTTCAATCTAAATTTCATTACGAAATGCCTTTTGTAAATTTGGCCCGTGGGATTTAAAATAACTCAATAGCGTTTTATAAACTACGTCGTTGGTTAGTAAGTGATTTATCTAGTTAGATTCCTGGGTAGAGCAAAACTGTTCATTATTATTTTTTTAATCAAAGGAGTGCAAACTTGGCGTAGTGGTTAAAGAGGTCGCCTTGCCGCTTTTAACTGCGCTGTTGTTGTGGGTACGATCCCCAAACGGGACAAATCTTTGTGTGATCCGCAAAGATTTTTCTGACTCTGTGTGCTTCTTTTTAACATGTTTTGATTCGATAAAACCATATTGGTTAATGTAGGGACACAGTGCAACCGGCGTACTTATGTATTTAAGTGGATGCTGAAGTTTAGCCGCCCGGTTCGCCAGTCGCCTTCCCGTATCGCTAGAGATAGGTCGTAGTTAAGTTAGAATAATGTAGTTAATAAGTTTAATATACATTATGTATCCTGGTACCAGTCAATATAAACATTTAGTATAGTAACCTATCGTTTCAATCAATTCAACATAACAAATCGGACGAAGACAACAGACACCCAATGCACAGTAACACCACAGTGCTTCAACGGCTAAATAGCCGTAAAAACTTCATCCGTGCGTTGGAAAAAAAGACATCTCTTCCCAACCCCTTTGTTCTAATCAAGGAGAGCCTTCCACTTGGCCACGAATTGCCAAGATCGATTTGGAAGTCACTTAATAGGCTCCGAACTCAAGTCGGTCGAAGCAAACAGAACCTGGTAAGGTGGGGTTTTCTTGACGAATCGGACCTATATTGCGAGTGTGGTGCTGTACAGACTATGGCCCACCTCATGACCTGTCCCACTTGCTCCACCACCTGCACAAAGGAGGCGCCCATGAATGCCGATGAAAGCGCTATCCGCGTGGCTACGCACTGGGCTCATAGAATATGACTGCAGCCATCGACACGAAAGAAGAAGACATAACAATTCTACACAACAAAATAAGACCCCTTAGTGAAACCTGATAATTTGCAAAGGGGTGATATATTGATTAAATTATGTCATTTCAGTCTGATGTGTATCTTATCCTTTCAGATAAAACTTTTATAGGTACGGAGATAGAGCAATGATATTGATTGCAAAGTACGTTATTTTTATACATCCAAACAACCAAACAAGGGCATGCAAATATTATTATAATAATATAATAATAATATTAAAATACTTTATTATACGCCAAGGCATATTCCAATATTTATTTTTATCAACTGATTTTATATTTTTTTTGTTATTTGAAGATCCATCCGCAAAGAAGTGTTAAATGAGTTGGAGATGACGATGAAGATGAATATGATGATCATCATCTTCACCTTGTTCATCATCATCGTCATCATCAACATCATCATCATCTTCATCCTCATCATCATCATCTTCTTCATCTTCATCATCATTATTTCTTCTCTCCGTCCCGCCTTTTCCTTGATTTCCTGATGAGAGATTATCACACTCATTTTGTCCTTCACTTGCTGTGTTGTCCTGCTTTCATTTTTTAAATTCCACTATTCAATAAGTAAATAATAAATAATATATCACAACATACACACAACGAGCTAAGAGCTTGTACTAGAATTACTGATACAATTAATATACTTTTTCTTTTGTAAATACATACTTACTATATAATAACACACACACCCAGACCATGACAAACATCCATGTTCACGCACACAAAGATTTGTCTTGAGCGGGATTCGAATCCGTGACCTCAATGTCACAGGCAGGTAAACTACCCACCCGGTCAAGTTCGCCAATATTTTTTTTTGTTTCTTTAGTACCTACCTGTGCAATAAGTCGTCTAAATTTAATTAATTACAAATTTTCCTTCAAACACTAAACGCAATTACCGACAGTAGTCATTCACTCCAACGAATTAGCATTTATATTCGTTCATTCATTAGTTCATTCGTTCAATCACTCGTACATATCATATCGATCTGTTTGTTTGAGTCCACGATCTGTTTATTTCCAAATTGAATATACGCTTAATTAATTAAAGGCATGTCTGTATAGTTTGTGCATTTAATTTGATATTAAAACTATTGTTTTGTTATCTAGTTTCTACTACTTGTCTCGTTGGTCTAGCGGTATAATTTATGTACCACCACCAAGTATTAGGTTCGATTCTCGGGATGGGTTTTTATTGTCAGGCAATTCTCATAACAGCTTGGAGTTGGCATTGCCTCTGGTGGATGGTGATAGACTCACCCCATCTGTGAAATGAGAGGGAAATATAGGTGTATTATTATGTCTTGTACAACCTACTTCAAGTGGTTTGCCTATTCCATTGAAAGATTTATAGGTAAGGCTATCCACGTGCCTACAACACACCCACGTGAATATTCTATTCAAAGCGTAAACTAGCAATAATTAGCTTAAATCTTTCACTTCAAAATACTTTTTTGTAATAAGATGAAAGAGAATTATTAATAAATTCGACCCACACAGCTTCCCACGGCCGCGAGCAAAAAAAGTATACAACGAAAAACAAAGAAAAATCAAAACATTACTTTTAATATTCGTTTTCATCAAACAAAACAAACTGTTAATAGAATCGACGTTTAGCCACGACCCAATCGTAATATTGGCCACGAGAATAATACTAATAATGCGAGGCCGGGTCAAAGAAAATCATTCCAAGCGAAAACTTCCCCCGAAACTTCAGTATAACAAATTATTGGTTTCTGAGTCGACGCATAATCATATTGGACATTCGAAAGAATATATTTTTTCGGGCCCAAGACTTTGGTTCCGGGATGATTTGATTTTTGTCCCGAATTGAATGATATGTTTCGGGACAACATTAATGTACGTTGATTTCACCGTTTTGTCATTTGAGCGAGTTTTCGGGTGGCCGACTTCTTTCTGTATTGAGGGACGAATGGGAACGTATTCTTCGGTATTTGAGAATATTTGGGTATGGATTTTGTTACATGATATTACTTGTGTAACAGATTTTTATGAGTGTGTTATTTGGTGCGTATGGATTTGGGTTCGGCTTTTTGATATGATTGATCAGTTAATATTAATAAAATACACGGGGTGGATGTGACAAGAATCATTTATTTAAACACATATTTTAAACGTAGTCGGAATTCATTACTACTGGTTAAAAAAAAATATATCTTTGAAAATCAAATCTTAACGATTTGTTGACGGCATACACGGCATACACTTCTTAACGATCATTTGTGTATGCCGTGGGTTTGAAACCGAGACCTTCGACTTATCAGTGCTACGGTGTCCTACTTGGCTATTGCTGCTTAGATTAGAGCGCGTAAATATCTAAGTTCAATCCTAGATCTCAGTTGAGTCGCGTATGACAAACGCTCGTCTATCACAAAGCCTTTTGAAGGTACATTAATTGAGCCATTGCGTCTTTAGCTGTATATCTAGTGAAGCGACTCCCTCAAGCTTTATCATAATTAGTAGCTGTACTAGTAATTAGAAGTTGTTAAACTGGTTAGACTGTTCTTACTTATTTGCGAAGTGCCTGTTACATTCTAAAATTTAATAAATTAACGGTTACTTCTAGGACACATTTACAAATACTATTTATACGTAATTAATTAGTACGTAATGAAAACATAGTTATGATATGATTTGTAAAAAAAAGAATTAGGATCATTAAATTTGTTCGGGAAACGTTTTTTTGGCGTGAAAAAAAATTGTACCGTTGGAAGTGCTGACCATATGGAAGTTGTGGTTTTAATTAATGTTGCTTCGTTGATTCCACCCTGTATGTACACATCCTCAAATACCAGACATTTACTTTTAAACATACGCATTTGTTATTTTATTGTAGTCGGGTATACAGTACAGTCTTATCAGTAATTTAAATGTATTTAATTCATTATTTACAAGCCGATTATGCATCACTGTGATAATTATGAAATTATGTTAAAACAAATTGTGATTAATGTGTAATTGCGCTTATTCATTTATGTTTTAATTTATATAAAAATGGAAAGCATTTCTATAAATATTCAACCCAAATTGTTTTGTGGCTGATAAAGTCACCGCCTATTTGTGGTAGTAAACGGACATGAGAAGCATTTTCCTTGAGTATTCGAACTGCGATACTCGGACGATATAGTGCACTCGAGTGTCTTGATCGAGACAGTGAACTCGACTGCCTTGACCGAATACTCGGTCGACATAGTCTTTTCGTCTGGCTTGGCTGAGTATGCGGTACGTGTGATCAAATCAAATCAAATGATTTATTTCCATGGTCCCCAAAGGGCGCTTGAACACGTCAAATCAAACATCATAATACAAAATATATAAAATGCAAATAGAACTTAACTAATTAAAATAATTATACGTATTACTTATTGCATTAAAAGGATTTTAATCACCGGAGCTTAGATTGACTTTAATTTAACTTGGAAATTTAAATTAAAATCAATCCAAGTACCAGCTGCGATGAGAATAGTTGATAAGAAACTCACGTGCACTATTTTCCATTAATTCAAACAATATTTGGTTATTTTCTTTTTTTGACAATAATTTTATGTGTAAGTTATACAACCAAAACACAATGGATAAAGATGGTTATTGGGAGAAAAATAAACTTGATTATTGCTATGGAATTAAATTGATACTTATTAATAAATTACTCCATAGTATATAAGGTTGCAATATCTTACACTTCAAGTAGAAAATAAAGGAGTAAAAGCAATGTGTGAATACTACTGTATAAAACTGGTTTAAGAACAGACAAAGAAAATAATATCTTATAACAAATACTATTTATACTCCAAAATAAGGACACAGATCGCCATAACTTAACAATATTTCAAATAAAATGAAATGAATTTATACAAATAAAATTTAGTGTGAAAAGAAAAACTATATAATGATTAATTAATATTCATTAGTTATGTAAAATAATTATTAACACTAATTATAAAAAAAAAATATTGATAAATTGTTAAAAAATATGTCAATAAGAAGATGTCAAACATACAAAAATCATCAATGTCGTGATCATCGTAATGGCAGATCAAGGCCATAAGCTCGATTACCAGGCAACAGGGTCGGTGTATGATAGTGTTCTAGACTATCTATTTTTATCATAAATAGAACTTGTCAATTTATACATTCCTCATGTTCTTGGAAAGCAAAATGCGTGGGTAGTACAAAAGAATCTATTTCACAAAATATTAAATCAAACAAAACCAAACAGTTTTCTTTATACAATTTTCATGTTACGTGTTAAAACCTACGCAATTTCACAATGAAAATGTAGACTGTCCTAAGCAATTTGACAAGAATCCGTAGGATGCTAGAACAATTACGTAATACCTTCACATAAGTCACAATTCTCAATTACGTTCAGAGGTTGACGGCAATAAATTGGCAGAAAGTTGAAATCGTGTTATGAACGCCAAGGGGTACAACATTTTCATGGGGCTATGAAATCAGCGTTACATTTTTGAAGATAAAAATAATAATAGCAGCCCTGTATCTAATGCATGTCCCACTGCTGGGCTCGGGCCTCTTTCCGTGATAAGAAGGTTTAGGCCATAGTCCACCAAGCTGGCCAAATGTGGATTGGTAGACTTCACACTTCCTCGAGCACTTTTAGGCACTTTCAGGCATGAAGGTTTCCTCACGATGTTTTCCTTCATATAGCGATATTTTATATGATAAATACACACATATCATCGAAGAGACGGATCTATTTATTGAAAGAAGTGTGTACCGTTGGTTAGAACCCGAGACCTTTGACTTCGCAGTCCTACGGTCTCCCACTCGGCTATCGCTGCTTAACAGTACTGCATAACAGTATTAATGATAAATGCATCGACTCATTTCAAAACATATTATAAAACTCCATTTCCGGTTCCTATCTCGCTTTTTTTCCCGAACAAACCGTCCGTATTTAATCAAACATTACCCTAATTGTATTATGCTTGATTTATGGTACTCGCAAAGCCTCCAGTCCCGTTGAAAAGTTAATTAACTAAAAGCCTTTTTTACTTCGTGGATTAAGAAACGAGTTAATTTACACTGAATTGAATAAGTTTTTTTACCTTAATTAAGGTAGTTGGATGTTTAATTGGGAATCTTCGGGTTGTATCCAATTTACTCGACTATTAAAAGGTATTGTGAAGGAAAATGTTGTACGTTCATTAAAAAAGAAGTCAGGTTCCTTTTTGTTTTAAGACAAAGTAATACATTTAAGGTAGTCTCCCGAGCGCCGCGTTTTCATTCTATCGTAATATGGTTATAACTTTAATATTATTAAGATTTTATCTTTTGTTATTGACAAATCATAATTATCTAAACCTCTACAATGCATGTTTGATCGTGAGCATTTTTTCAAAATTGTTTTATTCATTAATTTAATTTACATACAAACTGAAAAATTAAAATAATAATTTTGAAAAAAAGGGCGCCAAAAATATGCAAATTAGTTTTTTAAATATGATTTATCTATAATGATAAATACAAACTTAATAATATTAAAGTTAAAACTATATTAATTTTGTATGGAAAACAGCCAAGCAATTGTTCCCTCCTAAGGTGACTTCAAATTGAATGGCAGCTGATGATTTTAATAACTGTGGTTGGCTATGAAATAGGCCCGCTTTCCAACAAAGAGGAGAGGACAAGAAGGTTTGAATAACAAATCAGCACCAATTATTATGATTGATGCTGATTGTGATTTCAATAGATTCATAATATGAAATATATATTTTTATTAAAACTGATGTGAGTTTGTAATATTATTACGTCGTGCCCGAGTCGCAGCCAGTCTTGCACTGCGGGCAGCGACGCGTATCGCACTCTCTTGAAAATGCATAAAAGTATAGGTTTTACCGCGGTCTTCTAAATAGACTAACATTACGTGAGTAACACCCGTATTTCATAATTTGAATAATGAAATATATAATTTTGTTTTTTTTAACGACGCCTGTTTTAGGAATAACTCTAACATACAATTCACACACACTAAGCACACCCAGAGTCAGAACAAATCTTTGTGAATCATACAAAGATTTGTCCTGTGTGAACCTACAACACCAGCGTAGTTGAAAGCGGCGAGGCGATCGCTTTAACCACTACGCAAACCGTGCGCTCTTTTATTTCTTATTGATCTTTTATTTATAATGGTTTGCAAAACTAGGTTCATTCTTTCTTACTACCTTAATATAAAATATTATTTGGGATGTGAACATGACGCAATCTGATTGGTCATTCAAACATATCTCTCCTCCACTTTGGTGGAAGCTGGGCCTTGGGCTTTCCTGTGCCTCCTCATTGCTTCCGGGATACGCACAAAATTAATTAGGTATTGTGTGGTATAGCTACGGCCACACGATTAATTAATTAATGAAACTAACCAAATATTTTAAGCATCAGTGATAGATGGTTCAATAATATATTCAGCAATATACAGTAATATGTAAAATGATTTATAAATTCTCCGAATTGTACGAACAAAGTGTCGATGTAGCTAAAACTTAACAAAACATAACATCACGCCTATATTACCCAGAAGGGTGTGGCAGAGGTGTACAACACTCACATTTAACTTGTTATGTTTAGGTCCCTATCGTCATCCACCGGGCACAATTTCAACTCCGTGCTGCTACTGTAAATTTCCTGACGGAAAGTTCAGAAAAAACACTTTGCCTGACCCGGGAATCGGACCCAAGAGCTCGCGGTGAGAGATGAATATGCTAACCACTAAACCATTAAGGTAGTCTAAACTTTAATAATTATTATAATCATTAGCCACATTCAGTTTACAGGTAAAAAAATGTGTTTGGTCAGGCTTTGGGCTATAGAAAAATAAAAAAAACAATTAAAAAATCCAGTCGCCATATTTCTACGAGGATCAATTTGACGGAAAATATATTTGATAACGTTATTTAATAAATAATTTCAAAAATCCAGATTCACATATTAAATAATATTTTCTTTCATATTCACATATTAATAAAAAATCTTTTAAGTCTACAAACAAGTTATTATAATAAGAATATAATCCACTTAAGAAGGCCTAAAAAGATGATATCAGACTATGAAATTTGCCAAGCACTTATAACTCCACTACAACGTGAAATTTTTAATCAAAACTTTGACGAAATATATCACAAACGAATAAAAGTATTACGAAATTAAATATTTATTAAGTTATCTCGACGAGGTTCTTGGCTAAGATCCACTATTCTATTTTAAAATTAAGAAAACTTTCAACTGCGGAATGATTAAATACGGCTTGTGTTGCGATTCATCTCTGAGCAATTTGTAAGACCTATTTAAGTCAGAAATTAATCACAAGAAAATGTATGGCTTTATATAAAATATGCGTGTTATTACTTTATAGCAGGACAAAAAATGTATACTGTATAAAAGAAGATCGAAATCGATTTTAGATAACGATCTGACGAATACTCGACTACAAAGTCTGGAAAACATATTATTATGTAGTTTATTGCTCCATATTTTCGAATACTTTGGATGCTTAGAAACCATTGGCGATATGTTTGTTACTATGATTTTGACACTTTGAATGTACTCATATATTCGACGGTATCAATGTCCCGATATATTTGAGCATGATGGGTGCTTTAAATTATTAGAAGACTTTGCTTGTACTGATATTATTGGTCACTTTAGGCGCTCCTATATATCTTGATATTTTGTCTGTGACTATATATGAGGCGCCGACTGTACCGTCGCAAGGTTGCCAGCCTATTGGTCTTTAATAGGATACATTTTGGAGTGTGCCGAGGAAGTACACAACCTTATCCCTCTGTCCCCGTTTCACCATCGGACTACCAGACTAACGGCACTCAGGCATCGCTTCACGGTAGATATTCCACTAATACGCAATAAGCGTTTCGCCTCTACATTTCTTATGCGAACTGCCAAAGAATGGAACGCCTTGCCCGAGTCTATGTTTCCGCATAAGTACAACTTGGATATCTTCAAAGCAAGAGTTAATAGGTATCTCATAGGTAAGCCTGCTCCACCGTAGACCGCATGATCACTTAATATCAGGTGAGATAGTGGACAAACGCGTGCCTATCCATCATAAAAAAGAGATTTTTCATTATATCATCAAAAAAGCACTCGCTGTTGTTTGGGGTTCTTTTCTACTACGCGGCTACCTATGTCCGATTTCTGATTATTCAAATGTTTTTTTCATCATCTCCATTGGCGCAGTCGCGACTCCTAAATAAAATAGAATCAGGGGCCACCTGCAGCTAGCCGCTTAACCGTTGTCCTACGAGAGCGACCGTTGATATGAAATCAGAGTCGCGTCGCACATGACGCTCACCTCCAACGAATCTTATAATTATAAATAATATAAAAAAGACTTACCAGTTATCCAAAAAATGAACACGAGACCGAGGCTGACCAACGTCCCCATCGTGACCTACAGTCTGCCACACAGCCCAGTCATCGCACAACCACTCAACAGTAACGAGTACACTTAGCTAAACATCAACACTTCATTGTACACCACGTTCGGGAATGGTCACAACACCTGAAACAAGGAAAGGTAATGTTATTATTCTATTATAAGATGTAGCATCTAGACTTCTAGAGGTATGTAATGGGCAATTGAAACAATGTACGCTTAGGTAAGAAAAAAATATATAATAAAGAAAAACAACAAATAATAACATTGTTTAGAAATTTAAATTGATTTTTTTCACGTCGTGTTTAAAAGAATTTAACATACATCATGCCTATATTATTCAGAAAAGTTTGCAGAGGTTTACAACACCCACAGTTCATCTTGGGTTGAGTGTGAGCTTATCGCCATTCACTGGACATAATTTCAACTCCATGCTATTGTAAATTCTCTGATGGAAAGATCACTAATAACACTTTCGCGGTGAGAGGCGCATATGCTAACCATTAGACCATCGAAGCAGTAAAAGATTGTTGTTTTTAATTTATATTTTATAATATGTTTTATTATGTTTACGTCCTATGATATAGGATGTAAGCATCGTCATCCACTGCACGATTCCAACTCCGTGCTGCTATTGAGAATTTCCGGGCGGCAAAATTCTAAATAACACTTTTGCCTGACCCGGGAATCGAACTCGAGACCTCTCGGTAAGCAATACGCAAATTATACCGCCTGACCAACGAAGCAGTTTTACCTATACCAAAAATTAAATGCAGTTGTAACTCTATAATCTTAGTCTTTCACCACCAAAACCGCTACCGAACCACTGCACCGATTCTGATGAAAATTGGTATACAGCTAGTGATAGACCACAGAAAGAACCGAGCAAACCCGCGGTTGGAAGCTAGTCCAACTATAAACACCATGAAATTAATTACAGAAAGGTCCGTAAATTACGTGAAATATCTTTCAAAGGCCGGAAGCGCTTTGGATAAATATTTTAAGGTCGTTAAATGTTTGTATAAAATAGTTTATTAGTTGTAAAGGGGAGAATGTTTATTTTATCTGAGGGTACGGGTCTCGATTTAATGTCGAGGCCCAAACCCACCAAACTTCTTAATCCACGGTTTTGATAAACCAGTATTTGCATCTCGCTCCCTCATCTAATGCTTGTACGGGATAAAGAGATGGTTAGAAACGTTAAACCTGAGTTCAAAACCGGCACTTAGTGTTTGTTAAATTTACGATAAAACCAAAGGTGTAAATGTTGCTTCGAATTGTGAGAGTTTAGAGGCATTTGTAGTTTGTATTATTTAATTAAGTTTAAATATGGTTTATTGTATAACTATGGGTATTCAGGTAAACCTTTACAATAATTAATTTCATAACTTATTACAAATTGGAACTTAACCATTTAATTTAATTAAAATTTAATAGTTAATTAACTTTGATCGCAGAGATGTTAAAAACGTATAATGCTGTTATTACAAGTAAAATGAAGCCCCAATGACACTAAAGAAGATATTAATTAAACATACATGGTGTTAAAACATTGTTAATCTTTTTGTCTCATCCAAACTTTAAAAGAGAGACAAGAATTAAATTTGAACTTAGCGCTAACCATGGATTAAGAAATTTTGCAGAATTGGGACTTAAAAGCAATATAATTTGACAAACTGTAGAATTTTAGAACAAACTGTACTTCTGACTAAACGATTTCTATCTGAATTTTACACCCTAAATTTTAGGACCTAAAGTTAGAACATGTTAATTATTCTTGATTGGAGCCCAGACTGGACTCCAATCAAGAATAATTACACGTAATATAAATAGACAAAACTAATCCACAAATCAAATTTTGAGTTCACGGATGGCGTGGTGGTTAAAGCGGTCGCTTAGTCGCTTTCAACTACGCTTGTGTTGTGGGTTCGATCCCCACACGGGACAAATCTTTGTGTGATCCGCAAAGATTTGTTCTGATTCTGGCTGTGCGTGTGTGAAATATCTGTTTGTGAACACCCCCGCGACATAGAAGTTATTTCTAATGCGGGAGTCGTTTTTATAAAAAAAAGCTTTATAGAATCTACAATAAATGTTATTGTAGATTCTACAAAGCTTTTTTTTATAAAATATAAATCATAAGTTCATATAATAATTCATAGTATATCAAATCCCATGATACCAACACATAAACATAATAAACCATCCTATTATTGTATCCAGTGTAACATTGTCAAGGTCTTGTGCCCATTCGGCCCAAAGTACCGCGGAAGTTAAGCATAACAAAAGTACGAAGGCCGAGTATAATTAGTTGTATGTTGCCCTTAAAAGCATATAAAGGGGGCTAAGGGAGTGAAATGAAGAAATAGTGTTTCTTCAAGTTATGATTCCCAGGATGGTCAAATTTTTATTTGTTTTAAAATATAGATATTGTTTCACGCCAAGATCTTTTTTTTTTTTTACATGTAAAATACATTATTATTAAGGTTAACTTACAATTAGTTCTTTAACTATTAAAAATCAAAATCATACCTAACTATTTACAGCCGGAAGAGAAATAGAACTAAAAAAAAAAATATGCGTCAAAAAATACCTCCGCATCAATGTCAAATGCAGGTGACGTGCCCAAATTATTATCTTTTTGCTTCAGTGCTTTGTTAATATTAAACAAGAAATAAATATGAGTTTTCAGTCCATTTGATTTATCATTTTGAAATTTAATAAAATTGTTTTTTGTTAAATAATGCTAATTCAATTTAATCATTTATTAATCAAATTTCACAGATTCATACTGTTATTATTAAATGTAAAGTTCAAGTACTATATACAAGCTTATGTATACAATTTGTGCACAATATATTTAATATATTGTGCACAAATTGTATACATAAGCTATATGCATAATCCTATTATGTATGAACCTATTTGAAGAAAATTTAATTTCACTATAATATTTTGCAATATTGCATATCACACATTTTAAGTTAATATCCCTAGGTATGTTATATACGTCCATAAAATGTTTAAAAGTGATGAAATATCGTCTTTATTCGTGTGAGGTCGCGCCAATGATTGATCACCTCCCCGCAGCAGCGAGTGATAAAAAATGAATCTCAGAGGAAAATTGTTAAAGATTCCAAGGAAACCTGGAAAGTTGATGGTAATAGATATAATCGATGATTTTGCTGAATTATGCGGTATTAAATGAGATTTACATTAATTTTATCAATACTTGGAGTTTGTTATTTTTCTTCCTACAATTTGCTTTCCCAGGGACCCAGTCTATCAACTTCACTTCAACAAAAATGATAGTAAGCCGTTAGCCACAAATTAACCATTTTTTTTTATCTATTTTGAATAACCCGTGGACGGCCGTCTTACGTCATTTTATAAAATCTGAAGCGAACCTGTGTGTATCTAACGTAACCATGGAATATGGATCCATCACGACAATTTGGAAACGTTTAAAAAAAATGAAAGTTAGTTCCGACAATTTTAGATGATTAGTTTACGGTGATGATAGAAATTAACCCTCACCATTGGTGGACAATTCCAGAATACATGTTGTATTATTGTTGGTTACAACTCCAAATAGTCACCCTTTAAAATTATTATATAATTTAATTTAACTAACTTTGTATATTAGTAGGTATTCCTATTCAACTTAATTGTGAAACTGGAAGGTGCTATACTTATAGCACAAGATTACCTATTGTAAGTACCAGCAGAACATTATATTTTGATTTCTTTTGTACCTATGTTAAGTGTCCTACTATGAACCTACTGTATTTTTTTTGTGTGCCAAATAAATTACTAACAGGTTAACAGGTTTAAACCTGCAGAAATTATGATAGTTTAAGGGTGTATGATTGGGTTAGCACGTAAAGGCGTAAATCAGCCGCCAACAAGCTGTTGCTCTATAAGCCAAATGATTAAAAGCCTATACAAAAATCCAAAATATAAGCGGAATAAACGGCGTACCCTCAACAAGATGGCTGACAATTTTTCATTGCACAGACCGCGCCGTCAACAGCTAACTGCATCATACATCACACCTTACATTACAGGGTAATACAACGTCCCTTAAGACTCATAACACCATCTGTAACTATATCTAAGTTACATAATATGATACCTATTTACGCATTAACTACCGTCTACTGAACCCATTTAATGTAATTATGATTGTCAATATTAATTTTAATCATTAATGAAATAACACTAACATTTAATTTTTGTTTTTATTTTTTGTTTTATGTCATGTCATTAATATGATAAAGTGTTTATGGCTCTGGAAATAATTAATTTAAGAACTTGATGTACCACGCTTTAAGACAATAAATATTCTATTTTATTCTATTCTATTCTATGGTTCCGCCTGCATAGTACCTACGGTAATAAAGTAGCTTGTTTTTTTGGGGTTCTTGAATCATGTCTACACGTAGCCTCTTTGGGGTCTATTGGGTACAAAAAACAAACATTAACATTTTAGTACCCACATATTTTTTAGCCAAATTATATGAAGCTAACACATTAAGGCTAAAAGGAAGTCTTAGTAATAAGGCTTTTTTACTGTCAACACTTTAAAAGTAGACTCCCGAGCGCCGTGTTTTTATACTAACGTAATATGAGTATAACTTTAACATTATTAAGTTTTTATCCATTTTTAGAGACAAATCATATCTACAACACTAAAAATCAAACATCAAATTATTATTATAATACAAGTAACCACCGCGTTATCTAGTTAGCACGAGGGTATAAAAAATATCTGCAATCTATTTTCTAACCAAAGAAAGTTTCAAATTGGTCATGCCGTTTCGGCAGAGTTATAGACGGGATAAAGAGATTTTTAATTAATAATATTTTTATATTATCAAACATCGTAAGACGTGTTGATACAACGTCTAATGAGACTCATAACACTACCTGTAACTACATCAAAGTAACAAATGATTATCCGACAGATAAAGCTAATACACATTATTCGAAACGTAACATCTCAATAGTAAACATAAAACCTATTGTTTACCTCAAATAATCGACCGGTTAACGGGTCGTAAACGACAACCGGCCTTTAACGACCAACCCAAATATACATTCCATTAATAGGGATCTGTTCAACTATAATGTTACCGAGAACTCGATCTGAGCACTCGACAAAGAATCCGAGTTCGACTCGATTTACCGATGACAATAAACCAACCGATATTGCGTCTACACAATGCCCGGGTCGGGCATAAAAACCGGTATAAACCGGTCATAATGCTCGGGAAAGTTAATTAAATAGGTTAGCTGGCACGACATTTTTCAATCGCGGGCTGAGCGATGGTTGAATGCGAATCGTTTCTGTACGAGGGACACACGGTTTTGGTTAATTGGGTACGGTTCAAGTATTTGTGTGAGGCCTTATTTGACTGAGGATGTATTAAATGTTACAATAACGAAGTTCCATTATAATTTAATGGTCGTTACACACATAGGCGGGCCGCAACATTTTGTCAGGTTAGTGACAGTTGACTAAAACGGACGCGGCAATGTAATATAACATGTGCCGGCCCGCCTATGAGAGTAGCACCTAACGGTTCAATAACGTAGTTCAAATATAGTGTAAGAACCTTCCACCTGGGCATAAACTGCCTAGGCCGATTTGGAAGTCCCTCAACAGGCTTCGAGCTCAAGTCGGCCGAAGCAAAGACAACATGATACGGTGGGGTTTTGCAGATGAAACCGATACAAATTGTGAATGTGGGGCCACACAAACCATGGCCCGTATTCTAACTTGTCCTGCGTGCCCCACCGAACCACCCACCTGCACGAAGGACGCGCTAATGAACGCAGATGAAAGCGCTGTTCAGGTAGCCACATACTGGGCTAATAAAATTTGACTTTGCCGTCGACTCGAATGAAGAAGAAGAAGAAGAATATAGTGTAAGTAAAAGTGGGATTTAGTATTTTCCGTCAAGAGATTCTTCGAATAGAAGCGCAGAGTTTGAATTGTGGCCGCATGATAGCGATAGACTATAACATGGTATTCACAGATGAAGTGTGACTGTTATCCACCCTTCAGGGTAGTATAGGCTTGATTTTGTGTGATCCGCAAATATTTGTTCGGACTCTGGGTGCGAAACGTATGTTTGTGAACATCCCCGCGACACAGGAGTTATTCTAGTGCGGGTGTCGATTAAATAAAAAGGAAATTATACCCATAAAATAAGTAACTATAACGTATGAAACTGTATGTGGAAGTCTCTTAATTTTGCAAGGAAACACAAAAGCAATGTTACTATTAAAACATTTATTCGTCCATATTGTATAATAAAACGTAACGTATTTAGTTTTTTTATTAACTCATTAAATTTTATTTGTATAACTTCATTTCATGTTATTTCAAATATTGTTAAGTTAAGGCAATCTGTGTGTACATTTTTTTTATTTTTTTTTATTAAGTATAAATAGTTTTTGTCATTAGCATATAATTATATAATTATTTTCTTTGTCTGTTCTGGAACCCTTATGTATACAGTAGTATACACACATGGCTTTTACTCCTTTATTTTCTGCTTAAAGTGTAAGATATTGCAACCTTATATAATATGGATTTATTTATAAGTATTAATTTAATTCCATTGCTATATTTAAGTTTATTTTCTCTCCATAACCATCTTTAGCCGTAATGTTGTTTTGGTTGCTATAACTTACACATAGAATTATTGTCAAGAAAAACCAACAAATATTGTATGAATTATTTAAAAAAAGATGGTGCACATGAGTTTCTCACCAGCTCTTCTCACCCATTGGAGCTGATACTTGGATTGATTTTGAGTCATATCTCTAAGTTGAATTAAAGTCAATCTAAAGCCCGGTTTACACTTTGTTTAGTGCGAGTGCAAGTGATTAGTGCGAGTGCAGGTGTGTAGTGTGAGTAGTGTCCAATTCATTGCAAGTGCAGGTGATTAGTGCGAGTGCAGGTGTGTAGTGCGAGTAGTGTCCAATTCATTGCGAGTGCAAGTGATTAGTGCGAGTGTAGGTGTGTAGTGCGAGTAGTGTCCAATTTTGATTAGTGCGAGTGCAGGTGTGTAGTGCGAGTAGTGTCCAAGTGGCTTTGTTTCCGAGGTCGTGGGTTCGATTCCCACTTAAGACAAATCTTTGTGTGCATGAACATGGGGGTTTGTCT
Source organism: Hypena proboscidalis (assembly GCA_905147285.1). Lineage (NCBI taxonomy): Eukaryota > Metazoa > Arthropoda > Insecta > Lepidoptera > Erebidae > Hypena > Hypena proboscidalis. Next base: position 3,726,592 of record LR990129.1, on the reverse strand, counting down.
TAGTCTAGGTGTTTCTATGTATAATATGTATGTATTTACAAAAGATAACATCTTTTTTTTTTTTTTTTTAATTTTTTTTTTACTTTTTTTTTTAATTTGTTTTTTTTTTCTATATATGTATTAGTATCAGTTATTTTAGTACCCATAGTACAAGCTCTGCTTAGTTTGGGACTAGATGGCGTTGGGTGTGGATTGTGAAATATTTATTTAATTTATTTATTCATGTTTGAGATACTCCTGCACAAATTTATAAGTTACGTCTTCGGTCCACTTTGCCATTTTGTACAACAAGCGCCCGACGCTACGCACTAAACACTAAACACTAAACACTCCTGTCCAAACGTGCTTAGAGACAGGCACGCTGCGAGTGAGGGGAAGGGAGGGCGCGCGGGACGTGGCTACTACGCAGTCCACTCGCAAAAAAAATAGAACACGCTTCTATTCACTTTACTACACAGCCAACTAAGCACTCGCACTAATCAGTCGCTGTCCACACCTTGTCACTAAACACCTGCACTAATCACTTGCACTCGCACTAAACAAAGTCTATACCGGGCTTAAGCTCCGGTGTCAAATCATTTTATTACAATAAGTATTATAATTTAGTTAGGTAAGTTTTATTTTAATTTTATGTTTTTTGTATTTTGATGTTTGTTTTGACGTGTTCAAGCGCCCCTTGGGGCCCATGGAAATAAATGATTTGATTTGATAACTAACACGGTTAATTACAATACCCATTTACACCGCATACCCAATCTAATGAAGGTGGGCTGCGAGATGCGATCCAGTAATCACCGCCTCATTCCTTTGCGGCAAGCCTATCACCATGTGCCGGCCGCAACTGCAGTCTCGAGCCATTTGTCCCAGTTAGTAGTTAACCCCAGATCTTCTAAGTGCTTGCAATCAAAACCAATGCTTATTGCCCAATCTCAGAACTCTAGTCAGAATTAAAGTAACATAAGGATTTGTTCAATTCTGTTTATTTACTATTTAATTCGTTTTTCAACTTGTTGTTGAATTATGTTTAAATTAAACCGCCGGTGCTACAAACATAAATTTTGTACAAATGTTTTTTGAATGACGTAAAAAGAAATAAACACTATACTCTGTCCATTCCTTTATTTTCTTTTTGACAGATCACGCCTATGAATTACCGTTTTTTTTGTCAGATTAATGTACTACAATAATAATGTACTTTATTGACAAGCGACACTTTTTAGGGAAGTTCACTGTTTGTAACAAACAACCACGGACTATAAATCAAATCGTGAAATGAAATAAATCGATCATTATGAAAAAAAATATAAAATTATTATTATTATTACATTATTACTATTACATTATAAAAACTACTAATAAACGAATAATTAATAATGAACTAAAACCATTTCGATGTAATTAATCGATTGAAAGTTCTTCTTAGACAACATCGATTATGATTTCAAATCGAATCAGTAACGTGTGAAGGCATCCCTAAATGTAATCTGTCAAAAAGAAAATAAAGGAATGGACAAAACAGAGAACATAGATGTCAAAGAAGAAATATAAAGGCAATTTGACAGTTACACATTTGCAAAAATTTTATTGTCACTGCTATAGTGATGGCCTTCATTGTCGATGTGCCCATCGATATCGAAAGATTGCATTGCATACTATGTCAATATAATATAAGATATTTTAATATTCAGGGAATTCGTGTTCCTAAAGAAGATTGTGAAGACGCTGTTGCATTAAAAAAAAACAAGAAATAAATAACATGAAATACGTTTATTTATTACACAAGAAATTAGAAAATACAATAATACAAATATGATAACTTATGCATTAACGTAAAATCAAATGGACCTCGGGTCAGCGCAAGAAAACGTAACCCAAAGCGCTAAAAGACATCCAATTTGGTGCAAACTAAATGGAACATGAAGTATTGTCATAAAATTTTAACATGTTAGTGACAGTTATTTAAATTCCTATACAGGGTGGCTCATTTATAACGGTCAGTATGGGGAAGTCTGTTATTATAAGAGATGCAAAGATCTGTTCTTAGGGACCATGACATCGATTTTAGTAAAAAAGGAAATACAATGAATATTATCAATCTTAGATATCATGTTTCCTAGTAAAATTTACTGCTTATTACCTACATAATCGATAGCCAAATAAAAATTATGTAATTTTTATCAAACGCCGATTATTGATATATTTATAAACATTTACAGTGTAAAAATATTTTCAGACCTACTACAACGAACACATAAAATTTCATTAAAATCGATCCTACCATTTCGTAGCAGTTGAGATCTAACATTGTGACATGAGACTTTCAGAATAAGGTTTTATTTTTATAGGTTCATCAAATTTATGCATTGAACAGTTTATCGATACTTTCACAACACTACTTAGTTCTAGTAAAGTGAATATTTTTAGTTTTTAGCATATAACTACATTAAGCGAGGTGTTAGACCCTATGTAGACTTGGCTAAACATCCAATAATCGTCATAGAATTGTATTATTAGTAGAGTTTTGTGATTCACGGATGGAAACTGAATAATATTAAAATCGACTTACCGATGGAAAGAAACTCTAACGTTATTCGGCGTCAAATCCCCCGTTTTGCTTTCGCAGCCGGGTACTGTACACCATCCCATTGTATCCTACAGGGTTTTTTACTTTTTTGAACAGATTTTGTTGGTTTAATTTTATAAAACACCAAGCGAAATAAGAACCTGGCCGGTTCTTTGACGTTTAAAACGTCAAATTATCTGGCACGCGCAGCTTTTTACGCGCAGTAGGAATTGGCAGGACTAAAAAGTTTATGTCACGTCTAGTCAACAAGCGGAGCGAGTGATGCTTTGTCTATGGGACAGAGTATAAGAAGAATTTTTTTATTATGGAAGCTTAATAATTATTTCGTTAAATATTTTAAATGCAGCAGAGGTATTTTTGTTGTTCTTCAATTACATTTAAACAGAATAAAATAAATATATAATCGCAACATAGTTGTGTATTAAAAAAGATCAAAGTCAAAATTTACGATTTCAGTTTTTGAAAGCTGTTTTATGTATATTTGAAAATGGCGTAAATAAATTAACACTTTAAGAAGATTGAAATTTCTATAACAATAATATTTTATCAACAACAGATACTTCCAGAATCCACAGACACCAATTTCAGTATCGACCATTCCCCAAGATAATAAGAGAGCTAAAACCTCATAATCATAAACCTCCAAAGTAAAAGCTAGCAAAATAACTAACGCAAAAGAACATAGGAAAACATCTCATAACAGACGTGTAATTAAAATCAACTCACTGACTCCATTATTAGGCTCTCGTAGTCTTTGAAGTATGGCTCCAATAATATTTTTATCCAGCATCTCAGAGTTTATTGGGCAGATTAAAAGCTTTGGAACTGAGTTTGGTTTCACTTCGCCGAATACGAACATCGTGGGAGTTTTACTGATATTTTTGCAGATATTATTATGCTTGTGATGGCTGATACCAAAGTTTGGTATAACTGTTTAAGAATTGTAAGAGTGAAGAATGATTATATTTAACTACTGTTTTGTAACAAAGCGAGAAATAAAGATTAACTTATTTAGAATATAACTTTATGGTATATAGCCTAAACAAGTCTAGTCTAGTGGTTGGCGTATGCGGCCTCTCACTGCGAAAGCCCGGTTTGGGCCAAAGATTCATTTAAAATATTTTCGTTGAAAATCTCAATTAAAGCAGCACGGAGTTAGAATTGTGCCCGCTGGATGTCGATAGGCTCAATATAGATGAAGTATGCGAGCTATACCCCTCTGCCACACCCTTCTGGGTAACATAGGCGTGATGTTGTGTATGTAAGTTCTTAAATTAAAAATATAATGTGCCTAAATTGTCACTGTTTCTTGTTAACAAGGTTTTAGAAGTAGAATTGATACTGTCTCCTTGGTTTAGAAATAGTGTGAGCTACTGCTCACCGAGGCGTTTCGGGTTCGCTTTTCGGGTCGTGAAAAATATATTTCGGGGTTTTACCGTCAGGAAAGTTTCAGTAAAAGCATAGCCTGGGATTTTGCCAAGTAGCTGCCTTTTGAGTTAGAAAGGTCAAACCAAATAACCTTAACTAACTTAAAAGTACATAAAATATGACTAAAGTTCCAACCACGTCCGTTTCATTTTTAAAAAGCTTCCGAAACCGACGACCTTTAAAAGCAAGATCTTCAAAGCTTTGATGCAACTTCATTAAGAGATTCCTTAACTAGAGAAAATTGGTAGAGCGCTCTATGCTTAAGGTTCTATTCACGTTAAGATGACGGCAGCCCACGACTGCAGAGCGGTTGGTTTAGAACGAAAAAATCGGAGTATTGATCAATGTGGAGGAAAACAACATTTAATTTTATGGATTTATTTCGTATTATCACATTTAAAATTTAGATATTTGAACTGAATAAGTTTATTTATTATAAAGTTAAAAATAAAATATGGTTTAAACTGTTTTCTTAATTCTTATTGATTTATTTTTATAGCATTGAGCTATGCTTAGCAAATCGTACTAAGAAGCAGTTAAAAATTATGGGAAAACGGTTGCCCGGTGTGCAAAGCTCGCAGGTTCAAATCCTGCCAGTCCCATAATCTTTCAACTGTTTTTTTAGTATTTTCCTTTATTTAAAATGCCTGATTTTATTATTAACAAGAAGGCACAAACCTAAGTATGATTACACACATTCACACTCACTGCATACATATATACGTCATGATTAAACATTACATTTTTTTTTACATTTATATAAATTAAATATTCAAATTTTAACTCTTTACTCCAAGAGTAAAGAGTAAAAATGTTGAATATTTTCAGCTGAGATCTTAATCTGAATAAGGCTTTTCTAAAACATGAATATCTCTGTGCTCTATTGACCAACTCTTTCCAGGGTTTTATTACACCACACTTTTTCTTTGCTTCCATTTAAAAAGTGTTCAGTTATTTAATTGGAACGACTTCAATAGAAGAATGAAATCCTTTTAATTATAAAATGTTCTATGAATATAACCTTTGAACTATTGCTGGATAAATTAATTGTGAGCTACATACTTTGTGTAGTTATGAATGACTTTTGTTTGAGGATTTTGAATTTATATTCTCGTCGGTGCTAATACCCTCCAATCTGTATTTTTTATAACATTTAACTGCTCCGCTCTCGTGGAGTTTAGTGTAATGTTAAATATCTAAAGATCTTTATTGAGACTTAGACTATCAAACACAAAAATCATAATCAAAATACGACAGTAGTTTTCGAGATTAGCGCTATCAAACAAACCAACTAACTTTCGCCCGCGGTTTCATCCGTTAGATACAAACAATCAGTTAATAAAAATTTTTACTATAGTTTAGGTAAGAGTATCGTGCAAACCATTATTATTTTGACATTAAAGATAGACACTTCAATTTTATTGATTTTTATAACATTCAATTTTTATTTACAAACTTCACCGTCGAAAGTTTAATGTTATAAACATGTCAGATAGAAGGTATTGGCACTTAACCTACGATCTTGGATATAATATACCATGCTAGATTCTTTTGTCTGTCTCACTTATTATTGCCCTATATTTAGTGCCTAACTAGAATAAAAGTAGTGCCTCTTCTAGCAAGTACGTAGTTTGTGTCGCTTTATTTATTTTTACGATTTCAAGGAACTGTTTTTATTATTGTTTAATATTACTTTTACCGAGAAATAGTTTCCAAACCCACTATAATTTCAGCCAGTATACAAATCGATTATAAATTTAAAAAAAAATAATTTCAATGAAGTCCACATTTTTATTGATTGAACCTAGATTTACAGAACCATTACAGAAAAGTTTTCTAGCAGAGTAAAACCAACGATGCAGGTAATTCATCCAGTAAATTAAAGTTTGAATTGCATTTATTTCGCTTTTGACCTAGTTCACCTCTAACTGGCAACTGTAAATAAAACGTGACATTTTACAACTACTGCCGGATCGGAACTTCGGCTCGGCTAAAAGATCCGCCGGATACGACGCTTGCCTTTTATTTCATGTTCCTATTTAGTGTATGTACTCTTTCATATTAGTGTAGGTACTTTACGTATGACTGAAGTGTATGACACCCACACTTCACCGTTTCTTTTAGGTTCCATTTATTAGAGGGTCAGCCTATCGCCATCCACCAGGCACAAATCCAATGTCGTGCTGCTATTGATAATTTCTTGACGGAAAAATCCCAAATGGCACTTTTGACCATCCCAGTAATCAAACCCGGTTACAGGCGCATTCGTTAACCACTAGACTAACGGGTAACTCTACATAAAACGTGACATTTTACAACTACTGCCGGATCGTAACTTCGGCTCGGCTAAAAGATCCGCCGGATACAACGCTTGCCTTTTATTTTATGTTTCCATTTAGTGTATGTTACAACATAACATACCTTCACGCCTATATTACCGAGAAGGGTTAGACAGAGGTGTATGATATGTCTACACTTCACCGTTTCTGTTTAAGTCCCATTCAATAAGGGTCAGCCTATCGCCATCCATCGGGCACAAATCCAACCTCGAGCTGCTATTGGGAATTTCTTGATGAAAAATCCTAAATTACCATTTTATCCAACCCAGGAATCTAACCCGAGACCTCAAGGTCAGAGCCGTATACGATAACCAGTAGACCAACGAGGAACTTTAAATAAAACGTGATATTTTTTAACTACTACCGGATCGGAACTCCGGCTCGGGTCTAAGGTCCGCCGGATACGGAACTTGCCTTATATTTTATGTTTCTATTTAGTTTATTTACCCTTTCATGGTAACCATGCTTCATTATTTGAATAGTCTATAAAATAAGAAAAAATATCGCTTGTGTTTAATAAAAAATAGGGTGGTTGCTACACTTGCTACAAAGTAACATTTGTTGAAACCACAGATTCTATTAAAAGTCTATGTTCATCTGCACCGGTAATATTCTTTTACAATAAAATGAGTTTTCACGTTTTACGAACAAATTCTAATAGACAAATTCTAATAGACAAATCCACCACAGTTTACAAGATAAAGTTATTTTTTTTATATATACTACGCCCACAGCGAACGAACGTGTAGTCCACCTGATGATAAGTAGAGTAGAGCCCATGGTCATCAACAATCCACAAAAGCAGATTATAGATGCGTCGCTGCAGCTGAGGACCGTAGTCCTCAGCTGCATCGACGCATCTATAATCTGCTGAAATTACAGGAATTTCCCTGAAATTACTGGCACATGAGGCCAGTAATTTCAGGGCCTGATCTCACCACCAAACCGGAACACAATAATGGAAACACTACTATTTGGCGGTAGGTTAAAGGTGAGACGGTGGTGCTGCCGCCCTCGAGCTCATTCACAAGAGCTCTTCCACCAGTGGCAGTAATTAGTTATTGCTAATGTATATGTAAATCAATGGTTACAAACTAATTCAGTTCAGGTTTTTCAGTTTTAAATAAGTCTCCGATCAAAATATACCTAGGTATACATAACTTTCTGAATATTTATCAGTTACTGGTCACATTAGCCACTACTCTATTATTTATATCGGATAGATTAAATTACAAGTCAGTTGAGTTTCATAACACTCAGGGCCAGTTTTAGAGGTTCCGGATAGAGCTTATCCGACCCATAATAGATAAGTCGTAATAATAACCTGACCGAATTAAAAGTGACATAAGTAACACTTGAAAAAAGAACACAATATTGTCATCTTCATATTATGTCATTATGCTTATCATACCAGTAAGGGGGCTTGGGGCAATTTGGGCATTATCTATTCTACCTCAAAACTATTTCAGATGAAGAAAGTTTCAAACGCGGTAAAAACCTGCACATGCCCGTTATTTTAATAAAACACTTCATCTGAAGTTTATTCGCTACTAAAAGTTAGTAACATCGTAATAAACATTGTAATGTGTTGTCTCATACGAAACGTACGATACCACATTGTAGCACAATTTTATTTTACTTGCTACATTAAACCCGAGGTACCTCCACTTGAGCACTGTGTGGCAGTTAAAAGATTTGGTCCCAATTTCACAGGTGTTAGATAAACCTTATTGGTAGGATAAGCATAATTATAACACTCATAAATGAAAGTGACAGCTGTGCTCTTTTTTCAAGTGTAACTTGTGTCACTTTTAAATTTAGTCAGGTTATGTTTTATGGATCGGATAAGATCTATCTGGAACCTTAGAAATTGGCTTTTATTTCCAATTTTACAGGTGATAGATAAACTTTTTGGTTGGATAAGCATATAACACTCATAAATGAACAGCTGTGTTTTTTTTACATATGACATAATATATACACGTCATGTTGGAATGTGACTTGTGTCACTCTTAAATTCGGTTAGGTGACAGTTTATGGGTCGGATAAGATCTAGCTAGAACCTCAGAAACTGGCCGTAAATGTAATCAGCTTTTTTTCGGCCGTAGCGCAATGGATAAGGCATCGGTCTTACGATCGAGAGGTCGTGGGTTCGAATCCTGACCATTACACCACGGACGTAAACTTCCTCCTAACACAAGTGAATAAAGCTTAGCTGGAAGGGGTAACAAGAATACTAGTAATTTGTATTTGCAGATTGCTAGTAAGATTTTTTATAAAAAAAAAATACAAAAAATCTTTTAGGGCCATAGCACACACATGTTAAAAGAAGACCACCAGACCATATTGGCAATAGGGCTCTACAGCTATCAATTCCCGGACAGCGGTCTCGTGGTAAGCCGAAGACCAGATGGTCTCAGATAATAGAATGAGACAAGTTGGTATGCAATGTGACTGACACAGATGTTGACGATAGAGCGAAGTGGAGAGAGAAAACGAGAAAGGCTGACCCACCACCAGATGGGATTAATAATGGCCAGGAAGAGAGAGAGGGTACACACGATACTTTTAGTCAATAAAATGCTTGATCTGAGAGCACTGGATGCGTTTATATCAGGCGTCCACTGCCAAATGTGAAAAAGCGGCGCTATGACACAACATATAAAACTAGTTGTTAAATCATATAATTATATTAGCTGGCTCCTCTGCTGGATTTGGCTGTCTTATTTCCATTGATGTTTGCTTTCATTTCCTATCCATATTGATAAAGTGCTTGGTTTCAAAAGAAACAGTTAATTGTCAGAAACAGTCGCCTAATAGCCAATCGCCAATGCAAAAATTAACGTGTGTATGGTCCTTATGCCTCATAATAACACTCGTCGAAACAATTCCATTATTCTGAGAACTGATTTTGAGATTACCAATCATTTTATATTTACCGTTCCGTACAAACCGAATGATATTTATTTTATTAAAATAATTAATGGAATTTGGTTGTCGTAAAATAACAATTGCAAAATAGGTTATTTTCACTTCCATATCTTTCTCGGAAACATACGCGGACCGTCACATTGTATTGCATCATAGAAAACATACCAATTTAACATAGAATATTCAACGTACATGCTGAATATTATATTAAAATCCATTTACCCATCCACATACCCTTATGTTAAACGTCAAATAATATTGGCAGTGTAAAGAATATTTTACGCAACGCCTTCGTAAAACACGCAAACATTTTATTCCCTACTCAACAGTTTTCCGCAATTTCTTCAAGAAATATTCTCTTTATATAATTTGGTATCTCCGCGGGCAAGGCCAAAGGTCCTCCACATTACATAAAACTACGCACATCGGTAATAGTATTTGGTGTTTCTTATATTTATACGTAAGTGCAGACGTGACAGACCTTCAAACGATATCTTAACTACAATAACGCAATTCCCCAACATATTCCATAAAAGACGAAAGGAATAAATACGGTTTACGAAAGCCTTTTCGGTAGTTTAATCTCGCCTCGAGAACTTCTTATCCGAGTTGATAATCTAGATTTTGAAGTGGAGAGCCGCAATATTCCCTTGGCAAATGAACGCGATTGCACTACACTTCATTACAAAAGAACAATGTACGTGTACAAAAATAAAACAAGGAAAATTGTTCCCAGATGTCAGCGCGGACAATCGGACGGGGCGTTATCGCGGTGAATTTCGCACAAAATTCTCGCCTCAATTCGCTGTTTGCCGCGTTCTATGTGTATAATTCGGTGTGCACCTGCTGGCGGGGCCGCAGGCAACGCGATTGCCTCTGACACTATCTACCTGTGTTCACTTTAAATGCACCAGCTCGAATTGTTCTTGATTCTTTTGTATATATTGTTGTGTGATGTTAATATGGCTGTAAGTGTACAGCTTTATTGCGTTCTATTTTTGCGAGTTGATCTCTTAGCTATGCACACCTAGTTTGCCAAGTAGGTTAGCGTGTTTAAGGCGTGGAGTGTGCAACTTGTCGGGTATGAGCACGATTTATGTTGAACTTTAACTTAATTCATTTTTACTACAGTAAAAATGAATTAAGTTAAAGTTCTTCTTCTCGCTTCTAGATGTCGGCAGAATCTACGGTATACGACTCAAATGAACGGTTAAATAAAAGAACAATATAGGGATATTTTTGGGGAAATGCATGGTTTTTTTTTGTTTTACCCGTCTCTTTATGTCTTTTAAATTTAGCATCATACTTCTTTGATTAACGTTCAACATTCTTGTATTGTAAAAGATAGTAATTTTGCTTGAAAAAGAGCACAATATAACAACATTCTCTCAGTTCATAATTTGAAGAAAGCAATAAATAAACTACCAACCTATTTTATTAGCGAAGCATTTGAAACAAATAACACGTCACTTGTACACGATAACATGCTACCTGCTCCGATTTTCAAGATCCCATCTGAAATTGCCACCAAGATTTATAGGGCATTGTTTCTCTGTTTTGATTTGTTTGTTCGCCGTAAATTCATGAATGGGTAACATTGTCCTGACATTCTCGTGAAGATAGCTTGAGAAAGACTTGGAAATTGATCGCCTTTGTTCACTTGTTTATTACGTGTGGAGATTATTGGATTATCAAACGTAAAGTCAGACAAGAAAAGTTAATTAGCTCGAACGTATGAGCGTGCAGTCTTTAAACTCATTTGTGGTACTGTTTGAGCGTTTCCGAAATGTAATATGGCAGTAAATACAGGCCTATATTGCTCAGAAAATGGCAGAGGTGTGTAATTTATTTATTTATTTATTCATTATATCTTATAAGCTAACAGATGACACATCCAAAACGCTTACAAGATTAATTATTACAATTAAATTATAATACAAACAAAAAAAAAAAAACAACAAAAAAAACAATTATTTACAAAATTATTCATAGTTATAAAGCAATAAAAATATAGTAAAATCAATCAAAAATAAAAAATATATTCATAAGGTCGTCATAAATGTCAAAGCCACCCACATTTCACCAGTTATGTTTGAGTCTCATGTGATAGTGAGTCTATCACCATTCACCGAACACAATTTCAACTCAGTGCTGCTAATTGAGAATTTCACATCTGCTCGACTCGGAAATCGAACCCTCGCAGTGAGAAGCTTCACACACTAACCACTAAAACAACGAAGCAAGTTACCCTGTCACGGTAAAACTGCAAGATTTTGATGAAATTTGTTTGAAAGATAGCTAATAGCATAAAAAATCTTTTTAATAACATTTTATGCTATTAAAAAAAAAATTGCCCTGAAATTCTCGTGAAGATAACTTAAGATAGACTCGGTGATTGATCGTCTTAGTTTTCTTGTTTATTTCGTGTGGAGATTATTGGATTATCAAAAGTAAAGTCAGACAAGTTAATTAGTCCTAGCGTACAACCTTCAAACTCATTTGTGGTGATGAAGCTATGTGAGTGCATTTGAGCTGTGTAATCTGGCGGTAAATAATACACCATTCTATTTATTTTATAAATTTGAAAGTTTGTAAGGATGTATTGACGTTTGCTACTGTTTTACGCTAAAACTGCTAAATATATAATGGTGAAATTTGGTTGGTAGATAGCTTATATAGCCATGCTTATAATATAGCCTAGCTAAAATAGTCTAACTTAAATAGCCTAGCTTAAATAGTCTTGCTTATATAGCCTAAAACACAACAGGCAGGCGGTAGATGTCGTTATTATATTTGTTTAATAGATATAACATCATCTAACTGGTATCGGCTACTAATGAAACATAACCAATAAGGTCCACATATCTCGAGGCTACAATCATAATGGACTTGATTGATTGGGATCATAATATTGGAGTTACAAATATACCCTACCTATTAGATAGTGTTAAATAATGCGTCTTAGACCCTCTACGCACTGTCGACCGTTCGCTAACGACTCAGTCTCCCAGCGACCAAAATATAGGCAGAGTCGGCGACCAAGTGCGTAAGCACCTATCTAAAGAAGTGTGTATAGTATCTAGTATCTTAATAAAAGTAGTTTGGCAAGTTAACTGAGCACCAAATAACACCAGAACTCGTTTAGTTGTTTTTGCATAAAAGAGTAACAAGCACACAATCTCACACAATCATCTCATCGCACAATTCACAAAATCTTCTGTATTTCAATAGTAGTAGGATTTTATTATTGAGAATACAGATTACTCACGTTACTTTAGCCGGGATATGCCGACTAGTCCGTCGCGCGGAGGCGACGACACGCGAATAAGAGCCCAGTTGATGAATCTACGTACTAGATTCGAAACTAGTCGGCATATCCCGGCTAAAGTAACGTGAGTAACCCGTATTCTCAATAATAATGTCTCACGTCGGTTATAATAATATTAGTAGTAGGATTAAAAAGATACTTTAAAGTCACGGAGGCAACTACATACACCCGATGTTTATGTATCAAGATAAATAATGCCACCATAAGACATATTAAATTACGTCAGGTCACATGCAAAGGGGCAATAATCCTTACAAATTAAATGGGGTTTATCCCTGTCCAACCCCTTTTATATGTGGGTATCATTACTTGATGTGTCATAAATTTTTGATGATAAGTGCTTGCATCCGTCCAATTCTTACCGAGGATAAGTTTATGTAAAATACCTGCATTTATAGTGTGACTTGGTGATTGATGACATTTTATTGATTTTGAAAAATAGTTTAAAACTTTTAGTGGCATAAGCACGTGTGTGCGTCTTGAGTATATGGAAACCGGCAGTATTAGTAGTCTTGTGCCAAAACGTTTATGTGGGTATATAATAGATAGTAATTCACCAGAATTCAATTTGTTCCTGCAAAATAATCTTTGTCCCTGTAGAAGTTTGCAGGACTGTTGGTGCCAGTTAGAGCAATCCGGCTCGAAGGACCAAAATGAACGGGCCGTTTACTCATACAGAAAGATGTTGTAGTGAGTGTGAAATGTGTGTTAAAATAAAATTACTGTTTGTGTCAGTTTATTGCACACTAATAACTAAAGTAAAAATATTTAAAGTCAGCGTACGTTTAAAGCAGCGACATAAATGCTTAATTTGATAAACAGTAAAACTATTGATATCAGGTGGCGATGCCCGTACAGTGCCAATACGTCCTTTAGTAACAAAACAGCCAAGCAAGATCCTTTAATAATAGCAAGTCTAATTCGCATAGTAAAGTTGTAAAGTAGTTCTGGGTCCCGATTGACTTTAAGTGGCAAACTTGGATTGTTTGAACAGCGTAATGAATTCGTCGATGTTTCAAATAAAAAGTTATTGCTATATTTGTTGCTTTCTGGTTGAATGAATTAGTTTTGGTATAATGTTGATATTGGGCCTGATTGAAATAAAATATTAAAGTAAATATTTTATTAGATTTGGATTTTAATTTTAACATTATTGTTTGTTTCATAAAAGCAAAAGATTGAATTCAAATAGAATAGAAGCTGAGAGTATACCTAAAAGCTTACGCACTGTTGCCTGGGACTCGGTCGAATGGCGACCGTTTGTTACACTAGTTTAAATTGGGGGTGCATGAAAGGAGCCTCCCCGAGTGACGTACACAACAATTCCCTACGTCCGGCGCACCCTGGGCAATTCGCGAGTTCTTAAAAGCGAATTGGCTAATCCTTTCACCACGATGGCAAGTCAAAACCTTGACCACCTTACTGACTGTCCAAAATGCCCTACCACCTGCACAAGTGAGGCGTTCATAAACGCCGATGAGAGCGCCATAACAGTGGCAACTTATTGGACCAATAAAATTTGACTCAGCCATCGACACGACGAAGAAGAAGAAGACTAGTTTAAATAGATCCTTACGCACTTGGTCGCCGACTCTGCCTGTATTTTGGTCGCCCTGAGAGACCCGAGTCGTGGGCGACCAGTTGAAAGTGCGTAACGCCTCGCATTATTAAACTATGTCTAATAGGGAGAGTATATTTGGAAGTCCAATATTATGTTCGCAAACAATCAAGTCCATTATGATTGTGATCTACTCAGGTCTCGAGATGTGTGGATCTAATTGGTTATGTTGCATTATTATCTGTCTAGCCGATGATTAGATGGTGTTAGAAACTATTAAATAAATATATTTACAGTATATACCGCTTACGTATTGTGCTTTTGTTGGTGTATTTATCCCCGTGGTTTGGAAGTCACGTTAAGGGGAAATAATTGCTTAGCTGTTTTCCATACAAAAGTAATATGAGTTTAAGTTTAATATTTTAAAGTTTTTTTCATTATGATAGACAAATCATGTCTACAACTCAAAATTGAATGTTTGTTAGTGCCCACTTTTTCAAAATTATAATTAAAATTAAAACAATTTATTATTATTATATAATTTTGACAAAATGCCAAGAGGCAAAAGGCCTATCGCCATCTACCGGGCACTAATCCAATGCCTTGCTGCTATTGAGAAATTCCTAACGAAAAAATGCTAAATACCACTATTATCCAACCCGGGCATCGAATTCGGGACTTCCCATGAGAAGCGCATACGCTAACCACTAGACCAACGAGACATTCTAACGTAAACTAAAACTTGAGTACTACTCATAAATCAGCATTAAACATCTTGATACTTGCAAACGACAAACTAAAAGTGAGGGGCGCCAACTGTCTTGGTACTTGGAATAAAATAGTGTTACGTGAAGAATGGCTTCTCGCAAATTCCTTGAATTATTACCCTTACACTCATGTTTTTCCTATTGTTACAGTGTTTAATGGCAGGAACTTAATGCACGGTTTTATTGTAAAGTTTGTGATGTTATTCGGAGGAATGTGAGTGAGTTAACCGTCTTTGATGGCGTGTTTCCGAATTTAGGAGGATTTATCTTTTATTGTTTGTTGCTGAGAGACGAATAACCTTCACGTGATGTTACAATATTTAGTTACAACGGTTGTGGAAAGATAGTCAAATTTTGTTGTTATGAATACAACAGTTTTATTATTTTGATTTGCCTGCAATTATCTGTAATCAATTGTAATTTACCGGTGAAAACTGGTAATCGTAATATCATAGCTGAAAATTCTTCTCTTTTATAGCACAACCACTACCGTTTTAACACAGCCACAATATAAAGCTTTGCTATAGATATAAAGAATAAAAGTTGATTACAATAACGTTTATTTTAATATCTTGTGTGATTCCAATAACAGCATTTACAACAGCAGCAGCATTTATAACATTCCAATATCAACATTTTTTTTAACATAACAAACCAAATGAATTTTAGTAAAATGCCAGTAATTTTGCCGATTTTAAAATATTATCACGTTACCTTCAGACCAATTACAACCCCAACTATGAATAGCAAAATGGTTGGACATTTCACACAATGTAAAACATTTCAGGTCTGGTATTGACACCAGACACCGCAGCCGCTGATGTGTGAATCGCCACTTAATTACACTTAATCGACTGCATAAATAACTATAATAATGTCAAATGGATGCAATAACCTTGCTTAATGGACGCCATTTTAATATTGGATACATTAGTGGCGGTTTTTTGGTGATATTGGTGGTCTGTTTTTTATAAATGTCGGTTTTGGATTTTGCGTTTGCTGATTGAGGTTTTTAATGAGTGCAGGAATAAACCCATTTCTGAAGCAACTGAACAAAACGTATGCTGAATAATATTCATTTAATTTAACAAGCTTACCTCAATTTACCACCTCACAAAGTACCGCTGTAAAAGGGTTGACATTTGCTGGCTAAAAACTTTAAGTTATGGTGAAACCGAAAACTTGCTACCTTTTCTCTAATAAAATTATTTTTTCATTAATATAATATGTTCCATTATTCATTACAGGCTTCTACTCACGTCAACTAAACAAAACCACACAACTCACCTACCGTCAGCCCATCATACAACGTACCACAACTCACCACACCACATCACAACTCACCACACCACATCACAACTCACCACACCACATCACAACTCATCACATCACACCACATCACAACTCACTACAGCACATCAATACATAACACACATTTCACACCACATTTACACAACATTCACACAACATCCACACTTACCCACACTACAAGAATTCTACCTTCTCTCATTTTGTCTTAGTGATAAGCCATTGTTCACCTAAACTAAACTCCACCTATCCAGTCTGGAGAGTCTGATAATCTGTTAAACAGGTATTCTAGTACAGATACCGGTCTCAGGTACTTTTACCTCCAATAAAGGAAATTCTCACAGCATCTCGGAGTCTGATACAATGCCCGATGTATTTTAATGAATCTTATTCAAACTTCTTGGGATATAAACATAACCCGTAAAAAGCTGGCAGGTATATATTAAACCTTTGCCAAATTTATGAGGAATACAAGGTGTAATATTAACAATTCCTCCTTTGTAGAGTCGACTGGTGCCTAAATTTTGTTGAAATAACAACTTTGTTTGAGTATCGAAATTAGATTCAGTATTTTATTTTGCATTGTACGAAATGTGTGAACCTAATGGTAAGTTGGTAACTATAGCCCATTGAAATGAAAATTCCACAATGCGTCGCTTCATCTGAGGACTTTGGTATTACGCCTTATGTGCAAGTAATTGGTGGCAGGTTAAAGGTGAGACGGTTGTGTTGCCGCCCTCGAAATCGTTCGCAAGAGCTCTACCACCAGCACTTTCACTTTCACGCAAAAACTACTGGAAATGATTAAAATATGCCCAAATCTTAACATAACATAACGTCATGACAATATTACAAAAAAGGGTGTGGCAGAGGTGTACAACATTTTACTCTGTGTTTTTTATCGACGTAGACACGATGACAAGCTAGTCATTTTTTAAATAAGCAGGTAACTTATAAATGTAAGAACACGACCAAATCATTAACAACTAAAAACGTAACACCAAGTTAATCCAGCCAAAACTTACGGCGATAAATTAAAACATCGCCAAGTACCAAATAGCAATTGTCGAAATTCTCTAATAAATTAGCTAAAAGCGTTGTTTGTTCGTTGCAATCGCTATAATTTCTAATTAGCTAGCGAAGGCGACAATTACCCGCCGGTTTGGCGCGCTTCCTTATTTATAGCGGAGACCGACGACAACTCACACACCGCGCTTCGATCTTTTAGATTTATTTTGTTGGAGAAGTTTTTAGTTGCGTGTTTTCAATTAGAAGATTAGTTAGCCGGAAAACGGGATTAGCTTAGTTGTTTTTAGTTTTTAGAAGAAAGACTATTTAGATTGTAGAATAGTTTCACGTTTTTGGAATTAAAATCGAATTGAGCTCGAACAGTTTATAATAATAATAAAACTCTTTATTGAACTTACACCTTAAACTATATACATTAGGAACTGATTACATTTTTTGGCCGGTTCAGATATCCAGACAGCAAACCGCTTCATACACGGATAGCCGTATTCAAACAAAATTTTGAATGAAAACATGTCGAAACACGGCCGACCGCAATCGGAACATAGTTTCCATTTATACCATTTATTCACCACACTTAATCTTACAATTAGAGTAAAATAAAACAGTTCACAGAAAATATGAATAGTACACGGACAATGTATGTGTGTAAGAGATCTAGCTCAGTATTTGCTGCGCGCAATGCGTAGCCAGAACGAACAACATAATAAATCAACGCTCACAAGAAAATGTTAATAAAGATATATTAGAACCAAACAGTAATTCAAGAAGAATAAACTAAATTTAAAAATTAACGAATTTTGGTACATACAAATACCGAGCAAAAGAAAAAGTATTATTTAAAAAAAAATGAAGTTAGCACTCATAAGACATGTACAGTTCAAAGTAAAGATATGCATTATTTGAATGCTGTAAGGAATCTAAACAAAAACAAACATAAAATCAACATATTTGAAACAAATTTAGTCTGTTTAAAACCACCGATCCGATTTTGATGCAGTTATTACGATTCGGGAGTTTTGAATGCAGGATTTTATTGAATTCAATATAACTTCTAATTGATTATTTTTATAGCATTTAGCTATGCTTATCAAATTATACTAAGAAACAGTTCAAAAAGATATGGGACCGGCAGGATTTGAACCTGCGACCTTACTGCACACCGGGCAGCCGCTTTAGCCATTCTCTAATAAATTAGCTAAAAGCGTTGTTTGTTCGTTGCAATCGCTATAATTTCTAATTAGCTAGCGAAGGCGACAATTACCCGCCGGTTTGGCGCGCTTCCTTATTTATAGCGGAGACCGACGACAACTCACACACCGCGCTTCGATCTTTTAGATTTATTTTGTTGGAGAAGTTTTTAGTTGCGTGTTTTCAATTAGAAGATTAGTTAGCCGGAAAACGGGATTAGCTTAGTTGTTTTTAGTTTTTAGAAGAAAGACTATTTAGATTGTAGAATAGTTTCACGTTTTTGGAATTAAAATCGAATTGAGCTCGAACAGTTTATAATAATAATAAAACTCTTTATTGAACTTACACCTTAAACTATATACATTAGGAACTGATTACATTTTTTGGCCGGTTCAGATATCCAGACAGCAAACCGCTTCATACACGGATAGCCGTATTCAAACAAAATTTTGAATGAAAACATGTCGAAACACGGCCGACCGCAATCGGAACATAGTTTCCATTTATACCATTTATTCACCACACTTAATCTTACAATTAGAGTAAAATAAAACAGTTCACAGAAAATATGAATAGTACACGGACAATGTATGTGTGTAAGAGATCTAGCTCAGTATTTGCTGCGCGCAATGCGTAGCCAGAACGAACAACATAATAAATCAACGCTCACAAGAAAATGTTAATAAAGATATATTAGAACCAAAGAGTAATTCAAGAAGAATAAACTAACTTTAAAAATTAACGAATTTTGGTACATACAAATACCGAGCAAAAGAAAAAGTATTATTTAAAAAAAAATGAAGTTAGCACTCATAAGACATGTACAGTTCAAAGTAAAGATATGCATTATTTGAATGCTGTAAGGAATCTAAACAAAAACAAACATAAAATCAACATATTTGAAACAAATTTAGTCTGTTTAAAACCACCGATCCGATTTTGATGCAGTTATTACGATTCGGGAGTTTTGAATGCAGGATTTTATTGAATTCAATATAACTTCTAATTGATTATTTTTATAGCATTTAGCTATGCTTAGCAAATTATACTAAGAAACAGTTCAAAAAGATATGGGACCGGCAGGATTTGAACCTGCGACCTTACTGCACACCGGGCAGCCGCTTTAGCCATCCAGCTACGGTTGCCTCTTACCGGAGAACTGTATGATACGTCATTTCGTGACGTCACGTTCATCCATTTGTTCCTATCTTAAGTAGGATACAAACCAACATGGTGAAGTTACATTCAGCACAAATGTTGTAACGAATGAACGAATTCAATATAACTGGAGATTCGGAAATGTGGTGCATACAGTGTTAAAGCGACAAATCTGAGAGCTTTTCGATGAGGAAGCTTCTAGCCGAGGGGCGGCATGAATTCATAGGTAGCATTGAACATATTACTTTTATTTTGGGAATGGAATGTACCTATTTATTTGTAATAACATCTGTATCCACCTGTGTTTCACAAATTAAATAAATTGAATTGAATTGAATTTTATGTATCATACAGATTCGTATCATACTGCCTCGATGGTCTAGTGGCTAGCGTATGCGCCGCTCACCACGGTGTCTCGGGTTCGATGCCCGGGCAAAGTGCTATTTGTGAACTTTCCGTCAGGAATTCACAATAGAAGCACAGAATTGGAATTGTACCCGGTGGATGGCGATAGGCTCATCCCTTATCCAATGGACCTAAACATAACAGGTGAAATGTGGAGGTAGTACAACTCTGCCTCACCCTTCTGAGTAATATAGGCGTGATTTTTTGTTATACTATCATACAGATTACATTATTTTATTCTTTCTAAAGATTTATAATTCAGAAACAGCTGATGTCTGTTTAGTAAAACGTTTTTCCGAAAGTTTGATATTATTTTCGATTAAAGACCATACCTACTCTCAAGTAATTATCCACCGTTACTAAGGCACAAATAAAAACAAATACCACCCATTCGCATAAATAAGTAGGTTTATAAATAAAGGTCTAGTTGCACAGCAATATCTTAGGTAAAGGTCAAAGGTCACATTTATTTATATACCATTGTCCTTCGACCTCTAGTCTCAACAACAGCGACAGCCGTATTTTCTTTATCTGATCTTCATATTAAGATTCTGATCGGTCCAATAACCAATTGTCACTACTGACTCTAGACGGAGGCGTGCTCACGATACGAGAATACATACGCTCTGTTATTGGCCAAGTGAACCACAGAAGTACAAGTTCTATTTATCCTCATCTATGATTATCATTGTCTCATGTAATCTGCTGTCAAATAGTAGTGCTTGCATTACGCTCGGAAAAAAACTAAATCACATCCTGGGAATATGGAGGATTTCATCGAGAAGGTGAAGATGTGAGCACTGTTTTTGTGACTGGTTATGCAAATGGGGAATTGTATCGTGTGCTCTGAATATTATTTCAAGAAACAATAAAATCTTTATACATACAACAAGACCTATGACGTGTTCTAACTACACACAAACAAATCAAATCATTTATTTATTTGCATAAAATGTGGTAATTACAGGATGTCAATATTATATTTAGCGCAGGACACATTTCGTCATCAAACAAAAGCATGCAAAAATTTAATATTAAATTATTAGCTTAATACAAACAAAAAAAAACATTAAAAATGGAATTACACATAATAATATCAAAGAAAGTTGTTGTTAAAATAATACTACATCGATGGTTTAGTAGATTGACAAATAACATTATTCCCGGGTCGGGCATAATGTTATTTGTCAACTTTCCGTCAGGAAATTCTCAATAGCAGCACGGAATTGAAATTTTGCCCCGTGGATGGCGATAGGCTCACTCCCTATCCCATGGGACCTATACATAACAGGTAAAGGTGTTATACTCTCCTACCACACCAATCTGGGTAATATATAGACGTGATAAAGAAGAGACGAGAGAAGACTACTACGTATTTTCCATAATTTGTTCAACTTGTATTAAACCATTTATACCATTTTGTTCCCTTGAAATAAACTTGTAGGAGATAAACTTAAAGAAAATGCGAAGGTAAAAATGTAAAGAAATTACGCAAAAGAGGCTATCTACCTCTTAAAGAATGCTTAGGACGATAAGAAAATATTTGAACGAATGATAAAGATGAATGAATGGATGAAACGCGAGTAATTTACGCACGATTACGCGTAACTCATTTACATTCTTCATTTCACTTTGCGCAAACGTGAACATTTCTTGGATATTAAATTTGCTCAGTTCTAGTAACAATGTTGTTAGGTGGCAAATTGGTGTTTATCAACTTGAGAATGAGATTGCGAGTAGACGTGTATTAAGTCATTTTTTTTTAAAACAATCATGTTGGGATTTTGTTGTTTGTCTTTACAATTAATGAGATGTGATCCAACTTATTCTACGATCCTCTCAATATTACCTAGGGTGTGAATGGTTGTGAGGATCTTTGAATGCTTGTTACTCAATCACGCTCTGATCCTTGGAAGGGTCTGGATGGTTGGAATACAGAGTTAGTTAGATGAATCAAAACGAAAGCTTGTTAATATATAAACAACAAGTGACCTATAACTAACTACATGTATGAAAGCGTGAAGCAAATTAATCATCCTTTTGCATCAAATGCTTTGTCCTCACGTTACAGGCTTTTGTAGAACTTAGTCTGTGCAAACAAGGATGTTGAAGTCTTTATTAGCAAAATTCTATTACTGTCTGCGTGGCTATTCTGTTTGTAACGTGTAGATCCAGCACAAGTGACATTGCGCCAGTCAATCTTAATTAAAATGAAGTGTAACATCCTAGATATCAGAATACAGTCAACAATTCAAATCTTACATAATTGAGTTTTGTTTATAATTAAGTGACTAGGAACTATTGTGATTGCGTTCTCATTCACTTGAAATAAAGTGAGCCGTAGGTTAAACAACATCACGTCAAAAACAAACCATTCTGTACTATGATATAAACTAGGCTATCATCATGTTTAGCTTTGCCTTTTCTCAATTTTCTGCTTTTTCTAACATTTCTGGATCTAAATAGGCAGCAAAGCTTTTACAAAGGCTTGCCAAAAACTAAAAAAAACAGTTATTTGTAGCAATTTCAACGAACGCGAGTTCAACAATGCCTTTTTGAAACAAAAGATATCCACATGTACCAAAAACACTGGCGTCACATTCAAAAGGACATACTGAATAGTTTCACAGAAAGTAAAAACAAAACTGCAGTTAATGCATACGAAACTTCACACAGCAATATTGTTTTACAAAGTTAAACTTCTGTTGTTACTTTTATTGTGACACAGTTGACCTAAAACTCGACTATCCAAAGTTATCTCTGATGTAAGCAATGCAAAGGATCCGTCGTATGACAAAACTGAAATAGACTTTATTGAATAGATTGAGGGTGTATATTCGTGTACAGTATATTCAGGGTTGTCACTCGATATCCGTGATACGGACGGGCTAGGCTGTTTTGTTCCCTTATTTCATGCAATACCTATACATAGGATGAGTGACACTACAGTGGATTATTTTAGTGTTTCCATCTGCTGATTTACGAAAGAGTGGCGTGCGATTGAGGGGTCAGTTTTGATACCATTTTTGTATAAAATATAAAGAATGTCGGCTTTTGGTAACCGTTAAGAATCGTGTATGCCTTTCTATCGTATTTTATTATCAAGCAAGAAAAAAAATATCTATAATGAAAATTAAGTCGACGAAAAAGAACTAAAAAGTAAATAATTCGCCAAAAAAACCAACTTCAAATACAATATTATTTTAGACTTATATGATTTTCTTATGACATTATCAGAAATGGGCCAAATTGTGAAATGGGACTACACGAGAAGTCCCAGCCTTCAAATAAAAATAATCATTTAAATCGCTTCGCCCAGTCGAAAATTACGAGGTAACAAACATGAGAAAAATATACAGACGAATTAAGAACCTCCGCTTTTTTTTGAAGTCGGTGCTAAAGAAGTGTTTATGCGATGGCACCAAAGGTATATAATAAGTTGCCCGACCAAATGAAGATAAGCAAGACTATAAATAAATTTAAAAATAAACTTTTTCAGTTATTGAATGGCAAAGATTATTATTCTGTCAATGAATACTTAAATGATCGATTTTAATTGAATACAATTTATTCTTATACCGATATATTTATGTTCCTCCTATTTGTTGTTGATCAATATTATTAAATAAACTTATTTATTGACATTATTTTTATAATGAAACGCGTGAATGCCGCAACAGACAAGACTTTATTTTCTTAAAAGCATAGACAATGATACATTTTTTTTTTAAATTAAAGGTTGAACCATAAACTAAACACAAGCTATGTAATGCCTATTAGAACACAAGAGATGGCGTTACCAATAGCAATAAGAAATACTTTTATTTTGATACATACATTATTATAACACCCCTACTTATCAAAATAAACTTATAATATTACTTGGGTACAATGCCCAACATTTGCAGAAACTTATAATGTTTAACAGGACATAAACCTTTAGTGAAAATATCAGCTATCATTTCTTCAGTACATAGATATTTAATTTTTATGTATTTATACTTAACAACATCTTTTATATAATGATATTTCACATCTATATGTTTAGATCTATTGTGGCATTGATTGCTTACTGACAATTTTAATGCGCTTTGATTGTCACAATAGACCTCAATTAAATGAAAACTACCTATAATCTCATAAAGAAGGTTTCTAAGATACACTGCTTCCCGAGCTGCCTCAGACAGAGCAGTATATTCTGCCTCTGTACTGGAAAGGGATACCGTCTTTTGCTTCCTGCTTTGCCATGAAATGGCAGATCCAGACATCATAAAGCAAAAGCCTGTATATGACTTCCTGTCTAAGGCGTCACTAGCCCAGTCACTATCTACAAAACCCTGTAGCATACTATCATCCTTACAAAATCTCAAACAATAAGTTTTTGTATGTAACAAATATTTTAAAATGCGTTTAGCATAATGCCAATGTTCATGATTGTAACCACTATTAAATTGGCTCAGATAACTAACCGAAAAAGATATGTCTGGCCTAGTCAAAACAGCTAAATACATCAATGATCCAATTAACTTTTGATATGGAAGATCAGATACACATTCATCGGCTTTCTTAACATTTAATTTACATTCAATTGGGGTTTTAAATGGTTTACAATCTGACATATTGAAACTAGAAGCTAACTGTTCAATATATTGTTGTTGATCTACAGTTATTACATTTTTATTTTTATCTACATTTATCTTCATACCTAAATATTGTCTTACAGGTCCCAAATCTTTCAATTTAAATTCTGTACCCAAAACATGTTTTAAATTATCAGTTTCTACAGAATTATTAGAGAAAATTAAAAAATCATCAACATATAGTGCAATAATTATTTTATTTACACCATTTGTTTTTGTGAACAAACAAGGCTCATACTGACTATTTTTGAAATCCAAGTTACAAAGTAAATCTTTAACTCTATCATACCACACAAGAGAAGATTGTTTCAATCCATAGATTGCTTTATTTAATTTCAAAACTTTTCCCCCACTTTTGTTCACAAAACCTTCAGGTAATGACATGTAAATAGTTTCTTTTAAAAAACCATTCAAAAAAGCTGTAGTTACATCTAAGTGGTCAATACTCATATTCCATTTAACACTGAGAGCAAACAATAATCTAAGTGTGGAATGTCTAACAACTGGAGAGAAAGTGTCTGTATAGTCAATGCCAGGTTTTTGCGAAAAACCTTTAGCCACAAGTCTAGCCCGGAACCGCACATTATTGTCAACATCAAATTTTTTATTAAGCACCCACCTACATTTCACAATTGTCACATCACCTGGGTTGTCAACAAGCTCCCAAGCATTGTTGTCCTCAAAAGACTGCAGCTCGTCGGTCATGGCGCGCTTCCACTGCTCACTCTCAGGCCCCGCGAGAGCCTCTGAGAACAAGATCTCCTCAGATGCTGGAACAGTACTGGAAACACACATATAACCATACCGATCAGGTTGTTTTCTGATACGTGGCAAATCAGGAGTGACCTGTTTTGTGGTTGATGTCATCTGGGTTTCTTGTATTAAGGCATCTGTAGTTAAGGTTTCATCTCGTATGTCATTCCCATCTTCATATACAGAAGAATCTGAATCTGAGTCTAAAACATTCTGCGATGCTTCCCCCACTGAATCTGCACCCACCTCCTCCTGTATGGTAACTGCAGGTGGTTCTTCATTAGGAATCCAGATAGCTGACTCTTGACTTATATTTTTAGTACCTAATTCTTCTTCCATGAAGATAACATCTCTGCTGGTAATAAGAGTTTTCTTGACAGGATTGTATAGCCTATAGCCCTTAACATCTTCACCATAGCCAACTAAGATGTGTTCCGCTGACTTCTTATCCCACTTCAAACGACGTTCCTTTGGGATATGTACCATAACATTACAACCAAATAAACGTATGTGGCTTAGATTTGGTTTTTTCCCATACCACAATTCATATGGAGTTTTCTGAAGTCCTGATGCAATGGATCTATTTTTCAAATAGACAGCAGTGTTTGCTGCTTCTGCCCAAAATCTTTTATCCATCTTTGCATCATATAGTAGGCATCTAGCTTTCTCAATCACAGTACGGTTGGCTCGCTCACATAAACCATTCTGTTCAGGTGTATAATTATTTGATCTTTGATGAATTATACCCTCCTGCTTTAAATAATTCTCAAAATCTTTGTTGGTATACTCCAGTCCATTGTCTGACCTTAGTATTTTAATCTTTTTATTTAACTGATTTTCCACCATTGTTTTAAAAATCTTGAATTTCAAAAAAGCTTCATTTTTCTTTCGTAAAAAGTATATAAATGTCATTCTACTAAAATCATCGACAAACAGTATAAAATAACGTGCACCATTCAGTGAATTGGTTTCCATCGGTCCACAAAGGTCTGTATGGATTCTGTGTAGTGTCTCTGTGCTTCTTTCACCAACATGTGAAAAAGGTAATCTTTCTTGCTTTCCCTCACAACAAGTTGTACACTGAGACTTAGTTATGTCAAAATTGTTTTCATATGACAAACCATCCACTATATTTCTCATTTTATTCATGTCCTGACTATTGATGTGCGCCAGCCTCCTGTGCCATAGTTTGCCACTTGCCATCGGTGTAGCCAACATACAACTCTGTGTTTGCAACCTCAGCTTATATACGCCATCCGACAAATCAGCTATGGCTACCAAAACATTGCTTTTGTTACGTATATAGCAGTGTTTATCACCAAAACAGACATTATTTCCATGTTTAATAAGCTCACTTACAGATAATAAGTTTGTTGTTAAACTAGGCACGCAAAGCACATCTTTCACAGTAATGTCGAATTTTAAGTCAGAAACAATGTCGACGTTTCCGGAACAAACAACTGGCACTTTGGATTCGTTTGCTACCACAATTTCAGGTAAACACGGTGTGGAGTTCATGTTTTTAATCCAAGATTCATTCGCCGTCATATGTGCGCTTGCACCTGAATCCACGTACCACTCTGTTTTGTTAAACTTTCCATTCAGGAAAACGACATTAAAAACGCATTTGCTATTATTTTTCTTCAATAACGGGCACTGATTTCGATAGTGACCATCTTCTTTACATTTGTAACATGTTATTGTTTTCGTAGATGAATCTGTCATTGCTGTCACTGTCTTCTTATTTGACGTTGAGTGACCACCATTCTTCTTTGGCTTAGTGTTGCCAGAGTGGAATTTATTTTGCGCGGCAAAAGCAGCTCCGTTTCCCTCACTAGCTTTGTCATTGGTCACTTCCATGTCTAGCAATTTCGACTTTATGACATCTGCAGTTATCGTAATACCAGAGTGTTCTATTGCCATGATCATGGGAGTATAACGATCGGACAAACCTGCTAATAATAATGAGCCAACCCATTCATCTGTTATTGTAAAACCCGTGCCATTTAACCGCTGAGCTGTCTCGACCATTTGAGTCACATACGTCGCCATAGAATCACAGTTTTCTAGTCGTATGGATATCAAATGTCGCAGCAAGGTTATTTTTCTTGAGAAACCGGCGTCGTCAAACATGGTCTTCAACGTAGCCCATAATTCTTTTGAAGTCTTGGTATTCTTTATATGCACGTACAATGACGGGTCTATAGTCAATATCAGCTTTGCCTTCGTTTTAGCATCGTCCACTGGCTTGATTTCAAAATCTGGCGTCGGCTTGATGTACTTGTCCATCCCCTCGAGCACCAACAAATTTTCAGCCGCGAAACTCCACTCATCATAGTTCTCTCTTCCTTTCAATTTAGGAACACTGGCAATATAGTTCGTAGTCATGTTTCCGCGATACAACTTTCACTAATTATCTATTTTAACACAAAAATACTGATAATTTTGGGATAGGCCCATAACCTATAATGAAACGCGTGAATGCCGCAACAGACAAGACTTTATTTTCTTAAAAGCATAGACAATGATACATTTTTTTTTTAAATTAAAGGTTGAACCATAAACTAAACACAAGCTATGTAATGCCTATTAGAACACAAGAGATGGCGTTACCAATAGCAATAAGAAATACTTTTATTTTGATACATACATTATTATAACAATTTTTATTCACATTTATGCTTATTTATTGACATTTTAATGGGATATTTTTTAAATCACTTCTTGACATATTATTACTGTTATCTACAATTATTTTTGAATTTTCATTATTATTATGACTGCATGATTTTACTCTTTATTTGATTAATTTATTATTATAATTTAAGAACCCTTGAGGGAAAACTTTGTATGCCCGTACGGGCGGAACATGGAATGTACCTATTTATTTGTAATAATTACAACTGTATCCACCTGTGTTTCACAAATTAAATAAATTGAATTGAATTGAATTGAACAATAAACTAGTAAACTGTCTATTTTTTGCTACTACGTAGTAATGAAGAATACTTAACGTGGTATTCATCTCCTCCGTTTTTTTTCGTCAGTTAAAAATGAGTAAGATTGCGGCAAATTGGTATCCTGGAGACTTAAAAAGGACTAGAGGTAGACAATACTGTAGATGAGCAAACATAAATTGACCTAAAAAGGACTCCTAAGACCTCTAGAATTAACTTACGACAACAATTTCGTAGTAAAGACTTCGAGGCACTATACAATTATTTATTAATACAAGTTGTACAGATAATCTACTTCAGGTAATTTACTTGCCTTTGTAATTATAGTTAAGGGGGAACAACTGATTGGCTGTTTTCCGTACAAAAGTAATATGAGTTTAAGTTTAGTATTATTAAGATTTTGTCTGTCTCTTCTCTCTTTTCTGACTCTGATCTTTCTCTCTTTAATTATGAAAAATCATATCTTTTAATTTTTTTATAATTATTTTGTATCGTCACTTAAAGGAATTTTGGACTATAATAAAATATATGATTGAATGTTATTTAATAAAATTTACCATATTTTAAATAAATTGTAAGACTGAGACTTTTAAATTATTTTTAGCTTAATTTATTCTAACTTTTATACCTAATTTATTCTGATTAGTATTGTAATTTTTCTGTTTTATTTTTGGTTATTGTGCTATGTATAATGAAATATGTTATAAGCCATGATTTTAGTGTAACTGAATTGTAATATTGGGACCTTGTACCTTGAAAATAAAGAATTTATTATTATTTTATTATTTACTCTAAAATGCAATATATATTATCTTATTATTGCAATACAACGCGGTGGTGCTGCCAGCTTTTGGGTACGAGGCCTTCTGACAGAGACTTATTAAGTTAAGATTAAGTTATTAGACTAGTTTAATTTAAGATTCAATATGTATATTTTTCTAAAATGCATGTTTGTTGGCGCTCAATTTTCAACATTATTATTTTAATTTTCAGATTGTATGTAACTTAATAAATGATTCAAACAGTTTAAACAAAATGGCCACGAACAAACATACAGTTTAGTGTTTAAGATATGAATTGTCTATAAAAATAGATAAAAATTTAATTATTTTAAAGCTTAACCCATATTACGTTAGTATGAGAACACGGCGCTCTGGAGCCTATCTTAAACAACAACACAATACGAACTGATTGTTTTATCTTGAATATTTAAAGGTCGGTTGAAGAGGGTAGTCTATTGTCCCCCTAATTTACTAGTGTTGTGCATAGTTGCTTCGAACTTAGAGAAGCTATTTTTCTTTTGAATAGCTATTTGTGAAACAATGGGGTTTGATTTGTAGATTGAGTTGTTAATCACGTAGATAAACTAGTTTTACCCCGAGGCTCTGCCCACATCCCTATTTCTGATCTCAATAAAAGTAGCATATTATTATGTCATAATCCAGGTTACAAGCTATATGAAATTTTATCCACACATAAATCTTTAGAATCTTTTGAATTTATAATATTAGTATACTTTACAAATCATGCGTATCCAATAAAAAGCTCAAGGACATGGAGTGGGCTTCTTATAACTACAGCGGATGATATTAGATCAAACATTTTATCCACTAATAACTGTATCGTTAGGGACCTGCGCATGGAAAGCTGGGACAATTTCGTTGGACGCCGCCACTAGCGGGAGCTTGCGCCCTACCATCGACGCCTGTCGGACAATTTTACCCGCAAGACCTAGTCTCAGTGGTAACTGACAGGTAAGCTTCCTCCAGTGAGCAGGGGCTTCTCAGGAGCATTCCCCGGGGAACTCGACCTCGCCATACACAGGAAGACTTACCGGACATGACCCATGCGCTGCTAGCATGCTGGCCGCCCGCAGCGATTCACGCCTGCGGGATCGACCCTGCTAGCCGCATCACCCACCGGACTTGACGACCCAAACCTGCGGGCCTACCTGGACCCCACCCAGCGACCCGGCTGCCTTAGCAGCCGGCGGTGACACCACCAAGACAGGCCAATGACTGGATTGGTTACTCCGAGACCCCTAGAGGGTCTACGAGACGAACCACGACGAATGTATTGGTCTAGGGGTAGTAAAGTTTTCGACCTCTGACCGCAAGGTCTCAGGTTCGATTAACGAGTCGGTCTGTCGAAGCAACTAAACACTAAGCACTTCTAGAATCTGTACCTACAGTGTATGTATAACGTTGAAATTGAGACCTACATTTTCTCTCCCAACATTCAACCCCGACAAATCAATTTAATACTATAAAATTCATGGCCTCATACATCACCCCTCACTATTAAACCCACCCAGTTTTATCACATCGCAACAATCCAACGCTGTTCGA
Source organism: Hypena proboscidalis (assembly GCA_905147285.1). NCBI lineage: Eukaryota > Metazoa > Arthropoda > Insecta > Lepidoptera > Erebidae > Hypena > Hypena proboscidalis. The sequence goes on along the minus strand of LR990129.1, from coordinate 3,695,868 downwards.
TTTGCATCGACGGTTCAAGGGTAATCAGCTTAACTTGGCTCCGATGAAAAAAGGTAATGGACTGTAAAAAACGGGCTTGTACCGTGACCCGGTGAATTTTTCAAAGGATATTTGTATACGGAACTATTGCTTTTAGCTGATATAAGGGAAAACCGAGTTTCATAATAGGTAATGAGATGTGACTTGTTTTTATAAAAATATGCTCCTTTGTTGGGTCTTATTGGATTTGTTACTTTATTAGATCATTTATGTATGAAGCCGGAATATTGTAGCGAGGGCCGAATTATATACCGAAGGCGGTACAAAATAAACAATACATTGAGTACATAAATATGTGTTATTTTCTTTCAGTTTCCATGACGATGTGGTAGTATCTAAAAAAATAATCACGGGCACAATTTGTGCAAAAAAAAATATATTTTAAGATCCAATGTGTATATTTTTCTGTCCTGTGTTCTGTAATAAAACCGTTCTTATTCAAAAATAAAATTTTAATGATGTTCATATTAACTTTATATGACGTAACGCTTTCCTTGACAATGTCGTGACCAATTTTTTTTCCGTGTTCGCGTTTAATCGATGTTTCATTATCATATTCCTATAGAAATATCAGGCGCTTGGTACTGACACTAAAAACAAGCTCCTATTATACTGTAAGGATATTCTACTGTACCGCTTCCGTACCGATTAATCAGACAAATCCAAGACTTAAAGGTAACATCTACCAAATGCTTTTTAAAAGTACTCTGTAAACATAATCGAATTTGAGCAATTAAAAACCTTTATTTAGGAAAAAAAAGGTAAAAGATTCCGTGTCAATATTAGCCCGAAAAAATTAAAAAGCTTTTAGTCCGATTGATATTTGAGAAAAACCAATAGCATGGTCCGTCTGAAACAAAGCAATATTCAAATTGCGAGGAAGAAAAAGTAAAATGCTGTCCATTTGGAAAAGGGTGAAATTTCAAACGTGATAAAAATTATTCTCCATGAAGAAACTGTATACCGAACATAATATTTTTTTAAGGAATGTTTTTCCTTCATCAAAATTATTAACCTGACCTATTTTTAAAAGTGACTATTATGTATTATTAGTAATCCAATCAGAGACAGGCACACGTTCTAGAGTATATTTAAGAAACCTATGAAACTGCAGTAACCGTATTGAGATAAACATAAAAAAACGTCAGTGAGGTCATTCAGCGGCGGAGAATCTTAACATCGACTTCTAATATTTCCTCTAATGCCATCTATCGAGTGATTGTGAAATTGATACAAAATACAAAACTGGTGTATGAATATACTTGAACTTTAACGTAAAGCCTGTAGGCTATCAGGCCATGGACTCTAGCAACACGGAGCTAACATTCACTGAAATTTAACGTGTGTTCAGTATTTTTTGCGTGAATAAGTACGTTAATAAGCTTACCGGCTTTCTGAGTTCCCACCACCAAATCATAACATAATAAACTAATACTTTGCGGTACTGATTTTCAGTTTTGTTGTTTCAATTTATACAAATGTAATTTCAACCATTATCCGGTCAAAAACAAGAAAAAACAAAATATATTCAACCCTTTCAGTCGTAAACAAAGTGGACAAAAGCTGGTACAAAATAAGGGCGTCCTTTGTTCAATGACAGCGGGGTCAAGAGACTGGTTAATTGATTATATCATCAAACATCCCAGCAAACTTTTTTCAGCCTTAAAATAAATAAATAAATATTTTACACTGTTTTCAACGTTATAGTTTTTGAAATTATTGATGATTTTCTCGGTATTATTTCGAATATTGCTTATGGTCCTTCGAGCCGGACATAAGGCATAGTAAACATCAAATAAAATCGGATAGTCCCAGTGACATTGGAGCAGAGGTCAAGCGGTCCTTATTGATAATATCGCAGAGATACGTCACGAAAACGGACTCGCTTCCTCCTAACGTACGATCTTAGGAGATTTACGTAGTGATTTACACTTTACGAACTTTTTATTCGGCTTTATCCTGTTTAATAGCGTGACAAGGTTTTTATTTTTGTAATGCTTTTTATATTAGATTAACATGCACGTAAATTGAACCAAATTAAATTTATATGTTTGATAAGCAATTTACCAGGGGGTAAAGATGCACTAAAATTGCGGAACCAACTGTTTCATTGACAAAATTTAAATGAAACTGAATTGAAACTCTTGTACACAATCATGTCCAAATAAAGGATTGTATAAATTTTGAACTTTAATCCGACCTCGGCAAGCAGAGCTTTGGAACCTTCGTTACCACTAGAAAATGGACAAAAGCAGACTGTGCATTGTTGTGTGCTGTATAATAATTATACTGTAAAACTAGTTAACAGTTTGTACCAAACAGTTGAACTGTGCAATCACTGCACACAGCGCATAGTCTAAATCCGAAGTTATATTAAACAGAGCAGGTAACATCTACCTTGATACAATTATGTTGATAAGTATAAGTTTTTTCAGTACTTGCACAAGTTGTTAACTCTTGCTTGATTGTTCTTTCAAATGTATTGTAATAAATACAGCATTACTTGCTTCGGCCGGTGGTGCGATTTTGTAAAAAGTCGATTTCGAAATTGTTGTGCATTTATCCCTCATATAAATACGGTTAATATTAGGTTGTCAAAAATATAAATTTCGTGCGATTCCAAATTATTGAATAAACAAATTGGATGAAGCGTTGTGTGTAGGCTAGAATGTATACCAAATTTCGTGGTTATTGTTTCATACGGCGTGACATAGTTACAAAACAACAGATTTCAAACAATTAGAAAAAACAAGTAACCAACGCAACCATGTATAAATAATGGTTAAACAATACAACCAAAGCCGATTATCTCCGGTACCAAGACACATATTGTTTTGGCCATAATCTTTAGACACATGACACAAATCCTAACTAAATATGTAGACACAGTAGTAACCCAAGTTTGAGACAACGCCTGAAGGCAAAGCGACTTGTCCGAACATTATTCAATTTCATCGAGAACATTGTTGTGTGAATTTATTATAAGTAAGTTTAGTCTAAGGCTTTACTGATCTTTTGTAAATCTAGAAGTTTTACACTAACTGTTTTTGCAACAAAAACCTTTCACGCGTTTATCAGCCTGTCTGTTCGAGATAAACTCAAAAACTACTAAACATATTACCATGAGATTTTCTTTAATAGCTAATTTATTCTTGGGCAAGGTTTGAGTATGTATTTATTCTATCTAAGTCGAATACGACGCGACCGGAGCTTTGGATAGAAGCTAGTAAGTCAATAAGAACATCATCAAAACGGATATTAACCTAATTTTACCAGTTATAAAAAACCAGCGCAACCATGTACAAATAATGGTTAAATAAAACAACCGAGTGTCTCCGGTATCAAAATACATATTGTTTCAGCCATAATCCTTGGGCATATGACACAAATCCTAACTAAATGTGTAGACACAGTAGTTACCCAAGTTTGAGACAACGCTTGAAGGCAAAGCGACTTGTCCGAACATTAATCAATTTCATCGTGAACATTGTTGTGTGAATTTCTTATTAACACAGGATTCTTTACGGCTTAATCATTCCAATCTAAATGAAGAAGTGTGCTTTTCAGTATGAAGTAATTATTAGCATCACCATAATTTACCGAGCCTTTTCCTAATTAGATTAGGTCCGCTACCAGTCTAACGGTTACAGCTAAATATCAGTATTTTATGAGCAGCGATCATCCAGTTTATGCCATCATCATATGCCACCTCCAGCACCCGAGGTGATTTGATAGACTAATTGTAGTAGATATTCTGGTCCCTAACTACCCATAACGACTGCCATAGATCTTTAAATGGCAACCAGGACCGACGACTTAACTAACTCTCTGAGGCACGGAGGAAAAGTCGTTATGGTTCCTCATCCACGGCTGATTGCGATTAACAATTGCTCAATTGGTAAATGAGCCACGAGCTTCTCATATACGTTTCAGCATTATGGCACTCTCTGGAGGAGGCCTTCACCTAAAAGGGGCTCTTGCACAACAAATATAATATAATATAAACTAAATAATCCATGATATGAAATAATTTAAAGTGTAAATAATTTTTGGTAAAGCAATCATGATTTTTTTCAATTTTAATTATAATCAAATTTTAATTAATTATTAATGTAAATATACTTTTTTTTTATTGATCTTATGCATGAAAGCTGTTCACTACTTATATTGTAAATATTTGTATGTTCATTTTTCTTTTAATTGATATTAAATATTATGCATGTGTATTGATATGATTAAAAAATTTAAGAAATGGATTATTATTTAGATTTTGAGTTATAGATACATTTTAATCACTATTTTTAATTTTATGTAATTTTGCAAGAAATAAAAGGCTTTTTATTTTATTTTATTATTATTAATATTATGTTTTCTAATACTTTAATGTCAAAACTCTAAACGCTACGATCGCACTTCTTGGCTATTGTTAATCAAAATTCTACCACCGATAAAAAGCAATATACGCTCGTTTTTAGTGCGCCACTAAAATGATAGTATCTCTTCCAATTATCAGGCACTTGTAATTACTATCTATGATTTATTAGATTATTTGTAATAATATTAAAGCCAGTGGCTTTTACACGTTTAATCGTATTTTCTACTAGTTACTAGTAATTACGGTTGGAACTAACACCAATTTACGTTTAATTGGCAACATTTATTTTAAATGCTCGTAAATTCTGGCAATATTGTTTGCCAGTACATTTTGTTACATGTGATTAATGAGCTTGTCACATAACTAATGTGACAATTATTATAATTTATACCTAATGTACGTAAGTGGCGGCCTTGCGATAGAAGTAATTTATGCTTATACCCACTCAGCTATGAAATTGATAAATGTAATTATTTACGTCCTGCTAATCGCACTAATACTATTGATGTGATACTTTGTGATAATATTTGGATGTTTGTCACTCAATCACGAATTTTGATGGCAATACAGATTGTTCATTACATAGATAAGCATAATTTATAGGCTAGAATAGGTCCATAGCACACATTAAACTTACCCGCGATCAAACAATTTTGACGGAATCATTAATTTGCTTCGATGGTAACAGTCGCCAAATCAACGATCGCTGATCTTAAGAGTAGCACGTGTGCTTAGGTATACTATCTCAAGTGTATAACTGCGGATATTTGATGCCAATATTTGTAATAAGTTAATTTATATTTCAATTCCACATCACCACAAAAAGCTCTAAAATAAAATGGCCCCGAACATTGACTTAGTGTAGTAAATAAAAACAATAATTCGCCAGTCCAATCCCACCTCTGCGCTATATTTCACAGCATTGTTCCGGCCAGTCCATTTTTCATGTAATTGCACGGCTACATTATAAATGAGTCAACTTTTGTGAACGCTGACAATTTATTTGATGTCCCTCTTTTAAATGTTTCAAGAGAAATATTATGTATGAAAAAATACTTTCAGAGCCACCATTTGACTGTTATTTCCTCGTTCGAGTTTTATTTTCTATTAAAGTCGGATTTGTCGGGGATAAGTGATATTGCTCGGTATTTAGTTGGATATTAATAGAACATGTAATGAACATTTTTATTTAAATGACAAGTATTGTATGCTATACTTTACAATGGGGCACACTGCCTATTTTAGTGTCAATATTATCCGCTTTGACTTAAAAAGGATTGCAAAAACTAGTCAAAGTGCGAAACAGAGATAAGATAATAAGATAAAGATAAGATAAAATAGACGCTTTCAAAATAGCCACGCTAAAAAGAAGTATGTATACAAATTTATCTTACTTCATACAACTTTATTATACAAAGAATTCACATGCCCATGATTAAATAAATATCTGATCTTTAAGAGGGAACAATTAATAGTTGTTTTAATATAAAAACGAAAGCTGGTTGTGACTTTAATATAATAAGGTTTATCTATTTTTATAGACATAGGTATTATATCAAAAACACTGAAATGCATGTTTGCTCGTGGCTATTTTGGAAAAATATTTAGTCATTAATTGAGGTAAACAAATGGAAAAAAAACAATAACTTCGACTAAGCGGCCACGCACTATCAAGTATTTAGTGTGAAATATATTATGATTTCTTTATAGTAATAGATATAAACTTAATTAAATTAAAGTAACTACCAGATTACGTGTCTATAGAAAACATACAAAATAGCCAGTTATAAAAAAAAATAAAGCTATGTTGTAAGCGTGTGAAAACCTCTTTTCGGAACAGTAATGTTTTTATATCATACACTGCTTTTGTTAAGTTCACGTTTATATTACAAAAAAAACTGTACTTTTAAGAGAATTCTGAACAGATTTTCAAGTATCAAGATTCAATGTTTTTAAGTATTATGCTTCTCTAAATATTATCAGTTGTGTCAGGAAAGAAGATAACATTTTCGTGCAACATTTCAATGCTGCTATTTAACTCTGGTGCTACACTTTACAACCAAAAATTTTCTCAAAATGTCGTCAAGGGAATGTAACACCTTATTTGAACAATTTAATTATGATTGTAGCACCTGCATCAAGTGGCTCATTTTCCCTAATTATGCTTAACAAGCTTCAAAGGAGGAAAGGAGTTTTTTTTGTATTTTCAAATGGTATCTTGTAATTTAAAAAGTATTCGGCAAATCTAAATATATTTTTATTAAAACTGACGTGACTTTGTAACATTATTTAAATTATTAAATACGGGTGTTACTCACGTAATGTTGGTCTATCAAGTCGACCGCGGTTTCGCCTATACTTTTAGCACCGTCCCTTTCTATCACGTCATAGCGCGCGGCTCGCTTTGTATGGAAAAAATAAATTTTCTAATTAAGTTAAGGTTGAGAATCACAAGATCTAAGATGGTATTCCCCACAATCGCAAAAGACTTAGTCACAACATGTTTCTGTTCGTTTATGTATCTTAAGACCTTGGGCCGGTGTGTAATCTTCAGTTTAATATACGTTAGTAATTATCAAGGAAGTTGTACGTGTACGTACGTGTACGTTACGGTAATGTTGCGGAAATCACATTGAATACTTGCTGTAATTTCAAATGAAATTGTGTGTGCGTGCAAAATGGGATTGTGTGTAAAAAGAGTTTAAATGTTAAGTACTAAAATGCAAACACACAAATAAAATTTCTCCTATTTATTTATAAGTGTATTTGTGTATAAGAACGAATAAGAGAGATATGATTAAATTAGTACAATAAGATGGTATTTTATTTTTACATTAATCATAATCGCAAAAAAACTTAGCCACAACATTTTTTTGTTGTTTGAAGTACTTGACCTTGAGACCTTCTGCAATCTTCTTTTTAATACGTTTGTTAATTATTCAAGGAAGTTGTACGTGGTTTAACGGTACTGTTGCGAAAACCGCGCCAAATACTAGCTGTTATTACGTATGACATTGAGTATGTGTTCGCAAGATGATATTGTGTGTGAAATTGTGAAAGTGTCCAAAATGTGATTGTGTACAAGTTGAGTTTGCCTTGTTTTGTGTTGATGTATCACGTACTTTGGTGCATTTCAACCATTAAACATTTTTGAGTATAAAAATTAAATTCCCTTCCACTTTCTTTTCGATGCCGGATGAACCCGAGGCTAAGCGATGCACAGAAATGACTCTTATAATGAGTTAATACAAAGCAGGTTATTTAAAATTACAGGTTTTAATTAAGACTAAAGATTATGCAATTTAAAATATCATTATTTCTCTGTTTGAAAAATCTGGTGCAATCATTATTATTTATTTACATTATTTATAATAAAACACAAAAATCTGTAGTTAAATATCGCGATAATTACGAATTAACTTAAGTTCAAGTTGGTTGTTTTTGTCTAGTGTGGTCTTTGTGACTGCATCGTTGGTCTGGTGGTAAGCATATGCGGCCTGTGCGAGGTCTCGGGTTTCATTCCCAGGTCGGGCAAAGGTGTTATTCGGGCGGAAATCCTCAATAGCAGCACGGACTAGTAATTTTGCTCCGTGGATTGCAATAGGCTCCCCTCTGTCAGATGGGACCTAAACATAAATAGTGTAATGTGGGTGTTATAAGCTTTTGCCGTTCCTTTTTGAGTAATAAATGCTACATAAAACAGCCATAAATGGCAGAATATGCTGGCAACTGCTTGTAAACATCTTTGTAATCACCGTATTATGAAAAATATTTTTATTCTATTCTATTCTAATAAAGACGTTTTACTGGTGGTAGAGCTCTTGTGAATGAGCTCGAGGGCGGCAGCACCACCGTCCCACCTTTAACCTGCCGCCAAATAGTAGTGCTTCCATTACTGTGTTCCGGTTTGGTGGTGAGATCAGGCCCTGAAATTACTGGCACATGAGGCATAACACCGTAGTCCTCAGCTGCAGCGACGCAACTGCAATCTGCTTTTGTGGATTGTTGATGTCTATGGGCTGTACTCCACTTACCATCAGGTGGACTACACGTTCGTTAGCTGTGGGCGTAGTATAAAAAAAAAAAGAAAAAAACGTGACATTATGTCATAATATTGTTGCTTGCACACTTACATTTACATTTAGGTACATCCCAATAGTTACGAACAAACTAAAGTTCTAAAGTGTGAGCTGGCGTCATGTGTCAGCCAAGCATGTATATCAGGCACTCAGACAGGTGTGCCTCGCGGCATGCAGTGAGATAACCACTTTATAACGCCACCACGCTACTCCGCGTAAAGTAACTTTATTTTTTTATACGTAATTTTTAGCAAACGTATGTATTGTACCTGATGGTATGGGGTAACTATAGTCCATGGTCATTAACAATCCACAAAAGTAGATTGTAGATGCGTTACTGCATCTGAACACTTCGGTATTATGCTTCATGTGCCGAAAACTGGAACATAGTAGAGCAAGCACTACTATTTGGCGGCAGGTTAAAGGTGAGACGATGGCGCTGCCGCCTTCGAACTCCTTCACAAGAGCTTTAAACGGTAGACTCCCGAGCGCTGTGTTTTCATACTAATATTATTAACTTTCATCAATTTTTATAGACAAATCATATCTTATACACTAAAATATATGTTTGTTCATGGCCGTTTTGTCAAAATTGTTTTAATCAACAACAATAATGCATTTAACTGTTTTAGGTATGATTCTACTATAATAATTAATAATAGATACAAACTTAATAACATGAAATTTAAATCCATACCAATTTTGCACGGAAAACAGCAAAGCGATGGTTCCCCCTTAAAGATATTATTTTCATAAAAGTAGTAACCTACTGAAATTAATAATGTTATTCTTTGTATCTAAAGGTGGTAAAAACCTTGAAATTGTTACGATACGTTTTCTCTTAGTGTGATTTCATATATCATAACATAGCGCTTATATAACACAGAAGGGTGTGGCAAAACGGAATAACACCCACATTATATCTATTTTGTTGAAGTGACAATAGGGGTTGAGTCTATCGCCATCCATCGGAAACAATTCCAACTCTATGCAACGAGAATTTCCTAAAAAAAAATCGCAATACGAGGGAGAGTGATAAAGACTTATTTCAAGAGAACAATAAAAGACTGACTCGATGTTCCAGTTGATAGCGTATGCGCCTTCCACCGCGAAGTCTAGGGTTCGATTTTAGGTTTAAATCATTTATTCTCATTAAAGATACAAAAGCCACTTACATGAGAATATAAAATATCATTTTGTAAACTTATAAATATAACCGCCACCAAAGAAAAAAAAAAAAATAATAATTATTATATTATCATATTATATGTGTATCAGTAGCGCCCATTCGACAGTTAAATTCCCAACAATTTTGATGATTTTGATTTTCAAACTTTCCGTCAAGAAAAGCAGCATGGAGTTGGAACCTCTATCACTAAACATCACAGGTGAAGTGTGGGTGTTGTACGTCACTGCCACACCCTTCTGGGTAATAATATAGGCGTGATATTATGTTATGTAACAACAAAAATAACATTCAAAAAAGATCAGTATCGAGTTTCGATAAAGGTTACGCAGTTCAAATTTCAGCAGTGGGTTTATTTTACATCTCTAAAAAAATTGTTAGTTACATTTCAGCTCAAATTTTTATTTGATATATATCAGATACTACAGTGATACTCGAGCAATTGCCTTTTATTATTTACGAAATTTATTTTGGGTTTCGAATGTGCATGAACTATAAAAAAACCCAGTACGAATTTTTCAACAAATTTTTCCTTACCAACAAAGACATGATTTAGCCCCTGGTGAAGTAAAAGGGGAACATCCCCGAGTGCAATGACCTCGTCTTCTAGTCGGTATTAAAAACTCCTTCCTAAAGACGTAGTAAAAACTCAAAGGAGACTAATTAAACGTAGTAGCCACTAATTAGGCCCATCGGAGCAATACGTTAATTTTACCGGCGCTTTACCCTGTAAAGATAATCCTTGAAATTTTGAACATTAACTACCTGAAACATGTTATTTATGAAGGTTTTATAGTATCTCTGGTCATAATATATTTGCAAGTAAAAGCTATTACAAAAAAGACCACTGTATTTGTGTGTATAATCAAGATGAAAAAATGAGACTACATAATCATGAAAAATAATTATAATACTTATACACCATATTTTAATTTGACGATCGGATGGCGGAGTGGGTAGTGTACCTACCTTCGACGCTGAGGTCGTGGGTTCGACTCCCACTTAAGACAAATCTTTGTGTGCATGAACATGGGGGTTTGTCTTAGTCTGGGTGTTTCTATGTAAAAAAAAAAAAAAATCTCTGGCGAAAAAAAAAATCACGTTCGCCGAACAATTTGAACATTGCGATCGTGCAATTTGTTCGGAAGACGTGGATTTTTTTTTCGCCAGAGAATTTTTTATCCGGTGGAAATGCATACTGGCCATGTATAGAAGCTGTGGTTTCAATAAATGTCGCTATGTCGCATCCACCCCGTATACTCCACCTCATAGTAATTGGTAACTATAGCTCATGAACATTAACAATCCATAATAGCGGATTGGAGGTGCTTTGCTCTATCTGAGAAAAATGGTGTTATACCTCATGTGCCAGTAATTTCAAATCACCAAACCGGAACCCAGTAGTGCAAGCACTACTATTTAGCAGCAGATTAAGGGTAAGACGGTAATGTTATCGTCCTCGAACTCGTTCATAAGAGCTCTACCACCATTAGACGTGTTTACAAACAAACTGTAAATAAGATATTCAACTTATTTCGCACCCCAGGCAAAACCAGGCCAGCTTATACACCTCAAAAGATCTTACCCATTAGCAAAACAAAATCATAAGCAAAAAGCTTGTTTTAAAAAGTAAAGAGGCCCAATTAAAAGGTAGTGGGTGCTAATTATGCCCATCGGGCCAAGACATTAATTTTATTTCATTGTTGCGAAGGCCCGCGGTAGAGCGAGGCTTTGAGCGTAACCCCGCATTTTTCCGCTAAATGGGCCCACTTGTGATTGCAGTGGAATTTCCTGGTTGCAAAAAGGCCAATTAGACGCTAAAGTATTTGTTATTCTAAAGTTTTCAGCAACAATCAAGTTGTGTGCTTTGCGGGACTTGTTTGCTTGCGTTTTACGTTTATGTGTGCGGTGAACTTTGAAGGGTTACCTGGATTTGGAGTGCATGTTTGTGTGTTTCGTTCTCGCAGATTTAAAGTTCCAAGTCTTGTTATTCGAGTTATTTTTTATGACAAGGTTGTTAAGGTTTCGAACTCATAAATAATGTCTTTGTTGTTTTAGTAGCAACTGTGAAAGCTTAGTCAAAGTTATAGTATAGAGAAGAATTTTATTTTATTTTATTGCTACATTCGGTTTGGTCATGTATTCAGAATAACTCCTCTTTGCATGGAATGCACAGCGTACTTTAAAACAAACTATCATGAATAAAAGGGCCGCAGCAAAGCCATGGAAGTAATAAATACGTCGTAGTGAATAGCTACGCGCGTTTCTACTAAACGGCATTCGTCGTGATTGCACCGGTTCGGAGGTTTCGCAAAAAGGGCAATTAGCGTGTGAATTTATTTGTTTTTGGATACTTTGCCGTAAGAATAAACTTGCCAAGTGTTGTTTGTTTATTTGACATTGTTATTGTGTTTTGTGAGTCACTTCTAGAAATTAACATTGATATTTACAGCTTACTGTGGTGGTAGTGTGGTTTGGTCACAATTTAACTTATGTGTCGTTCGTACAAACAAATATAATACTCAGTGTGTAGAATTTAATTTTACCTAACATTTTTTAAAAAGTGTGGTTTGGTATAAGTGTAAGATATTAGGGACATTTCAGAAGACATTGTCTGTAAAGAGGTGCCAGTGATCTGCCTTATATAAATATATTTTGGATTATTTTAAAGAAGCTATTAAATGAATTATCTTTTTAAATGTGAAGTGAACACATATAAAAATAAAAAAAAATCATAATTCTCTTGACATAGTTAAAAAAAATAGCATTCTCTACTTCTCATAATTTTTTTCTGAATTGGTTAGGAAATGTTATAAAAAATAACAAATACTTACACATAGATGGAAGGACAAGATATCTGGGTAAAAGGATAATGAAATACAGCTTAATCTTTTTCAAAAAGAGCTCATCCTTATTTTATTTTCATCTCGTCCGTTTCTAATCAGAACAAAGGATTTTCCTGGTTCTCTTTCTAACATAATTTCAAAGCAATATTTATATATTTTTTTAGAGTTTAGGAATGGATCAATAATTAGATCGTCATAAGGGTTTTAACCTTTATGTTAGTTAAGTGACACTAAGATTAAATTTATCATTTATTAAACAACTAAAGATACAAAATTACATTTTACAAAAAGTACATTTCAAAATATATTGTCCCACCGACATCGGATTCAAGGACCAAGCTGCCGGGAGTTAGGGTTCCAGAAATAGGCACCTCCTCACTATGCGTACCGAGTCGAGGGCACCGCTTTCTTTAGCTCTTATTATTATGTTACTATGTTTCTTGGTCACTTTAGTTTATTCAATTTCACATATCATATTTTGTTGAACGTACATATTAAAGTGCCGATTAGTCGGCCATCTTTGTAGTCAGTGCAGATTAGTCGGCCTCACTATAATTGCCAATAATCAAGTTAATGAAGTGCTACATAAGTTGTGCTACTTTGTAATATACTGCATGTGGTGGTGCAACGAACAATCAATACAAATTGAGTGCACGGTTGGCGTAGTGGTTAAAGCGGTCGCCTCGCCGCTTTCAATTACGCTGGTGTCGTGGGTTCGATCCCCACATGGAACAAATCTTTGTGTGATTCGCAAAGATTTGTTCTGACTCTGGGTGTGCTTTGTGAGTGTGAAATGTATGTTTGTGAACACCCCCGCAACACAGGAGTTATTCCTAGTGCGGGCGTCGTTTTAAAAAAAATAAATAAATAAAAAATGAATAAAGTTGAAGTGTCTGTTTAAACTTCAACCTTATTTTAAACGTCAAAATATATTTTTTTCTGTCTGTCTGTTGTTATCGGCGAATCTTCTAAGCAGCAAGACCGATTTTGATAAGATTTGAGATAGAACCAGCTGACTGCAAGGTCTATAGCAAAGGGTATTTTTATCGATGTACCTACCTAACTTTTCTCGTCACGTCACAAAAAATAGAAAAGAACGGAATCTGGGTTCAACAATAATTATTAGTGAGTTATGACCCATTTTTATAGACATATCATATCAAAAACCCTAACTGCGTGTTGGTTCGTGGCTATTTTGTCAAAAATTTTTTAATCATTAATATCACACATGTATTTTAGTGACAAGATAAAAATTTAATAATAATTATTATTAAACTTAAACCCAAATTACGTTTCTATATAACACAACAGCAAACCAATTGTTCCCTTATAACTTTTCTGCCACTGGCTTTGATTTAAACATTCCTTACTTATATTATTATTTCTATATATATATATATATATATATATATATATATATATATATATATATATATATATATATATATAAATATATATATTTTTAAATAAGCTTACTAGTAATTTGCAACATATTACGAAGTTATTGTGCTTTAAAAGGATACAGGGTCATAGCATACAGTAAGTCTCTTTTGTCTTTGAACAGAAGTAAAGAATAACATAACATCACGCCTATATCACCATTAGGCAGAGGTGTACAACACCCACATTTCACCTGTTATGCACAACGCTTGTAATGCCACCGGGCACAATTCCAACTTTGTACTGCTAATGTGAATTTCCTAAAGGAAAGTTGACAAATAACACTTGGCCCGACCCGGGAATCGAACCCGAGACCTCGTGGTGAGAGACGCATACGCTTACCAATAGACCTTCGAGGCAGTCAAAAAATAATCCCAACTAAAAAGCACTAATAACTATTAATTTGATGACCGGATAGCGGAGTGATTCCCACCTAAGACAAATCTTTGTGTGCATGAACATGGGGGTTTGTCTTAATCTGGGTGTTTCTATGTATAATATGTATGTATTTACAAAAAGCAAAGTATATATGTTTTAGTATCAGTTATTCTAGTACCCACAGTACTAGCTCTGCTTAGTTTGGGACTAGATGGCGTTGTGTGTGAGTTGTGTAATATTTATTTTATTTATTTATTTAATTACGGCTCTGACAAAATTTTATAGCAGTTTTATTTTTAATTGCTTACTATGACTTAACGTTTATATACACGATGCAATTTTTGTAAGGCAATACTAATATTTGCCTTGTTTATTGCGATTAAAAAGGCAATGATAGCAAGAGCCTTACAAAACTCACATCATGTAAATGAGTCCTTAATAGATTAGTGAAGAAATAAATTGTGAAATAGGAGAGAGAAATTGTTTTAATTATGACAAGAGTACGTCAAAAACATCATAGATTCAGTCGTTTTCTGCCATTATCAATAAACGAATCCACTGTACTAGTAATTTCATCATATTTCTACAATTTGTATGTATGAAACCTACCACAATCGAAAACTCTAGCAAGCTTTTATAAGCCCCTTAAGGTTTTGTAAGAGATGTTATTTAAAGATTTTCAAACGAGGATTTGATCTATATCTGTTATGAAATAATATGTTTTTATATACTTATCTACTTCTCTACTGTAAGAGGAATTATAATAAAATTGAAAGGATTGCGTAATCCTCGCTATATAATGCGACTACTCATAACACACATAAGTACATTAGCAAACTGAAACAAGCTATACTAAGAAACAGTTGAAAAAATTATGGGACCGGCAGCATTTGAACCTGCGACCTAATGCACACCGAGCAGCCGCTTTAAGCAACCAACTACGGTCGTCTCTTTGCAACTGTTTCTTAGTATAATTTGCAATGCATAGCCGAATGCTATACAAAGTTGAAACAAGCTAGTCAAAAAGCGCTACTGCCACGGCAGATTTGTAAGTGAGCTGACATTTCAATTCATTTTAATTTACCGCAGACTTTGTCATCTAATATTACAAAGAATATACTGTTATATTTCTTCTGTACACTTAAACATGTCATTTTCCTTGGAGCCTCCAAAAATAGTCAAATCTAATAAAGACAGCATTACCAAGACTACAAACGAAGTCCTTTCAATTTGAGTCTCCGAATGTTTCCCGGAATTCGGTACTCCGTACGAGGTGGCTAAACATACATTGTATACGTTCATTTACATTTATTTTGCATCAGAATGTAAATGAAAGGGGGTTCATTTTATTGAGATTTTGTTAGTCACAGTTGATGGTTCTTACAAAGTTGGGCCAGATCTTTGTTTTAGTACGGATTTGTTTGGATGCGGGGTTATTACTTTGTTTGGGTAAAGTTTTGAAAAGACAGTATGAAAGAAGCATTTGTTTGAATATTAAACAATTTAACAGTTGTTTGTTTGGGTTTCATAAAGTACAAGATAAAATGGTTTTCAAGAATTATATTGTGACGTAAACCTTAAATTGACTCAAATACGTAATTGAAACGCTGCCGAGATGACTTTGTGGCTATGGATTAGCTATGAAATTTTGTTTATCATACTTTCGATTTAGTAACTGTATGTATAATAGAATCAGTTGAAAAGATTATGGGACCGGCAGGATTTAAACAGGGTGACTATTTGCACACCGGGCAGCCGCTTAAACGAACCAGCTACGGTCGTTTCTTGCCAGGACCTTAAAGCGGCTGCCCGGTGTGCAGAAGGTCGCAGGTTCAAATCCTCAAAATCCGAGATCCAATTCCATCCATATAATAGAGACCCTATATCTAATACATGTCACACTGCTGGGCTCGGGCCTCTTCCCATGATGAGAAGGGTTAGGCCATAATCCACCGCGCTGGCCAAGTGCGGGTTGGTAGACTTCACCCACCGTAACAGTATGTATCCCAACAGTATTATTCTGAATGCTGTCAAATCTGAGCAAACCTGTTTCAAATTTCTAGTTGCTCTAATTTAATTACTGCAAACTGCTCTCCAAGTAAACCTCGTAAAGTACAACTGCATAAACCATTCAGCACCTGCAACTTAGCTGACCACTAAACCGGTTATAATTCCACATGAATACAAACTTACTGTAAGCGGCTAACTTAGATTCAAGATTACAGTCCAACTTGGACAGCTTAATTCAATTCTAAGCACGTCTAAGTACGGTTTAAAACTTGCATCGGAATGCAACTCGGACCGGTTTAGATTATATCATGATTTAAGTTTGATTGAGTTTGGATTGATTGCTTGTGTCTTAGCGCTTGCTGTGTTAGATGGGTTTTGAATTAATGGTTATGTGAGAACAATGGATGGATATCAGTGGATAATATTTATAGAAGCGTCCGTGGCGCAATGGATAAGGCATCGGTCTTACGATCGAGAGGTCGTGGGTTCGAATCCTGGCCATTACACCACGGACGTGAACTTCCTCCTAACACAAGCGAATTAAGCTTAGCTGGAGGTGGTTAACAAGAATGCTAGTAATTAGTATTTGCAAATTACTAGTAAGCTTATTTAAAAATATATATATTTATATATATATATATATATATATATATATATATATATATATATATATATATATATATATATATATATAGAAATAATAATATAAGTAAGGAATGTTTAAATCAAAGCCAGTGGCAGAAAAGTTATAAGGGAACAATTGGTTTGCTGTTGTGTTATATAGAAACGTAATTTGGGTTTAAGTTTAATAATAATTATTATTAAATTTTTATCTTGTCACTAAAATACATGTGTGATATTAATGATATTTATAGTATATGTAGGTTTTTAGGTATATAATAATATATATATGTAGTTATATGTATTCTAATATTATAATATAAGTATGTGTATTATATTCATATCTGTACAACGCAGTACAAGTGATAAGATGTAACTTAACTATTATGTAATTTCTGGAAGGTTGTCTGGAAGAGATTGCTTAAGCGATAAGTCCGCCGATTGTGCAACATATTTTATGTACGTTTCCAATTTGAATATTCTAGTGGTGTACAATAAAGATTATTATTATATTAATAACGTCTTGATATCACTCCGTACAATCACCATATTTAACACTAAAACAAACCAATCGAATCACTAGAACAAAGATGTAATAATGTAGAATCCAAACACAAAGCTAGACGCGAGCTTCGTTTGTTAAACTACATTGTTTGTGCAAACCTGTTACCTCTTATCTCACTCTGTGATATAATAAACGATTCTACGGGATGCAGTGCTCAAATACAAATAAGACGATTATTACATTTCAGATTGCTAACAAAGTTACTACTGATATCAAATAATTTGTATTTGTATTTTGACTGCTGGTTTCCCATAAAAAAGCCAACGCTAGCTTAATATTTGCACATGTTATATTTTTATAACTATTTGATACCACTACTACATAGACGCAAATATTTGTGAATACGAATTTGCTTCTATAGTATTTTCTCTCGAGGCCGATGGATAAATTGGACACAATATTGAATGTACTACATTGAATGTACGACTACGGTACCAGAGTACCGTGACGTGATTTTATATTGCCACTAAATTTTTAAACCTTGAAACACAGTAAACGCATGAAAAGTGAATCCATTATATTAACACGCTTATATTAGCTTCACCTGTATGTATGTATGTATGTATGTAACCGACTCCTTTGGACTCGATTTTGACCCACTTTAAACGGGCAGATTTCATTAAAATTTTGCACACTTTCTGTCAAAGATCGATGACAATGCAATAATTCGATAAAAAAAATTAAAAAAAAAAAAAACTTATAGGTAAATAAACCAAACTAAAAAGTAGAAAATAAATAATAGTTTAAAAAAAACTAAAAAACACGCTTTTAAAGTACTTCTAACTAAAAAGTAAAAAATTATTCCTAATATAAGCTGAAAAAAGCGTGGGGCGCTCTGTGCCATATTTTTCGTCTATCGAGCAACCCACGCTTTTTTCAGCTTATATTAGGAATTATTTTTTTACTTTTTAGTTAAAAGTACTTTAAAAGCGTGTTTTTAGTTTTTTAAACTATTATTTTTTAGCTATTAATTACATTCTGATTAGATGGTCTAGTGGTTAGCGTAAGCGCCTCACACCGCGAAGTCTCGGTGCGATTCCCGGGTGTTTTATTTATGAACTTTTCATCAGGAAATTCATAATAGCAGCACGGAGTAGTGCTCGGTGGATGGCGATAGGCTCACCCCCTATCCCATGGGACCTAAACATAGTAGGTGATGTTGTAATACTCCTCTGCCACACCCTTCTGGGTATTATAGGCGTGAAGTTATATTATGTTATGTAACAGTCGTGATTTATTTGCACTAGTACCTCTTATATAATAGCAGCCCTGTATCTAATACATGTCCCACTGCTGGGCTCGGGCCTCTTCTCATGATGAGAAGGGTTAGGCCATAGTCCACCACGCTGGCCAATTGCGGATTGGTAGACTTCACACACCCTCGAGCACTTATTAGGCAGGCATGTAGGTTTCCTCACGATATTTTCCTTCATCGTAAGCGAGCGATAATTTATATGATAAATACACACATATCTTCGTAAAGACGAGAGGTGTGTGCCGTGGGTTCGAACCCGAGACCTTTTACTTCGCAGTCCTACGGTCTCCCACTCGGCTATCGCTGCTAGTACCTCTTACATAACATGAAATTACCTCTTACTTTCTAAATCAATATGCGTCAAGATGGTATAAACCTCTCTATACTTATTTACATTTGTAAGTATATATAAAAGATACTATACCAATTTTTCATCTCATCGATATATTCCATAACAATTCTGAAAGCAGTAAGTATAATTCATATTGACATACGTTTTAGCATCAACTGCCTTAGTAAAGATAAACGAACCAAAATCCCACATAATATTATTTCTAATGTAGTACATTCAATATTGTGTCCAATTTATCCATCGGCCTCGAGAGAAAATACTATAGAAGCAAATTCGTATTGACAAATATTTGCGTCTATGTAGTAGTGGTCTATCGAATAGTTATAAAAATATAACATTGTCATGTGCAAATATTAAGCTAGCGTTGGCTTTTTTTTTTGGAAAACTAGCAGTCATCCACAATTGTATTCATGTTAAGCGTTACCGCTTCACTCGCATAGGTAGTGGCGTAACGTAATGTTAAATAGCTTACAGCGTTTATCGGCAATCATACTAATAAATGCAAAAATAATTATCTTTATCTGACTAGTATTTCCAAAGATTAGCGCGTTCAAACGTACAATCTTTTTAGCTTCATTATATTACTATAGTTATATATATAAGTATATGTATAAACCATGAGTATGGCCTATATTCAGGCTAATAAATAAGCAATGCTGTGTTGAAGCTGTTAAATTGAACATTATTGACCAATCATGGCGACCGGATGGCGGAGTGGGTAGTGTACCTGCCTGCGACGCCGAGGTCGTGGGTTCGATTCCCACTTAAGACAAATCTTTGTGTGCATGAACGTGGGGATTTGTCTTAGTCTGGGTGTTTCTATGTATAATAAGTATGTATTTACAAAAGAAAAGTATATATGTATTAGTATCAGTTATTCTAGAACCCATTGTACAAGCTCTGCTTAGTTTGGGACTAGATGGCGTTGCGTGTGAGTTGTGAAATATTATTCTGATTATTTATCAAAGTATATTATTTCACCCCTTCTTTAAAACAAGTCGTGGCAAATAAATGGAAAACGATTTTATGGAATATTGGCAGATAAAACCTTTAGATGGGTTTAGTTCAGGTCGGAATCCAGCTTTGAGAGTTTATCTCAACAGCCAATAAAGAATAAGGAATATTTATTTATCGTGATACAGCGCTCGTGGTATGCTTAGTCTTAGCGGAAGAGTTTTATACAGAAACGTATTTTTCAATAACTTCTACTGTCATAAATAACTTATTGTAAAGAGAGATATTAGATTAAATTTGATGTATTTGTTTTTATTGTAAGCGTGGGCAAGGTAGCATAAGTATAAACCTACTTTTTGGACCATGTTCAGCAATAGCCTCACTCTCATGGGACCTTATTGGTGTAC
Organism: Hypena proboscidalis; assembly: GCA_905147285.1. Classification (NCBI taxonomy): domain Eukaryota; kingdom Metazoa; phylum Arthropoda; class Insecta; order Lepidoptera; family Erebidae; genus Hypena; species Hypena proboscidalis. The sequence continues at coordinate 3,675,361 of LR990129.1, read as the reverse complement.
TTACAATATGAGGTGTAAAACACCTCTGACACATCCTTCCAGTTTATATGGTGTAACCCTTGCCCTACCCTAGTATACCCTTCTAACCTGTTATGTTCAACAATTCTAACATTAACTGAATAACATTTGCAATTTCAGGGTAATTTTGGGACGTTCCGATCATTCTCTCTCTCTATTCCTGTCCATTATTAATCTATATATCTCTCTCCACTTTGCTCTATCTTCGACGTTTGTGTCGGTAACCTTGCAAAGACGTCCCGATCCTTAAAAAACTTAAAATCACAGATTTTTGCAAGCTAATGCTCATAAATATTTGCTTTGCATTTTCTTAATACCTAAAAAAAACCAAGATCGATTTTTAGATGTGTGAAAATATGCGGCAAAAAAATTACATCCCGGGTCTCAGAATTATAAACTGAATCTCTAGTAGATGACTTATTCTGCCATGTGTACTTTATTAATTTAGAAACGTAATAACTTTTTCATTTATGAGTTATGCCCGGCGTATGGCGATAGGCTCACCACCTATCCAATGGGACCTAAACATAACCCTTATAGGTAATATAGGCGTGATGTTATGTCTATATGTTATGTATTTAAACAATCCAAAATGAAACCTGAACAGAATTCAATTCAAAACTCAAAACTATTCGCAACCACGCCCAACTGACCTTTTTTTTTTTTTTTTTTTTTTTTTTTTTTTTTTTTTTTTTCGCGGGGAAATGCATTTACGCATACCACCCCACCCGTAGGGGGACGGGCAGAGTGGCTATGTGGGACTCCCGTGCCTACGATGTTAAACGGCACAAAATACCCACTAAAACCCCGCGGTGTGCCCTCGTCGCCGAAAGATGGTGGGTCGGCGAGCCCCGGATCGATATTATATCCACAGGGCTCGCCGCGGCGACCGTGCCCAGTCCGACCTCCGACCGGGCACCCGACTCTCTTCAGTCCTCCTCTCGTAGCGACGCCCCGAGCACACCCAGGGCGTCACTCCGTCGCGGAAGGCATCAGCGGGCGGCGGAAAACCCCCTCCACCGCCCGCGGCCTCGCTTAGGGCGGCATTAGGCTCGCGGCGTACGCGCGCCTTCGCCGCCCAGCTCGCCGGCGGCGGAGCGGATCAGCCAGGAGTGAGTCCTCCCTGATCCGCTCCGCCGCCTCCTTCTGTGAGATGACGTCCTCACAGAAGGATGCGACCGCATCCCACGACCTCGCGCTGCCCATGGCCGCAACCACACGCCCAACTGACCTAACAGAACCGTTCGTCAATCGCCATTGTGCTACGACACACTACTACACTGACACTAGCTTATTCCATAATACAATAGGTCACTGAGCACAATGCGCTAAGTTCGCGAACAAAACCATTTGCGATGTCTCTTTGTGCTCACTTTATGAATTGTCTCTACAACTTTTCCTGGCGAATGAAAATTTTAAACAGTATCCGGTTTAATAGAGAACCATTGTGGTCTCGCTATTGGGCTGAGCGCTTGTTGCTTCATAGCTACGTAATTGCAATGGTAATTTTCTTAATCTCAGAGCGCGGTGCCTCGAATCGAATGGTTACAACTAAGGTTCAAAGCAAACACGGTACTTTTAGCATCCGTGATCGGCGATTTGTCAACTGTATCATTGTTGGCGACTCTCTGCGTTCTTTCGCGTTACTAACTATGCAATCAGATTTCGGAGACTGGTATCGGGATTGCGCGTTTTTGATAACTTTAAGTATTAAGTATGACCTATTATGGTCTATTCGTTCCATCATTGCGAACTGGTTTATTAAAGAACTATTGAAGTCTCGCTGTTGGGTTGAGCCATAGAAATCTTAAAAACTAGTCAATAGAAATGCTATCGACTATCTTTTAACACTGGGACGCATGTTGCCGGTTTTCAAATTTTGCCTACACATACATTTTGTATTCCTGCAAACAAAATTATTCTTTTTGCGATGACATTAAGCAATATTTTCTAAAAACGAATAATCTTTAGGCGTCCCAAACAACACTGGTAACCACGACAACTCCTCAACTCGCACTTGTGTTCGACTAGACACATGTGCGGCGACAAGGTCACGCGTCTTTGACATTTCTATTGCCTTGTTATTAAGATTTCTATGGGTTGAGCGCTTGTTGCTTCATAGCTTCGTAATTGCAATGGTAATTTTCTTAATCTAAGAGCGCGGTGCCTCGACTCGAATCGTTCCAACTAAGGTTCAAAGCACACACGGTACTTTTAGATTTCTCGACTGTATCATTGTTGGCGACTCTCTGCGTTTCATCACGTTACTATCTATGAAACCAAAATCGATTTTGGAGACTACCTGCGTTGGACGTGGTATCGGAATTGCGCGTTGAAGCAACTATAAGTAATGAGTGTGAGCTATTATGGTCTATTGTTATGTAGTTTATTCAATAACTATTGAAATCTCGCTTTTGCGTGGAGCGCTTGTTGCTTCTTAGCTACGTAATTGCAATGGTAATTTTCTTAATCTCAGAGCTCCTCGTGTTTCGAGTCGAGTATGTGCACTAAGCTCGCGTTTGCAATCTGCCGTGCGAGCGTATTTTCGAATTAAGTTCTGCACAAAGGAATGTTCATTAGCAATTAAATATGTTCGTGTATTTTAATGTGATCTAGATTTTGCTTGCAATTATGTTTACGAGCAATCGTGATTGCAAATATGAACCATAATTCTTGCGAATATTACTATAAAAGCAACAATAATAATACATCTATCTCTCTAGCCCAGCGTGCCCCAGGGCTCTCATCTCGGTCCACTTCTCTTTAACATTTTCATTAATGACGTCACTGATTATATCCATAACTCAGAAATCTTATTATATGCTGATGATACGAAATTTTTTTAAGTTATAGAATCTACTTCGGATTGTATTAGTATGCAGAATGATTTATTGAATTTGGGCGAATATTGTAAAAAGAATAGTTTACATCTAAATATCGAAAAATGCTGTGTAATTACATTTGCACGTAAAAAAAATCCTACTTTGTATAATTATAAAATGTGCGATAAAACTTTAAAGCGTGTTCACGAGGTGAGTGACCTGGGTGTACAATTGGATTCTAAGCTGGTATTTGACAAACATATTCAAAAAATCACTGACAAGGCATACAGTATGTTAGGCTTCGTTTTCCGTCAAGCTGCTGATTTATTGGTTACACACATCTCGAGTATGCTTCGACGATTTGGAATCCTCAGTACGAGGTGTATAATAATGCCATTGAAAATATTCAAAATAAATTTATCAAAAGATTAGCCTACAAGTTCAATTCAAATAAAATCAAAATCGTACCCTTAGAAAATCGCAGAGAACAACGAGACCAGATATTTTTATATAAAATTATAAATGACCTAATTGACTCTCCTTATCTTTTAAGTAGTATCCATTTCAATTGTCCGCGTATTAATGCCCGTCACAAACCTACATTTTTCACCCCTACTTGTAGAACTAACTACTGTAAAAACCGCTTTATTGCTAGAGCTTGTCTCAAGCATAACAATTCGTACAACCACATAGATGTTTTCAGCAAAAAGCAAGTAACTTATATCAACTCTGTAAAAGCAATCGCATGTTCATCCCATTCATAATTTTTGTAAATAGTATTTATGTAATGTTGAAACTTTAAATCTAAAATATTATAACATTTCTTGTAATATTAGTAATTATATAAAATGATATGTTCTTTCTTTCTTTTCGATTTGTTCACACTATGTATAATGTTATTGTGAAAACTTTGTTGGCTTTCTGTTTCAATTTATGTCACTATACTATCTGTACTAATAATGCTGTATGTTTTCCTTAAAGTAAATAAATAAATAAATAAATAAATAAATAAATAAATAAATAAATAAATAAATAAATAAATAAATAAATAAATAAATAATTGAATGGTATTCAGTTTCAATTAAAAAAGTAGGGCAAATAGTTCGTATTATTCCCATCAAATACGATTTTTCCAAAAAAAATTGACTGAAAATACGAACTCACGTTCAAATACAGAGCTCTGTAATAAAATATCAGTCCACCGTAAGTTACAAAATGACGTTAAAACCTAAGCTTTCCTCCAAACGTTCTCCACTTTTGCTCAAACTTCACCTTGAGTAGATTTATCTATTACGAAGCCTTATTTATTCACGCCTGAGGCAGCCTTAGTGAATCGGGAACTTTATTTTCGTGAATTTGATCGAGAAGTCCATCTAAATACAATACGAATTCTTTCACCGTTTTAAATCGCTACTTTATTGTCAGCGGTAGTTTTTTATTGCCTCTTCATTTTCCCAGCACAATAAAACAATTGCGTAATAAGTACGAGATTTAATTCTGTCCCGGTATTTATTTTCATACAAAAAACTTTTCGTTGAAGGCTGAAGGAGGAAAAATTTGGTCAGTATTTTTTACTTTTACGAAAATTATAATATTTCTTTTTACGCGTCGCATAAAGTAAGTCACGTTAATGTGACGGCATTTTCCTTTTTCCGTTTTAGTTTTAAAAAATCATTTAAATTGCAGGTACAAAGGAATTATGTTTAGTTAGTTATGAGAGCAAGATTAATTCAATTATATCCTTCATTACAGCACAAAGTATTTATTTTATTTTATACTGTCTCAGTATTTTAGTTAGTGTATGAAAAATTTTAAGCTTAATGAATGCTGCTGAAGTTGGACATAGTAGTATGGTTTCAATTCATTAATTACTAGAAAAAAAACTGACATAGTCTAAGCGAATTCTCAGTAACTATGGTGTTGGCATTTTCTTAACTGGAAGTCTATATTCTCTTGAGACTCTGATTCTATCAAGGAAAATGCATCAAAAAACTGGGCAAAGCACGTGCGCCATCTTTTTTTTGTTTCACATATAACCAGCATTTGTTCAATGCCAAAACCTGACCTTGAGGTATTTAAAGTTTACTAAAACAAAACACTGTTTCATAAATTTTAATAACCTCGCAACATTATCAAAAAATTTAATAACCCTACATTTAAAACAAAGCATCGCCAACAATAGTACACACGATTCCAACAAATGTGTGTAGTAAAGCGCACGACACGTCATTTGTCGTGATATCGACAGCACAAAGACTGTGCTCCTTTTGTGTTCAGAAACACCTTTTATCTGCGCTTCATGTAATTCTACTACATGAGCACGGCTTATGCATGTAATGACGAATGTACAATAAGTTTTATAAATGTTTTACAATGCATTACAAAATGTTTTCGCGGGTGAAAAGGATTGAGGACTTTTTCCTTTTAAATTAAATGATACTATTATAAATATTAAGCTTCTCGGTATGGGTTATTTTCAAGTTATATTGAAAGGCTTATTGATTACAAATAACTCATTACATAAAGGTGTTTTTGGTAACATGCAATTTTATAATAAATATACATTTTAAAACAAAACATATCAATCATTCACAGCAGACCGGGCACCTTTTGTTCAAGCGGTTGCCTCGCCGCTCTCCATTGCACCGGTGATGTGGGTTCGATCCCCACGTGGGACAAATCTTTGTGTGATTCGAGACTAAGTATGCTTGTGTGAGTGAATCTGTGTATTTGGCCTTGTATTGGGAACATTGGATAATGTAATTGCTTCTGGCGTTCCATCTAATGTAAAAAAATCCAAATAAATTTATTTTTTTGTGTTCAGAAACAAATTTAATCTGCACTTCATGCAATTGTACTACATGGGCTTATGCATGTAAGGACGAATGTACATTGAATTCAGTCTGTATTAAAACAAATACTAATAAGTGCACTCACAAAATGTTTTCATTGTCAAGTCCTTAGTTAAAGTCATAGAAATCTTAATAATAAGGCAATAGAAATGTCAATGACGCGTGACCTTGTCGCCGCGCATCTGTCAAGTCAAACACAAGTGCGAGTTGAGGAATTGTCGTCTTAATGTCATCGCAAAAAGAATAATTTTGTTTGCAGGAATACAAGCGCATTTGTCTAATCGAACACAAGTGCGAGTTGAGGAATTGTCGTCTTAATGTCATCGCCAAAAAGAATAATTTTGTTTGCAGGAATACAAAAAGTGGTATTTGAAAACCGGCGACATGCGTCCCAGTGTTAAAAGATAGTCGATAGCATTTCTATTGACTAGTTATTAAGATTTCTATGGTTAAAGTTGTGATAGCATTACATAAGGCCTATATTATATTACTATATTATTAAGGCCTATATTATTACACAAAAAATTGTGGCAAAGGTGTATAAAACCCACATTTCACTGCTATTTTAAGGTCGCATGTTATATGGATGGATCTATCCATGAAAATCACAACCTGACAATCTGAAAACAGATCTTGGCAACACTATCAAATTACTTCATTCTGAGTTATGACGGTCAAGGCAAGCAGCCTACGACTAAACAAAATATAACATGTAAATCAATTTCACTAAATTTGCCGAACATGTTTTTGTATGGAACTCTTATAGCAAAATTGAATGGCACCATCCAACCATTCCACTCAACAACGATAGGTAAAACCTATCAAAAACCAATGACACCATAAGTGTCAGACTAGGGTGTATGATGGCTCGTGCTAAAGGGCAGAAGTTACGCCACGTTACGCCACGTAACGCCATGTTACGGCTCGTTTGCATGCATTTTTAACTCGAGCACCATTCACCCGTCGCGCACTCGTTATCCAGAACGGAGTCAAGCGCCGCTTCCTGTGAAAAATAATTAGGACTTGTCTCTAAAACGAATGTTTTGGTCATATGCATTGACGTATGTATTCTATGGTCATATGCAATATTTTAAATACGTAAGTGAAAAGTGCGCTTGTGTTTATGAGAAACGAAAATTCAATAATAATACACTAACATATAACATAATTTAAGTAAATATATAAAACACGTTAGTTATAACTACTGTATTATAAGCTACTACTATAAGCTAGCTTTATGTTTAGCTCATCACTCGGATGCTAAAGTTGAACAACCACTTTTGTTGGGGAAAAAAATATTGAGTAATTAGTATTTACTAAGATGTTTTAATTCAAGAACAAGCAAGTGCTTCTGAAATGCAACATAATATTGATACAGGAATACGACCACCATGAAAACCATAGATTGTAGACGTGATTAATGTTCATAGTTTTTTAGCCGGTGAAAATGAACACTGGCCACAACTTAAATCTGTGGTTTGGTATGTCACCTGTATAAAGTTATTTTTAGTGCCAATGAACCTTTAAAATTATCGATAACTATCTACATCAAAAGGTACTTTAAGACGAACTAGTGCTTCGTATTGGTTTGCGGGATGCGAGATTAAAATCAAGATGAAACAACTGATGCGTCGCGGGGCCCGGCTCGTCGAGTGTCAGCGGTTTCAAATCTTGTTTAAAATATGCGATATCATCTATGTGACTTTCTATTGTGGCTATGTGATCAATGACGAAAATATAATTAAGGTATTAAAGAAGTGCTTGAGTGTTAATAAAATAGTGCTATACTAAAGATTTATGTGTTTTTATGATTATAAGCAAACTAGAGGTTGCCCAAGATTTCGTTTGCGTGAGATTCGGTCATCCGCACGGTTTTTCCTGTGGCAAACGTGGTAACGTTGAATCAAAAGATCCCTTTCAATACGCCCCTACATCATGTAAGAAATCTTCATGCAAAAAATCAAGTTTCTAACCCCAGCGGTTTAGGCTCTGCGTTGATGTATCTGTCAGTCATTCGGGCAATTAATTATAAATGTATATATACTACACAGACAAATTTAAAAGCCGAAGAGTCAAATCTTAAGTAGCTTCATACTAGGCTAACAAAATTGAACATGCCGTCGAGACGATAGAAAAAGAAGAAGAGAAAACCATTTGACATTTACATTTCAACAATCATTAAATTTGCTTTATACCTAATTTTATTCGGGACTACTATATTTCCATAATGAGTTATAGAGCGCACAACTGTACAGACTAGAATGCAAAAAAATAGTACCTTTTCAAAACTTAAAAACGAATAGAAAAGTAACAAAATAATAATATATCGGTCAACCAAGCGTAAGACAAGCTTTTTAGACTCACGATACCAAGTAGCTGAAATAATCTTACATGATTTTAAATCAGATAATAAATCCTAGTATATATATACTTTACCTTACTATTAGGTACCGCCTACGGTTCGCCCACGTGGTACGTCTATAAAAAATAGCTTACAACCTATGTATTTATTCTCAGGCCTATCAAATATTCACAAAATGATCATAAAATTCAGACAAGCGGTTGCGAGTGCCTTAATGGTCTAGTGGTTAGCGTATACGCAGTCACCACGAGGTCTCGGGTTCGATTCTCGGGTCTACCAACGTGTTATTTGTGAACCTTCCGTCAGGAAATTTACAGTAGCAACCGGAGTTGAAAATGTGCCCGGTGGATGGCGATATCCTTACCAACTATCCCGTGGGATCTAAAAGTAAGAGGTGAAGTGTTGGTGATGGGTGAAGAAAATATTTGGTGCCTATAATTTTCAATGAGTTGCCATTAATATTAAAAAAATGTAAATTGACAAAACGATCTTTTAAACATCAACTTCAAAAGAGGCTTTTAACTATTCTCAAGGAAAAGATTAACGATTTATATTACAACTAACTTTAAATAAATATTAGATTCAACCATATATATAATACATTATACTGTTGTGTAAAATAGACCAACATTAATACATAGAATAAGTAATACCTAAATAGTAAATAAGGAGCTACATTTGCCAACAAACTGTTGTAGAGTTTGGCAGAAGTATTGTGTAAAAATACAACTTGTAATATTTATTCAGAAATAAACGTTTTTATTATTATTATTATTATTTATTATGTACACCTTTGCCACACCCTTCTGGGTAATATAGGCGTGATGTTACGTTATTTTATGTACCGATTTGCTCCAAAGAGGCCAAATTTTCCTGTCCCGCTCCTCTTTACGTACGTTCAGTATTTTTTTTCAATCTCAACGTCTATCATGTAGGTTATAGCAAATAAAAACCAATCTGTCTGTCTTTACAATCCTTATAAACAAACACGTACATTAGTTGTAAGCATTCGTCTGTGAATCGAGTGGGGCACAAAGGCCCTGTCTTGTGGAAACAATGGCGCTAGATGCTTGATAGAACAGACGGCTCTTATCCAACATCTTTAATATCAGTTATAGTGCACTACGAACGTTAAGACGGAGTCGAGTATGTTGACGCTGCTTTTGTGTGAGTGGAGTTTCAAGTAAGGGTTTAAAAAAATAACAACCTCACGCCTATATCCAGTTTTGATATTAGGCCTTAGGAAACATTAATATGGCCGGATTGGAATTGAAATTTTTCTTTTTAAAATTCGGCAGCTTTCAAATAACGGCGTGGTGGTAAATTTTCTGTAGGTTTGCTTTTTGCTGGCGGTTTTTTATCGACTTCCAAAAGAAGGTATATATTCCTCTGAATATTGCAGGAATATAATCGAGATACTCGGCCAATTTTGAACCAATTTTTATGACTCTTTTTCGTTTATGTACTTAAAGGTTCCAAATTACTGAACCCTAAAAACTATTATCTTATACTACACATGCCCAAAGAACTTACAGACAAACTCGAGTCTTGTACAACTAGGTACCAACTTACATCAAAAGTTTCGTTCGTTGCATTTCCAGAGAGAATTCTGTCCAAACATTGTACGAAGTTGCATAATTTCGGAATGCAACAACGTCATCAACGTCGAAAAGAGAGAGCCTACATTTAGTTTTGTATTAATTTGTTCATCTCATTAGTTTTTTTTGTGGTAATTATATTAATTATATTTTAATTTGTTCAAATTAGATTATACTTCGTCATACATTTTTTATGAGTGTAACGCCATTGGTTAGTTTAATTGTTTGAATAACCTAATATAGCTAATAGCAATTTAATTATTAGTTTATTTGATAATGACAATTATCGCACTTGAAATTGCATAAAGTATTTGAGTGGGACAAGTAGTACATGTAGACAGGGCTACAATTATATTATTATACAGTGAAAATGGACACACTTTTTAGCTTCATCATGGTAACAAAATAGTTATTTTGCCTTACATAGGCTCAATTTACCACAGGGTAGAATGATATAATACATAATATACTTTAATTTTACATTGTGATTTTACCAAACAAAAGTATTGATCACACACACTCATTAAACGTGTTATGATTGTATAAGAATAGGTATGGACACTATAGACAAGATATTAACCATTTATTTGTTTATCTTTGTGTGCGTCTCCCCCTCAATTATTCAAGGGTGAATCCGATGTTATCAGTCCGCTGTTGTCTGATTTATTTATTTGGCATTAGATACAAAACGAATCCCTTATCAGCGACGAACAATCAGGGAAGAAAATTAACTGCGGTAGATGTACATGCCTACACATCAAACTTTACATCCACTGTAAGATGGTCTCGCATTGTATAGGCTTCCCGTAAAATGCGAGACCAGTTCTAACTAGAATTGTTTAACTTGAAGCCGTTGTACATAGTTGGTGACGAATATAGTAAGGTTGGCAACAAAATTCGCCTGTCAAGAAAAAGGTCTATGTATAAATAAATATAAATAAAATAAATAAATATTTCACGACGCACACTCAACGCCATCTAGTCCCAAACTAAGCAGGGCTTGTACTATGGGTGCTAGAATAACTGATACTAATACATATATACTTTTCTTTTGTAAATACATACATATTATACATAGAAACACCCAGACTAAGACAAACCCCCATATTCATGCACACAAAGATTTGACTTAAGTGGGAATCGAACCCACGACCGGCGTCGCAGGCAGGTACACTACCTACTCCACCATCCGGTCGTCAAAATATATATATTTTGTGACACTAAGGTGGCAAACAAGCTTACAACTCGCTTGATGGAAAGCAGTTACTTGTATATTCTGTGAAATTTGTCATCATTAGGACGAATGTCGCGCTACCTTTACTCGCAATTAGGGCGCACCAGAATACCAGCGCTGTAGTGCTGATGTGCTGCAGTAGTATGCTGAGGTGTGTACCTTTTTTGGCACATCAATTAAATTTTTATTATAAGTAGTTTTATAAATGATATTAAGATTAAGATTTGCCAAAATAAATGTTTCTTTCTTTCTTCTTTCTTTCTTTCTTTCTTTCTTCAGTTACCGGCCACTGGTCACACTAGATGCATATGATGGAATATTTAAAAGTTTGTTCTAACAGCTAACTTATACTGCTATAATTATTGTATGTTCGATTTCCTGAAACAATAAATCTAAAAAGTGTAGATGCACTTTGCCTTATATTTGTTATTAAAATGAAAACTAATAATTATTGTTTTTTGTTTAATTCGTTTACAATGTGACTACGAACGGTCCTACAGAATCCTATCTCCTAACTAATATTATAAAGTGCAAAAAGAGACGCGTCCCAGGCCGGTTCGCGTCGCTCCGTACTCATGGCCTGACGAAGCTCGTCTAAATCGAGTGAAACTGCCAGTCGCCTTAGTAGACATAATAATACGTGAGTAATACCCGTTGTTTAATAGTTAAAATGTTATCAACTCACGTCACATTCAATAATATTAATATTATAAATCTGAATGTAACTCTGACTGTCTATTACGCTTTTATGCATAAACAGCTGGATTTTAATAAATTTCGGAGCCGCGGACAGAAGAAGGTGATTTCATCATTAATGATTGAAAATCGCAATAAATCCTTGTTTTATATAAAATAATTCTGCGTTTAATTACTACTCGTCAAAGATCGCACTTGACCGAGATTCGTCAAGAGTTTATCTCCTGTCATCAACTTCAAAACTTGCTTTAATTGGATAGCACAGATTTAAATTATTTATGTTATTAAAGAATGTACTTATTATTTAATGATTCTGATAAAATAAAGTTATTTTAAGTGAATTCTAACAAACCAGACTCAGACTAAAAAGCAATATGGACACGGAATTAACACAAATATCTATGCATAAAAGTCTGCTAAAACTCACGGCGGAGTTGGGGAGGGTGATTGTGCCGCGCTCGTGTCAAATCATAGGATTTGACCACTAGTTTTATATGATAAGTGTATGATAACCCATTCACATTTGGCAGCGGGTGATGCCTGACAATGATACCTCCGTTTGGCTTATTTCTCTGAGTTCTAGCGTATGTATGCGAGCTCTCGTCGTGTTATTAGGGATTTTTTCGTCAGGAAGTTCACAGCACGGAGTTAAAAATGATGATGACATAATTTTATTTTATTTTATTTTATTTATTGGAACATATATAATAACAGTTATACATTAGCTACATTGCAATTATAAATCTAAAGTATATCATAAAAAGTAAATGTATAACCCACACCTATGTCCGCAAAATAATATCATAGAAATTAAGTCATGATTATGAGTCATGCGCATCTAACCTAAATAACATTTTGAGCTTAACAGAAGTAACAATATAAAAAGAAAAACAAATAGGAGTGCAAATTGAGATTTTAAGACAATTGTTTTAAGATTTCAATCGCTGTACTTTTAAACCTAGATGGAGACAGAGCAAAAATATCAATATCAGCGAAGTGCGTGTTGTACATTTTTAACAGACGGCGAAGATGGGTGAAGTGTTGGTTTTATATACCTCCATCACACCCTTCCCACCCAACAAGGCTTTTACAAAATATTCCTATGAAAAATATTCAGATTTTTACATGTCAATGACCCAGTTCATTTTCGTTCTATTTATAATTTTTATAACACCGTCCAAAAGTTAGTTCCAAACTCGCTGGACGAAGTTGTGACGAGTTTCGTCATGAAAAGATTTCGGCCGCTCCTCGGAAGTATGTTTGGTATCTCTTTGAGCGAAGTAAGTTTGTACCGCCGGCTACACCTATACATATCCAGTTTAAGCTGGTATCGCATTGCACGGCAAGTCTACAAAACGTAATACCATCTTATACTGGAAATGTATAAGTTTATGCGTAGCGTGTACATGCTTATCTCTAGGTATCAGCTGTTTTTCCTTGCTTAGATTACGCCTGTTTGTGCCTGGCTATTATGGAACAAGTTTATATTGCAAAGATACAATGGAAAACGTAAGAAAGTTATTACCGACTTTACTCAAAAGATAATGAAAGAAACAACTTTATAGATATGAATTATTTGTTATTCTTATGTGTTATCAAAAGGATTAAGTAACAGAATAAAATAGATAGATATATAGAGAAAACTTTATTTGCACATCAAATTTGTAACAAACATACAAGGAAATAGGTACTTAAAACTATAACGTACAAAGGGCGGCCTTATCGCTTTACGCGATCTCTTCCAGGCAACCTTAGGATGGACATAATAGAATGGATATTTGCGGTAGTTTAATGCAATGGATTTGTTGTTGCTTTTTTTTAAATATATTCTACCAAAAACATTTGCAAGTAAAATTATGCCAAGATGGCTGACTGGCTTGTGGGTCGAAAAGTTATCAGATTTTATGTAGAGCCAAGCTTCTAACACCACGCAACCTAACTCAACAATAACTTCACAAACTCTGTACCTTAGTCCAAATTTGTGGCTTAACCGTTCCGTTACTACTAGAACTTGTATGAGAGTATAAATTAATAAATAAACATTTCACTACTCACACACAACGCCATCTAGTCCCAAACTAAGCAGAGCTTGTACTATGGGCACTAGAATAACTGGTACTAATACATAATATATACTTTTCTTCTGTGAATACATACTAATTATACATAGAAACACCCATGTTCATGCACACAAAGATTTGTCTTAAGTGGGAATAGAACCCACGACCTCGGCATCGCAGGCAGGTACACTACCCACTCCGCCATCCGGTCATCAAGTATATTAATGAACAGTGATTAAATTTACCTAACGTGAGGATAGATAATGTTTCCCAATACAAAACCATAATAAAATCGTGACAAATCTATCCAGCACTCGTTATGCTAGCATTTCAGGCCACCCTCACACCAAACAATATTGACAACTGACTTATTTTTATTAATTGAATAAATATATGTATCCCAGGCCTGAGCAACATCGCATGAACCTATTTTTTTAACTGGACTTCTCTCTTTGGTCAGTTACTCATGGCTGAGGATCGAGGTAATCAGTGGGTGTGGATGGCTTGCACCTGGTTTCTATAATCTGCCCCCACCGACATCTGATTGTCGCGTTTCTGACGACCAAGCAAAACTTGGTTGTTGATGATTACTTGGCCATCTAGTTGGGGATCTCTCTCTCATCACCGCTCCTAGTTATGTGGCCCAAATAGGACAGTATGCGCTGCTGACGTATCGTAAAAGACGTGTTTAGACACGCAGCTGCGAAAGAATTGATGCATGGGCGCGCATAGCAGTTCAGGGTATCCTTCAGACTTTAAAATGTTTTATTTCGATTTAATTGCCAGAAATAACCTACCAAGAGTACGCGTACAACAGTCCGTTACAATAACTTAGCTTTGTATTTTTAAATTGTACCTTATATTCGTGTTGAAATGATAAAAAAATATAACTCATTAGGTATTTAGATCGTTTAAAAATACTGTAGTACATGCCTCGTTGGTCTAGTGGTTAACGTTTGCGCCTCTCACCTTCTTCTTCTTGTCTTGTCTTGGGTTGGGTCTTGGGTTCAATTCCCGGTGGATGGCGATAGCCTCACCCTCTATTCCATGGGACCTAAACGTAACAGATGAAATGTGGGTGTAGGACACACAGATATAGATCTACATAGAAAACGCAAGTATCACGATTTGTATTGAAACCAAGCGTGCCGACTTTTTAACACGCTTATATTAGCTTCACCTGTATGTTTGTTTGTTTGTTTGTTTCTTTGTTTGTTTGTATGTAACCGACTCCTTTGGACTCGATTTTGACCCACTTTAAACGGACAGATTTAATTCAAACTTTCTACACTTGTAAAGAATCAGCGACAATATAATAATTTCATAAATTTATCTCATTATCCTGATTAGGATCGCCAGGATTAAAAAAAAACTAAAAAACACGCTTTTAAATAACATCAAACTAAAAAGTGAAAAATAAATATAGTTTAAAAAAACTAAAAAAACACGCTTTTAAAGCACATCAAACTAAAAAGTGAAAAATAATTCTTATAATAACCTGAAAATAATAATAAACGAAAAATACTAGTACTATTGAGAAAAAAAGCGTGGGGCGCTCTGTGCCATATTTTTCGTCTATCGAGCGACCCACGCTTTTTTTCACAATAGTACTAGTATTTTTCGTTTATTATTATTTTCAGGTTATAATAAGAATTATTTTTCACTTTTTAGTTTGATGTGCTTTAAAAGCGTGTTTTTTTAGTTTTTTTAAACTATATTTTTAATACCTATTGTGACGTCACAGCCGAAATTTAGTGACGGGAAATCCAAACCGATTCAAAGACACTGATGCCGCCGATGCCCATCCGCCCAGTACGATTCAAACGGCCGTCCGCTATGATTTTCTCTAACAAAAGACGCGCGTGGACTGAAGTTAGCGTCGACCAACCTTGACGCTTGGTCGGGGTTCGGACACGCGAAGTACATGCATTTGCGTTATCTATGTAGATCTATATCTGTGGTAGGACACCTCTACCACACCCTTCTCTTAAAGGCGTAAAGTTAGTAAGAAACAAAGAAAGAAAACGCTATTTCAATTTTCAGCGTTTTTATGATGAATTGGATAGTATTGGAATGGTAATAAACGACACAGTACCATCGTTTAAAATACCTACCACACGACTACTACAGTACTAACCTAATCTTCGAAGATAACACACTACTTCATTTAATAATAAAAACTCTCAAGCAGAAATATCTATGACAAATATAGACTTTTCTTAATTTTTAGATTGTAAATAGAACATGTTTTTTTTTCGATAAAAAGATTTTCGATGACTGTGCGATATCTGAGCATGATAACATATTCTTAACCTATTGGGATATTGGTTCTTAATACAATCTTTACCGAGTATCATTTTTAATATAAATAAGCAAACACTAAATATATATTTTATTTAATACATAACATAACAATATAATAAATTCTTATATAAATATATTTTGTTATTATTTTAAAAACACTAAAGAAATATAAAGTTACATTAAATACATTGAAAATATATACATAGGTAAAAATAAAAAGGCAAATATGAATAATAAATTCTAATAATAAATAAATAATAAAATAATTAATTAATTTTAATTTATAATAAATTCTATGCAAGTCAGTTTAAAAAAAAAAAAAAAAAACATAATATAAAAAGAGTGCAAATAGGTTTTTAATATTGCAAGTATCCATGGGCGACGGGTGATTATAAAATTATACAATTAGGTGAGCCGTATGCTTGTTTGCCACATAAGAGAAATAAAAAATCACGACCTATATTCGAGAAAGGGTGTAAAAGTGTATATCTAACAACTAAATTTCACCTGCCAAATTTGCCTCGACTCTCTTCTATCGCCATCTATCGGGCAAGAATTAAGACTCCATGCTGCTACAGAAGTTACATACTGTTAATGTTTAAATTTAAATTTAGGTAGGTAGGTTATTTTAATACTTAAAGAGCGCATCTCGCCTATAAACAACTGTGTTTGGCGAGGAAAACCATCAAACTGTGTAAATGTAACTTACCATTAAATAAATAAAAAAAATACTGGCGGGAAAAATTAAATAACACTTTTAAGAAAATATAAAACTACACATTTATTACTCTTAAGGGGGTTGATCAGGTGTATAAGTATTTAGGTGCAGTGATTTTATTTATATTTATGCTCAAATACAAGTAAGACGATTATTTCATTTCAGATTTCTAACAAAGTTACTACTGATAACAAATAATTTGTATTGGTATTTGTATGTTGATCTGTAACCGCAACATTACGTCATATTGTCACAAATTTTTTACACCTGGAAATAAAGGGTACTGGGGCTGTTCATACCACAAGGGGTTTGCACCGCGGTATGGATCGCCCAAGGACTTTTTGGGTACAGTACACGCATTAAAATGGCATCCACGAAATAAAAAAAATGATATTATATTACAGTCTACCTCGTTGGTCTAGTGGTTAGCGTATGTTATTCTCACCGCGAGTTCTCGGATTTGATTACCGGGTCGGCAAAAGTGTTATTTGAGAACGTTCTTTTAGAAAATTTACAACAGCAGCACGAAGTTGGAATTATGCCCGGTGGTTGGCTATAAGCTTACTCCCTATCCCATGGAACCTAAACATAACAGGTGAAATGTGGGTGTTGTACACTTGTTATGATTTTTCGAAAAAAACTACTACATACTACCGAGGAACTTTAAAAGGCACGTTAGAATGTAAAGCGGGGAATCGTTTGGCAACTGCCGAGGTGTTACAAGATGCATTTGAGTATGAAAATCTGTGAAAGCCTGTGTTAAGTACACACGGCTACCTATCAACCTATACATTTCCAGTATAACCTGGTCTCGCATTGCAAGTATTGAATATAATAAGGAATACAACAAACAGATAGTAAGGAATATTTAAAAACATATACTTAATATCCTACCATTACCTAGTCTATACATTTATGAAATTTGCAATTTTGTTCGTAAGAATCGCTATCCATACTTGACAACACCAACTCGTAACATATTTAAGGAAACAAAACAAAATCACTATAAAACAACGTTATACATTTAACACTTGTGTTCTTATTAGGAAAATTATAGATAAGTCCATCCATACTAATTTAAAATATACAAAAATGTCTCAAATTTCTAAACGTAGTCTTCGTCGACCAAGCTTACTTGTTTTGCCAAAAATACGCACTAACTACGCTAAAAAGAGTATCACCTATGAAGGAGCACAACTTTTTAACAATTTACCCGCTGATATAAAGCATGTTAGCTCACTCGGCAGTTTTAAGTCTCGACTATCTAAACACTAGTAAAATTTTTCAAAATCATCAAAATAGTTGGGAATTTAACTGTCGAATGGGCGCTACTGATACACTTATAAAATTATAATATAATAATTTTTTTTTCTTTGGTGGCGGTTATATTTATAAGTTTTAAAAATGATATTTGTATATTCTCATGTAAGTAGCTTTTGTGTCTTTTATGAGAATAAATGATTTTAAACCTAGAATCTACATATTTTCTGTAAACACAATGATGCTGTGAGCAGGCCAGGTAGACACACTCACAAACTGTTAATACCTAAGCAGAGGGTTAATGTTTTCAGTAAAAATGTGTGCATGGCGATACATATTTATAATAAGTTACCCAATATTTTTAAGGAAACTGAAAGTATCTATATTTTTAAGCAAAAGTTATTTAGTTTGTTATTAGGCAAATGTTACTATAGCGTTAAGGATTTTTTAGATGATAAGATTTTATGACAGCATATAGGTACATTCATTAAATTATAAATTAAATTTTTTTATGCCAAATAATGGTAGAATATGGCTCGCACGCATAATGTAAACATCATCTTTGTATACACATATTCGGTCAAATAAACTTATTTCATTTCATTTCATTTCAAGGAAAGCTTAAACAACGCGAGACCATCTTATATTGGGAATGTATAGGTTGATTGGTAGCCGTGTATACACACGAAAAACTATTACGGATTTGTCCTGGTTTTTTTGTTGTGAAATGGCTTTTGAACGTAGTTTGACAGGGACTGGATTAAACCGTGCTATCGTTTAGTCAGATACCAGGTTTATGGGTTTTAAGCGAAGCCTGTAGGCCTGTAGGCTTTGTCGTACGCATCGGGTGTAGCAAAGATAGATGTGGTTTACACCAGCACGTACATATATCTATACCAGTGTGCACAGTGGGCGAAGTGGTTAAAGCGATCGCCTCGCCGCTTTTGACTGCGCTGGTGTTGGGGGTTCGGTCCCCACACGGGTCAAATCTTTGTGTGATCCGCAAATATTTGTTCTAACTGTGGATGTGCTTTTTGTGTGTGAAATGTATGTTTGTGAACACGCCATTTAAATTTAAGTGGTATCCGTCGACATCATTCACAACGTATAGCAAACAAACACATTACATCCTTTGGTTCATCCAACAACCACGTCATCTCTGTCCTGTGGGCCTAGTGGACTGCCTCGTTGCTATAGTGGTTAGCATGTTTGTTTGTCTCCGCAAAGTGACGGGTTCGATTCGCGATTCGGGTAAAAGTGTTAATGAGGATTTTTCCGTCAGGAAATACTCAATAGTAATGACAAGCGCATGGTGGAGTGGGTAGTGTACCTGCCTGCGACGCCGAGGTTCCGGGTTCGATTCCCGCTTAAGACAAATCTTTGTGTGCATGAGCATGGGGGTTTGTCTTAGTCTGGGTGTTTCTATGTATAATAAGTATGTATTTACAAAAGAAAAGTATATATGTAGTAGTATCAGTTATTCTAGTACCCATAGTACAAGCTCTGCTTAGTTTGGGACTAGATAGAGTTGTGTGTAAGTTGTGATATATTTATATTTATTTATTAAATAACAGCACGGAGTTGGAGTTGTGCACTGTGGATGGCGAAAGGCTCACCCTCTATCACATGGAGCCTAAACATAACAAGTGCAATGTGAGTATTATATACCTCTGCACACCATTCTGGGTAATATAGGCGTGATGCTATGTTCACAAAAGGTCTACTACCATTAAAACATAAAACAATCAATGTATTTGACACTTACTTCCATCCGCGGCTCTGCCCGCTTGGTACCTAAAGCTTCGATTTCCTACGAAAGCGGTGTGGAATAATGCGGCCGTAATATTATGGCTGTAACACGATTTGTACGTAATACATTATGTCGATCACCGCTCTTTAAGAAACCACTACATTTACTTTACATGGGCAACGTTCTAGTGACGTCATTCAACCGTTATCTTTACGACCACTTTATTCCACACCGCTTTCCTAGGAAACCGAAGCTTTAGCCAATAAAAAGTAGCCTAGCTACTACTTAATACAACGAATTCCACGCGGACAATGTCGCGGGTAAAAGCTAATCTATATATATATATATAAAAATGAAACCCATTTTCCGTTGTCACGACATCGCATGAAAACGGCTTGACCGATTTGGCTGATTTTTTTTTTAGTTTTCTAATCTCTGTACAAGGTTCTTATGGAAAAAAAAAATAAAAAAAAATATATTAATAAATTTTCTGTAAAAATATAAGTGAAATTATTGAACCCTACGGAATAAACACTATTATGAAAATATATATTTTGTTTTTTATTTAATAAAATTAGTAAAGTCCTTCTCAGGTACGAGGAGACTAGGGAAATAGGTATTCATTTTTATATGGAGGATATTATAGATTCCAGTTCAAATTGAATAGGTACGCATACATAAGATAGGTCAGCTATACAAAATAAAGTAGTGCATCAAATTTACGCTAAGGCGGTACGAAGTTCGCCGGGTCAGCTAGTAAGAAATAAATGCGATCATTCTATTTAATTTCATTGAAATGCCATACATTTCAGAAACAAAAGTAGCTGTCGTCCGATACTATTAATTATTAAGATAAAGTGAATTAATGCATCAAATATGTCATATTTCACAGCGTAAGTTCCATTAGTGACAGAGATGTATGGAAAAAACCTCATTTATCAAAGATGAAAGGTGCGAAAGAAAATTAATATCGCAGAAATAAATAATGTAATATGCAATGAAAACTTTGTTATACTTTATAATTATGAGCAATTAGTGTGGTGCGTTTTACGCTTAGATTCTCTCTTTGAAATTGATGTTTGTAGAGCTTAACATATTGAGATTGTATTTATAAAGCTTTATAACCTATTTAAAAGAAGTTTATTTATATTATTGTATCACTCAAAAACGATATATTTGGTAAACTATAAAAAAAATAATTAAAATGTATAAATCCATTCATCATCTATTTGAAAACACATTACTATTAATTCTCACACATATAACCGTCAAAATGACATACATTTCCTAAGAATCTATTTCAAGTAACGACCATCAGTCATCAAATAATGTAGATTGAATAAACTAAATATTATTTATTTGATATTATTATAACTATATATTTATTGTAATATATGTATGTATTTTAGTTCATGGCTTCACATCACGCTTATATTACCGAAAAGGGTATGTATAACATCCATATTTCACCTGTTATATTTAGGTTCTATTTAGTAGAGCCTATCGTCATCCACCGGTAACAAGACATTTCTTTAAGAATATATCGTATGATAAAGTTGATTAAAATGACTTTACTTTTTCCATCTGTTAGGTTTTTTTTTGTTTGCCGTTTTTGTTTGGTTACGTTTGCCGACGGACCGAAGGCAAACGTGTCCTGGAATGGAGACCGCGACTCGGCAACCGTAAGGTGGGTCGCCCCCCTGCCAGGAGGACCGACGACCTGAAGAAGGTCGCTGCATGTAGGGGACTGGATGCGGAAGGCGCAGGATCGGGTGTTGTGGCGCACATTGAGAGAGGCCTATGTCCAGCAGTGGACTACGAGAGGCTACATGATGATGATGAAATGATGAGATTTTTTTTTGTTTGGTATTTTTTTGTCAAAATAATATCAACCAACACACGAAATTTATGGAGAACTCATATTAATTGATACCAAGATAGGACAGCCTTCAATTTGTTTTAATCATAGATACATATCCTTAATGAATACATGTGTCTTCATAATACTATATATTTTCGGTATAAGCTGGTCACGAATTTCACGGGTAGCCCATAGGTACTTAAAATGAGAGCCTATCTAATACTGGAAATTTATATCTTGACATATAGCTGTGTGTACTTTAGCCATTAAAAGAATGTACCAACCTATCGCCCGTACTTCAACTCCTGAATAATCAGTTACAACTAAGGTCCACCGCAAACAGTGTAAGCAAACTCTGCCACTTTTAAAACAATAAACAAACATCCCTGGATGATTGATGGGCGTTCTTCAAGGTAATCCGTACTAAATGTACTGTTAATTAATCATGTATGTCAAACCTTACCTGTGAGAACGAATGGTAATGAGGTATTGGGCAAATGGCAACCCAACTCTGGTTGGAAACGACTTTGAGAGCTTGTGGATATTTTAGTTGTACTTTGTTTTTGTAAACCATGTTTTTCTTCTTGTTATAACCTTTTATCGCAAAAGGACAGATTCTTAAAAAGGCAGAATTGAAAAAATATAGATTTGGTTTAGATGTATATACTCTACGCCTCTTAGGAATACTGAACATTATTTTATTTGCTTTATTTCATATTTATTTTATCATTTTCTCATTTTTTATATGTTTAAATACAAATTATAATAGTCAAGTACATTTAATAATATAAAACTATAAAATTATACATTTTTAAATATAAATTACAAAAAATATAAAAAATGACACCCATTGGATGCAGAGACGAAGCAATAAGCTACCGGTGGTTAGGACTCCAAAGAAAGGTACCAATCATTCATATCATTTATTATTATGATTTATAGTACCCGATGCGGGAGGGCATTTTTTTTAAATAAAATGATAATTATTTAAAAACATATTTTATATGTTAAAAAACTAATAAAGGTATTCGACACTATTAATTCATTTCACTCGTTTGATTACTAGCTTAAGAATAGTTTATTAGACAAATTATATGCAAAATTTAATCATACTCGACCGAGATAAATATATACGTACCTTAAATATATCCACCCATATAAACTTTGACATTGATAAGACGTTCGACTGCGATTTATTTACAATCTATCTAATCTAGATACTAGTATCCAACTAGATATCTATCTAGATATCTAGATTAGAATAAAGGCTGCTATTTATGAGCGTACTATGTGGGTGAAGTAATGTAATAGTAAGAACAAAAATATACATGATAATTAACCCGTGAAAACCATGTTAGTTTCAAAACTTATTAAATTATTTGTGATTGTAGCTAGATACAAAATGCTGCTTTTGTATTGTCATTTACAATGCTACACTCCTTTGAAATGCGAGTAATACAAAGTCACAGTGTAACTAAAAGCGATGTTACACCCGCGCGCCGAAAAACACGTAAAGCCGTTGGTTCTGCACTTGATTCCTTTGCAGTCTCGAATTACCCATTACAGTGGAATGTGAGCGTGTGAAGATAGAAAGAAACAACTATGTTTACGCACACTTTTTTGCACTGTATGCAATATCAATATCATCCACGACGCTAATCTTGTAAAAGGGTCTAAAGGACGTTTCAGAGATCGTAATTCCTTACAAAGAAATCGTATTGAAAAGCAAACGCATCATAAATAAATAAATTAATATCGCACAACTTACACACAATGCCATCTAGTCCCAAACTAGGCAGAGCTAGTACTATGGGTACTAGAATAACTGATACTAATACATATATACTTTTCTTTTGTAAAAACATACTTATTATACATTGAAACGGCCAGACTAAGACAAAGCCCCATGTTCATGCACACAAAGATTTGTCTTAAGCGGGAATCGAACCCGCGACCTCGGCGTCGCGGCAGGTACACTACCCACTGCGCCATCCGGTCATCATATGATAGCTATGTCCAAAAATACTGAGATGTATTTTACTATCAATAATTATAATAACATAATACTTAATGAACAAAGGACGAATGCTTTTAATAGCAATGCTAAATTGAAACTCAAGTGTTACACAGTCACTGAAAACTAAAAGAGGTGTTACACACCCGTATTTTGAAAAACACAGACTGCTACTGCCAAAGAGTGGAACGCCTTGCCCGAGTCTGTGTTTCCGCATGAGTACAACTTGGATCTCTTCAAAGCAAGAGTCAATAGGTATCTCATAGGTAAGCGTGCTCCACCGTAGACCACATCATCACTTACCATCAGGTGAGATCGTGGTCAAACGCGAGCCTATCTACCATAAAAAAAACACGTAAAGCTGTTGGTACTTGATTCCTCTCCAGTCTCGATTAAACCTTTTTATCGCGCACCGGGCTATGAAAGAGAGGAGATATAGTGTACATGTGCACCTTACGAACATGTTTTTTTTGATAGCCTACAATACAATGTCCCACTGCTGGGCAAAGGCCTCTCCGAAACAATTATACACAACTTTTCTACTATCAAGAAAGATTATTAAATTACTACTAACAAACAAATTTATTTTGAAATATCGTTTTTCATTTTGCGATATTTAATACCAAAAATATGAGCTATTCAAAAATACAGAAAATAAACTAATATCTAGTTCCTAATGTAATATAAAATTCGTAATCCGTAATCCACCACATCAATCATTCGGGCGTAATCCGAAAAAAAAAAATGAGACGCACCAATCCACAAATATTGATAAAATTTCATTAAACGGACATTCGGTATAAGTCCACTGTTACTAGATATTCATACTTAAGTAATACCTATCTTTTTTGAGAAAATAATTTGCCAGATTTAGATATACTTATATTTTTTTTGTATATATATAATTATATGTAATGTATTGACATGTTCAAGTGCCCTCTGGGGCCAATCAAAATTAATGATTTGAATCTCTAATATAACTGTTCTAGATAAACGGCATTTAAATCTCTCTATACATTTTGGCTAGAAAATGCGAAAATATTATTTTAAAAAATTGGGGACTGTTTAAAATAAAATGAAAATAATAATCTCATCATTATCTATCATTATCGCCTGTATTAGGACATTAGTTGTTATACCGGGATTTCACGGGATTCAATTCGGGAATACGTTTAATTTATTTTTTATCACATTTTATTGCTCAAGTCCTGTTTACTCTTAAATTATTTTATAAAACTTAATTCTTTACTATATTTAAAACTAAAAAAAATTTAATGCAAAAATGAATTATTTCTTGCCATAAATAATGTGGTAGAAATTAATTATTCCATTTATTATTCCACGTATAAAAATAAAATATTCATTGAGGTTTAAAATAAAGTTGCTATAAAAAATTCCATTCAACAACAGAAAAAAATATTTTGACGCATTTATAATTTATGAGAATTTTAATCTCACAAATTCCCGACGTATAATATTATAGCAATAAAATTCCGGCATCCATTCAAAAATACACACGGAACTACAAATTATTTTGCAAAAAATATTTTTCAACATCGCTTAATAAAGGCATAAAGGCGGTTAAGATAAAAACATCAAAATAAATCCTTCAATAACAGTACATCACAATTTTTTACCACAAACATTTCTTGGAAACTTACCTTAAAAAAAACTTACACTCACAATCACACACACTCGCACTCAATCACAAATAATCGGCACAAATCATACGAGGTTTCAATACGTAAACGTTCGAAATCGCGACGCGGCGTAGCGGTAATCTCGACCGGCGCGGCTACACTGAGCCCGTAGCACTCGTAGATGTGGCTACGGGCTACGGCGCGCGCATCGGTCTACGAAAACGCTAATTCAAACACATTTATCAAGCTAATTCTGCAAATTGGACTAAATAATGACGTTACAGGCTGTGTTCCTTCCCAGTAACTGTTTGTTGAGCCACTCAATGGTGTTCATAATAACGTCTTTGGTGTTAATAAATTAGTTTAAAGTTGATTCACTGGGGTTGTTTGGTAGCTCAGTGATTTATAGTGGGACCGCAAGTTCGGTTTATTCAATTTGCAAAGGCGTTAGACTCATCTAGGAAGTGTGAAAACCATTGCATTGTCACCGTGGCATGTAAAGGGTAATGTAACCTATTCTTGACTACCACCCGCTTAGAGAGTAATTGCGCTGATTATTAGACTCGTTAATTAATATTGAATTAATTACATAGATGGGTAATCTTTACTTCTTATATGCAATGGAATCCTAATCTTGATAAAGCTATTACAAATTATATTTACTTAAATTCAACTATATGATTCATAGGTCAAAGATTGATATTGAAACGGCTGCTATAAACGTATAGAATCCTCACAAATCTCAAATATATGAAATGTTGCAATTTATAACTTTTCCCTAAGGAATATCGTATTACTTGTTACGCAAACTTTTCCTAATAAGGAAGCGGAAAATCAATTTTTATGGT
The DNA here is from genome assembly GCA_905147285.1 of Hypena proboscidalis. Classification (NCBI taxonomy): domain Eukaryota; kingdom Metazoa; phylum Arthropoda; class Insecta; order Lepidoptera; family Erebidae; genus Hypena; species Hypena proboscidalis. The sequence continues at coordinate 3,649,324 of LR990129.1, read as the reverse complement.
ATCTGTGGATAAATGTGCAAAAGTTACATCCTATTTGTGTCGCAAATAATTTTATATACTATACAGTATTTAACCATTCTAAAACGTGATGATAGTAAATACATATTACAATTATATAAACAGTGAGTAGGATTTGAACCTACGACTTGCTCGTCAGATATTTTTATCTATAAGGCTTCAAATAACGTTCAGTTTTGGTTTTTTTTTAAATATTGTATTTTAATTCAACTACCTTAATAGGTTATCCTCCCTTATCCCTATATCTGTGTGATATGCTTACCTAAATATGCTTCTTTTATCTGTCAGTTCATAATAATACCTACGGCTGCTTATTTTTACAGACACCTAACCTTACAATATTTTACACACTTACTCGTAATAGTTTTTAACCTCCATAATAGGCTGCTTCCCCCTAAATGTGTGTGCTATGGTTCGCGAATAACGCGGCGTAGGTTACGTTATTGCTCTACACGCCATACACCACACTACATTTGACACTTAAACATTCACAATTTATTTGCTCTGTTTTGCGTACAACGATCTTTGTATTGTTTCTCTACAATGTGTGCGTTAAATAATGTATGTATTCGCCATAAAATTTACATATTTGAATGAGCTATCACCATTTTTGTATCGCCAACTTTTAAGATGTGGTATTGCTGAAAATCATTTTGTATCCAAGCTACTTGCGAGAACTTAGAAAACCATAAAAATACTATTTTCTTACATACAGTTCGTTTAACTATTAACTACCTTTTTTACATATCGTTTAATGATAATTTGTAATCCTTCTTATAATCAATTTCTTATTGTGATCGTGATAAGCTCATTTTGTTTTTAATGATTTCAGTATTAGCTTATCTAGCCAACATTAACCTAAATATGTATACCTTAATTTATTAACCATAAATCTGATCAAATCGTAGGTTATTTTTTAATTGACTGGCAAAAAAGAGGAGGTTCTATGTTTGAAGCGTTTATTTTTTTGTTTGTCCAGCGATTTCTCCGTCAAATTTGTGAACCGATTTTTTATTTTTTTATTTTAAAGACTGTACTTTGGACTTATGACCACAAAGTCAGGATAAAATCCAATATATAAAGGCAACCCTCAAATCTTGTAGGGCTTCAGAGTATTTTTTGTATATTTTCTGAAGTAGATATTCTAGCAGTCAGCATTTCATATTACTGAGCTGATGCTGAAAAGAACAACTCCTCAAAGTATAGAAGTACGGGGATAATTATTTGACACGTTCAAACTGTTAGCTCTATTTTTCAAGTCAAATTTACATGTAGGAAATAATTACATGGAACAAGAAATTAAGAATTTATAAAATATGTTAAGGTTTTTGTAACTGTTTTATTAACTGCTTGGCAATTGTTTTATTTGTTGAATTGTTGAACAGTTCAACCTCAATTGCTCAACAACAATTGCTTTAGAAAAAATGCAGTAACAGTACTGATTCTGAAACTGTGGCCAGTACACGGGAATAGGCTTGCCATGGGCATTGGCATCTTAAAACATAAATAAGTAAATCGTGGAAGCTTCACACTTCTGACAAATCTTTTAATATTGATAATGTACATAACATCACGCCTATATTACCCAGAAGGGTGTGGTAAAGGTGTACTACACTCACATTTCACCTGATATGTTTAGGTTCCATGGTATAGGCTCATCGCCTATCGCTATCCTTCTGAACACAATTCCAACTCCGTGCTGCTATTGTGAATTTACTGACGGAAAGATCACAAACATCACTTTGCCGGGAATCGAACCCCGCGGTGAGAAACGAAACGCTAACTAATAGACCATCGAGTCATATTTTGGTTTTTACCTCAATTTTTTAATTCATAAATATAGGTTTGTTATAATAATAACAATTTAAAAGCATTATGTATGTACATAAAGACTACATAAAGCAGGCTAAGAATATCAAAAGGTAGATAAGTAATAATTTGAGTTATACATAATTTTACTTTAAAAAGCAATAATTATAACCAACTACCAGTATTTTCTTTAAAAGCAATGCCTATTTAGAAATTGTTTACTCATTAATTCTTTTATTTTTTAACATACAACTAAAATAATAATTTATTACTTAAATATTTACAACTATACATTTTAACAATAAAAAAAAATTATATACAATAATATACATAGAAAATAAAAAAGATATTTACAAATCTTTATACAGCTTCAAAAAATTCCTCCGCATCGATGTCAAATGCCGACATCATGCCCAGAAGGCTGGCAGCATTGCCACGTTGTATGGCAATGCTGAAATATATTTCAATTTAGAAATTAAATTGAATCTGTAAAAGAATCTCTATAAGAAGAAGTGTTACAAGACTCATGACCAATACATACAAATATTGACGGCATTCTGGCGATAATCTTCGTTTAAAACGTTCACACCTCGAACTAATTAAAGCCCAGTCTTTTCTCTCCCGTTGCAGTAGCTGAACAGTTCGCTTATTTAATTACTACATCAACACCTAACCCAGTTTAGTTCCTAAATATTACAGCGAAGCTTTGCCTCATAAATTCAGCTCAGGCTACATTTTGTAAGAGTAATAAATTAAAATCAGCGCGAGCGGCGCGGAGTAAGGATTAGTTGCTATACAATCATTCCGGATTTCTCATAACCAAGTTTTGTTAGGTATTTAGGAAATAACAATAATATAATAAGTAGACTGTGGCAGAGGTATATAACACCTACATTTCACCTGTTATGTTTAGGTCCCATGGGATAGGGAGTGAGCCTATCGCCATCGACCGGGCACAAATCCAACTCCGGCTGCTATAGTGTATTTCCTGACTGAAAGTTCACAAATAACGCTTGGGACCCAAGAATCGAACTCGAGACCGTGCGGTGAGAGGCGCATAAGCTAACCACTACACCATGGAGGCAGTTACTAGACCATCGAGTAGGTAGGAAATAACAATAATGCTGTATCAATATCTCGAAGCAGCGATAGCCGAGTGGGAGGCCGTAGGACTGCGAAGCTAAAAGGTCTCGGGTTCGAACTCATGGCACATAGCTCGTCTTTTCGAAGATATGTGTGTATTTATCATATAAATTATCGCTCGCTAACGGTGAAGGAAAACATTGTGAGGAAACCTACATGCCTGAGAGTGCCTTAAAAAACTCGAGGGTGTGTGAAGTCTACCAATCCGCACTTGGCCAACGTGGTGGACTATGGCCTAACCCTTCTCATCGTGAGAAGAGGCCCGAGCCCAGCAGTGGGACATGTATTAGATACAGAGCTGCTATTATAATATCTCGAAATCGTAGTCGATAGACAATCTATACACATGATAGTATTATTAGGTACATCATAGGTTAGCTAAAACTACTCACATGAGGAATGTCTTACTAGTTCCACAAGTGGTATCTAGGAAATATAAACCACCATTTCCATCATCAATTGCCTTTATTCATCATCAGATCATATTCACGTTATCGTTCCAGCAAAGTTCGTGCTGTTTGCTTTGGCAGATCGAAAAAAAACAGGACGTTATATAACATTCGAAGACGTGAAATATACTTGTTGACCATTCTCCAGATGCACCGCCAAATGCACAATAGTAGGATGACGTTCGTGAATAGTGAATGTGAATATACGCCAAATCGCTTCATTACAATTCACATTACGACCAACTAGATATAGTGTAATTTCATCGTTGGTATTGGAGGATTGCAATCCAAAAACTGCCATATCGCTGCCTTTCGTGACATAATTTGCAAATGTATTTTACGGACTTTACTGAATTGCAGTACAAAAAAAAAAGGTAAAAAGTAAAAAAAAGTATCCTATGTCCGTCTCCTGGCTCTAAGCTACCTTCTCACCAATTTTTAGCCAAATTGGTACAGCCGTTCTCGAGTTATAAACAGTGTAACTAACACGACTTTCTCATAATATATATGTATATATATAATATATATTGTTAGGATAATTCAAAATTATTTGCTGGAAAGCGGTGGCGCCACCTCACGATTATTATAAAAGCGCGCGTACTTCGCCGCACAGATCATTTGCTCGTGAACATTCGGACAGTAAGGTAGTCGTGAGGTGACGTCGCTATTTGCAGTAAGTCTTTCGATGGTTTTTGCCTATGCTTATTTAATTAACGGCTGTTTTTGGAATCACGAACATTATCTGATTTAATATTTGAATTTGTTAAATTAGTTTAAAATTGCATCATATGAATAAATGATTGTAAACTTGTGTTCTAATTGTTTTTTTTTAATACATTTCGGCTTTTGATCCTAAAATCAGAAGTGGGATTGGCCTAGGGGCTCACATATATTAATTGATTGGATTTGTTTTGAAAAACAGCCGTTAATTCATTGTCGAAATGCCTCGTGATTCTAGTGTTGAGTCTGATGTATCAGTGTATCATAAAGCAAAGCGCAAGCGTAGCAAATCGCGTCGTCACCGTCGCGATTCTCGTTCGCGCTCGCGCCGCCGCCACTCCGTTACGCGTTCACGGTCTCGTTCTCGTGGTAGATCAAAGTTTCGTTCTCGGTCACGGCATGTACGCTCCCGCAGCAGGGAGGGTACAGTGGTGCAGGCGTTAGCAGCCATAATGACGCGATTAGATGCCATAGAGGGTAGTGCGGCTAGCACATCGTATACGCCTCCACGCAATATACAAAATACCGCTCATCAAGGTGGGAGCGACGGGCCGTTACCATCTGTGGCCGAAGCGTTGACTGATACCCTTAACATAATGATAAATAAGGTGAAACCGAATAATTATTACGTATCGAACTTTGATCCGGCGGTGCATAGCTTTGAGACATGGTGCGATGAGGTTCAGCGGGCAAAATTAAGTAACAATTGGGGTGATTTAGAATGCTTATCTCGGGTAGCCAATTGTTTAAAAGGGGACGCTAAGAGCTGGTTAACCGAGTGGGTTACTAGTGACCGTTCTTGGAGTAATTTTGTCAAGGAATTTAGATTTTTGTGCCCGCACAAACTTGATTACGCGAACATACTTTTCGAGGTTATGAGTAAGAACTCGGATAAATTCACTACATATGCTGAGTATGCTCGACGCTCACTGCTGCGACTACGCATTGTAAAGGGTTTAAGTGATGAACTGATGGTTCACATAGTCATCAGGGGCATTAACGATGCTCAAGTCCGAGCCGCTGCTGTGAACGCCGAGTTAACTATTGACAATTTAGTTACATTTTTATCTATTTATGTCAAACCTAACCGTGGTAAATTCGATAACCGTCCAGGTGTTAAGCCCAACCAACCGTCTAAACGGAACAATGTTTCCTCGAGTAGTAATAACAATGTGTGTTATACATGCGGTGTGGCAGGACATTTGCGTGTCAATTGTCCTAAAAAGTCTAAACCTGATGAAAAATCTAAAACTATAAAATGCACTTATTGTAAAAAGGGTGGTCACGCAGAGAATGTGTGTTATGCGAAGCTTCGCGCTGAGGCTTCAAGTAACGATAAACGTAAGGTGAACCTTTGCAAAGAGGTGCATTCAGGGGCTAGTGATATTACTACCGCGGTGATACAGGGTATCCCAGTCGATATACTAATTGATAGTGGGGCGATTAATGTTTCTTTAATTTCGTCTGATATAATTAAGCATTTCTCCTGTATGCGTAAACCAACACATCGTATTCTGAAAGGCATAGGTGGTAACGGGATTGTTGCTTACGAATACGTCACCCTAACGGTCGAGTTTAATCAAATTTCTCTTGAAATAGATTTTGTTGTAGTGCCAGCATCAGTAATGAATACGCCTATAATTATTGGAACCGATGTACTCAACAGAGACGGGGTCACATATGTTAGAACTAAATACAAGCAATTTTTAGCACATGCTCCGAATCTGATTCATACTGTTCAGCCTGTCAAGCTCTCCAATATCAAAACACCTCTTCAAGGTGAGCAGCTACCTTTATTAATGAAAGTAATAAACGATTTCAAGCCATTCTTTATATCTGGTACTGCTACTACAACAGTAACTACGGGTAAAATGCAAATTAATTTGACAAGCGATATCCCCGTGGCATACCATCCCTATCGTCTGTCTTACCAAGAGAAACTAAAAGTCAGGGAAATAATTAAAGACTTATTGCACAAAAATATAATTAGGGAGTCTAAATCTGAATATGCCAGTCCTATTATCCTAGTAAAAAAGAAGGATGGTGCAGATAGGATGTGCGTGGACTTTCGGGCGCTCAATCGCATCACTGTTAAGGACAGGTATCCCCTGCCCTTGATAGAGGATCATATTGACAGGCTTGGGTGCTCGAGGTTCTTTACGGGTCTCGATATGGCATCAGGCTTCCATCAGATCCTGATAGATGAGGGTTCAGTCCACAAGACAGGTTTTGTTACTCCTGAAGGCCACTACGAGTTTTTAAAGATGCCATTCGGTTTATGCAATTCCCCAACTGTTTACCAACGGATTATCAATAAAACTCTTCGGAGATTTATTGAGGCAGGTCAGGTTCTGGTGTACATCGACGATGTCCTAATAATGAGTCTGACAGTCGATGAAGGCATTACCTTGCTGCATGATGTGTTGGAGACGTTGACCAAGGCTGGATTTTCAATAAACCTTCAAAAATGTTCATTCCTCACTACGGAAGTAGAGTATCTTGGTCGAGTAATTAAACATGGTCAGGTTAGACCGAGTTCTAGGAAAATTGAAGCCTTGGTAAACGCTCCCATACCAAAGAACGTAAAGCAAGTCAGACAGTTTTTGGGCCTAGCTGGTTATTTTCGCAGGTACATTAAAAATTATGCTACTAAAACTGCAAGTATCTCTCGTCTGACCAAAAAAGATGTAAAATTTGAATGGAACAGTGAACAAGAAGAAATCCGTCAGGATCTTATTAAAATTTTAACTAGCGAGCCAATACTTGCAATTTTTGACCCTAAACTGATAACCGAACTCCACACAGACGCGAGTAGCGCAGGTTACGGTGCCGTGTTAATGCAAGTTCATTGTGACGGTAGCAAGCGTGTGGTGGCTTATTTTAGTAAAGTCACTCAAGGTGCTGAAAGCAGGTACCACTCGTACGAGTTGGAGACACTGGCGGTCGTCAGGGCATTGCAACATTTTAGGCACTATTTGATCGGCATTGATTTTAAAATTATAACCGATTGCAATGCGCTGAAGTCCACCGAGCGTAAAAAAGATCTGCTCCCACGCGTTGCTCGCTGGTGGATTTATTTGCAGGATTTTAATTTCTCGATAGAATATAGAAAAGGCGTTATGATGTCTCATGCCGATTATTTAAGCAGGAATCCACCAACGACGCAAATCAACAATATAGAAAAGCCGCTTAACTGGGCTCAGATAGCACAGGCTGCTGATAACGAAACTCAGGAGCTTTTACAAAAGCTCAGAGACGGTAGTCTAGACGCACGACGCTATGTGTGCAAAAATGATCTACTTTACTATCGTTACTCTCCAATTGCTGAGGAGTCTCGACTTTTATGTTTTATACCAAAAGGGCATAGACTCAGCCTTTTGCGTATTTTCCATGATGAGCACGAACATATTGGAGCCGAGAAAACAATAAGCCTCATTCTCAAACATTTTTGGTTCCCGGGCCTTAAACAATTCGTGGATAAATATACGTCTCATTGCCTAGTGTGTATGTCCAAAAAGAGAGTCCCCAGAGCGCCTCACCAAACTATTACGTCATGGCAAAAGCCTAATGAGCCTTTCAACACTATTCATATCGATGTGTTGGGACCGTTACCTGAGTCAAAAGGTTTTAAATTTGTGTTAGTACTTGTAGACGCATTTACTAAATTTTGTCTTTTATATGCACTGTACCGTCAAGACACTAACGAACTCAAACGTGTCTTCGAAAATGCCATATCACTATTCGGTGTTCCTAAATTAATAGTTTGTGATCGTGGTCGAATGTTTGAGGCTTCGAGTTTTACAGGTTGGGTAGTAGAAATGGGCTGTGACATCCATTATATTACACCGGAAATGCACCACGCGAACGGCCAGGTAGAAAGGTATGTGCGAACCGTTTTGAATCTCATTCGTGTTGAGAGTGACAACAAAAATACTACATGGTCGGATGCGCTGTGCAAGATTCAACTAGTACTAAATATCACTAAACAAAAGACTACTCAGCTATCAGCTTTAAATTTGTTAATTGGATCCGACGCGACCACTCCTGTTATCCGTGCGCTGATCCGCGATGTTGCCATTGAAAATGCACAGCCAAACCGTGAGGCGTGGCGAGAGATGTGCAGGGATAGAGCTAAGGACCTGCTTAAGAGAAACCAAGACAAACAAGACTCTTACATAAATCGTCATCGACGCCCTCCTAGGACTTTCCAGGTCAACGACTGTGTATTCGTCATAAAATACTCACAATCCACCGGAAAACTTGACTCGGGGATGAGAGGCCCATATCGAGTGACTAAAGTGCTTCCAAGCGGTCGCTATGAGCTCAGGTTATTGAGTGGTGCTCGTGGAAAGACTACTCAAGCAGCAGCGCAGTATATGGTACCATGGAAAGGGGAGTGGTGTCCCGAGAGTTGTGCAGCTTTCTTTGAATGTGAGTATTGTTATTTGTTATGTGCCTAACAATGTCCTATGTTACAGCTTCTAGGTATATTCCAAAATGTGTGAATAAATGTACAAGATAGTCTGTTTGGATATGAAAGATTGGAGCACTCAAAGAGAAGTTCCAGAGGCAGCAGTATGTGTGGGGACCGCACCCCGACAAATACATTTCACTTCGGCTTCGGCCTGGCAATACGCATGTTACTATGTAACGTGTGTGGGGACTGCGCCCCGGTAGACACGTCTAACGTGCGATTAGGCTCCGGCCTGGCAAAACACATAATGTAATGTGTGTGGGGACTGCGCCCCGGTAGACACGTCTAACGTGCGATTAGGCTCCGGCCTGGCAAAACACATAATGTGATATGTGTGTGGGGTCGCACCCCGGTAGACATGTCTAACATGTTTTTAGGCTCCGGCCTGGCAATACACATGTTACCATGTAATGTGTGTGGGGACTGCGCCCCGGTATACAGGGACTTGACCCTGGCGTACACGTTTCACTTGTACGGGCTCTGGCTAGAAAACAAGTATTGTATGTGTTATAAATATGTGGGTTTAATCTAGCAGACGCGTCCAACGCATGTTATAGATCTAACAAACAAATTGTTTTGATCTAGTAAGTACTCGTATGTGAATGCGAGTAGATGTTTAAATGGAGATGTATGTGTCAGAAGCTTGTGAGAAGTGAATGACAAACCTTACTCGTATGACTCTATGACAGAGGGCCTTGGCAGCGTGATGTATGAAAGTTTAGACAATGTTTAGCGAATTAACAAATTATACTAACGCTACTTTACCCTTTAGGCACAGAGGATGAAAATGATGACGATGGAATGGCAGGTCCCTCATCAGCGCCCACAGAGCCATCGTCTGCCACTGAGGACGTCACCGAAAATGTGCTCGTGGACGGCACACGGTCAGGAGAGGCCGTGTTAGGATAATTCAAAATTATTTGCTGGAAAGCGGTGGCGCCACCTCACGATTATTATAAAAGCGCGCGTACTTCGCCGCACAGATCATTTGCTCGTGAACATTCGGACAGTAAGGTAGTCGTGAGGTGACGTCGCTATTTGCAGTAAGTCTTTCGATGGTTTTTGCCTATGCTTATTTAATTAACGGCTGTTTTTGGAATCACGAACATTATCTGATTTAATATTTGAATTTGTTAAATTAGTTTAAAATTGCATCATATGAATAAATGATTGTAAACTTGTGTTCTAATTGTTTTTTTTTAATACATTTCGGCTTTTGATCCTAAAAATATATATAGATATATATATAGATAGATTTTGATAATTAAACATTTTTTTTAAGTGACAAATTAAAACTCTATTAATTATGGCATCATCGGATATAATGTGTTCACAACCCAACCTTCATTGCACTCCATTTAAGTGTTAATTAATGGTTTCGACAACTTCGCGCACAATGCGCCGTGTTCCATTCATTTCTGTAATTATGTGGGTACTGAACAAAATTGGTGGCGATTACGTCACTTACATGATTATTCTTTAAAACTACAATAATTGTTTTTTGTTTGTCCTTCACTGAGTTATGCGGGTACAATTACATGGCTTTTTTTTAATACAAAAATAATATCGGTTAAATTTTAATATCATTAAGTTTTTATCTATTATTGTAGACAAATCATATTAAAAAAATGCATGTTTATGGCGCTCATTTTTTAAAATTATAATTTTATTTTTTATCTTTGTATGTAACTCAATTAATGATCAATACAATATTGTCAAAATGGCTACGAACAAACATGCATTTTAGTGTTTCATATGTGATTTGTATATAAATGCGATAAAAACTTAGGTATATAAAGTTAAACCAATAATACGTTGATATAAAATCACGGCGATCTACCCACGTCCACCGTCTGTTCGCAATCAACCCACAAACTATTGAACAGATTAGCACGTGGTTTACACTTATAGATATAGTGATTCCTGAAGAAGGTGTAGGTATAAATGTTACGTGAAAACTAATATAAACATTTACTTTTTAGGCTTGTGGGCTACACAAACCTAATGGTGCCTACACACAGTGCCGGCGGCAGGGCCGCCGGGCATGCCGCCGGTCAAGCCGCCGTGCACCCGGCGGCATACAAAACCGCCGGCTTTGCCGCACAAAGGAGCCGCCGGCATGGCCGCCGGGTTGAGCCGGCGGGTTACGCGGCTTGCCGGCGTCAGTTCGTTCCATGTGCACTTCACTAGCGTTCTATCTGACTGTCTCAACCGGAATGATGCGTCGCGGCTTTTCGCGGCTTGTGCCGGCGGCTTGTATTGCCGGCGGCTGTATGTTTTGTTTTCTCTAGTCTACCCCATAGTGTGAAGTATTGTTAAATAGGTATTTAAATCATTAAAAGCTTGCTAAGATGGTTTTTAGATTTAGAGATCCGTTTGCGAGATAATTTACTTTAACGAGCAAGTTTTTGTTAGAGTAGGGTGTAAAAGCTGGCGCTCTAAAATCTAAACCTATAGCTCAAAAATGATGACTTCTATTATGTTGTTACTTATTCAATATATTAGACCCCTTTTAAGTCTGTACGCTGTAACGGCTCACTATCGAACCCTACATAGGACGTCGCCCGGCCCGCACTTGGCCAGTTTTTTTAAGTCAATGAATTAAACTCCTTTCGCATTATTATACCATCGTCCAAGAGCCCTTATTTATTACAAAAATATGTGACAGAATGTTGGGTCTGTTATGTTTAGGTCCCATACGATAGGGGATAAGCCTACCGCCATCTACCGGCCACAAATCCAACTTCATGCTGCTATTGTGAATTTCCTGACGTAAAGTTCACAAATTACACTTTGCCCGACCCGGGCATCAAACCCATGACCCCACGGTGAGAGGCGCATACGTTAACCACTGGACCATCGAGGCAGTCCTTATTTGTTCCATGTAATTGTTAATTAATGATTTCGACAACTTCACGCACAAGGTTTTCCATTTATTTCTGTTATAATGTGGTTACTGATCGAAATTGGTATTATTTTACGTTTAAACTACACACCCCTTATTTACGTATGGAATTGATTAGTTACTTATCACGTTTTATAATTAAATATCCTTTGAAGAATTTTTATGACCCCCAAATTAAGGATTTTTAAAGCTTCTCAGAGTCTCAGAATCATGTACCGAATCACTGGTAAGCGGCTTCCTCGTGATTTAATTTACTTTTTCTTTTTTTTTTATATTTACACCCTGTATAAGTCTGAGCAAATGGTACTCAACCTATGCCCGCTTAATTGCGATCAACTCAAAACCTAAGCATAACTACCAAGATGTTGGTGATAAATAACTCTACTACATCTAACTCGGTAAAAAAGGCGTTATGTTGTCAGAATAAGGTACGTCAGAAAAAAAAGAATTTTATAAAATTCTCAATCTGTTATTTATTTAAATAACCGCCTGCGCGCCTTTACACATCAATCTATCCTGCCCCTGGGGCATATGCAAGTGTTAATCGTCTTCGCAATTTTACGCACAATGTGCCCCGGCCCCCCATAAATTGCGCCATTCGGGGCAATTGTCATAACTTGCTCATTTACCCCGGGGACTAAGGGGTACGACGCTTGCTTTAAAGGTAGACGTACTTGGCAAATAATAATCACGCCAATAATCTGCTGTCCTATGAATGCTACATTTTGTGAGGTTGTCTGACTCTTTGTTACGCAAAAACTACTGATTGGAATTTGATGAAACAAAAGTTTATAGTTTGGATTAACAAATAAGCTACTTTTCCTAGACATATCACGGGTTTATTTGCTGTATTTATGTAGGCGCATAAAACACATTATAATCTTAATGAAACTCAAAATATATAAATAATATATAGGTAGAAGTAATAAATAATAATACGGACGCTAAACCAATAATTAATATAAAATCAGATTATAAACAAATAATAGATTGAAATGCCTCACTTTTTTTTTTACTGGGGACTGCATGAAGGGTGTCTTTGATGTCAGCAATAAATTTGCTGCAGTCGAAAATATCGGGTTGAAGGCTAGTGATCATAATATTATGTCTGAACAAAGCACCTAGGTTCCCAATCAATAAAATATATCTCTAGGTAAATAAAACAGAATATTAAATACAGTATGAAACTCTGTGACGTCACTCTCTTTCGATTAACCACTCTCAAGTATAAATATTATATTACATAAACCTTAAATGCCGTCTTACTTTTTTACAAAGTTTGCAAGTATATGAAGTCTGAAAACTTGAAATTAGAGCAACATACATCCATCTTATACATCGAAATGATTCCGTAAGAACAACTTTTCATGTCGACCAAGTTGTACAGCTCACTAATAATGTAGAACTAGAAAGAGGTTGCAACTAGGATAGGTAATATAGCTTTCGGCCCCGGATTTGCTGACGATGTAATGGCAGTATGAAATAAATTAAGTCGCTTGTAGGTAACTTACATTTATTAATAAATATACACTTCACAAATACATAATAAATAATATTAAAGTAATTTATTTATATATATGCATAACATAAATAACCGTACACTTAATTCTGATTAATACAAATATTTATATCATATCAATATTTATAATATTATATTTAATTCACAAGCATACCCGCGCGCTATGCGTAGTATGCAGCAGGGCGTGGAATGTGCACCACATCTCCATAGCTATAGATAGTCAGACGCGGCCACCGGCTGCGCGAGCGCCCGCTAGATCGCCAGTCGATATTACTCACTCGACGCGAAGGCTGTGTCAGGCCGCTCCGTCGCGGAGAGCTTTTGTGATCGCGTATGCATTGTGCTAAGATTCTATTCTGTCTTCATTCTCCTCTTTTGTCATTTGCTTGCTTTGCCTAATTTGTAATGGTTCGAGATTAAAGTGTACCTGCATATATCTACGTCTTGGATTTCATTCGATCCTCCCGGTACACCCACTCGACTACCTATATCGCTTAAAAGAGTCTAGATAATAACGGGTGTTATATAATCCGTCAGCATATTAAAATTTGTCCGCAAATCTTGTCAGCAATATAATAGATAAATCTAATATTATGCTGACGGATCTATTATTTTGCAGATAAAATACATAATTCGACAAATCTACTATTTTGCTGACAAAATATATATATATAATATATATATATATATATATATTTTGACAGATCTATTATTTTACGGACAGAAAATATAGTTGATTTTAGACGCTTTGAAAGCAGAGTAGTGTGTGTAGTTGAAAGCAGTGTAGTTGTGGTAGTACAAACAAGTCATTTAACCAGCTCATACATTTTAGTTAATAAAGTTTTGATAAATTATGCAAGTAGTGGTAAAAATCAAAAACTGAAATGTAGGTATGCTACGTACTTTTCAATGACTACTAACGCCATCTTTTAGATTTTTTATTAATCATAAAATAAAAAATATATGTTGGTGTAAAATATTAAATATGTTAATTTCTTTAATAATTGATTTACTAATTATAAAGAGAAAAGATTTGTTTGTTTGTTAATACCCAAAACTCTTCTAAAGTAATGGACCGAGCCTAATAAAAATTGGTGTAGGGATATTTCAAGCCACTTTTTATCGGCCTACTACGCAGGCGGAGCCGCTAACGAAAGCTAGTATGTCATAAAGTAACTAAGAAAAAAGAAGCTGGCTATCGAACGTGTGTCAGTAATTAGTTGGGGATCAAAATGACAGACGGATTTAATAATGGAGCATGTCCGTTGGTGGCTATGCATGTTGTTGATGTCGCTGAATAGTATTAATCTATTATAATAATATGTTAGATGCTTGCTCTGTGTGGCAATGGAAGCTTGTAGTGGTGTACCTATCAGAGCTAGGATGTATTAAACTTAGCCTTTGTATAATATCTACTCATGGCCCTATACTATATAGGCACTGACTAAATTATGTATCAGCCAAACGAGCACCACTGTTGCTGCCCAAGTTTTAATTCCTTGATAAGGACCGATATATTAAAATATAATTTTAGTAAAAAGACCTATTGTCTCTTCAAAGTAAAACTGCGTCTATGCGTCTACTATTTATGCATATTATGAACTCACATTTGAAAGTTAACGAACGTGTGTAAGTTATTAAGGATAAAGTAGCAGACGGATTTCATTGTGGAGCATGACTGTTGATATAGTCGATTCATATAGACTTGGCAAATACAGTAAACAAACCCCCCCCAATTACAAATTACGATATAGCGAAAGAATAACACACTGTACGTTACCACATTGAGTTGTATAAACTAGTTCACACACCAACACACTAATATTCACATATATTCATTGTAAATTCACTGTGCAAATGTATTCTTTTTGCAAATTTCGTTATTCCAAGGAGACTTCAAACCACAGATTATATTTACGACATGGAAGTTTGACATTTGATTTAGGGATGGGCACAAGTGAACGAAAGAACGATTGGGATTGATTTACGTTTTTGTCAGTGATGATGAATTAAAATTGTGCAAAACATTCTTAAATTTATTGAAAGCTGTACTTATATTAAATTAAATTTTATTTAATTTATTTATCGTGAATAACAAATCATAACGAATTAATCCTTTTCTACAACTAAAGTGACCCATTCGACTGTGCGGTTCGCGCGACTCGGTTCTTTAGATTCGTTCAATCGCGAACGACACATAACTTAATCAAAGTCCATTTTTAACCGACTTTAGCGACTTTTAATTAATTAATATCATTCACTGAATGAATGTTGAAGCGCCATTTTGAGTAGTTCACAACAGTTCATTAAATGATTCACATCACTATTTTTTTTCGTCAGCCATTATTGTTTATCTTTTTTGCCAAGTCTATATGAATAGACTATAGCTATGCATGTTGTTTATGTCGCTGAATAGTATTATTATAGGATAATACAATGAGCAATTATTTCAAAGGAAGGAGCTCTTTCACATGTGGCAGAGATAAACGCTTGAAAACTAACTACTAATCCTTTTAATTTATCTGTGGTCTAAAGGTATTCTTATAACATGTTGGAGATCTGATGCTTGATTTTTACGTTAACCATAGGTATGGATACTGACTAAATTATGTATCATTTAAGCGAGGAAGGCTATTGGTTCAGAGTATGATTCTTGGATTAGGACCGAATAAATAGTAAAAAGATCTGATGCCTCTTCAAAGTGAAAATGCGTTCTTGCGTCTACTACTTAAAATGTGTACCTATGCATATTATGAACTTTCCTTTGAAAGTTACCGATCGTGTGACAGTAATTAGGGTATCAAAGTGATAGACGGATTTAATTGTGTAGCATGTCCGTTTGTAAATATGCATGTTGTTGGTTTCGCTGAATACATTATTATACAAGTACTAGCTGACCCGGCGAACTTCGTACCGCCTTAGCGTAAATTTGATGCACTACTTTATTTTGTATAGCTGACCTATCTTATGTATGCGTACCTATTCAATTTGAACTGGAATCTATAATATCCTCCATATAAAAATGAATACTTTTTTTTTTTTTTCCGTAAGATCCTTGTACAGAGTATTAGAAAACTACAAAAAAAATCAGCCAAATCGGTCAAGCCGTTTTCATGCTATGTCGTGACAACGAAAAACGGGTTTCATTTTTATATATAGATGTAATGTAATGTAAATTATTGATTTAGCAAAAGAGGTACGTCAGCCTTACTTATTAAATGAACGAGGTTCGATTTCCAGGTTGGTATCAATATTTGTGACTCACAGATATTGATTCTAAATTAGTCTCTTACTTTTATTTGTACACGTGTCGTGTTACTTGTGTTATAAAAGATACGACGATGGATTTATTTTCTAGAGCCGCCGGTGCGGTACAGAACGGTTAAAAAACGTGCACGTGTATCATTTATAAATTCATTTTTGAACACGAGGCAGTAATTAGTAGGGGATCAAAGTGACAGACGCATTTAATTGTGGAGGAAGCCCGTTTCATTGATTTATGTTGTTTTATAAATGTCACTGAATATCTATGCTTATATAATTGTACGCCCAACTGACTGATTCATCAACGCAGAGCCTAAAATCTTGAAATTTTGTACAAAGCTTCCTTGCATGACGTAGGCGCGCACTAAGAAATTTTTGGAAATTCGGTCCCTAAGAGGGTGAAAAGCGTTTGAAGTATTTGTTAGGCCCGATCAATTTTAATAATGGAACTATACTGATATCTAATGATGTTACTAAATCTATCTATCTTCTATCTTCTTCTCCTACACATATATATACAGGGTGTATTTTTGAAACGGGGCAGTAAGGGCAAGTACCTTAACCGTTGCAGTTACAGCAAAACGTTCTTAAAAGACCTTCCCTAACTTTTTGGGACATTTTGAACTGCATTCACAGATTTTGTAAAAAACTTACAGTTAGCAAAAAAAATGCAAAAAGTTCAATTTTTTTTTTTATGCCAATCGATTCTATTTCATGTTGGGATCAAAAAACTCTATGGGACCATTTTAGCTTTCAGTACTAGAAAAGACAGAAATCGCCAAAAACGTTTCCCATACATTTCGGCAACAGAAACGAATTTCTACGATGGTCTAACTTTTTGTTATGGCCTGGAAGTGGGTAGAATTGACTGTAAAGTAAATAAAAAGAATTTTTACCCTCAAATTTCGAATTTGATTCGAAAATCTGTGTGTTATACTTAGTTTCAGCTGAGAAACTTCGTATGAGTTATTAATTAAGGATTTTCGCTAAAATGTCTTCTAATCGTGAAAAAATTGACTTATTAGAAGCGTATTTTGAAAGAACCCTGCAATTCCAGGTTTTTCAAAAGATTTGTAATAACCTTTCTTGTTGGCACATGCCGCAACGGATACTTATTGCGGTACCACACTAATGCAGCTCCCGCATTTCGATTATTGACAAAATACGCTTCTAATAAGTCAATTTTTTCACGATTAGAAGACATTTTAGCGAAAATCCTTAATTAATAACTCATACGAAGTTTCTCAGCTGAAACTAAGTATAACCCACAGATTTTCGAATCAAATTCGAAATTTGGGGGTAAACATTCTTTTTATTTACTTTACAGTCAATTCTACCCACTTCCAGGCCATAACAAAAAGTTAGACCATCGTAGAAATTCGTTTCTGTTGCCGAAATGTATGGGAAACGTTTTTGGCGATTTCTGTCTTTTCTAGTACTGAAAGCTAAAATGGTCCCATAGAGTTTTTTGATCCCCACATGAAATAGAATAGATTGGCATAAAAAAAAAAATTTGAACTTTTTGCATTTTTTTTGCTAACTGTAAGTTTAAGTAAGTTCAAAATGTCCCAAAAAGTTAGGGAAGGTCTTTTAAGAACGTTTTGCTGTAACTGCAACGGTTAAGGTACTTGCCCTTACTGCCCCGTTTCAAAAATACACCCTGTATAGTAGTTCGCCCGTCTGACTTATTCATCAACGCAGGGCCTAAACCACTGAGCCTAGGATCTTGAATTTTTGTACCAAGCTTTCTTGCTTTACGTAGGTTTTTAGAAATTCCCCCTAGGGGGCAAAAAAGGGGATATGGGCAGTATATCCCCTTTTTTGCCCCCTAGCTGAAACTACTGACCGCAAAAAGCTGAAATTTGGCATGTGTGTTTGTTAGAGAGTAAAGAGCAACCATAAGAAAGGATTTTTGGAAATACTTCTCCTAAAGGGGAGAAATCACTATTTTCATACCGCTAGATGAAGAAGGTCGACATACTATGCAGGTGATGTCGCGGGTAGCAGTTAAAAGTATATAAGAGTTTAGCTAAAAAACAAACAGACTGATAGACGTACAAAGAAAGTCACTTACTTCCTCGTTAATATTAAAGGTGCAGTTCCAAGAAATTGTAAGCGAAACCGTCAAAGCTCCGAGAACAGTTTAATAAGCCTCCTTAGTGGCTTCAAGAGGGCGGAAGAGTTGTGTAGAAAAACAGCTTTTCGTAAACAAATGTACTACAGAACATTTGCTAAGCCGTAAACGCTACCCGGAAATGTTTGATGCAACAGATCTGGCGGTAGGCCATAGAAGCAGCGTGTTAATAAAGGCCGTTGTTGAAAAATCCAGATTTTTTCCATACCATATTTGTATTATAACTGCTTCGATGGACTAGTGGGAAACATATGCGTCTCACACTGCAAGGTCTCGGGTGTAATTCCCGGGTCAGGCAAAGTCTTATTTGTGAACTTTCTGTCAGGAAATTCACAATAGCAGCACGGATATTTTTTTTTTTTTTAATTGGTTGGAGTTGGCTATTACTCACCCTATCCCATGGGGCTTAAAACTTTACAGGTAAAATGAGGGTGTTGTACACCTCTACCACACCCTTCGGGGTAATTATAGGTGTGGTGTTATGTTATGTGTAGCAAGATTGGATTTGTTTATATTAACTACTAAGCTATGATTTGATGCAGCCACTTACAACAGTACTTTGGTCACTGCTGGTTCCTCAAATATTTACCTAAGAGCAAGTCATCATAAATTATTGACCACGAAATGAATTATCAACAATTATAATATGTAAATGAAATTATATAATGAATAATATATAAATAAAAGATAAAATGTCACAAAGTTTTATTACTCGGTCATATTTAATATAATGCACCCCTGTCACAGTAAGATGGCGCGACGGTTAACCGTAAAGGAGGTTGGGGTAAAAAGGACGGAATAAATATTAGTGCACACTCTGGTCGATTAGACGGACAATAATTAAAGGTTGCCATTCATCTTTCATCCTTGCTGAGTCAGCCCTTTTGGTTTGAAAGGACATCTGCGCTATACAGTGACAGAAGGGCTGATAAAATGAGACTTATAAAATGCTGCCCTATTATAAATTTGGATTTGGATTTTTTAGATTAGATAGAACGCCAGAAGCTATTACACTATTCAATGATCCCAATGACAAGGTCAAATACACGCATTCACTCACACAAGCACACCCAGTCTCAGAACAAATCTTTGCAAATCACACAAAGATTTGTACCATGTGGGGATCGACCCCCAACACCAGTGCAGTGGAGAGCGGCAAGGCGACCGCTTAAACCACTACACCACACGTGCAGACACATCATGTTATAAAACATCACACCTATATTATCCAGAAGGGTATTACCCACATTATACGAAGTGAGTCTCCACTGGGCATAATTCCAACTCCGTGCTACTATTGAGAATTTCCTGAAGGAAAGTTCACACACAACACTTTGCCCTACCCGGGAATCGACCGAGAAATCTCGCGGTGAGAGGTGCATACGCTAAACACTAGACCAACGAGGTAATTAATTCCACATATTTAATAAGTAAACACAAATAATCTTATTTTCTAGCTCTGTATGCTTCAAAGCTCGTCCACCATTCTCGTGGCCTAACGTTAAGATATGGCCGCTCTTACCACAAAGACGATAAAAGCGTGCACGCTGACTGTGGGATAGCTTTGTATGTATAATAAAACTAGCCTCTTCCTACGGTTTCACTCGTGTTAAACGATACTGCCGCACTCTCATTATTTATAGCGTAATTTTAAATACCAAAAAACATTTATTGAAAGTTAATTCATGCAATAATAATAAAGTTATTTATATCCAACGGCTAGTTGTAGAGATTAGCGCATTCAAACAAACCAACTCTTCAGCTTTTATCCACTAGTAGAATAAATCCAACCACTTGGTATTCAACCTGTGAATAACAGGGGTACGCAATATAGTGGCAACATTGATCAATCTGTTGATGTTTGTAGGTAGGATGGATGTCGGAAACCTTCATTTGGATGCCTTTGACCGGTCAGCGAAATGGTTGATGAGAGTGACAGGAGACTGAGCAGTGAATATTGATTAGCTGCCTTTAGAGGCGTTGTAAAGGTTTATCACACCTGTATTTTGATATTTGTAATAATAAACCATAGCTGTGGTGCTTCGTGATTTAAAAGTTAAAATTGAAAGCAATTCCTGATTTCTAGATAATTTTACAAGCTTTACTATTAACTCAGAGAGAGGGGAAGTAAACATTTTATTAATTAATATTTTAAAGCGTTCAAGAACATGTCTGATAATACGTAATATAAAACTTGAATTAATTTCTGCTCGGAATAAACCAATTCTAATTTCGGTTCCTCGAATATCTAAATATAACTGTATTCAAACTTTGTTGGGCTAATAACTATTTAAAGGTCAAAGATTGAATAGTGGAACCACCATAACTTCTCTACGTTTCGTCATTCTGAGTACGCTTCTAGTTTGAAGGCTTCGTCCTTTACAAACAGACAAACAGACCAAGATTAAAAAGATGAAATATTTTTAGAAATAAACATTTGGGTAAGAGCTTCTTGGAAAGGCTCGGCCATATTATTGCAGAATGAAATAAAAACGAGTAAATAACCTGAAGGCTTAGGCGTCCCCCACATTGCGTGTGGGCGCGCTGGCTGGACACGTCACGCGGCATCAACACGCGACGCCGTAGGAGGTGTGTGCAGCCAGCGCGTCCACACACCCGACGATGATGCACGCCTAATATAGGATCAGGGAAACTAGTGGTACGCATACTAAAAAGATGACTCAATAAAGTTTTTAAAAGTGTCACATGAATACAGTTGGCCTGAAGTTAAAACGATTTTGAGATGTGTTTCTAACCAAATATTGGTCACGGCAGCTAATCTTAAATGAGAAAATGCAGTTCGCTACGCGGCAAATAAAAGGTAAGTAAAAACAAAATGCACTTATTATATTTCTCTTAACAAGTTAGTTTTATTTGTAAACTAAAGTGGAAAAATATAATGTTCTCTCTTTAAACATCCTTGTTTATAAAAAGAGCCAGAATTATTTACCTCGTTATATGTTTTTAAACTTTCGTGATTTGAAAAAAATATTTTAAAAAATTAGACAATTGGTCTAAATTGCGTAATTATTATAAAGGTAAATAAATCTAACGCGTAAACCAACCGATACCCCTAGTATTGTGTGTCGAACTACCGACGGATGCGAACCAAATAAAAATAAAACTTGTAACAATCAAGTGAGGGTAGTAGAAAATAACCGCACTTCACGGAGACGCTAAGCTTCACCAGTCGGCTCGTGACCACGAATGATGCAAGTCATATCGAAACGTCGAGCATAGGTATTTATTAACTTTATAATATTTACCTTGTTGTTCAAATTACCTTTAACCTTTATAAATGAAAACTAATCTTCCCCGAAACGCCAACTAAAGTAAATCAAGCAAGGCAAATGGGTTGTTATGGTGTTTACCGACGGACATAATGCATCCCATGATAATAGCCATAAGCTCCCCTTCAGCCACGATTTTAATATTATGGCTTCATAAGCAAGCTCGTTTTCCTGAAGGGAAGATTTCGGTTGGTAAATAAAAGCACAAATAAGATGTGATAGTCTGGGGGGATGAATTGTTTTCTCTTAAATAGGGTGTGTTTTAACGCATATCAATATAATTATGATTAACATAACATTACTTTATATCACGCCTAATAATTATGATAAATTAGAAATAAAATTTATAAATATGCAAATAGACAAAAATATACCTTAAATTTAAAGTGTTATTTTTTATGACCATGAGCTGAGTTTATCCAATTTAATTTTAAATAATATCCTACAATTTAATTTTGCAAATTTACATGATATTTAGATGCATCGAAAAGAGTTTTCATTTCTGCCCCGTTTAAACGATTAGAACAGAAACTAATTGTTTTAAATGATAAAAATAACTGCAATATATTTATATATTTATTTATTTCATATACATTTTTTTTCATAAACATCGCTCTCTTTATTTGAATGCGTGTGTCCTGTGTCGCGGGGAAGTTCAAAAACATACATTTCACATAAATAGGGCGCACTCAGAGTCGGAACAAATCTTAGCAAATTACGTAAATATTTGTCCCGTGTGGGGATCGAACCCACAACACCAACGCAGTTGAAAGCGGCGACGCGACCGTCACTACACCAACGTGCAATAGTAATAGCTTGTAACATAATAGTTGTATTACAAATAGATTATATTGTATTATAATCCATTCGTAATCCCAATCCTGTTTTGAATAACGTGCCAAACATTGATAATACCAAATATTATATCAACAGGGATGTTATTTATACTTTCTCCATTCCTTTATTTTCTTTTTGACAGATCACGACAGACAGACTATGAATTAACGTTTTTTTATGTCAGATTAATGTACTACAATCATAATGTACTTTATTGACAAGTGACACTTTTTAGGGAAGTTCACTGTTTGTAACAAACAACCACAGACTATAAATCAAAACGTGAAATGAAATAAATCGATCATTATGAAAAAGAATAATTTGACTTTTTTTGTGTATTATCTGTATTTTTTATAAAAAAACGAATATAATAATAGTATCATGTTTCCATGAATAATTATTTGCAAGAAATTAAGTCGAAATCTTGGAATTAAAAATGAAAATGTAAACAAAGGTAACTAGGAAACCGTCATAGACTAAGTATGTGACATTATTATTATATTATTATTTTGTATATTTATTTCATCTAATAAAAACTACTAATATACGAATAATTAGTAATAAACTAAAACCATTTCGATGTAATTAAACGATTGAAAGTTCTTCTTAGACAACATCGATTATGATTTCAAATCGAATCAGTAACGTGTGAAGAAATCCCTAAATGTAATCTGTCAAAAAGAAAATAAAGGAAAAGTTACAACAAATAGCCATTAAAAAAAAAAAAAAAAAATAAAGGAATGGACAGAGTATAGTATTTAATTTCTAACACAGAATGTAATATAACCTGGAGTGCTTATAATGTAGAAATAAATAGCATTGATAGATATTGATAGAAAAACGAATTAAGATTAGAGCTAATCTTATCTAGCGCAAAATTAAAAAAAAGTACTGATACTAACAATAGTGTTTATGAACCATTTTTTCTATTCTATATACCTCTAAGCTTTTCTTATTTCAATTGTACAAACTAAGCGTACGACGATTCAATGATGGGTGGGACCGTATGACTGCTAGGTCAAAGGTCTCGGGTTCGAACCCACGGCACACACATCGGTCAATAAATCGTATAGATTCGTCTTTTCGGAGATATGTGTATAATTATCGTATAAATTATCGCTCGCTTGAGGTGAAGCAAAACTTCGTTAAGAAAGCTGCATGTCTGAACATGCCTATTAAATACTCGAGGGTGTATAAAGTCTACCAATCCACACTTGACCAGAACGTAATGAACTATGCCCTTACCCTTCAAAGTCAAAGTCAAATCATATATTTTCGTAAACCTCAAGGGACGCTTGAACACGTCAACAAACATTATAATTACAAAGCAAATTAAAATAATCTAAATAATTGGATAAATTATTCAGAGAGGCCCAAGCCCAGCAGTGGGACATGTATTAGATACAGGGCTGCTTTTATTTCATCAATTGCGTACGTTGTACATACCTTCTGCGTACCATACGTATTTAAGAGACAGAGCTCATGACTAAGTCAAAGCCTAAGAGACTAAGTGATATCTAGTAGCAGTCAGAGGCTAGAAAGTCTGACAACTAGTCTAACAAAAATTATCTTATACTCCTACTAAGTTGTGAATGTCTGAACATCAGCTAAATCCATTAAAGTAACCGACCTCAATATAATTGAGGAAAAGCTCAGAAAATGAAATTAAAATGTTTAAATAGCAAAGCTTTTCACAAAAACAGCGGTAAACTGCTCCTAATATATTTGTTTAGGTTTGTTTGTAAGGCTGTGTTAGCAAGAACTTGGAGTCTTTCAGTAAAAGCAGTGAAGTGAGCTTCAACATAGCCCAGTCTCCCGGTCGCGTATTTGTAGAGTATCGTTAGAGGAAAGGTTTGTTGATGCGCTGGAATGAGGGATGTTTTAAAATTTGGACAAAAAATGTCAATGCAAAACGTATGTATATTTTTTTTTTTTCATTGAGAAGATGTATTTATATAAAATACATCTTCTCAATAAAAAAAAAAATAGCCTTTTTAATAAAAGTCAATGTTTTAAAATGTAAAATCAGAATAAATATTTCAGATAAATATTTATTCATACATATTGAGTAGATGGCTTCCACGGCATACTATTTAATTACATTTAACTACCAGCCTAAAACCGATTAAATTTCGCAGAAATAGAGTAAAATTACGTTGTTTTCAATTTCAAAATTCGCCGAATATTATAATAAATACACAATATTTTATTTCAATTAAATTTCACAACGCTCTTATTTCATGTGAATCAATATTTCCGATCCACAACTTTTAAATAGAACTCCCAAAACCTGCCAGGTAACACACAGGTATAAGCTTGCCAAGTTGTGAGTATTTTAGAATAGTGTTGCAGTGGTTGAATGCGGTAACATCCGGCTTCGGTCGGTTTATCGCAGTGTTTTAGCACCTGCCGCCGGATGGGACTCACCGAACGATCCCTTTCTAGCCAAACTAGAGGAAACTTTAACCGCTTTGGTGTTTATTTTTCGTGTCTTAGATAAGGTTGCTTTTCAAGGATGTGGTTACGTACACGTATTTGCAAACACTGTGGATACAATAATGCTTCTTAAAAAGCTAATAAACTGATAATGTATAATGTGTAACTTAAACTGGCTACTTTTTTGCTTAAAGTTAGTGGGTAAATAGGTAATTGTCGCGTGCTTTGTGTGTGTGTAATGTATGTTTGTGAACGATACAGGAATTTGTACCAATGCGGGCGTTTTCTAAAAAACTAAACTTTTAATGCTGATTTTAATTCATACTGCAACTGGATCCAGTACATATATAATACCATAGTATGAAGAAATTTTAGCGCTGGATTGAAAAAGACTAGATATGTGTCATAAATAAAAAAAATATGTCATTAAATGTCGATCCAGCGCTGGCATCCCATGGTACATATTTCTGGCTGGTCGGATCCAGGGACGCATAATATAAATTAGCATTTGCAATACATTATATTACACAGGGTTTTATTCGACTCTCATAAGCAAAACGTAAAATATACAGGTTTCATATTTCACAATTCAAAATTAGATTATTTACCAAGTTAAATTAGATTTAAATTTCAATGGTAATTATTGTATTAAATTGCAAACCAGTGCTCAAAAGATCAGAGAGATGCAATTCTGAAAAATAGTTATTTTTGGCAATTAATTAAATTTTCAACGAACTTTTCTTATTACATTATGTTAACAATTTATTCTTGTTTTAATCAAAAAATCTCTTTTGCATATTTTTGATAAAAAACATAAAAATGGAATATTTTGGTCATGTTACATTTACATACAAAATGTTGAATTAGAAGTACTTGGAATACTTATACAGGGTGGATGCGACATAGCGACATTTATTGAAACCACAGCTTCTACACATGGCCAGTATGCATTTCCACCAGATAAAAAATTCTCTGGCGTATAAAAAAATTCACGTCTTCCGAACCAATTGCACGATCGCAATGTTCAAATTGTTCGGAGAACGTGATTTTTTTTTTTTCGCCAGAGAATTTTTATCCGGTGGAAATTGATACTTACCATGTATAGAAGCTGTGGTTTCAATAAATCTCGCTATGTCGCATCCACCCTGTATTTTAACTGATGAAATATTTATTCATTTCAGTTAAAATAAATATTTTATCAATTAAAACTTGTTTGACTTTTAAACATTTGAATTCAGACAATGTAATTCAAAAACAATTTGCAGGTTTCATTATTTAAATTCATAAAAGTAACGCAGTAAATAAAGGTTGTAAGTCTGAAAAGAAACCAATATCTTTGCATTTTTGATATATTGTAAGGAAACTTATCGGTAGTCTAAAACCAGATTTGCCACTTCTTCTTTTCATTGCTCTAGGCCCCAAAAACAAAATACGTATTTTTTTTGTTTTTTTCTGTTTTTGACTTAAATCTGCTAATAAAGTAGGTTCTGTCAAAAATTTGTCCACTACACTTTTGAAGTACACAAACTTTTCTTTTGTATAATTGTTATTAAATTCGGTCAAAAAGGTTTTTTTTTGGTTTATGCTGGCTTCTGAGCAGAATATTAGCTATAAAAAATATGCTTGTTGTATACTTTTTACGTTTCGTAACTTTGTAATGAAAAATATTTGATGTTAATGTTTTTCACATAGCACTATGTTCACAATTAAGATCGGAATATTTGTTGTTAAATGGCATATAAACTGGAACAATATTGTTTTATTGTATTCGAAGTTAAGTGAAGGAAACCTTTTGACTCAATACCACCGATAAATAAGCAATGTGACGATCACCCGGTACAAAGCACAAGCTCAATCGAGCGTCACCTCATCTACTAAGAGCTTTCGACTATTGAAGTTGTTATTGCTGACGGTAGAGGGCCCCAAGTGTGCTAACTACCGGCTTGTCATTGGTATGGAGTTGGTCCGTCACAATCAAATGCTATTTTTGGTAGTTTTGTTAGTTTTGTCGACCGGATGGCGGAGTGGGTAGTGTACCTGCCCGCGACGCCGAGGTCATGGGTTCGATTCCCACTTAAGACAAATATTTGTGTGCATGAACATGGGGGTTTGTTTAGTCTGGGTGTTTCTATGTATAATAAGTATGTATTTACAAAAGAAAAGTACATATGACATGTATTAGTATCAGTTATTCTAGTACCCATAGTATAAGCTCTGCTTAGTTTGGGACTAGATGGCGTTGTGTGTGAGTTGGGAAATATTTATATTTATTTATTTATTTTTATTTTAAGTGACCGAGGCGGCAAGCCAACTCCTAATAGTAAAAAATGTATGATAAAACCATTGACCGGACGCAGAAAACTGTTTTCTTCATTCTCATTAATTTTAACACTCAACCATATTATTTTTAGACATCAGAGACAAGTAACCAAAATATTTTGAGACCTCTTACAAGTTCTTCTAGCTAGGAGTTTCTGTTCTTACGACTGGTACCTATTTTGCAAAAATTAGACAACGGGTCTGAATCGCGTAATTATTATAAAGGTAAATAAATACCTATGCTCGACGTTTCGAATGACTTGCTATACGACAAAAACCACATCGCTGATATTCACCCGATTTCTTTCTCTTAATTAAAAAGACAACAAACACGCAAAAATACCAAACAAATTGTCAATGCTTTGTAAATTGTTTCATAGCCTTTTTTGTAACCTTTTATACCGTAGGTGATAAAATAGCTAGAATTGAATTCACCCTGGCCATTGCAAACTCACCGCAGTTACGATCGATCCGGCACACTCTAGTAATAAATACTTTTTTTTACAAAGCCTTTTGTATAAACTTTTAATTTTTAGGAGCTTTTCCAATAAGAATTAATTAAGTTACGTAAACATTAGTAATTTAATTCATTCTAATGTGTTCTAGTAGTGAATTTAAAAGCTAGTTCTAAACCTTTATAAAACTAATTTTAAATAAATACATAATATGTAGATTAAAGTTAAGATTTTCTATGTCGCAACTTTGTATATTTATGTCCATTTATACTTACTAAATGACAAATGCAAAAAAATTGTGAGTATGGATGTTTTTTACTCTTTCACGCAAAAACTAACGAGTCGATTTTGATAAAATTTTGCACACATCTACTACTACTTTTTTAACATATTACGGGGTGGAAACTATTAAAATATTTCTAGATTAATTTTTTGATCGGTTAATTTTCGACACCAGGCAATAATTACCACTTTTTCTTCTTGTACATTGTTTCATAAGCGTTTTTTTTATTAAGTAGGTGATATAATAGCTAGAATTGAATTCACCCTGGCCATTGCAAACTCACCGCAGTTACAATCGATCCGCCACACTCTAGTAATAAATACTTTTTTTACAAATCCTTTTGAATGAAGTTTGAATTTTCAGGAGCTTCGCGATAAGAATTAATTAAGTTATAAAGAACGGTCTTGTGGTTTGGGATGAATGAGAAAGTTAGTTATAGGCTCTTGTTAAGGTTATTTTGGGGTAATGTGTAGATTATAAATGAGATCCTGTGTATATTATGTACATAAAGTTTATACCTTTAATTCAAATAAGCAACGATAACATAACATAACATCATGCCTATATTACCCAGAAAGGTGTAGCAGAGGTGTACAACACCCACATTTCTTCTGTTATGTTTAGGTCTTATAGGATAGCTGGTGAGCTTATCGCCATCCACTGGGCACAATTCTAACTCCATGCTGCTATTGTGAATTTCCTGACGCAAAGTTCACAAATAACACTTTGCCCGAACCGGCAATTAAACCCAAGACCTCACGATTAGAATACACTACCCATCATTGAGGCAGTTCAATCAACGACCAAGCTCGTTAAAAAGACTTTAAACTATATTTTATTCCCATCAATTTAGTAAAACATGTAAATATAATTTGAACCTATTTGATTTAAATTTCACACAATAATTCGAAAATGGTTTGAGCTGTGTCTACTCACTGGTGTGTTAAAAGCAGCCCTGTATATCTATAACATGTCCCACTGCTGGGCTCGGGCCTCTTCTCATGATGAGAAGGCTTAGGCCATAGTCCACCACGCTGGCCAAGTGCGGATTGGTAGCTTCATACACCTTCGAGCACTTTTTAGGCACTTTTAGGCATGTAGATTTCCTCACGATGTTTCCCTTCACCGTTAGCGAGCGATGATTTATAAGATAAATACACACATATTTTCGAAAAGACGAATCTTGACGATTTATTGACCGGTGTGTGCCGTGGGTTCGAACCCGAGACCTTTGACTTTGCAGTCCTACGGTCTCCCACTCGGCTATCGCTGCTGATAGCCGAGGTGTGTTATAGCCTCCCTTTTCTAAAGCCACTCTTCTGAATCCTGTGCAATGTCAATTTCATGCCATAAGGTAACGTTTACATTTCCCAAAATCTCAATGGGAAAAAACGATACAAATTTATTATATAGAGCTCTGTAATTAAAATGTTAATTAAACACTTGAAAACAAACAGTTAAACAAAGGAATAATTTCAGCTTTTCTGACAAGTTCTTTAAATAAGTAGACTCAGCTGTAGCCGACGGCAGAAGACTTAATATTTTCTGTTATTGTTTGGAACTGCATTTTGACGATAATGCCAACTTTGTTTCGTTGTTTATCGAGTAACAAGTTATAGAATTAAGCAACATAAAGTTCGTTCAGGGCAACTTCATTTGAAAAGCGCTGAAGGAATACTTGTTATAAAAGGTGTGGCACTTTTTCTTCTATTTTTTTTCTTACTTTTCTGCTCCCCCTGCAACTGGCCATTAAAGCAGTCTATGTCCTTTCACAAGGTTGTTATTATAACTATTCGACTGATCAAAAAAAAATTCACATTATGTGGAACGCCAGATTGAAGCAATAACACTAACCAATGACGAGGCTAAACACACTCAAGCACACGCAGTCTCAGAACAAATTCTTACATAATATATAACACAAAGATTTCTCCCATACATCACACGTGCAGGAAAGCGAAATAGTCAGACAGAGTTATTTCATATTTATTATATTAGTGAAGCCTAATCATTACTAAGGATTTAATATTTATTTCCTTAAACCACTCACAGTTAATTTAAGTTAATTTAGTTACCACAATCGGCACATTCAGCACACATTTTTGGGGTAGGTCCAACGCTTGAATAAAAGTTCATTGAAGCAGCAAACGACGCCATCACTGAGTTAACGCGCCGACAATTTGCGACCATTACGCACGTTATAATTGTCTTACAGCTGTTCCGATTTATAGCTCATTCATTATTTTAATTATGGTTTGATATACGGGTCGGGCAAAACTGCTACTTGAGTAACATCGTAGTCCTCAGATAAAGCGATGTATCTGCAGTCAACTTTTTATATTGTTTATGTGCCTAGAAAGACTACACACTCGTTCGCTACAAACGTTTATCATACGTTGTATAAATAATTTAAAAAAAAAACGACTTTCATTACAAAAAATGCACTAAATATTAAGAAATATTTAAGTAATTTCCAACGTCCCGTCTCATGTGTGTATTACTTGAAAGAATACAGTAAACGGCCTTAAGGTGCTTTTTTTAAAAGAATTATCCCGAACTCTTTACCATTGAGGAGTTGGTTTACTTTTCTTACAGTAGTTTAAAGCGGCTGCCCGATATGCAGAGGTCGCAGGTTCAAATCCTGCCGGTCCCATAATTTTTTCAACTGTTTCTTAGTATAATGTATAGATGAATAGAAAGTACAGACATGGCAAAGGAGAATGCCCAATTTGGCTCCCCATTCAAAAAGTACATGAGATACGTCATTGGATAGATATTTTTATGCTAATCAAAAGTTAAAATGGCACCAAGTGCCACAGTTTGTCCATTTGAGATGTATTACGTGTTGTATTGCGTAGTGGGACCAGATACCTTACTAAAATCTTCTTTTTTATGAAATAATATAAAGAATATTTATAGATAAAATATGAGTCTTTAAAATTACATGGTCACTCACACTATTGTTATTGTTTTTAAACAAAGTTGTAATATCAGAGGCTCAAAGCCACCATTAGATATCCTGTTAAAATCAAAAACAAAAGTATAGACATATAGTTCGAATAGACGCATTTATATCTGCTAAATCAATTTTTCACTTAAAATGTTTAGAACGATAGTAAATAGTTTATTTGTAAGTACCAGGCTCTCATGAAACCGCAGGCGTTCGAGCAGATTGGCTGTACCGCAGCAGCGCCCGTGTCGCTCGCCACCGCAACTTTTTTTAAACAATTAAAACTCTACTTTCTATGCATTGCAATAAGTAAGTGGATTTATGTGAGCTAAATTGATTTAAGAATTGAATCTGGACTTGTTTAGTATATTTAACCAACATTTTACTGTTTATGATTATTTGGATTGTGTACGTATATGTATAATAGTGAGTGATAAAATAAAGTGATCCTGATTATGTTAAGATATTTGTAAATTCCAAGACCGAATTAAAGGGAAAAGCTTATTTACTACATCTACGTAGAAAACTAATCATTGCAGTATCTTATAAAGAATATCTATTAAAGAAAGTTGATGCCCAAAAGAGCGGGTCCTGAACAGCGTGACTTTCTTTACTTTTATGCCCGCTGCGCTCTGCAAACGGATGAAAAGTAGAAAAAACGCCCTCTGTTACAAAGGTGAAGTCTTTTTCTCTAATTTGATGACATATTTTGTTTGCTGTTTTGGTAAATTATAGTCCTTTTGGTAATATTTGGTAGATTTTGGTAAATGTTGGTACCTAGTTTCTGTATTTGTTGGTAGATTTTTAATTAATTGTAGGTGTAGTATAAAGCACTATGTATCACTCGGGAGAATGTTCGATTTCTATTGAGTGTATTAAAATAAAATTACACCCTCAGTGAAATCGACTGCTTTGATCCTTTGGGGTACATATTATTCAATTAAGTTAGTGTTTACTATAACTTTAATATAATGTACTTAGATATAACATTGTATATTTTGCATACCGATTATCCGGTGAAACATGTGTACTTATTATTAAATTGTACCATCTTTTTGTCACCATGTTTTAGGCAAATAAACGTTTCTTTCTTTCTTTCTTTCTTACACCAAATTATTATAATGGTTGCACGAAATGCTCTAATAAATGTTCATAAAAACGGATTGAAATATACTCTGTCTCTTTCATGACATTTCTTAGTAGGACTAAAAAATGTTTTTCGATTTCCGATTAACATACGAGTAGAATATATTCTAAAGTCCCGAGTACATAGAAAACCAGAAGCTCGCCTAGTATTTAATTAGTGTACACTCGTTGCAATTTACTGCGCTTCAAAATCGGTTCAATAGAAACAAGATCACTACTACGATTCTCTGAAGGAATTAAGGAGGATAGCAAAAATTACTTATTTCTCCATCGGGCTACCAGACAAATGGCACCCTAGCATCGCTTCATGGTAGATATTCCTTAAATACGAACCAAGCGTTTCGCTTCAACATTCCTAATACGAACTGCCAAAAATTTGAATGCCCTGCCCGAGTTTGTGTTTCCGCATAAGTACAATCTGAATGTTTTCAAAGAAAGAGTAAACATGTATCTCATAGGTAAGCGTGTTCCACCGTAGACCGCATTATCACTTACCATCAGGTGTTATCGTTGTCAAACGCGTGCCTTTTCCCTATAAAAAAGGTTTCATTTGAGTATATGAAAACATACAGCTATAGATAACCTTGGCGCTGCCGCCTAGTAGACATCATTTCAGAAAATCCTCATTTTTATAGATTAGTAAAGAAGCATAATCTGCTATTACCTATTTATTATTTTTAAATAAAAACACATATTATAATATTGTGTATTCTACTACAGACCTCTACAAGCTCTGTAAATTAACGATTAATTAAAACTATTTTTTAATAATATTTTTAACTATAACTTTAATGAGGTATATAGAAAACCACGAAAAAAATTCGCAACCACAGTTAAACTCTGAATACTCTAGATTGCCTCTCAAAAGAATTAAGCATCGTGATCACCAAACAATTAACTACAGTTGTAACAGTAACGTTATCAGAACCCTTAGTAGATCGATCACATAATATAATATAGTATAGAAGAGGAACGCACATAGTTGTGAAATCTTTCGCTTGCTTGCTTAACAGCAAACTTCTTGTGGCGAGCATTTCAGTGTTTAACACATGTTAAAGTGTTTCAGACTGCTATTAATTGATTTTGTATGGAAGTTTTGAACTGTTGTGGGTTCATTTTATGGTTAAACTTTATGACGAGTTAGTTTAAAACATATAACATAAGATAAACGTTACGTCTATATGATTTAGAATGGTGTCACAGAGGTGTATAGCACCCACATTACACCTGCTATGTTTAGGTCCCATGGGATAGGCCTATCGCCATCCATCAGACACAATTCCAATTCCGTGCTGACCCGGGCATCAAACCTGAGAACTCGCGATCAGAGGCGCATAAGCTAACCAGGTGTTTGCTGCAACCTATACCAATGTATTATGTAAATATTGAGACTTAAGGCCAGTTTTTGGGGTTTCGCATAGATTTTATCCGATCCATAAAACATTACCTGACCGAATTTAAAAGTGACACAAGTTAAATTTAAAAAAAATGCGGTTTGGTGCCTTCTTCAGGTGTACATTTATATATTAATAATAAATAATAAATATTTCACAACTCACACACAACGCCATCTAGTCCCAAACTAAGCAGAGCTTGTACTAGGGGTACTAGAATAAGTGATACTAATACATATATACTTTTCTTTTGTAAATACGTACATATTATACATAGAAAGAAACACCCAGACTAAGACAAACCCCCATGTTCATGTTAAGCAAAGTTTTGAAACACAAATAAAAAACATGGAATTTAATTTACTTATTGTTAAACGCAGTACTTCGTCACCCCAACAGAGTCAACGAGCCAATGAAGTCCGCAGCACTCAATGAACGACAATGGTCTCTTTATTGCATCCAGACCTAAGCCCGTCCTCCAGTTATGAATGGTATCGCACTCTCTTCTATAATCTATTCAATCCTTTGATATTGCCAGTCCGGCTATCAGTTCTTATGCTACGATATTGGCGTTAAAAATACACGGTTTGCGTGGTGATTAAAGCGGTCGCCTCGCCGCTTTCAACTGCGCTGGTGTTGTGGGTTCGATCCCCACATGGGACAAATCTTTTGTTTTGATTATTTTTCTAGCATTAAGCTATGCTTAGCAAATTATACTAAGAAACAGTTGAAAAAGATATGGGACCGGCAGGATTTGAACCTGCGACCTCACTGCACACCGAGCAGCCGCTCTTAGCCATCCAGCTACGGTCGTAATGACATATCATACAGTTGAGAAATTTAGGGTGCCGGTAAGAGGCGACCGTAGCTGGATGGCTAAGAGCGGCTACCCGGTGTGCAGTAAGGTTGCAGGTTCAAATCCTGCCGGTCCAATATCTTTTTCAACTGTTTCTTAGTATAAATCTTTGTGTGATTCGCAAATATTAGTTCTGACTCTGGGTGTGCTCTGTGTATGTAAAATGTATGTTTGTGAACACCCCCGCGACACAGGAGTTATTCCTAGTGCGGGCGTCGTTTAAAAAAATTTATAAATATAATATACAATAGAGTTCTTTAAAAACAGTTCAAAGTTCAAATAAAGGATAAGTTGCTTAATATATCATCATGCATATTTTACTCAGAATGGTGTAGCAGAGGTGTACAACACCCACATTTCACCTGTTATGTTTATGTATGAATTTTCTGACGGAAAGTTCACAAATAACACTTTGCCCGACCTGGGAATCGAACCCGAGACTTTATAGTGAGAGGCGCATACGCCACCACTAGACTATCGAGGCAATCAAAAATGCATAAGTTAAATGTTAAAAATATGCCTTTGCTCATAGTTATTTACAGACCTGCGTGTTTTAAAAGTCAATAAGTGCCCCTTATTATCTAGAAAAAAAATATAAGTCTTTTAAATATTATCCTAATCCATTCAGCTGTTAGCGTGTGATTGAGTAACAAACATTCAAACATCCTCACAAACTTTCACATTTATAATATAATAGACAAAAAAATTAAGAAAAAAATTCATTCATTCATTCATTTATTTCGTAAAACATATTATAGGTAACAAGGATGTTACAGTGTTACAAAAAGTTCTTCTACGATTCGCCGAATGGCATACGAAAATTTAAACAATAATGTTAGTTCGACAGGCATTCAAATCAATTTAAGATAACAATGTTATATTTTAAAAAGAGCTTAACAAATAAATTAATTGTATTAGATGCATGTCAAATAAGTAATAAAATGTCGATGATAAAATGTCAGTGATTACAATAATAAAATTAATTAATACAATAATAAAAAAGTCTACTGATAAATTAGGATGTCACAACAATGTTAATTACCAATGTCGTCTAAAAATTCATTCATGGAGTAATATACCTTATCCACCAAAAAGTTAAAAAGTTTGTGTTTGTATTCACTGGTATTTTTCATACTTACAAACAGCATTATGGCACAGCAATTATAAAATATTTGCATACAATATTAAGTAGGTTTAGATTATACTTAAAATTTTTAACTAACTCTATACTATATATTAAGTCTTATTGCCATTAAAAATATTTACCCTGGAGGGGTTAAGAGTTTGCCATAGAATAAAATGATAACAAATAATCACGAATGGAAACATGATAATAATATAATCATATCAATATGACACTAGAAACTTTATTTTTTCGGTCACTTAAACAATATCCGACTTGTAATATTTTAGCCTTTTTGTATTTTATATAATATTAAAGTAAAAAAAATTAAGAACGCAGCAGGACCTATGACGCTGGCACAAAAAGAGTTGAGAAATTTCGAGTCTAGCAGCATACGAATCCATAGCTGAATTGGCAAAGCACTTGGGGCGTATACCCAGGAGGTGCAGGTTGGAGTCCTGCTGGATCATTCAACATTATTTAATCACGTTTAAATAGCAGAAAGTTCAGATTACGGCCTCTTAACAGCTGTAAAACAATAATAATGTGCGTAATACCCGCAAATTGCCAACGCGTTTACTCAATAATTGCGTGATTACTGCTTGAATGGGCTTTTGTTAGCAAAAGCCTTATTATTATCGTATTTAACCATGAATACCATTGTCGATCACAAGTTTTCTTATATGTATAATCAAAAAAGGTACGTCTAATATGATCTAAAAGAGCGTGGCAGAGGAGTGTAAAACCCACACTGTTATGTTTATGTCCGATGTCATAAGGGGTGTACCTAATGTCATTTAGAAGAAGGTTACCATATGGCTCTTGACCAAATCTTACGAAGATACGGAGCCTTACACACACACCCACACACACACACACACACACACACACACATGCACATTCACAATAATTATTATTATGTAATATATGCATGCATATCTATTTTCATACAAATAAATATCAAGTTGCATGAAATAAAAATATTATTATTAAGAGTTCAATCTACGATTTAATACACTTTAATACTATACCTGTTGCAATTGAGTTCGAGAGCCCTGGTACCTATACCACAAGTTAAATCTTACTTTAGGTACCAGTGGTCAACACAAAATATGTGCTAATTAAGATGAATGTATTTTATGTGAAACTAGCTGACCCGGCGAACTTCGTACCGCCTTAGCGTAAATTTGATGCACTACTTTATTTTGTATAGCTGACCTATCTTATGTATGCGTACCTATTCAATTTGAACTGGAATCTATAATATCCCCATAATAAAAATGAATACTTTTTTTTTTTTTTTTTTGCCGTAACAACCTTGTACAGAGTATTAGAAAACTACAAAAAAAAATATCAGCCAAATCGGTCAAGCCGTTTTCATGCCAAGTCGTGACAACGGAAAACGGGTTTCATTTTTATATATATAGATTTAAATGTGTATATCTTTTGGTGACAATAAAAGTTATTATTATTATTATTATATTATTTAACGGGCACAACTCCGTGCTCCTATTTAGAATTTTCCTGGTGCAAAAATTCAAATAGCTTCTATCGACTTCTTTCTTTTTCTGACTCAGGATTAATTTCCCGAGTCTAAGTACGATGAAAAGTGCACAGCACAATGACTTCTCATCAAGTCACATACGATAACCACTAGAAACTGACTTGATTGGCTTTTCAATTTATCAAAACACGAACGAAATCGCCAAATTTAATATTTAAATAAGATATAAAAACATAATACAAAATTGTTATTCAAATATAGACAGAGGATATT
The DNA here is from genome assembly GCA_905147285.1 of Hypena proboscidalis. Taxonomy (NCBI): domain Eukaryota; kingdom Metazoa; phylum Arthropoda; class Insecta; order Lepidoptera; family Erebidae; genus Hypena; species Hypena proboscidalis. Next base: position 3,612,023 of record LR990129.1, on the reverse strand, counting down.
AAAAAACGTGTAGTTGAGATGAAGTACCGTCGCGGTCGCAAAGATGGCCGCGGGCGGGCCGCAGCCCCGCGACTGTTGGCCACATCTTGCTGCAAGAATTCATGCGGCACACGAAGGGAAGAATGATTCTTATTATTACTTATGCCCGATTTTTTTTAATTTCTCGACAGATTTTGACTTACTTCTTAGCCTACCAACACACCTGCCGCAGGGGCAATCTAGGGGTCAAGTCGAGTTTTTTTTTGTCTGTCGTGTTTAATATGGCATTGCTCAACTTGACTTGCCTTCTAGATTGTCCCGGGGCGGTAGGTATGCGAGTAGCTCACTTTCTAGCTTTATAATAAATAGCAAACATAAGTGACGTAAACATCAATAAAATATCTTCACCAAAAGCTAATATTCAAATGAGGCTCCAATATTAGAAGCCCAGTCCATCCTACAAATAATATTACGAATTAAGCTAATTTACAAAGTTATGAGTCACAAAATTATGATTATTGAATAAGACAGACGTGAAAAGCAAAATATCTTTATTATTTGTTGCGATATAAAGTAATGATAAAATTGGATTAGGTTCGTGTCGAAGTGAATACGAAATAAGTATAACTAAATAAAGGTTGGACTAAAATATTTTATGATAAATGTATTTTGCTGGACGGTGTATGACTGCATAAATATTTAAATTGGTTTATGAGCAAAATATTTTTGTTGTAATGTTTTTTTATGTCGCGTTTTATGAATATCACTTACAGTAAAATATTGTAATTTTTGACCAGCTCTAGGCTTAGGTAGGAGGTTCACAATTCATCAGTATTTTTTTAAATGTAGTTTCACCAATAACTGGAAGACGCGTGAACCTATTTGAAAAAAATGGGGAAGTGGAAAAAAAATAAAGTTTTCACGTGAATTCTTATTAGGGGGCTTGGAAGTCAGATTTATTTTTCTTTTTTATTCAATTTTTATTTTAATAGTTTTGTTGTGTGACAATAGAAATAAAATCTTGACAATAAGGTATGAAACCTATTTTTATTTGTTGATAATACTGATACTTTGACGCCATAATATCAAACAGTTATCGCTTGGCCGATTGTACTATTCCTTTTTCAGCGCACTGCCGACAGCCTGCACCACTGTCACTCAAAATACTATTTTCATGGCGACATGCAAACAATCTTCACACGTAAACCTTTTCCGGTATTTTCCAGTTTTGACACGTTCATACCACTCGGATCTAAGCTCTCGACAGCTGAAATCTATTCTCTTGGTTGAAGTTCTCATATTTGGAGGGTTTGGCTGCTCTTGTTAGCATTGTAGGCATGTATTGGCATTTGCTTCAGTTGGTAGTTGGTACTCGAGTTTAGTATTCCGTTTTAGCTACAATACTGAATATGATTCCATCAAGTACCGGTAATCAAACAGTTAATTTTCTCAATTTAAATTTATATGTCTAAATTAATGTCTGTTTTAGTTTTAATGTACTAATGAAATTGAGTATGAAAGTTTGATTATTAAATGTAAGAGAGAGAGAGATTATTTTTCCTTCATTACCGAATTTCTGAACAAAAATCTAAGGCGCTTTGCAGAATTCCTAGCAACTTATCTGCGGCTTTTTTTAACTTTTTAATGCAAATTACCAACTAAACTGTCAACTGTAAAACAATAGTTATATGAAAGTTAGTAGTTGCCGCAACCAATACGTCGGCATATGAATGCAGACGTATTAGTCCACATTTATAATAATTCGTATTCAGATTATTGCAAGCCGACAAAGGATATAGACTGCTTTTTGTAGACATACATAAACATACGTTTAAACAGCCACTAAAACATAAATATGTAAATACATATATCAATCAATACACAATTATATATAAAGCACAATTAATATTATATCAAAGGAAAATAAACTAAAGTAAACTTTATCTCCAAGAGATTTATACATTGGTTTATATTTTTTACAGTCGCTACATTATTAAAAATAAATGAATGAAACGAACAATAATTAAAAATGTATTCCTCATTTCGTGTACCGCGTCACACGGCGAAGGAATTCGGTGATTACACAAGAAATGTTCAGTTATAACAATAACAATCACTGCACAGGCTCAACCACTATTGTTTCTATCAAATCTTTTTCTAGTGGTAGAGCTTTTGTGAACGAGCTCGAGGGCGGCAGTAGCACCGTCTCACCTTTAACCTGCCGCCAAATAGTAGTGCTTCTATTACTGTGTTCCGGTTTGGTGGTGAGATCAGGCCCTGAAATTCAGGCACATGAGGCATAACACCGTAGTCCTCAGCTGCAGCGACGCATCTTTAATCTGCTTTTGTGGATTGTTGATGTCCATGGGCTGTACTCCACTTACCGTCAGGTGGACTACACGTTCATTCGCTGTGGGCGAAGGATAAAAAAAAATATCTACGAAGTGCTCTATAAACTTCAATTGCTATTTTATTTTTATTAAATTGAGGGGAAAGCTTCTTTCTACAAAGATTATAGCAACCTAACTTGTAAATCCTTTGCTCATAAATTGTCTTTAAAGGATAATTTTACCAGTACTGGTATAATTTTATTCGCAAAATAATATGTAACCAGACCAAATAAAAAGATGATACATATGTATAACTGAAAATAGAGCACATATGTCAATTTCATTTGTGTGTGTTAACGTCTATTATACCAAAAAGCTTTATGTGACATTTTTGAATCAGGGCCTGAAAGCCGAGCCCATAGTAAGAGCCAGTTTTACAACTGCCTGATAATTCTTTAGAAAGCTTATTCGCAATTTGACGATAAAATATCAAGTTTGTATAGAGTTCTTTTACTTTATAAAGGGCTGGCGAAATTGGCCCAAACGTTACTTGTACAATGTTATCCGACTTGTTATGGGCTTTCACAGGATCTCTAGCACCACTTAAAAGTTTTATTCAACATACATTACATCACGCCTATATTGTCCAGAAGGGTATGGCATAGGTGTACAACACCCACATTTCACCTGTTATGTATAGGTCCCAAGGGAAAGCGGGTGAGCCTATCGCCATCCACCGGGCACAATTCCAACTCCGTGTTGATATTGTGAATTGCCTGACGGTAAATTTACAAATACCACTTTGCTCTGGAATCGAACCTAAGACCTCGCGGTGAGAGGCGAATACGCTAACCACTATACTTTTTTGGACCTTTTATGAAAAACAATATTCAACAGTATAAGTGAGTCATGTTGCGATGGAAGTACCGTCATTCCACTCGTGCACTTAATATCACTTTCCACTCTATGGAGTGAAAATCCATTTGCCGCATTAATAAAAAAAACTATCTTATACACTCGTAATGAGGCATACTAGGGTTCTATACCGACTTCCAAAGGCTACTCAAAGACATAAAATGTTACAACACTAATAAACTACTGGAATAAAACGTAAAATATGGTATAAATATGCGTAAAAACCGAAGCTTAAGTGTTTAACCTTACAATATACTCAAAAAACATTATCACTATACATTTTCCACATGCTCCCACCTTGTAATATTAATATTGAGCAAAATACCATTACACAAAGGATCGAAATTATACCTTAAGCTAGTAGAAATAACGTTTAAAAACGCGTGGTGCTTAAAATCTGTGGGACAAGTAATAAGCCGATCAGAAATAAACTTTTTGAAAAGAAATCAAAGCCTCCATTTTAAGAATCTATTGGTAAACCCACACTCTGAAAAAAGATAAAGTATTGAAGTACTTGATTACTATTACGGGGCATAACATTGAATTTAATGAGTATTTTTGATACACAGATATTATATAATCTTTGAAAGGGCAGACTTTTAGATTTTGGTTTTAGTACTTATAGACAATTTTATCAAAAATAGGCATTGCTTCAATTCCTATATAATATAATCCTTAAGCTCGCTCGTGTGGTCGTAAATTTTGAGAATAACATGTTGTATTTGTTTTGCGCAAATGCGCATTCACAGGTAATGTAATACCATCTGCATTAGTTTAGTCTCTTTTTAGTTCTATTTATATTTCAGCTGTACATAGTTAGGTATGACTTTGTTTTTTTATTATTTAATTTTTAATATCTGTAAAATAAATTTTCTTGGTTAATGTAAGTTATTAAATAAATAATTTAAAATAATAAATAAAAAAAATAAAAAATCTGCATACTAACATAGGTGTTTCTATGTATAATAAGAATGTATTTACCAAAGAAAAGTATATACCCTTATGTATTAGTATCAGTTCTTCTAGAACCCATAGTACAAGCTCTGCTTAGTTTGGTAATAGACAACGTTGTGTGGATGTTGTAAGATATTTATTTATTGATTTATACATGATTACCAAGTTGTGAACTGAACTGATCACAGGACTAGTCTCAAGACAGGTAAAAATCCATTATTTCTTAACAGGCAGTCTTATTTATTATATAATAAAAATTAATAAATATTATAAATAAATAAATATTTCACAACTTACACACAACGCCATCTAGTCCCAAAACTAAGCAGAGCTTGTACTGTGGGTACTAGAATAACTGATACTAATACATTTATACTTTTTCTTTTGTAAATCCATACATATAGACATAGAAACACCCAGACTAAGACAAACCCCCTTGTTCATGCACACAAAGATTTGTCTTACGTGGGAATCGAACCCACGACCTCGGCGTCGCAGGCAGGTACACTACCCACTCCGCCATCCGGTCGTCAAATTAATTCTGCCAACTTGACTAAACATACATGATATAGCAGAACATCACACTATAATATCCAGAAAGGAGCGACAGTAGCCTATTGTCATCCACCGAGCACGAATCCAACTCTGTGCTATTGAGTATACTTTAATTGAGAAAAACATATAACGTGAACGTCATGTCATTGTATCCTCACAGATAAATAGAACTAAAACCGCTCAACGCTCACATCTTGTACCACCACCCACAAGGCAGTATTAATAGCTTCTGCAGGATCGGTGTTGAGTTTCCTGCGGGCCCTACCGGGATGCCGCGCAGTGATACAACGGTAATGCACACATATACATATATATTACATAGTATGTATATGTTGCAAGATATGTGTGAAATCCAGTTATTGTTTACAATTCCTAGGCAATTCAAATAATTTTAAGCCCTTTTAAATATGTATATTTAATGATTAGTGCGTCCATGTCGTCAGAACCACCACCTTCTCGCTGGTTTACACAGCCTCCTAATCTAGACTATCCGAGTTTGCTTGCCCAGAGTTGTAATAATTAAATGATAAATAAATAAATAAATAAATATTCCACAACTCACACACAACGCCATCTAGTCCCAAACTAAGCAGAGCTTGTACTATGGGTACTAGAATAACTGATACTTATACATATATACTTTTTCTATTGTAAATACATACTTATTATACATAGAAACACCCAGACTAAGACAAACCTCCATGTTCATGCACACAAAGATTTATCTTAAGTGGGAATCGCACCCACGACCTCGGCCTCGCAGGCAGGTACACTACCCACTCCGCCATCCGGTCGTCAAATTTAATACACTTTGCGATTTTTTTAATCAATTTTTAACTCAAACAAAAGTAATCTATGTGTTACAGAATTAGACGCAGTCGAAGATTTGGATGTTGATATTTTATTTATAACACTTTTCATTTGTCATTATATTCAAATCCTAGAAAGTATATAGAATATCGAATTTTATATATATCCTGTAACATTCATACATATATGCGTTTACGAGCGAGAGATCATACTCTGGTTACAAGGTAAATTTTTTTATATATTTATTTATTTATTCAGGAAACTCAACAGCTATAATACATGTTACATGCTTTTAAGATGCAATTAGCCTCAGCTGGTTACATTTACAAGAAGTGACTTAAGCCAATTAGAGAGTTTCACGGCAGTGCACGGAAATGCGGTATTTAATTTATAAACAAGATATTATTATTTTTAAATTTTACTAAATTCAATTATTATTATTTAAAGTAACATCGAGTACACGCTATGATATAATCGAGAAGGCTTTATTATAAGTAAGTGTAAGAAATTCAATTATTAATTTTAAATATTACTTAATTATTGTTTAAAGTGCACTGTTTTTGTATTGACATAGCATGTATAAATGCACTGTTGATGTATTGACATAGCATGTATAAAGCACTAGATTTTTATCTAAAAATGTCTAAATTAGTTCAAAATCAAGATAAGAAATTAAACTAAAATGTCCAATCGTTAAATTATAAGGATTTTATAACGGGTAAGGTAAGTCTCAGGGTAAGATATTTTTTTGTATTTTATACAATATTAACCATTGTCTCCGCACATAATAAATGACAGGCGATATTCACAACGCCACATCACTCCCCTATATAGTAGAAAAAAAAGTAAATATATTTACTTTAGTAGTTCACTAAACAACAAAGAAGGACTTGCATCACAAATAGGTCTATAAATTAATTTAAACTGAATCTAGCTTTAGCTTTAATTTGCAGCGAATATTCACAATGTGTACGGCTGAAGTGTCCATCAGGCTTGCTAATTAATTAGCGTATGTGTACATTAATGAATAAATTTAATACTAACTGAACTGATAGACGTTGTTCGGATTTTTGTTCAGGCTATTTTCCTCTTTAGAAAACCGTTCTGTTTCAATTGATTATAAACATCTCTCACACACAATATCCTTCGGCATTCTTCGATATTGTAGCTTGTTATTACCTATTGCTACTTCCAGACGATTTTACAAGTTTCTCATACAGTTTTTAGATAGTTTTATATGCCTGATTAAGTTTATACTCTGACATTTATTTTATCGCTTTTAAAGTTGTCATTTCTTCTTTGCATTTATATCTGCTTTCTTTTTTTTTCTAAGAAATATGTAAAAATCATCCCTCATCTGGGTCCATTTTCCTATCCCAATGAGATAAAGTCCTGGTTTTATGCTGCAATCTATCAATCACTGACGTTTTTAAAGTGACTGATTGTTTGTTATAGAAGATAACTTTTCTCATTATATGCTGTACAATCTACACGAGCGTGCAATTAATTGACTCAACAGCGAATAGTGCATTGGTACATAAATTGATTGTTACAATATCCATGACTAGCTACTCCTTCCGTCCGCGTGGTAATGGATAAAAAGTTAATAATTATTATTCCTCGATTGTTGAACTAACTCCACACCAATTTTCATTAAAATCGATCCAGTAGATTCAAAGATTTTTGGGTACAAACAAACAAACAATTATCTTTTCTCTTTATAATATTAGTATACTTATAGATATTTTGTACCAAATCTCACGTATAAGATAAAGCTTGTTTGAAATGTAAAGCTTTTTTTTTTCAATATACACATTGTTATTTATAACCGACTTCAATAAAAGGAGGCGGTTCTCTGGTATTTTGTTTTTTTTTATGTTTGTTCGCCCATTACTCGAAGACGCCTGAACCGATTTGAGATAATATTTTTTCCCATTCTAATCAGGTCACGATCTGATTATGGCATCCTAGAGAAATCGAGAGCAGCACTCAAATTTCATAAACTTTTCATATTCTTTTTCGTATAATTATTATCTAAAGCTACTCGTATATTTGCATCTAACAGTCGAAATTTCATGTTGCTGAGCAGATGCTGGAAGGTACAGCTTCTCAGCGGTTAGGAGTACGGGGATAATTATTTAAATATAGACAGCTTAAGGCTGTTAATTGTATTATTTCATGTAATACACAAATGAGGCGAGACTTTAAATATTCCTTAAGTATTTCTCAGAGTACATAATCTCTAGAGGGAGTCTCGTGCAGTAAACATTGCAACAAAGACGTAGAAATTTGACAAGCTAGTGTGCGTGAAACCATTGCTTTACGATGACTTGACATTCATCTGAGAGTTACCACTAATTGAATTTACCCCAATGTAATGGGAGAAAAAAATAAATAGGGGTAAAAATACACAATACTGCAGTTATAAAATAAACTACTGGCGCTTTAATTTATAAAATTATTGTGCTTTTGCAAAAGCAAAATGATAAAAATATATTTTTATTTTGCAAAGTTAAAATATATTAGCAAGCTACTGTTGGAGAATTTAAGTTTTATACTGTAAATAAAATAAAAATTAAATAAATCCTTAAAAAACTTGTTTATTTTAAATAATCAAATGCCACAATAATAATCAAATAAAATAATAATTAATATAATATATATATTAATTAAATTTCTTTAATTTTGTCACACCCTGTATAGTAAGTAAATCAACGAACAGACTATTGAAACCAGCTGTTAATTTTAAATTATTAACTGAAGAATAAAAAAAACAGAAATACGGGTAAATATAGTATCGCAGACTGGCAACACCAAAAATTGGCGTGTGGGTTTTGAGATTAAATGTCAGAATTTGCTAGATTTGTTTTGAAAAAATACGATTGTTTTTGGATTACTTACCGATGGTAGGAGATTGTGTTAGTAGCATTTGCACGTCTGCTATAATTCCGGCATATTTTTATAGCACAATACGACATTGTAACTCACAAAATGATTTTTTGTAATTCACTCAAATTACCTTATTGTTTGAGGTGATAATTGACACTGACAGCGGTTTTTGTCGGATCAGGTAATTTATGGACAAATTTTTTGGACAATTTAGCATTGATGAGGCGGTATCTATAGATATAATATATAATCAAAGTATTTCTTATTTTTTTGTGCATGTTTTATAATTCAGTTGAACAGCAGTATTTCCTATGTAGAGGCTTAGCTAATAACACATCTTAGAACGTATACTATACATTAGTATAGTGTCTGTGCCTATCTATTTAGATACAGATAGCTCCTGTCCAACAACTATGGATGTCCTCTCTCGGAATCTCTTAAGACAGTGAGTAAACCAACATGAATATGTATTGGCGAGCTCTACACAGTGCTCACTACATTTAACGGTGGCTTCGTATAAGATTTAGTTGAAGACTAGCTACCGGCCGCGGTTTTATCTGATAGATACCTACTTACTTCAAATGTTATTACGGGCCTTGCATTTCGGAACGCATGCCCTTTTATTTAACCAAATTAAAAAAAATAAGGGAGTTCTCAATTCAATTGTATTTTTATTTTCGATTACGAAGACATAGTTAGAAAAGTAGGTATGTGTATTCTTTGTGTTAATTTAGTTTAAATAGCTGTAGCCAGTGGGGGACTTTCGGTGGTTCAAATATACATTATAAAAGTTGTGAAGACGTATAATATCATTATTATTGAGAATACGGGTTACGACACGCGATTAAAGTTTTGCAGTAGGTGCTAAGAATACTAAGAATGAACCACCTTTAACTTCAGAAATTTTTGCCTGGTTTGAACCATGTTAAATTTATTAGATCCCATGTGATAGGTGGTGAGCCTTTCTTCAAGTTTATTTCTCCATTTCTCTTGCCGGTTAATTTGAGAATACAAACATTAAATTTACAGTGAACACATTAGTAATATCAATACACTAGTATCGAGGCCCTAGTTCTTATTTGCCCGATTTAATTCACAACTTTGAATTCTTAAGGTGAAACAATTGCATGGCTGTTTTCCATACAAAAGTAAAATGGGTTAAACTTTAATAATATTAGACAAATCATTTCTAAAGTACTAAAATGCTTTTTGTAGGCGCCCATTTATATTTAATTATCCCGTATATAATTAAAACAATTTTAACAAAATGGCTTTGAACAAACATGCTTTATAATGTTAAAGATGATTGAGATGATTTGTACATAAATAGTTAAATCCATATTACGTTAGTACGAATACACAGCGCTCGGGAGTCTATCCTTACCACAAGTTAAAACGCCTCGCAAGATAAGTATTCCAATCCTCTATAAAAACAGCCGCTTTTCACACGTAACTTGTACCACAGCTTATAAGGATCTTCATTCACTTGGAGAGGTTTACCGTTTCCTGAACGACCGCACAGGTAGTGCAGTGATACAGCATAATATACTGACGTGAGCTAAGGAAGTGAGAATGTACAAAATGTACATGAATCAGTTAGGTTTCAGCACGGTATAATTAAAAAACTAAGGAAGTATGACGTCATCATACCCCTTTTTCTTCTTTTCGTTTTAATGGTCAAAGTTTGATATACCCCCGCCCAGTACGTAGCCACGGTAATAGCCTTCTCTGTAGCAAACTCCTAAAAATAATACTATCACCTGCCACCAAACAGTACTGCTTGCATTACTGTTTACTGTTCTGGAGGTGAGCTCTGGCCCTGATATTCCTGGCACATGAGGCATAACAGAGTCCTTAGATGAAGTGACGCATCTTCAATCTGCTTTTGTGGTTTATATCATACGTCTTGTTTTTACAGGAGTGTTTTCTACTATCTGAATCATAATGAAGGGTTCATTCACTTGATTTTTTTATATAACAGCTTGTAAAAATGCAACTGGTATATGGCTTAAAATAAATAATTTATTTGCTTTAAAAAGGACGTGCTCCTCTGACTCGTTTCATAAACAATTCTTGTATGGATAAACGTCATTTACATCGTAACAGTGTGGGCCATGGCACTTTTGTTCAAAATGTATTAACTACTAAATTACATCTACTGTAATATATAAAAATAAAAAAAGTTCCTAGAGATACATTAGTACATTATTTTTGTACAGCGGCTACCAAACTAGGTTTTCTGTTTCTTGGTTAGCCAGAGCTGCTAGTATATACATCATTTTGTATCTTTTCACAGTGTACAAATATAAAGGTTAGATGTATCAAAATAATCATCAAATTAGGTAACAAGGTCATAATTTGATATTTCTTCGTAATAAACAATTCATAAGTCTTCATTTTAACATGCAATGCCGTGAAAGGGTTTATGTGGTATATATCAAGGTAAATTATTAATGCTAAATAAACTAAGGCCTAATTTTTGACTAGTCCAGCGTTGTCATCGCAGTGGGGCTTAGTAGCTGTGGCTTGGTCAACAACGGTGAAGCTAAGTGGACCCTAAGTGGGTCTGCTCTTCGGGCTTCTGAGGGAAGTACATGTGGGAGCGGCAAACACACAAAAAAAAGGCCTAATTTTTGACTGTCTTAAGGCCTGGCTACTCGCTCTATCTTACTTGCGCAAATAGTTTGTACAGTCAGTTTGTACGATTTTAAAAATCTAGATCTCAATTTGTTTTAGTTAGATCAAGCGTGTAGTCGGCAAAACGGCCTGTTTGCACAAACTGTTTGCGCAAGTACGAAGTAGGGTGTAACCGTACCATTACTCTGAATGACTCTTTTTAAAGATATTAATGATGATGACGATTAAACTTAAAACCATATAGCATTTTGCAATCGCTAAGCTTTTTAGCTAAACTTATTTAATTTAGTTTCGCAACTCTCAATGTGTTGCCAAGTATCTACCTTGAAATTCAAAAGATAATAATATATTAACATCATACCTATATTACCTAACCGGTGTGGCAGAGGTGTATATAACAGACATTTCACGAGTGTTCGCCCGTGGTCCCGCGTGAGTCGAACCCATTAACGGGTCTACGGTCTAATTTTTTTTACCTGTGGTCCTGCTATTATATATATATATTCTGAATATCGAGAGGTATAAAATTATGTACAACTATGAGCCAACTTAAGATTTAACTATAACAACAGTATATTAAGTACAGAGAGAGATCACATTACAATTATAACTGAGTTGGATGACGGACTTCCAACGATCTCCAAATGGACTGCTCTTGCATTGACTACAATTACGAATACTTCGAAATATTATAATACGAATTACGTGTGAGGGTGTCTGTTGTGAGGAACTTAAATAAAACTGGCAGAAGTACCGAAAATTATGTGTATTAAATTTTACGCAAAGATTTGCTAAATCTAAGAAAACTTATAACTAAGTAAAAAGGGATCGTTCCCGTCGATGTTAGATCAAGGAATCCCTGATATTGGATATCCATGTATCTTCCTAAACGGTGTCCAATGCGCGGTGATTCGCAGAAGTCACGTTGTTGGGCCTGTAGCGCTGACGAGGCAAGTTGCCCTCGTAACATACGTAACAAACTTTTAATCATAAAACCATATTTACAAACAAAATACGTAAATAATGAGATTAAATTTTACTGTACTAACTATCGCCATTATTAAAGAGTGTTAATCATCTAAATATAACTTCATTATGAGGCATTTAACGAAATAATGTATCACATTTAATATAAATGATGCATGCTCCATTGGATTATTTGGGACTGATTAATTAAAATGTAGGTAAAATGATGAATGAGATATATTAATATCAAATGTTGTGCAATATTTGCCTTCATTTGTGATTGAGTACCATGGATTTAACGCGACCACAATATCACAATAGTTTAGTAAATTATTCTATACCAGCGTCCACGTTTGGCTCTGTCCACGTGGCCGGTATCTGGATAAAGTAAACTTTGTCCTTCTTTTTGCGTCTAGAACTACCATACCATATCAAAATCGGTTATGTAGTTTAGCCGTAAAAGCGTAACAAAAAGACAGACATACAGAGTTACTTTACTCATCTATCTTCCCATTTGTATATAGATAATTGTTCGTCCGACTTACTGATTCATCAACGCAGAGCCCAAAATGCTGGGCCTAGAATCTTGAAATTTTGTACAAAAGCTCCTTACAAGGCATAGGCGCGTACTAAGAAGGGATTTTTGGCAATTCCAGCCCTGAAAGGGTTAAGGGTGTAAGGGTTTGTAGGGAACGTCGTCATTTTTGAAGTGTTTAGCACTCACACAGCAAACTCGTATACTTTACCTATCTTCAATAAAAATTTATTAACTTCTAAAATAAGGTTTTCCTATATTTAGGGTTTTATAGTAAATAGGCAGTTTTGATCGAAGCGCAATAGATGGCGCTACAGGTAAAACCGCGGGAATCAACGAATCCCACGCGAATGTAGTCGCGGGCAACAGCTGGTTTATGATGAAAAGAAAGAAAAGAAAAGATTTATTTTCTTGGCACAAAACAAAAAGAAACAATACAGGAAATACAGTGAAATATAATAATACAGTCTGTACCAATAGGCCAGCAGCTCAGCATAATGCTAAGCGACTGCAATGAAATACAGTCACCTAACGTTGATTTTAAGTTTTATTAGTAAGGATTTTACTAATATATCCAGTTTTGAAGAACAGGCCGAAAAAAGGAAAAATTTAATTCAGAATTTCTTCATTTCTATAGGTACTAACGACTTGCTAACTATAGTAACTGTAGTACAACACTGATTTAATTTGGGTCATGTTAAATTTATTCGTTGTTATTAAATCAATGACAAACACATGAGATATATACCGATGTCAGAACTAATTAGTTGATTTCACACGTACTATTATTATCATGAATCAGTTATTTCCCTGTTCAATCATCGTGATTATAATTGACCAATGTATTTTCATTTAACTTTGGATCATGAAATTCTTCAGTTTATTATTATTTACAATATAATATAATAATAGCAGCTCTGTATCTAATACATGTCCCACTGCTGGGCTCGGGCGGCTTCTCATGATGAGAAGGGTAAGGTCATAGTCCACCACGCTGGCCAAGTGCGGATTGGTAGACTTCACACGACCTCGAGTACTTTTTAGGCACTTTCAGGCATGCAGGTTTCCTCACGATGTTTTCCTTCACCGTTAGCGAGCGACAATATTTATATGATGAATACACACATATCTCACGAATCTTAACGATTTTTATACTATGCCCACAGCGATCGAACGTGTAGTCCACCTGATGGTAAATGGAGTACAGCCCATGGACATCAACAATCCACAAAAGCAGATTATAGATGCGTCGCTGCAGCTGAGGACTACGGTGTTATGCCTTATGTGCCAGTAATTTCAGGGCCTGATCTCACCACCAAAACCGGAACACAGTAATGGAAGCACTACTATTTGGCGGCAGGTTAAAGGTGAGACGGTGGTGCTGCCGCCCTCGAGCTTATTCACAAGAGCTCTACCACCAGTAATCACAGTCTGATTTTATCAAAGTCCTTTGGTGAAATAATATATTCCACAAACAGACTTTCATAGGTTAAATAATCATCAGTTAACACTTTAGTCGATAACTAAAGTTTATTACAAAAGCTTAGTTAGAATTCTGTCAAAATAACAACCATTGCTATACATCATACAATCATGAGTTTATAGACGTTACAGTAACAATATCTAGAAACTGTAGAAACGCGGTAAGCCCGAGGCAGCACAATATATCTCGATTAAAGAGTTCAAGAATGGATATTGACAGTTATTGGTAATGTTTTTATGAACAACCCAAATATAGTGTGTGTCTGTTTATAAGCAAGGCGAGACGAGTGAATATTCATTGGATGGCATAAATAGTTCTGTCTAACATTCAAAATCGCTTTGGTGTATACAGTTTTCGGTGGGTAATGCGGTTCTGTAAATAAACAGTAGATTTTGTAATTTTAATGCATTCTTACCTCCATATAAATACGATCAATATTTGACTGTCAGTAATTTAAATTTCGAGTGATTCAATTTATATTTAATACGCATAGGTGATTTATATTGAAATTGGTAATTGTGGAAATCAAAGAGATTGCAAAAAGGTATTTACTACTACTTTTTCTCTAGTAGTTGGAATTCTATGAAATCTACAACCCTAGCCATTCCTAGCATACATTTTAGGGTTGATAGGCGATACAATAACAATAACTGGATATTGTTGAAAGACTGCAAGCTCGAGGGATGATCCAACGTTCTACTATTGAGATATTTGATATATCTCATTAGTAGAACGTTGGATAATTTCAAGGATATTGGGAATAACTGTACTAGCTTGGCGTAACGTACAATTTGACTCAGCAAACCTATATATCTATCTATATTTGATTCAGGTTAATGTATATGCTAATATTGTTAGGTATTTATAAATACCCATGCTTTAACCCAATTACTTCTTATCTAACTGATGATAAACTATCAGCTCGAAAACCCAAAAATAAATATAATCATAGTTCTTCTTCGTCGTGTCGATGGCTGAGTCAAATTTTATTTTGACTTGCCATCGTGGTGAAAGGATTAGCCAATTCGCTTTGGTGAACTCGCGAATTGCCCAGGGTGCGCCGGACGTAGGGAATCGTTTTGTACGTCACTCGGGGAGGCTCCTTTCATGCACCCAATAGTTAAAAATCACTGTTGTATAATTAGGGTTTTTTGAAATGACGCTAAGCCATAACTGTCAAAAGGCCCTTTGACTTGAGCGTGCAGCATAATGCAGCGCACATTATTAGTCAGCATTGGTGCCGAGTAGTCGTGTAAATAACACGACTACTCGATAAAACGCTTAATTAAAACATAGTGAATAAAAAACGGTCTCAACCTAACAAATCACCAGCAAACGAACCTACAATCATAAAAGAAATGGATGACTCTTGCATAACCCCGTCCGAAGGTGTCGAGTATAGCCGGTACACGGCAAAGCTTTCAAGCCATCGGTCATGGCGCCCTTTCGATGAAAAGTACCCACTTAACTCGTCAAACGCCAATCCGATCGCGGGGGACCGATATACTTCGTTACGTTCTGCCAAAGATTATAATAGTGGTAGAGGTGTCTTATCGTGCCAAGTCAGGCATATACTGGTTATCCTGAAAGGAATATTACAACAAAATGACATTGGTCTTTTTGTGTGTGAATAGTATGTTTGTACAAAATGTGGTTCATAAATGGGCACCCTGTGTAATTGCTATGGCAAATGCGTACATTAAAAAAAATAATTAAACAAAAGCTCAAATTATTTAAAAGCAATGTTTATTTTTCAAATATAACACTAGTGCTAGAGTTCCAAATACACCATGCATACAATGTTTATTATTTAAATTTAAATAAAATACATTTTTTTTTTTTTTACGTGATGTAATCCCACCCACACGCCCACCACTGTGACTCCTGTGACGCCAGGATCTACAGCGGTAACCAACTGAAAGGCACCGTGCAATCCCAGGGAGAGTTAAAATTGTCTTGGAACCCGCAACGAATTTAATCAGAAGTATATAGTTGGAGTTGGAAAGTATGTATCTTTACTTAATTTAATGAACACATCAAGCTATATATTTCTAGTATAAGCTGGTCTCGCATTGCACGGTAAGCATATATCAATGCAAGAACATTTCTATTTCATATTCTGGAAAATGTACTCAACAATGTGAAGACATCTAAGTTCTTTTGAAAAAAAATTCTCAATAATACCGTCATCATTATTCACCGCCTTAATTCTTAATCACTACATAGTATAAAACAAAGTCGCCTTTTCTGTCTCTATGTGCGCTTAAATCTTTAAAACTACGCAACGGATTTTGATGCGGTTTTGATAATAGAATGATTCGAGAGGAAGGTTTTTATATATAGATATAAAAACCTTCCTCTCTATAGGCATAGAAAGGGGGAATTGTTTTACTCCAAATTTAACGCGTGCGGGCCACGGGCAGTAATGAATAAATCAAACTACTGGATCGATTTTAATCATTTTTTCAGTGAGTGACATAGGCTATATATTATATACCCGTGCGAATCCGGAGCGGGCCGCTGTGTTTTTATATACAACGTTCACAGTTTGTTTGTAGTGTATTTAGTATCAGGATTGTACCCGTGCGAAGCCGGGGCGGGTCGCTAGTTTAAATATATTTCAAAAACCTTCTTGCTAGTGTCGATGTATCACAATTTTTTGTGCAATCCCTACAATTTTAAAGTTTAATTAAATGAGAGTTGTTAAGGTCAACTTTTTTAAAAAGCTTGTGTTAAGAACGCACTTACGGACAGACCGAAATTTACATTAGACACGTGTAACTTAATTAACTTTTTAGAACGTTTGCTCAAACCTCGTCCAGTATAATTATCACATAATCCGCTAAAATATTTTTCAGTAAGTACATAATGGGTATCATGTTAAAAAAAGTTTTTTTTACTTTTTGTAAGTAGAGTACTGAAATTACATAACAAATCATTACGCCTATATTACGTAGTGTGTGTGGCAGGGGTGCATAACACCCATACTTTACCTGTTATGTTTACGTCCCATGGGCATACCGTCCCATACCGGGCACATTTCCAACTGCTAAAACATCCCAAATATCACTTTGGTTCGGGCAATGAACCCGAGACATCACGGTAAGAGGCCGCATACGCTAACCACTTGGCCAATGAGGTAGTATCCATTTAAAATAGGCATAAACTACTTAACATAATCACAAGATTAGTGTATCAGAGCAATGTCCCTTCTGTTTTATTCCTCACTTTTACCAATCATTCATTTGAAATTTATAGGCACGTAATATTGTGATATATTTCACAGAATATTGGCCAGTCTACCGCATTTCGTCTACTGCTTAACACTGAACTCGACATCCAATTAATGAAAAACTTGAATTCCTCAAAAAAGAAGTATTTATTATATTATTAAAGTAACAGTAATTCCTCCGTTACAGGTGAAACAAAGTCTAAGGTGCGGCAAGCTAATATAAAGAAGTATAATTTTATAAAATTGCTTTAAAATAATTGAATTATTCATCTCATACCGCGGGCTCAGCTAAGAGCGGGATCAGTTGAGCAAAGACTACTAAATACTAAAACAACAAATAAAGCGCTTTGTATCGATATCTTTTTGGCTTACCAATTAGTGCCTGTTCTGACACGAAACGAGTTCGCGTTCAGACTGGTTCGGAAGCGTCGAATCTAAAGGAGAACGCAAACATAAAGCTAGTTTGCCAATTACTAAAATCATTCGTAAAAAGCTAAACAAGTGTTTTTGAAAATCCAACAAACTTCATCAAAAAAGGATAAAATAGCAATCTCAA
Organism: Hypena proboscidalis; assembly: GCA_905147285.1. NCBI lineage: Eukaryota > Metazoa > Arthropoda > Insecta > Lepidoptera > Erebidae > Hypena > Hypena proboscidalis. The sequence continues at coordinate 3,594,182 of LR990129.1, read as the reverse complement.
AATTTTGTAATAAAACTTGAGTATTTATTATTATTAATAAAAAACTGAACTAACAAACCTAAACTACGTAACTTATGTACTAGGAGTCGATTCTAAAAAACCGCAGACACCGTTCCCAAAATGCTGGTAGCATTGCCACGTTGGATGGCAATGCTTATCCGTTGTCCAAAATAAAGGCCAGCATTTCGGGAACGTGTAATCTTTTGAGTATTTTAACAAAATTTTGGGAACAAACCGCATTAAGACGAAAAAAAACATGAAGATTCTACCATTACTCCTATATGCAAACGTTGTACATTGTTTCTTTGATATCGAAGAGATAACTTCTGACGTCATCACCAGACTTCCCTTGGACTTTGCAATCGCTGTTAAGGACATAGCAGAAGGCTTGCCTACAAAAGGCATCACTATTGTGAGGGGAAACTCTTCAAACATCAGGTTAGTATAATATATTACAGGGCTGGACATCGTACCGAAGCCAGTGACGCTGGGTGCAAACAATTTTTACTTGTAATTTCCACATAGAAAAATCGGTCTTGGAAAAATATTGGACGTCATAAAAAAAACGCAAATGTGTGGGAGTAATAAGCTTGCGTTAACACTTTTTAATAATTAAGAACATAATTTTGAAGCTCCAGAAGATAAAATTATTGATCGTAATAATCTGTGAATGCGAAAGGTTTCATCGGAAAATGCCGAAGGTGTCCGGGAAATTGCAAATGTATTGGCATATTCTAGGGTAACGTTACATAATAAGTCGAAAAAATCGATATCAACACTTCTAATTGATTATTTTTATAGCATTTAGCTATGCTTAGCAAATTATACTAAGAAACAGTTGAAAAAGATATGGGACCGGCACGATTTGAACCTGCGACCTTACTGCACACCGGGCAGCCGAAATGACGTATCATACAGTTGAGAAATTTAGGGTTCTGGTAAGAGGCGACCGTAGCTGGATGGCTAAAGCGGCTGCTCGGTGTGCAGTAAGGTCGCAGGTTCAAATCCTGCCGGTCCCATATCTTTTTCAACTGTTTCTTATTCTGATATCAACACTTTTTTTGTTTGTTGTGTTGGTATGCAAATAGGTGTTATTTGTGAACTTTTCGTCAGGAAATTCACAATAGCAGGAAGGAGTTGGTATTGTGCCCGGTTGATGGCGATAGGCTCACCCCCTATCCTATGGGACCTAAACATAACAGGTGAATTGAAGGTGTTGTACACCTCTGCCACACCCTTCTGGGTAATATAGGCGTGATGTTATGTTATGTTATGTTTTCTCATAAAACATTTTCTCAGCATCATGTACTGTCAATACACTGGTAAGCGGCTTCGTCAAATGCAATTTACACCCTGTATACAAAATAAATACAAAATGACATGTATTTTCGTTCCAAACCAACAGTGTTTGCTTGAAACTTTAATTTGAGATTTGCCGTCGAGCGGAACAAACGGTAAAATACTAATCTATTTAACGGAAGATAAGGGCAATGGTAAGGTAAAAGATAAGTCATATACAAACCTATTAATCTTTAAATAAATCTAAGTTATGCAAAAGCCATATCAATTTGTACACTAGCGAATATATGACAAAATTAATTAAAAAAATCATTTCCATCCATAGATTTAATCTAAAATATAAAAATAATTTTATAAATTTCTCCATGTTGCAGATCGAGAGATCTATTCGAGCTGCTATGTTTGTTGAATGAACATAACATACAAGTAATTAACCTAAACATCATGACCAGAGATAACAAAGAAAAGGTATGGTTTTGTTTCTATAATATGCTTTTGAATGAATTTAGATTCGCTCCGCGACTTGGGCAGACTCGCTAGTTGGTTGTCTGTGCCATAAATTATTTCATATGCAGATAATTTAATTATTTTTCAGTCTAAAGTTCGTTAGATGAGTTGTGTTTTTCGCAATGTTGTTACTTATATTGTTTTGGCACTATTTGGATAAAACAAACGGTTTTTTTGCTATTTTTTTTTGACTAGAGGAATATTGCATTTTGATGATGAGATCAATGGCAGTTTGAGTATGCAAATGTTATTTTCCGCCTACCATGTAATGACTAATTAACTTATTTCCTTACAGTATTATAAATTTCTTAGAAAAGCGTTGGATATTTCTGAAGAAAGAACTAGTCTCATCCTCTGTGAGCCCTATGAATGTGAACTTATTCTATTCGAGGTAAGTAATATCACAGACTTTTTAAAAACACAACGCAGAGTCAGCAAATTTGTTATAGGATGAAACCTTATTATAATTACCTTATCTTTATAAATATTTATTTGTAAGGATATAATTTGTAGCCGGCTCACAGTAAGGTGTCGAATTCAATTCCGAGGTTGGCCAAATGTGTTATCTACGACTTCCAGTTAGGAATTTCTCAGTAGCACGGAGTCTGAAAACTTCTCCGGTGAATGCCGATAGGCTCACCCTATCACATAGAACCTAAACATTTCAGGTGACGTATGGGTGTCATACACGTCTTCTACACCCCTCTGGCTAATAAAGACGGCAAGTTAAAATATGTTTTGTTTTTTTTCTAAATTAGCTGACGGAAAATAACTTGATTCATCGCACCATTCTGTACCTGATCTACTGGCCGTATGGTGACGTTAGTGAGACCTTCTTGTCCACCATGAGAGAAGCCATGAGGGTAGCTGTCATCACCAACCCCAGGAAGAGTGTGTAAGTTGCTACATCCTTAATGCACCATCGGAAAAAAGACTGTTGTTATAATTTTATAACCTTACTTATAATATTTTTTTTAGGAACCCTGCATTTGACTTCAAATTATAAAACAAATTTTCAATAACCGAAAGGCATTTAAGTTTTTTTTATAAATTTGTAATAAATGAGATCACTATTAGTATTATTTTTAAGGTTTCTCAATGTTAAGTTGTCTTTTAATCTTTAAAATATCAAAATATTTATTTGAAAGAATTGGATTGTCATAATTGACAGTAAGAAAGCTTTATTTTTAAACAATAGCTTATTGCGTAGCTTTTGTAGACTTATCAATAAACGTACAAGGACGTCAAGGGCTGTGACGACCGTAAAACAAAAAAGGTATGTACAATTCTTCGATCAGACTATTGATCCCAGTGTCTGTACTTACATATGAAAATACAGAACCTCGCTCATCTGAGTAACAATCATATTGACGTCATACAAACAAACACTAGTGCAGAACATTAATGAAAGTACCTGCTGATGGAATAATTAATAAATAATTAAATAATTGAGTAGTACTTCATGTTATTGGCTGTCGATAGCCAATGCGCCGTCAATATTGGTGTTCGCCCTGAGTATTTATTTTGTTGGTGTGAAATTGTTGGCGGGTTTTCGTTTTTAGATGATAATTATTGCTACTAGCTTTACAATGTGAAGACAACTCAGCTTATGAGCTGGACTCGACGCAGTCAAGGCTGGCCCGCAGAATGTCATCAACATATTCGTCTCACAAGAATTACAACATTGTAAGTCGATATTCTGAGACAGATATATAACCATAGTCTACAGCGCTTGAGTGACTTTACATACATAAAAGAAAAATACCACATCGACATATTATATCAAGTTAGACCTGCAGCAACACTCCACTGAAAATCACATCCAATTTCGTCGAGTAATTTTGCACGATACCCGGACAAACATGCAGGCAGACAAAACGACCAAAATCTAAAAAACAATGTGTTTAAGCTGCTACTATTGTCATGAAGATTTCTTGTATTATTTTTTTAAAACCGTTTTTATTTTTTTTATACTACGCCCACAGCGAACGAACGTGTAGTCCACCTGATGGTAAGTGGAGTACAGCCTATGGACATCAGCAATCCACAAAAGCAGATTATAGATGCGTCGCTGCAGTTGAGGACTACGGTGTTATGCCTCATGTGCCAGTAATTTCAGGGCCTGATCTCACCACCATACCGAAACACAGTAATGGAAGCACTACTATTTGACGGCAGGTTAAAGGTGAGACGGTGGTGCTGCCGCCCTCGAGCTCATTCACAAGAACTCTACCACCATTAGATATATGATAATGCGTTCAGTTGATTTCGATCATTATCGCGAAAAGACGCTGCGGGGGACTTTGTTCTATAATATTTAAGTAGCTTTATACGAAGAGGTATTTATTGCAGGGACCTATCCGTGCAAAATGTTATATAACAAAATATCTATGGTCCACAAAGTCCGCATACAGCCCTGGTCATTAAATTGCATTAAATAAGCCATTCAACGTCAGATGGATTGACGTTCAACGCATCGCGTAAATGCTTTTAGCGTTAAACAATATTATTATAGTAGTCTAACATAATCGATAACTATGGTTATTTTAGGTATTTAGAAAGTCACTATGAGTGGAGGACTATGTAAGTACTGAAACTGGGATCAATAGTCTGATCGAAGAATTGTACCTTTTTGTCCGGTCGTCACAGCCCTTGACGTCCTTGTATTGATAAGTCTATGAAAGCTACGCAATAAGCTATTGTTTAAAAATAAAGCTTTCTTACTGTTCAAGCTGATTGCTCACCAACGCTCGCCTACGGGTATTTCTAAAAATTACATTTCGCCTCTATTGAGTTAAATAGGCTCTGCGCACACTAACTACTTTAAAACATCTGCGATTGGTGTAGTATTCTACTGGGTGAAACGGCACAACTCAAAAAAAATATAAGATTTCCTATATAGTCATAGGCAATTTAATGCCTAATACGGTAAGCAATTGTTTCCCAAGCTCCTATTGCCATTTAATATTTGAGGTGCCACCGTATAAAATTTAAAAGAAATGCATTTTTTAATCGCATTTCAGTGCTAAAATGAATCAAGTCGGTTCTTTTACCAATCGCCTGCAGACGAAACAATATGTTTTCCAAATTCACCAAAACGTAATTTTAAAATGAAATTTCGAAGCTCCGACTGGCAACCCAGAGCTAGTGTGCGCGCGGCCATGCCAGCACGACGAATACAAAGTCCTGGACAATCACGTAGTTTGTAATTCGATTGGGCCGTTCGCCGATTGAGACTTGGCCTCGCCATATTTTATAAGAAAATATTTTTCAAGTTTATTAGCTTAGTACAATAAGGAGTGTCATTCTTCATTTTGTTGTTGCAGCTAGCTTTGTTATTCTTTGTTCAGACGGGGAATATTACAGGCTAGCAAAATTAGCTTTGTGTGTTTTGTGAATTCTTTTAACCGAGCTCATTTTGGCTTTATGAGAAATGTGTATAAATTTAAGGAAAAGACTTTAAAGCTACGTGAGGCATTGTATTTAATATTTATTTTTACTGACGTAATTTAAAACATTTCTTGTCAGGCTAAACAATTGCATTTTGCAAAAGAATAAAATATATTTGATTAACTGCCTCGTTGGTCTAGTGGTTAGCGTATGCAGTTTTTGAGGTCTCGGGTTCGATGCCCGGATTTTTCTGTCAGGCAATTCTCAATAGCCGAACGGAGTTGGATTTGTGCCCGGTGTATGGCGATAGGCTGATGCCCTTTTACATGGGACCTAATCATAACGAGGTGAAGTGTGGCAGTAATACTTCTCTGCCACACCCTCCAGGGTAATATAGGCGTGATGTTTTGTATGTTATATTTGATTAGTAGATGTTAACACTATAATGTTCGAAGTAGTAGTACTCTGTTATCCATTGATTGTGTAGTCTACTGAGCACACGCCCATTCACTACGATGTATCTGGCAACCACTATAATTATATACCTTCTAATAAAGCAGCGATAGCCGAGTGGGAAACCGTAGGACTGCGAAGTCAAAGGTTCGAACCCATGGCGCAAACCTCTGTCAATAAATCCTTAAGATTCGTGAGATATGTGTGTATTCATCATATACATTGTCGCTCGCTAACGGTGAAGGAAAACATCGTGAGGAAACCTGCATTCCTGAGAGTGCCTAAAAAGTACTTGAGGTCGTGTGAAATCTACCAATCCGCAATTGGCCAGCGTGGTGGACTATGGCCTAACCCTTCTCATCATGAGAAGAGGCCCGAGTCCAGCAGTAGGACATTTATTAAATACAGGGCTGCTATTATTATTATTAATAATAATAAAGGTGCTCTTGCACTATAACCATGTACTTACCACTTATCGTTAGTTGTTGTGCAACTTACATTGCCTTACTGAATCATTACAACATTATATTAAAGGTTTCGAATATACTACAATCAAGCGACCCCCGACCGTCAGAACCACTTGACCTTGGTGAATTGGTGGTCAGGTCGTCTGTACAAGTCTCCGGTGCTGCCTCCCGCTGATAAAGTCTACCATGACTTCAAGGGAAGAGTGTTTGATGTACCTGTTCTTCATGTAAGTTCGTTTTTGAATGAATATTGTAGTCAATATAGGTGCATAAAACCCGAAAGAGTTTTATTATGAAGTGGGATTTTTTATCATGACTTAAAAAACTTAAGTTTTTTTTTTCGCCTATTAATCGAAGACACCTGGACCGATTCGAGAAATTGTTTTTTTATCTGAAAGAGTATACTCAACATGCTCATCTTGTCACGACCTAATGATAGAATCCTAAAGAAATCGAGGGCAATCCTCAAATTTTAAAGGCTTCTTTATTGTTTTTCGTATATTGCCTAAATCTTCTCGGTTATTTGCATCTAGCAGTCAGCATTTCATGTTGAACAGCTGATGCTGAAAGGTACAACTCCTCAATGGTTAGGAGTACGATAATCATTCTCGAAATATATATATATAAGTTATATACAGATGAGGCGAGACGTTGAATATTACTTAGTATTTCTTTCCTTTTAGTGCATATTTTCGTTTTTTGGGTAAAAATATTATAACACTTTTTGTGTACAAAGGTACCAGCTAAGATTTTACAGAGTGGAAACACTTGATATTATCAGTTATAATTGTTTTGATTTACATACTGCAATTAAACCTTCAGCAACATATTTACTTCAGGCACCTCCATGGCACTTTGTTCGGTACAACAACGACTCCATCGCTGTGACAGGAGGCAGAGACGACAAACTACTTGCCATGATCTCTAAGAAGTTGAACTTTAGGTAGGTACAGCACATGTAAAAAAACTACTGAGGTGTCAAGGGACACCCGGATGGAACGAAGTTCCTTTCGATTAATTAGTAAAGAAATTTTTATTTTTCTAAGTTATAAAAAAAATACTCACTCTGTGTGTCTGATGATGTAGCACCGTAGCTGTAACGTAGCATGTACTACGCCGCTACGAGAATTGCTACGAAATGTGTCGTTACAACTTTTCGTCCCAATTTTTTCCGTCTAGCCCCCTTCCGCAACTCGCAATAAGGAACTTCGTTCCAAAAATAATTTGGTATTCGAGGCATATCTGTCCTCTTTACCAAAGCTCCAAAATTTCTAATTCACAAATAATTATTTGCGTCTCTCAATCTCACTTGTAATAGACATAATCGATCACGGATAAAATTGACGGTGAGTTTGAGAATATTTTTTATGTTCAAGAAAATATTTTCATAGAACAATAGGCATTGTGACTAAAGTGTCATTTCTGCCTTGTAACATGCGTCACTTCTTGACGTTATCAATGCATCTGTCATTTATTATGAGCAGGTATCGCCACACTACCAAACAAAATTGATAACTTTACACACAAAATACATAAGCGTGACGTCACGCTTGTGTAGCCGTTTGTTTGGAGCGTTTGGGCGAGTCTATAATTATTGTAAGTTAAAAAAAATATTATCTCAGGCAATTAAAGAGTTAACAAAGTAATTCTGCATATGCAGATTTTACGTTAAGTTCAATCTTTATGTATTTAATATGTTCAGTTAATTTACCTCAATAGTTTTAATGCCTTTTATGATAGTGTTTTAATATTTTTATCCTTAGGTACAAATACTATGATCCACCAGACAGAAGTCAGGGTTCCAGCATTTCAAGTAATGGTACATTTAAAGGCACACTTGGCTTACTTTGGCAACGGGTAAGCATATTTATAATTTTATTTATGAAAAAGGTATCTGCAAAGGCTAGAAAGTCTTACAACTAGCCTAACAAAGAGTATCGGCGCTCGTTTTACATAAAATACTTATATTCAGTTGAACCCGTTAGACTCTACGAACCGACCTCAATGTTATTAGAAAAAAGGTTCGCAAAAACCAGAAGGTACATAAAATATTTGAGTCATAGACAATATTTAAAATATTGAAGATGATTTAAAGAGGAAGAGCATGTTGTAAATTATTTTGTACAAACTCATACAGTTGTGGTCAACTTTTTAGGGGCTATCTCTAGATAAATCTGCATTGGCCCTACGCCCAGTTACAGTAGGGCTTATCCACACTGTCCCTAATTAGTTGACCGCACCACATACATTTCTTTAAGAAATTAAATAAAACATCCAAAATATTAAAGCCCTCTTGTTTATATTGCAGCTGCAGCCTATATGCTTTGTAGTGTTTGTAGTAAAAAGCCAAAAAAATACTTTTGTTGATTCACCCATGTAAATAAAATTGACTAAAATGGTATACTTTATAATTAACCTGGTCCCTGTTGAATAAAGTAAACTATAAGTTTGTTTTATTCACCCAGGTGAATAAACTCTAGTACAGCTTTGTGATATTGTATTTTATTAGAAAGCAGACTTCTTCCTTGGGGACGTGACAATGACGTGGGAACGCCTACAAGCCGTGGAGTTTTCGTTCCTAACCCTGGCAGACTCTGGGGCTTTTCTAACCCACGCGCCGCCGAAGCTAAGCGAAACCTTGGCTGTCATAAGACCTTTTCAGTGGGAAGTAAGTTATATAATATGAATAAATACCGTTTAATAATGCCATATGAAGCATAACACCGTAGTCCTCAGCCGTAGCGACGCATCTACAATCTGCTTTTGTGGATTGCTGATGTCCATGGGCTATGTTAACCTTCAGGTGGACTAAATAATCGATCGCTGCAAGCGTAGTATAAAAAAAAATATATAAAAAATCCTATAATATTGCAAATCTGAAGGTTTGTGAAATCTGCACACTAGGTTTATGAGTATGTGTGGAAGTGCGTGACGCGTGTAGATGACTCGCACATCAACTCGTGTGCGGATATTTGGTACCCTTTCGCGCGAAAACTGTAATATTATAAAAAAAATGCAAGCTTTTGTTTGTGTATTCATGAGCTTTAGTTGTCACTTCTTAGCAGTTACACTACGTAACATAATCGTTCACTTAAAAAAGGAGTGGGTAAAATACAACTCACAAATATCCATCCCTTTAACACAGACTTTGAGAAAATTGTAGATGTACAATGATAACCAAAAAATATCACCTATTTTTTGTTTGTCTACTTTAGGTCTGGCCTCTGGTATGTGCCACACTGCTGATAACAGGTCCAGCGCTATGGGTGGTGATAGCAGCTCCATCGCTATGGCAAAAACGAGAGTGCGATCAGCTTGGACTCTTCAGTACTTGCTGCTGGTTCACTACATCACTGTTTTTGAGACAATGTGGGTAACATTCAATGCCCATCTTTGGAAGACGAAAAATTTATCATTTATTCAGCAAATAATAATACGATGTCCATATTTTATTCCCTGTGCGGGAGTTTCACAAACATAAACACTACATATCTACTCAAACCAAACTCAAAGCAAATCACATAAATACAATTTGATTTGACGACCCACAACATAAAACGACGAGTTTCAGCACTTAAACCGACGATCCATCTATGCAGTCGAATTCTTATTCAAATTGTTTGATGCATGACAAAATTAAGAAAAAATAAAAATAAGATTCATTTTTGCCGCAAATCTTAAAATTATATGAACAATTTAAAAACTACTTATTTCTATTTTAAAAAAAAAGTATATGAACTTACCGATGTGTCAGAAAAGATACGCACCTCAGCATAATACTGCAGCACATTAGCACAACAGCGCTGATATCCTGGTGCGCCCTGATCGTGAATTTAGGTACTGTACTTCCAATTCTGATACTGAAATTTATAATCAGTAACATAAATCATATTTTGGTGATTAATATAGACATATTCCTTTCTTATACGATAACACGACCGGATGGTGGAGTGGTTAGTGCACCTGCCTGTGACGCCGACGTCGCGGGTTCGATTCCCACTCAAGACAAATCTTTGTGTGCATGAACATGGAGGTTTGACTTGGTCTGGGTGTTTCTATGTTATAATAAGTAGATATGTTTTTACAAAAGAAAAGTATATATATTATGTATTAGTATCAGTTATTCTAGTACCCATAGTACAAGCTCTGCTTAGTTTTGGCTAGATGGCGTTATTTGTATGTAGTGTGATTTATTTATGCATTTATAGCCTCCAGCAAGGAGCCTTCGAACACCCACAAAGCCCGCCTCGTATCAGTCGTAATCTCTCTAGGAGCAACCTACGTTATCGGAGACATGTACTCTGCCAACCTGACCAGTCTTTTAGCACGACCAGCCAGAGAAAAACCTATTGGTACTCTGCACGCTCTGGAAGTAGCTATGAGGGATTATGGGTACCAACTCGTGGTCGAAAGTCATAGCTCTTCGTTGGCTATTTTAGAAGTAAGTATCGAGTACTGGTATAAAATCAAGTTATTGAATATTTCAGATTCGAATGAAATTAAAAAGAAAATTTACTGATGCACTGCTTTATTTTTACTGTTTGCTTTCAAACAGCTGCCATAATGAATGTACAAAGAGTCCCACAATTAAACCCCGAGAAATTAAAGCTTTAGTTATGATATAAGAATTTAGTATATTATGGCTCTTTTGTACACTATCATTCATATAGGGTGCATGAAAGGAGCCTCCCCGAGTGACGTACACAAAGATTCCCTACGTCCGGCGCACCCTGGGCAAAGCGTGTCTCCAAAGCGAATTGACTTATCCTTTCACCACGATGGCAATACAAAATAAAATTTGACTCAGCCATCGACACGACGAAGAAGAAGAAAGAAGAAGAAGAAGATCATTCATATACCTTTATAGCCACTGCAAAGGGTTGAGATAGCAAGATAACGGTATCTTGCTATCTCAACACGCTGCAGTAGGTTTTAATATCGTGTTCTTGCCCACCTACTTGCTAATCTAAGTAATATGTCAACTGCATCCATAATTTTAGAACGGCACCGGTGTATATGGCCGACTGGCGCGTTTAATGCGTCGTCAGCGCACCCAGCGCGTGCGCAACGTAGAAGTGGGAGTCCGGCTGGTGTTAGCGCACAAGAGGGTGGCCGTCCTTGGCGGAAGGGAGACGCTGTATTACGATACAGAACGGTTTGGTAATGAAGCCCATACTTTTTTTACCGGAATCTGTACAACCTTTTTTTGACAAGAAACAATTCAGGTTTACGGCTATTGAGTGTCCTAGACTTTACGTCACGGTCCATTTTCGTTTTGCAAATACTTCTAGGTTATAGTAGCAGTTGAGTACACCTAGAGATAAACCCATATACAGGGTGTATCCGACGTAGGAACATTTATTGAAATCACAGCTTACATGGTCAGTAACCCAGTAATATTTTACACCAGTTTATTTTTTTTCTTAGTTAAGTTTAATTAAGTTAAACTTTTCTTTACAAATTGTAAATTGCGATCATCCAATTCTTTCGAGAATAGAGTAAAAACCGAAAAATATTTTTTTGTAACAAAAATTTAAGCGGTGGAAATGAATACCGCCAATGTATGGAAGCTTTTGTTTTATTAATGTTGCTTTGTCATTCAGTCTCGCCAAGTAGTACGCCCTAGAGTTTTATATACCTTACATACAAGATATGCCTATAGGCAATAACATTATAATTATGTTAGACGTATTCAAATAAAAATATCGTTGCAGGATCCCACAATTTCCATTTAAGTGAGAAGTTATACACGAGGTACTCTGCAATAGCCTTCCAGATAGGTTGTCCATACCTTGAAACGTTCAACAATGTGTAAGTAAACCATAACTTGCCTATCAGTTCATTAAAACTAAGTTACTTTCCGAAAAACATCAAAATCCACCCAGAAGTTTTGACGTGAAAAAAAAACATACATTCCCAGACACTTTCGAATATACTTGTAATATTTAACAGTAAATTATAACTTTGCTATGTCCTTTTGAATTTTATCCAGTATTAAGGTTGAAAAATTAAGAATCCAGCAGGATTCAAACCTGCACCCCTCGGGTAAACGCCCCAGGTGCTTTTCCAATTCAGTCATGGATTCGTATGCTGCCTTTTAGTGCCAGCGTTATAGATGTATGTATACCTTAGCTAGACGAACCTTACTTGATTTGAACGCCACCTGTGTGATGAGTGATAAGTCACTTAGTCACACACAGTACGTTTGAGTTTAGACCAACTCGATACAGTCGAATATAATCTATATATAATACATAATAATATTTGTAAGATACTGTTATCGGTTAAACCGAATCATTGCACAAAAATATAAAATAAGCCGTAGTAAATTGATTTCAAATGTCTCGCTGTGGTTTTGTTTGCACTATATCTATCATGATCGATAAAAGCAACATGTATAATATGAAATAGTCATTGTAGGTACTGACTGTTGTTTGTGTGTTATTCAATAGACACGCAATATTATTTAGCCTTTTTAGAAATCATATTATAACATCACACCTATATTTTTTGCCGTGACGCGGGGGTGTTTATAAACATACATTTCACACACGCAAAGCACACCCATATTACCCATATTACCTGGCAGGGTAGGCAGTAGGGTGGTCAACCATCCCGTATTTCACGGGACATCCCGTATTTTTGGCATAAATTTATATGTCTTGGGACGGCACACGTTCTGTATTTTTGGCAAATCAAAGTAAAATTCCGATCGACTTGGAACTAACACGTACGGCCTCAGCCCCGATTTCACCTAACATCTTCCCGAAATAAATTTCAAATAAGTCATGAATCTAATGGTGTGATAGTACAAAAACACTCAAGGGCCACTTTATAATTTTTAAAGATGATACTTTTTTTGACGACAAAAGCACACACATGTGTATCTTCTTAGTTTAATAAGCCCCAAAAGTTTGTCCCGGGTAAAAATGGATAATCCTGTATTTTAAACCATTTTCGACCGTTTTTCCCTCCTAAGCAAAAAAGAATTGGCAACCCTAGAAGGCAGAGAAACACATTTTAATTGTTATGTTAAGATCCCATGTGATAGAGGGTTAGCCGATTACCGATAATGCTGTTAATCTAAATGCCGTAATGGCAAAATTTCAAGCGATCCAGAAATCGAATCTGTGACCTCGCGGTGAGACATCACATACGTTAACCACTAGTCCATCGTGGCATTAAGCTCTTTACAGTTTTTGGCCAAATTAACGATGCACTCATAATAAGTGGGCGCATAAAATATATAAGTAACACTTAATTAATTGATGAGGCCTTTCAATGAGCAATGCAATATTAATTAATAAAGCATATTGAATAAGTGGTACGTGGTACGTCAATAAAAAGGAGTTTTAAATCATGGGTGTCAGTTTCAGCGAACTCCATATCAAAATTCATGAAAATCGGTCCATTCATTCGTGCATTAAGAAGTAGCAAACATACAAATAAACACTCACATTCACCAACTTTCGCCTCTAAAATATTATTCGGATCACCGCGGTATTGATGTCAATTTTTTATTGATTTGATTTGTTACCTTACATTAAACGTTTAAGTATAAAAATTGCATCAACAAATAGTTTACACAACTGCACAGGGTCATGACACTCTTCGAGGCGGGTATCGTAGGCAAGATGACAACAGACGAGTACAAGAACCTGCCAGAACAGGCTAGGAGATCAGACCCCGTCACGGAGAGTGACCGGCAGAGCAGTGATATAGTGGACTCTACTGCTCAGTCACAGGTGAGCAGAGCATGTAATAATGTCCTCTTAGCTAGATTTCCCCAGCATCCCAACGGAGTCATCCGCTAGGAAGCTAATAATATTGTAGTGCCCATACGCCAGCGAGAAACACGGAAGCACTCTTTAATCCTCTACTTTCATAGCCCGATTTTCAGCCGTATCCAGATATGGATAAAGGTGATGAGTCACCAATCCAAAGACCTATTGCGAAAAGTATTATTTTACTTGATGATCGATTGAATCCTACGACATTAATCTGGCCAAATACAATTTTGTTGGCAAGTTGGTATATTTTATTCATGTTTATTTACAGACTCAGGCAGAATCGACTAAGGGATTAGAGCCAGTCTCACTACGAATGCTAAGAGGAGCATTCTGTTTGCTTGGCATTGGACATCTTCTTGCTGGTAAAATAATATTCCATTTTTTGCACAGCTTACCTGTAGGCTTTTTTTGAGAGACTCTTGTTGCACCGTTTTGATATAAACTTTTAATTTTATAGCCCATCACTTTTCTCATCAAAATAATATTGACGGATATAAAAATAGATAAATATCAGCTAAAATAAAAGATTTATTTATTTTTCAGCCACAACACTGGCAATCGAAATCCAAATTCACAGAAGACACAGGAAGAAGCAGCTAAAGCTACCTTCAGAGCAGAAGACAACTCGACAACTGCTCGTGATCGGCAAAGCTATCATACTGATGAAGAGGGGATACAACAGAGTGGTGGATAACGTGTACAAAGGCATTGACAGGGCCTTGGGACCTGGCGTTCAACATTAAATTATGTGAAAATATTTCATGCACGACATCGTTTATTGAAATCGAGTTTGGTCTGTAGTATGCCACAAAGAAACAAACATACATGAACACACTGCTATATCTCGCCGCTACTGCACTTAGTAGTTCAAATAAAAGCACTAACATTCAAGTATACTACATAATTATGTATCCCAAAAGCAGAAAATTGAGATCAACACATTTGTTAACCGCAATATAGCAATAAAGATTTTGTAGATGAATTTTGTATATTTATTTATTTGTGATTTATTTTCTAAAACCGATTATAAATTAAATTAAACCATAATACAGTTGGTATGATATTCCATCTAAGTTTAAGTTTAGCCGAGTTTGGCGTCAGATGTGTGCAAAAAAAAAGCAATCTATTTACAGCCTACACCCGAAATATAGGCAGTTTATGAAATAACGACAGAGTACTGTGTTACGTTTACTTCCGAGTTACAGACATGTTGCTATACTCACGAAGTCGAAGAAACCATCAGGGGAAATATGAGTGTCAAACACCTCTGCCACTATCTTCCGGGTTAAACAGGTGTCACGTAATGTATCAAAATAAACTCAAAAATATGATGCATCAATAGTTTTTATTATATTTGTTGATATTTTTTATTGATTTGAATCGTTGTCTTCGTTATCGTAATCATTATTGTTATCGTTATCGTTATCGTAATCGTTATCGTTATCGTTATCGTGCTCGTAATCGTAATCGTAATCGTTATCGTTATCGTTATCGTGATCATAATAGTTTTCGTCATCGAAATCGTTATCGTTATAGTCATAGTCTTTGTCTTTGCGAACACATATACCATTGATTTTGATTTTCCCAGGAGGACAACCGCCCGTGAAAACGTCGGGCAATAGCCACGCACCGCTTCTTCTAGACGAATCCTTGTCCTTGTCTTTGTCGTCTTTATCGTCATCGTCTTTGCGAACACATATACCTTTGATGTAGATTGTCCCGGGAGGACAACCACCCGTGAGAGCGTCACCTCTCCTTCCTGTCAAAAGGGCCCGGAGTGGCTCGTAGTACTGATAGTATAACAGGAGAACGTCATCTGAGCGCCGTCTTCCAATCGACCCGACCTCCGAATTCCGCTTAGCAGATCCTGATCTCCAAAATGCAGCTGGTTCAATTGCCGAATTCTGGTCACCAGCCCATGATCTTCGGATACCAGCCGGTTCAATCCATGAATTCTGCTTACCTCCCCATGATCTTTGTGACTCAACCTCTGATTTTTTCTTTTCACAATCACATGCGTTACATGTGATGAAGACGAGAACAGAAAATAGCAGTACTGCCAAATACTTCATCTTGAGTCCTTTGCGAAGAACCACTCGATTGAATGATGTTTTAACGATCAACTGGTGATATTTATATAGACCCTCGTTAATAATACGTTTTAACTATAAACAATTGATTATTATGTAATTTTATGGTGTTATGTTTATTTATTTAATTGGAAGTACAGAATACACTAACACTAGAAAAACAGCACGCTAGAAGCCGTGGATTTAATAGTACCCAGGACCGAATGAGAACATAATGGTATGTGCACAATTTTTGCACTCAAAGCACAATTATGAAAAATATAATGAAGATAAAGAAAAAATAAAGAAACGTCAGAAAAGGTACGCACCTCAGCATTACAAATTAGCACTACAGCGCTGGTATTCTGGTGCGCCCTAATTGTGAGTAAGATAGTGTGACATTCATCTTAATGATGATAATTCCACTGTCACAATAATCAGGCATTTTTTAACAGAAAATAAAAACTTAATACAACGAATTCCATACCGACGAAGTCGCGGGCAAAAGCTAGTATGCTAATAAAATTCAAAGATTCTCCTTGATTTCACTGATTATATTATCAGCTCCTGGTTTCCTTGATTTTTCATTCATCATCGCCTCGTCGGAATATATCATAATAGCAGCCTCCATTTGGGGTCACTTAGCTTCATCGTGGTTGACTACAAAACCCCACCGCGACGACAACGCGGGACACCTGGTTGGTGCAATGATACAATTTAAACATGCATTTTACAATTGATAAATTTTAATTAAAATCAATCTAGATTTATAAATTCGATTAGTATTTATTTTATTTTTATTTATTTGGAACAACAAACAAACAATAAATGATACATAACATTTAAAGTACTTAAAAGAATGACAATTGTGTAATCAACAACGTTATTCGCATAATACATATTTATTTCTACGTGTAGGATAAACTCAGAAGGCAATTACTCTACGGATGCCTTGTTCAAAAATATATTGTTATTTAGCATATTATATACTGACTTAATCTTTTAAACCGTCCGCCGGGTATTTGTGCCCGTCCTTGTAACGAAACCATAGCGCGATCTAACTCGATCTCAACGCCATCTATCGCGCGGATAAGAAGCCTATAGCTGTGGCGTTCTTCATACATCAAAACTACTTCGGGGTATATTTCACACTTACAAAATTCACTAAGGTGATTTTATTTTTAAATATTTAATTGAATTAATACCATTGTATGCAACGTGATATCAATGCTGGTATGTTAAGAATGTTGCCTACTAACAATAGTTTTGCATAATTTCAAACAGTTTAGTCAGTAACTTGAATGAAAAATGTAATTCAAAAAATTTCTGAAGTATAACAAGTTTACTAAAAAAAACTTGAAAGAAGTTAATGCTCTTAACAAACCTTTATTTAAATAATAATTCCCTTACTCCTTTCTATTGTGGGTTTTACCTTCAATCATTATGAGATGCTGACTGCTAGATGCAAATATCCAAACAACTTAATAAAATATACGAACATTGCACTGATTAATGATCAAATGATAGAATAAATGTGTATTCGCCACTAGCGCGTTCCAGACATTAAAATTTAACCCAGGGTTAACTGCTAACTGATTAAATACTTATTATTCTGACAAAAATAATAAAATCCTTAAAATCGAATAACTAAATTTACTTTAACTCTGGATCGCGCAACTGCGGCTAAATAACAAAAAATATTTTATACTACACCTACGTAGAAAGTACCTCTTTGCTGTATTAAATAGCTTTTGAGTGCACGATTGGCGTAGTGGTTAAAACGGTCGCCTCGCCGCTTTCAACTACTCTGGTGTTGTGGGTTCGATCCCCACATGGGACAAATCTTTGCGTGATTCGCGGAGATTTGTGCTGACTCTGGGTGTGCTTTGTGTGTGTGAAATGTATGTTTGTGAACACCCCCGCGACACAGGAGTTATTCCTAGTGCGGGCGTCGTTTAAAAAAATACTTAGAATATCTATCATAGAAAGTTAGTTGTTTTCGAGCGAGTTCTGAAAGAATGGAGTGAAAGAGCGCAGTGGAAGGAATGTAAATAACTCTATCTGTCGGAAGGCAAAGTCTGTTTCTCTTATTTCATTTTTTTATTTGTTACACTTAAATTTTGTTGTTTGTGGAAGTTTTTTTTTCTTGTAGATGTAGTATAAAGCACTATGCATCACTGGGGTAAAAGTTTATTTCCTTTCGGGCGTATTAAGGCTATCAGCTTCAATTAAATCGACTACTTCTATCCCTTGGTGTACAATGTACTATAAAATGTTCCTTCCAGTTAAATAAGTCCCGTGCACTTAAAGTATCCTCTAGTAGCCGAGGTTTATATTTAGTTCATATTAGGCGCTGTCTCCACGAGCGAGTGAATCGCGGCGATATTATCGTCGTGCCACGTATATCTATACACTCTCTATGGAGCCATCTCCACACGGCGATATTATCGCCGCGATGCGACGAGTGGCAACGAGCGTGCGAAACGTCATTATATCGTCGCTAGCCCGTCGCTACTAGCAGCGGGCTCGCCGCGCTCTCGCGACGAGCGCGCAGCGGGCGCGCTGCCAAACGTAACTGAATTCTTTCTTTTACAACGCGTCGTCAAGGAAACGCGGCGATACCGTTACGAGTCGCCGCGGAAACGCTGTGATTCCGTTACGACTCGCGACGATACGCGGCGGAATTATCGCTCGTTCGTGGAGATTCTCCGACGATATAAGGGCGGACTCGTCGCGATTCTCTCGCTCGTGGAGACAGCGCCTAAGTGTTGACATTTTGGCACACAGTTGTCTCGATTTCTTTTTTCACAAATTACCTTCTCCTGACAATAACAAAAACAAACGATTTTTTTTTTTGTGAAATGCTTTGTGCACCTCTTCGTTTTGATGGAACAGAATATTTAAGAAGACACATATCGTAAGGCCCTATTACCAAATCACCGTTTGTAACCAAGCCACTGATACTGAGCCCAATCGCGACAGCGACGCGGATCTGCCGGTCGGTGGATCACGTAGTGCCTGATAACACCATTCTTGAAAAACGCCATACCGTAGAGATCTTTTAAGAAAACCAGGAATGGCTAATCTGCATTTGGATATATTTTTTATTTTGTCTCCCCGAGGGTAAAACCAACCCGAGGAGCAGTTTATTGTGCTCTGCTATTTGATACAGAGTTTTTTTTTTACAGTTTAAGTTACAATTGATACAGAGTTTACAAAGTTATTGGTACATTATTGATTTCTTAATCTACTCGGTTATTTATGTATAAATATGCATGTATGTGCAATATATATTGTGTGTGTCAATGTGTAAGTGTTGCATGAGGTGAATATTAGGTGTTGTTGAATTTTTTGAGCGTGTCTACTATGTGTGTGAGATGAATCATGAAGGTGTCAGTGGCTGTGTTGTTGGAGAGTATGGAATCTAGGTCGTAAGGGTTCAGCTGTTTAAGGTTGCAGTATTGTTCGTGGTGTAGTCTTGTGTGAGTGTATTTGGTGCATTGTGTGATGAGGTGTATGAATGTTTGGGTGGCTATATTGTCACAAGGACATGAGTCGTTGTCCGTGATGTGGAATCGATGGAGGTAGTGTTTGTGGTATCCATGACCAGTGATGGATAACACTTCAATCTACTTCATTATTGATATTCATATTTTCTAAATTCTTCTTCTGCTTGTCCTCATCCCATTTTACTCGTCATATTTTCTAAATGCTGTTCAATAAGTATTTTACATGCTGAATGTTTTTGAGAATACTTGGATGTTTGTTGCTCTTTAGCGGTTGCATGAATATATTAAAGGAACACGGAGAACTAAGATGTACATACATAAAAGCTAGTGTATTATAAAACTAAAACATTTAACTGAACCTAGAAACAACTGGTACATGAGGCATAACACCGTAGTTTTCAGATGAAGCGACGTATCCACAATCAACTTTAGTCAATTGTTGATGTGATATTGTGTAATAGACTGACTACAGACCCACGTAGCCCCACTACAGTTACTACTTAGCATGCCCGTTTGCTACATTCTTCGTATAGATACAAAAGAAACAACCGTGAGGAAAATTATAAAAAAAATATGACAAACACGATGCAATAATTACATTTTATTATGCTTTTTATAACCCGATGGGTGTGTTGGAAGCGCAGACTCAGATTGCCCCGGGAGGACAGCGTCCTTGGATGGCTGCAACAACTTTATCGATGGAGTTACGTCTCCTTGGCGAGTGGTCGTGGCAGTCCACCGAGTGCTTGCAGTACGTCACCTTGGAGTCTCCATCCCCATGCGATCGAAGCCTGCAATTCCGGTCACCAAGACTCCTTGCATCACTTGTCACGAAGACCAGAGCACAAAACAGCAATACCACCAAATACTTCATTTTGATTTCTTTGCTTGTATGTTCTTTGAAAGTTGACTGATACTTGAATACTTCTTGGACGATATTTATATACGGCCTCATTAAATCTATATTTGAACTGTAAACAATTCATTAGTATGTGGTTTTATTGTTAAATGGAGCATTTAACGTACAAGGCTTGCCTAAAGCAGTATAATTTGCAACAGCGCACCAGTAATGTTATATGTGTTATTCCATTGGTAATTTTTCAAAGTCTGGAATTGTGTCCAGTAGATGGCAATAAGCACATCCCCTATCATATTATGTATGTAAGTAGAAAAATAATAGCAAACAGCAACAGTTTCGCTTGCATGTAAACAATAATGAGTACAATTTGGAGGCCTATTTTGGAAAAGAACATATCGAAGACATGTCTGTGTGTCTTTATGTTGGTTCTGCCATAACGCTTATATTACTGCATGAAATTAATTGCGATTATCAAGGCTGAAATGCTGTTGTTATTAAGTAGAATTTTTTTTTTTTATATTACATCTTTGTTTGTTAAAAAGCCGAGTTACAATGCCACATGAAGGCGTCTTATTACTTTAAAAAAAAAATGTTTCTAATTTACAAAATGTTAATTAGGCTGAATTTAAATACATGAAAACATTTATGTGTTTTCTTCCATAATTCATAAGGTCAATCGTACAATTTCACACGGGTAACTGTAAAATTAATACATTATAAATAAAATAAAATAAATTTCACACTCTATTTATCAAATGACACGTAAAATTACCGTGTAGTCGTCGAAATTGATTTCACACCTTGAATAATATAAATAATATGGAATACATTAAACTATTCTATCAAATAGCGCGTTCGTTTATCAACTGAAAGTTATAGATAAATACGCCTTGATCGATAGTCTTTATACAGCCTCTTCTTCTGAAGTGAAGCCTTCGACGTGATCTCATTTACACGCTGTGTAGTCAAAAGCCTAAATAATTAAGCATTCACCAGCACTTTTATATTTGTAACCATAAGTTTGGGATAAGAAGATGTGGCGCCGGCGTTTGAAGTAAATAATAATAAAAAAACTACTGAGGTGTCAAGGGACACCCGGATGGAACGAAGTTCGGTAATTCCAAATAACATTAAATCAGGATTCGCATCCGAGATTGCAGTAAAAGGTATGCGACCTTAACCACTAAACAAATAAAACAGTCTATTTATAAACTAAATACGGTAACAAAAATTTAAACCAAATTAAAATAAAAACAAACATTAAGACAATTAAATTATCAAGCGTAGCAAGCGTACACAAGATCATTCAGAATCACTTTAATCATTCTCTTAAAATAATCGAATGATACTTTTAAAATCATTGTGGAGATATTATCACAATACTCCTATAGGCTGAATGGCTACATAACAATATTTCCTGTGCCTTACACACTTAATTTTAAAATAATTCTTATCTTCAAATTTTCGCGCTATTCGAATTTCAAAATATCAAAAGCGAGGTTCATTCAAACACACGCATAGACTTATAATGCCTAGATAAATAAACTGCTTGTATGAATTTAAGTATAAAGTAAGGCTAAAAACAGATTGATTGAAAATTATAATGCACCGCTTGGCGGACAGACAAACTAAACGAAAATCTGATAAATACCAGAGAGTTACACTGAACTGAAACGGCACAATTAAAGTGGCTTTACATTTTATGCGTGTACTCGGTTTCTAGGAGTAATAGTTCTATGACCACACATAACAAACCTTATCTTTAACATTATTTTTCTGCGATTATCTTGCTTTCTTTTAGATTGTATTCGCAAGTTTACTCGCGATATAATAATATCAGATCTCATTATCAATAATCTCATCACCAATCCCAATGACATAATTAGATGTGTTCTAATCGTATATTCCATGAAATGTACATAACAAAATTAGTAAACATTCTGTGGTAATATTAAAAAATAATTTGCTTTTGAATTTAATATAGTTATGACGCGTACACTTGCTAAACACACAATAATGAAGAGATTATAACGCGTATGACTTGGTTAGCACAATAGTAAAGAAAGGTTATAATGTGTACTTGCTAAAATACAAAAGCATTTATTATCGTGTGTATAAAATCTCTACTTACCTAAATCCATCAGCAATATCCAGAACTTGTGCAGAAACACTGTCAGGATTCATTATTGTAACTATTTTTAATAATTTATTATGTACAAAACACCTGTATACACTCAACAAAAGGCGGGAATTGTATTTTTTTTTTAAGTTATGATAATATTTTTTTTTGTTACTTTATTATTCATAGAGAGACAAAATGAAAATATTTCGCTTGCTTTCTCTATGTGCAGCATATTTCTGTAGCACCAATTAGTTCCGAAGTCGCGCGATAGATGGCGTTGGGATCGAATTAGATCGCGCTATGGTTTCGTTACAAGGTCCTGTATATAAGGTCCACCGATTTAGAGTTTAAGTATGTTCTGCAGATCCAAGTGAGGAGTAATGTTCACATTGTTCACGATATCGAGCTATTTATTCCCTGGTATCTGACTAGAACAGCGATCGTGTACGCCTTCGCAGACCTTTCTGAGCGCCAGCGCCCCTATTTTTGCAGAAAACTCAACTCTAGTAATTTTTTTTTCTTATTATTTTTTTAATTTTATTTTTTTTTCTATAAGCGAGATGGAGCGACGGACACAGAAAAACGCGCACGCCGTGCGGCGCGCGCATTTTTTTTTTTTTTAGTAACTCCATTCTAGTAATTTTTTTCTTTATAGTTTTTTTTTTAAATTTAATTTATCTCTTTTTTTCTATAAGCGAGAAAGAGGACACAGAAAAATGCGCACGCCGCACGGCGTGCGCATTTTTGTTCAGTTGTCTGATGATGTAGCACCGTAGCTGTAACGTAGCATGTAATTACTACGCTGCTACGAAAAGTGTCGTTACAACTTTTCGTTCCTTTTTTTTCCGCCTAGCCCCCTTTCGCAACGCGCAATAAGGAACTTCGTTCCAATACACATTTTCGTGTCTGCCAAAGCATGGCGGCAATACCGTAACGTTATATGATGTTCAACCATCAGCAATAAAGATTAACTCTAGTTTCTAGCCGGCTCTGGAGTGAGCTGCCAAAAAAGCGCTGTCTCAGTTGCTCTCACGCTTTAAGAACTGAGAGGGACTGAGTCGGCGCATTTTAGGCGAACCGCCTAAAAATGTTATCTTTGTCAAAGCATTGCTTCTCCAAACTAGTGACTATGCTTAACCACGAACGCAACTACAACTATTCAAAAATAAAGTAAGTGAAGATGGTGCACATGAGTTTCTCACCAGCTCTTCTCATAATGCAATACCCATCGGAGCTGGTACTTAGATTGATTTTAATTCGATTCTAAACAGTTTGATTAAAATTAATCTGAGCCCCGGTTATTCAAATCATTGTAATTAGTATAATTTAGTATTATTTATTATTTACTTTTATATCATTTTTTGTAATGTTTTGACGTGTTCAAGCGCCTCCTGGGGCCTATGAAAATAAATGATTTGAATTTGAATTTTTGAATTTTGAAAGAAAATAGCATAAAATATTGCATTGACCCATATTTTCACTCAAATGCACTCCGAACAAAAACAAATGACTCAAATTCACCGCTTTGTCCCACACACAATGAAAATAAAATCAAGAGTCCCATGCACCAGTCGCAAAGCATTCAAAGGACTACAGAATCAGGGTGAAAATGCCAGTTTTGAACCATCCTCTAAAATATTTTTAAAATAACGTCTATACACGTAATATGAACAAAAAGCTCGGGGTTTTCTTCCCAATTTCTTAAAACTAATTACAGTATTGATAGATTCGTTATAATTATGAGAATTGTAGGGTTCCGTAGTACCAACAAGACCCGTTTAGTTTCGCCGTATCCGTCTGTCTGCCTGTCCGAGGGACCGATCCCTCCCCCCCTTCAAAAAACTGAAAAAAGTTCATGATAGCAGTATATGTAATAAACTTTCAAGGAAAACAATAGTGGCTACATTTACCTAATTATTGGGGTCCAAAGTGTAAAAATACAAAAACCTTTGAAAGTAATGACTTGTATAAAGTTGTTAATGTTTAATTTAGATATAAAACCTGTTTTGAGTCCATCATTATGTAACGGAACCCCATTGGCTTGAAAGGCACTTGGCCGGTTTTTAAATTATTATTGTCTAAAAACCAATATCTCTAAAACAAAGCTTTTACAAAAAAACACGCCTTGTTTCAAAAGGTCGATCTAATTAACTATTTAAATACAATCTTAATTGTGTTCGTTACATTAATTTGCCTAATTAACTTCGTGCCTAATTCCTTGATGAAATCCTGTAAATTTACATAAACAGTTTTTTATGCGACGCATATAACGATGAGTTTGTTGTGCGCGCGATGGTAAATCTCTCTCACTAACTTGGATCTTTAACTTAAAAGCCTGCACGTTAAAAAACACATCTGTGCATCAGCCTTAAGTTTATAATAATAGGAGCCCTGTATCTACATGTCCCACTGCTGGCCTCGGGCCTCTTCTGAAAAGAGAAAGAAGAAAGAAAGAAAATACATTAATTTGGAAGTACACGATACACACAACAAAAATAGAATAATAATACATAATGCTAAGAAACGATACAGTTGATAGAATGCAAGAAATAACAGATAAGAAGTTTCTTATTATATACATAAAAAAGTCAATATCACTAAAAAGTACAGTGTTTCGTGCTTACTACCAAAATTGGTAACCAGTTCAGCATATTGCTAGACACAGGTGCCTGGCGCTGGTGTTTCAACTGGTACCTGATTATTTTATAAATAAATAAATACAATAAGTTATAGTACATAAATGCTGACGAATTTGTATTATTAAGTATTTTATAATTAAGAATAAAAAATAATGGTTAAATACTGCCAATTATATAATTAATAAAAATAGTAAACAATAGATAAAAGGATAAATAAATATAGAACATTTAAAAAAAAATGCTGTCTGTATGCTTGCTTGTTGTTGTGAGAAGGGTTAAGCCATAGTCCACCACGATGGCCAAGTGCGGATTGGTAGATTTCACACACCCTCGAGCACTGTTTCAGCACTCTCAGGCATGCAGGTTTCCTCACGATGTTTTCCTTTACCGTTATTATAGCAAGCGAAAATTATATGATAAATACAGGTTTTATATCTTCGAAAAGACGTTCACACCTGAACCTGAACACATATCTTCGAAAAGACGAATCTTAACGATTTATTGATAAAGGTGTGTGCCGTGGGTTCGAACCCGAGACCTTCGACTTAGGAGTCCTACGGTCTCCCACTCGGCTATTGCTGCTATAGGTAGCCTTAAGTTTATTGAGTAAGAATTGTAAACATTTCACATACAGAAGATTGGTAATGCTTTGCTAAACATCGTTTTTAATTTTTGCGCGACACTATGACACACGTTTTCGGATTCAAGTTAAACAAAAGCCCAAGACGTCCAACTATACAAGATACATGAATTGCCAGAAGAATACACATCAAGCCTCAAGATCATCATCAAGAAAGCATCAAGATGTTCAGTTTATGCTGGTCTCGCATTGCACGGGCATCATATTCAATTATACATACTCGAGTATGTATAAGATGGGCTTCTTCTCTTGGGCTTTTGTTTAACTTGAATCTGTAAGCGTGTGTCATAGTGTCACGCAAAAATTATAAACTATGTTTAGCAAAGCATTACCAATCTTCTGTATGTGAAAGTGTGTTGGTTGATCAGTAGTTGTGTGTACAAATGCATACATAATGCAATTACCTAAGACATTAACTGGCCTCGCCACCCCTCAGCAGTACAGCATTGTCTGCAATTCATGTATCTTGTATAGTTGGACGTCTTGGGCTTTTGTTTAACTTGAATCTTATAAACGTGTGTCATAGTGTCACGCAAAAATTATAAACTATGTTTAGCAAAGCATTACCAATCTTCTGTATGTGAAAGTGTGTTGGTTGATCAGTAGTTGTGTGTACAAATACATACATAATGCAATTACCTAAGACATCAACTGGCCTCGCCACCCCTCAGCAGTACAGCATTGTCTATTCACACACCGAAAACGGGATGCCACGTCAAAAACTTACGAATAAAAATGTATATTTTATGCGTAAAAAGACTTCGTTGTTTACGTCACAGGCTTCAAATGAGACTTTATTGTGAAAACCTATACGCTGTTGTTCTTTTGCTTTTTGTTTTAAAAAAGAAAACTTGCTGTGAATAAAACCAGAAATATTAAACTTGTTCTTGAATATAAGAAATAGTTAAAATTACAGGCAATTTTCAATAGCAGTACGAACTTGGTATAATGTCAGGTGGATGGCGATAGGCTCACCTCCTTTCACATAGGACCTAGACATACCAGGTGAAGTGTGGGTGTCATACACCTCTTCCACACTCTTCTGGGTTATAAAAGGGTGATTGCAGTGAGGCATAGCGTATTTTATGTAAGTAAAACATATTAATGCTATACAAAAAACGCGTTATTTCAATTTGGAGTTTTGAAAAAGCTTGTAATTTATGACTTAATATTTTATATGTCATCAATCAATCGTCAACTTCAAATCAAAGTTTTGATTTATAGCAGAATATTACGAACGATAAAAAAATAACAGCATTTTATTCAAGCCTAGAAGGTTTCAAGCAAATATCGACGTAAAATCCAAATTATATGCTGTCGTAAGTGCAGCTGCCGTAGTTAGTCCACAGCTTGTCTGTCGCCGATCTGACGTGGTGCAAGTCAAAAACTGCTGACAATCGCTTAACAAATTTGCCGCCAAGTAGTTGTGCTTGTACTCAGTCTATGAGTTTGGTAAATGCTTAGAGCCTGAAATTTCGGACACTGAAGGTATATCTTCCTGCTACCTCCTACCATTCTCTCTCATGTGCACTTAGTTTTCACAGAAAAAAAATATAAACAATTTTTTTTTCTTAATTTTTTATATATATTTTTTTTATTTGGTTATTTATTTTTTCCACTGTAAAAAGATCAATAAAAACACATAAACAAATGAACACAATTTAATTGTACTCAAGTTGTTTCTTGAACGCATCAGTTCAGCCCTGAATCCCGGCAAGATTGATAAAGGGTTCCAGGAATTCAAATTATTAATTTATGCCTCCTTAATTACGCTGCTTAATGCATTTAATGTGTATAATTCGCTTTCTCTCTTATTAATATTAGTAGACTATAAATGTTTTATTTTATTAATTATACCAAACACCTAAAACATTCCCATTATTATCTTAACTGGATAATAACCAATAATTAATTAATTAATTAATTTTATTTATTTATTTTTTTTGTCTTTTTGTACTGCAACAGCTTGACATCCGGCCGTGCGTCACTTAGTCAGGCCACCAACTGAAAATCAGTGCTGTGTGGTGTTGCACCATTTCAGCTAAAACTGAGTTAGGGACCTTTCCGATTCCAGCATAGAGGCAGCATACTACATTTATTAGCTTTTAAGTATCTATCTTGTACGTCGCTTAATAGCTATCTAGTATTGTGTACTTCTCTGTTTTTATTTTTTGTTGTCCTGTGCTTGTGATCGGAATAAATGCTTTCTATTCTATTCTATTCTATTCTATAATTACGGGGTTTCGAAAAGCTTGTTTAAAAGTTGTATTTAAAATTAAACCTTTTTATTGGGTAAAAAAGATTATGCTATCTTGCAATTAATAATAGAAGGTAAACAATTACATAACTAGAAAACGCGTAATTAATTGATAAATAGACTAAACTTTAGAGTTTTCTATACCATCTATGTACATGATTTCTACGAGCCTAGACTTCATAAAAAAATTGATTTTTCAACAACTAGTTTAAAGCATAGAAAAATAATCAAAACCACAACTATTCTTGTCTAACATAGACCACAGAGAAACATCTGGACTAGAACGTAGGGCCAAATGTTTGGATGATTAAAGTTTAAAAGGGACCCGAGTAATGAGTGTGTACACCAATACTGCTTGTACTAAAATAATTACTTATACATAGCGTGCAGTGTACCAAGTGCTACACCTCAAGGTATACATTGTCAGTATAAGTTGGTCTGGTTTTGCACGAAAAGCCTATACAATCTTCTTCTTCGTCGTGTCGATGGCTGAGTCAAATTTTATTTTGACTTGCCATCGTGGTGACAGGATTAGCCAATTCGCTTTGGAGAACTCGCGAATTGCCCAGGGTGCGCCGGACGTAGGGAATCGTTGTATACGTCACTCGAGGAGGCTCCTTTCATGCACAATGTGATACCATCTTATGCTGGATGTATAGGTAAATGTGTAGCCGTGTGTACTCTACCAGTTAACGACAGGTCAAGGGTAAAAGGGCGAGTCTGATAGATTAATGGATTTAGATCTAGCGATGTTTGGAATTGGATTTGTCTGGAAGGGAGTGATAGTGAGATAATTTGGAGGTTTATATAAAGAAACCTAGAAATGTAGCCTCAGGGTCGGAAACAGGAAGGAAAATCGGTTCACCTACCTACAACACCTATTTATTTATTGGATTGTCCGGTTGTATACATTTTTCGGATATTATTATGGTCATTACTATTGGGACGAGGCTTGGGTGTTCACGTCGACCTCATTATAGACTCTCCTTTAGGCCAATAACTTCCATAAATTGGAGCAGTCGGCCGATCGGGAGTGACTTGACATTATCCGGATTTAAGATATGGCGTACCAGAATGATGATTCGTGTATAGATCAGTGGCTCACAGTCGCAAAAGAGCTGCAGCGGTGTTTCCGGTTCTTTTTTACAGAATCTGCAGTTGTCATCGTCCGCATAGCCCATAAGCGGGATAAGTGTCTATTTAGCTTGCAGTGTCCTGGGATGGATCTAACATTTGTCGGATAACATAATACCCTAGAAATGGGAGGAGTATCGAAGCAACCTTGATACGGTTAGATTTTATAAATAAAGCTGTTCATACACGGCAACTTTTATGGAAAATTATATTTATATCTCGATACTTTTCATTACACTATAACTATAATATATTTAATCATATGATTTGAACGGGCAATTTTTTTTTTTTTTTTATTCTGCGCCCACAGCGAACGAACTGTAGTCCACCTGATGGTAAGTGGAGTACAGCCCATGGACATCAACAATCCACAAAAGTAGATTATAGATGCGTCGCTACAGCTGAGGACTACGGTCTTATGCCTCATGTGCCCGTAATTTCATGGCCTGATCTCACCACCAAACCGGAACACAGTAATGGAAGCACTACTATTTGGCGGCAGGTTAAAGGTGAGACGGTGGTGCTGCCGCCCTCGAGCTCATTCACAAGAGCTCTACCACCAGCAATTTAAAAGTTATTATAACTATATATATTATTATTATATTGTCTGCATTTGTGTGGTGTAGTGGTTTAAGCGGTCGCCTTGCCGCTCTCCACTGCACTGGCGTTGTGGGTTCGATCCCCACATGGGACAAATCTTTGTGTGATTCATAAAGATTTGTTCCGAGACTGGGTGTGCTTGTGTGAGTGAATGTGTGTATTTGGCCTTGTCATTGGGACCATTGGATAGTGTTCTGGCGTTCTATCTAATGTAAAAAATCCAAAATTTATTTATTTATTTATAATATATATTTTTTCATCTTCGTGTTTTGACAATAGCTGCCGTGTGTGAGGGTGTGTTATTGTTACGGTTATAGTTAAAATTGTGATACCTTTAACCGTAACAATAATGAAGACCTTGGTGTAAGTTACGTGGTACATGTCACCCACCTTTAAGCCTATATAGAATTTTATATTTTTTTTTATTTGTATCAATTTTTTTATTTTTTTGTTATTCACTAGTTATTGGACATTTTACCTGTTGACATTTTGTATTCTCTATTATTAATCCTAATTTTATGACATTTATTGTAATATTTTAGTTTCTATTTATTATCGGACATTATAATGTTAAATTAATTTGTAATTGAATTGATAATTTTTTGCATGTCATGTAAATGTGATAAAAACATGTTGAGCATTATTTAATTGTAAGACCTTGTTGTACCATGTTTTAGCAAAATAAATGATCTTATCTTATCTTATCTTATCTTATCTTATCTTATCTTACCTTAAGTAAATCTCTCTCGAAAGAAGCTACCACTAATTTGATTAAAATAACTGAAACATCAAAATGAATCATACATTACATTGAAACGTGATTACAATATCAGACGAGTTTATAAATACCATGATATATAGCTGACAATAACACAATAATAAAATAACAGTGAATGAATGAAGCTGCCAATAATCGAAGAGCAGCCACGCTCCAAACAATAGTTGCTAATGAATGAAATCTGACTTTAGGTAAATTGATACTGAAATCTGTTTGATTGAGAACTGTCTGAGTGATAGCGTTTTTATGGTCATATTTTATCAATTTTATGACCAACTAGCTTTGGCCCGCGACTCTACTCGCTTGGTACATAGATAGATAGCAGCCTGTGTGTTGATTCAAATTATACGCTTTATAGTGTACAATATTTCATGAAAATCAGAAATAAAAAAACGTTTTTTTTTGACACACACACACTCCGATCGTTACAAATTTTCGCATTTATAATAAAAGTTTGATCGATTAGCAGCTACCATAACAAGGAGTATTTTTTTTCCTTCAATTTTTAATTATATTTTCAACAGAGTATTTTTTATATATCTTTAGAATCGCAAAAAAGGCACCACACATTACTAATTCAAAACAAAAACGTGGGCCGGCAGAGCTGTCAAGTAACTTTATTCATTGTTTTATCTTGGGCCAGTGATTCAAACCACAACTGGTGTCGAATTTCTCATTAAAATCTGTAATATCTTTCAGTAGCCGATTAATCATTTATCACAACACAACAATAACTAAATTTGTGTATAGCACCTACATTTTTCTAGATATGTATAGGTTCCATGTGAAAGGGCGAAGGGAAAACAACACATTTTCGGACCCGCGAATCGAGAGTCCTCCCTCCAAGCGAAAGACCACAAACACTAACCACTAGACCAACGAAGCAGTCTTCTAGTTCATAAAATAACAAAGCAAACAAACGAAAAAATAAGTAAAAACACAAATAACAAGATCGGGCAAACCTTCTGTTAACCCAAACTAAGTTTGGATCGAACCCATCCAATAAACTAAATAAGAGTCGATATGTCTTTAGTTACCCTGAGGTTTAAGGACCGTTCCTCCAAACTTTATACTCGGCACGACCGCAGAAAACGAGATTGTCGTAGGCAGACATATGCGTAAGTACATACATTATACTGTTGGGTAAAACAAGGAAAACATTGGATTATTTTAGTCTGCGATTAACTTCGTTTTTTTTTGGAAACAGTAACATAAACTTTTGTAATAAAGAAGATTACTGCCAAAATGTTCTTTGCTCATAGATCTAGGCTCATCTTCTTCAGTCAGGCTGGCCCGTTATGTGGGATCGCATGCGCCGCCATTTATTACTGGTGGTAGAGCTCTTGTGAATGAGCTCGAGGGCGGCAGCACCACCGTCTCACCTTTAACCTGCCGCCAAATAGTAATGCTTCCATTACTGTGTTCCGGTTTGGTAGTGAGATCAGGCCCTGAAATTACTGGCACATGAGGCATAACACCGTAGTCCTCAGCTGCAGCGACGCATCTATAATCTACTTTTGTGGATTTTTGATGTCCATGAGCTGTACTCCACTTATCATCAGGTGGACTTTCGTTCGCTGTGGGCGTGGTATAAAAAAAAAGCCGACTTTAAAAAAAAGGAGGTTTTGTATTCGACCCGTATGTATGTATGTATGTAACTTTATATGTTTGTGATTTACTCGGATACTATTGGTTAGATTTTGATGCGGCTTTCGGTATTCTATTTTTATGGCTGAATAAAAGTTAGAATTCAGAATTCAACAGAATCTAATAAAGACCTTCAGAGACAGGCAATGGAACTCTTTCAAAACTAACAGATGATGTAGCGTGTTTTTTTGCAATCTATAATGGATTTCACCATTACATAACATAACATTACGCCTATGTATACGTTGAAGAATAAGCAGATGTATCGCGTACTCCTTTACAGTGCCAAAATACATTCTCTGATTTGGGTGTGATGGGAACAAATCAAAATGATTACTTCAATCGTACATCTAATAGAAATAACCACAAAATAACAAAGAAAAAATTACCATCTTCACAAACTCAAAAGCATTTAACTAACGATAAAAATTGAATAAAATAAATAAGCACCGACAACAAAAACTAATTTTGGCGTTATTTAAATGCTTTTTGAGTTTAGGAATTCGGTTTTTTTTTTCCTTTCCCCTCCACCCTCTTCCCCGCTTTTTTTGTAGCGATCGCGTCACTTACATAAACGTCCAACTTCAAAACCCACCTACAACTTGTACAGGAGATCATACACGCGTACTGACCATTGTGTGACACGCGTCAAATTCCTTACCTCTATTGTCAAAGTTTTGGGCTCGTAAAACTTCTGATACGCGCTCATTCAAATGTAGGTCCGAAAACTTTAAGTGTAATGGAATTACAAGTTGTGGGCAAGATTTCGTTTATTTTGGGTTTGTCTACATTAACTTTGTCCAATTCATAATTGCGAATTGTTGCGCTGCGTTTTATTTACCTTGGTTAAAGTAAAAGAAAATATGTATGTCACAGCATTCATAACTTCTGTATGATCTGTATGACCATTAAACACAAAAATCACAGTCGAAATGTAATAGGCCTCTTAAGTATTAAAGACTGGTTAAAAAGTAAATACTATAGAAAGTAATCTCTAGTATAGATAATAATGTGTAAGCATCAAAAACACTCACATGGCGATGGATTGGACACATGATCAGATCCAGTAAAGAGAAATGGACAAGAGCCATAACAGAGTGGTGCCCACGAAACGGCAACCGAGAATGATTTACCCAAGGGTTGGAGAAGGATAGGGCAAGACAGGGAAGAATGGAAGAATCTGGCGGAGGCAAGGAACAACCTGGTTTACCGATGTCTGAGTGAAGTAACTAAATTTAATGTCAGAAAATAATTGTCAATGTCAAAAAAATAATAACTTTTTTTTATATACCTATAAACTTCAACACTAAATAGGAGCTCGAAAAAAGCAGCAACAAGAACCTTTCATACGATCTAGCCAATATCAAAAATACCAAAAAAACAAGTCAACATGCGGATAGCAGCCAAAGCCATTTACATACAAATCTGTCTACATAGGTCTTACACGTTGTGTTGGCGCCTCAGTTGGCTTTTCTAACTGTCAATGCCTGGCACAATTGTGAAAATCGTTTTTGCCTGCTTTTATCGCACAACATTTGTTACACGAAATTTTCTAAGTTTTGTAACCATTACTGCATGAAGCCAATTAACAAAAGAATTATGAAGAAAGAGAAAAGCGAAAAAGTATTTTTTTCTACGACAAATAAAATTATTTAGACCATTTGATCTCTTTTTAAGGTTTTCTTGGCTAATATAAGCAATTAATGTTCCAAATGTCCATGTCTAGTCCTTGGCCGTTCAGCCCCCTTAGCACACCTTGTCATTCTCGATATTTACATTGGACTCTGACGTAGTTATCAACCTTTAAACGTCAAAAGAGAAAAATAAATTCACCTATTCTAATAGCTAACTACGTGATCTCAATCAAATCGAAATTTCATGAGTGGCAAGCCTGCCAAGAAGACAGGAGTTGGAGCGTGATTGATGTACAAACATTTAAACATTATCACATACTTTCTCATTTATAATATTAGTTGGATTAAATATAGAGATCTAAAGGTTGTGGCTGCTGTAGACTCTATTATCAAGAAAGCACTTAGAGATTAATCAATTTTGAGCATTAAATTACAAACTGCCTCCCAGACTGACGCGCATTAGCATGTAACGTAACATTTTAAAGTATACATATTTAAAAGAAACCATTTTATTTAGGCCAAAATACTTTTTATTTCAATTCCTAAGAACGTTAACGTACAATGATGGTATTGTTATTTGAAATAATAACTAAAATCATAAAAATCTTAAGTAAACTGAACTGTATTGACTTCCGGTAATTTGTTGTTTCCTTGAAAAGCATAAACGCAACGATCGTGTAAAGGAAAAAAATAACTAATATAAATCATTTAAATACGAATACAGTAACAAAAAATATTATTTCCTATTATTATCTATTGCAATGTATTTATTGGATAATAATAATATTTTTAATTTATATTAATATTGCTCAATGTGCTTTGTTATGTAGTAACGTGTAATAACCGTAGAACAGAATGCAAATCTGATTACTTTGATTTCTGTAGTATTCTTATATCATGATATTTTTTTAAACATAGAACAAAAACAAAAAGAACGTAAGCTTATCATCATTATCATTAGCTGTAAGTTTCCCTATCAAATAAAAATAAAATAAAACTAATATCTCAATATTTTGGTTAAACATTGAGAAGCAAATATTACGTTATCTAGATACTGTATTCATTATATACTCCTAATGTTATCTTATTGTGGTCAATAAGCCGGGCCTGTTCACCATACAATGAAAAACGGATCCTTTAGCGCACCATAATGCTCTGTTCGCCTTCCACACCGGTGTCATATTCAAATCTGTGACGTTACATTAAGTTGAATTCTCGCGGTCTGGACGTACCGTAATACTTAAATATCATACAATCGTACAAAATCCTTTATAATTTGAGTGATAATATTAATATCTTTAGAAGAAAATTGTCAGTACAGTCAGCCACTAAAACAAGTGAGTTATTAATGTGACACACGTAAGCAATGAATAGTAGTGATTACCAAGTCTGTCGTATAATTAATGTGTCTGAGTGTACTGTCGCCAGGTTTGACTAATTGTTTCTTGGTATGTTTTATTGTGGCACTTGATGATACAATATGGGATGGATTAGGGTTGCCAGGCGGCCGGCATTTACGGAATTGCCCCGCCATTTTGCGTCGTCTCGTGTCCCGGATACCGAAACTTGCTATAGTCTAGATAATAAAAAGTTTCTCACCAGCTCTTCTTAATGATGCAATACCCATCGGAGCTGGTACTGAGATTTATTTTAGTTTGAACCTAAACAGTTCGATTAAAATTGATCTGAGCTTAGATCAATATAGCAAAGATCAAATATAGCATAGCTCAATTTTAATCATATTATTTTTAATTTTTTATATAGTCAATTAGTATAGTAATTAATATAGTAAAATTTTAATTTATTTAATTTGTTTGATTTTTTTATTTGCTCTGTAACTATAATGTTTGTTGACGTGTTCAAGCGCCTCTTGGGGTTTATGAAAATATATGATTTGACTTGGACTTTGACTAAACAAATATTCTTGCTGTTCAACTCTCTACAAAAATGAGAGGATAATAGTTTTAAATATATTTTCTTGATTTAGATAAATTTAGTTTTATCCTGGCATTTATGCCAGCAAATCTGGTAACCCTAGATGGCTGTCGCTTGTTGTTATCTGTACTACGACTTGTTACAGAATACAGAAATATGAAATCTGTGGCCTTAAAGTAGGTATTTTAAGATAAGCGTGATTTCTTTTATTTGATTTTTTAACTATCAGTATCTATCGTTTACTCAACGAAATACACAACTACTCTTTTATATGTGAATAATAGTGCTTTAGTTGCTACTAACCACAAACCGAACTGTAAACTGGAATGCTCCCTTCACTTATCCTTACTCTACAACTTCACATCAAACTCCTGGCCGAACTCCTACTTTCTACGCCTAATAATTTAAGAGAAAATTACCCGAAAAAACGGACGCTCAACTGATTCTATTACTCTGAGAAAAGTTTGGTGTGGACGACAAAAAGGTTTGCTTACAAGTTTGTAAAACTTTTTTTTTGTTAGCCACCAGTACGGATCGCCGACGCGTGGATTGACCAAAGAGATTGCAGGTCTATATTTTAACCAAAGTTGACAGTTTTTTAATTTCATCTCATTTTTTAAAATAAATTTTAGAGAATATGAGAAAAGATTTATGCGACAGTTACCAAAAATTGTATGTAATACGAAGGTAATCAAGCAATTAATATACATCTGAGAAAAGTTTCAAGCACGTTCTAAAAAACAAAAAGGTAGAATAAAGTCTTTTCGGCTACAGATTCATCTTAAACTGAAATCCGCAGGGGACATATTGATCATCTCCTAATAATCAAAAGTTGGTAATAAAGTCCCTCTCTAACCTCCTTGCGGCTTTTCCACTGTTATCTAGATATAACATTTACATATAATTTCAATTTTCTATTTACATTATTTCAGGACTGATCTGATATATTGCAGGACCTGGAATCTTGAAGGACATGTTTTGACATGTGTTTATGGTAAGAAGTTCTAGGTAACTTATAAAAAGCAATGAAACAAAAAAAGACCTGTAACAAAAGAATCACTTTTTATGAAGCCGTGTTAAAAACCGTTAAAAAGAAACTGCTTGTGCGAAACTACTATCCTATTATTTTTCTTTTCTATTTTTATTATTTAAAGATACAAAAGGACTATTTATCTAAAAGAAGACTACCAAAATTAAAAGAAAATCTAAATGTTTTAGAACCAGGGCAAAGTCATTTTCATTGCCTTTCGAACTGTTTTTTTTTCGACTGCCATTTACAAAGAGGTAATTTGGCCTCATTTCTTTCTTCGTCTTACACCAAAAAACCCCAAAAACATTACCGAAAAGGAGCACAGCATTAATAATTACGACCAACTTGCTAAAGTTCGATTCGTCTCGAAGATTAATTGTTCAAATCGCTCCCCATTGTCCGGGACGGTGTTGACGCTTTGGGACCCTTTTATGAAATTCACGAACCATTGTTTTGGCCGGATTTATAAAAAAAGTTGGTAAAAAAGTTGTAGCTGAGCGGCGGGCGCGCCCCGGCACCCGCAAAACACCACCAACTTCAGTCCTGCACTCTATCCTTCGTTCTCCACAAACTTTAATATCGTCGAACATATTTTTCCAACTGCAAACATTAAATTGTAATCGTAATAACGAGGTCACTTTTTTGTTTCTCGTCGGTCATTTAAAACTTTCATTAGTGAATTCGCGCGCGCTTAAAATTTTTCAATTTATTCCCTCTTGAACATTGAACCGCTTGAATTACTGCAGCGGTGCGCCTTTCAAAATAAACATTTGTAACTTTTTGAAAGATATTTTTCTGTGACGTAAATGGCTATGTTGAAATAAAAATAATTAACTGCCGTTTCATTTGGTGTAATGTTTTTACATTTATACACAAATTAATAAACAGTTCACAGCAACACGCTATGATTACTCACAGAGAAGGTCTATCCTATGGATGATGCATAGCAGGTAACATCCGTAATGTTTATAAATACCTATTTAATATAAAATATAATATTTATAAACATTCATACAGCACTTTTATAAACATGATCAATTTTACATTTTATCAAGACGCATTTGAGACTTTCAGGCCATCGATCACGGTGCGGTGAAAGCTGATCAGCTCCGCACTAAACAAACAGGTAAGCCCCCGGGAACACTATGTATGAGGGATAGTAAGATAGGTTAGTAGGATTCCGATGTACGGTCGGTTTGATGTGCTCGCGGAGAACGAAGAATGGAGAGGACGGTTTACATTTTTCTTAATCTTGTATTGTAAGAAACAAAAATGTTTTTAGTATTACCCTGAAAAGTTGTATGGGAAACGGTAGCAACGTAGCGGCATTTATCAAAATAGCAGATTTTAGACGTGTTCAGAGTTCATTTCCATCATATAAACAAGTACTTACATCTAAACTCTAAACTAATATATTGTATAGGTATCATATATTCAGTTTTATTTTTGAAGATAAGTCTTTTGATCCATAGATCCATTTTGAAATATTATTTCGTTGATAGAGTGACAGCATGCGATCATTGCTGACGGCAATAGCCAGAACCTCAGAATAATGACATCATCTCAGGCTAGAACTAAACGTATTGATGACAAAGATTTTGACTTTTTGTCTATCTATTAATCATTCACATTTAGTTTCAGCTATTTCTGTCGGCAATGAGTGCTGGCTGTCACCATACTAGTGAACTTAGCTGTTTGCGAGTGACAAGTTTTTTACAAAAATATCATCAAACGCGTCCAGCAAACTTATCTGGCCATTCTTACAGTATTTTTTTAAATTTAACAGTTCCATACAAAATAAGACAATTTCACCGGGTCAGAGCATATTACTGCACGCGTTGGAAGCTATGGACTGCAGCTACTGGTTGCAAAGTGAGGGTCCAGCGTGTTCAGCGAAATGCCACAACTAAACAAAGTTATTTGTTTCGTAGCTTCGCGCGGAAAGGCTGTATATTTTTAGTTTGATCCATCGCATCTCCCGCAGGCTCAATCTGTTGAGCGGACGAGGGTCCGGCTAGCCTTAACATAACAAATTGGCCGACTTATACGCAACCGACCCATCCACGTCCACCGTCATGCGTATGCTGATTTCTACAACGGTGAAGTATTTATTGTGATGGGAAATAGCTTTTCTTTTATAGTTGTTTAGAAGTTGTTCGAAATGGTCATTATAAGCCTTAAAATAATTATATTTACAGAAAATAATGTTTTCTAAGAACGTATCAGCTGTCGACACGGGTTGACGCGGCAGCAGTCTTCGACACAAGTCGACCGTAGCCGCTAACGCATGTTACTGTTGACAAAATGCTGCTTGTGTATTTGAGTTCTTGAGTAAAGTCATAGAACAACGAGTAATGTGCTGATTAATAATATTTAATAAAATTAATAAGGCTGACGCAATAACAATTTAATTGAGTCAGACCTCGAGATAAGACAAAATAAGGTGATTTGCTAGTTATTTATAAGATTTATGTTATTTTTACCATTATTAGTTGGTAATGCCTCTGCCACATAACACCATGTCCTTTATTATCCAAAAGGGTCCGGCGCAAATGTATAATCATGTTATAGGGGATGAGCTAATCTTCATCCAACAGTCCTTCATCTCCGAGCTGCTATTGAGAACTGCATGATGTAAAAATCCCAAACATAACGCTTTAGCTCGAACAGGGACTCGAATCTGTGACAGTGAAAGGCCTCATACGCTAACCAGTCTAACCACTAGACCAACGTGTCAGTTTTGTAAGCGCTTACCTCTAATTTCTTTAAAAAACATTGACTTAAAAGAAAGAAAAGTTAGCAATTTAAGAGGATGTAGCTGATTTCTTAGAAGTCACTAATTTGTAAAAAATTCTTCACGATATTGTTTACACTTTTTAAATGACGGCAAGCAATTACTTACGCGCGTGTAATTTCCTCATTGACAAATAAGTTATTGAAAATAAAAACAAATATGAATATGAAGTTATATTTGGTAAGAAGAAAATTCTTTTATTTCTTCCCTAAGTTAATTATTATCTGTTTTATTTTTCTCATATTTAGCTTGGCAGTCTTGCAATCGTCGTTGATTATTTTATATGGCATTAATAGTTTGAGTAAGGCACGTTATAAGCAAAGCAAGGAATAGAATTACCGCAATTTTCACCATCGGAATACCAGACAAACGGCACTCAGGCATCGCGGTACGGTAGATATTCCACTAATACGTACTAAGCGTTTCGCCTCTACATTTCTTATGCAAACTGCCAAAGAATGGCCTTGCCCGAGTCTGTAAATAGGTAAGCGTGCTCCACCGTATACCGCATCATCACTTACCATCAGGTGAGATCGTGGTCAAACGCGTGCCTATCAACCATAAAAAAAAAGAAAAAAATGTAATATATTATTAATACAAAAGTCATCTTAACATCTTCTCACGTCCTTAAGTAATATTTTTAGAGGCCTATCCCAATCTAGTCTTAAATCATTTGTATTTCAGGCACCCTATTAACGATGCCATTGAGACTTAAGACTATCAGCCATTACTATGTCTACCCATCAACCGTCAAGTATTTGTTAATTAAAACCAAAAATATGTACTCATATTATAAGGCTGAGCAGTTTGTTTGTTTGGTTATAAAAAGTTACCTTATATTTTTGTTGGATAGCTTATTTATAAGAAAGGTTACATGCCATATAACATAAAGCTTCGACAAATAGGAGCGGGCAGCAATAAAAAATGTTGTGAAAGCGGCAGAAAACGCCACAAGAGCTGCGCGTATAACGCATGTAAAACGGTGGTTTATATGACAAATTCCACGCGAATGAAGTCGCGGGCAAAAGCTATAGTTAATGAAACAGAATTGACAAATTAATTGGAGAAGCAGTTTACTTAACGCCTCGGGACGGAGGTAGTAGGACAAAATAAATCAAGCAGAGATCCGACACATTATCTCAGTGCGGATGAATCCAACCCTTATGGTATGGGGCTAGGAGAAAAGCGGGTTAAAAACAAAGGAATAAAACTGTTTATAAAAGCATCTTGAAGACATTAGGGCAGATTACTGGAAGCTCAGCCACCAAATATTGCTCTTTCGCGACGGAATGAGTGGCTCTGATTGTTCGAGAAAACTACAAAAATGTCAAACTGTTATCTTTCTAGTTTATATATTATATATACCTCTTATATTTTTATTTAATTGCCTGCACGTGTGGTGTAGTGATTTAAGCGGTCGCCTCGCCACACTCCAGTGCACTGGTGTAGTGGGTTCGATCCTCACATGGGACAAACCTTTGTGTGATTCGCAAAGATCTGTTCTGAGACTAGGTGTGCTCGTGTGTAATGTGTGTATTTGGCCTTGTCATTGGGACCATTGGATAGTGTAATATAAATAATCTAAGCGGCCGTGGCGCAATGGATAAGGCATCGGTCTTACGATCGAGAGGTCGTGAGTTCGAATCCTGGCCATTACACCACGGACGTGAACTTCCTCCTAACACAAGCGAATTAAGCTTAGCTGGAGGAGGTTAACAAGAATACTAGTAATTTGTATTTGCAAATTACTAGTAAGCTTTTTTTTAAAAGAAAAAAAAAATCTAATCTTATCTAATGTAACATCCAAATTATAATTATTATTGTTATTTGTTTTATGTTGAATTACGTAATTAACATTTTCTCATTAAGTTTCGTGTTTTATATTTTCTTGTGGTGTGTTCATTATAAATAACTATTTACCTTCTTCTTTTTCTCTTCAATCATCATAAACTTAATAGGCCTGTCATTCCTAATGATATATTATTACGAATATACATTCGTAAACCGCTTGCCCTCTAGCCGTACCTATCCTCCAGATCCGTTACAAGAGTTAATGCGGGCCCTCCTTAACAAGAATTGAACACTGTCCGACATGTCTGTCCCGCCCTCACACACTAATTGGCTGGCTCTCATAATAATCGAGCTCTCACTTAGACATTTGACACTTGTGCACAATTAATGTCTATTGTTTGGACACTCGAGCAAACGGAAAGAGAATGGATAAAAAAGGCATTTCTGTTCAGATGAAGGAGAGACCTTTAATGAAGTAATGTTAATTAAGATCTTTGTTTAATTTATACCTTACAACGTATATAAGGAAGTATCAAAAAGACAATAGTTTTCAGTTATCAGTCAATATCAGTTTTTTTTTTTTTTTTTTTTCTCATTAAAAAGCTTACTAGTAATTTGCAAATACAAATTACTAGTATTCTTGTTAACCCCCTCCAGCTAAGCTTAATTCGCTTGTGTTAGGAGGAAGTTCACGTCCGTGGTGTAATGGCCAGGATACACCAGGCCAGGTTACATGTAGTAACTGAAAAGTATTGACATTTTGATACTTTCCTTACATAAGTCACATGTAGTCTAACTACATGTAACGGAAAAGTATTGACATTTTGATACTTTCCTTACATAAGTCACATGTAGTCTAACTACATGTAACCGAAAAGTATTGGCATTTTGATACTTTCCTTACATAAGTCACATGTAGTCTAACTACATGTAACCGAAAAGTATTGACATTTTGATACTTTCCTTACATAGGTATCATGTATCATACTTTTCAGTTACATGTAGTTGGACCTACATGTAACTGAAAAGTACAGACATTTTGATACTTTTTGACTAGTGGGACCAGATTCGACTGATGCTTGACCTAATTCAGTTAAAATTGAAATGAAGTCTTTACAAAAATCCTCAGTTACATGAAACAATATATGTTTTCGAAATGTCAACTTCCTACATGTTTAAACAGTGTTAGGCCGTTTCCTATTTAATCGGTGCGGGAATGGGCTGGTAAAATATTTTAATAGAAATATCAGGCGTTATTTAGCGAAACAAAAACCGACCGCTAATTTTGCTATATTTTACCGCACCGTTCCCACACCAAGTAGTCAGAAACAGTCTAACAACCGGCTCAAATCGTGCAAAAGTTAATTCTTCAAAAGATTACCAACAAAAAAGTGTTCGACTAACCTCGTTTTGGAAGATGGCCGCACATTCTGCGAGCCGTCAGCGAAGTCCCCGAGGCGTCGTCTCGGTGACAAATGCTCGTCGAAAAGCCGGAATTATTTCAGGAGGCGTTCAGAGTCCGATTCATCAATCAGAGGGTTTATATGTACGCATGTGGCAACTTCTTATATGAAGAGCAAGGAGGATATATATTTTAAAAATAGTTTAAAGGAAAGTTTGTCAACGTATATCTTTAAATTTTATTACCTTTATCAAATTTGTATAGGTTTTAATTGTTACTCCAGATTATCCATTGTTATTTAATCTGCCTCATTTTAATTATTTTTATTTTTATTTTCATAATGTTTTCTTTAGAATTTAAGTTTAACCAAACCGTGCAAGTGTTGTTAGCTTTTAATTGATTGTTACGCTTAGCATGATTCAACTGTGTTAAATTTGTTTGTAATATTACTAGTGTAAACAATCGTAAGCTAACCAAAATAAATAAATAAATAAACATAGCTTGTTGACTGTTCTGGAAGCTGTTTTCATTTGTTTCGATAAAATTATTAAGACTTTTCACAATACAAGGACAAACCACAAAAAGTCTGAAATCTAAAAAGTGAAAAAATCTTTCAAGAATATGTGATAAAATCACATAAAATGTAGAAACAAATACTTCATAATATTTTAACGGTCTTTAAACTTACCCCACTGAACCGCCTCGATGGTCTAGTGGTCAGCGTATGTGCCTCTCACCACGAGATCTCGGGTTTAATTCCCGGGTCGCGCAAAGTGTTATTTGTGAACTTGCCGTCACAATAGCAGCACGGAGTTAGAATTGTGCGTGGTGGATGGCGATAGGCTCACCCCCTATCCTAACACCTTTAAAAATATGTGTCCAGTTTTTATGTAATATTATAAATATCTCACAACGCGCAATAAGTATCTAATGTAATAAATAAATAAATAATAAATACATAACAGGTGACGTGCGCCACCCCCTTCTGGGTAATATAGGCGAGATTTTATGTATGTATATATTTTATTTATTTATTTATTTATTGTGGTACAAGAAACAAACAGTATTATAATTAAGAACAATTACCAACACATACATAATTAACACTGTCACCAACAAAGTTTCTAATAATAAAATTACACTCGACGGCTTAATTAATCACACAGATAAATAATAAATATTACAATATAGACACCCCAATACAAAATCACCGTGTAATTTTCTTCTCAAAAGTAAAATTCAATTTCCACCGTGATCCCATCAGCACACAAAGCACGTAGAAGCACGCGTTGCTTAATTTACAAACGTAATTAAGAGAGTAAAAGGCGGTGATTTCTCACCGCGGAGGTAAGGCACAATACTTTGTGTGCTGATAAGTTAAACCGAGGAAAACGAGCGTTTGTGACCGGCCTTACAAGAATGGTATAGTTTTCTTTTTGGTTTTAAGCAAACTGAAAATATCTAATGGATTTATAAAGATAAAGATAAATTTGGATTTTTTACATTAGATAAGTAATTACACTATTCAATGGTCCCAATAACAAGGCCAAATACACACATTCACTCACTCAAGCACACCCAGTCTCAGAACAA
This sequence comes from Hypena proboscidalis, assembly GCA_905147285.1. NCBI lineage: Eukaryota > Metazoa > Arthropoda > Insecta > Lepidoptera > Erebidae > Hypena > Hypena proboscidalis. The sequence continues at coordinate 3,549,843 of LR990129.1, read as the reverse complement.
ATATTTACGGATTACACAAAGATTTGTCCCATGTGGGGATCGAACCTACAACACCAGTGCAGTGGAGAGCGGCGAGGCGACCGCTTAAACCACTACACCACACGTGCAGACACTTATTTATATATAGCAATTAGCCATGCTTAGCAATATATTATTAGGAACAGTCAAAATTTTTTTTGGACTTGAAGCGGGATTGGAACCCGTGACTATATGATTCCAGACTTTAATTTTTACCACTCAACCATCCGAGCCCACGAATCTTTTGACTGTATGCATCGTCTTGCTGAAAATCTTGCAACTATAGTACCTACGAGTATTTACTATATCTCGCTTCAAGGCCCAAAATTTTTTTCGACTGTTCTTAATATTAAACTGAAAATAATTACATATTTTGGCATACCCATTTAGCTTTTTTGAACTAATTGAGGTTTATTTTTTTATTCAAAATAAAACAAGCAATTTCCGTACCATTACAAATCATTGTCAACTATATATTACTATCAAATATAGTTTGTCTCGCTCGACTACAAAACGATACGATTTTTATGGGGTTTGATTGATATAAAGATGCTGCCCTCGAACTCTTTTTTATCACGTGGTATAGTAAACCGTCATGAACTGAAACAATCATAAAGAGAACCAAAAGTATCAGTAGTGAACTCAACATTACTGCCACCATTATCTGAGATAACTGACTGTAAAAAAAAATCCATAAACCTACTTTACACCCCGGAGTACTAAAAAATATTCTAAGCAACTTTTCTCATAAAATACGTGGAATTAAAGCAAAAGCTTTGTCTCATCTCGTTTAAAAATAACCAGGAAAATACTTGGAAGATACCATCTTTATTTACATAGTGATATAGCCGGATATTGAAAAAGCAGGCGTACCAACCTAAGCTCAGTAACAAAAGTGACGGAAATTGCCTACCACATCAAACATCGAACTCAATCCTTTGTATGTTTTAGCAAAGTTACTCGATTATGTGTGCGAAATAATTATTAATATCATATACCTACGGTATTATGTGCCGATAACGCGACAAGCCGTGTTTTAGGCATGTATTGTGGGTTTACTAGCAAAATTGACAACGATATATTCGTAAATCTATTACGACACTAGTCCAAAAGTGTTGCAGCTGCCAAAATTAATAAACGTCATCAGTAACGCTTCACAATTAGTGCGACCGTACCCATTACATAACATAACATCACGCCTATGGGGTGCATGAAAGGAGCCTCCCCGAGTGACGTACACGACAATTCCCTACGTCCGGCGCACCCTGGGCAATTCGCGAGATCTAAAAGCGAATTGGCTAATCCTTTCACAACGATGGCAAGTCACAACCTTGACCACCTTACTGACTTTCCAAAATGCCCTACCACCTGCACAAGAGAGGCGCTCATTAACGCCGACGAGAGCGCTATAACAGTGACCCCTTATTGGACCAGTCAAATTTGACTCAGCCATCGACACGACGAAGAAGAAGAAGACGCCTATATTACCCAGAAGGGTGTGGCAGAGGTGTAGATCTATACAACACCCACAGGTCTTACGACCATGGACCATGAGCCTATCACCATCCACCGGGCACAATTCCAACTCCATGCTGCTATTCTGAATTTCCTGACGGAAAGTTCACAAATTACACCTCGTCCGACCCGGAAATCGAACCCGGTATCTCACGAAGAGAGGCGCATACACTAACCACTAGACCAACGAGGCAAACGAATAATTATGTAAAATAAAATACAATCATGACCTTTATTTAAGTTGTTCACAAAACCTTTACATACTTCTTGCAGCAGTAGCGCCCTCGCTGATCGCGTACATAATTTTGTAATCTCATAATATCGTAAACCTCATTATCGTGCGTATTATAAAATTAGGCAAAAGTTTGGAGTTTGACTTTGTTCTTGAGGAACCAATTATTAATTACGAAGCAGACGTAATTCGCAAGGTTTGACGCATGAGTTAACTTATGTGTTTTTGAGTGTGTGTGTTTTAAGAGATCTATTGATTTGGCACGTTAACTTTTGTCTTATAAGATTTTTTTTATATTAGTCGAGTTTATTAATAACCCTTACCGGCTCTGTTTGTACCATCAAAACATAGGAACTCAAACTCGAGAGCCTCTACTACCAAAAGGTGACTCGTGGCAATAAAGCAAAGCCTTAACCGCTGGGATTCAATTTGAAATAACATTGCACAAACACTAAAAATAGATTTTCGACTCTAAGAGGATACAAAGGTAAGATTTGACGCGGGAAACCGCATAGAACAGCAATTACGACAGTAAAAATAGCAAAGGTTAGTTCATAGCTCGCATGCAAAACATGGCAGCGAAACACCTTGCATTCCAATTTAACATAGCACACAGGGAAAATAATATCGTCGCAAAAATATTCTAGCAAAGAGTGCAGCGTTTTATAACATCTCAACAAACACACCTGTATGAATGAACAAAATAAGAAAATGCCGTGCGAAAGCGTTCCCACGAAAATATTTAAAATTTCAAGCCAGGTCGCGCAGAGCGCCGCGCTTAATCAAAAATAACGCGCAACAAAATTCAATAAGACCGACTCATAAAACACGTTAAAATGAAAAATATTAAATTCCACAGACAAAAAAAACATATATTATTCGTTTGCGGGGTTATAAATAATTTAATTTTAGCGCAAACTTTGTGGGAAGTCTCGTCGCGACGACTTTAAAACGCTGTGTGTGATAAAATGGAATAAATCAGTTCTTTTATAAAATAATCAAGCATTTTATCACGTCCTCAGTGAAGATATCTTGGAGAATAAAGCTCCTTTATTTTCTCAAGGTGTCTTAAATTGCAGCCGTTAAACGTGAATAAAAGAGTATGACTAACCTCCTGCTTTCGCCATGAACTTTAAGCTGAAAATGCTGACGTATTATTCAAATTACTGTTCTGCAATATTTTCTGAAAACTCAAGTTGATTAAAACACTATTCAATATCTTAATGATTTGATATTTAAATTACAAATTCTAGGTTACACAAAAACAAGTTCAAAAGAAAACACTAAATTAATATATATCAGTTAAAATGATAAAGTTTTCACAATCTTTGAAAAATAAGTTTGTTAAAAGATATTATTATCATCGTTCGAAAACATAATGTTGTGTTTACCTACCGATATCTTTTAAAACCTAATCAATCGTTAACAAAATTATCATGAATCTAATTTAATAAACAATGCTTTACAAACGTCGATAGCTTAGATAATCCCTCGTTTATTCTTGAGAGTTTTAAAGAAAGTCAAAAACAATTAAGTAAATTGAAACTTGTAAATTACAGCAACAAAAGCTTGTGAAATAAACTTGTCTTGTACAGGTATATAACTTGTGAAAGGTGACTACAAAGTACTATCGGCTGCAGATAAGCATGCCCACTTTAGAAAATATTCCTGCGACAGCGCAGGTAGTAACGCACACATTGAACCAACGAATCAGAGGCATTTTTTTATTTGTGTGAGTGCAAGCTCAATAGCCACACTTCCTTACCCCACCCCCTTTGAGACAATTGTATTTGTGTGAGTGCAGTGGGCAAAATATAAACAATAGCCGAAATGTGCAACGTTTTGTAAGTGCATTGTTTAGTCAAATTTCTCAGAACTTAAACAATAGCTATTTTTTTTGTGTTAGAAGCCGATAAATGATGGTTAAAACATGTTAAACAATATTGCACCTTATCTACTTAACAACTATGGTAAGGTGATTCAAAATCGCTAACAATGCTTGTCGGCATGTTTTATTGAACTTCTTACGATTTAAAACAATAGTTAACTCGGTTTTTAATATTGGCAAAATCGCCGACAATATCCCGTGATAAAATCTACTTTTAACTAACTTAAAATGAATTTACTAGTAGATATATAATTTAACACATTTAATTTATTTAACAAATAATAAGCAATCAAGACAGTTATTTCACCCCCATTAAACGCATCAATATAAAAATCCTATTTACAAATACTTGCATATCAATCCATTCATCTTTTAACACAATGATGATATTACGATATTCAATGCGCCCGCGCCGTTGGAATCAGTTTTATCAGAGATTTATTTATACATTCCATTTAAGATTTCTTCACAGATTAACTTAACACTTGTTCGAAGACTTGAGCAGCCTCTGTTAAAATATATTATTTCAATTGAAGCCCAAAAATAACCCAAGGATAGTTATCAATTTATTTCTTTTAACATAATCTAGTCACTAAGAAATTTTTAATAAATAAAAAAAGATAAAACTAAAATAAATTGTTGAATAAATTAATTCTTATCAAAAATAAAATTTGTTTCAGAAAGTTCAAATAATCATTTGAATATATTTGGCAATACCAATATATTTTTTTTATCTAAACATTTAAGATAGTAATAAGTTCAAAATTGTTTCTCGCTGGCAATAACACTATTCATAACAAGGAGCTCACGCGGATGGGATTTACATTTATTTAAAAATCATCTACAATTAACCGAGCGCACACTCGCTTAGTGTGAGTGTAACAATTATACATATAGATATTTATACGCATACAACTCGAATATCGTTCGCGCTCCCCATTGGTCAGAACGTTAGCATCGAGTATACACGCCGTGAGCGGTGCTATGCGATTACCGTCTTAAAGGTGGGCATGCGGAACTGCTTTCGATAGTACACAGGAAAAGTAGTTTAATTTCTCATAATTCTACCGTTCAAGAAACTTCAGCCAGTTCCGGAACAATAAAAAGTTGCAGAAACATGAACAAGCCAGGCAAACACTCCACTTCTGGGTACAGCTAACTTTGCTTATACTTTTTTTGCTTCGTACTTATCTTATAAATAGTTTTAGCTTTAAAAGATAACATGCTTTAAATGTTCATATTATAGGTCTAGCATAGGGGTGCGGTCTATTTGGTAGAAACTTGATACTCCGAAACCTATTTGGGATAACTGACTTGGCAGAAACTTCTTTAGTCGATCATTTATTAGGCATAAAAAATATTTGACATAAATATTTTTAGGCATAATGTGCTTATGACCGAATTTAGAATGGCATACATTTAAGATAGTAGAATTTTTATTGGCATATTTACCTTTGGCATAGGTAAAATTTTGTATAATTTCATTTAGCATAACGTTCATTTAGAGTACAGATTATTTGGCATAATTTGACTAGGCATACTATGAAGATCATAGAATTTCAATTAGAATAATATAGATTGGGTTACTTTCTTCTTTAAAAATGGCGAGTGCCAGAAATGAACATGCTCTCATGGGCAAGGATATAAAAACCAAATAATTATCATTAAATCAACTTTTATTTATTACAATTACTAAAAAAAAAACAATTAAATTAATCAGAAAACAAAATTAAACTAATCTTATATTAGCTCCTATTGCTTTAAGGTACCCAACTTCAGATGATTCTTGCTGTAAGCATTATGCGAAATGATGGTTCTACTTTTAAATAGTTATGGATAAGAAATATATGCCAAAAGATGAATCTGGTTTTGAACTTTCTGCGATGTGATGATTATACATTGTGATTATTATGGATATCAAAATTATGCGTACAGATGATTCTGACTTACAGAATTATGGGTTCCAATGTATGCTAAATGAGTTTATGACAAACGATATTCTGCGAAAAGAGGTTTATGCTATTAGTTGTAATGCAATATAAAATTATTACTTAAAAAGTTCTACTATAATAGGTGTACCCCTAGCATAGACCTAGTCAAAACTTAACTAACACTTACGTTTTACGGATTGTATCGCGATTTTCCACTTCATTTTCATGTTTCTATTTTTATTTTTTGTAATATTCAAAACTCAAATAAATAAATCAAATTGAATTGAATGTCCTTTTTATACCGAAATCATTTGGTAATATTTTAAATGAAATATATTACTGACCATTATTATCTGTTCAACGTAGTAATAAATAAACCCTTCCGCCCAACCCCATCAAACAACAGGATAAAGGGTTAGCTTATCATAACCCGAATGAACTGAATACCAAAAGAGAAGAGGCACTTCAAACCGTAAAATAATTCCAACGTTCCCCCAAATGACAACCCCAAGCCAATGAACATAAATATTTTAATTCTTCAACCGCAATGTTGCAAGCTAATAAAATAACGGATTGTAAGAGAAAAATAAATTATTAGATTTACCGAAACATTTCTCTTTCGGAATAACAAATAACGTTTTCGCGTGTCGCGTGCATTTTTGCGTTATTATCTTATGTATCGTTTACATTTCTTGCAAAAAAAATGCGAAACAGGGACGCGGGTTATTTTTAATTTACTACCATTTTGTTTGCGGTTGAAGCTCTGACACCAAATGCTAAAGCGGCTTAACTTTTCACCCACACTTATAATACAATTTTGTGTGTGTATTTTTTACCTTTCAACACCTCGTTATCATACAGTATATGACATAATGTTGTTCAAAAAATAGACTTAGTAAAGTAATGCTGATATCGGGACAAGAGTTTCTATTGGGTTTAATAAAAATAAAAAAATAAAAATAGAAAAATAAAAATAAAAATCGTTTATTTTCAGACAAAGTCCATAGAAAATTATAAATTACAATTATCATTATTATTATTAATCAACTTACAATAAAATGCATATATTGAAATTAAAATTAAATTAAATTAAAGTTATTATTAAAATTAAAATTAAATTAAAATTAAATTAAAATTAAATTAAAATTAAATTAAAATTAAATTAAATTAAAGTTATTATTAGAATTAAAATTAAAATTAAAGTTAAAAATTATTACATTACATCCCTTATTCCTTCCAACATGAAGTTCAACAAACCGGCCAAGTAACACAGAATCAGATCTGTCAGCTATCATTTTCAGCACACTGTTTCGGCTGTCTCGCACGCGACGCATTAATGATGTTACCTTCTTGCGCATCATTGCGTAGAAGTCATCTACACCGGCGAACATGCCAGATGCGCTGCAGCATCGAGGGAGCCAAAACAGTGCCCTAAAAACATTATTGTATTGGACGCGCAAGGCATTGTAGGCTTTTTGTGTAAAGTTCGCCCACAAGCTGCTGGTGTAGAAAGTTTAGCAAAAAGCTTTAAAAAGCGTTATTTTTACTTCAGCAGTGCACCGAGCAAACCTGTGTGCCAACATATTACCACGCACCGACAATGCCCTGCGCTCCCTTTCAATATCAAAGTCATCAGATAAACTCTCCGTTACAATATGCCCAAGATATTTAAATTTAGAGACCCGGCATAGAGGTATTCCGTTTAACAGTAGTGGTGGAATAAAGTCGAGTTCTTACTTTAGGGCTTAGTTTAGGGCTTACGAGACATGTCATAGAGAGCCTTTTGCGCACAGTGAAAAAACGGTGTACTGTGTAGGATTCCTCTAGTTATTTCGACAACAGTCAGCCTTGTATCACAATAAGTAAGATCTTTTTTTTTTTGTAAAAATCTTACTAGGTATTCTTGTTAACTTCTTGCAGCTAAGCTTAACTCGCTTGTGATAGGAGGAAGTTTGACCAGGATTCGAACCCACGACCTGTCGATCGCAAGTCCGATGCCTTATTCTTCCTGACGACGAATCCTCCATCCTGATTCTTTATTAAGCATAGCCAGTTGAGTCATAAACGGCCCCTACAATATTTCATCGTCAGTAACAAATCCTAACTGACGCGATCTCGCTTTAAATCATAACTTTATAGCGAACTGTGAGCCATTGTAGTTAACACAAATTGTTTATGATGAGCGCGTACAACGCTTTACTAAACAAATAAGCTTACTGTTCGTATGCTAGTGTTGAAAACTAGACACTCATGTCACCATACAAGCCTTACATCTGATGATATTGCTGGTTCAAGCTAAGTTTTATGTATATCAGAAGTTGGTGTGGTTATTGGTTTGAAAGTGATAGAAGAATATACAGGAGGATAAGTTAACTTGCTGCAGAAATAACCGGCAATTGAACGTAGCCCCGGCGTTCTCAGATGTAGCTAATGTCATCGAAAACTGATTAGTCATTTTATCTGAAACTGTAACAAAACTTATACATACTCCTCACAAGCTTTTACATCTATAAATATATGAAGGTTTTTTTGTAAATCGAAGCCCAACAAATCTAAGGAGTCATATCAACAATATATGAAAATAAATAATAGTTAAAAAAAACTAAAAAACACGCTTTTAAAGTACTTCTAACTAAAAAGTGAAAAATAATTCCTAATATAAGCTGAAAATGGTAATGAACAAAAAATACAAGTATTATTGTGAAAAAGCGTGGGGCGCTCTGTGCTACGCTTTTTTTTATTTTATTTTTTTTTATCGAATTATTGCATTGACAGGTGTGCAAAATTTTAATGAAATCTGTCCGTTTAAAGTGGGTCAAAATCGAGTCCAAAGGAGTCGGTTACATACATACATACATACATACATACATACATACATACATACATACATACATACATACATACATACATACATACAGGTGAAGCTAATATAAGCGTGTTAAAAAGAATTGTATTTTCAGAAATCACTTCTTCTTACAGATTCGACTTCTTTATTATAAGTCTATTTGATCAATCTAACGTTCGTCGGATGGGATAATATACTTTAGCGCGCGTAGTAATAATATTAAAGTATCAGTCTAGCCATCGTGCGCTCTTGAGTTTGAATCCCACGTGTTGCTCTAACAATGTGAGTTGTTAATATAAGTAATTTACCTTGACTGGGAAGTGGTAGAAACAGTATTACAGTGTTAGAAGTAGGTGTTTTTAAATATTCACAAACAGACATAAGTAAAACTTCAAACACTTGCATGGTATAAAGAGCATTTTGCTATGCCCGACAGGGTTCACAATGACTGCGAGCCCTGTGGATGTAAGATCGATCCAGGGCTCGCCGACCCACCATCTTTCGGCGACGAGGGCACACCGCGGGGTTTTAGTGGGTATTCTGTGCCGTTTAACATCGTAGGCACGGGAGTCCCACATAGCCACTCTGCCCGTCCCCCCACGGGTGGGGTGGTATGCGTAAATGCATTTCCCCGCGAAAAAAAAAAAAAAAAAAAAAAAAAGGGTTCACAATGACTCATATTAATGTTAAACCTTACCACCTAAGAACACTTAGTGGAATGCAATAAAATATTTAATTTGAATTTAAATTCAACCATTCAGATTGTACCTACTCAGTGAACTTTCTTTATCAGATTTTTTTTTAAAGCAGCACGGAGTTGTAATTGTGGCCGGTGAACGGCGATGAGCTCACCCCACTCACATGGGACCTAAACATTACAGGTGAAGTGGGGATGCTATACACCTCGCCACACTCTTCTGGGTAATATAGACGTGATGTTATGTTAGTATTATTTGGTAATTGAATCAAAATAAATAAACCTCCTTTTGAATGTTACTAGCCACCTTGTATGTTATTAACCGACTTCCCAAAAAGGAGGAGGTTCTCAATTCGGCCGGTATGTTTTTTTTCTATGTATGTACGATTACGTCGCGGTTAATGGACCGATTCGCGTGATTCTTTTTTTGTTCGACGCGAAATAGCTGCCAGGTGGTCCCATATAAAATTATTTCAGTTTGGTCTAGTAGTTTTTATTTTATAAGCATTATTGTTATTTGGACGATGTCATTTTGACGATACTTTGTATATTAGTATGTCGATAACTTTAACATTTCTAATCCGATTTGCGTAGTTCTTTTTTTGTTCGTTAGGGTACATATTCCTGTTGGTACCCTGGTCATCTAGTCAGCATATGATATTGGGATCCCAAGGAAATCGAGAAGAACACTCAATTTATAATATAACTGTTATGTTTCAGACAATATCATACAGTTTGTTCAATTATTAGAGCTTTTTTTTGTCATTCAAGTCGGTTTTTTTATGTTTAATTATTTTGCTATAAGAATGTTTGTTTATAGAATTCAAATAGATGGCAGTCTGTTGCGAAAAGCTAAAGAGCTTTAACCATATTTTGTGTCTGTATCTATAATGCAGAAGGTACACGTGGCTACCGATCAGCCTATACATTTTCATTATTAGCTGTTCGCGCATTTTACGGGAAGGCTACACAGCGCGAGGCTATCTTAAACTGGCAATGTATAATTATGTTGATCGGTAGCCGTGACAATAACACCTCCATTTGACTACACACAGGTTGCTTTGAGACAGCTTGTAGTCCCAGACTACTTGTAATTGTATTGAGTACGTAATCACAATGTATCTCGATGAAACATTAAACTGAGCTAATAAGACAATTTAATACTGGCATCCGTCTATAGCTTCGCCTACAAGGTACATCAATAAAAGGGAGCTTAAATGATAATATATGTATGGTAGCAGCGATAGCCGAGTGGGAGACCGTAGGACTGCCATGTCAAAGTTCTCGGGTTGAAACCCACGGCACACATCTCTGTCAATAAATCGTTAACTTCGTTTTTTCGAAGATATGTATGTATTTATCATATAAATTATCGCTAGCTAACGGTGAAGGAAAACATCGTTAGGAAACCTGCATGCCTAAGAGTGCCTAAAAGTACTCGAGGGAGTCTAAAGTCTACCAATCCGCATTTGGCCAGCGTGGTGGACTATGGCCTTCCTTTCTCATCATGGTAGAGCAGTAGGACATGTATTAGATACAGGGCTGCCATTATTTTTACTATTATAAGCTAGATGTGTACCTACTAGCAACTATACATAGTGTAAATAAGTACAAGATGAAACCGCTTACAAAGTTTCTTAAAGTAATGTTTACGCCTTGGGTCTCAGGTTCGTGTACTGTCACCTGTCATCACTGGTTAGCAGTTTCGTCACGATGTCATTTACACCCTGTATTACATCTAAATATATTCGGTTCTTTTGGTGTGCGAGAGTAATAAACTCTTTAAAATTTATAATTTTGGTAGGATTATGCCTAGCTGGATAAAGGACAATGTGAGCTCGGACTCTATTACAGGGTGGGACAAACATGTTTGCATTTAACAACACATGATTTCTCAATAACCGTTGTAGAGTAAAATTCCACGCGGGTAGCGGGGAATTTTACGCCGCTTCATAAATTATTAAAAACGATGGATCACATCACGGGACACCAACGTGCTTCTGTATACAGCAATTTTATAAAAATAATGATTTGTACACGACGACACCTGAATTTAATACGGAGTACGCCGTGTAATTGAGGGTCTAAGTTTTTATTTAATCAAAGCTTGAGTCAAAACAAAACATTGGTCTAGAAAAAACAAAAATAATATTAACCAAACAGAGCGGTAACATTCAAGATGAGAAAATTCGGTACAAAAAAAGAAAGCATAGTCAATCTCTACGATAAAATATTTTATAAATAAAGGTCTTTAATATTAATAAATGCACATTAATATAAATAAATAAAAAGTCTTTAATATTTATAAATGCACATTAATATAATTTTCTGTGTTAATAAAAAATAACAAATAATTATTTACAAATTTACAGGTTGTGACGTCGGAACCGCACGGCCACCGCAACCTCAAGATGCGCCCCCCACTGCAGACCCCTGTGGGGTATATAAAGGACCTGCGTGCGCGTCGCGCCCTTCTTGCCTGCGGTCACCAGCGCCGAGTTAAGTGTTCCTCACTCCGCTGCACCAGGACTTACCAAACCACTTACCTACCTACCAACCTACGCCTTGAGACTACCTTGTATTTAATAGATATAAATATATAGAATAATAATACCTTTGTTAATCTATCGATTGTTTCTATTTATTCTGCCTACCTAACTAGTCATTAGTAGACTACGTTACAGCGGCGCCCAACAATAGAGGTTATATGGTACATGGTTTGGTTAAGTCTTGGCAGTTATTTAATTGTGTGTTATTTCTGTGTATATTTCTTTTCTTCGTCCGAAAGGTGCGTACGGTGTTTTTTTTTTATTCTATTATCTCACTTATTTCACCTCGTGTTTTAAATAACCTACAAAAACTTCTACTTTTATGTGCTTATGTTTTTGATTTAAAAAAAAAAAAAAAAAAAAGAAACACATTCTTATCACCTTTTGGACGGATTCATTTTTTTTCAAATAATTGTGTATCTTTGTATGCGTAATTCCCAATCAATTTTTTTTAAATATGGCTTATGCTATCAAATTTAATCATTTAAGTAAGGCTGAGCTCGAATATGAAGTGCTTGTAAGAGGTGGTGTTGTGCCTGAAAAATCAATTACGGTTGAGGAATTGCGTAAACAAATTGCTAAATTGTCAGACCTGGCATTTGATGAAATAATATCGTCGTGCTTTTCGCCAGATGTTGATATTACCGCATGTAATGGCTCATTGTTGCGCGTTTCAAATAACCTTTTGACTTTGCAAACTCATTATGATAAAAACCTGTTTGTTAGATCGGAATCTATTATGCATCATGTTTTTCATAGATTATCAAGAATAGATACTTCGTTGCTTACTGATAAATCATCAATTCAAGTTGTATGGGATATGTTTCACGCTAATTATAAAATCTTAGCATCTTTTACCACGTGGTCGGTTCCTACCAATGTACCGTGTCATGTGGTCGAGCCAACGTGTTCATTACCACGTGAAGTTCAACACGTGGATTTTATAAATGAACGCAAAATGTTTTCTGAAATCTGCAAGTTTAAATATAGCGGTCGAACCTGTGTGAGGGCGTTTATTCAGAAGGTTGACGAGTTCATGTCGTGTCGAGGTATACCCGAAGATAGAATATTTTCTTTTGCTTTTGAGGTATTTTGTGATGATGCTTTGCATTGGTTTCGTTCAATTAAAGATAGTGTTCGTTCCTGGAAGGATTTGTGTATTTTGTTAAAACGCGATTTCAGTCCTCATAACTATGACTTTAAATTAATGTCGGAAATTAGGGCTCGTACTCAAGGTGAAAAAGAGAACATAACCATCTATGTATCTAAAATGCAAGGGTTATTTTCCTGTCTGGACGTACCCATCAGCGAGTCTATTAAATTAGAAATACTATTAAATAATATCAGGCCGTGTTATACAAATTCACTCTTAACTGGCAATATTGTGGATATTCCTTCTTTAATTAGTGTTTGTAGAAATTTTGAGAAGTATGACAGTCGTAGCAAGGAATTTTCGGAACCACCTAAAATTACTGCCAATACTCTAGCGCCAGATTTTGCTTATAGATATCCCAATGATACGAATTCGAAAAAAACTTCTTATAGCAATAATTCTTACAAAAAACATAAGTACTTTAAACCTACTTACAATGTTTTAAATACAGATCAATGTTCGACAGAAAATAGTAATTCTGCTGAACCGAGCGTCAATGCTGTTTCTGTCACTAGTACTGCTATACCTAAATTATACTGTCCGAGATGCAGAACAGATTCACATTCTTTAAAATATTGTCGTCAACCTCGTTTTTTGGTTTGTTTTAAATGCGGATTACCTGGCTATCGAGTTTTAGACTGTCCTAGTTGTAACAATAAAACTAATAAAAATTCAAAAAACGTAAAAAATACGGTTGGGGAAAATCAAAAGTAATTGTGAAAACATGTAAAAATGAATGGCATAATTGGCTAAATTATGTATCTAAATTTTTCAATTCATATCAACTTTCCTCAATCGTTAATTCTAACATTAATTATACTCCATTTATCCCCGTTACGGTTAACGGGAAGAACACTGTTGGTTTACTAGACACTGGTTCATGTGTAACTATTTTGGGTAATAATTCCCACAAACTTTTTTTGGATAAATCTAAATTATTACATTCTAAACCTCTGGATTTTATCACCGCTGGTGGCGACAAATATTCTTCACTTGGCTCAGTGGTACTTCCTTTTGAATTTCAAAATAAAATTATTTCTCTTGTTACTCATATTGTACCGGGTATTAAGAAAACTTTAATCCTTGGTATGGATTTCTGGAGGGGTTTTGGGTTGTTCCCTGATCAATTGGAATCTATTTTACTCACGAAAAATAATAACGACGTTGTTGTTTCGGAACTACAGCCTAGTTCTACCAGTCACTTGGTATCTTTTGATCATTTGTCTGATGAGCAGAGAGCTACTGCTAACGACATCATCGCCCAATTCACCGATATATCTTATGAACGGCGAGGGCTCGGCCGAACTTCACTCATTACTCATTCGATTGATACAGGTGATAGTCCACCTATTCGTCAGCGATACTATCGTATGTCTCCCGATAAACAGCGTATTTTGTTAAAACATGTCGATGCAATGTTGGCAGAAGATGTCATTGAACCATCTGAAAGCCCTTGGTCTAATCCCGTCATTTTAACGCCTAAAAAAAATGGTGAATTGCGTTTTTGTCTCGACAGCCGTAAACTAAATTCGGTAACAAAAAAAGACGCGTACAATTTGCCTTATATCTCTGAGATTCTGGATAACTTGAGAGACGCTAAGTACCTAACTAGTTTAGATATATCTAAATGTTTCTGGCAGACGTCAATAAGGGCAGAGGACCGTTGTAAAACTGCTTTTTACATTCCGTCACGTGGAACTTTTCAATTTAAATCCATGCCTTTTGGTTTAACAAATGCTCCTGCGACACAACAGCGTTTAGCAGATATTTTATTTTACGGGCCCGAATTTGAAAACAAGGTCTTTTGTTTCGTTGATGACATCGTATGTGTGACAAATTCCTTTGAAAATCACATTTCACTTCTAATTAAAATACTTAACAAATTAAAATATGCAAACTTAACTATAAATTTAGAAAAATGTAATTTTTTCAAAGACAAACTTAAATATTTGGGCTATATAGTGGATTCAGAAGGTCTTCATGCAGATCCTGAGAAGGTAAAATCAATTACAAGTTATTCCACTCCGACAAATAAAAAAGAGGTACGTCGTTTTCTGGGTGCTGCATCGTGGTATAGAAGGTTCATACCCGATTTTAGTACTTTAGCGGCTCCCTTAAATAAATTAACTTCTAACGGCAAAAAGGCTCCACTGTTCGCATGGTCGCAAGAGGCGGATGTAGCTTTTAATAAATTAAAAAAATGTTTATCTTCTTCCTCGGTCTTATGTTGTCCCGATTTTGATCAGCCTTTTGAAATACACGCCGATGCTAGTGATTACGGTATTGGAGCTGTACTTTGCCAGGTCAAGGAGGGACAGGAAAGAGTCATAGCCTTTTATAGTAAATCCTTATCGGACCAGGAAAAAAATTACAGTGCTACTGAGCGCGAAGCGCTTGCTGTCTTATCTGCTATCGAACATTGGCGGTGTTATATTGAAAACGGAAAACAATTTATTGTGTACACCGATCATGCTGCTTTGAAATGGTTTTTAAAACTGAACAACCCTACAGGGCGATTAGCCAGGTGGGGAGTTCGTCTTTCCTCTTATAACTTTGAAATAAGACACCGTCGTGGTTCAGATAATATTGTACCAGATTTTCTTTCTCGATCACCTAATATTATGGATATCGATAGTAATCTCCTCCCAGATGGTAGTTCCTTATCTACTAATGACACTTGGTATTTGAATATTTTTAATGGTTGTTCGCAGTCTCCTACATCCTTTGTTGACTATCAAGTGATCAGTAATAAATTATATCGTTTCAAAAAGAGTCTTAATCCTCTTACCAGAGAATTTCAGTGGAAGGAAGTAGTTCCATCTGAACGGAGAAACGAAGTAATACTTCAGAGCCATTCCTCCCCTACGGCGGGTCATATGGGTATTTTCAAAACTTTCAAACGTTTAGCCCTCAATTATTATTGGCCTGGAATGTATTCCGATGTTGTAAAAGCGGTAAATTCTTGTGATAGTTGCATCGCACATAAGCATCAGAATCATGCAACTTTGGGTCTTATGGGTGAACCTAAGTCTTGTTCTAAACCTTTTCAAATGATAAGTATTGATTTGATTGGTCCCTTGCCTCCTACAAGGCAACAGAACAATTTTATTTTTGTCGTTTGTTGTTGTTTCTCAAAATATTGTTTACTTTTCCCTATTAAACGTGCGACTGCTGACGTAATAACTAGAATCTTAGAGGAAAAAGTTTTTCTGGTACATGGTATTCCATCTACCGTAGTACTAGACAATGGCAAACAATTTATAAGCGCAACTTTTAAAAACTTGTTAAGTAAATATAAAATTCCAAATTTACATTACACACCGTTTTATGCACCTCATGTAAATACGGTAGAAAGATATAATAAAACTATAATAACAGCTGTTTCTACGTTCATTTCAAACGATCAACGCATATGGGATACACTTATACCTAAAATTCAGTTCGCAATGAATTGTGCAGTAAACGAAGTAACCGGTTTTACACCATCTATGATCGTATTCGGGCGTGAAATGGTAACCTGTGGTTCTCATTATGTTTCTAGTAAATCTGATACTAATATAATTCATGAGCCACGTGATAGTTATGCTGAGTCACTAGGCTACTTATCCTCTATTTTCGAGAGAGTACAGGCAGCGCTAATAGGTGCACACAAGCGTAATTGTCATTCTTATAATCTTCGCCGTAAAACGGCAGAATTCAATGTTGGTGATATTGTTTGGAAACGTACCTTTTACTTGAGCGATAAGGATAAATATTTTTGTAAAAAACTCGCTCCTAAATTTATTAAATGTAAAATCGTAGCAAAAAAGTCTCCATTAGTGTACAAACTAGCAGATATGTCTGATAAGCCACTTGGCGAATGGCATATAAAGGATATTAAACAAATAAACTATAAACAATAATGGTATAAAAAAAAAAAAAAAAAAAAAAAAAATTTTACCCTATGGTTCAGTGGTTAAAATTCTCATTGTCGAATCGGGTATACCATTTTGTTCGCTAATATTCTTCACGCTCATAATTCCTTTAGAATCACATCTACTAATGATGTCGAATTCTATTATTTTCAACTATACGATGTTGTTCATTCATTCATCTTGAAATGTGTCATGCCTTCTGTGTAGACGCGCACACCCAATACTACTTCGCTAACGCGCTACTTGGTAAACAAGTTGTTATACTTACATTTTTAGTTATATTTAGTTCCGTTAGATAAGAATGAGTTTCAATAATCTTCTTTAATTAGTAAAAATTCAATCTTAATAGGTTGCACGTAGTGTTATTTTTGAATGACATCATGACATTGTTATTGTATTGAATGCGTTTGGCTCGATCACTCCGGTTCTTTTCAATTTTATTTAGGTATCGTAACTTCATATTTTTTCTAGTTATTTTTTTTATATACACTTATTGTTCTGATTTCAGTAAAGCCGGATCGAGCTGCCGGTGCTGCTTAAGAACTGCTTCCTGAGGTCTTCCATGTCAGCCAGGAGCCGAATTTTTTAAGAAAAATTCTGCCCTAACGGAGGGGGTGTGTGACGTCGGAACCGCACGGCCACCGCAACCTCAAGATGCGCCCCCCACTGCAGACCCCTGTGGGGTATATAAAGGACCTGCGTGCGCGTCGCGCCCTTCTTGCCTGCGGTCAGTGTTCCTCACTCCGCTGCACCAGGACTTACCAAACCACTTACCTACCTACCAACCTACGCCTTGAGACTACCTTGTATTTAATAGATATAAATATATAGAATAATAATACCTTTGTTAATCTATCGATTGTTTCTATTTATTCTGCCTACCTAACTAGTCATTAGTAGACTACGTTACAAGGTGCGGTGTCATAGAATTCCTCCGCATCGAGCTCGACTGCAGGGAACGTGTTCAGAAGGCTGACGGCATTGCCACGTTGAATGGCAATGCTGATTCTTTGAGCCAAGTAATAGCCAGCCTTCTGATCACGTGAAGCGTCAATTAACCGCTTAGAAATATAAAAAAATAAATTGCAACAAGCGTTAGTTACGTTTAACAAATGATCAAGAAAATAACAAAAGTAGCTTTATTTTTATTCATATTTCAAATATGTAAAAATGTATGGCCCACCCCGTATTTGCATTTTCGTAACTCGTAGCTTGGCACAAAAGCAACACATGGCAAGCGGGCGAACATTTTAAGGACGATAAAAAGAAAAAAAAGTTTGACATGAAACCTTATTTTTGTTAGGATTTAAACTTCAACCTACTTTTACACACATTTATAACGTACAAAACATGTTGTAGTAATGTTATACAAATTATTTGCATTCAATACTAAATAAAACTTACAGTTATGTAACAAAATTAGGTCAAAAATGCTCAGGTAATTGCATCCATAATTAAATGCCAATCATAAAGTACGGAGGATGTAGAGGTCTAAAATAGTGGACCACAAAGGATGTGCTGGGTCATTAATAGGTGTGTCAATGTATGTTACAACAAAATAAAATAATAATAAATAAATATGTATAACGAAATAGTGAATTCGGGTGCCACATGTTCCGTTTTTTTGTGTTTAAAGAAAATATTTTAAAAAGTCGGCGCCCACGTCGCTCGCTTGATCTTGGCAGCAGAAGAACTAAGCTGCCTCTTCATACGATTTGAAGATATATTTAAAAAGTCGTTTCACGTAAGAACTAGTTAAACAGATTTTGCTATTGATCCTCAACTGCTTTAGAATTCAAAACCACCAACATTTTATGTTACGTTTTAGTACTATCCCTTTTTATCCTGTCGGATTTTAAAACTTTTAAAATACCGACATGCCAAAAAAACTGGCAACATACCCATGCAAGCTAAATAAAAGCTTTCAAAATATAGACTTTTATTTTATTCCGAACATAATAATTTTTAGTTTCTGACAGTAAATCTTTTTTATCAAAATATCGTTGGGTGTATTTTTTAGATCCATTGATACATTAATACCTACGTGAATTCGCATTAAAACAAACTTGCAAAAAAAACACATTTTTCACAAATTTATTGCCAAAGTTTTTATTCCCGAAGGTGAGACACGCAACGTGTAAGCCCTGAATTTTGCAACCCCCGGGGTTGTTTCGCACATCAATCTATGGACTGTTTGACAGATTTCGTTTCATATTTCTTTCTTATTAGGGTTAGAAATCTATTTTAAAAACTATCTAAACTTTCGACATGTACATTTTTTTAGAAATAAAGTTTTTTTTTTATTTACTCTAGTTATTCGCTAAACGATATTATAAAACTGTCTAAATTCATTAAATACAGCATAGTAGGTATATCCCCTAAAGCAGGGATAGACGACCATTTTTAAAAATAAGTTATTGGCTATATATAGTACGGTGAAACTAATTTATTTAATTAAAATTGTTTTAGGCCATTGCCAAATAAGCTAACGAGTTTTATATGAAAAGCCTGAATCCAAATATTTATTTATTTATTAAAATGCACAAGTACGTTACGGTATGTAGTAACAAAGTTACAAATGCCTTATAGATAGGTGTTTATAGTGCTAAGAAAATTATCTAAGGTGGGTAGAGCTACTTAGGGTTATGTAACATTTTCTTTTAAACTATTTTATACGCTGAATGCAGGTGTTATGTGCCTACAAACCATATTAAACTTAAAACAACGTAGTTTAAGCTTAGTTTTAGAAATACCAAGTAATGAAATGGATAATAATATGTACCAACAAAAAATTATAATATCAAAAGTTTGGTGCCCATAATTTCCCTATTTACAAATTGTATCAGATCCCTTCATCCACTCATGTCTTCAATTATTAGAGGAGTAAAGATGATTGCGCAATCGACTTTACTCCACGAATGCAGCAAGGTTTCTTTGACAAAAAACGATTTTCGTTCATGTAATAAAACAGTGAACATACCTCACAAAAACGCAAACTTACAAATAAAGACACAGACTAACCATAGATAAAAGTTTATGCGTCGTTTCTTCGTCAGATATCCCTTCAGAAAGCCATCTCGGTACTAATAAGAGCAACCTTTGGTCCTACAAGTTTTTACGCGAGCATTTGGCGTTACGTAGATTAGATCAGTTTTATATCGGCCCGTAACCCGTGACACCTGGAACTCTCGTAAACCATGTGTCGGACTGACCGACATTTTCTAACTGTTTTATGGATGTAGGCAGACGCTTTTTTGTAGCAAAGTATTAGTTTTGAGAATTTGTTTCAGGATTTTTCTGTGTCAGTGGCAAAGGTTTTGAAATAAATAGAATATTTTTATGTGCATTTTTTATGGTTGCAGGACAATCCAGTTTGAAATTTCTGAAAATGTAACATACTGATTTTTTACATTTATATTGAAGTTTATTAACAAACCAAGAAATGATACCTGACACTGCAATATGAATATGAATACTTTATCAAAATATAGGTAAACAGAAGCCAAATGCAAGAATCTTTAGTGCCGTACTTTAAGTCAAACTCATTATGATAATTAAAAGTTTTATGGCCAAGTCCATTTTTTTAAGTTACGAAATAATTTTCCATTATGTTGAATAACCCACACAATTTTGAGCGACTTTCTTTATAAAACCATTTTTATTAACGTAATATTTCATTTAGCTATCAAACAAAGTTCCTAACTGCACGTACAAACTACAAGGCAGTGACGTCACATCTTTGTAGCTGTTTGTTTGACGCTCTTGGGTGAGTCTATTATTAATGTGAATTTAAAATTGTATTATCTCACGAGGTTTATGTGATATTAAAGTAATAATTTAATGATGTTTCTAATATCGAGAATTATTTCAATCACATCAGTCATAAATTTTAAAGCAGAGTTACGAAGAACCCGACTATCTTTTTCTAAAGATGTGAACCGTATTTTTTTTTCTTTTTTCATGAAAATCAGAACCATTGGAAAAATACAATAGAATGGAATACCATTTAAATAAGTTAAAAAAATATGTTTGTCCCAATGTATTTTACCGGTCCAATTGCGCCGAATAATGTTAGACAAGTATTCCGCAGCGGGATGGAGCCAAATTCCTTGACGAAGAAAACTCTTATGTAGTACAGGAGTAGGAATCCTAAAATCTAACAACAAAATAAACAATTCGTTTTTCAAGATCTTTATTACTATTACAGTTAGCGCAATCATGCATTATTTACCTTTTAGGCTTGACGTTTCGTTCGAAAGGTGCATGATCGCGTTAATTCCCGATAGGTTTTACTTAATCATGCAACGCATACGTTTAAAAGTTAAACAATTACAGTTAACTAAAACTAGATAATATATTGGTAAAGACTACGATTTTATGACTTCAGTGCAAATGTTTGTTCTTATTAAAGTGTCCGCGAGTACTATACCTAGTTTCAGATTCTATTATTGGTGAAGCAAGTCGTATAGCATTGTAGTCATACTCCAGTCCAATAAGTACCAAACAGAAACTAGGCAATTACATAATATCAACGGCATAGGAAGACCGTATGTGTAGATTAATAGACATCTATGTATGTTATTTTCTTTTTCGTTCATTTGTAGTATAACCTACTAAAATAATTTTACAATAAAATAAATAAAAACTTTTTATTTACCAAACCAATCATACAAAACATAGGTTTATAATTTACAAAAGCAAACAATTTCACTTTAATAATATTAAGATTGATTTACCACTGACTCCCAAACTCGGTACGTACCTGTATTTTGAGTTAGTCAGTGGTTCCTCCCCATGCATACCATATAAGATAAAAAAGTAAATGACTAAAAATATAGACGTGTCGTGTAGAAAGTGTGGTATTGGTATAAAGTACATGTTTGTAGACATCAGTGTATGTTTGTGTGTATAGTGTGTGTGTGTGTGTGTGTGTGTGTGTGTGTGTGTGTGAGTGTGTGTAATGTATTTTGATGTTTATGAACATGAGAAGAGGGAATATAAGATTATATTCAACTGACTGCAATAAGAGGGAAACTTCACAGCACTCACTGACTGTGAATGCACTTGCTTATTGTGCACTGCTGCAGAATTGTGCACTGAGAAAAACGCGTTAGTGAATAACATAATGGTTGTATTTTAGATGCAACATGGCAACATTTATTAAAACCACAGATTCTAGACGTGGTCAGTGTTCATTTCGACCAGATAAAATTGAAAAGAACAATATATCGCATCTACTCGGTATAATAAACAAAATGTAGAACTACTGATCTACTATTGAATCAAATTGTAAATGCCTATTCACACGATATAAGTATTGCAAGGCAATTCTCCTGCCATCTCTGTCTTTTTAATCGCGATAATCAAAGCTAAAATTGCATCGTGTAAGCCTGTATTGAAGTACTTGAACGTGTATTTCAATGTAACAGCCTTTTACCTAAACAATGGCCAAACATGCACAAAAGACAGCTCCTACACTGCAGACAGCCAACACGAAAGCATTTTGCACAAAGTTCTCGGGCTTGTAAGTGAATAAAATCCAACCCTAAAACAATTAAAAGTTCTCGCTCCCGGCCTAACAAGCCAGGTGCCAGGATATCAGTTGAAAGACGTGGCAGTTTTAATTACCGCCCTCTATCGGCATTCCGGCCGGCATCCGGCACCGGATTGCTTCCGACCTTTATAGGAATCCGTTCCATTAGCCCGGGAACTTGCCGGATTCTTTAGTGAGACCCGTCCCGCGGGGACGATGTCGAATTCCCGCGATTTCTTATTAAAGCTCATGAAATTTTGATTTGATTAGCCAAGTTATTTGAAGTAATTAGTTAAGTAGGATTCGTTATTAATTTTTGGAGTAGAACTGCTATGAACATTACGAACAAGCTCGGGGACGTCGCACTTGTAATCGACTGTCAAAAGCATACAAAAGATACCTGATGTTTATTTTCCTCGCTGTTTGTCTGTACATTTATAATAGTACTACAATCATCATAATAAATCCCAGGGCATAAACGAACGAACGAATTGGTATAATATCGATCTGATTACGATATAAATTAATAAATAAATAAATATTTCACAACTTACACACAACGCCATCTAGTCCCAAACTAAGTAGAGCTTGTACTATGGGTACTAGAATAAGTGAAACTAATACGTATATACTTTTATTTTGTAAATACATACTTATTACACATAGAAAA
Source organism: Hypena proboscidalis (assembly GCA_905147285.1). Taxonomy (NCBI): domain Eukaryota; kingdom Metazoa; phylum Arthropoda; class Insecta; order Lepidoptera; family Erebidae; genus Hypena; species Hypena proboscidalis. Next base: position 3,526,898 of record LR990129.1, on the reverse strand, counting down.
ACCCAGACTAAGACAAACCCCCATGTTTATGCACACAAAGATTTGTCTTAAGCGGAAATCGAACCCGCGACCTCGGCGTCGCAGGCACAAACTACCCACTCCGCCATCTGGTCGTCACAATATTATATAGGTGAGCGCCTAAAAAATAAAATTTAAATTTCAGTTAGAGATCTTAGTATTTATTGAAGTAAGTATGATAAAGTGTAGCCAGAGCCAGCAATTCATTACTTTAACATTGAAGCAAAAGCGAACCACAGTATTCAATTTCTGATAAAAATATTTAATTCTCTTAAAAGCTTATACGTCTTATAAAATTCAGTACTTGGCCTGGAGAGATACCATTGTAAAATGGTTTCATCAATTTTGATTGGTACTGAATTGCTCGAATCAATTTAATAGGAGTAAGGTTTGGGGCTATTATCATTTATTTAAAGCTGTTTTAGATTTTACAATTTCTTCTCTCTTAAATTAGATAATGTAGAATATTAGCATGTCGTACGTAGGTATAATGGTTCAACCAAACTTTATATTTTTATTCTCTATTCACGTTAGGTTTTTTAATGTTTTGTAGATGTTTATTCATGTTTTACTTAAGGTCTATAACCAAAATTTGTTGGTGAACACATTATATATCTAGATTTGGGAGCTTATGTGTGTGAACTGAGGGACCCACTCAAGGTGATATATCTTTTTGAATGATGTCTTTACAAACTCTAATATTCGTTTTACAAATATTGCCACAACTTTTACTATATTGTTAATTAAACTGCAAAAATCCGCAAAAATTAAAGTGTACACACATACACCACGACTCACACCTCTGTCAATCTTTCGTTAAGAGTCGTCTTTTCGAAGATGTGTGTATTTATCATAAAAAATATCGCTCGCTAACGGTAAAGAAATATCAAACCTGCATGCCTGAGAATGCCTAAAAAGTAATCGAGGTCGTGTGAAGTCTACCAATCCGCACTTGGACTATGGCCTAATCCTTCTCATCATCAGAAGAAGCCCGAGCCCAGCAGTGGGACATGTATTAGATACAGGGCAGCTATTATTAAATGCAACTACAGGTAGCAGTAGATGTATTTAACGCACCGCTTGGAACATTAAAAGGCTAGGATGGGTAATTTGGGAGCAAGGTAATCAGATTAAAATTGACAAGTAAAATTTCAGATATCTTTAATTGAATTAAACATCGAACTCCACATTTTATAACAATTTATAAATAATATACACGCACATAGTTTGTTTGAAACAATATAATTGTTACGATGAATATGATAAATTCAAAATTATTAATAATTTTAGTGATCATTTATACTTACCGAAAGGCGAGGTAAAAGTAATCAATTAAACAATCTATTGTGGCTATATCAGTGATTATAAAAAAATAACCAAAGCACCGATAAATGTAAAACATTTTCGAAACAACGTAAGCTAAGCGTCTTCCTGATCAATCGAGCAATAGAGTGGTAGAGGTTTTAAAATTTTGGTCTTATAAGTAAGTTGGGTTAGATTTGATTGTGACCAGTAACGCACGAACCAAGTGAGCGCAGCGAGCGTGCTGCGGCTAAGACTTGATTGACCAAATAAACTAAAATTTCAATGTTATAATCACATTTAGCAAATGATGCGGTAATTATTAATAATTTTCAATTTATATGATGTACCGTAACATAATCACTATGTTAACACGAATGCAAGTGAAAAATAGCCTAAGGAAACCTCAAAGGAATGTGATTTTTGTTTAACAAAAACACAGTACTTTTGTATACATTAAATAAATATTCTTGGATTTTTGCTTCAATGTAAATAAATTTTCTTTTCAAACAGTTGCAGTCTTAGTCAAACTAAGTAACAAAAACATTTGAAGTTCTTGAACTGAACGTACTTAATGTCCTCATTATTTATAAATAATTGCCACTAATGCTGTATCTTTTAATGTATATCTTAGTTAGCCGCGTAATGCTTGATAAACCTTGCAGATGGGTCTGTCACTCCTTGGACCCATTTGGGCATCCAGAAGTAAGGAGTAAACACATGCTGTCCGGGATAAGACTTCTCGAACACATATCGGTAATACTTTGACTCTGCAGTTGTAGGCTGTACCCCAGCGTACACAACATTGTCGTCAACGGACCTCTCAGCAATTATCTCCCCAATAATTGTGAATAGTGATTTCTTCACTGATGCAACACCATCACTAAAGGCCTCCTTGTGACGCCACAGAATCGGATCCGGCAACAAACAACTTTTATCGAAACTATTTCTTAGCAAATGCTTCTCAATACCGTTTTGAGGTCGTCGAAGTTTCGGATCTACGTTCAAATAGTGACTGGTAAACTGGATGTCCAAAAACGGACAACGAAGCTCCAAGCTGAATGCGCTAGTGGTACGGTCAGCTCGAAGGCCATCGTACAAATATATATCTGAGAGCAATCGTATACTCTCATCGTGTGCTACATTCTCTGAAGGTGCTTCCCTGAAGTAAATGTAACCTTGAGCTACCTCATCGGCTCCTTCGCCACTAAACACCACAGTAGTGTCAGTCTTCTCTTTTATGTACTTAGACAGCAAATACATAGGCAAACTGGCACGTATCGTAGTTATGTCGAAAGATTCTAAATGGTAGATTACATTGTCTAACGCTTCTTTGACATCGTTTTCGTCAAAAGTGACCTCGTGGTGCTCAGTCCCAAGATGTTCAGCGACTGATCGTGCCGCTATCAAATCTGGAGATTCACCCATTCCTATTGCAAATGTCTGTATTTTATATGGCAGGTTGTGTTTCTTTGAGAGTTTTACAACTAAAGCAGCGATTAGTGAAGAATCTAAACCACCACTAAGCAAACAACCGATACGCCTTTCTGACATCAATCTCTTTTCACACGCAGATTCTAAAAGCTTTGCGGTTTTCTCTTCTACAGTTAATTTCTCTAAATCTGACTCAGGTACGTACGGTTTGAAGGCTGGGGGCACACCCGGTGACGTGTACCGCTCCATGAAATCTAACTTTACTTTACCGCAGTCTAATATACTCCATTGAGCGTAATGACCCGGAGGGAACTGTTTCAATGTAGAACTACCGTTGCCGTTTTGTTTAAGTTTAATCAAACCCTTTCCTTCCGATGAGATTCCTAAAACGCCTTGCTCCTCGTTCCAGTACTCGAAAAGTGGTCGGACACCGTACGGGTCGCGGGCTACACAGATTTTCTTCTTTTCGCCGTCAAGGAGACAGAATGCGAATACACCGTCGAGACTTTTGACGGCTTTTTCAATGCCGAAGTTGTGATAGAGATGTGTAATAGCCTCTACATCACACTTGGTCTCGTAAGGAAATTGGTATTGTTCCTGCAGACGTTTGCAGTTGTATATTTCTCCGTTGCAGATTAGGTTTGTGAGGGGATACAGATGTAGTCTCATAGGCTGCATCCCGTGGAGTCCGTCAACGATGGTGAGTCTTCGGAAACCGAATAGCGCCTTGGGTTCTCGAGCATCAGCTTCGAAGCGCCAAGCATCAGGCCCGCGGTGCCGTATCTTCACAAAACTATCCGTACAAAGAGGACATAAGTCTTCGCTCGCGCCAAACAGTGCCCAAATGCCACACATTGTTTACCTGAAACAAACATAATTCACTTATTACTAGAGTTGCTAGAAAATTTTATGGTTAAGTTAAACCGTATTTTCTAAATTTGGACGGTAAATAATGTGTAAAAACAATTTTATAATACAGATTCGCCAAAGCTTTGGAGAAATTACGATATCTTATATTTACACGAGCCGTGACCAAAACCTGACTGCTCAAAAGCGTATTTATTTAGCCGAATTGTCGAAACGCTTAGAGAAAATTGGGTCGCTAGTTCTGTATACGCAAAAGAGAAAAAAACAAGCTGAGTAAACAAAGTCGGCAGACGCGGTGTTTGTGCACAAATATCATTAACCGAATGTGCTATCATTATAGTATCAAAGACAGCTATTAAATTACTAGTTCAATGGACAAGAAATTATAAGAGGTTCTATATTTTTTTAACGATGTATTAGACGGTGAAAAGGGCAAGAGAAGTTTTAATGAAGCCTGTAACTAGCTAATAAACAAACTTGCCGCAAGTTGTTAAGAACCCTGTTTTTGCTAGCGATAACTTTGTGGATTTCAATGTTAATAGTTCGACTACAAAAAAGGTTGTGGTTTAAATGCCTTGTCCTAGATGCTAAAGAGTCCAGAAATTCTGGAAGTTTAATCTTTTTATTAGTTTAAGATAAGCTACGCATGATTTAATAAAGTATCATAATTAATGCTGAAGCATAATTTACAAGAAGAGCTTAATAATTTCATAAGTAATGTCGTTTATTAGACCACTTAGAAGCCCAAGTTACGTTACTCGTAGGATAAAAATGACACTAACAAATTGACAGCAAGAGTTGTCTTCAAATTTATGTTTGAATTGTGTCACTTTTATCATCGGTCATGTTAAAATTTATCTGACGGATATCTCTTACTCGACGATTGTGAAATAGGCCTTAGGTAACATAATTAAGTACTTACTAAACATATTTACTTTCTAATTCTCACCGTATTCGGAATCTGATAGCAACAAGACTATAAATAAAACTAGCTTCTTTCCGCAGCTCCGCCTACGTAATATCTCGATAAAAAGCGTTGTTCTACCTGGGCTCAACTATCTCCACACCATTTTTCATTGAGATTGATGCAGTATTTTCGGCAGCAATTCGGTAAAACCAATGACATTTATATTAGGTAAAACTATTAAAATATATTTTACGTTTATAAAATTTATTTAAAATATTCAGCTTTAATAAGTACATAGACTAATATAATAAAACCATGATTTTTTGAACCAGCAAATCAGAACTTGACATTTAATAATTTAGTGAGAATATTTCATTAGTTTTCTTTTGTAATAAAGGCCATTACGTCGGAACATTGAAACGTGGTTAAAATGTGATAAATTACCCCAAAACCAGCCTTTACAGAGATAGTAATAACTGTCAAAATTAAAATAGGTACGAATTATTAAGATTTAGCGGTGGAAGAGATTTAAATTATGGACTGTTCTCAAATATTATTACCAGACTTGTCTATGGTCTGCCACCTACCAGACACGTAGACAGATTAGGCAGATACTTTGGTTTCGTAATGATTTCACTATTGTACCTTGAAATGGTATGTTGATATCTAAACTAATATTATGAGAATGAAAGATTTGATTCTTGTTTGTATGTTTTTTTTACGATTTATCTCAATAAATACTGGAGCCATTTCAAATATTTCTTTACCATTAGTATGCTTGTTTATTATGTCTATATTTTTATCGCGGCTACACGCGGGCGAAGACGCGCGCGGATGCTAGTCGGTGATAATATCGAACTTGTACGATCTCGCTACCGTACATCTTTGCTGACACAGCAAATTCACTTGTACTGTACTTGTACCAGCATGCGTCACCGTCGATTGTTTAGCAATAATATAAATAACATGACTACAAATAAATTTGAGTACACTGACTACCGTGGTACGAACCTATTGTCCTCTTGACAATAGGTTCGTACCACGGTAGTCAGTGTAAGAGTCTTATGAGACACTAACGTAAGCTTTGTAACACTAACTTAACTTATTAAACATTAATTTTAGTGATTTTATTTATTTATTTATAAAACTTCAAATACAGCAGTGTATATAGGCGGACTTAATGCCTAGGGCATTCTCTACCAGTCTACCTTCAGGTGGTGCAGAGATAACAAAGTAGGCGAAGTCAAGTACTCGATAGTTCAATGAGAGTAAAGCAATAAATATTATAATTAGAAACATAAAATATAAATACTAACCATAAATTGATATAATGTGATAAATATACACATAAACATACATAAATACTTAAAACGATACATAAATACAAATTATACCACAGTCTGTTGTGACAATTCTGCCATATTCTTAAGGAATAGTTGGCGAACTTTCATTCTGAATGCATAACGACTCGTAGCCGTTCTGATCTCAAGAGGGAGTGCATTCCAGAGAAGGACTGATTGGACAGGAAAAGATGAATTAACAAATCCAGAAGTATGAGAGGGAACTAGGAGGAGAAGATTATTAGAAGAGCGAAGATCTCTATTGTGATTAGAGCTAAGATATTGAAAGTAAGGAATTAAATAAGATGGTGAAGTAGGGGAAGTCAGGATAGAATATAAAGTGGTAAGGGCACGCAAGTTTCGACGCTGGCGGATCGGCAGCCAGTTCAATTGTGCACGACATGAAGTAAATGAATCGAATGCAGTTATTAAGAAGACGGTCAATTTTGTTTAGGAGATCTGCATTCAGGTCAAAATAGCACACATCTCCATAGTCGACAATAGGAAAAATTAAAGTTTGCACGATCGTTGTCTTGGTGTTGGACGGAAGAAAGTTCTTAAGTCGATAGAGGGCGCGAAGGGTACCTGTAATCTTTTGGCTATGTTTGTAACTTGGGCACGCCAGTTTTTTTATCTCGTGTATACTTCGTTAACTTAACATACAAACATCTAAATAGTGTAAGAGCTAACTGGGCCTTACATAACTCTTTTTATGCATTATTGCATAAGAAAGGAATCATTGTACTACAGTGTCTCCGACCATTAGAATTGATATACTATAACTACACGTCAGTAAGCTGCATTCATAAACAAACATCAAGAGACTTGCCAGCCTTCCAAAATAAACTCAAGACCAAAATAGTCGCATTACCGTAACAAAATCCAAGGATTGCTTTAGTTTTACAATAAACCGGGAACCAATTACTTAGAGAGTTAATTAAACTACCGAATTTAAGTAGAAACTTGAACCATTAACGAGAACATTAGGATAAGGATGAGACTATCTGTAAGTAAGTCGAGGAACTAAACGAACTAAACGGTCGGTTAGAAAGCATTGACTGTCTTTGAGACAAAGAGATGTACTGCTGCGAAAATACTTTGGTATTTTATTTGCTTCTTATTGCGAACCGCCCCGGGCTCACATATAGAAGATTTATTTAATCGTAGCGTATTCAATCAATTGTATAATAACTATGCAGCTTGACTTTTTGAATAGAACGTATTTCAAACCCACTGAAGCGACTGTTTATGTTTGGATTGTGGCACTTCTAAGTCGTTTAACTTATAATTATTTATGCCTAACGCTCAATAATAAATACCTAACAGTAGATAAAATGTGCATAGCCCGAAGGATATATCAAGAGGTGAATAGACCCAACGCTTTGTGCCCAAGGGTGACCTATAAAATGTCTAATAACAACTTCAGAAACTCATTCCAAGTAGCAGTAAACATCAAAAACTACTACAACACTTGTAGAGTAATTACCAAACTCATCAAAGCTCAATTGAAGAATCCTCACAGCAGAAATCTTGTCCAATTCTCATAATGAATCAGAACAACAATAACGTCGAATCTCCATACTAACTTAAATTGCCAATTCTAAATTCATCACGGATTATTATTTAAGCAACAAATCTATTAATCCAAGCCTACGGGAGTGGAATACATAAATCAATTAACGGGGACAAGACGAGCCGTGTTGAGGCCGCCAGCCCATTTCAGGGCCCGGTACCCCATTTCGGCGACAACGTCCCTCTGGGCGGTAGAATCGTCTCAACTCCGGTTTAATTCAAATATTACTTGTGGAATTAAAGTGGCGGTGGGGCCACTAGATTCGGGAGTTAAATACGCTCGAATTCTATTATCAAATTGGGTTACAGTCCTCGACCAGTTGATTTGATTGAGGAGGCTGAAAAATCGATCTGGATGGCCCAGTTGTCAGAAAATACGGTTTAAATGTTGTTAATATTGACACGTGTACGGTCAAAAGTTTGCAGAAGCACAAAATTTGTGATTTAATTTAATTTGCTTCGTATTTAAAATGCCTCGCCTAACTAGCGTCTATTCAGTATTTTTATTCTGAGTTATAGTGTGGTTAGATTATTTCTGGGATATTTTTAGAGAATTTAATTATTATTCATGACTGTTCGGCATCGAAGAAACAAATAAATGCAATCAGATGAAAAAGATTTTTACAATCACCAAAATTTTGATTATGCCTTGATGGTCTAGTGGTTAGCGCCTCTCACCGCAAGGTTTCAGTTTCGATTTCCGGCTCGGGCAAATTGTTATTAGTGAACTCTCCGTCAGAAAATTCACAATTGCAGCACGGAGTTGGAATTGTGCAGGGTGGATGGCGATAGGCCCATCCCCGATCCCATGAGAACTAAACATAACAGGTGAAATGTGGGTGTCGTACAACTCTGCCACAACCTTCTAGGTATACAGGGTGTATTTTAGAATTGACTGTAAAGTAAATAAAAAGAATTTTTACCCTCAAATTTCGAATTTGATTCGAAAATCTGTGTGTTATACTTAGTTTCAGCTGAGAAACTTCGTATGAGTTATTAATTAAGGATTTTCGCTAAAATGTCTTCTAATCGTGAAAAAATTGACTTATTAGAAGCGTATTTTGTCAATAATCGAAATGCGGGAGCTGCATTAGTGTGGTACCGCAATAAGTATCCGTTGCGGCATGTGCCAACAAGAAAGGTTATTACAAATCTTTTGAAAAACCTGGAATTGCAGGGTTCTTTCAAAATACGCTTCTAATAAGTCAATTTTTTCACGATTAGAAGACATTTTAGCGAAAATCCTTAATTAATAACTCATACGAAGTTTCTCAGCTGAAACTAAGTATAACACACAGATTTTCGAATCAAATTCGAAATTTGAGGGTAAAAATTCTTTTTATTTACTTTACAGTCAATTCTACCCACTTCCAGGCCATAACAAAAAGTTAGACCATCGTAGAAATTCGTTTCTGTTGCCGAAATGTATGGGAAACGTTTTTGGCGATTTCTGTCTTTTCTAGTACTGAAAGCTAAAATGGTCCCATAGAGTTTTTTGATCCCCACATGAAATAGAATCGATTGGCATAAAAAAAAAATTGAACTTTTTGCATTTTTTGCTAACTGTAAGTTTTTTACAAAATCTGTGAATGCAGTTCAAAATGTCCCAAAAAGTTAGGGAAGGTCTTTTAAGAACGTTTTGCTGTAACTGCAACGGTTAAGGTACTTGCCCTTACTGCCCCGTTTCAAAAATACACCCTGTATAGGCGTAAAGTTATGTTAAATTTTAGTATAATTTCACCATTTGACTGAAACCAGACCGATATTTCTTAAATCTGAGCAATTAAAAGTGCTTAGTATCGCCATAGTAAATAGTTCAACACTTTATCAACCTGATACCATAGATAAGTAAACTATTTTAAATAAATCTTTGTTTTATCGCTTCAATTGAATTTTCAAGTAAATTATCTGTACGATTCTAATGGACGTAATTACATATTATATCATTCAGATAAGACAATCATTTTAGTTATTATTATTAGTTTCCAAAACATTTCAAGATATTTTTGAACCAATATTTTCATTAAAAAAATACCTGTCTCTAAAATAACTACAAACTGTAGAGCCGTAAACAAATGAAATCAAAATTAATACACCTTTTGTTAATGACACGTGGGTATAATATGCGTCATACATGAACGTTTACACAAGTGTTTTATGAATATTTATTGATTACATCACATACATACACAACATTGAACTATTAAGGCCCAGTTTCATGAGTTCTGGTTAAATCACTATTTAAAATATTACCAGACCGAATATAAAACAGAAATATCTATGCAAATAAGACTGCGAAATCTCACGGGGGCGCGGAGTTAAAGTGTTCGGCGCTTCTATGATTTGACTAGTTCTATACTATATGACGTGCAAGAGCGGCGCTCTTTCACATTTGGTAACGGAAGATTGCGACAATGACCGGCCCTTCTGGTTTAATTGTTTTAGTTAGTATTGTATAATGCCAAGATACTTTTAGCGATGGGATTTCCCGGTATTCCCTATACTACGACAGCTAATGCAATAGTATTCATATCGAAATCATTAGCATTGAAATACATATATTAAAGTAAACCCAACAATGCCCAACCAACTGGGATTTTATAGGTAAATAGTTTATTATTTTTGAAACATCATATTGAAAAATATTATGGAGGGTATGTCATCAACAATATCGATAAATAATAAAAAAAAACTCACCTAAGTGGCATTGGATACGGTTAACACAAATAACTATGTTATCAGGTAAAATTAAAAAAAGTATTTATTTATAGCTGGACTAGCGCGTGCCGCGAGCAAAATTAATTTGTGACGGGCGTGACTACCATGCACTAAAAAGTTATATATCACTGGCCACTATACATAGTGCATTTTGTTTTTATTGTTCTTAATTTAAAAATAAAACTAAATTGTTGTTGCCTTGGTGATCGTTCAGGAATAGGTCGTTCGTAATATGAAATAAGGTGATATTAATAAAAACAATGAAACGGCGTTTACCGACTTGAATCAGAACAATTTTATTAAGTAATTGATTGCATGTCAGATTTAAAAAAAAAAAGCGTAGGTATCTATGCCGTGTGCATTGTGCAACCGTATGCATAGTTGCTCAGTATAAAATGTGTGTAAAGGAATATAATTTCACACTTTAAATTAAATAATCGAATTCGCATTAAATTTCGTCAATGAGTACCGATTCATTTTACTCCATTTTTTACACTTCATGTATCACATCAAGTGTAAATTATATGAGAGCATAAAGTGAGGCACATTATTTTATTGCCTTTCGAATAAATTGGTTGTCATATTTTTTTATCTTGGAAAAACTATTAATAGAGGAAAATTTACAATTATTCATTCTTTTGCTAGCCTAAAATGGTGGGAACCCATTGTAGGTACTGTGTGTGCGCTCAATTCTTCAGTTACTCTCAATCAAACTGTGATCAGGTCAAATAAAAAAAAAAAAAAAAGATTTATGTACACGAATAGTAAAAACATCGGGGGCTGGGTTTTAACTTCGTAAGTGATCAGATGTATTTTTTTTAAGATGGTTGAAAGTCGAAAATAAACATTAACATTGCTTGAATAATGTTCTTATGGTACTTTATACAATACATATAGGTAGCCGCATAGCTCAGGTGTTTTAACTTCCACTTAAATGTAGGGAAAAGAACTTTAATTAAAACAAGCGAATAGATATTGCCTTCTTTTATCGAGCGTAATTCTCAGCTCTGTGTTAAGATCAATAAAAACCCGGCACCAAAAACTCCAAGTTGCAATGATAACCATAGGGAGAATCAACGCCTAGATATTTGGCAAGGCATAGATACAAATTATTTCGGCACTAAATCATAACGGTTATTTCGGTGAAATTTTCACGGTTACCTAATTTTACTACCGTAACTTATAGCCTAGAAAACCCCCATAAAAGAAAGTTAGGTTTTATTAATATTAATTGGCTAAGTGATCCGCGCGATCAATCGATCTTGTACTTTACGAAATGCAAACCGCGGTGGGCCTTGGATGGGTAACCATCTTTAACATAACGAGTTTTCCTCCGTGCCTCGGAGAGCACGTTAGGCCGTTGGTCCCGGTTGCCATTTGAACATCTATGGCGGTCGTTACGGGTAGTCAAAGGCCAGAAAAGTAGCTGAATATCAGTATTTTACGTGAAAACGACTGATACAATGGCAGTTGTTCCACGTAAATGACTGATATTCAGCTAAATTCGTGAGACAGGTAGCCGACCCCACTGTAATTAGGAAAAGGCTGGGAAGATGATGAGTGCTGCATAATAAGCATTCAGGTGTAAAGCATGTTGCATTTTAAATTTGTAAATTAACTTCACATTCTCGTAATAACTTAATTTTCTAAATTCAAAATGCATTTAAAAAAAAAATATAACTTCATACTACATTTAGATGAAAAAGGTTTTATTACGTTTGTGCAGTTTGCAGTTTACGGCCGACAACAATCATGAAATACATCGCATGATGCAATAGTCGCATCACATTTCAAGTGGTTCAAGAAGTGGCGCCAAATCAATTCAATATATTTTTACTAAATATGAAATAACTAGTTTCCGCCCGCGGCTCCGCCCGCGTGGTATGTCAATTAAAAGTAGCCTATATGTTAATCCAGACTATAAGCTACATGTGTGCAAAATTTCATCGAAATCGACCCGGTAGTTTTGGCGTGAAAGAGTAACAAACATCCATCCATACATCCATACATACAAACTTTCGCCTTTATAATATTAGTAAGGATATAGATGAACGTGTATTTTTATTTAGTTATTATCAAACAGGAATAAACGCATGTTTTAACCCAGATCTAGGAAAAGCCGGTCAGAAAATAATAACGCGAAGTGAATAAATCAAGTACCGCAAAAATCTAATAGATGACGCTACGGGTATTTAAAGTAACCATAAAAATCAATACGTCGCATTCTTTACATTTACTAGCTATTTCATAAAATATTTAATTAAAATAATGTGCGTTGAAAACATTTACAACTTTTTAGCGTATTTGGCAATTTTACAAAACCTGTAATAGGATACTAGCTAAACCTAAACTCTTATTGTAGGTTACATTATTTAGGACAAAAACTTACCTGTTAAATATGCTCTCGTGTTTGAATTGAACTCAATATTTGATTTATTCTACTACACGTATACTATTTTACCGCGCTGTAGCGGTAATACGACACGATACCAGCGGGTTTATTTTCACATGTGATTTGACAACTTTGACACACTTCAGTTGCCTAGCTGACAGCTGAAGGCCGTTAAACGTCGCCAATCTGGTTTCCGAACGTATTCAAGCCAAGCGTTGATACGATCAATCTGAATAATTCTAAATAGCGAAAACAAAATATTATATATTTTTCTTTTGTAAAGATATACCACATCTAATGGATGTGTGATGTGATGACAGTGTTGATCGTAGTGGTTTAAGCGGTTGCCGTGATTTTGGAAGTAAAACGGGAATGTGATAATAAAATTACGAAATGTTATATTTTGACGATTTCTGGCTAGGAATATTGTTTTACTCATTGACTACATAAAAAAAGGCAGGACTCCGTCTCTTGAAACACTTACTGAAGCACCCATAGTAAGTCACACGTACACACAGAACACACACATTGACACAATAGTAAGTCAATCGCCCGCCATTACGCTTTGGACTGTGCTGTTGCTCGGATGTTCAAGTAAAATAATTAAAAATGCCGTCTTGTGTTGTGAAAAGCTGCCGAAACCATAGCGCCTCGATAAAAAAAAAACCAGGGGATCATTTTTCATAGGTAAGCAAGTAATATATTCAGCTTATTGCCGAAATTATATTGTTTTCGTAAAAAAATATACCAAAACTATCAGTGTTGACAGTCAATAAATATTTTCATTTACCCTGAATTTGGGTAAATATTTTTTAGTAGTATAATACATTTAGTATAAATTATTATTCTATCTTTTATAGATTTCCTGCTGCAAACGACGCATGGAAAAATTATTGGATAAAAATAATTAGAAACTGCAGAAATGATAACAGTTGGTATCCATCAAAATATAGTGTAGTCTGCAGTATACACTTCGAGGAAATTGATTTATGTTTATAAAACAAAAGGTGGACTTATTCGCATTGTCAGCTTTGCCGTACCAAAAAAGGTAAAACAATAGTATATTGTTTTAAATAAAGTATTAAATTAATAAATACCAGTACTTTAATCTAAAACTTTTTATTTCTTAGTTAAGTTTATTATTATTTTTTTCTTTATTTTTTATTTGCCAATATTTATTTGAAATATTGAAAAATCGCATGTAAGTGAATCTAAGCTTCGTGATTGTTGGTTTAGTTTAACTTAGATATTTTATTTGGTTTGTACATTTTGTTGACGTTTTCAAGCACTTTCTGATAGTTTATGTAATGGAGAATTTTTGTTTTTTTGATAACTGCCATAACTTACCCTACTATCCAATTTCGGCTCCAGGTCCTAAACTGGGACACCCTGTATATCACTAAAGCATCTTCACCATCTAAGAATCAGGAAGCGCCGTAGGAGTCGTAATTTTAAAATATTTTCCAAAAACTGGGTAGCTGCACTAAAGCATCTTCGCTGCCTTGCGTCAGGAGTGCCCAGAGCAACGAATTTTGTACATATTCCCTTAATAAAAACAAACAACTTCCAGCTGCAGGCCCGCATCGACTGCTAGAAATATAAAATCAACTTTGTTTCGAAATTCAATCATAAAGTTGTTTTATATTGTTTGGTTTTTGGCCACGGTAGTATAAAACTACCCATATCATGTTTGATGGTAAAAAGCAGCAAATAAAAAAATATAAGAACTAAACCTCTAAAATATTTATTTAAATTATTGTAAAAGTGTGGGTAATATTTCTCATGGCTGGTAACCCCTAACACACGCACACATAAACAGACCGCTGCCATTTTGGTGCTTCAATCATTTTCTATGTGACATTCTCTCCTGCTTTTTTTATGTACTCTATGGTTTTACTACAATTTTAAGCACGCAATTATATATTTTATAAAAATCAGCCCAAAGGCCATCGTGACTCATTTGAAGCAATGCTTTGTATATCAGTCGTTTCAGTGGCGGATTTACCAGGAAGCAAAGGAAGCAATGCCCCGCCCCGCTTGGACAGAGGCCCCGAAATTTGAATTATTTTTAATCATTTTTACAAAATTAATAAAATTTTGAAAAGTTAGTTTTTGAAATAAAATAAAAAAAATGACATTGACATTTTCAATTATTCATTGCTTTCAAGTGATTTGAAATTAGTTCGAAAAAAAAATAGGGGGAGGGGTTATTAGAACAAGGGCCCTGAAAATCAGTGGTTGCTTGGGGCCCCGTCTAAGGTAAATCCGGCACTGAGTCGTTTCGCGGGTAGGTTAAGAGACTACCATACTATACCATATTGTATTGTGGGTAACTACAGCTACCTCTAAGTTTCTAATCAAGCTAAAACCCTTTGTTTGTTACAGCTTATGTTACCGAAAAAGTGCATAAAATTGTGGATTTAACCTCAACGAAACCCAGAATAATGATCTCACAGTGCCATCAAAAATTTTTTTTTCATATAAGCTAACTTTGCACGCACGTTGTTCAAAATTATTTTTTTTAAATAGGTAACTTTAACTTATTTTAATGATAAGTAGTGTTATTCTTTTCATAGCTGATTTATTAAAATATATTTATTTATATGTAAACATGTAAAGCTTAATTTTGAAAAAATATCAAATACCAAAAATAATTATTGACTTAACTAAATAATATATGCATACCACGGATATGTTGGAGCCATATTAAGATATGGTCTACTATTATGGGGCAATTCGACGCATATTAGTAAGGTATTTATATCTCAAAAGAAATGCGTTAGGGCTATATGTGGCGCAGCCCCATTAGACACGTGCAGACCACTATTCAAGAAAATGAAACTACTAACCTTAGCATCAATGTACATTTACGAAATTTGTTTGTTTGTTAAAAAACACTCCCACATTTTTACAGAAACCAACCATAACAAAAAATATAATTTAAGGGATCCAAGAAAGCTACAAGTCCACATGATGTCGACAACGCTACATAAAAGGAACAGTAGTAGCATGTGTATACAAATATACAATAAAATACCAAAATCTATAAGAGAACTACCTTTTACGAAATTTATACATACATTAAAAAAATGGTTAATAGAAAAGTGTTTTTATTCAGTCGCTGAATTCTTTTCACACGAAGATAAATAATAATTATTGTTTTATATTATAAGGTGTAAATAATAATAAGATATATTATGTAAAATGTTTCTAGTTTGTAATTTTATTTTTTATATTGTGTGTAAGTACCTACATGACATGTGTTAAATAATATGATAGTTAAATAATTAAAAAAAAATATGAAAAAGTGTGTTAATTTGTAAGTAGGTATGATTTTATAATAATAATATATAACTTAAAAAATAATGTCTATAGGTTAAGTATATTTTTAAAATATTTTTGCATACCGTCCTTACGGTGAGACATGCTGTACTCTAGACTAACTTAACACCCTGTATATACCATGTTTTAAGCAAATAAATTATTTACTACGATACTACTAAGTTATGTCATCACTTTTAGTAATAACACTAATAACTGGCATTTCAATCACGCTATATTTTTTGGAGTGCCAGTTCTTAGTTTTATTGTTTAGCTGCCTCTTTGTTTATCTGCCAGTCTGTTTATACCCGCTAATCGCGAAGGTCATAATGCGGCCCATTGCCATGTTGTGGCTAGATAAGATGATAGGTAGGTTATAACTATTAGCTGTTTAACTCTGCTATTTTCTTGCTTTTGTAATTAGTTTTTATTTCCAGGATCGTTTTCCTTCCGACTTCCAAAAGTAGGAATGTTAGGTTTTAAGTTTTCATCTGAATATTGTTGGTATATGTTATTCTAATTATTTTTAGGACAGTTAATAGTTGAAAAAAATAATAAAGCACTGTAACACGAACATTCTACAGCTATTTTAAAAAGCGTATTGTTGCCTTTATCGGTAGTCAGTACAAACTGCACAAACCATTTTGTATGTTCATTTTTGCGGTGCCAGCTAATGACGATGGCTTTGATACAATATGCCAATCAGTTGCTCATTCATATTCCTGAAAACATCACAAGTGCAGACACGGACATGAATATTTATTATCAATTTCGGTGGACTCTGAAGTAGGTATTCGGGGATGCAATAACAGAATACAGCTCGGGAGCTAGGTGGTCCAATCGGCTATACTACGACGGATATCACTGTTCCCGGACCCGGCGTATTTGCATAAAACAAATTATCTTGTATACGTGTGTTTGCCATCGGTCTGTTGACAAGCTTCCGTGGTAATAAAGCTGTGCTCGCGTCAAAAAATTATTAATGAGTTCCCGCAAACAAAATTACCTTCCAATTTAAACTTGCATTTCGAAAGGGAAATTTTTATGTCACTCGAATTTAACTCCGCTTGCCAAACGAATTGCCGACACAGGTAGAATGTAGAGGTAGTAGTATAAACATGAATTTATGAGCTCCATTTAGTATTTTACGTAAAATGTTTGTGAGCGTAACAAGCTCGTGTGGTGTATTTCAAAACTTAAGTCTGTATCTCGAGGCAAAACAATGAGAACCGAGCACTGTCCGTACATCCAACTATCTGAATCAAATAATACGTGTGATTCTCTAGAAACATAAACTAGTCTCACTTTGTACCGCGATGGGTAGATTTATTTAATTAAAAATATTTTGAAGACTTTAATGTAATTTTTTGTCTTTATCAAAATCATCCAAATTTAATCGGCTAAATATAACTAGATGTAACCCTATGTAGAATAAACAAATATGGCATATTAAACTTATTTTTACCCCATTTATTTTCAGCAAATCCTTTTTACTTTTACCTTAATAATCCAGGTAAAACGTTCGAGCCGTTCCTCCCAGGGGGACAGTTGTCGTTCTTCACGGATCACTGCCGCCATCTGACAACAAACTTGTGCAACTTCCACTTGGTTTCTTTTTTACATGTGTGGGTTTGTTTTTCTTTCCAACTTCGATAGAATATACGGGCTCAGGACTCTTGGAGTTGGTAGTTTGTTGTGCTCTGTTTGGAACAAAGTGCGTTTTATTGTTAGTCAGACCGGTCAGCTAGTAGGTGGTTTGGCAAATATACCTACTTATGAACGGTTTCATATTCGTAGGATAAATATATAACGCAATTGAAGAGAAAGCTGTGTTTGATTTTGTTTGAATTATGTTATATTATTATTCGTTCTAGTTATAATTTATCTGACGGTTTAGTAATATCTTATTTAAAGATTGTGAAACAGGTCCTTATCCTTCGAATCAATCAAGGGGTTTTGCAGAATGCGTTAAAATTAGTCGATTGATCTAGGTCACCAGCCAAAACGTGTCGGGACACGCGCTATATGGTACCGTAGTCAGCCATTACAACATAATTTTAGACTTAAAACAGGTTTTATCTATATTGACCATTAATAACTTCATACAAGTCATTTTTTTAAAAGGTTTTGTATTTTGTACGAAATATTTTAAGTAACAAAATTTTTGGACCCTACCCTCTCTCATTCTTGAACTAATTAAGTTAACTTAGCCGCTACAGTTTTCCTTGAAAGTTTATAACATATTATACTACCACCATGATTCTTTCGGAATTTTTCTAGCGTGGTAACAGGTTTTAATTTTTTTTTTTATTCTACCATTTTCTTGGCAAAGTTAACATAACATACATATCCATTAATTTCTAGCACTAATGGTTTTGACGCTATGCCTCGGGCAGACGGACATGGCGAAACAGTAAGGGTCCTTTGTAGGTACGACGGAGCCCTGAAAATGGTTCAAATGATACGGTTAGTTTTTTGCCGGACATTTATCTTATTCATAAATTGTAAACAAGTGTCTGCCTTATACGTGGAACAATTTTATATTTATAAGTTCAACAATTAAATAATTCTACCCGTTACAGAACAAAGTGAGACTTGTTTGTCTCTAGAGAACCACACGTATTATTCGATTCAGATAGTTGGATGTACGAACAGTGCTCGGTTCTCATTGTTTTTGCCTCGAGATACAGACTTAAGTTTTGAAATACACCACACGAGCTTGTTACGCTCACAAACATTTTACGTAAAGTATTTTAGGTGTAGTAAAGTAAAGTATGGAGCTCATAAATTCATGTTTATACTACTATCGCCACATTCTACCTGTGCCGGCAATTCGTTTAGCAAATTCCCGTGATAAAAAAATCCCTTTCAAAATGCAAGTTTAAACTGGAAGGTAATTTTGTTTGCAGGAACTCATTAATAATTTTTTGACGCGAGCACAGCTTTATTACCACGGAAGCTTGTCAACAGACCGATGGCAAACACGTATACAAGATAATTTGTTTTATGCAAATACGCCGGGTCCGGCAACAGTGATATCAGTCGTAGTAGCCGAATGGACCTCCAAGCCTGTGTCCAAGCGCCTGAGCCTGTATTCTGTTATTGCATCCTCGAATACCTACTTCAGAGCCCACCGAAATTGATAATAAATATTCATGTCCTGTCGGTGTCTGCACTCGTGATGTTTTCAGGAATATGAATGAGCAACTGATTGGCATATTGTATTCAAGCTGTTGTCATTAGCAGGGCCGGATTAACTCTAAGGCAAAAAAGGCAACTGCCTAGGGGCGCCGCATCTGTAAGGGCCCATCGTGGACGGAGAATTTTTTTTTGTTTGTAATTTTAAATTTCACTATACCAATATTTTTGAAGGTCTGTACTCTCTATGACAATATTGCTACATTGAATCAAAACTATTAATAATGACTAGGTAGTTAACAAGTACAAGTAGAAGAAATCAAAACTTTTTTAAACACCGACTGTGGCGACGGTGGCTTTTATAAAAGGACTTCGTAATACAGGTGCGCTTGGCAGTACCACAGAATAAGAATACAGTAGTACGCCACATCGGCACGTGCCATCACTGTTCAAAGGATGCCGACGCGGTGGCGAAGGTCACCGCATCATCTGAATATGCCGACAAAAATCGGGCAGAAATTAATTTTGATTCTAATATGGTCACAATTTACCTAACCCGCGAATAGAAAAAACGTGAATGCGGGAACCGCGGAGCAAAATATTTTTTGAGTTTCATTTAATGAGTAAAATTCGTTTTTTAATAAAATACGAATTTTACTAATTAAATGAAAGTGTAATAATATGTGTTAAATAAGATCTTTTTGAGAAAACCGGCGAGACGTCAGACAAGAGCAAGTGTAAATTAAAAACTTCTATTAAAATACTAACTTAACTAAAATGTAACTACTAGAGAATAAACGGGTTACTCACGTATTATTATCGGGATATTGCCGACCGGTTTCTATATTTCAATAAGGAAATATTTTCATCAGGGCTGTGAGTGCAGTACGCTCGGTGCAATCAGTACCCCGGCTCGCGCCGCACTGCGGTTGGCAGCTCGGAGAGCGCGACGAGAGGGGGGGATGGCAGGTCCTTGCGGCGTCCTTGATGGTGACGTAGTTTTTGGCTGTGGCGGCTGGTCGTCGTCGCTTTCGGTGTTCGGTGTATGTATTGTAGAGTGGAAAGAGCTGACAGTATCAGGATTCCATGTTACGTCACTGGTACTCGGTTCAGCTCGAAGAACTGGCTTCCAAGTTGCTGGTAGAGACCACCCCGTATCACGGTTGAAATTCGGGTGCTTTGTGATCTCAATTGACTCGCGTATTTTTCTTGGAATGAAGGCCTTCTCCTTGGCCAATACTCTTGTTTTATCGAAATGTATATAATGCACCGCACTCGAATCCAATGCATGCTCGGCGATGGCGGAGCCGTTGGTATCCAATTTCTTCAGGCTCCTGATGTGTTCAGTGAGCCTAGTCGCTATACAGCGTCCTGTTTCACCTACATAACTCTTTCCACAACTACACGGAACATTGTATACGCCTGGGACGCTAAATGGTTCTCTGTCTTTTGGAGATCGTATCAAATGTCTCAATTGTGTCACGGGCCGAAATATTGTTTTTATACAGTATCTACGACGTAAGAAATGTCCTGCACTCACAGCCCTGATGAAAATATTTCCTTATTGAAATATAGAAACCGGTCGGCAATATCCCGATAATAATACGTGAGTAACCCGTTTATTCTCTAGTAGTTATGTCATCTCACGTAAGTTTAAACAGTATTATTAACTAAAATGTTGTCATCATCAAGCAAACGGGTAACCCCATTGAGCAATTATCAACCCCAAATTATTTAACCGAGCGACGGTAATGAAGCTTAAGACTGATTATTATGATAATACGATCAACAAGGCTGATTACTTTTCAAGTTGCTTATTTTTCGATATTGTTATTTATTTGTATAAGAAAGAATATAATGATAAATCCATAAATGAAAGGCTGTTTCCTTCAGAAGTTTTTTTTTTGTCATTAGTGCCTATTTTCAAGAATATTGTTATATATATAAGACTGAACATTATGATATAACCATCAATAAGTAAGGCGGATTACTTCAAAAAAGCTTCTAATTTTTCATTAACTTTTAAGCGTATAAGACTGTGAGTATTGATTGAGTCATTTAATTACTCTTAGAATTTGATTCCAACTAAATCTATGTTTTAACTGCTTCTGCCGCTTGTGCGGTGTCAAGTATGTCGATTTTGACCTCTAAAATCATTTTCATTAATTCAATTTTCAATTGGTGAAAACCACATGATAATCCGTTCAGTTGTTTTTGAGTTGATCACTAACATACCAAAAGACGCTAAACGCCGCGAGGCACCTTTTCAATGATAGTAATACGATAGGTACGAATGTCAAATTATTTTGTAGGTATTAAAACATAAACATATATTATTATATTAGATTTAAAACATCTTTACTATAGTGGTATGTTTATGTTTTCAAAAAAAATGTTTTATATAGTGGCTGTGAAGATTTCCTGAATGGTACTCGAGTTACTTTTATTTGTAGATTTTGTGTTGTAGATTTTCAAAAAAAAAAAAATATATATATATATATATCCGTTATATTTGCTTATTAAACTTTATTTAATTTTAAACCACTGTCAACCTTTTGAACACGCAGCCGAGATCTAGGAAGAGGAATACTAACTGACGCATAATCCATATTTACATTTATTTTTCTAATTCATACAGTAACATTATAATATTTTGATTGATTTCTTTAAAACGTTATCTTTAATAACGAAAAAAGAGTTTCATGGGGCCCCGACCATTGCATTGCCTTGGGGCCTCGACATGGTTAATCCGGCCCTGGTCATTAGCTGGCACCGCAAAAATTAACAGTATACAAAATGGTTTGTGCTGACTATCGATTAAATAATATGAATAATATGAATTTACTATCAAAACTCTCGTGGGGTTCGTTCAAAGTGTGTAGATTTATTCAACGGCATTTTAAAGAATAACTACGACCTGTTATTATTTACTGAGACGTGGCTTCAGGACGACATAATATATTATGCTCAGAGTTATGTGACGCTAGGTACGAAGTGTTCCGCCGTGATCGAAATCTTGTAGCGACTGGTAAAAAGACGGGTGGCGGTGTTATGATGTGTGTCAAACGCGAGCTCTCAGCAAGTATTTGTCCTAATATTTCATGTGAACCTACAGAACTTTTATGCGTCACCTTGCCAGCCCGCACTATTGGTGTGAATCTCAATGTAATATTATGCTATATCCCCTCTGATATTCCGACCAATCTTGAAAATATTTATCGTAAAGTCGAATACCTACATCAAAGCCATCCTACCTATTCAACAATCCTTGTTGGTGATTTTAATCTCCCATGTCTGCGGTGGTCAAATGACGAATGTTATCTGGCTCATATTGGAACACAGGAATTACAACAAAGTGCCATAAAGTTTGTGGCAGATTTTACTTATTTGGGTCTCTCACAATACAATTACACATTAAATTCGCTAAATAGAACGTTGGACCTGGTATTTTCCAATACACACGTCACAGCCGAGAGATGCTATGACCCGGTGTTATCTGAAGATAAATACCATCCGTCCATAGTGATCAACTGTACTGATTTATTCTTATCACCATTAAATGAAAATAATAATGAAAGACGTAACTTTTTCAAATGCGATTACGATTCCATAAATAACTACCTAAATAAATTCGATTGGAATGAACTGTTAGGGAATTGCGGGACAGACGACGCAGTTAATAAATTATATTGTGTTTTATATGAATGCTTCGAACAACAAATACCCTTAAAGAAACATGTAACCGTTCGCAAGTATCCTGTGTGGTTTGATCGTTCCTTGATAAACATTATTAGAGAAAAAGCAAAACTTCATAAAAGATGGAAAAAGTACAAAAATCCTAGGGATTACGTTGAGTTCTCTCTTCTTCGCAGTCATCAACACTTGATTGAAAAAGAGCGCTTAACTCAACATAACGCTCGTACAGAAGACTCAATAGTGCGACAACCAAAAACATTCTGGAGTTATGTTAAATCTAAGCGAGGAGGTAGCCATTATCCGAATCAATTCAGTCTGAACGGTAATAATTACGTCGATGGTAATAGTATAAGTTCTGCATTTAACGGGTTTTTTCAGAGTGTGTTCTCTCTGCCTTCAAGTGGCCGTACACTTGACCCTCTTAGTGTAGAACCTCATAATTCTGATAACTTTATTACAAATGTAGACATCACAGATCAGGTCGTCTTTGAGTTGTTGAAGTCGTTAGATAAATCAAAGGGTCCAGGTTGCGATGGAATACCTGCAATTTTCCTGTCCAATTGTGCAAAAAGTTTAGCATATCCTATCTCGTTAATTTTTAATAGATCACTGAAGGAGTGTATTTACCCTCACGAGTGGAAAAAAGCTCATATTATACCAATCCATAAAAAAGGGTCTAAATCACATATAGAAAATTACCGTCCTATTTCTATTCTCAACACATTAGGTAAAATGTTTGAAAAAATTGTCTACAATAAAATATACCCCATTATATATCTCGGCATTTCAAAGAATCAACATGGTTTTATTAGGGGTCGATCGACCACGTCGAACCTGGCATCATTTATGAGTTACACCTTAGGCGAAATGGAATGCTCAGGTCAGGTAGACGTCATATACACAGATTTTGAAAAGGCATTCGATCGTGTGGATCATCTAATTTTGCTGACAAAATTGCAGAATCTCGGTATTCGCGGTGATTTGCTACGGTGGGTTCAATCTTACCTCTCTAATCGCTCACAGGCAGTTGTGTTGGGTGGATACAGGTCGGACTTTGTTGACGTTCCTTCTGGTGTTCCTCAAGGATCACATTTGGGCCCTCTTTTTTACTGTGCGTACTTGTATGACATTAATAATTGTTTTAAATATGCTAACCATCTATTATACGCCGATGACAAAAAAATTTACATGCGTATAAAATCTTGGATGGATTGTGAATTGATTCAACGTGATCTCAATGCCTTGTATAGATATTATAATTTAAATAATATTACTGTTAACATTAATAAATGTCAAGTCATCAGTTTTACTCGTAAAGTTAGTCCGATTAAATATGGTTACAAATTTGGCAATAGTCTGATTGAACGCGTTAATTTGGTGCGTGATCTTGGGGTTATGCTAGACTCTAAATTGTTATACTTACACCATATTGATAGCATCACTAAAAAAGCATTCCGTAACCTAGGATTTGTCATACGCACATGCAAACCATTCAAGAAGCCCCAAACTCTTAAAATAGTCTTTTACGCCTACGTTCGTAGCATCTTAGAGTACGGTAGTCCTATTTGGTCACCCCAATATGATGTTTACGTTCAAAAAATTGAGAGAATACAACAAAGATTTGTAAGGCACTTGAACTTCAAGACGCATAGGCGCCACACTACATACATTGAGGACTGCCATCATTATCATCTGCTACCACTTGTTGACAGAAGGGTCATGCTAGATATGTGTCTCTTATTTGATATAATTCGTGGAACTCTGGACACCCCCCAGCTTTTGTCTTGTGTTCAATTCAATACTCCTAAAACGCGAACGAGAAATACCAGCCTGTTTTCAGTGCCTCACCACCGCACAAACTACGGTAAAAACTCAGTAATGTCCAGATTGCTCCGAATGTATAATGCCAAGTTCAGTGACATAGACATCTTCTTCTTATCCAAAAATAGTTTGAAAAATAAACTCAGACAGATCTTGACCTCAACTTCCTGTTACTGCAGGGGTTGAGTGTAGCTTTCGTTTTCCCTTTAGAATTTTTATTGTGAATGTGTATTCGATTGTATATTAAAGCGTTCTCGATTATATCATAGTGTGTACTCGATGTTACTTTAAATAATAATTAAGTAATATTTAAAATTAATTATTGAATTTCTTACACTTACTTATAATAAAGCCTTCTCGATTATATCATAGCGTGTACTCGATGTTACTTTAAATAATAATAATTTAATTTAGTAAAATTTATAATAATACTATCTTGTTTATAAATTAAATACCGCATTTCCGTGCACTGCCGTGGAACTATCTAATTGGCTTAAGTCACTTCTTGTAAATGCAACCAGCTGAGGCTGATTGCATCTTAAAAGCATGTAACATGTAATATAGCTGTTGAGTTTCCTGAATAAATAAATAAATAAATAAATAAATAAATAAATAAATACAACTTGGTATTTTATAGTTGGGTAGGTTAAAGTACGTTCTTACTGTAACTACCTATGTAAAATCGCTTGTTCAGAGTAGCAACATTAGCGAACTTTGACTAAACTACCATAATATAATGCTTGTTCTGTTGCATTAAATGTTAATTACCTAAATATCAAATAATATAAGTATTGAGCTGTATTGCTTGAACCCAAAGCTGACCCAAGTGTAAGTAATTCGAAGAAGGCTTAGAAATTGAATGAACGAGGATCATTATGGCACCACAAGATAAATAGCAAAAGTAAGGAAATAGCTGAGCTCGATATAACCGTAGCCCTCTTATCTCGCCGGAACATACATGCCGCATTTTATCACCTCTATACTTAATTACCAATTTGCCAGTTAACTGAACGGTGAGACCGAATGATTGACCGATAATCAGAGCTAAAGCCGAGGCCAGAGGGAATGAATGAGTCGGTGCGTATCCTGAATAGAAAGGGCGGGAAAAAATTGATTACGTCGAATCAATTCATTTGCGGTTCAGTCGGGGTTTCCGCTTTTTTGTTGACACCTTGCATGGATTTTCTTTTTTGCCTACCCTCGTTCGGAATCCGAAACAGAATGAATCAGGACGTGACGCCAATTTTTATTCTTCTTGTGTTGCTTAACATTAGCAAACTGTATTAAAAGTATTTTTGTTAAGGTTTTACGCAATATGAACTTCGAATATAATAATTTAGTAATAAACTTCGACAAACCACGCAGACGAACGCAATATTTAATTTAAATATAGCCAAATAATGTTGTTTGGTCTTTCTAATGGGTGCGGTCTATTTGGTAGAAACTTGATACTCCGAAACCTATTTGGGATAACTGACTTCGCAGAAACTTCTTTAGTCGATCATTTATTAGGCATAAAAAATATTTGACATAAATATTTTTAGGCATAATGTGCTAAGACCGAATTTAGAATGGCATACATTTAAGATAGTAGAATTTTTATTGGCATATTTACCTTTGGCATAGGTAAAATTTTGTATAATTTCATTTAGCATAACGTTCATTTAGAGTACAGATTATTTGGCATAATTTGACTAGGCATACTATGAAGATCATAGAATTTCAATTAGAATAATATAGATTGGGTTACTTTCTTCTTTAAAAATGCGTAGGTTAGGTTAGGTTAGAACTGTGACCTCTTATGCACGAGCCGAGCGAGCGAAGCGAGCGTGCCGCGGCAGCGGCCGGCGAGTGGCAGAAATGAACATGCTCTCATGGGCAAGGATATAAAAACCAAATAATTATCATTAAATCAACTTTTATTTATTACAATTACTAAAAAAAAAAAAAAAAGATGATTCTTGCTGTAAGCATTATGCGAAATGATGGTTCTACTTTTAAATAGTTATGGATAAGAAATATATGCCAAAAGATGAATCTGGTTTTGAACTTTCTGCGATGTGATGATTATACATTGTGATTATTATGGATATCAAAATTATGCGTACAGATGATTCTGACTTACAGAATTATGGGTTCCAATGTATGCTAAATGAGTTTATGACAAACGATATTCTGCGAAAAGAGGTTTATGCTATTAGTTGTAATGCAATATAAAATTATTACTTAAAAAGTTCTACTGTAATAGGTGTACCCCTTTCTAATCTATTGCAACTATAGAGTAGTTCTAATCTACGAAATCATAATTTTAGTACCGCGTCCATTACAACGTAACCAAACAGAAACGGTATCAAAAACGGTAACAAATTCCAATGCACTTCGAATTTTGAAATCGAATATCTCATTTGTTGAACTTAGTAGTACACGGTACAAGGGGCATACACGAAAGGGGTGTATTTCAAAGCCTTCAATTTGTGCCCGTCGTAATTAGACTCCCGACACCCGAGCTCGCACAAATCTAATGGAGTCTCCATACAGGCCAGAGCACACCGGTCGCGCTGCTAAAATTAATTAATTCTCTATTATAGTTGTAGCCGCACAACATTTAATGCACAAGTATTATTGTTTATTTTTTGACTATGAAGAAAACAGAGATGTGACTTATCTAAGATACAAGTATCTAAAATACAGATACAAGATACAAGATACGTATTTCCATCTTGTATCTAAAATACTTTTCCAAAAATCATTTTGTATCTTGTATTTAAATACATTTTGTTAGGTATCTTAGTATATTACAAATACTTTTTCTGACAAAATACTTTTAGGAATAAGTTACCAATTTTTTTAATGAAATATAACACCTGTTTGCCGAGCTCTGCCCCTGTGGAGCGATTCTTTTCTTTTGGATTCTACGGCCACAAAGAAAAAAAATGAGTGATCAAATGTTTGAAGAACTAGTTTTACATAAGTCTTTTTAAAATACTTAAGTAAAAGTAGTTCTTCAAACATTTCTTTTACATGAAAATAATATAGGAGTCATGTCATGTATGTCATGCATGTCTTATTTCTCTGTTCTCATATATTATGCCAATAATGACAGAAATAGAAAGGTTTTGTTCCGGTTTCAAGTGAGGACATGTATCCTGGGGGGGGGATATGTCTGTATCTCTTGCTCTCATACATGCCTTATGCAGGGGGACATGTGCGTACTCGGTCACTCGCAATAATGTTGTCAGCAGACAACCTTCGAGAACTGACCATCTTTCTATTTCTGACATGTTATTGTTGATTATGCCTCATGTCTTATGTCTCTTATCTCATGTTGTATCATGTCATGTCTTTTTGTATTATTGTCTTAGAAAAACTTCAGGGTGGTCAGAAAAAAATAAGTAACCTGATGGCCAACCAAGTAAATTGATGGCTTTTGATTGGTTTATTATTTTCCTTAAAAATATAATATTTTGTCTTGTCACATTTCAGCGATTAACATAATATATTCGTAAATAAATAACATTAATGTTCATTAAGATAATGTCAAAAATAATCTTAACACACCTTACAAATTCAATAGAACAAAATGTTGTTTTCTTACAAAAGTATTTTCATCTTGAAAAGTATTTAGAAGATACGTATCTTGTATCTAGTATTTCAAATACCATTCTCGAAAGTATTTTGTATCTGGTATCTGAAATACTTAATTTCAAAGTATCTTGGATTTAGTATTTCAGATACTTTTTAGAGGGTATTTTGTACATCTCTGGAAGAAAAATCGTAAGAGGTTTCAAACGCAGGCGTAATTTAAAATCATGCATTCACCATTGCGTAAATCTTAGACAATTCAACCAAAAGGACTATACATTGTCAGCCGTCCCGCGCTGCCAAATGTGGACAAGCGCCGCTCTTGCACTTTATATAAAACACAATGATAAAAAAACTAGTTGTCACATAGTATATAAATGCATGATTGTGCTCTTTGGCGTCAATAGGTACAGGATTTTTTTTTTTAGTTTTCACCTCTTACCGTTAGAGCCGTTGGCGCTAAGGTAATAATATTTTTAGGAGTTCCGTGCCCTAAAGGGTTATAACGGAACCCTATTACTGTTAAGCCTACGCTGTCTGTCCGTCGGTGTCGGTCACCAGGCTGTATCTCATGAACCGTGAATGTGAATAGCTAGACAGTTGTATTTTTCACAGATTATGTATAACTGTTGCCGCTACAACAGCAAAGTAATACAAAAAAGGGGGGCTCTCATATTCTCATCCTTTTTTTACGTTTTAATAGGTTATGGCGTGAGTCCGACTCGCACACGATTTTTACCAGACTTCTAAACTTGGTAGGTCTTTCTATACTTTTGTTTGGTTTGGTTGTATGCTGCGATCATAAAGTATAATCTATCTAAATCTGCTAGTCCTTTAGAGATTACAAGTGTACGAAACTGCTAGACACAGTCAGTACACAAATAAATTAGAACGGTAAATCTACAGCTACTTGCCAGTGTGAACTCGCCTTGAAGGTGAAATATGTGTTTATGCTATATCCTTCTGAAAGCATATGCACGCAACGGCTGATCGGGAAGAGTTGTGACTATCATTACTTAAAACTAGCGGAGTGGATTCAGCGCCAAATTAACTTGAATACGGAATGTATGAAGCCATACACTTGGATAAGGTGATAATAGAAAAATCTCTTGATATTACATAATTTGTTTTATTAAACCTTCACACAATCATCAAATTCAAACTTAAAAACAATAACTCTAAAAATACTTCAGTCGTTAGTTCTAATTATTATAAATCAAACATTAGTTAAATTTATCTTCTATTATATTATTATTTACCTACTAGTTACCAGGTAATAGTAACCTATTACTAAGAATTTTAATTTACAATAGTAAAGCTAAAGAAAGAATATAATTGATTTATCAAAAGTAATCAAGATTAGTACAATTTTATATCAAAATCGGCAAGGAAGCGAAGGTCAAATTGACATATTATAATAATCTGAAGACTTGATTCACACCAATATACGCACTTAATTTTAAACCAATAGACATTAAGCTTCAAACACTGTGTGAGTTCTGTCGTAATTCATCGGAACCAATCGGAATGAGAATATTTTGTCAATTTCTCATCCTATTGGTCAACTGTATCCCTCGCATTTGAAGCCTTAATTGTCCTAACACAAAACTAGCAATGGCTTTCTTGCCTTTATTTAGAAAGAATGGAGACTAAAGTAAAATACAAAAGAAATCGTAAACTCACATTTCTATACACTAGAAATGAAGTTACAAAAGCAATTGCATCTAAAAATGCAGCATAATATGAAACGGGAAATATACAATATTTCTTTGGCTTCATATTATATATATGACACCTTAATAGACAGAAAACATAGTTCTATTATACTCGACCAGCAGACGAATTACTCAAAATCAATAAGATTTCAAACGGAAAAGAAGAGGTATACAATTCTTCCATATCTTAGGTCCTTTCTCACTATACACATATCCGTGTCGGCACGCAGTTTGCATTGCAGCGTTTATCCGAGTCAAGTGAGAGTTGGAGCTATTAACACCGAACCGACTCGTGCCGACCCGAATATAATGTGTAGGTACACTTGCAGTAAAAATAAAACGAAAAGTTGCCGAGTATTATGTCTACAGGTAAATTACATATACTGTTTATTTCATATTTCATATCAATTAAGACTCAGCTTAGTTGACAGAAATACTATTCAGATACATGAATCATAGTAACAAATACATAGAAAACGTGGCAACACTGTACAAAAAAAATACACAATGATTACTATAAATGTTAAAAATCTATACCATCACTACAAAATAAATACATTTTGATAAAAAAAGGTTACAAATATGATTAAAACTAACATTAAAGCTATGCAAATTAACATTATTAATATCAGGTCTTAGTTAATTGTAGAAAAAGGATAGAATACTATTGTAATAGAGAAAGAGAATAAAATAGTTTTAGTTGTCGAAGTTCTTTATAACGAAAAGTGTATAATAAAGTGTGTCAAACACACATCTACAATCCGGTAATTATTATATATTTACGCTGATGAAACAATACATCGATTTAAAAAAGAGAGAAATATGTTTACTTCGAAACTATTTTCAGCTTCAACAACGAAAGGATAACATAATATTGGCAAGCCCTTCTTCCTAGCTAAGAATGTAGAAAATAGTTATTAAAGTTACAGAAAAATAAAATTATATGCTATCCAGATATCGAAGATACATGGATGTCATGTAGAAATCTAATTTCTGTCATATTTAATTATCTCGGGAGTCTACAAGACGCATGATATGAATAACTATTCCATTATCACGTTATAAAGATAAAAATAGTAGAATTGTTAAAAACTTAACCAACTCTGGTGAATACTTGTTATATTAAAGTTTGTTATATTTAATATTACTACAATATAATTATTTTCATAACATTATTTATATTAAACTCTTGTTTTTAGGTTCCAATATGTCTAAAGGCTATTTAAGACAGTTTTAGTATTCTCAAACTTCGACCTATCCAAAACTATTTACAATTGAATTATTAAAAAAAATATTAAAATATGTCATGCTATAGATCAAATCAATGAGTCATTACAATAATTAAACAAATCATTGTATATTTTGTACAATTTTTTACTCAAAATGCTCTCTAAAACTCTTACCTATATTTGAAATGGGTTGCAGAACGGAGTGTGGTGTCTTGTGTATTCAAAAATGCTTATCTTTGTTAACCTAAGTACGCATTTTTCTTAAAATATCTTGGAATTAACGTAAATTTACCCTTACAGATCTTACCTTAAAAAATCACCGCAATTTTTCTACCAAATAGAAAAATATCAAGCACAACTTTCCTCGACATTTTAAATGGGAGAAAAATCGCATGATGTTTTACGACACGCATTCTGAAACTACACTGATAAGCGCACACAGGCCACACGTCTACCTATACATTTTCAGTATAAGATGATCTCACATCCTATAGATTTCCTGTACAATACGAGACCAGTATATAATGAAAATGTATATCTTGACGTGTAGCCGTGTGAACATGTATAAGCTATAACCACGCCCCGTTCTTCTCAATCAGCTGCCTGAATCTTCTTCGAACTCTTCCTTATTTCTTGACTCCACCTTCTGTTCATATCTCCATTCTTCTGTCATTTCCTGGCGGTCGGCCTGGAGTACGGATGCGATTGAAACCGCTCTCGCGCCCTCACTGCTTTATAACCAACTGATTTTTCATTTACATTCGTCTTGGCACGAATCGAATCTGTTAGTTAGACGCCACACATGGAAGGGAATTGTTAGTGTTACTTTTCACCCTCTAGTACTGCTACTTATTATTAAGGATATTTGGTCTACGAATGTTACTTGGGATTTTAAATGTGAGAGTAAAATGGTGCCAGTTGTTACTCATATCACTTATTAGTTCGGGATTTATTATTTTATTTGTACCCAAGATCTCTTAAGCCTTTCTTTTCAAGTAAAAGTCAATCTGTATTCAAAATACAAATCAATTTGTACTCAGACCACAAGTCGTAGACTATTGGACTATGTGTATTAAGTTACTTTTACATTTTCTTTTAAGCTGCTGCATATCACCTGAATAACGATATAACAATAGTTATTTGTGTAACAAGAGAGCAAACTTCGTATTTTCTTCGAGTGCTAATTAAGAGTCCCGAATAAGTGAAAGATTCTACAGTAGAATCTCGAGCTTAGCAAGTGATTCTAGGTTAGAATCTTGAGCGTAGTAAGGGGCTCAAAAGCACAAGATGTAAATAACATTGATCTCGTGTCACACAAACATCTTTTCACCTCAGCAGCTCTAAACAGTACCCATAGTACAAGCTCTGCTTAGTTTGGGACTAGATTACGTGGTGTGATAGTTGTGACATTAAAAAAAGGCGAGCAGTGAGAGCGAAACTTGAAGCAAAATCGTATTTTCCTCACTAAAATTACTCAAAGCAAAATAGAGCTTTGCCCACTGATGCTAAGGTGAAAACATATTTTATACTAAATGCATTTTGTATTCAATAAAGGCATCATTTTGCTCAGCACATTGACAATCACTCACTACAAATAAGACAAACACAAACAATAATGACCCATAACACATTCACAATAAATTACAATTTAATATTTACCTTGTACATTCTTCTGTGCCGTGGTATTGTCTCGAGGCACGGAGGAACCGAAGCCCATAGACCTCGGCACTGGATAGACGGGCACTGGTGGTCGCCTGAACGGTATAGCTTTACCTACCACAGGCTTTACTACTTTTGCTGTGAAATATAACATTTTCTCTACATTAACATGTATTTATCAAATAATTTGAAGGCATGACATACTCTTCTGAAAAAATGTTAGGTCTCATTTCAAAAAGGTAGTGTATGTCATAAGTTTTTAAATAATATCTAAAAAGTTTCGTCATAAAAACAATAATTATATATACTGGGCGATGATGTATACTTTCGCAAATATCATACTTTTCACATTGGTCATACATGATAGCATCAACAAATAAAATGAACAAACCTCTATCAGCAAATACCGCCACCCTCTGATGCATAGTATTTGTCCTATCAACAAGGCCTTTCTTGACAGGCTGTACTTCCAATTTGATAGGTTTCTTCGACTCCAGCTTGCCAGGCAACACAAACGTCGAATTCAAATCTTTACTGTCAATCACTCCATAGTTTTCAATATCTTGTGTAACATCCAGTTCTCTTTTAATCTTCTTAGCAGAATTCAAGTTGCGAGTAGTATCTAACAGTTCGAAGGAATCGTTAATAGTGATTACTTCGTTATTGGCCAACTTGATGGGCGTGCCTTTACGTTTCTTCGCCGATAGTTTCATGGGTTGTCTGTTTTCAATGTCAGTTAAATCATCACTGTCTGTTACAATATCTACAGTCACATTAGCGTCTTCTCTATTACTAATGCTATGGTCTAAAGTCATGCTTGGTTTAACCATGTCAAGTGTTGAGATGAAGTTGTAATGTGGGTCTGCTTCTTTGTCTTTGTCAGACCATGTGATGCCTTTAGCGGACTTAGCTTTTTTCATTACTTCTAAATATTCTGCTGTTAATGCTGGAGGAGCCTTTTCGTACCCTTTGAGCGTTAGATAAAGCTTTTTGAGCATGCTAGGCATATCACTCATGTATTCTGTAAAGGCGTTTATCTCATCGTTTTGAATGTCCATAAGTTTTAACCTTAGATTCTCTCTGGCTTTAGTCTGCCGTAGTTCACTCTTCAAATTGATGTTTTCAATAAAATCACTGAGCTCTGGGTAATCACTGAGGGTCTGTTGGCACATGACGTGCAGTTTTTTTCGACTTTCGTCCCATTTGGCCCAGGCAGATAATACTTCGGAGTCCAAGTGGACGGATTGCTTCATGTAGCTTTCAGCCGCGCGTTCTTGACGAGGGATTTCCTCTGTGCACATCTGAACAAATAAAAGATTATAATGTAGGTGTTTCATGACTATTGAAGAAAAACAAAGTAACCTATCTTCACTATATTAAAAAGGCTACTGATGTTTCAGAGATCGCCCTTGCAGTTGCTAACTGTCACTGAGACATAAGCACTGCTTTTCGGTAACAGGTTAAGTGTGTGGTACTTACTCGAGGTCACAAGAGCTTTACCCCCATCAAGTGAAAATCAGGACGAAAGCACTTAAACAACTATACATTAGTGTTACCTGTTCCATAGCTTCGATGGAGGATCGGTGCGCGAGGTCGGCGACGTGCGAGAAGGCGCGCGTGCGCAGGCGGTGGCGCAGCGCCAGCACGCGCTGGCGGGACATCAGCTTCAGCAGCTGCTTCTCTAGCGCCGCGTGGAGCG
This sequence comes from Hypena proboscidalis, assembly GCA_905147285.1. Lineage (NCBI taxonomy): Eukaryota > Metazoa > Arthropoda > Insecta > Lepidoptera > Erebidae > Hypena > Hypena proboscidalis. The sequence continues at coordinate 3,492,488 of LR990129.1, read as the reverse complement.
ACTCCTCTTCTATGATGCGACGACGCCATTCCAGTTTAGCTAACAGAGGAAAAATTATGTACAACACAAAAATGATGTTACAAGCATCTATTAGCCTAGGTTGCAAATAGATAAATGTATTCCATATTAACTGTAAATACAAATTAACATGGAAAACATGTGATTTATTATATACCATGTTAGTATCTTCAGCCAAATCTGACCACCAAATTGGAACATTGCAAGAGCATTGTACTGTGAACTGCAATACTACTAACACCTAGAGCTTGAATATAAATCAAGCACACAACCACAAAATAGAAGAAAGCTGATATAACTTCAAAATTACGTGTTGAAATATTACGTAATAAAATAAACCAACATACCAGTCTCCTTAGCAGTATCAGTTTCCTTAACTACAGTTTTGACGCTCGACAACGTCAATTTCGCCTCCAATTCCTTAACCTTCTTCTTCAACTCTTCTGTAATCTTGACATAATTTGAAATCCTCATATCTCCATCAACAATATTCTTCTTAATACTGAGTTGGATCTTGTTAGCTCTGGCTGCATATTTCAAGGTGTTGTATGTGTCTTCATAACTTATAGCTGAAGGGGAGACGTTGGCAATCATGACTGTCTTGCAGTTGCCACCAAGGCTGTCTTTCAGTAGCCTGGTTAACTTTGAATCTCTGAAAAACAAATAATTCCACCATTTAGACCTGATGTACCAATACTGTATTTATGTATTCTTGTTCAGAAAATTTCGCTAGTTTAAAATAAACTGTAGATATTATGTTAATAAGAATTGATTATTTTAATAGTATTTTGCAAAATTTAAACCTGCGTCGTCTGCATACCAGACAGCCACTTTAAACCACTAAGGGGCTGTCCATTAATCACGTGAGGTTCGAAAGGGGAGGGGAGAGGTTCGGCAAAAATCACGAAATATCACAAGTGGGGAGGGGGGTATAGTAAGATATCACATGTATTTATGTTTTCGTCAAACACGTGATTTCTAAACCGAAAAGCGGTTTAAGCGATTTTGTATGTTCATGTTTTAGTACTATGTATGTTTTTAGCATGAGGGGTTAAAAATGTTAAAAAAACATCACATAATTAATGTACAGTCCCTAAGCTACAGTAGCCTTTAGCCGGGACCCTTAATTTCTCATCTGTATATTACGTATTACAGTTTCATAGGCTATAAATTTAAGCTGTAAGATTTTGAATTGTTTTTTATATTTCTAATACAATAAAAACTATTATTTTTTTACCTGTAAGGTATGTAACTACTGCCATCAGCCAACCTATTGATACAGTTGCCCAGAGACAACAAACTCTTGTTAATATTAGCACCTTCCTTGAACCGCTCACCAACACAGCCAGTAGCACTCGCTCGCTCACTGCCCGCCAAGTCTATCATGGATAGCTTTACTATGCGGATCTGAGATGAGGTTTTGTAGCGCATTTTTACATACACCTGCGAAAAAGATAAAAGTTAATATCAATGATCATTGATTCCTCTGGCCTAGTTACGCTAGAACCCTACATTTAATTATTTAAAGATAAAATTTGAGAAAAAGACCTTGTATGTTTGGGTCACAGTTTAAGAAACAGGTACTTTGGAGGTGGTTGTTAAATAAGAATTGAAATCAGATAAAAATAATATAAAATTCATGCCTGCTTTCACTCTGATACTAATCAAGGTAAACTAACAATTACAAGTTTCAACACATCACACCTACATTACCGAGAGGAGTGGATGATGGATAACAACAACATTTAACCTATTTAGTTTAGGTCCTTTAATAGGAGGTGAGTCAAGTCATCCACCAAGGAATAATAATAAATAATAAACTTAGTGCTGCTATTGAGAATGGAGCAGAATATTCCAATATCCTAAGTGTGGTGTACCTGGGTATCAAAGAGAGTTCCCAGGATTCAAAGTGAGGACCTCTCACTCCATGCGCTAACAAGTAGACCAAGGTAGTTCTAACAATCTAAAACAAAATTTACCTGAAAAACAGCATGGCTCCTAGAACTTTCAGCGTTGGCATCAGTTGGATGTTGAGTCCTGTTCTTATTGCCATTTTCCAGCATATTGAGTAGTTCCCTTGCTGTCTTAATGTTGTTCAAAGTAAGGCCAGCTACCATCACACCATATTTGGAGTCCTCTCTCAGTTGCAAAGGTGTTGGTGATGGCTTGAGCAAGTCATATACATTTTCATTGTACACCTGTGGATGGGTAAATAAATGATAAGTAAAACTGTTGAAGTAGAAGAGTTTTCTTTTTTATTTCTAATAGTCTGTGTTGCCAAGCTTTCACTATATATCAAATAAATGTAAATCTTTTACACTGTCCATCCATTGGTTGCCTGGAAGAAATCGCGTTTAGCGATAAGGCCGCCCTTTGTGCATATATTGTTATTTAAACTTTTGTACAAAATGTATCTTTTGTACAAAATGTATCCTATGTTGTATGCACAAATAAAGTTTATTTATCACACAACTTACACACAGCGCCATCTTGGTATAAACTAAGCAAAACTAACTAAGCAGAGCTTGTACCATTGTACCCATTGGTACTAGAATAACTAATACTAATACATATATACTTTTCTTTTGCAAATACATACTTATTATACATAGAAACACCCAGACCAAAGCAAACCTTCATGTTCATGCTCACAAAGATATGTCTTGAGCAGAAATCGAACCCGCAACCTCAGTGTCGCAAGCAGATACATTGCCCACTACTCCATCTGGTTGTCTACTATAATACTATACTCTGAACCAAAATCAGAGAGACATAAATTGAGCACCAAAATGACAATTTCACAAATAATTTATTTTTTAATTACACTTAACTTAAGTTTTGTTCATTGTTGAAAACTTGAAAATTAACTTTTTATTTACTATACCCAAAAGTTGTGGCAAGTTTAATTTTAATTAAATTACAAACGTAAACAATAACAAACCAAGTACTTACTTCAATGTACGAAACACCTATATCAAACTCTCTGTCTTTTTCATATGAGTTAATTATGTAAAACAGGTGTTCCATAGTCAAATAAGTGATGCCTGGGTAGGCATTGCTGCCAATCATTGTGAAAGTCTTTCCCGCTCCAGTGGCACCATACACGAACACTGAACAATTGTAACCTTCCATCAAGGCAGACAACATATCTTTAGTGGTAAGCTCAAAAACATCCTTATTGGAAGCTCCCTGACCACAAACATTGTCGAAAACAAACTTCAACTCCTTGTTGGCACGCTTTAAAAAGTTCTTGTTTGGTTGCTGGACTCCTTGGTAGAAAAACGGGCGAATCTCTTCCTTGGGATCGAACACCAGCATCTTGTCATCAACAACATCGACCACGACGCGAGTGTTTTGTTCCAGTTCCCTCTCATTGAAGGGCCTCACTCTCACAACAACTTTGATGTTTGCAGCCATGTTCTGCGTTGATCCACACTTAGATGGAGCAGTCTTCGCCTTCAAGCCGCACAGCGCTGGGCCTTTATCCATTCGCACCATGTTCACAACAAACTGCGAAAGTTCAAACGAATTGGAACTCGGCTACCAAAAACTCCCAAGCAAAACTGCCCATTCCTCGACTTAAACAATAACGGCTTAACGGTCCCTTCACGTCACAATAAATTCACATTAGTCACAAGTCTTTTAATTAAATAAATAGCACAAATTACGTTTTGTAAACTGTAAACGCAGTTTGAAATTTGGCATAACCGTCAAATTTTAAACTGACACACGCGTTCGGCGCCGGAGTCCGGAGGTTTAGCGCATAGCGTCATTACGTTTCGTTTCTCATAAGGATGAAATTTTATACAATATTTTAAGGCAATGATCTATTATTGTGAATAATAAATAAACAGCAATAGGGTTTGTAATGCATAGTATTTGAAAGTATTAACATTTTTATAATCATTTAAAAAAAACAATAAATTCTAAAATAGTCACCAAAGTATTATTAGTACACAAAAATTAATACATGACAAATGAAAATAGAAAGCTAGTTTTTAAATACCTTATATGCTGAGTACACACTTAACGAACGAAGGCCAACGAACAGATTTGTGGATCCTATTTACGACGGCTTAGCGAACGCTTACGAATTCTTTGATATTACCGCCACGCTTTGGATTGCCAGCAAATGATCGATGGCGTCCGCTTAGCCATCCAAAGTACTCAAAACAGGAACCAACGAACGCGTTCATTGGCCTTCGTTTGCTAGGTCCGTACCCGGCAGTAGAGGACGCTTACAAAAGCATACAACCCTGAAATTTTCGACTTTAATTTCCTATGAGCTTTCACTGCCATATTTGAAAAAGTGGTTAAAAATGTAGTTTTTTATTTATCTTGTTTTCACGCTATTTTACAATAAAGCTGTGTATGACTTTATGTGGACCTATTTGCGTTCTATAATTAAATACCAAAAGTGTTCACTTATCATCATTCACAATGGATAGCAAACAAAAAAGTGATCTAGTAACATTTATTTCTATGTCTAGTAAGCATAAAAATATTACGACCACGGAATAGGTCCGTGATTACGACAATGCTAGTAAGAGATCAAAGTACATTTTTCTGTTATCTTGGTTCAAAAAGTTAATTAAATTCCATAGAAGTCGGTAAGAAGCAGCGAAACGTCAATATCCGTGTAAATTTTAAACATTACTATTACGAAATTTTCAACTTAATTAATACGTTCTATTTGTATTCTCTGCGAAATTTTCAACATAATAATAATATTATGTTGATTTATATCACTAATATGGACAAGAACAAAAACAAACATAACATTTTTTGATTTTTTTATTTTTCTTTTGATATCATCACCTCGAATGAAGGTAAGTGATTTTTTGGTATTTAATTATAGAACGCTAAAAGCCTCATAAAACATCCATATTAATCTTTTTTGTAAAATTATGGCAATCTAAGATAAATCGAAAAAAACAATTGTAACTACTTTTTCCAAGATGGTGGCGAAAGCTCATAAAAAATCAAATTTATAATATCAGGGTATATTTTAAAGCTTTCTCTTCAAATATCCAAAAATCTGCTGTCATGTCAACACGCATATTTTTCTTGAACTATTTATATAGTAGGTAAGTAGGTACTATACACGATAGAAAAATACTTTACTGATTCAGTAAGGCTACATGGTCTAGAACATAATAATATTATTATTATTTTTTTAAAGTAAAACTTCGAAACCGTGAGAATAATCATGAATTTCTACCATAACATATTTAGACTTGAGTAAATATTAATTGAAATACAAAATGAACGTGTAGATATTTAAACAGAATTTGCTACAATGTTGTCTTTATTGTGACGTCGTCGCTGTATAAGAAACAAATACAATTTCCTTTTAATTTCCGCCAGCGATCTTATCGGGCATAACGACAGGCTTAACATTCAACCGGGATTCTAACTAAAACTTCGGAAATAGGCGCACTTTCATTGTTTCTTCCTATAAATAGCTGTTTATGCAATCGTAACTTTAAACGTACCTATCGTAGTGTAAATTAATGCAACTTCTTTTTATCAATATTTTCTCTAACAAAATTAAAAAGTCAGCAACCAATTTTAAGCATCTCATAAATAATAATTTTATACCAACTACCAGCAGCTTCTCTAGACTGTGAGGGTTTTTACGAGCGATGTGTCCGAAGTAGGTATTGGAGGATGCGCTGGAAACAGATAGCAGATAACTTTGTGGTGATGCCGAGCTTCTCAAGAATGGATAAGCACTACGTGGCCACCACTGCATTGTAGCCAAAATGCGGGTTAGAGACCATTACTATTTGCGACATTACCTGTGCTGCATCTCGAGTAGGTACCTAGATACCTAGCTTGACCGTAACTGAGTCACCAGCTACATTCTTTTATTTCTTTAAATTAGAGACACTTATAAAGTCTATGCCCCACACTCATAACATTTTATGCAGTCTATATCTCTTTGTTGGCATTTTCTTTTAAACGGCCATCGACTTTATACTGGTCAGTATAACAATTTATGTCTTTTGATAGCCTTTGTCATCTCGGTAATAGCATGGGCTTTATCGAAGCTAAATTTTATTCCAGAGCCATTTACGATTTATGATATGCACGGTAAAATGTTTTAAGACCATCATATTTCTTTTTATTTGAAATATTGAACTCTATCGAATTTCTAACGCGGTTTGGTGAATCGAGATAGCAGACAGGCGCCGTTTTTTTTATTTTTATTTTATTTTTATTTTATTTAGTACAAAAGGAACAGCAAACAGCTACAATATAAAACTTAAAAATACGATACAAACTTATAAAGAGAATCAACAATATTGCAGCCCACGACGCTATTCACATATTAACTATAGGATATGAATAATGAAAAACCAAGCACTAGGCTTAAAAATAAAATAAACTTATTCTAAAAAAATACTCCAACCAGCCCATAAAATATTTAGTAAAAAGCAAAAGTTCCAAAAAAAAAACTAATTAATTGTCACATGACATACCTACAAAAGTTTTGTTTTTGTAATATAGTTTGTTTGAAACGAATAAATGGGACTTGAGCACCTTTGGGACTGGAGGCCGTCGAGGAAATCTTACTGTTGCCGTGGCACACCACGTCTTCACACATTACGGAACACAATACTATCAGACACATTTGACAAAAATTGGGCCTTACGTGTTAATGCAAAGTCGATCACACTTTTACTTAGATTTGTCGAGAATACGGGACATGGCCCGTCCTGTACGGGACATTTCAATTGATGCCAAAAATACGGAGAGTCCCGTGAAATACGGGACGGTTGGCAACACTACATCACACCCTGAGCTCATTAATTAAATTTTTACACTATACTTTACTTGTTAATAAGCAGACCAGGCATTTACGTAGTCATTAGAGTCATGATCACGATTCAACATGAAACTAGCGCAATCATTACTTCCCATCGATCTATTATTTAATTTCTGTTTGTTTTGGATGCCTTTATTGTACAGCGTTGTTTGCCGCTGCCACATTATGCCACTTTATTTACTTACCGACTATTACTAGGACAGATCGTTTATTTTGTACGTTTCGTGAGTATGACAAACTTTTAAAATCGTTATTTAAATTTTATTAAATGAAGAGTTTGGTTGGAGGTTTGCATATAGTTTTGAAATAGAAATACAGAGTTATGGGAATTTTTAAAAATATTATTAAACATATTAGCGAGTTTATGATGGTGTATCAAAATGTTTACTTCAAACTACAGCCGTATTGAATTACCATTTTTAAAGTCGGCTAAAATAATAGTTACGATAGGCGTGTCTAAAGCTGAACCTCCTCTTTTAATAGTGGCTTTGAAACATCTAATAGTTTTCTGTATTTTAAAATATGTTAAAATTTATAACAAATAACAGTATTTTGCAGAATAATATTTCATATCATACAGTTAAATTAAGCAACATGAAATTACATAGCGCCGTCGTTACCGTGAATAGTTAATAGTTCTTAAATCACACGACCATGGCAACCTATTATTATTTGCTACGAAATACGCGTTACAACTGCATTTCACCGACATATTCTCACGCCAATTATACATTTTAGATTTTAGTTACATTCAATCAAAGTAGAACGTATTCAGTATCCAGACAAAACGTGTGACAATATGAGTGCGCTCCAAAGAATTTTAAAATTTCTTGAAGATCCCTACCACCCGTCAGTGGGACCTCATCTGAAATTACTTAGGACTACGGGCCTCTGGCGTTCGAATCTACAGTCTTCAATCGGCAAACTGAAACAATTATTTTTCTACATTATCTTATTGTTCTTCTTTAGTCAGTATGTCAAATGCTTCATCAGTTTAAGGGCTGACTCTCTAAAACTGATTCTCCAGTACGCTCCTTTTCATATGGGAATTGTCAAGTCTTGTTTCTTTCAAAGGGAATTTGAGAGCTGGCAAAATCTGATCGAATACATATCCTCTGTTGAACGAAACCAATTGGCAAAACACGATGACGACCACGATGTAATCATCAAGCATTATATTAAAAAGAACCGCAGGGTGTCGTATTTCTTCTGGGCTCTTGCATTTTTCTCCAATTTTAGCATTTTTACGGAACCATATCAGAAGAACCAGATAAATATCAATGGTACTAACATTTACTTAAACATTTTCGATGGATACACCCCTTTTCCCAATGAACCACCAGGCTATTACGTTTCTATGTGCATTCAGACAGTCTTAGGCCATGTTGTAAGTGCGTACGTAGTTGGATGGGACACTTTGGTAACCGCCATAATGATATTCTTTGCGGGACAGCTAAAGATTTCTCGTCTTTACTGCAGTCAGGCAATAGAGGCAATTAATCCAATTGAAAGTCACGAGAATATTGCACATTGCCATCGTTTTCACACGACTCTAATCAGGTAAGGAATTACGAGTATCTACTTTGACATTATCTACTAAGTATTTCTAAGACTTCAGTATCTTAAATAATGTTTATGTTGCAGATATCAAATGCTTTTTAACTCACTGATAACACGAGTTATGTTTGTGTACCTTGTCGTCATTTCTGTGAATTTAGGTGTTTGTATCATCCAAATAGTCGAGGTGGGAAATTTGTCAGTTTGATTTTATGCCAGTTTCTACTTTTATTTTCCTACAAATATCTCTTTCTTTGTATCTGTTTTCTGTGTTTTTAGATAGAGGACGATCTGCCGACACTGGTATCCAGCTGTCTGTTCGTAGTTGCTTGTTTAATACAACTATTGCTATTCTACTGGTTCAGCAACGAAGTCACGGTTGAGGTATGCTATGCTGAACCATTTTTAGGGTAAGGGGAACGGAACCCTGTTACTACTACTGTCACCAGGCTGTATCTCATGAACCGTGATAAGGGAGGCTGCCATACAAAAAACGTGTTTTTGTACTTTTTGCTCTATGTTGGTCACCGAGCGGAAACTGTAGACTGAGAGTGTTGTGATGATGTATTACTTTTGCCGCTATAACAACAAATACTAATAACCGAATAGGGGAGAGGGCTCCCATACTACAAACGTGATTACTTGATACTAATCTAATTTTACATTTTTAGAGCACATTTGTAAACTACAGTGTATTTCAAAGCGACTGGCCGAGTTCGAATAAAAAGTTGCAGAAAGAAATAGCTCTGTTGGGACTCTCTACCACGAAGAGACTGGTGTTCAAAGCAGGACCTTTCAACGAAATGTCTCTGCCTACTTTCATTGCGGTAAGTTATCCTATCCTACTGATAGAGTTGATGGAACATGTTACTTAATGCTTGTTACTCTCCAAGCAATGAACCGGAGGAAATTTAGACTGACCCCACATTAGGCGTGCGCGTTCGTCAGGCATGTGGGCTCGCTTGGCTGAATAGACATCACACGGCAGCAACACGCGACGCCGCGCCGTGTGGCTTGAGTCCACACGCCCGACTATAGCGCACGCCTCAGGTGAGGGACGCCTAAAGTTAAAGTAGCAGTTACTTTATAAGCTAAGGAAGTACATTAAAATAATTTTATAATTTCAGATATTACGAGCAAGCTACAGCTTTTACACATTGCTAAGCAGCACCACTTAAAGAAGTTCGTCATTACAAACCAAGTAGACTGATGAAAATTACACTAAGTAGAAAAAGTTGAACAATCTTGTAGGTAGTATTCGGTGGGCTAAGCAAATAGGTGAACATGACAAAAACTTATACGTCTATGTAAGTCTTATAAGACTGATTATACCAGTTATGGATATGTGAGATTAGTGGGTATATTATAGAGCAAAGTAAAAGTAGATAGAACGGCTTCGTTGTCTATTTTATATAAAATCAGCGTGTCTTCACCCGTATTATAAGAATATCTTTGACTGCAAGACGCATCAATGCATCAATCCTGGCCCAGCAAAGAATAAAACTCGCTTGTCCACTATATGCCAACAACGCACCTACACTACACAACCTTATCCCTCCGTCCCCGTTTCACCATTGGACTACCAGACAAACGGCACTCAGGCATCGCTTCACGGTAGATATTCCACCAATACGCACTAAGCGTGTCGCCTCTACATTTCTTATGCGAACTGCCAAAGAATGGAACGCCTTGCCCGAGTCTGTGTTTCCGCCTGAGTACAACTTGGATCTCTTCAAAGCAAGAGTTAATAGGTATCTCATAGGTAAGCGTGCTCCACCGTAGACCGCATTATCACTTACCATCAGGTGAGATCGTGGTCAAACGCGTGCCTATCCACCATAAAAAAAACCTTATCCTATTTTGGTCACACAATGCGCAGAGGCGGCGGAGAATTTGAAAAAAAATATTGTCGTCGGAATCACCGAAGCCAAAAGATCGCCCGGTCGTTCACCAACAATATGGACGCATTAAGTTAAACACTCATCGTCCTCCAAATTCCACACGGTCGTAAGAGATGCGCTGGACAGAAACCGGCAGATCATCCGCTCCAAATGCAACCCTAATGCTGACCACGATCCTCAGACATGAGGGACCGACTCCAGAGAGAGAGGGGCATTCTTAACATGAACAGGTGAATTTTGACATACTCGTACATAGGTGCAAAAATATGACTACGCTTTCATGATATTTATGCCTCTCTAGTTGTAAAAGAGTTATTAACAAACTCCTTGGTATATTACATATATATGTAACATGCTTCTTCTTCTTCGTCGTGACGATGGCTGAGTCAAATTTTATTTTGACTTGCCATCGTGATCGTGGTGAAACGATTAGCCAATTCGCTTTGGAGAACTCGCGAATTGCCCAGGGTGCGCCGGACGTAGGGAATCGTTGTGTATGTAGGCGGAGAGGCTCCTTTCTTGCACCCCATGTTGTAACATGCTAATGTAGTCAGTTTTCACTGGGACGTAGAAGTTTTTGCGCTGCATACATAATTGCTTGGCCCACTGTAAGTTCAAGCGTCTAGCGAGTAACGATATAAAATTATTTACCTATTGATAAATAAATGACACGATTAGTTTTAGTACTTTATTGTTATTTCATCCTTCAATATTCACGAAAAATACCGAATTCCACATGAAATTCCACTTAAGAAAATAAACAGTGTAGGTATAATAAATATTGAAAGAGGTTGCTTCAAATTTAAAGTGATTAATTTACATTAAAAACAGGTAGGTACCCTCTGGAGAAATATTTTACGAGCGATTTATAAATTAAATCCTGTTTACTCTTTAAATACCTCGGACATATTGTGAACGATTACCTAATACTTATAATAACATTACATAACATCACGCCCATTTTACCCAGAAGGGTATTGCAGAGGTGTACTACACCCATATTTCAACTATTATGTTTAGGTCCCATGGGATAGGGGGTGAGCCTATCGCTATCCACCGGACGTAATTCACGTCATCAAGTCCCAAACTAATCAGAGCTAGTTCTATGGGTACAAGAATAACTGATACTAATACCTTCATATATATTTTTTATTTTGTTAATACATACTTATTGAAGATAGAAAATCCCAGATCAAGACAAACTTCCTTGTTCATGCACACAAAGATTTGTCTTGAGCGGGGAATCGAACCCGCGACCTCTGTGTAGCAAGCAGTTGTACTTCCGACTCCGCTATCCGGTCGTTTTTTTAGATATTGATTCCGTAACATCTTAATAAAACCCTTGACCTTTTTACCTTTGATTGATAACCATTTGTGATCGCAAATTCTTCGATAGTCCTGATAGAACTCTATCGGCGGCAGCACTGCTCAATACAATACAATCAAACGAATATTAACTAACGCCAAACTTCCGAACTCCAAGACCTCGGAGATCGATTAACGAGAAATTTCGAGCTTAATCGATTCTGATTCAGCGATTACTCGATGCAGTTGGCGATGCCGATTTGAATTCGATTTAATACTGTATAGATGTGGGTCGTATGAGCTATTGGTTCGAGAGTTAGTGTTTTCAATTATCAATACGATTTCGAGTGCGAATCGATGAGGTTACTCGCTTAAGCTTCTCGTAAGCAGTCAGATAGTGTAACTTGTATCAAGTGTAGCAATGTCCTATTCATACGTGGTGTAAATTACATTGTGAAGAAGCCGCTTACCAGTGATTCAGTACATGATTCTGAGACCCTGGGTGCAAAAATTGATCTCCTGAAAATGTATGACTTTTCGGGGAACATTTTAGTTCTTCGCGATTTTTCGATAATGGACGAGTAACCTTACCTAAGACTATCCCAATACATTTGAAATTTTCCGGTCAAATTTCGGATTTTGTGATGGATTTTCCGATCAAAGTTTTTACACCTAGAGCTTCAAAATCATGTTCTTCAGCACTAAAAAGTGTCTTTCAATGACGTGTAAAAAAATCTACGTCTTTTTTTCCGATGTGTTAAAATTCCCGGGCACTCAGAATCATGTACGGAATCACTGGTAGCGGCTTCGTCACGATGTAATTTTTACCATGTAAATAATAAACAGAAAATATTTCTTACTTATGTTTTATAGTTATTTTAATTAAGGTTTAAAATGTCGTGCCCGCTCTATCTGACATAGTTTGCCGTTTTGTCTACTGAGAATTTTCTGACAGTGTCTCAATAGGCAGTAGCAATAGTTGCAGAGACAATCTGAAAAGAGGGGGTTTTCAACTCATCCACCACTAGTTGCGAAGGTGGAACTCCTACCCAGAGTATGGCCCATCTATTGTCTTGTCCTTTACTTCCCTCAACTTGCACCTGCTATGACCTTTTGCGGGTCCACAAAGAAGGGGTTGAAGTCGCCGCCTACTAGTCTAACATAGTATAAGCCATTAATACGATAAGAAGAAGAAGCAGTAAATGCTTATATTTGATTGATTTTCGGGCTACATTAATCGATAGATTAACGGACTCATAACTGACTAAGTGACAAAACGTTTACATCAAATATTTGTTAATCGTATTTTAAAACGATCGTCCAACGAAACGCTGCTAGAAAAAATCGCGAGCGTTCTTTAGTAGCTATGTAATAAATGATGTGTTAAGAATAAGTATCGAATAGTCTATCTAACCGACATCGGCAACACCTAACCAATGTATTGTGCTGATCCGAGTGCAAATGGCCTGAAAATATTCATGTTCGTCGATTTAGCTCGTTTCAGCAACGGTACGGAGATTCCGATGCTCAATATTGTTATGCGATAATGTTTTGAAGACATTTGTTATGTTTGGTATCGGTAAAACATTTTTGATATTATTTCAAAAATATTATTATAGATGACGCTGATGCCATAAGGGGGAACAATTGCTTGGCGTTTTTTTTTACAAATTTGTAAAAAAAAACAAACCTTTACTTTTTTGTTTGTACTAGCTGACCCGGCGAACTTCGTACCGCCTTAGCGTAAATTTGATGCACTACTTTATTTTGTATAGCTGACCTATCTTATGTATGCGTACCTATTCAATTTGAACTGGAATCTATAATATCCCCCATATAAAAATGAATACTTTTTTTTTTTTGCCGTAACAACCTTGTACAGAGTATTAGAAAACTACAAAAAAAAATATCAGCCAAATCGGTCAAGCCGTTTTCATGCCAAGTCGTGACAACGGAAAACGGGTTTCATTTTTATATATATAGATTAATTTATTATAACTCAATTAATGAATAAAACAATTTTGATAAAATGGGCGCCAACAAACATACATTTTAGTGTTATTAAATTGGTAGTATTGTAAAGCGTTTTAAGTTTGTTCATGACACGCACAATAAGTTTCTGAGGTCATCCGAAAACTTCAGGCAGGAGATGGCAGCGCGTAACACCGATTTCTACGGCAAATCATTTACACAGTGTTAGCCGTGCGCCTATGGAATGCCCTGCCTGCGGTTACATAATATTTAAGAGAATGTTAAATAAATGTTACCTTTCATAATAATTATTAGTATTATGTATATGTATTTAAATATTTTGTATATAACTAATATATTATATATATATTATAATACTTTTAAATATTTATTTGTTTTTTTATTTTGATTTATTGCTTTTATGTAATATTTCAATTATTATAATCATCTTCTATAGTATCTGTATATCTTATAAATGTTCTATAATACTTCTACCATGTAAAATAATATTACCTCATATTTAAAAACTGCCACTCTATTTTCTTTTCAAAATATCCATTCAAAGGTTGCCAGGAAGAAAACGCATTTAGCGATGAAGCCACCCCTTGCGCATTTTTTTGTTCTTATATTATTGTAATTTCTGTTATTGAAATTGTTATGTGCAAAAAAAAGTTTTTTAATCAATTCTATTGTCAGTAAATAAAATAGTATCAATCATAAACTGACAATAGCGCCACTTTCATTTTACAGCTGCAAGTAACAGTGATGGAATAGCCAATACAGTTACAATATCAATTGAACAGTCATAAACAACTGTTTTATTCGTCGCTATAAAGTTAGCTGTGTAACTACATCGTAGAAGAACGTCGAATTGGTGACATTATATTTTTACCACGACTTTTATGGGTGTAAATAGAAATTAAATATTGTTTTCCTTGTTATTTATACGCTAACTTTCTTTCTAAAGGGTTTTATATCTTTTTATATAACCATTAAGAGCTTAAATTTATGCAAAAAGTTCAGCTTTTAATTAGTTGACATGGTTTTTTACTAAACCGATATTGTGTTTTGACAATATCTTTATTGATTGAAGTCTGGAATATTTGAAAGTACAGCTCTGTACGACACATTTTTTATACTACGCCTGCAGCGAACGAATATGTAGTTCGGCTGATGGTAAGTGGAGTACAGCCCATGGACATTAACAATCCACAAAAGCAGATTGTAGATGCGTCGCTGTAGCTGAGGTATACGGTATTATGTCTCATATGCTAGTAATTATAGGGCTTGAACATTATATTTCTTTTTCAAAACTTTCTTTATTATAGAGTCAATATTTTATCAGAAAATCCTGTAAAACTGTATCTACTTAACTAGAACAAGCTATTTACTCCTCCACACAGATGAGCTTCTACATAGTCATTGCACTGTGTTAAAACTAGAGGTTCAGGACCATTGACGCCATGCACACTTGTCCGCACCGAAAACCATTCGGGAACATTCACCGCTAATTCGTTTGTACAGAACCCAGTCCATATCTACAGCATTACCATATAAATTGTTTTGAATCCGGCGACTACACCGTGTTAAATTATTTCGCGAACTTCCCAAATTTACATGGTAATTGCTATAACTCAAGATTTGTTGTGGAATTCGTGATCGCGGTTAGACAAATCTGTGTTGGATTAACGACTCAAGACCGAGATCTGTTAGTCAGATGAGCTTGATGTGTTTATAAGAAAGAGTCGGTTGGAACGTTAAATACAAATAAATTCCAGCTAACTGCGCTCTGCGTATAATGTACTCTGAGTTCGAAATTCGTCGCTGAATGTAATTACACTGGTCATATTTTATTTGAAGGCACGCCCTCCGTTCGTGTTTTTTGCTTTTAGCGGCTTCGCGTTTTTTCGGTGAGCTGGTAATTCAACAGATTTGAAGAACGATGACAATCATAATTGTCGTGAAGACTCTAGAAGAGGATAAAAACAACGATTAACATCTTCGAACATTTTAATATGGGCGCAGATTGCTATATACTGACATACTCTTTATGTGTAGAATATTTGTACTTTTCGGAAACTTTTTAATGTTTGATTAAACGTACTATGTAGATTGATGTGAAGATGTCACAGAAGGCGTAATTAACTTTAACTTCAGTCAACCTATGAATAAAACGAATCTCAAAACAAGTGCGTGTCGAGCCACGTGCAATAGGGTTCCGTAGCTAGTCGTAACAACATATACAATAAATAAATAAACGTACCGATTACCGACAACTAGCCAATATACCAACATTTTTTCGCCAGTAAAAATAACTTTGTTTTTCATAGTGTTTCATGGAATTTGTATCAATAACAAAGTTATAATTTGCGGTTGCTGAAATAGTGCTATATCTCAAAAACTGCCGACTGTATCTCATTCAAAACAATTTTGGTTGAAATTTTTTATTAAGATCTATAATATATATTTTTTTTTAGATTTTACACTCCTGTGGTTTAAAAGTTAGAGGGGGGGGGGCACTCATCTTAGCACTTTGAAAGTGTCTATCTTTGGAACGATTGACATTGAAAAAAAATGATTCTAGAAACCTCAATGTAATTTTTAAAGACCTATCTATAGACACCCCACACGTATAGGTAGAATGAAAAAAAAAATTGTTTCAGTTCAATGTAATAATAATATTAATAATCCCTCTAATATTAATATTCTTTTTTTTTGTGTAAAAATCGTAAAGCGGTTAACAGAATACATCTACCTACTTAGTTTCAATTGTGTAGTCCTAATAGTTTCGGAATAAAGTGGCTGTGACATACGGACGGACGGACGGACAGACAGACAGACAGACAGACAGATATGACGAATTTATAAGGGTTCCGTTTTTTGCCATTCGGCTACGGAACCCTAAAAAGTTGATAAAATTATCAAATAAAACTTTCCTCAAGAGACCACTTAATTACATTACAACATTAATTTATGTCCACTAATTTAAAACTCTTTTACGAGCTGCATTGTTTGAAATCAATTAAAACTATAACAGTGTTGTTAACTCGTTTTATCCGAACTTTAGCGAAGTTTTTGTGGCTAAAGCCCAAGAAATAAAATACAACTCAAAAAGACTTACAATTTAACTCGATTACACTTGAGCTCCCAAAAGAGCTATCAACTGGGTTGCCAGCGTAACTTTCACTGATCTAGAATGTATTCCACACTCCAAAGAGTGGATTTAATCGATTTTCTGAGATGTTCGTAAATTGTGTACGACGCGAATAGATTACGAAGTAGTTTTGGATTAAAAAGAAATTAAATAACCGTGATTCAGTTTTTCGTCTCACTCATTTCAATCCCTTTCACCAGGTGCATTAAATGAAATCAATTAAAAATGTAGCTATGTTGTAAACTGGTTTTATCCGAACTTTTACGAAGTTTTCGTGGCTATAGCCAAAGAAATAAATAAAACTCAAAAACACTTACAATTTAATTCGATTACACTTGAGTTCCCAAAAGAGCAATCGACTGGGTTGCCAGCGTAACTTTTACTGATCTTGAATGTATAACACACGCCACGGAGTGGATTTAATCGATTTTCTAAGATGTTCGTAAATTGTATACGATGTGAATGGATTACAAACTACTTCTAGATTGAAATTCTATTAAATAAATGTACTTACGTCAAGTCTCTTTGTAAGAAATGGTCAAAGTCTAGAGAATTATTGCAAAAAAAAAGCCAATCTGTTCTAGAGACATAAGATGGATAAGCTAGTGAGTCGTATCGCATTCAACTTTATTCGTGTTAATGTATTATGATTCAAAATTAACTTTTAAACTATCGCGTTGCATGATTATTATTATAATTTTGTTTTGCCACTACAAACGCCAGGTGTCTATAAAATAGATTGCAGCTGCGGTAGTTCATACATAGGCCAAACAAAAAGAAATATATCGGAAAGGCTCAAGGAACATATCGCCGCTGTGAAAAACCGCCAGACCACCAAATCTGCAATTGCGGAACACATCCTACAACCTGACACCAATCACTGGATTGAATTCCATCGCCCACAAGTCCTGTCTACGGATCGCCACTATTACTCAAGAGTAGTGCGCGAAGCGATTGAAATTAGGAAACATATAAATTTCAATCGTGAAGACGGCTTCAAGTTATCTGGGGCATGGAATCCGGTGATCGCGATCACAAAAACCCTTAATAAAGTGAATGCCGGTCCGTTCCGCGATGCCGATACGGTTAGTGTAGTGTGTAAGGGCTTAACAT
This sequence comes from Hypena proboscidalis, assembly GCA_905147285.1. Classification (NCBI taxonomy): domain Eukaryota; kingdom Metazoa; phylum Arthropoda; class Insecta; order Lepidoptera; family Erebidae; genus Hypena; species Hypena proboscidalis. The sequence goes on along the minus strand of LR990129.1, from coordinate 3,474,637 downwards.
CAAAAAATCAAAAAGTGAGGGTGGATGAACATTCATCGACATCACTGACGGAGGCGGAGAGTTGCTGATTCAGTACGCTATAGAAAACGGCCGGTGTAACCCGTTGCCGAAACGTATAGCCAAAAGGTAAATAATATGCATGTTTCGCGTTAATTCCCGTCAAAATTATTATGATTCAGTTACTGGTTTTTGCAGTAGAAGTGACAGGAAGGAATGTAATGATGGAATTTACCTTAAAATCACTAGCTTCCGAGTGCAGCTCCGCCCGCGTGGTACGCTGATAAAGTAGCCTTATTCCCTGGGGTCTTAAACCATCCCCATGTACAAATTTTTATCACGATTGGTCCAGAAGATTCAAAGATAATTGGAAACAAAAATAAATAAAAATCTTTCATCCTTATAATAGTATAGACATAGAGTATAGATAGAGAGACATAACAAAACATGAAATCACACCTATATTACCCAGAAGGGTGTGGCAGAGGTGTACAAGACCGACATTTCACCTGTTATGTTTAGGTCCCATGGGATAGGGGTGAACCTATCGCCATCCACCGGGCACAATTCCAACTCTGTGCTGCTATTTTTTGACGGAAAGTTCACAAATAACACATTATTCAAATTATGAAATACGGGTGCTACTCACGTAATTTTTTCTATTTAGTTGGTCTATTTAGTCGGATTGAGTCAGACATCATCGTCGGCGACTCAGGCGCGACTTATCGCACTCTCTTGATAATGCCTAGACTTATAGGCGAAACCAAGGTCGACTAAATAGACCAACATTACGTGAGTATCACCCGTATTTCATAATTTGAATAATGTTACAAACTCACGTCAGTTTTAATAAAAATAACACATTGCTCCACCCAGGCATCGAACCGTCGACCTCGCGGTGAGAAGCGCATACATTAACCACTAGACAATCGAGGCATAGATAATGTCCAAATAAATGGAGGCCGCTCATCTCCTAACACACGAGCCAAACGAGTTTTCACGGCTAAAACACTGAGTTACGTCGGAGTTCCCGAATCACCTGAAATTCAATCAAGGAGTTCAGTATTTTGTAAATGCCGGGATACGACTAGATTGGCTTAGTTTGGGATTAGACGTTGATGTTATTTAACTCTGTTGGCACCTTTGCTGGAAATAAATAGACCAATTTTGCTCGACCTTTGGACCGACGTAAGTCGTACATTAAATTAAAGTGGAAGGACTAATGGAGAATCGGTTTTATAGGATTATTCTAGGGGTAAATGTGTTTGTTTGGTAGCCAGTGTTTGGCCACGGGCCGTGTAAGGGTATTATCTACCATTTTCAAGTAATCGATGATTGCGAATTGAAACTACTTATAAGTGTCTCGTTAGTCTAGCTAGTGGTAAGCGTATGCAACCTCTCTCTATGCACGTAGTCTCCGGTTCTATTCCCGGGTTGGGAAAAAATGTTATTTGGGTTTTTCCATCAGACATTTCAATAGCAGCACGGAGTTGAAATTGAATGACGATAGGCTCATCCCCAGGCAACCTAAACATAGCAGGTGAAAGGGGGCTTCTAAACAACTTTGCCCAATGAGATCCCATAACACGTTACGCATTTTTTTTTCGTAATAGTCATTTGGCATAATTGTCACTTGGCATAACTATCATTTCGCATCTCAGTTCGCATTGTGTTTTTTGGCATATTGTTTTTTTCACATAATTTAATTTATTTTTTATTTAGGCACGAAAATTTATTTTATTTTTTATTTTATTTATATGGGTATATTAACAGTAACACAATACTTATTAATCTATGGTAGGCTTATGTATTATTTAACAATTGTGTCACCAACACCATTTACCACAGCTTACTAATAAAAACAAATTATAAGTATTAATTATTATAGAAATAAAAAATATAAGGTAAGAGTCATGCACGAGGAAGTATATAAAATTATTTTAAGAGGATGCTAATTCTATTTTTAAATATGCTGGGACGCGTTGCCATAATATCGACTGAATTAAAGTTTGTGTTGTAATTATGAACAAGACGGTACACTGGAGAGCGTTTACCTGCATTAGTACGACAACCAGTTGTTGCAAATAGTTGACATGGGTTACGGCAATGCGTTCTGGTAGGTATTCTATAACTGATTTTAATAACTAATGAAGTACAATCATATCTATTATGACATTATGTCGTATAGCAACAACGATTTTAAGTATTTACGTCTATTTCCTAAGGTCAACAAATTGTATCTCTCTAATAATTGTTCATATTTACGGTAGTTGTGGCAGCATCTGTATTGCATAGCATGCATAAACTTTTTTTGTATTTATGTTTGTAACTCTTTTAGGCAAACACTACTGATTAGATTTGGATGAAATTAGTATCTCCTTAAAAATATAAGCTTCTATTATATAGGTACATTAAAAAGAGTACTCCTCAATTCGATACAACGTGTATCGGCAGTTATTGGATCCTGCTTCAATCGCAATTAGTAACGATCTCTCTATTAGCACTGCAACGTATTTCAATGTGAACGAATGGAAGGGGTGAAAGGGATCGCTAAGCTACACATTGCCAGAATAAGCTGGTCTTGCATTGCACGGGAAGCCTTTACAACGCGAGACCATCTTATGTTGGTATTGTTTAGGTGGATGTGTAGCCGTCTGCACGTTTAGGATCTGACCTATCTTTCGACGACCGGATGGCGGAGTGGGTAGTGTACCTTCCTGCGACGCCGAGGTCGCGGTTTCGATTCCCGCTTAAGACAAATCTTTGTGTGCATGAACATGGGGGTTTGTCTTAGTCTGGGTGTTTCTATGTATAATAAGTATGTATTTAAAAAAGAAAAGTATATTATGTAGTAGTATCAGTTATTCTAGTACCCATAGCAGGGCCCCGCCACTCGGCCGTACCTACAGCGATAAATGCCTACAAATTCGCATGGCGCCGGCTCCATTCGACCACATTCGACTGTAGGGTTGGTAGGGTGTCGTGTGTTTTGTGGAAGTTTTAATATTATTATAATGAGTACTAAATAAGTTTAAAATAAGAGAGAATGTCTGGTTTAAAGCATTGCTTATTTGATGGATGTGTGTCAAGACAAAAGGACGAGGGATTGTCATTTTTTTCATTACCTGCAGATGAGAAAATGTAAGTTCAAATTTATTTTAAAACTATGAGACTATAAACCTTCACATTCTTCATATTACTAACATTAATTAGTTACTTTGTTGATACTTACTAATAATATGGACTCATGTCTGAATTATTTAAGGAAATTGTTTTTTATAATTACGAGAGCAACTTGAAAATGTGACTTTTTGTTTGTTGAGATATTTTAACGATTATGGTGTCAAATGAAAGGCCTAGGTCTAAAACTATTTTATCCGTTTGAATCATATAAATGGGTCAACGCGTTAGGAGATTAGAAGAATTAAGAATAGTAAAAATGTAAACAAACCAGAATTTTTGATTTTTTTGTGCCACAACTTTTTAATTAATGCACAAAATGTAAAATATTGTTATTGTAAGTAAATAAGAATAGTTTACCCATGTGAAAAGAAAATTTTATAGGGGTTATATGATAAAAAGAATTTAATTAGGTTCCCTTTTCCCCTTTACAAATGAGAGACTGTAAAATTCGTTTTAGTATCTACCTAATTGACTGGGTAATCAATCATACGCATCAAACGTAAGATAGAATGAAGGTCAAATAGGTAGATAGATAGACGATGAATATTATAGTAGTAGGTAGCAACGCATCGGCGAGCCGACAACCCTAGCGACATAGGTATCGCGTCACTCAGCGCCAGACAGCGACAGAGCTACGCGTTAGAAGAGAGCGGCAATACTTAGGTGAATATCTCGTTAGGTACTGAGCGCTTATGCGAGCTGAATTGAACTTTGTTGCTTAGTAGCAAGAGTCTCTATTTCTATGAATTGTTACGGGAAGTGGCGCTTCTGTACTTGTACTTAATATTCTGTGCCCATAGTACATAGTAATAGTACGAGAGCCCACGACCAAAACCATGTCTCATAGCAATACGGCAAAAACCCTATAAAATCGTTAGATTGTATGATTCTGTACCCGACTAGGTGTGTAGTAACGGTCGAAAGTGTAGCAACTGCGTGGGAGGCCATTTCTGCTGTGTCAAAAAAAAAAGACAGTCGGTATTATAGCAATACGTCTGATAGTGAAAATGTACATAGATTTTATAATTGTATTACGAAAAGGTTTGTTTTCAGACATTTTGCGCGTAGCTTATAGCCTGAGCGCATTTTTGAAAATGTCAACAAATTTAGCCGACCTGTATCATAGCAATACGGATAATTTTTTTTTCAACTTTTCGTATTGCTGCCATGATTACCAAAAACCTGTTTTCAGACACTTTAAGTGTAGCATATACCCCCAAAAACGAAAATAACGTTTCGGAGTCGCCTGACCGACTCCTCTGTTAAATGTTTTTTTAAATTTACAGCCTTCATAGATATTCAAGAATCTCCCTTGTCTATTATATGTACTTTGACAGATGACAGATGTCATTACTTATTTCTTTTGTAAAAGTTACTCAAGTGTGCTTTAAATAAAACCAAAACCATCAAATCAATCAGTATTTAATTTCAACAGCTTTCGCGCTTGTTACGCTCCTGCCCCTTTCTTACTATTATACAGCTCACTCGCCAGCTTCCTTTTGTGCGATTTATTTCAGTCCTTCAACTTCAATGTTACGGTTTCGGGTAAATTCTTTGTTAATTATCATCTAATAAATTCAGGGTCGCAACGTATTCATTGGTTTGTAACAGAAAATTCAAGATGCCTCAATACGATTTTTAAATGATATCTGAGTATCGAAAAGTTGTCTGATAGAGAAGGTGCTACACTTAATTTGTCTGATATAAATTTTTTGCACATGTGGACAACTTATTTTATCATGTCCAACAATTTTCAGACATATTGCTATGATACTGATCGGTAAAATTTGTTAACATTTTCAAAACGGTCTCAAAATTTAATGCGTTCACATTTCCGTCTGAAAATTGTTTTGTTCGCATCAAATAACCAAAATTTACTAATATAAAAGATTTTCAGACGTATTGCTATGAGACATTTTTTTTGTCTCATTTTTAATTTTTTTAAGTGATTTTACGGGTTTGCGCTACACCACTAACGTCTGAAAAATATGTTTCCGGTATCTCAGAACTATCATTCAACTACAGTCTGCAAATCAGACATATTGCTATGATGCAGTTCGGTAAAATTCTTTGACAATTTTGAAAATTCGGTCAGATCAAACGCTACGCGGAAAATGTCTGATATTGGTATTTTCGAGTTCAGGATAATCGTATCTATCGATTTGATGCGGTTTTGGCTGTATTGCTATGAGACAAAAATTTTGGTCGTGGGCTCTCGTACGCTCTGTTTGTACTAGATGGCGTTGTGTGTAAGTTGTGAGATATTTTTTTTTTTTTACCTATAGACATAGAACTGGCATTTTGGGATATGTAATAGTGTTATTATTCAAATTATGAAATACGGGTGTTACTTACGTAATGTTAGTCTATTTAGTCGACCGCGGTTTACCTATACTTTTAGGCATTACAAGAGAGTGCGATACGCCGCGCCTGAGTCGCAGCCAGCCTGTAATAGTGTGCTCATTTTAAATAAGGTAGCGTAGTCTTTTATATGTTAAGAAGGATTATCATGTCTTAATAATTAAGGATAATATAATTTATAATGCCTCGATGGTCTATTGGTTAGCGTATGCAGCCCGGGGTTTGATTACCGGGTCGGGCAAAGAGTTATTTGTGAACTTTCCGTTAGGAAATTAACAATACCAGCACGGAGTTTGAATTGTGCCCGGTGGATAGCGATAGGCTCACATTCTATCCCATGGGACCTAAATATAACTGGTGAAGTGTGGGTGTTTTACACCTCTGCCACACCCTTCTGTGTAATATAGGTGTGATTTCATGTTTTGCGTTGTTTTGTCCGTCCTCCCAAAAGAATGAGTTAGGGTTCGAAAGTATACCTATGAAATTATTCAATTTTTAAGGAGAAGCAGGGAAATATCAAATTCTACTCGGATGAAGTCGCCGACAAAAAACTAGTATTTGATAAAATATAATGTTTGCCGAGTTAATTATGAATATTGTGAATGCACATGATAAATTTACTGATAATTGAGTTCCCAATAATTTAGTTAACGAATATATTTGGTATTTATTTTTAAAAATAAACCATCGCGTTTTATGACTATGTATTATTAATTTCGACGGTAACTAAAATTCAGTTTGCTAAAAGCCGAAACTTATAGCAAAAAGGTTAATCATATTATTTCACGACTCATGTTAATTCCCGTGAAAATGACTATCAATATTATATTATGTAATTAAAACTAAAAAAAAGGTAAAAAAATATAATAATAAATTTAAATATTAACTGCACCAAGCCATATTCTCAGAAACTACTGATCCGAATTGTAAAAACATTGCTTTCGACAGCTCATTTATAATAATGGCTATAGCTAAGTTAGGCTAAATAGTGAACGATGAATTTTGTTGCAAAAACGACAAATAAAACGACTACTACAAGTTACAAAACTGAATAGAGTAACTTACAGTTGCAGCAACCGAAATCCATTATTGTTGCCTTTGTACAAATCCCTGGTTTATTTGTTATGTAATTGCAAGCATCTAATAATAACGTACAGATACAAACAACTACAAGTGTAAGCCCAGGGGACTGTGCAGCAGGATGTACGTTTTGTAAATGATTTAATTACAATCAAATAATAGCAAAAGCTTGTTGTTTTTTTGTTCTGTATTGAAATGTAAGCTAAGCGTCTTATCGCGTACAGTACCACTCCTTCTAGCCCAGGCGACTGTGCAGTAGGAGTACGTTTTGTAAATGATTTAATTACAATCAAATAATAGCAAAAGCTTGTTGTTTTTTTTTCTGTAATGCAATGTAAGCTAAGCGTCTTATCGAGCAAGTACAGTACCACTCCTTCTAGTTCAGGGGACTGTGCAGCAGGATGCACGTTTTGTAAATGATTTAATTACAATCAAATAATAGCTAAAGCTTGTTGTTGATTTGTATATGGGTCATGTAATACAATGTAAGTTAAGCGTCTAATCGTACAAGTACAGCACCACTACAGCTAGCCCAGGGGACTGTGCAGAAGGATGTACGTTTTGTAAATGATTAAATTACAATCAAATAATAGCAAGAGCTTGTTGTTTATTTGTTCTGTAATGCAATGTACGCTAAGCGTCGTATCGAGCAAGTACAGTACAGACCTCTCCTTCTAGCCCAGGGGACTGTGCAGCAGGATGTACGTTTTGTAAATGATTTAATTACAATCAAATAATAGCAAAAACTTGTTGTTTATTTGTTTTGTAATGCAATGCAAGCTAAGAATCTTTCAAGCAAGTACAGTACCACTCCTTCTAGCGCAGGGGACTGTGCAGCAGGATGTACGTTTTATAAATTATTTAATTACAATTAAATAAAAGGAAAAGCTTGTTGTTTATTTGTTCTGTAATGCAATGTAAACTAAGCGTCTTATCGTACAAGTACAATACCACTCCTTCTAGCCCAGGGGACTGTGCAGCAGAATGTACGTGTGGAGTTTAATAGCTTAGTCATAATGGATAGAATAGCATAATAATATTCTTCTTGTTCCCAGAAGATTACTGATGTAGTGTTAGGTATTATTTAATTTAATTTATCCTAGTACCTGCCTCGTAAGTCTAGTGTAAGCATATGCGTCTCTCACCGCGAGGTCTCGGGTTTTATTCCCGGTTCGGGCAAAGTGTTATTTGTGAACTGTCTGTAAGGAAATTCACAATAGCACCACGTAGTTGATATTGAGACCGGTGGATGGTGATAGGCTTACTCCCTATCCCATGGGACTTAAACACAAATAAGGTGAAGTGTGGGTTTTGTACACCTTCTCCACGCCCTTGTGAGTAATATAGGCGTGATGTTATGTTATGTTATGTTAAGTTATGTTAAATCTTGGTAAAGTTAAAAAAATACTTATCACTCAGTTTCAGTGTCATATATATCTTGATTAATGTTTAACTTATGTTTTTTGAGAGACTTAAAAATCTGTATAATGTTAGGGCTGTTTCGCACTATATAGGGCTTCGAATCCAATCAGTGTTCGATCTGAATCCAGTCCGGAGTACTCGTAGAATAATTTGGATGATAGCTTTCGTAATTTAGTAGTACATAAATTACTTTTGACGTACTCAGAACGTATGCAGAACGTAAACGCCCTAACAAAACTATTATTATAAAGCTTATTAAATTTGTGGCGGTATTCACGCATAAGTAGTGACACACACGTGACATATGTCAAAGAGCGCTGAATCGCGATAACGAAGTGTTCACAGAGAGTATACATATATACCACTTCCAATACGCTACCATTGGACAGCTGTCCGCCAGGCAATACCACCGAGCCTGGTCGGAGGATCCTCCCTTTGTGGTGGAGGAACATCACACCCTTTTCCTCTACAAATTAAATGCCTCTACCTGAAAAGCTGTGAAAACATATAAAAATAAAAGCGTAAATATAACTAATATAAGGTTGCAACCATAATTACAATTGGCATCAGCAGAAACGTCGAAATAAGTGAGCTTAAATATTTAAAATGTCTCATTTACACCCGAGATTGCCTTTTTCTCAAGAAATGTAACGGCCGAATAAGGAAGTGTATTTATTTAAATATTTTAGTCGTATCATTTCATTTGGGAGCACCGTTTCCTTATATCTAAAAGAATAAGTACAAAATCAGGATAAAAAGCTAATGAATACTTCATTAAGTAATCAAAAGTAACTTTGCAAATTGCCACACGTGTAACGAATAAGTGTTGAAAGAATCGATGCTAATGAATGTTTAGATTCGGTAATAAATATAATTGTCTGCACGTGTGGTGTAGTGATTTAAGCGGTCGCCTCGCCGCACTCCACTGCACTGGTGTTGTGGGTTCGATCCCCACATGGGACAAATCTTTGTGTGATTCGCAAAGATTTGTTCTGAGACTGGGTGTGCTTTAAGTGAGTGAATGTCTGTATTTGGCCTTGTCATTGGGACCATTGGATAGTATAATTGCTTCTATCTAATGTAAAAAATCCAAAATAATAAAAATAATAATAAATAATAATTGTGTGATATCATGATGATGGTAGAGCTGACCAAGCTTGAGGGCTGAAGCACGACCGCCTCACCTTTGATATGCGCTGAATCGTACTGCTTGCACATAGAAATCTTAATAATAAGGCAATAGAAATGTCAAAGACGCGTGACCTTGTCGCCGCGCATCTATCAAGTCAAACACAAGTGCGAGTTGAGGAATTGTCGTCTTAATGTCATCGCAAAAAGAATAATTTTGTTTGCAGGAATACAAGCGCATTTGTCTAATCGAACACAAGTGCGAGTTGAGGAATTGTCGTCTTAATGTCATCGCAAAAAGAATAATTTTGTTTGCAGGAATACAAGCGCATCTGTCTAATCGAACAGAAGTGCGAGTTGAGGAATTGTCGTCTTAATGTCATCGCCAAAAAGAATAATTTTGTTTGCAGGAATACAAAAAGTGGTATTTGAAAACCGGCGACATGCGTCCCAGTGTTAAAAGATAGTCGATAGCATTTCTATTGACTAGTTATTAAGATTTCTATGGCCTCACCTTTGATATGCGCTGAATCGTACTGCTTGCATTACTTACTGGGTGGTTTGGTGGTGAGATCAGGCACTAAAATTTAAATTCATGTGAATGATTTTAAACTTTCACGATTTGAACACATAATTATATATTGAAGACAATGAGTCTTAAGGGTAGACAATCGCACACATATAAAGGTATTGCTGTCTCTATCGGTCTAATATATAAATGTGTGAGTGAAAATACATGTTGATGTTCAGTTGTTACACAACGGTTCAATACCTAGGATTTGTTGTTTGATAAGTCTGCCGATTTTCAACAAAATTTTGTTGCTATGGTAACAATGGCGAGATTTGTATGTGTGTATGTTTGTTGTGCCTCTCGAAAACCACGATGAGCCTTCACGAGTCAGTTTATGACCACGATCGGTGTGATTAAACAAAACTGTCGAGCAAAAAGGTATTTATGCCTTTAAAAATATTTACGTGATAAAGACCCGTGTCTACAATATATATAATTTATTTATTTATTTATTTTAAACTTTATGCACATCAATAAGTACAATGGCGGACTTAATGCCTAAGGCATTCTCTACCAGTCAACCATGAGGAGGTGCAGAGACAATAATGGTAGATGCTTTAGAATTAAAAAAAAAAAGAAAGTACAATCTATAAATTTACAATCCTAATTTAATGTTTATTCTAATAATTATATTTTAAACAGGATAATATATAATGTAAATATACTAAATATTACTATTACATAATATAAATAATATATAATATAATATATTAAATACATATAATCAGGTAATACATAATTTAAACGTATATATATATAATATAATATATAGGTACTCAATATCAATTTTTTAATGACTCTGCTGATGATTCTTTGTACAGAAGATTACGTACTCTAGCTTTGAATGCGTCCCGTGTAGTCGACATCCTGATCTCGAGAGGGAGTGCATTCCAGATAAGGATAGACTGAATATAGAAGGAAGAATGTACTAAACTAGAAGTATGAGAAGGACACAAGAGAAGGAGATTATTAGAAGATCTGAGATTCTTATCATGGCTAGAACAGAGATATTGAAAGTGTGGTTTTAAATAAGTAGGAGAATGAGGCGAGTTAAGAATAATTCATGTGAATTGTAATATTTATGGGTTGTATTTCTACTTATCATCAGGAGGACTTTTCATCCGTTTGCAACATACGACGAAAAATGAAAACATATGTCTATTTATCTTCGTCGATAAAAAGTAGCCTATATTAATCCTAACGAACTGTCTGCGCACTAATATACATCAGTCAAGTATTAGTCGATGGTCTAGTGGTTAGCTTATACGCCTTTCTCCGCGAGGTCTCCGGTTCGATTCTCGGGTCAAACAAAGTGTTATTTGTGAACTTTCCGTCAGGAAATTCCCTACCATAGGGAATTTCCTGACGGAGTTGGAATTGTGCCCCCTGGATGGCGATAAGTACACTTCCTATCCCATGTGACCTAAACATAACAGGTGTAATGTGGGTGTTATACACCTCTGTTACACCTTTCTGGGTAATATAGGCGTGAAGTTATGTTATGTATAAATACGTAATGGACTTAGTACATTTTGCACGAGACTACTTTCACCTGTTTACTTTACAGTACTCTGTAGTTCAGAATTAGAAAAGATTTTCGTATAATTCAATAATCCACGTACCGTATTTCAAATATATTTTACATCTAGCAACCCAGATTGAATAACATGGCGGCAAATTAAATTTCGAACGGGAGTCCACGCTGTTGACAGCTGACGAAGGTCCGATGTTTTTTGTTTTTTTTTTTAATTCTATCGTTCCTACATGTTCGGGGCCCATCTATCACTGCTTATGCTACTGCGAGGAAGATACTAATATGGTAGAGTGTTTACATAGCTTTATATGCTTAGTTTTATGTTTGTTTTAGCCTATAGTCTTATAATACGATCTTCTTCTTCATCTTCTTTTCGTGTCAATGGCTTGTTCATTCGTAGCCATTGTGGTGATAGGATTTGTCAGCCAGACAACTGCGTTACCGTTATCTGACTGTCCAGGTTGCGCCGCGGGGAGGCTCCTATCATGCACCCCAATACGATAGACGACCGGATAGCGGGGGATAGTGCACCTACCTGCGACGCCGAGGTCGCGGGGTCGATTCCCGCTCAAGACAAGTCTTTGTGTACATGAACATGGCGGTTAGTCACAACAAGTTAATATTATAAATCCAATAGTAGCTGTTTAACTGTTTTTTTTTAATTTTTTTTTATGGTGGATAGGCTCGTGTTTGACCTCGATCTCACCTGATGGTAAGTGATGATGCGGTCTACGGTGGAGCACGCTTACCTATGAGATACCTATTAACTCCTGCTTTGAAGAGATCCAGGTTGTACTCATGCGGAAACAGACTCGGGCAAGGCGTTCCATTCTTTGGCAGTTCGCATAAGAAATGTAGAGGCGAAACGCTGTGTCTGTCTGTCTGTTGCGCATTCACGTCTTAACCGCTTGACCAGTGTAAATAGGGCTTCAAGGCAGGATATAGGCTACTGTTTATCTATCTATATTATGATGCCTCGCCCGGTTTCTTCTGGCCAGTGTCCGTATGTTAAAAATATTAACAACGCCATCTATTGAATTTAAGTGTTAACTTACTTCTAACTGAAAAACCCTAAATTCAACCTCTTAGGAAAGAAATTTAGAAAAACCCCGGTACAGAAATTCATTTATTTTTATTCAAATTTAACTATACGAAATTCCATGCTTGTAACTTCAAAATTGACGGACTTCCATACATCCGTCCCTCCCTCATTTTACCCCCTTCAAAATGAAATTGCCAAAAATCCCTTCGTAGTGCGCCCCTACGCCATGTAAGGAACCTTCATGGAAAATTTCAAGATCCTAGCCCTAGTGGTTTAGGCCCTGCGTTGATGAATCAGTCAGTCGGGCGAACAATTACTAATAATATTAATATACTGGTGGTAGAGCTCTTGTGAACGAGCTCGAGGGCGGCAGCACCACCGTCTCACCTTTAACCTGCCGCCAAATAGTAGTGCTTCCATTACTGTGTTCCGGTTCGGTGGTGAGATCAGGCCCTGAAATTACTGGCACATGAGGCATAAACACCGTAGTCCTCAGCTGCAGCGACGCATCTATAATCTACTTTTATAGATTGTTGATGTCCATGGGCTGTACTCCACTTACCATCAGGTGGACTACACGTTCGTTCATTGTGGGCGTAGTATAAAAAAAAAAAGAAAAAACAATTATATATGTATAGATGTAGGTGTTACATACACTGGTCCACATGTTCGTCTCCAAAATCCTTAGGAATGGTATTTGTTGCCTTTTGCGGACGAAAACAAGGGTTCGCAGGTAAACTAAATCTAAATACCTTACAGTTTTATACAGGGTGTATTGAGGCAAAATGTTGTTTATCCCTTTGCAGTTTGTTCGTTGTGTGGTTGTATTGTGACGGAGCACTGATTCGAAAAGATTTGAAAAGTAAATGCTCATCAAAACTACCTTTTTATTGAAAATTGGTCGATTTGAGGATTTACATTTAACTCCTTACTGTAAGAATATAGATTTAAAATAAAATATAATGCTTATAATTACTTGAAACTATAAGGTAAATATCATAAAATAAAAATATATTTTTTAAAACCGACATTGAGATTATGTTATCCCTATAAAAACGGGTTACTCAAGTAACCTTAACCCAATTTTGCAGACTAGTTTTGAACCTATTTCTAAATGCCCTGTTGACGAATCTTCGTAATAGGTTCGAAACTAGTCAGAAATTCAAGCTTAAATTACTAGAGTAATCTGTTTTTAATCAAGGGGAATCCCCTCAAATACATTTGCCCGACTCGGGCATCGAAGTTGAGACCTCGCTGTGAAAGTTGCATACGTTAACCATTAAACCAACGAGGCAGTATGTATTTATTAAGGGACGACCTACCTGAATATCTAAATTAGTGTTACACAAAATTTTATCAATGTTATCATAAAAATAAAAAATATAGTTTAAAAAAACAAAAAAACACGCTTTTAAAGTACCTCTAACTAAAAAGTGAAAAATAATTCCTAATATAAGCTGAAAATGGTAATGAACAAAAAATACTTGTGAAAAAAAGCGTGGGTTGCTCGATAGACGAAAAATATGGCACAGAGCGCACCACGCCTTTTTTCACAACAATACTAGTATTTTTTATTTATTATTTTTTTTCTCAATATTTCTTTTTTTTTTAATTTTTTTTATTGAATTATTGCATTGTCATCGATCTTTGACAGGTGTGCAAAATTTTAATGAAATCTGTCCGTTTAAAATGGGTCAAAATCGAGTCCAAAAGAGTCGGTTACATACATACATACATACATACAGGTGAAGGTACATACATACGTGTTAATTATCGCTCGCTAACGGTGAAGGAAAAGATCGTGAGGAAACTTGCATGCCTGAGAGTGCCTTAAAAGTGCTCGAGGATGTGTTAAGTCTACCAATCCGCACTTGGCCAGCGTGGTGGACTATGGCCTAACCCTTCTCATCATGAGCTGGCCCGAGCCCAGCAGTGGGACATGTATTAGATACAGGGCTGCTATTATTTTATTATAAAAAAATTGTCACAAACAAAATTACCATACTACACGCACACAAACAATGTAAAGAAGTAACACATAAAGTCTCAGAGTAAGGTTGGATCGCTTCACCTAATAAAAGCTACGACGACTGTGTTCCGGTATGACATCTCCGGATCACATTATAACGCTGAGATTCCGGCTCGCTTGCAAACTAACTCTCATCTCCTGTTTGGAACAACCCACCCGCACTAAGGATTCTCGAACGCAAGGACGATGTAGCTCGTAGGCGCTGTAGATATCTGCGTAGCATTTGCTACGGCGTAGGCTAGAAACCTGTCGATACTGAAATTTAATTATCCTATATAATTTTTATTGAGATATCTAACCCTTTATACGATTTAATTCAATAAAATATGTCAAAAAGTTATATTCTATAGCGAAAATAATTGTTTTGATTGATTTAATAAAACTATACGGAGGTTTTTCGTTGAATATAGCTTAAATTTAACAACAAAGACATTTGTAATATTTAAAAGTAAATTTTAGCTTTGCTATGCCTTTTTGTAATTTATAAAATATTAAAGTTACAAAAAGGCAGGAGGTGCAGGTTCGAGTCCTGCTGGATTCTTAATTTTTCAACTTTAATATTTTATAAACAAAGACATTATCTACCAGTCAGTCAGCCATTATACAGAGAACAGTATGATTGGTGTAAAATAACTATCTATTATAATTTTCAAAATAAAAATATGACTATATGCCTATAAATAAAAAATCTATACAAATGAACAATTATACATATATAATTGTTCGCCCGATTAACTGACTGTCTGATTCATCAACGCAAAGCCTAAACCGCCTGGCCGAGAATCTAGAAGTTTTGCACTAATGCTCCACTACATGCCGTAAGCGCGCATTAAGAAGAGATTTTAGGTTTTCCACTCTTAAGGGGGTAAAATAAAGGTTAGGTGGTTGTATGAAACTCCGCCATTTTTAGGTTTTGAAGCACGTAATTTCATACACTTGATCTTTAACAAAAATAAATGAACTTCTAAAACAGCATTCCTGAAAGTTATTTTTAAGAATCAAAATTAAAAATTTTAAAGTTATTGGGCAGTTTACATCTAAGCGCAATTGATGGTTTAAAATACAGCGTTCGCCGCGAGTAAAACCGAAATCAACGAAACCCACGCGAACGAAGTCACGGGCAATAGCTTGTTAAACAATATTCCATTAAAGCACGGCTGCTACAACGAAACAAATAGTAGCGCCCCGGCATTTCACATAACATTACAATGCATAGTCTTTTGTCACTTAAGTCAGAGTTACTCGAGAATTTGTACAACTTGAGCGAAATATTTGCTCACAAATTACAGTTTCTTGCGAGATCTGGATTATGCCGGAATATTCTGGAACACTCAGCTGGAATCGAATGTATGCGAAGGGAATATTATAAGAGCTATGGCGGATATTATTTCGGGATTATATAATTAAGGGTACACTATCGACCGGCCTATTTTCATACATTCATTATCGGGATCTAACTTTGACGTTGTTAAGATTTTTTTTTCTAATTTATAGACATTTGAAAATTATCTAAAATGATAAAATGCATTATTCAAATATGAAATACGTAATGTTGGTCTATTTAGCCGACCGCGGTTTCGCCTATACTATACTTTTAGGCTTTTTAAGAGAGTGGGGCCTGAGTCGCAGCCAGTCTTGCACTCAGTGCAGACTGACGTGACGAAACATTACGCGAGTAACACCCGTATTTCATAATTTAAATAATGTTACAAACTCACGTCTGTTATAATAACAAAACAATAATTATTTAAACAAAAGGACACTAACGAGCATGCATATAAGTGTTTTAGACATTATAGGTCTATAAAAATAGATAAAGACTTATTGCTATTCCAATTAAAACTCGATTACGTTTATATTATTGGAAATACACGATTGATTGTTCCCTCTGAAATGTTCGTTGCATTCGGCATTCGCGCTTTCATTACAGCTTGTATTTCTGTGACTGGTATTAAGGTGAAGCCGGATAATCTGTTAGTTATTTCCAGTTCTATCTGAATTTGACTAGAATTACTTCTGTAATAAAATATTTTTGTTGTATTCTTATGCGATAAAAAGTAATATTCCATTAAAGATTATTTTGAAGGATTTTGAGAAACGTCATACAAGGAGCGAAACTATAAGAACTAAGAAGTGGAATTCTTCTTCTTCTTCTTTTTTTACCATATAATAATATGGTATCCTGGTAGTTCAAAAAACGAGTTGCGCGAGAGGAATCCAGTCAGGCACGTAGTTCTCCTGTAGTAATGTATCAGAATTCATTTATAAAAATTGATTCTTTAATAATAATATTATAAGATATTGATAGTCACGGAAGATAAAACTCCAATAAGTTTGCTATATATATATACTATTCTCATACCTTTCAATGTTTAATAGGAGCTTGGTAGTTTTAACTTATACTTGAAAAGAACTTCGTGCCGATTTAAACCGTGTTCAACTCAAGTTTACCTGTTTACCTGTCCCATTCAAACATTTAATGAGAGAAAGAGATGTATTTAGGGTTTAATATATCCGTAGATTAAAAATGATACGACATGTATCGTGATTCGCGCTCACGGGCTCTCAACCATCATCCAAATAAACGAAACTACAAAACTAAGGAGTTCCATGTGCAGAATGTTGATTCGAATTTTAAAAATTCTCCACCTGACTTCCACATTGTCCAATTTATTTTTCACGGGAATCGTCTGGCGCGGCGCAAGGGATCTTGGTACATAATCAAATGGGGATGGAGACCAATTTTCCGTGCGATCGCGCCCTGAACGTGCACCGCGCACCGCGATATCGGCCAAATTAACCCGGCGAGCTGTCTCCACAGTGGACGCACAAAAATGCATTTAGTTTTAAAAATATTTGGGTTTAGTTGTTATACTTACATGTTTATCTGTAAAATCATTTTTGGCCAAGTTTTGTATCACGGTCAAGATTTTTGTAAAAGTTTTTAGGATAAACACACAAAATAACATTATATTGCTAAGTTGATGAAAACACTGAAGAAAACCTACATTAAAACATAGTTATCCGGCAAGTGTGTGTTAGCCCAGTTTTTCCATAGCTTCTTTGATGTCATATCGACAAAAAGTAGTTATTTAAGTTGAGTTTAATTCCTTCTTCAGGCATACAACTATATTGTCAAGATTGGTAAAGTACTTGCATTAGCACATGCTTTTAGAATTTTCTTGATTTTATTTTTAAATATCTTTGTGTTTCAACCTCTGCATCTCTTCGGTGAGTATAACAGATTCAAATAGTACTAAGGTAAGTTGGAACTGAATCTTGCCAATACCTCCTCGCCTTTGACCTGACGCCAGTGTATCAGTTTGGTGGTGAGATCAAGCCCTGAAATTACTGGCACTTGATAGACCGTAGACCTCAGATAAAGCGACGCATCTACAATCTGCTGTTGTGGATTGTTGATGACCATGAGCTGTACTCCACTTATCCGTCCGATCACTCTATAAGATCGTTTTAAAAAAAAATAAAGTTGACAAGACAATACGGACATAGTGAAAAGACTTAAACAGACAAACCCATATGAGTTAGTTAGTGTTAGTGATTAAGTGTAAAATGACAAACAAAAACAGTGATAGTTCAAAAGACAACATGAACAAAGTGTCTTCGCCTTAATAAAAACTAAGTAAAGTTTTATAGGACGCCTCTTAGATTTATGTTTACATATTAATTTAGGTTAAAATAGAATTACTCATTCATTAGCCTTTATGGGCTAGATTGTAATAAAATAAGATATTTGTGATACCTTACAATACAAAAAAAAAAAAAAAATTGACACACAGGCGAAGCCGCGAGCAAAAAGCAGCTTGAAACAGAACTGCGGCTATTGTAGAGAAGTTTTCAATAGTGGGATGCGGTAAACGGATTGTGATGTCTAGTTAGAAGGAATCAAATCTAGATGTAGGCGATCAGCGAGCGCCGACGACCTCTATAATTGAACTGTTGGGATCATGCCTTGATTATTCCTGGTACACGAGGCTACCGATCAAGCTATACATTTCCATTATAAATTGGTCTCGCGTTGTCGGCTTCCCGAGCAATGCGGGACCAGCTTATACTGGGAATGTATAGGCTGATGTGTCGCCGCCTGTACTATTTGTGCTTCATGCTAGAAAATGAGTATTTGAAACGATGGAGGGTCATAGCTGAGACGGTGCTGAAAATGGGGAGTACGTAGAGTCCAAATTATATTTGGGCGCTTCAGCTGTTTTTTGGTGCATTTTTAAATGTAAAGTTTGCACTTTTCACTTTGCTCTTTTACGAAAAAACTTCTGAATGGAATTTTGTAAAATTAGATAAAAATGTAGCGTGTACTTTATATTGACTAAGACACTAACTTTATCTATTACCAGTCACAAGTTTCTTGTGAGTTATTAAATCGTTATAAGGCTCGGGAAAACTTACATTTTAAGCAGCAGTAATATAAGGCCCAGTTTCTACCAAAGCAGTGTTTTGAATAACCGATCATATTTCATAATTTTCACATCATCTCTCTGCTCCGCTTTGGAAGAAATTACATGCCAGCTTCTTTGCACTTCTCCGCTACTTTACTCTCGGCTTTGGCGGAAACTGAGCCTTAGATAATATAATAAAACAGCAACCCTATTTTTCCTTCAGATACTGTAACGACAAAGCAATACAAAGTACAAGTCGCTCATTTCACCGTAGTAAAGTCTTGTCACCTGCCGCGTAGTTACAAATCCGTGACGTCAGCAGTAATACATCACGGAGACAAGCCGCGTTCTAATCAACAGCAGATAATGAATGAGCGCTCGTGTGACAAATGACGTCACTGCTATGACGTACAGACTGGGAACGGTTTTTGTGTATCAATAGGTATATTAACACCCTCATTTCACCGTCCCTATCGCCATTTTAACTTCGTGCTGCTACTGAGAATTAATGGAGAGAAAAATCGTTAATATCACTTTTGGCCGACCTATGCACTAAGCCAACATTTTCCATAAATAATAGCGATTTATTGTCCCAAACTGCCACGTGGAAATGAATTATTGTGGCCAATCTAAGTCCCTAAACTGTCTCCAGACCTAAGTTGGTCACAAAGACAACTTGGCCAAGTGGGGATTCACAAAAACATCCAACACTAGTAGCGAATGTGGATCGCCGACCTAAAATAAGGCCCATCTTTTGTCCTGCCCATTACTTCCTACCCCTTGTGCCCTAAAAGAGCTTATGTAGGCTAACCAAAAAGGCGTCTTAGTCGCATCCTATTGGTCTAAAACTATATATATATAAATTATTTAACAAAATTACTATAGTCATTGACACAAAAAGAAAAAGAATTGCCTCAAACTGCACGCTATGATGCGAAACATGTCATTGTATTCACAAGGTATCCAACTTTACCAGGGAGTAGGAAAAACCTAAGACCAAAGCTAAAACAGTCAATCAATGCTATCCGGAGACATGTCCACAACTTCACAACCACAGACGAGGAACGGAACAAAACGATGACAAAGTAAATTTGTCCAGAGTTTTATTCAAAAGTTTGTAAAAAGTAGAGAGCATTGTGCAAGTTGTGAGGCGCTTACGTCGTGTGTCGAACTCATCAAAGTTTGCGACGGAAGCTCCGGACCAGCCAGTTCTCGCTACTTTTTGAACGACAAATATTGAACATATTTGTACAAAGACTAGATGCACTTTACCTAGATAACTTACATAGTTCGCGAGTTGTTTTGTTGATAGACTAGAAAAAGATACCTCGTTGGTCTATGGTTAGCTTATGCGAATGTGGATCGAATATCTCTAGTTCACTATAGACGACTGTATAGCGGAGTCGGTAGTGCAACTGCCTGTTACGCAGACGTGGCGGGTTCGATTCCCGCTCAAGACAAATCTTTGTGTGCATGAACATGAAAGTTTGCCTTGGTCTGGGTGTTTCTATGTATAATAAGTATGTACCTATTAACAAAATAAAAAGTAAATATAAATTAGTATAAGTTATTCTAATACCCATAGTACAAGCTCTGCTTAGTTTGGGACTAGATGATGTTGTGTGATATTTGTAAAAAAATATAATATATAAATACCCGCCTCGTGTAAAACTGTTACTTAACATTATTCGGTTAGAACATAACATCACGCCTATATTACCCAGAAGGGTGTTGCAGAGGTGTATAACACCCACATTACACCTGTTATGTTTAGGTTCCTTGAGATAGGGGGTGAGCCTATCGCCATTCGGTTATAAAATTCTCAATATTCTCAATAGCTGCACCACGGAGTCTTTAGTGGCTCGATAGGTATTCATATGGTCAGTGGGTCCCGAACTTAACTGGTGAAAAGTAAGTTTAAAGTTAAAACACCTCTGCTACACCCCTATATTATGTAGGTTAGAAATACCAATAGCCTCGTTCTACCAATAAGTGCATTAGTTTCCATTAGTGGCAATAGTCTGTAATAGATTGCATTGATTTCAATGTGATTAAAATGTTGCTAATGTACACACGGCTACACATGAAGCTATACATTTCCAAGTATAATAATTTTGAGTTTTTTTAGTTTTTTTTTTACATTAGATAGAACGCCAGAAGCAATAACACTATCCAATGGTCCCAATGACAAGGCTAAATACACACATTCACTCACACAAGCACACCCAGTCTTATGGGGAGTCATGTGGGGATCGAACTGACAATACCAGTGCAGTGGAGAGCAGCGAGGCGACCGCTTAAACCACTACACCACACGTGCAGACAATACAATATGATAGTCTCGCATTGTTAGAGCTTTCCTTGCAATGCGAGACCAGCTTTTAATGGAAATGTATAGCTTGAGATGTACCTGCGTGTACCTGCGTGCCAGCCATCAAATCAAATCAAATGCTTTATTTGCCAAAAATGGGTTACATAGGTGTCATACATGGGTCAATTTCAACAAGCGACTAATTTTTGTCATTTCGGCGGACTTTTTTAATTTCAATGCTATCTATATATTTTAAGTGAAAAATTAAACTTTAGTCTATTTATAACATTGTGTGTGAGTGGACATCAAATAACATCAAAACTTACATAAATATTAAAGGATGAATTTTTTAGAGTCCACTGAAATGAAAAGTGTCTACCGAAATGATAAAAATACCCACCGAAATGATAGACTGTGCACCGGAATGAATTAAATCCACTGAAATGATACAGCTAAGAACAACCATGCCGGGCAGCCAGGGTTCCGTACTTAGGTAGGTTTGATTTTAACTAATTTTAGATAAACACATAGACAGGACAGTACTCAGTTATTTTAATATCATCATTAATATACAGATATTACAGTTAGTAATATATATATAATTATTTGAGGTTACAATAACCTCAAATAATTATATATATAACATATTAAGTCGGCGCCAAATTACAAAATCAAACATACCAATTAAAACCGTATTTACCGAAATAATTTTTGAAAAAGTCACAAAATTAAATACCAATTAAAACCGTATCAGCAATTATGTGATTTGGCGCCGACTTCAAAAAAATATAATTAATTGGTATTACATAATTATTTGGGTTTATTGTTTTAAACAAATTAATATAAAGGTAAGCAAAGTTTAGCGAATATTTTATTTTTTACTTTTGAGTTTTTTTTCATTTAACGTTTTATTTTATTTACTTATTTATTTCGTATACTTTTATCAGATATAACGTTCACTTAATCGAAAATCATTAGGTATAACGTTTAAAATATATATAAATCCCTTCAATATGGTTAACACCCTGACTCAGAGCACCCCTAGGACAGGTTAGCCTATCCCGCTTTAGCTTTCGTGGTTATTTTTTTTTAACCACCAAGAAATAGATACCACATCAATAGGGGTTCTTTTGGGCTCAATTGACAGATGCCAAGTGTTGCACAGGTTAGTATTTATGATAAAAAATTCTATGATAAATCTAATAACCGTGATATAAGTTTTAATTAGGCGTTTTTATCATATTATAAATATTTATTTTGTCTTTTGAGTAGTATATCAAATGATTTTAGATACAACATATCAACTATTTGACTATCATTAACTACTAACTAACTGATATTGACTAATCATTATATCAAGTAAAATTATTATTTATTTGTTATATCTAATAAAATTTTGAAATTAGTTATTATATCAAATAGTATTTACTCATTATAAATTATATAAAAATAAAGGTTAGTTAAAAACTTAAAATGAATGTAAACGCTCGAAAAAATATTTAATATAAAAATAAAATAAAAATATTTAATAATTAATCTACACTGTCGTGACTCACACACTCATCACATTATCGTTTAGCCGAACAAATTGAATGTGTAAGTAAAGTATACACATGTACTAACTACATAGATATATATTATATATCTTAAACAAAAATATTACACAACAAATACACTCGAATAATCTAATCTGCACTAGTAAAAGTACATAACAAAACTATGACTTTGTATTTGACACAAGGATCTCTAAAACTGTATGGTTTTATCATTTCGGAGATACATTTCATTCCGGTGGACTGTAATTGGTATAACAGTCCACCGAATCCACTGAAATGATAACAAGGAGATGATAAAATAGAGGTTAGTTCTACATTTACTCCGAAATAAAATTATTAAAAAAAATATGAACACTACTCAAACAAAACAGTACTTACGGCGAATATAATACACAATTTTGAAACAAATTAAACGAAAATAGCACGAGCTATAACAGCCACCGAAATGAGCATATTTTTGTCCCCATATTACTGAAATGATAAACTTACTTTTTTGGCGGGAAACTGCAAGACGTTGGGGCCGGTGCGTATGCGCCGAGAGCTCGAACCGGACTGATCCGAAGTGAAGAAAGAGTGAGAGGGGCGTAACAACGCAATTTTGGCGTGGTTATTTTACTAAAACTTACTGTCCTCCAAAATGATAACTTTTTGCCGGACAAAAGTTGACTGCCTGTCAAATCCATGAGAAAGAAGATAAACAAACAAAAATGGTTTTATTTGATCGAATATATTATAATTTAATGATAAAACAACCGATTTAAATCCATATTATGAATATATTTGCAGGGGAAGGTATTTTATGAGCGGATTTGGGTGCGGGACAGGCCACCGTGATGATAAAATGACACTTTGTAATTTTTTTTCTGGTATAATTATTGGGTAGAAATCAATGATTTTTTTTGCCAAGGTAGGGAAGTACTTACTTTATTGAGAAAAAATATATAAAATAAAAAATCAGCACATTGCACTACCATTCTCAGGTTTGCCATGTATTTTTATTGCTTGTGCAATTCACCCACATATACATATATTATTAGGTTCTCCATTTTCAACCCATCAGGGTGTACAAATATTTGTATTATTATAAAATTAATTGCATAAATTTACTTAATTATTTTATTGAATTTAATTGTATAATTAATAGATTTAAATTAAATTAATTAAATGACATTCATTAGACAATTATCCATAAATACAATAAATAAATAAAATGTGAGATCATATGGTTTGATTATAAAATTACAATTTATCATTTAAAACTTCAGTGACGCTATAGTAACATTTCATTGTTAACATATTTTTTAGTTTTGTTTTAAAAAGAGGATTATTTAATTCTTTTATCTCCTTAGGAATTTTGTTATATAATTTAGGACCCATACATATTATGCTTTTGTGCATCATTGCAGACTTAGACGATTTTAGACAGAGTTTGTTGTCGCGTCGTCTGTAATTTATTAATTATAGTTTATGAAATTTACAATAAACACTAAACACAACCTACATTTTCCTGTAACGTGAAAATAATTTACTAGCTACAAGCAACAACTGCCAATTTGATCTAAGTTTTTAACCGACTTCAAAAAAAAAGGAGCAGGTTCTCAATTCGTCTGTATTTTCTTTTTATTTTTTTTATGTTTGTTACTTTAGAATTTTTGACTAGGCGAAGCGATTTAATGATTCTTTTTTAATTTGAAAGCTGGTGCTTCCCGTGTGCTCCTATTTTAATTTGGTCCAGTTCTGAAGGTGGCACCCATGAGAAAACCATATAAATCTAAAATTATTGTAATTGAAGTGTTTTTTTTTTTTAATAATTCGCCTACCTGTTAACTACAATGTTTCGGCAGTGCATATCGATGAATGGTTTGCGCTTATCGCGATGAATTCGTGATGCCATAATTTAAGCATTTTTATCGCGAAGTATACGCGTAGTGCCTGCTAGAGACACTACCACCTGCAACTCAGTTTTAATTAATGTTTTAAACGCACGGAAACACTTTTAGTAAGCCAACATTTCCTGAACACGATCCTAGAAGTGTACAAAAACAAAGAAATCTTACGCATTATAGCACTGAGCGTCAATACCGCAGTTCGGGATGTTGCAAGACAAAGTTAAAATAAAATAGCATCAATTTTCGCACGACACAACGACTTTTAATCGCATTACTGAAGTTGTACGAAGTACGAAATTCTACACACTTTGGTATTCCTATCCAGTGGAGTCGCCGACTGAGGCGAAGTTATTTTTCCTAGGTGTCAGCTAAACTAATAATGGTTCGTACCATTTTTAGTCACATTATTTCAGGTTACACGGTGTTGTTTCAAAACAATCTTGTCTTAGATTTATCAAATCATATTGGTATATTAGATGTTAAATAATACCAATCCAAAGAGATACCACAATGATCCTATAACCAATGTATGAAATTATTGTAATTTTCTTTAAAAAGTTGTCTTTCTTTCTCCTTTTATTTTTTTTTCCGTCGCTTAGAATCCCACTCCATCGAGGAAACCTCATTTTAGTTCGTTACAATAACAATGTAGAGCCCACATAATTTAGTTTTAGACACTGAAACTTTTCGAGAAACTGAGTAATGGAAGTTTAGTGTATTTTATGTATTTAATTAGCACCCATGCTATTTAACCGATTAAACCGATTTATCCAATTATTTAGATAAATAACTAAATTTAACACGCTGGCTTTTGATTCTACGCATTTTCCGCTCTGCGTCGCTTTTAATCATCTCCTAACAAGTGAAATAGGTTTGAGAGTGTGCGTACTCATTCTAAACGTCATTTACAAAATGAGTCCGACACGTCCTCCTGCCGAATTAAATCGTTGAAGGGGGACGGGGGGTGCGGGTACATCGTATTTTATCGAAGCCCACCTGATAAATTGCTTGAAATTCAATTTAAAAGGGTAATGTTTGTTGGTATTACGACGTCACTCCACGCCGGCCTATAAACTCTGTCGGTCCACTGGGCAATTGAAATATTGTGACTTCGCCCACCTTCTCCATTAAAATATTGGTGCCTCTGCTACGGAATGTCGTAGGATTTTGCAGTGTCGTAAAATCTTTTAGAATAGCGTTTGTTCTTTGAGAATGTTTTACATTTTTGTTGAGGTGTGTGTGTTGGCAAATGAAGTAAATAATTATGTCTGACTATGATTCAATAAGTGATTGTAAAAGTTGAAAAAGAACAATATCGAAATGTTGTTAAAATTCTCAATTAAAGTTTTACAGAAGGCTCAGTGTACAACAATGTATTATGCCATAATATCAAGAATTTTAACATTCCGTATCTCATACTTTTTACACTACGCCAAAGGCAGATATTCTTAATATGTCTTAAGAATCAAATACGAAAAATCATTGCAGTCTTATATCATTGGATCAACAAAGCTGCACTTTATTATTTTCTTTATTAAAGTAAAAATAAAGAAAATCTCATTACAGGGAATTGGTGGTTGTTCGTATTCTGTCAATGTGAACGACGCCTTAACAAATGGTAATGTTCGTAAAACCTCGTAAAGAACCTATTCCGTTACTGGAGCTGATACGTTTATGGATTTTGGGTTACAGAATGTCGGGACCATACCACCGTAATATACATTCTGTTATAACTTATTAATAATGAATTGTTACTATTGCAAATACAAAATATTGAAATTATAAAAAAACTTATAATTCCCTATAGCTTGTCACAAACAGTATACTTGCTAGACGTGTTATATAATAGAGCGTTATGTCCGAAATTGGAACTGGTACAGAATTATATAACAATAAGGACAAATTAATAGTCTTATTGCGCTAAAATTTTATCATGGCTAAATTGATGTCTAGTTTGGCACCACATATTACAATCAAGGGCGTAATATTTCCTACAACTGTCTAACACAATTTTTCAATAATATATACTGTTGTCCCCACTAATTATCGTACAATATACACTGGGATAACAGATTAGAAAATTCCTTTAGTGTAAAAAAGGTTGACCCATTTGTTTCCACGCGGGACGGTTTTTTTCCTGACAAATTGCCTGAAAGTAATTTTAAGCCCAAGGACAGTTATTTATGTACATTAATTTAGCTTTATGTGTTCGTACCGACTGGATATACGTTGAGTTTATTCTTTGGGTTCAGAACATCGGTTTATTTATTGGGTAACATCAAAGGAATTTTACTACGTAAGAAGCATAAATTGAGTATTTCATGTGTTGAAAATGGTCTGTAACTAGGTGCACCATGGTGGGAGAAATCACTACATCGGAAGCCTAAATTAGCGTCATTAGCCAGTAATTTCAGGATCCAATTTAAATACCAAACCAGAACACAGTACTCAGTGCAAGCTACTATTATTTGCTGTGTTTATACAGAAACCATAGCAATACAAATGAATAAAATTGAAGTATCTGTTTTTAATGTTAAAATAACAATGTTTATTTTTAATCTGTTATATTTATTTGTCTACTCAAAGTAAATAGATATTTCCTGTGAGGTTGTCTACCTCTCTGTTTGTCGTTTTTTATCGGCTAATCTTCTAAATAGCTGGACCTATATAAGTTAATGAAATAATTGATATAATCTGTATACCTTATTAACTAAAGTTTGAATGAAATAAAGATTTTATTTTACTTAAAAAAAAAGGCGACCATATTTTATAGTTTTTTTTTTATGTAACTAAGAAGACGCAACCATGGGAGAAAGTAAATTTGTTTGTTTAATAGCTCTAATCACGTGAAATACCGGAAGGTTTTTATTTATTTATTTATTAAATTAGATACTTATTGCGCTAACAGTATTACCCAATACGCACAATAAGCTAGGTATACATTTGTATGACATAAATAGATTACAATATATTACAAAAAAATTGGACACATAATTTAAAAATTCAGCAAACTTCATGTAAAAAATAAATATCAATCTCTGGATGCTGAGCAATCAGTGTGTTGATCAATGCCATAGCGTGGTTGGTTGGCGCAAATTGTGCAGTGCACGTCCGAACGGGTACTATCGCCATGAGTCGGCGCGAGCGCAGCCGCGTGTACTGGTTAGGAGCTGATAAGGAGCAACGTGATAAAGCAGTTGCATTGTCAATATTATTATTCATTAATGAGTAATAATGTATTAACAAAGCACACTGCCGGCGTAATTGTAACGTATCGATACCGATAATAATTATATTTATGTTTCGAAGTTTTTTTTTGGCAAGGTTCCAAAATATTTAACCTTACGCTAATCTCCACGGCAGCGGAGCAGTAAGATAGTTTTAAATAGTTGACAATTTGAAATTGAATCAAAGAGACAGAGCATTAGCAATTCAGTTCCAGTCTATTTCAGCTCGGTTCCAGGCGCCATCACATTTACATTAAATGTTAATAATGTACTTAATGTGTACATATTACTAAAATATTAAATTAATATTGCACTGACATTTTCGTTAGCAATTTGTAAGCGGATTGCTTACAAATTGGCCGTGGTACTATTAACAAAATGCATCAATGCACTGTAAGGCGAATCTCTCATAGATTTAGCGAGCAATTTTTTGACATCTGTTTTTAGTTGTTTAACAGTTTAGTTAAAGATAAAATATATGTGCTTCAAATTTCGTCAGGATTCGAAAGACTCCTCCCGCCTTTGGTCCCGTATTTGGTAGTATTTGTATTCTATGTAATATACCATCTTAGTTCTAAATTACGCCCAAAGCCGTTCAATCGTTCTAGAGCGATTGTTTAACAAATCACAAACTTTTATTATTACTAAAACTATTCGTAAATAGTTATTTAGTCGTGATATCACCCAACGATACTTATCTATATTTCCACGTTTTTTCATGAGGTACGGTAGATCTTGAACATATGCCGTGGCCATATCGAAGATTTTCTCATTACACACGCATTTCTTGTATGCTTCATTGTCTATTGGCCACGTCATGAGAAAAAGCGATGATAAGAAATCGTTTCTCGATATAGACAACTAAACGCGCGGCTACTCCATGAAATGGTCAAAATAATTTCGATCATGTCGTAAAATAGTAACACTAAATTACCGATAGTGCCGCTGCAAGCGTCTTTTTATGTTTGTAATTGGCGGCCGCAGTATTATTGTCATTATCTTGCATTCGATTTTATTTCATATTAGATATTTTTCATTAAGAGTTCTTTTAATTGTGGTCTTATAAGCCGCACGAGCGTGCTGAGGCAGCGGTCGGCAAATGGCAGAATTGAAATGCTTGCCAACGACTGGATTGACGAAATAAACTACCAGTAAAAGAGAAAAAAATAATTTTATAATCACATTTAGCAAATCATGAGATTACAGGAAATAATTATATTTTTTCAATTTATCTCATTTAAATTAACATGGACACCCATGTTTATGATCCGGCCAGACGTGAATGACTTAATCGTGAAACGTTGAGATTTAATGATGTGGCCAATAGACAGTAAAACATTTAATGAAATGCAAACATTTCACGAAATTCTCGAAAATTTCAAAAAAAGTGATAAATCTACGACATGGCTACGACACATACAATAAATACTGTTTGTGTATTCTAGCTACGAGAATCTCTAATCTAAATATGATCCAATTTTATACGTAGCAGAGGCTTTTATTCGAATTCAAGTAAATGAGAGAGTTGGTATGCACGCGGATGACGGCTGACGCAAATTGGACAGGTGTCAGCCCTCGCTACGCCATCTTTAGATCACTCGTCGTTAGTAGTGTACTACACCTAACGAGTTTCCCTCCTGAGTGGAATAGGGCTGCCGAAAATATATCAAGAGAAAATCAAGCGTAAGTTTTTATGGTAAGTAGGGTCGCGTTTGACCAGAGGCGTGAGCCTGGGTGGTGATGGTGATGATTCCAGTCTTTGGTGTAAAAAGTATTCAACCAACCATTATGTGCTTATGTGGTGAGACGTCACCTATCAGACTTAATGACAGAAACCGAAATACTTAACTGAAACGGACCTAAATTGCTACAAATCCATTTACCCATCCGCCAACATGGTGGTCCAAAAGCCTTTAAAACAATGAGCTAAAGAATTACCATCCCATTTGCCGTTTGTAACGTGAAACAAACCAATTTGTGACTCCAATGGAATTACGGTTGTGCTTGAGTTCGCTTCATTAGGACTGACGAAATCTCCTGGAAACAGTAATGCTGCTGTCAGCTGTGGAATATAATAAGAACTGATGACTCTGTAATAGCTGAGTACTGAGTATTCATTTTCTGAGATCATTTAAACACCCTTTAATGACTTGTTAGTGATTAGCGTACGGGTGGTAGGTACTTCTAAAATAAATTATCAATTATTTCATCGATAAGTTTAGTTGGTTATTATTTCTATGTCCAACAATAAGTTAAAATTGCCTATGGAAATAACAAAAGTTATCTAAAGCAAACTATCCGAAGATGCATTCTGTCTTTGACATAAAAATAATATATTAAATCTTAAAACCAGACAAGTTCACGGCAAAATAACAAACAAGAAATAAATGAAGACAGTTTGCATCTTCGAATATTTTGTTTGAGATTCATGATTGAGGGCATTGTACTCTAGGTCTATGATCGAGGAAAAGAAGTTGTTTTTATATATATATGATCACTATTTTGAGATTGTTGATAGTGAGAGCTCGAGTACGATTTTTATATTTGTTTAAAAATATTTACATTTTCTCTTGCAGTTCCAGATTTTCCAGGATTAAATGTCTCTCTTTACTCGCTAGCATGAAGCCAAAGTACTGTTACTGAAGTTAAGGATGTTAGTCGAGTTGTGGTTTTGGTTGTGTGTAGGTTTAACGTAGGTTAGTGTAGTAGCTCCAGCTTTCAGCAAACATACAACTAGGGTAGATAGCTGTTAGGCAGTGTAGTTGCGTTACCACATTTAGAGTGGGCTTATTTTGTAACATTTTGTCTATGCTACATAATTTAAACAAGCAATTGTAGTGTTTATTTATACATCATTGACTGAAATCAAATATAGACATCGTACATCTGCTTTTTCTTTTTTAGTGCCAATTTAAACAACGCTTAAATATTTGTTATTATGTAAACTATATCATTTTATTAAATAAGCAATATCAAGAAATAAAATGCGATTTATCTAGGTAACCCTACAGCAAACGGTATGTCAGTAAAGCACCTCAAGAGCTTGTCGACAACGTTCGTTCCACCGCCATTGCCTAATAAAGAAGTATGAGATTTCAATTTGGCGGCTTAACTGGGCTTGGGCTTCATTTTGTGAAGCACGACACGTCCCGAATATTATTAATGGAGTGAAAAGATTGTAGCCGTTATAGATAGACGTGAAATATTGGACAGAACGTTCGAGAATTATCGAGACGGATTGTTCCGGTTTGCAATTGCCGATTTGGAGGACTGTTTCGGATTGTCATTGACACCCAAGATATTTTCTTAAGTTTTTCTTCTCTTGGTCTTGTTGTTGGCGTATGCGACCTTTCACCACGAGGTCTCGGTCCCGGGTCGGGCAAAAGTGTTATTTGCGTTTTTTTTTTCAATAGCAGCATGGAGTGTAAATTGTCCCTGGTGAATGGCAATATGGCTCTTTGACATGAGACCAAGGTCCATAAGGTGGATGAAGCGGCCGCTCCAGGCGCCAAGGGTCAGGGGCGCTGAAAGCCTCTTCTTACTATTTCTGGCGGAAGCCCTTTAGCGCCCACTACGCCCTTAACGCCACACACTGGCGCCTTTGTGCCCAGGCTTTCGGGATTATCCTTAAAAGTATGAAGAAGAGGTAGCGTCAAAAAGTTTTCTCGCTTCAAAAATCTGGCCTCGGGCCGGCACTGAATGAGACCTAAACATAACAGGGGAGATGTGGGTATAATTCACCTCTGCCAAATCTTTTTAGGTAATATAGTCGTGATATTATGATAGATACTTCGTAATGTTCACTACATTCACCGCACAGAATTCTAAGAAAATACCCAAAAACTATTTATAGGAGCAAACGGTTGGTGCATTATTGCATTAAAGCCATTACTATCGGTACTGTAATGGACGTGTTATTAATTAAACTCCATTATGTAAGCGGATTTCTAAGGAAAATGTCAGTGCAACATTAGGTAAATTGATGTTTTAGAGTAATGTATGTACATTATTAACATTTAATGTAAATGCGATGGTGCCTGGAACCGAGCTGAAACAGACTGGAACTGAAATGCTAATGCTCTGTCTCTTTTAATTTCAGTGTAACTTTTTTTGTTGAAGCATTTAATTTGACAATAGTAAATGGTTAATAGTAATGCTTGCTAAATTCTGTGACTGAATCACAGCACTTAGCAAGCATTACTATTAGCCAAGTATATACTATTTGACAGATTAGCGCATGAAATTACTGACATATTTGGTAAATTTCGAAGGCCTTACTTGGTGTCACTACATAGTGACACCAAGTAACCATTTTCATCGACTAAAATACAGACTCGCTATCTTCATGCGTCGTAAAAAATCTTCGCTGTACACAATAAATAAACCGATGTTCAAAACCCAAAGAATAAACTCAACGTATATCCAGTCGGTACGAACACATAAAGCTAAAGTAATGTACATAAATAACTGTCCTTGGGCTTAAAATTACTTTCAGGCAATTTGTCAGGAAAAAAACCGTCCCGCGTGGAAACAAATGGGTCAACCTTTTTTACACTAAAGGAATTTTCTAATCTGTTATCCCAGTGTATATTGTACAGGAATTAGTGGGGAAAACACGATTTATATTGACAAATTGTGTTTCAAGATGTTTGACGGTTGCGGGGCACATTGTTCCCTTGGTTGTAACTTTCGTTTGTACATAACTAACCACAATTTCAATACAATAAAAGTTTGGTTTTTTTTTAAGATGTGCCGAATAACAACGAAATGAATTAGCAATCTTTCGTCATTATTTTAAACGATAATCCTTATTATATATAGGCACCGTAAGGCCGTTTACTGTATTAATTTAAGTTATACACTGATGAGACAAGACTGAGGATATTTGCATCTAGCAGTAAGCATTTCATGTTGCTAAGCTTATGCTGGGAGGTACAACTCCTCAGCGGTTAGGAGTACGGGTATATTTTTTTTAAATATAGGCATCTTAAGGCCGTTTTTCAGTTCTACATAGATGAGGCGAGACGTTAAATTATTTAAGTTTTTAATTTTTTTATTTTACATTTTAGTGCATTATTAGTTATTGAAATCGGTTTTGCTTTGTAAAATTCTTTTATGGAGGTATCTATCCTGCGAAATGCTGAATAAGGAATTAAAATTAGAAATTATCGCTATCACTCTACGCCCACGGAACCTCACCCCTGTGCCCTGGGCATCATTATTTTGTTTCAGACTTGATTCGTTGCCTAACTATTTGACTCTACGTGTATATATTAGGTAAGTACAAGAAAATTAAACGATTTGTAACTGCAAATGAACCTAGAAAGCTGATTTTGTAGAAGACGTTAGAACAGCATACCTACCCTAAATTTTCAAACTTGAAAGAACCGAAAAAAAAACTATTTTTTTTGTTTTTTTACTCAAAAAATACATAGATTCAAAACCTACTTCTTTTCGGAAATAGGTTAATAACGAGCATTAATTAATTTTATATAGTTTATATTTCATTAGTTATATAGACATAGGTACATAACCACTTGTTGAATTTTTACATTTAACCATTACTGACATGATTACTTAGGTATTTATTTCACTAGATTAAATTGAATTAAATTTGATGAAAGAATTTTTGTGATTTAATCACAAAAAATCGAACATATTACACTACAAGAAATGTACCTACCATATTCTCAAAGCACCAACGCTATTCTTAAAGATTTTACGAAACTGCAAAATCCTACGACATTCCGTAGCAGAGGCACCAATATTTTAATGGAGAAGGTGGGCGAAGTCACAATATTTCAATTGCCCAGTGGACCGACAGAGTTTATAGGCCGGCGCGTGGAGTGACGTCGTAATACCAACAAACATTACCCTTTTAAATTGAATTTCAAGCAATTTATCAGGTGGGCTTCGATAAAATACGATGTACCCGCACCCCCCTACCCCCTTCAACGATTTAATTCGGCAGGAGGACGTGTCGGACTCATTTTGTAAATGACGTTTAGAATGAGTTCGCACACTCTCAAACCTATTTCACTTGTTAGGAGATGATTAAAAGCGATGCAGAACGGAAAATGCTTATGATTAAAAGCCTGAGTGTTTCAACCTTAGTTATTTATGTGAATAATTGGGGACACCTAATAGATATAACTACCCAAGCCACAATCGTGGACTCCACTAGATAGCAATACCTAAGTTTGCAGAACTACGTACAACTTCAGTAATGCGATTAAAAGTTGTGTTGTTGTGCGACAGCGCGACAATTGATGCTACTTTGACGTTTTTGTCTCGCGACATCCCAAACTGCGACATTATAATGTGTAAGGCCCAACGTTATAATGTGTAAGGTTTTTTTGTTTTTGTATATTCGTTAATCAATAATAATCAATAATCAAATGCTTTATTTGGCAAAAATGGGATCCATAGGTGTCATATACATACATTGGTTATTAGGTAGGTACCTCAATGTTTTACCCATCATGGTGTATATATATTTTTATGTTATTTAAACAAAATAAAAAAAAATATGATTTTTAAATTTATTTCAATAAATGTTGTTTGAATTAGTTAGATAATTAAAAGATTTAAATTTAAGTATATACATGGGATTAGGATCGTTTTCAGGGATTGTTGGCTAACTTTCAGTGTTTCTGTGCGTTTGGTAGTGGGAAAAACATTACCGTTCATTCTGAAATGTGGAAATAGAAGTTCACTCGACTCGTACATTTAAGTGTAATATTCCTATGCTCGTGAGCTAATAGGCAAAGATCTTTTACCTGCAAGAGTCAACTTTGAGAGATTGAATGATTGATCCAAAACTGAAATAGCGATAGCAAGGCACCCATCGGAAATCACATTATTTATTAAAGATAGCTATAGTCTACATTTTACATACATATTTGGTTCCAACGCTGTGCCGTTGTTTTGTGTTAAAGTTAGTATTTTCGCCCATAATTAATTAAATTGGGTAGTAGACTCCCTCGCACCCTGCTAGCACCCAGCACTTCAGGCACATTAATAAAACGAATGTAGATAATTCCTTATGTCAGTACCCACCAACAAAACAACTCGTAAACTATCTTGGCGATCTAGGAAAATTGCTCGTAGTCTTTGTACAACAATGTTCAAATTGTTCAATATTTGGACGTTCAAAAAGTAGCGAGAGCTGGCTGGTCCGGAGCTTCCGTCGCAAACTTTGATGAGTTCGACACACGACGTAAGCGCCTCACAACTTGCACAATGCTCTCTACTTTTTACAAACTTTTGAATAAAACTCTGGACAAATTTACTTTGTCATCGTTTTGTTCCGTTCCTCGTCTGTGGTTGTGAAGTTGTGGACATGTCTCCGGATAACATTGATCGACTATTTTCAGCTTTTGCTTTTAGATTATGCTACTCGCTCGTAGTTAAACTTTGGCAACTTTTGAAAACAGAGAAAATGTGCGATACATTTCGTCTGTAATTTTAATGAGTAGTAAGTTAATACGGGGGCCAAAAATTTATGTGAACCTTAAAAGTTAAGACTAAAAATATAGTTTAAAAAAACTAAAAAAACACGCTTTTAAAGCACATCAAACTAAAAAGTGAAAAATAATTCTTATTTTTCTTTATAATTCTTATAAAAAAAGCGTGGGTCGCTCGATAGACGAAAAATATGGCACAGAGCGCCCCACGCTTTTTTTCACAATAGTACTAGTATTTTTCGTTTATTATTATTTTCAGGTTATAATAAGAATTATTTTTCACTTTTTAGTTTGATGTGCTTTAAAAGCGTGTTTTTTTAGTTTTTTTAAACTATATTTATTTTTCACTTTTTAGTTTGATGTTATTTAAAAGCGTGTTTTTTAGTTTTTTTTTAATCCTGGCGATCCTAATCAGGATAATGAGATAAATTTATGAAATTATTATATTGTCGCTGATTCTTTACAAGTGTAGAAAGTTTGAATTAAATCTGTCCGTTTAAAGTGGGTCAAAATCGAGTCCAAAGGAGTCGGTTACATACAAACAAACAAACAAACAAACATACAGGTGAAGCTAATATAAGCGTGTTAAAAAGCGTGAGAAACATGGTTGTAAAACCATTAAATACATATCAAGTAGATACCTTACTGAAGTAGGTAAGACTATATGATAACATTGTGTACGTGCCTTTTAGATTCAACGTTGGTCTAGTCATCTAGTGCAAAGAAATTTGACTTAAATCTAGTGATTGGTTAATACATGATAACAGATTGAAAAGTCACAGACTCGGTTGCCTGGCCTGACAAAAAATATTGTTATGGTGTTTTAGGTATTTTCATTTCCACACTTAGGTAGTTGCAGCTTTGATTGCAGTGTTTTGTCGTGGAGTGGAAGCACTAGCCTTTATTTCTATAGACTTTCTTGCGCCATGTGCTAAGGCCCGTTTGAGCTACATACAACACATTACAAATTGAAGATTAGTATTTCAATATAATTATTATCCTAGCATGTCTCGGAAAAACTGTCTCGTGGCATGTTCTCGGAAAAAAAGCCCTCTGTAGCGTACAATGAGCTGGAAATGATAAATCTGTTTGTATGACTGCGTTTAGACGGTCAATCACGACTGGCAATGCTGTGTTTTGTGAAAAGAAAACGCTTTGTTCAAAGTCATTGATATTTCAAAGTATTTAATGTCTGTTAATTTTTTTTGGGATCCACATTCCACAGTCATCATCTGTTTACGACCAATAAAAATTGCAACGCGTAATAACTAAACGTAAAACGATGACGAACTTGACGTTTCCAATTTGCATGATGTGAGTTGTCAAAAAATGTCAGCCAACAAGGAGAATAACCTTGTTCAGGCTTATATAGAATTGAATAAATTCTGCCAAAATGGTGACTATGATAGAGCGTTAAAAGCTACGGGGAAAGGTAAGGAATGCAATGTTATAAGATTTATGGGTCAATCTCTAAAATTCGTTCATAAATGACCAATGGAAATAACCACACTCGCAATCGCTATTTCTTATCTTTCTAACTGGTTTTGTGTATACTATTCATGTTAATTGGGTTAATTATGTTCCAATTTGTTTACCCCTGAATACCAATTACAATTTAAGATATAGTTCACTTCGCAATGCTTCTAAATATTTCTCTCTTCTCATCCGCCAAATTTTAGTTGTATTTTTGTTTATTGGGTCTTTAAGTACATCTATTTATGCATCCTATACATTTACAATGTATTAAATCTCGGTTTAACAACAGTAAGCAAACATCTAACAAGCTAGTTCAGTAAAAATGACAATGCAATAAATGAACCATATGTTGTCCAAAAACGCATCAAATATCAATTAACAATACTACTTTGAATTTTATATATTACTTCACATTATCTAGCTAATAATTCCTGTAAGTAAATGCCTATATTAAAACCATTGACATTGAATCAGCAAATTTAATAAAACCAGGTAAAATCAAGGTTCTTCCTATTATAATAAAACACAATCTTTAAAAGTATAAGACTATTTAGCGCAAACTCATTTACAAAACCTACTATAACTACTATACTAATTAAATATAAAACGTAAATACCTATTACAGAAACTAAACATTCACATGGACAGTTTATATGCAGAAGTTATTATTTTAAAAGAATTCCAAAGCAAATTATTAAATAACACAGATTTTGTGCAATAGTCCACTGCAAAAAAAAATAACATGAATGCTATATTGTCTCTGTTCTTGGCACTTCAGCTATTACTCTGAGATTATTTTTGCTCATGAATGTGAGGTAATGGAAAGGGAGAAACAGAGCTTCATTAAAATTTATTAAAAATGAGTTCTTGATCTATAAAAAATTAGAGCTGTTAAGTGCTGCCAAAATACAAAAAAAATGTTTTTAAAAATATAAAATAAATAATACTTTATATAATATTAAAGTTGAAAAATTAAGAATCCAGCAGGACTCGAACCTGCACCCCCTGGGTATACGCCCCAAGTGCTTTGCCAATTCAGCTATGGATTTGTATACTGCCGGACTAGAAATTTCTCAACTCTTTTTGTGCCAGCCGAAGCTAGACGAACCATTACTTGGTTTTAGCGCCATCTATGCGATGTAATAAGTCACTTATTCACATAATCGCATACAGTACGTTTGAATTAAGATCAACACAATTACTGTCGAGAGATGACGCACCTTTATCAAATACTTGTAATATTTAAAGCAAATTTGGCTTTGCTATGCCTTTTTGTATTTTATATAATATTAAAGTTGAAAAATTAAGAATCCAGCAGGACTCGAACCTGCACCCCCTGGGTATACGCCCCAAGTGCTTTGCCAATTCAGCTATGGATTCGTATACTGCCGGACTCGAAATTTCTCAACTCTTTTTGTGCCAGCCGAAGCTAGACGAACCATTACTTGGGGCCTATACCCAGGGGGTGCAGGTTCGAGTCCTGCTGGATTCTTAATTTTTCAACTTTAATATTATATAAAATACAAAAAGGCATAGCAAAGCCAAATTTGCTTTAAATATTACAAGTATTTGATAAAGGTGCGTCATCTCTCGACAGTAATTGTGTTGATCTTAATTCAAACGTACTGTATGCGATTATGTGAATAAGTGACTTATTACATCGCATAGATGGCGCTAAAACCAAGTTATGGTTCGTCTAGCTTCGGCTGGCACAAAAAGAGTTGAGAAATTTCGAGTCCGGCAGTATACGAATCCATAGCTGAATTGGCAAAGCACTTGGGGCGTATACCCAGGGGGTGCAGGTTCGAGTCCTGCTGGATTCTTAATTTTTCAACTTTAATATTATATAAAATACAAAAAGGCATAGCAACGCCAAATTTGCTTCAAATATTACAAGTATAAATAATACTCTTTTTGGAAATCCATACTCTTTATTTACCTCCTATAGCATCACGAATACTCTATTTCTTCTAATAAATGTTGGCAACCAGATTTACAACTGCTAGTATAATATAACCTTTTATTATCACGTTTTATTTATTCCAGTCCTTCAAATTGCTCCCAATGAGCAGAAGGCTTTCCAATGCAAAGTGGTATGTCTGATCCAGCTGCACAACTTCAAGGAGGCACTAGCAGTGCTGTGCAACTCCAAAAATGCTGCACTGGCTGCCGATCTACACTTCGAGAAGGCATACACTCAGTACCGTCTCAATTGTCCCAAGGAAGCTCTGCAGACAGTGGATAATGCTCCTGAGTTCACTGCCCCCTTGAAAGAACTAAGGTAATATTATTATTACATCATTTTGAAAATAAAATTTGACTCAGCCATCGACACGACGAAGAAGAAGAAGAAGAACATCATTTTGAAGTCTTAACCTCAATATTTTGTATACTACCGAGACTGAATTTTTTTTTTACATCTTAAACATTTTTAATAAAAATAAGTTATTGTAACAACACAACTTCATCATGAGCTAGGCTTAATAAATATTTTTTGCTATTATTATATATTAGCCTGGAGCATCTTAGATCATGGAGGTCTAAAACATTTTAAAGATGCATGATACATAATTTAATTACTAAATAAACATTATTTATTGTAAGTTAAACAATTATAGTATACATAATAGTTTTTTTGTTAATGATACTAAAAAGTTGCTTCTATATCAAGTTTTATTTTTGTTTTAAGTTCTTGCTTATAATTACAGGGCTCAAATCCTGTACCGCTTGGAGCAGTACCAGGACTGCTACAACTTGTACCGTGACATTGTGAAGAACACCACCGATGACTATGAAGATGAGAGGAAGACTAACATGTCAGCTGTTGTGGCCAACCTTGCGGCACTTAATCCAGTATGTATATTATTTTTTTACAATATTAATATGTCAAAGTAATGTTACAAATAAAGTGATAAATTTTTGTGATAGAGCTGTTGGAAATTTGTAGCATAAAAAGTTAAAATGAGTGATAACTATAATGTCTGCTATGTAAATATAATAAGTTCTAAGCAATGCTATTGTACAAATGTAAATAATAATATAATTACCGAAGTGCCATATTGATCATGAGCAAATCAAGAAACTCAAAAAAGCAAACATGAAAATTTAAAAAGAAATAAAGTCTTTTATCTATATTTTTGTTTAACAAATAACTATTGTAAGAGAAACAAGAATTATGACATTTTATATTTTCCATCAAACTTTGAAAACAATTTTCTTAGTACTACAGTCAGAATTTAACATCACTGCACCATTATTTTATTTATTGGGGATAGTCAACATTCCAGACACCTTTACATTCAAAATAACATTCTTAATTCTTGATTCTTTATTGTACACAGTAAAATTACAATAGAACTTATAACGTAATATAAAAAAATTACCATGACAAAACCTTTGAAACAGAGAGAAAGAATATCCTTAACGGGTAAGACAACGTGTACAAACACAGAAAGTACATGAAAAAATAACTGATTATACCTAATTCTAATTAACCTAAATACTTTAAAGTATACTGTATGTATACAGTCATCAAACAAATAAATACTCTATTCACAAATACAAAACTAACTTATAAGTAAACTAAATAGATATACTCAGACATAAATATTATAAATATATACCTACATTCCAACATCTTTATTTATTTCCGTTCTAGTCATCTGACCTGCCTCAATTCGACGAGACCACGTACGAGTTGACTTACAACTCTGGCAGCACGCTTGCCATGCGAGGCAAGTACAACGAAGCGTTGCCCGTGCTGAAACGAGCTGAACATGCCTGCACGGAGAGTGTGATTGAAGACGGAGGTACTGAAGAGGAGGCTAAGGAGGAAGCTGCCATTATTAGGTAATTTTTTTAAATTAGTTTTATAAATATTGTTGAAGCTCTTTAAAAGAAATTTTAACCACAATATTGTATCTTATGTCTGTAATATAAATCTCGAAACAAATATGCTTAAGTATAACTTCACTAGTTCTTGATAAGGTTTTGGTTAGTTAAGTGCTAGTTAATTCTATAAATTTCGTCTATCATATTTAACATTTCATCTGTCAAGAAGTTCTGAATAGGCTATCAGGGACTCATCCAGAAGTGGTGAGGTTAGGCCCTTAGTTTATTATTACCGTTAATAGTTTGAAAAAAAATATGCAAATAATTTTGTCAGTGAAATAAACTTTAGGGTTCTTCTTTGTATCGTCACTCCAAGTGATCCCTAACTACAGTTTTACTTTCTTATTGAGAAAACGGGTTACTCACGTTATTTTAGCCAGGATATGCCGACTAGTTTCGTGTGATACGTGAGTAAGCCGTATTCTCAATAATAATGTCTTCACCTCGCGTCGGTTTTAATAATATTAGTTATACTTTCTTCCAATGATCTGTTAACCATTACTCTTAACACCAAAACATTACATTATTTTCCTATAAATCAATACAATTATTTTCAGGGTCCAACAAGCCTACTGCCTACAACAAATGGGCAAAGAGAAAGAAGCGGCAACTATCTACCAGAATGTGCTGAAGGACAAACCCAGCGACCAAGCACTCGTCGCCATCGCTAGCAACAACATTGTAGTTATTAACAGGTATGTAATGTTTAAAAAATATTTGCCCAAAAATTTGCAATTATAATAATTTTAGACTTATATAGTTTTCTCATGAGTGCCATTGTCAGAACAGGACTAAATTGAAATGGGACACGGGAAGCCACACCAGCTATCAAATAAAAAAAGAATCATTAAAATCGCTTGGCCCCGTTGAAAGCTATGAGGTAACAAACATAAAAAAAATAAAATACAGACGAATTGAAAACCCTCTCCTTTTTTAAAGTCGGTTAAAAAAGTAATATGAAAGTCAATAGCAAAATCAATTCAAAAATGGCTTTGAAATCTTTGAATACAACTTCCAGTCTTACCAGCTATGTTATTTCGAACATACCTATATTGATAACTAACATCTCCATGTTTCTTCCAGGGACGGCAACGTGTTTGATTCCCGCAAACGAATGAAGGCAGCGACACAAGACGGACTAGAACATAAACTCAACTCAAGACAACGTTCAGCTATTACCTACAACCAGGCCATACTCGCTATTTATTCCAATCAGGTAACACTACACAACAACTCTTTTTGTGCCAGCGTCATATATGTATAGATATATATACACATATATACCTTAGCTAGTACACCCAGGGGTATACCCAGGAGGTGCAGGTTCGAGTCTTGCTGGATTCTTAATTTTTCAACTTTAATATTATATAAAATACAAAAAGGCAAAGTTTAAATTTGCTTTAAAAATATTACAACTACACAACAAATTTGATCTTTTTGTTTTCTGTAAATTAATGACTCTTGGCATCGAAAAATGACCTAAATTTAATATTTTGTACGTTTGCTTTTGTACTTTTTATGATGATTAATAAAAATATATTTTTTTTACAAAATGCAAATTCAAGGGGATATTAGGTGTGGAACTGGAAGCACCAAAACCTTTTGTTTGTCTGTGCGTCACAATTTAGTCATATAATTAAATAGCTTGGCTTATAATTAAATAGACCTCTGTTCTGCGCTCAAAAACGCTAAAAGTTATCCAATTTCGGGCAAACTAAATTGGACTTTGATGTATTGTCATAAAATTAAAATTAGTTTGTG
Source organism: Hypena proboscidalis (assembly GCA_905147285.1). Taxonomy (NCBI): domain Eukaryota; kingdom Metazoa; phylum Arthropoda; class Insecta; order Lepidoptera; family Erebidae; genus Hypena; species Hypena proboscidalis. Next base: position 3,432,304 of record LR990129.1, on the reverse strand, counting down.
TCAGTTATTTGTACTTCTAAACATGAACCTACGTGTCAACCTGATGTGGGTCCTGTATGTATGTATTGGCGAAAGATATTGAAAAATCAAAATTAGGCACAAAATCCGTGTTGTTGTCCATGTTAGAGTAGTAGGTATGTTAATATTCAGATTCGGCGAATAAGTTTTGTCTCTTCAACATAGTGTAACATTAAAAATAATAAAATATAGTGTTGTTAAATGTCAAATATAGAAATAAAATGTGTGTTGAACTTTTAAACTATTTAATATTTGTTTTTCACATGATACAACTTTAAACCTGAATGCTATGATGACCGTAGATTGTATCATCACTTACCATCAGGTTAGTGTGTCAAATGCTTTCTTAAGCACAAAAAAATAAAAACTAAAAATGTCAGGCAAAATATTCATTTTTAAATTATTTCCAGCCTGATTTCTGCAAGCAATGCTGCGTGAAGCTAGTCCGGGAGTTCGGCGAAGACCGCCGCGCCGCGCTGGTAGAGGCGTCATCGCTCGTCAAGGAGGGAAAGAAACAGCAAGCCGTCACTCTACTGCTCAAACAAGGAGGAGAACTGGGGTTGGCTGCCGTGCAAGTGTTACTTGCCCAGGTATGGTGATCACAATTTAGTATGTATTAAGTAACTTGTAAACTGATTAACTCGGCATTTATTCAGTTAGATCATGAGGAAATAATAAAATAGTTGCTAATAATAAATAAAATAATCTAACAAATAAAATAAATTAAAATTTTACTCATCAAAATAATATATTATGATTTGTATTACTGAAGCTTAGATCAATTATAAGCTTAGTTCTAAACAGGGGTTTGGTAAAACTGCCACAGATTTATAAATTACACATTTATTTGTTGAACACATGATTTTGTACAATAAAGTGTGACACAGATAGGTTGTATTCTGTAGTTATAAGCATTCTGTTGATTTGAAAATTAAATTGCTATCTTTTAACATCAATAGCAGGGTTCAAAATTATCAAGATAATTGTTTTCTTTGATAATTATCAATTTTAATTCATTACATGGTCTCATAATTTACCCATATTTCGGCAATAAAGAATTTTTAATATTGTTTTTCGCACACAAATACTGCCTAAACACATAATTATCATCAATTTTATATTATACATAACACAATTTCGTCAAACACGAACAGAAAGCGAAATTGGACACTTTTGAATTGCTTATAATTAGCAATGATTATCAAGATAATTATCATTTTGAATGCTGATAAATAGTAATCGATTCCAGCCAAACAGAATAGCAATCGGAATATGTTTTTAGTAAAACCTGACAAATTACTGTAATGTAATATTTTTTGTGTTTTCTTAGGGAGATCGCAAGGGTGCAGTGAAGTTGATAGAAGAGAGCGAGTACAAGTACCGGGCTGGTGCAGTGGGAGTGCTGTGTACTTTGTTGTGTGCTGACAATGAGTTTGAGAAGGCTTCTCAAATGTTCACCGATGTCTACAAGCATTATAAGGATGATGAGGTATTTATTAACATTTTCACCACACCAGCACGAAAAGGATCGTTTGCTTGCCAGAATTCAGTGAGTAAAAACCGTTTTACTCACTAGTGAGGCAAAGTGATTCAAATTTCGAAACACAAAATCCTTTCAATAAATAGGCGCTGAAAAAAAAACAAAGCAGCCACCATACAATTGATGTCAATGTTTATTACTAACCTATTAAGGTTATTATTAAACATTGACATCAATTGTATTAAATAACTACATACAATACGTTTTAATTATTTTAAATTATATAAATACGCGCTTATTTAGTATTTTAATGGTTTTATATTCGTGATTGACCATTAAATTAATTAAAATCAGGTTCTTATTATTAGACTCTAAATAAATGTTACGGAACGAATTTCCGAACGCATGATTTAAAAAAAAAGTCTGTGTTTGTGTCAGTCATCGCGGGCAACTATAAATTCTTTTCAGTTTATGTTTAATTGTTTACTGGAACTTTTTAACAAAAAAATAGTGAATCCAGTGATAAAGTACTTTGTGGAACTCCAAAAGAGTTGCAACAACTTGCTTCTAACACAGAAGTTTGCTTTTTTACCAGAAAAATCACGTGAGTAGTTTTTGAAAGCGTACGACATATTTAATTAGTGGCGACTTACAAAAGGCCCTAAAAGGCATTCTGAATTGGTATTACTGTCGTATTCATGGAATTATGCCAGGTTAAGCAATCGATTACGAGTTAATTTAAATCTTAATATTTTCTCACTGGAAGAGGTGAAAAGTTTTGTATGCAACTGTAAGAAAAATTTAATTTCCAATTCGTGACTTAAAATCTTTCGCTTGCGAAGTAGTCTTTATTAGAATCACTCGCTACGCTCGTGATTCAATTTAAGACTACTTCGCAAGCTTAAGATTTAAAATTGGCACTCATAACAGAAATATAAACTTTTTCTTACTTGTACCATAAATAACTATTATCTAAGGTGTTTGTTTAGTTTTCTCATAATGTTACTAATTACGGTATATTACCATTTATTTTGAAAGTCACAAGGTTTTCTTAGTTATGATGCCTCCATGGTGTAGTGGTTAGCGTATGCGCCTCACACTGTGCGGTCTCGGGTTCGATTCCCAGGTCGGGCAAAGTGTTATTTGTGAACTTTCCGTGAGGCAATTTTCAATAGCACGACGGAGATAGAATTGTGTCTGACCGACGGCGATAGATCACCGATCACCCCCTATCTCAAGGGACCTAAACATAACAGGCGAAATGTGGGTGTCGTATGAAGAGGAACGGGATGTGATGTTCCTCCACCACAAAGGGAGAATCCTCAGGCAAGGCTCGGTGGTATTGCCTAGCGGACAGCTGTTCAACGGTAGCGTATTGGAAGTTGTATTTATGTACACTCGATATGAACATTTCGTTATCGTGATTCAGCGCTCTTTGACAGTTGTGACGAGTGTGTCACTTCTTGACGTCGTCAATGTCAACCGTCATTTATTATGTGCGGAGACCGCCTCACCCTTCTGGGTAATAAAGATGCGTGTATGTGTTATATGATTCATGTTGTTTAGCAGCGCTTCACATCGCTGGTGCCCCTCTGGCGCGCAGCAGCCGCCGTGCACAGCCGCGCGGGCTCGGCCGCCGCCGCCGCCGCCGCGCACGAGGCCGTGGCGCGCGCCGCGCCCGCCGACCGCCGCAGCCTGGCGCGCCTCGTCAAGGCGCTGGCGCCGCACGACCCGCCGCGCGCACGCCAGCTGGCCGAGCAACTGCCGCCGCTGCATCAGCTAGACGTACGGGCTCATTACATCTTACATCCTTCTACCTGACTACACATTTTAACGAGAAGTTGACCGCCCGATATAAGTGTCGAGAGATAGACACTGAAATATTTAGGTAACACGAAAAAAATATCGATACCGCATCAGCCACAGAAATGATCAGAAATGGATAAGACATCGGTCTTACGATCGAGAGGTCGTGGATTAGAATCCTGGCCATTACACCACGGACGTGAACTTCCTCCTGATACCAGCGAATTAAGCTTAGCTGGAGGGGTTTAACAATAATACTACTAATTCGTATTTGCAAATTACTACGTACTTACGTATAAACGTTGTTTATTAATGGAACCCAAATTTCGATGAAACTTTTATAATATTTATTGGAACGAAGTTCCTTATCGCGCTTTGCGAAAGGGGGCTAGACGAAAAAAATTGGGACGAAAAGTTGTAACGACACATTTCGTAGCAATTCTCGTAACGGCGTAGTAATTACATGCTACGAAGAATTTGATTTAAGAATAAACAATAATCCAGCAGAATCAACAACAAAATATAATACTACCATTGATGCAGTTTTTTCAAGACATTTAAATAAAATAGAATCCCAAACATACGTTTCCTACTTCAGTTACCACAAGTATTACTAAAATTGAGCCTACTGATTAAGTTTATATTACATTATAATTGTTAATAATAAAAAAATATTATTATAACTTAAAAAAAGTTTTTTTTATAACTTAGAAAAATAAAAATTTCTTTACTAATTAATCGAAAGGAACTTCGTTCTATCCGGGTGTCCCTTGACACCTCAGTAGTTTTTTTTTCTATATTTTTTCCCATCTCTGATATTAAATCCGAAACTATATGTGACTGAATATCTAGATTTCATTGCCTAGTTACGTCTGACAGAAGGCGTCAGTTTATTACCAACATTTTTACCCAGTTAGTTAAAATGACAGAAACTCATCACATAACGACGACCGCTTATCACCCGGCTGTGAATGGCATTGTGGAGCGTATGCACTTTCATAAAATAAATTATAGAAATAACTTCAACGAGAACTAAAATTTGGTCTACATAATGTATTTTTTTAAATTTCAGACCAAGATTGACATCGACGCCTTGGAATCATCTAAATGGATGATGGGAGCCAAGGTTGTGAAGAAGCAGGAACAATCGCCTGGGTAAATATTCTTACAACAAACGGCGTGTCGTTTTTTAATGATGTTGGAATACGAACGAATAAAGATAAATATATAAGCATATAAAATACGTATAAAATATATATACTACATTTAGCAAGTATAAGTGAAAAAAAAAAACAAAAATTGTATTCCTCCTCATCAACAATACAAAGTCCTCTTGTATAGGAACCTCGGTCAGTAATAATCTATCTCTGAATGACACAATAAACATTGTTTATTTCTAGAACGCCTGCCACAGACCTGCTACAAAAGAAGAAACAGAAACGCAAGCGCAAGACCAAGCTGCCACCCAACGCCGATCTCTCCAAACCTCCGGATCCAGAAAGGTATTCATGTTATTTAACTTTGTTCAACCATTTATTAGCATACTAAGAAATAGTTGAAAAATTTATGGAACCAGCAGCTTTTTCAACCATTTATTAGCATACTAAGAAATAGTTGAAAAATTTATGGAACCAGCAGCTTTTTCAACTATTTCTCAGCATAATTTGCTAAGCATAGCTAAATGCTATGAAAATAATCATTTATTAGCATTTTTTAGACACAGGAATTCGGACCTCTAAAAATGTTAATATCAAGTTGCTCTATTAAAAAAATAAGTTTTTTTTTTACTTTTGATCCTGATTCTAATCTAAATAGATTTGTCATACTCCATTACATAAGTAACAAGTTGCTATAATAATAAAATATAATAAGTTTCTTTACTTTTGATCCTGTTTGTAATCTTAATTGAAGAATTTAAGAAACTTTTGTGTACTCAAAGCAGGTTTAAAAGTAATTTTTTTTTTTTTTTTTTTTTTCTTGTAAAAGATATTTTATTAAATAGGTGCTGGTTTATGGGTGCTGACCTCAGTTTTCAATTCGTTTTTAATAAATATTTTCTAGTTCTCCTAGTACACCTCGTCTTGTATGTAGGAATTTTCGTTAATTTTTAATTTTTAGTTTATTTTTCTTGTATTGTTTTTTGGTTGTAGAGTTACTTTGTTTATATTTTCTTTGTTTATATTTTTTTTTGTGAGCGTTGATTTACTGTGTTGTTCTTTCTGGCAGGGACTAGCTGAAAATCAGTGCTGTGCATTGCGCGCAGCAAATACTGAGCTAGATCCCTTGCCGCACATTTTCTGTGTACTATATTATATTTCGTGTAAACTGTTTTTTTTTTTTTAAATGTAAGATAATGTGTGGCAAATAAATGGTTTAAATGGTTTAAATTGATTTGTCATACTTGATCTCCATGTATGAGTTTAAATCCTATTTAATTAAATATAGAACCAATACACTTTTATGATTCTTTCAGCAGCATATTGTTTAGGTTCATATGGGTACATCGATATGTTTATTTGCATGCCCTGTTTAGAGTCGGGCATTGTTGAAACCTATCCTTTATCGATAACTATCTTTCCTCAGGTGGTTGCCGAAGTACGAGCGCACGGCGTATCGCAAGCGTCGCGGCGTCCGGCGTGACGTCATCAAAGGCAGCCAGGGCATGACCACCACGGCCACCGACCAGTAGTCAGTATAACTTTACTATTTTTAATACCAAACAATAGATGAACATACCTTCAGTAGTTTTAGAACCTCCTAAGGGTTGAAGCGCGTTATTATCCGTAGTACGGATATTTAAGTACGGATTCCGGACTAATATTATAAATGTGAAGGCAACTCTGCCTGTCTGTTACGCTACAACAGCTAAACTACTGAGCAGATCTTGATAAAATTGGGTAGGACTAAAAAATGGACATGCACTACTTTTATTGACTTACTGGCTAACTTTTAGCTAACAGAATTCGCTTGAAGATGGTAAGCCATACATAGTATATTATCTATGCTGTCTAAAGCTATTCAATAATGAATGTTGTTACTCCAGTGACATGAGCAAGCAGCAGCCGAGCGCGGCCACCACGGCCACCAACGCCAAGAGTCCTCGCGTCGAGAAGCAGAGCGACGCCGCCTGGCAACGGAAGCAACAGCAAAAGAAAAAGGGGAAGGGACGCAAGTGGTAGAACACCATTCTATTACCATAGCCCTCAATATATTATACTGTTTTATATATAATTTTTGGGTATTATTTCATGAACTAAGACTGTGCAGTCTGCAATATGACATTGTTGAATCCTGGGGCTACGTAATAAATACACCTCGTTAGTACTAGTGATGTGCTGGATATCCGTATCCGCGATTGGAATTGCGAGTGTGGAATTCTATGTGTAAGTGACAACATGGCAATAAAAACCTATTAAAATGCCGTCTGATATTTTTGTTTTTTTATTTAAGTAAAAGAATCAAGTTTTTATCACATGATTAAGTGAAATGACATCTGTATCTTGACACCAAGATCTGGATCCGTATCCGCGAATATTCATGTTTATTCACCACATTCTAGTTCTACTTATCCATGACCCACGTGGATAGATTATCATCAGCGAATCGTTTTTGGTATATCGATATACTACGCATCGGTTACGGTAAGTAATGCCATCCTCTAAGACTACTGCCACACTGGGTGTCACCCACCTAGGGATGACACCCAAATATACACCTATAAAAAAAATACCTATGCCAATTTATAGTTACTAAGGTAAATGATTTCAGGAGTCGGTGCCTTTAGCACTCCGACACTTGCCATTAAAAACGGTCTTTTAAATATTTCCTGAAAATTATTTTAAGGCAATATTTTAAAAAATCATCGCCGTTGGCACTTTGTAACTTAAGAGAACAAAGTCGCTTCGATGCCATTTCTTTAAAGAAAATACCTAAACGCTGCCAGACTCTTGACAAAAATGACGCTTCGATGCCATTTCTTAGTTTTTAAAGGAAATATTTAAAAAGGCTATTGGCTCATAATTAATTAATAATAATAATAATTTGGATTTTTTTACATTAAATAGAACGCCAGAAGCAATTACACTATCTAATGGTCTCAACAACATGGCGAAATACACACATTCACTCACACAAGCACACCCAGTCTCAGAACAAATATTTGTGAATCACACAAAGATTTGTCCTATGTGGGGATCGAACCCACAACACCAGTGCAGTGGAGAGCGGCGAGGCAACCGCTTAAACCACTACACCACACGTGCAGACAATGGCTCATGGCAGCGAGGGTACTTTGGTGGCGCTATTTTCAATTAAATGGTAGAACATGAAGCAAATGTGGAATAGCAAAATTACTTAATTTGGGCATTACAAGTCTTGAAATTAGAACTTATAAGAAATAAGTTTTTAACAGTTTTGATTGATTTACGCGGTGACACCCAAGATCCGCCCCGGTGCCACCCCATGCTAACTACGCCACTGGCTACAGCCACCCAGACTCCTCCCAGGACATTATTTAGGGTGTTTTAAATACAAAAACGAGAATAAGTTTGAATTGTTTTATTGTATAGCAAATTATTTTAATTATATCTTCTACACTTATTGATTACCTTTTACCATTTTTCCTCTTAGATTTGCCTGGTCTCACATTTTTCTTGCTGTTCACTTTAAACGACTTATTCTTGAAATTAGTAGCTCTATTCTGAGAGCGTCCATTGAAACCATCCATATCATTAGAAGAGTCTCGAGTATTTAGTTTGGAACCTTTCTTTTTACCGCCAAAACCGAATTTCTTGTCTTTCATGACGCGTTTTCTGCTTTGTTTGATTTCCTTTCCTTTACCTTTTGCATTGGGATTGCCTTTGTTGCTGCCTTTGTTATCGTCCAAGAAGCTTAAATCCGATGATTTACCTTTCCTTACGCGTTTTAATTGTTCCAACATTTCTTTTTTATCTGCAGCTTGTTTCAGTCTGGTATCGATCTGAAAATAAGCAATTGTTTTAGTAAATATTTCATCAACTGAGTAACAGGAATTGAAAGTCCATATGTCCAAATGTCCAAGACCAAATGTCTGTTTATCTGTGGAGGCTTTTCAAAAGCAATCTTTTCTTAAATTTATGAATTGTTATATTCACATTTTGTTATAAGACTGTAAGCCTTCCTAAAAGCAATAAAAATAAAAAAAAATAAAAAATATGCTATAACATGAAAGAAAGTAATTACTAATAACAAATTAAAATAGAGCATGCAATGGTGCTTGAACAGACACATATTTAGAAGTTATTTATTCATGTTGAGTTAGAGAAAGTGCAATCTATTCAATCACTCAACCATCAATACAGTTAACTCAACTGTTTATGTTTTTTACACATTCAGGTAAATATATACATATTTGCTTTGCCATTAAAGCTGATGTCAGCTAATGCTGTTTGGGTAATGTTAAAGCATTAAAGTTAAATTATTATCATTTAAAATAATTAAGCTTTTTAGAGATTACATCCTATATAGCTGTATATAACTTGGACCAAGTTATAAACAGCTATATAGTCACAGAAAAATTTTTTTTATTTATTTTAACTATAACTATTTTAACTATAATTATAACAATTCATGCAATTTTTTTTGACTTGACTTGAAGCAGTCCTCAAGCCCTGCTCCAAATTCACGAATCTTTGGACTGTATGCATTGTCTTTCGATCACATTTTTTTTCGACTGTTCTTATTATTAGATTGCTAAGCATGCCTAAATCCTATATCAACATCAATTTGAAACTTCAATAACTTTTATTACATAATTAATATCCTACACAGTAAAAGGTTCATATTCACAGTTGCCGTATTGAGATTTTCACTATTTGCAGCTAAAGGAAATTTGGATTGTATCTTCTACAAACCCATATTAATAACCCTTCTATATTCGCAGTTTGCAGTATTTTCTAGAACATATTTAGTACTTAATCCACGCAAATAAGGAGCTATTTACAATTATTATGTATATCGTACAAAATATTTTCTTTAAAACATAATACCTGAACACGTTTAGCAATCTTCTTTTGGTCCCTAAGCTGTCGCACTTTCTCTGTGCGAGCCTGTGCTGCTTGCTTCGCCATTAAGTTCTTGCGGACTTTCTGCATGTGCTCATCTGTCTTTGCCATCTCAGCAAAGTAGTCTTCAGGCCTGGAATATCATCTTTTATCAGGGAAAAAAATATTGTTGTTAACTTTGCCACAGTGATATTATAAGAACCATATTGTGCTATGCTAGACTTTAACCTAAGGATGCAAGTTTATTTCCCTCGCATATTTTTTAAGATATTAAATGCAAATAAATACTCATACTGTAGCGTAATTTGGATGAGTAAGTTTTGGATTGTACCATTGGGCCAAAAAGAATTTTTGCATTGGCTAATATAGTATGTGCCAATACTACAAAAGATGTTTTACTTTGACAATAATAAACTCACCTTCTAGTAGGAATATTCAGCTCTTTCAACTTCTTGAGTCCCTCAAGAACTGATGCTTGTGCCTGACGATGGATGAGGTTCTCTCGTTTGAACTCGTTGAGCACTGGGTCCTGAGTCGGGTCATATGACTGTTTGCCCTTATTGTTCTCTTTCAGGTTTCTGGGAAATCAAAAAAATACTTTTAGGAGAATATCTTTACTAAGATTGTCAGAATATTTTTTAATTACAGTTTATTTAGATTACCAACCAAAAATTGTATGTAAAAACTAGTTAGTTTTCAAATTAAATGTACAATTATATAGATACTATTGTAAAGATTTCTTTAGCATCAAAATAAGAACAGTTAGAGCTATGATATGTGTTATTCATAAATTAATATACTAAAGATATTGTCTCTCAATCTTCTTTCCAATCAAATAATATAATTAAACAGCTAGAAACTGAATTCTATAAAATGTGAAAATTAACATACTTTCTCCTTTGAGCAGTTTCTTGTAATTGCATGGCAACATCAGGTGCCATCGGCGCTACTGTTGTAACCAGATCCAATGTCTCGACCCATGGTAATTTCAACTGAAACTCTTTCAGTTTTGCTTTCAAGTCAGCTACATTATTTACATAATGTCTTTCAACTTTCTCAATCTCCTCGTTTAAACCTGGTTTCAGCAGTCCTTTAGCGAATGCCTCTTGCAACTATAATATAAAATAATACAATAATCTAATGAAAAAATAACATTGTTAAAAATGACATCCATGCCTTTCGGTTAAAGAATTTTAGGATCATACTTACTTCTTCATCGGAATCAACTTCTGAGTCGGAGTCATTAAGAACAAAATCACCCATTTTATGTATAAATATGTAATCTTAGTCCCAAAAAATTGAGCAGAGTTAATACACGATAGACAATAACATAACCTAAACAGCAAATTCAGGAAACGTGCGAGGCGCGAGCGATTGACATGACACCACAGAATACATGATTGACACCAAAGATAATGTAATATTGACACTTAGATAAGGTCCGAAACGCAATTATTCCGGTTTTGACTTGAATGACTTTTAGCACGCTAATATTGACAATGTTAGCGATTCGGACCAAAGCATGAAACAAAAATGCCTTCTGCTGGGTATACACTTAACGAACGAAGACCAACGAACTGATGTGTTGATCCTATTGTCGATGGCTCAGCGAACGTTAAAAAATCCTTGGATATTACTGCCACGCTTTGGATTGCCATCGAACGCTAACGAACGGTCGATGGCGTCCGCTTAGCGGTTAGCTGTCCGAAGTAATCCAAACAAGAACCAACGAACGCGTTTATTGCCTGCGTATGCCAGGTGTATACCCGGAAATGCCCGGAATTCAATCACAGATTATATACGTACGAATCTGTGGTTGAATGCCGGGTATACAAGGGATCTTCGATGAAGACGTATAATATAGATGGCAGTTTACGTACTAAAACGGACTTCAAATGTGGCATAATAAATAAGTTTTATAAATAATATTAATAAATAAAAAAAATTGGCATCGTCCAGTTCAGTGACATTGATAAGAAAAAGAACAATATTAAAAACTTTATTTTTATTATAATATTATGAGCGTTTCGAGACTTCAAGTGGAGTCGCTTTATTTATTCGCTTTATGTTTATGTACTTGGAAATTATTAATATGATTTAAAAAACGTTACATATTTTTATTGTAAATGTAAGTAGATACATACATGCGGCTACACATCAAGTTGTACATTATTGTACCGTGAAATTTTTATCTGGAAATGTACAGCTTGATTTGTATGTACACCTTAATGTATCTATAGTTGTTTGTATAACTAAGGGTAAATTATTATCATCCTTCACTGTTAGCGAGTGATCATTTTTATGATAAATACACAAATATCTTCGAAAAGTCGAATCTTAACGATTTATTGACCAGGGTGTGTGCCGTGGGTTCGAACCCGAGAGCTTTGACTTCGTAGTCCTACGGTCTCAAAATAGACAATCACTGCTTACAACTTATAAACTATTTCTTATAATTTTTATACATATTTAATTTCCTTTAAAAAATAAGAATGCCACCGAGTGTGCGCTCGTCATCTAAAGTTAAAGAGTTGGCGTACCCGCGTACCCTTCATTTTTAGTTTGAAAGCGGTTCTACCCATGTGGTATCTAGGGATATAAAAGTAGATTACCGATTGTTTACAAGTTTTCTTTAAAAACTAAGAAGTTTCACTGAAGCGTATCGTCTACAGGGAGTTTAAATTTTTTTGATCTTTTTTTTAGGCCCTCTCAAAAATATTCTATATTTTTCTGCATATTTCTGAACGCATCCATATCATGTATGGCTATAGACAAAATTATGTCTCTACTCTAGATGAATTAAAAAAAAGAAGAAAAATGTCTCGCAACTCTAGCCATAAACATTTTTGGCCTCACTTTTAATACTTTTTATATTTCTTCTCTAATTTGTTAGTTTTATCTTAATAATTTTCATAGATTTATAATAAAATTAATAATTTAAAGTTAATTACATTTGACATTGAATTGATATGTACGTTTAAAATATATCTACAATAATTTTGCTCATTTGACCGGAAGTACAAAGTAGTACGACATGTTTCATGAAACCTCCGTTGTTTTGTATCAAGAAAATGCAATGGCCGCCATCTTCGAGTCTTGTGAATGTTTTGGTCGTAGTTTCATACTTTGAGGCCCAATTAATACGTACTATGCAATTATTTGAAGGGAATAGTTTCGCTACGTCCCAGGTGTTGTGAAATTGCTATTAAACAGGTTAGTACAATCTTCGTTCAGTATTTTCTGGAAAAGTGTTTACATCTGGATTTTGTACTGCTTATACCATTGTGATTGTGTCATTTTCTATAAATATTTAGTATTTTCCCTTACTATTACCCAAGTTATACATGAAACATTTACTTTTAAGTCAATCTTAATTTGCTGAAGTGTACAAATATACAAACCTCATTTTCGTATGTACTTATATTTCTCATGTCTTTGTTACTAAGCGGATTTAGTCGCTGCCTAAGTGCCGAACTTACAATTATTCCTGTTAAATATCAGTATATTTCAGTTAAACTTCTCATTTTAGGTTAGTGTTTACTTTTTTTGATGTTTATAAGTGAGACATTTCAGTTTCCGTGCTACAATAATGGCGGCAGTGGATTAACCTATTCGCTTATTTTACGCGTTTAACGCTTCGCCATAGCGTTTTCAATGCGGTATTTCAGTGTTTCACTTTATATTTTCTCGTAGGGCACGAAATAAAATGACTTTTGAATAGTTTTGTGGAACAATGACCTCGACAGTCCTATCCTATTTGTGGACTAAAAATATTTTACCAAGAACATTATGATGTACATTGCACGTATACGTGATGATATTGAAGAAATACGGGTAAAAGGACGATTTTCGGTTGCAGTCACATGAAATAAAATTTGGGGGCCGAGGTGCACTCCAAGGCGTCATCTCGGGTTTGACCCAAGATGATAGTATATACAGCATGTCAGCTACATCAGAATATGAACCAGCGGCCCGGCAAGTGAGTACATCGTATTTACTAACACATAAGCCTCTAATGAGGTCCTCAAATATTCCCATAAATGTAGCCATGAAATCAGTCAGTTAGCACCATATTTGTAAATATTATGATTTTGCAACCTAAAACATCATGTTCCTAGAGTGATTTCCTACATCATTATTCTGTCCACAAATTTTATGTAACTCTCCTAGGCAATCACCAATTCTTGATACCTACTGGTTTCTATATTGTTCTATGTGAGAGCTATACTTATTTTGTGTTCTATTCTAAAAATATGAGGGCTATATTCATTTAAAATCATCGTCGGACAGTGTTTATTTAGGTGTTTTTCGTTTTATTCTGAAGAAAAGAAAACGACACATTAAAGATCACATATTACAGGATCTCTACATGAAATAAATGAAGTTTTGAAATTAAAAGTGTATTCATTGAAACCTTTTTAGTTTTACAGTTTTTGGGTGAGTAGTGAGGTAGCAGCTTATTATGGCAACATATTTTACAAACAAGTTATCAGAAGTTTAGTGAATGAGTGCATTTTGATGATTCAGTTTCCATTATTCTTGTTGGTAGTGTTAATGTTGAATGTATGCTGATTAAATGATAATAAATTCAATGTATGGGGTATTATAGCTTTGGAATATTTAGATTCTAAAAAATTTTAATTTAAAATGACCAACCTAAACACCAAAATTACTCTAAGAAATGTTTTTAAAATTCGTTTTGTTGCCTTGTGTATATTCTCAACAACAATCACTCCAAACATGTATGTATAATTTTTAAATGTTTATTCATAAATTAATCAGAAATGTAATTTTGATAGATTATGATAGTATGTATGTGAAATGTATACTTTTTGTGTTTCATCAAAATGAATAGTGTTTTAATGTTTGTTATAGGATTACGGGCCGACCACCTCCACTGAAAATGTATATGAGCATGTATTGGATCACAAACTAGCAGATATGAATGTGCAAAGTGTGAGAACTCCTGTTTTAAGGGCTGTGCCCTTGTCTTCCACTGAAGGTGATCCTGAACCTGACTCCACAAATCCTGAAAGTATCATTCAATCTGTGCACAAAGTAGACAAAGAAGTAGAATATCACATTGCTGAGAAAAGGTGTGATACAGACATGTCTGTGGATTCCCTCTCTGGTCTCGTTAGAATTGAAGAAGCCATAGACACTGTAGGTCACATAGCCTACCCTATATTGCAAGAAGCAGAAGATTCAAGTGATGGGAATTACATTGAAAACTCTGCTACTCTCATACAAGCACCGCTAAACACAGCAATTGTTCAAAATGTTACTAAGTTGCCCCCGAACTTCACAATTAATGTTGATGCCGCTGTTGGAAACATTACATCTATTCAAAATGTACAAGATGTCTCTGGCAATCAAACATTGTGGCTACCTACAATACTTGCAACCAGTGCTCCTGCTAATGACTCCAAGACAGATGATGATAGAGCACAAGCTGGCCTGTCACAAATCATCATCACCAGCGAGAGCTACGTTAATGACACAAATCAGTCTGGTAGAAGAGCTAATATTGTCGAGACTAATTTCATAAGCCGACCAAAGGCATCTAAAGTCCAGATTTTAAGTAACATATCCATCCCAAAGAACCCAAGCTATAACCAGTCTTACATAACTGGTAAAGAAATAGCATCAGTGTACAGCACTCAAAATCATATCTACAAATTAAGCAATTCTGTACTCTCTGCTAAACCGCAGAAAAGTCAATCTCTGATTGGCTGTTCTTCACTGTCATCAAATGTTGTCAATAATAGCCCTCTCAAGAATGTGTCCTATGGTCACACATTTACGAAAAGCACAAACTTAAATAAAACTTTGAATAAGGTAAACAATGGTGCTAATTTGAATGCTATGGTTGCTGCCTCCTCTGGCAACACACAATGCCACATATTATCTCGTGTTGTCTCTGGACCTAACAAAATGTCTGTGCATTCTGGGAGAAAATCCGTCAGTACATTTAAAGGATCCAAGAGTTCGGGCCAAATATCTAATCAGAAGAGTCAGTCAAGGCCTATCAAAATAATACAACAGACTGGATCGGCTAACAAATCTGAAGGGAAGTCTTGGCCTGTTGCCAGTGTCACATACAAAAGTCAGCAGCCAAGTTATGGAGTTGTTGATACAAATGCATCAAAGATCATTCAGAAAGTTGGAAGCCCAACTCATAAGAGCCAGGCATTACCCCTATCAAAGTTCCCTGCCAAAGGAGAACGCTTGGTATTACAATCTCCTTGCGGGCCAGTATTGTTATCAACTGCCCCACTCAGTACAAGCTTACCTAAAGGTCCACAGTATGTCCAATCAGGATCAACACCGAATTTGCGATACGTCCAAACATATGGATCATCTGATAACCAGATTTCAACAGTATCACAAGTTTCTGCAAACCAACAATTAACTGCACAGATCTTGCAGTCATTATCACAACCCAAACTTTTGTTGCACCCAAGTCCAACATCTATCAACCATACTATTACACCTTTACCTCCAACTCTTGAAGAACCCATGGAGATAAAACCAGTGAATCAAAAACGGATAGTTGTGTAAGTATTGTAAAAATAGTGGTGCTTAACAGTCATTTATTTTCACTTTCCATAAAAACTTATTAAATGTTATTTATTTTGTTTCAGTGGAGACAAGACTACACTATTAACAGAAGATGACATAATTGGTATGGAAGAAAGACCTAATCTTTCTGAAGAACTTAGAAGATATTCATTCCAGCCCCTAGCATTTGTGATGTTGGACCATACATATGCTCAGCCTGCTCAGAAGCAATCCACAGCTACACCGCCTACAACACCAGTTTCTACTGCACCACCACCTGTTATAGTCTCACCACCTATTACCACTTCACCAATGAGCCCACTCAAGCGAAGTTCACCTGTCATCATGTCCACAGCTTCTTATGAAATGCCTTTAACAGTGCCTAGCAGTGCCATTGGAACACCAATACCTGTGTCTTCTATACAAATGGCACCCATGCCTACATATAAGCCCCAAGCACCATTACCACCTGATGATGACACAGCTTCTGTGATATCCTCAATAGATGGAGACAGACAGCAACAAGTTAGAGGGGGCAGTGATACGGAAACCGCGCCTGAAGGAGAAGAGGAAGGCAAAACTAGATGTATTTGCGATTTCACTCATGATGACGGTTACATGATTTGTTGTGATCGTTGTGGCGAGTGGCAACACGTCGACTGCATGGGTATCGACAGACAAAACATACCTGATGCGTACCAATGTGAACTGTGTCTACCAAGACCAATAGACCGACGTCATGCCCGTGCCATACAATTAAGGAAGAGAGAGGAGTTGAGTGCTCTTGGCGCATCTGATTCTGACTCATCAGAATGTGGCCGGGCTGCTGGGGTTGCTGGTCAACTGAAAAGAAAGCGATTGCTCACAGTTACCACTTACACAAATACAAGTGGCTCCTGCGTTACTACTTATAACTCAAATGTACCAGTGTTGCCCCCATTGCCACAACCATCCCTGGCATTACCTAAACGTGGGCCCAAAAGGCCAAAGAAACCAGAAGTAGTAAGAAAGAGTGGTAAACGGAAACTCTCTGAAAAACGAGTAAAGCGTAAGAAAGAAATGTTGATGAACAGAAGTAAATATAGCTCTTCAATGACAAATCAATCTCACTTCCAGGATTCTTATGAGCTGGCAGTAACAAATCATTATAGTCCAGAACTGAGGGCTAAGATAATGAAATACAGTAGCAAATTGGGCAATACTCCTAATATGGCATATGCCATGAACGGGCATTTATGTACAACTGTACCACATGCTGGAGGCAAAATTTTAATTGCAACTAAGGACTTGAAAGAAAACACGCCTGTTATAGAATTACGGGGTAAATATATGCTCTCCAACCAACACAGACCACAATTACAGAATTCTGCAAGAGCTGGCAGTCAAAAGCCTGGACCATTTGTCTTCTTCTACAGATTACCAAAAGACAACACCCAGATATGTATAGACACAAGGACATATGGTAACGAAGCAAGATTCGTTCGCAGATCGTGTAAACCTAACGCCGAATTGCAACATTGCATAGTAAAGGGTACTTTGCATGTTTATTTGGTGACTATTGGAGTTGTGCAATCGAACACAGAAATAACAGTTGGCCACGATTCTGATGGCAGCAAACAGCCATGTGCGTGTGGTAATCCCAAGCACTGTAAAGTGAATGGTCTGAACACATCCATGCCACCTAGAAAGAGCGTGGATTATCCGCCTAGAGAGAAAAGAAGTAGAAACAGATGTTTTAGCTCGTCATCACCAGTGTCTCCGCCTCTCACTCCGACTGTTACAACGCCAATCAAAGATTTCTCACCACAACATTTACCAGTGAAAACAGAGAAAAGATCTCCACAACCAATCAAACACGAGTTTTCGCCTATGTCTCCTGTCAAGTCCGCTGTAATGGCCTTAAACTTTGATGAGCCTTCTAAACCAGAGCCAGTAGAAGACATAAAACCAGAAATAGATCTGATGGCTAAAAAAGAAATGAAACCGGAAGATATTTTCGAGACAGACTTTTGTAAAGCTGAACCAATTGAGGAGAAGTTTGAGGTAATAAAACAGGAACCTCCAGCTCCACCATCTCCTGTTCCAAAGGCTCCAGTGGTTGAAGAAGAACTGGCTGTACCTGAAAAGGAAAATATACCGAAAGCAGAAGAAGAGGAAGAAGAAGATGAAGAAGAGGAGGAGGAAGAGATTAAACAAGAAAATGAAGCAATATACTCTGATGACGAAAAAGCAGAAGATAAAGTGGAAGAGAAAACACTGAAGGAGGAAATAAAGGAGATAAAAGAAATTAAAGAGCTGAAAGTTCTCAAAGAACTAAAGGAACTTAAAGAGCTAAAAGAACTAAAAGATATTAAAGACTTGAAAGAACTTAAAAAAGAAATTAAAGAACTGAAGGAGCCTAAACTTGAAGACGAAAGGCCAGTGACCAGAGAACTGACTGCAAAGTCAGCGTGCCACGACAGATCGTCTCGGTCCAGCCGAACAACCTGCGTGAATCAGGACTCTTTAGACGACAAAACTGATGACTCCCAAGATAAAATACAAACGTCCACCAAAGAGAAGGACAAGAGAAAGATGGTGAGTTCCAATACTCCAAGCTCAGCTAGTAGTCAGAAAAAAGGAAACAGAAATAGGACATATTCTAACAATATGGTTCCGTTTCAGACGCGCGAGGAGCGAAAGATGGAAGCGATAATGAAGGCGATAGAGCGCATGGAGAAAGCTGAACAGCGTAAACAGGAAGTGAAAGAAAGGCAGAAGCGCCGGGAATCAGACCCTCATCCCAACGCGAATGAAAAAGATGACGACGAAGAAATACATAACGCGTCGAAGAAAAGGAAAAAGTAAGTAATGGGTATATCAGTCGGCCGAAACATACATAATTATCATTATTTTTTTTACTAAGACTTGGCCTAGTGCCATTATTAGAAGTTAAATGTTTTTTTAGACTTTATTATAGCAAAACTACTAAACTAAGATCAATATTGCAAATAAAATGTGGTGCAAGAAATACAGTGTCACATATTTTTATTTGGTCTATATGTTATATAACACTACTTTTATAAAGACATTTTTATGTTGTTTTTTATAAACTTACATTGGTGATTATTTTTATATAAAGTCAGCCTAAGAAAATGTACACGGATAAAAAACTTTACTATATATTATTTTTTTTATCCTTAGACGTAAAGGCCGCGCCCGTACCACATCGCAATCGAATCGCCGACGTCTGAACTCTGCCGATAGCGACATGGTGACATCAGGAGATGAGGCGCCTAACACGCCTTTGACGTCTCCACGAGCCATGCCGCCCAATCGAAGGGACAGTGCCATCCCACCTCCTGACAATGACAGGAATGATGCTGTTAACGAGGTACGTAAAAATGAAGTTCATTTATTCACTTGACTTGCCCAATCCTTTGTTATTTTACAGGATACTTTTTCCAAAATGTTTCTTTATCTAACCTTATATTTCAGGAACTTGGCCTTAGTTCTGCGTGTCTACTTGTAGAAGCAGCCGTGGGGTCTGTCGAATCCGCCTTCAAATTGCCAAAAACAAAGAAAACCATGGCGACCGAATGGATAGGTCGCTCGCCTGAACGAACGCCTTCGCCTTATAGGTCTCCCTACAGACCTGTCTTAGTTTCAGCTACGTCCTTAGAGAGTTTAGTCAGGGTTGCGTCAACCATGATCGGAGATTTGAGTGGGGGGCAAGATATCGACCATGAGGAAGATACTCGAGCGTCTCCGCCTAGAACGCCTGGTCGCGATCGGAGTAAACCTCCGAAGAAAGCCAGAAGGATTACCAGAAGTACACCGCCTACGGAGGTCGCTGAAGTCGTCCAGCCGATCATACCGCAACACAGCGCCAAGAAAAGATGGCTGAGACAAGCCATCAGCGAGGAGAGCGACTCACCCTCTGCAGGTTTGTATTACCCAAACTGATTTGTGTACTGAAAGATTCCAAGAACAATATTCCTATGTTGAAATTCAGATGTATTTGTTCCAGAATCGCCGCCCAACGAAATGGTAACCCCATTGAAAAAGAGGCGGTTAGCAAGGGAATCATTATCTTGCGAACAAAACACTATTGTGCCTGTAAGTATCGAACACAACTGATATTATTTTTTGTGATTCTTATTTCTGTCACTAATTCCAATGTTTTATTTAACAGTGTAATGACGAAACTTCGCCTATTTTA
The DNA here is from genome assembly GCA_905147285.1 of Hypena proboscidalis. Lineage (NCBI taxonomy): Eukaryota > Metazoa > Arthropoda > Insecta > Lepidoptera > Erebidae > Hypena > Hypena proboscidalis. Next base: position 3,412,197 of record LR990129.1, on the reverse strand, counting down.
ACGTCAGAAGATTCGCCAGTCAAAGATGACGCACTATCAATGAATCGCCAATACAAAGTGAGAAATATTATGGATAGTATATACGGTAGGGATAGAACTCGGTCGGACAGTGGACAGGGATCCGATGACCAGTGCAATATAGACAGTGACGTGCTTAACATTAAGGGTCCTCACGACAGTGAGAACATTAGGAGGATAATAGGAGTGCCGACGCCTGAAGATGAACTACCGCCTACAATAACGAAGCCAGAAGATATAGCAACCACCAATAACAATAACGTTGAAGTGGACGAACACAAAGTGGTGCCTATGGAGATTGACACAACAATACCAGCGCAGCCAAAAATACAAGAAACCATTGACGTCAGTCATCTTGATCCCAAAGGAATCGAGAGCCCAAACGACAAGCTGAACAGCTGTCAATCGGCAGACACGAGCGGAAACTCTTCGCCGCAACGCGATGAAATGGACGACATACAGAAGAAAATCCACTCATTTCACACAGAGAACATAATGATTCTTAAAAGCAGAAATAAAAAGCCTCCCAAGGAGAAACGGAAGAAGGTTAATTTGAACTTCGATCTCAACATGGTTGATGATCAAATCAGTATTCAGTTGAGAACAGAGGATACCAATTCAAAGGTAATTGAGAATGGAGATATCCATGATGACATGAGCAACTCTATCCACGACGATGTCAAGCTGCATGTGTCTCCAGAAAACATTCCTCTGCCACCTGCTGAGCCAATACCAATACTTGCTCCAGAGAATATTCCACTTCCGGAAGAACCAAGTCCGATGACGATAGTGCCTCCACCAGAGACGATTCCTCTTCCAGAGGAGCCTATGAAGCCAGTCAAACACATACGACCAGCATCGCCGGTAGTGGAGAAAGTTGAAAAACCGTTCTCTATCGACCGGCCGTCCGTGCTCGAAAACTCTACCCTGCCATTCTCATCGCGGTTTAGTTCCACGGGACTATTTTCGGGCATATTTAGCAACATGTCTCAGTCGTTCAACATGGACAGTTCAATAAACGAGAACGTACCGAACATGTCAGTAATTAAGAGTGCAATAGATAGGACTACAAATATAGATAGTAGTTTGTTTGAGAAGGACAGTATTACGCAAGCTGACGATATGAAGAGTGTACAGGCGATATTAACGCGAGTGAACAATATGGACTCAAATAATAGTGTGATATTATCGGGGGTGTTGAGTAGTACGAACAAGTCGAGCTTGCTATCGCCTTCGCCCAAGCCGCTGAGCAAGCCCTACTGCCCGCGCACCAACGACCCCAGACTGAATCCTCCGCCTGCTGAAAAACCTAAACCTGTAAGAAGGAAGGTAAGTGCAAAATAACGACAGTCTTGTTTTGAGGGTACCATAATAAATTCGAACGACATTTTACAGAACTGTTTTAAAAATTTATTGTACTACCCTGCAAATTTAAAATGTGAAGATTTTGGAATAATTTACGGTGTGACCACACTGAAAACTTTGTAATTATGTATCTGTAATATCAGTTTATAGTGCTTAGCCTTCATAGGAAAACTTACACTAATCCTGTTTGCGGCTGAAGATTGTTCTGCATAATTTTTTGTACAAAACACGAAATATTATATGAAACAAGTTAGTTGTGTCAGAATCAAGCCAACCAAGGCTTCAGATTAGATAAGAGAAATATAAAAGGTCGATGTGATTTACATGTACGCACACTCTCGTTTATAACCATAGAAATCTTAATAATAAGGCAATAGAAATGTCAAAGACGCGTGACCTTGTCGCCGCGCATCTGTCAAGTCAAACACAAGTGCGAGTTAAGGAATTGTCGTCTTAATGTCATCGCAAAAAGAATAATTTTGTTTGCAGGAATACAAGCGCATTTGTCTTATCGAACATAAGTGCGAGTTGAGGAATTGTCGTCTTAATGTCATCGCCAAAAAGAATAATTTTGTTTGTAGGAATACAAAAAGTGGTATTTGAAAACCGGCGACATGCGTCCCAGTGTTAAAAGATAGTCGATAGCATTTCTATTGACTAGTTATTAAGATTTCTATGTTTATAACCTTCAAACGAAAGTGATGTTACAAATAATAATATTATGTGCTTTTGCCTATCGTATAACTTAAATTACATTTTTCATTCACATCATTGTGATCTATGGTTTAAAATATGTAGGGGTTATTCTAGATGCACAGCGATTTTAAAAATGTAGTATTGAACCAAAGATCTAGCAATAGTATAATTACTTGTAACACGAAAATAAGCGTCTATTTTAAAACAATTCAGGCCGTCGACCGATATCGCCGCGGATGTTGTTTTAATGCTTGGTGCACATAACATAAATTGTGCAAACAGTAAAGTAATAAATAAACGCACACTTCTCTTCTTTAAAAAATGTCTTCGACGGTCGTAGTTTTGAACATTCCAATTGTAACCTGAAAGAAGAAGACATTCTCAAAACGAAGCTTTTCATAAATACGTAAGCTTTGGAGGTACTAGGCGAAAGGTCAAGGCTTCTTAGTCTTAGTGCCGTTGTCCGACAAACTTCATCTTACATTCACTACTAAGATTACTATCGCAGTGCTTATCGCGAGGAGACTGACTTGTGTGCGAGGACAGCTGTCTTAGCTTAATTGCCTGACCCGCGCGTTTGTGTATAAGCACCACAACATCCCGATCACAGAAAAAGATCATTGGACGACATTGGAGTCGAAATGCCAGCGTGTCAGCCTACTGTTGCAATATATATGAGCTCCAGTCGACTAGGGGACTATGGCGTAGCCTTGAGAACTAATAGCCCGTATGCATTATCCGCCGTCAGTATAGTCATTAAGTACAATGCTCGAGCCAGCGCTTTTTATTTATTTGACGGGATGTACATATATAATATATATATATTTGTATAAGGCAACATAGAAAAACGCGACAAAATCTATCTCGCACTCCTAATGCTGGTCTGGCAAAACTAGAATATACCCAATTTTCTTTCTCGATTTCTTTACCCATATTGCATAAAAAGTTGGTCTTCTGCCTGCTCCGATTTTAAAATTATTTTTACTACACAGCTCTCTATATCCGAGTACCGCAAGCGGCACAAGGGAGTGTCGTCCGAAGACGGTGGGGGCGGTGAAGGCGGCGAGGCTGGTGACGGCGTCCCAGGGGAGGGCACGGTGGAATGGTCCTCAGAGTCATCTGGAGCCGGTTCGCTGTCCCCCCAGAGGTTAGATGCAGCTGCAGCCGCCGCCGCCGACGAACTCGAGCAGCGATTACACCGTGAACTCGCTGCTTCGCATTTGCCTAAAGGTTGGTATCACTGTTTTTGTACATGTTATAAGCTTGCAGATACGTATGCTATCTTAATGTTTGAATTAGAGATGTGATGGTCTGATAGATATTATGGCTCCTTTATTTGTAGTTGCACCACTAATCTTTATTCTTCGTTATGCGAAAAATACTTGGTGTTTGCTATTTGCATGCAATCATTTCCTGATTTCCTAATATATATTAACATTGCTGGGTAAACCAAACCTGTTTCACTGATATTGGAATAAAAAATATTGTTTACACCTCAGCACCTTGTAAAGTCGTTCTTTGTTGTATAAAAACAGTGAGCATAACTCAATTTTGCTTTGAATCATTTTGAGTTTCTTCATTTTTAGTTGAGTTTTGCTCAGTGCTCACCTCTTTTTTCTCACAACTTTCACACCACGTCATCTAGTCCCCAAAATAAGCAGAACTAGTATTATGGGTACTATTTCGAGCTGCTGAGGTGAAAAGTTGTATGTGCGACACGAGATCAAAGTTTTGCTTTTGTGACCCTCACTACGCTTAAGATTCAAGGTATAGTAGTTCTAGATAAAGTATATTTCGCTTATTCGGAACTTAAATTAGCATTCGAAGAAAATCCGATCTTTGCTCTCTTGTTGCACAACTATTTCATAAATGTCTCTCTTGCACGTGGATGAAAAGTGAAATGTCATGTAACATTTATATCTTACACTAGTTTAATTATCATCGTAAATTGTAGGTAACGTTTAATTAAATGCAAAGTCCAATGTTGTAATTAGAAGATCAACTTTACGATCCTACGTGCATAACCATTAGTCATAAAATTAGTTATAATGGTCCGTACTATAGATCTAGGTTGCGAAACAGAAACCCACGAAATTGTCGAGATTTTAATTTCTTATACCCACTGCATGACTGCACTAAAAATTACTGATATTTTTATAGTTTCCTGTTAAACTTGTCGCCGTCTTCTATTTTGCATACTCATAATCGTGCATTTACTGTGAAATTTCCGGAATTTTCTACTATATTCTAAAATAATAAAGGCATTTCAAATGGTCGCCACAATAATCGTCAGAAAGATTACTTGATTTCGATGTAAGTTAAGAACAATACAGTGACTCATCTTTTAAACACATACATTGTTAGGCAGTGGAAGAAAACTGCATATTAAAACGTAAATAAATTATTTAGTATGAGACACTAATAAGAATATAACAAGAATTGTCTTGTTTGACTAAAGATTGCTCTTTGAAATAAATAACTTGGTATAGCTAACTAAAAACTTAGCATAGCTTAGTAATGAATATGAATAAAGTATTAAAATGTAACTCACTAGCAATTTGTTAAATTTTAATACTTTATAAATTTTCCTAGCTATGTTTAAATTTTTCTTTACGAAATTACGAAGTCTTATACTTCTGGAAAGAGCAAAATGTTGTCTAAAAATCGTTGTATCTAATTTTTCTGATGGAAATTAGTGCACGTCCAGCGAAGGATATTACTCTTAAACAATTTGATTATTATTCACTTTTAATGCCAAATATTTGATCTTAGTAGATAATGCTGTACACGATAATAATACATTCAAAATCAGCATTACAGTTCATAATATGACGAGTATAATATTGTAGAGATATACATAATTATGTTTTGTAGATAGTGCAATTGAGTTATGCAATAATCGACCCGGGCTTATCAAAGTTGTTTTGTCCCTAGCATTTAATTATAAAACTTCACAATCGTTGCTATTATACATATTTTCTGGTAACTTAGTCTCGCATTTCGTAAATAATAAATAAGTAAGGCAAATCAAAGAAGTAAAAGACTTTTTTATTGTGTTTAAAATGATTAAATCGCTGCCATACAACGTAGGCGCGTATAAGCGAGGCGCGCGCCACAAAGACCAAAATGATTACCGGCGCGACCTTGACTATGCGTAAACACTACTGCGCCAGAGAATTAAGAATTCAAACAATATTCATGTGTGGTTTTATACTTATTTCGTTTACACATGCCACTGTGATGAGATAATCATATTATAACTACTGGCGTATCGAATAATCTCATTGCAGGTTATTACTTTAAATCGTTCGGTAACACGTACCCGGACTAGATTATTTTTAGACGTAGTAAACGTGACTCTCGATGCGGTTTCTGTTTTGCTTTAAGTAGGAGAATTTTAGGGAGTCTGCTGTTACATGCGTAATATTCATCGACGGAACGACTGGCTGGAATTAATTTACCTTTCTAAATCAAGGCTGGGTGATTGAGCAATACCTTTCATAGGTAACGATTTATGTGAATAAAATTATTTTAAAACTAGCAACATTCACATTACGATTCTGATCTGATTAAATCATAAGATTTAACAAAACAAGAGTTCAATTTTCAGTTAAATAAAATAAATTTCCTGAAACTTGGATTTCTTTGGAGCATTTTCAGTCTGCACTGACAGGCTGTACATCTGTTAAAACAATGGTATATGGTTTGCGCAGGTGTGTTCGACGCCCAGCCCACGGCGTCGGAGCGTCAGCGGGAGAACCTCAGCTCGCGATTGCGGCGGGAGTTCGGCCTCGCGCTCCCCGACGACGAGGAGGCGAGGCCGCCTACCGACAACTCCGGTATGGCCCATTGGACTCATAGCCGAGATAGCAATGCTCATGAGGGGGAAATCTCCTTTACACCGAACGGGCCTCACTCTAGTGACATATTATATACCCGGCATGACAGTAGTAACGGCATTGTGGGGTATAGCTCTGAAATATCCACCTGTGACATCAAACCATTTGAAGAAATTGTATTTGGCAAATCCTATGGGTGTAGGAATGAACCTAAAGGGCTGAAATGGGAAAGGAGAGGTGTATAGTAATAGATTTTAATTTACTAATTAGGTTTTTGGGTACATAACTCATAGTATACTTCTAATTAGCGGTAACCTTGCATAATCTGTAGAAAAAGTGTGCATTTTGTTTTGTATTCACACATCTCTTATGCTATTGTTCACATCAATATACATTAATTTATACTTAATTTGCAAAAACTGTTGCTTGTGTATGTTTTGTATATAATTCTGGCATGTATAATAAATAAGATTTAATTGTAAGTTGTGGTATCATTTCTAAAGCATTGCTTTGTCCGGCAGATGGCGGGGGCGGAGCGAAGCGCTGCGACAGGTAGAGGCGGCCACTCTTAACACATATTTTTGTAAATCTCAGGCGGTCGCCGTCGTGTATTATAAAATATATAATAATTAGCATAAAGGAACTTTTCTAAGAGTGTACGTTACGTGCCCGCGCGCATATTGTATATTTCCGTTTCACGTCTAAGTTTTTATTTTCCACGATTTTCTGCAAGTACAAATTGTTTTTATTTCCCTTTGTACATATTGTATATAGGAGAGTTAAGATATAATATAGGGAACCTACTCGGTAACGTATATATGTATAATGGTATGAAAGATTTTTTATATATGTACAATGTTTATGTATCTTATTGATATATTTATTTATTATCGATTTATTCGATAGAGCGTTTAGGGAACGATGGCTAGGATTTTTGTACGCATAATGTTTAAGTAAATTATAGTTGTTTTTATTGTTTTATGTTTTTGTAGCATATATAGGGGGTCTGAGGGCTCGTCCTAGATGTAGGTCTCTTGTTAGCGATAGAGGTATCACGTGTACTTTAGAGTCGTTGCAATACAAATGCGCATTAGCCATTTCTAGAGGTTAAAGCTGTGTTATTATTTAAGTGGAGCGTATTTGTGCAAATATATTATTTGGTCCATCATCACAAGAACGAATGTTGAGGCAGCTGGGTAACTGAGTTCCGCCGCTTACCGTGAGACAACTTTACAACCGACACGGTGCAATGTTGGAAAGGTTACTATGAAATATGCTTAAAGTATTACAATGAACTAAATCGTTCGTACAAATTATAAATTATAGTATAGTGCGGACTTGTAAAGTTGTGCCATGGATTAAGAATTAGTTTAGCGTGGCTTTCACATCCAAATTGGATAAATGGGGTCGTGGATAATTTTGACTGACATGAATTGCAATCACATTAGTACTAATTTATTAATTAAATATACATACCTTATTTTTGTTTGGACACTAAAATAAAAGTTAGTCTTTTAATTTACACTGGATACTTTGTAGTAACGTGTGCTTTCTGTTAAATAATAATATATTCTGTTTCCCCTAATGACAATGTGTTACAAATGTTGCAGGGATTTTATATTAGGAATATAATAATCTTATGTACTGTGTACATTGTTTGCAAAGATGTATTATTAGCGAAAGGCTCCTGGCTAAATTATAAAGAAACGATGAAATAAATAAATAAAAAAGAGCACCTAAAGTGTTAATAATAAATGAAAATTAAAATGATCAGTGTTGATGTTTTTCGATCTCATAATTTTTGTCTAGAAGCAAGAAAAGACAATATCACTGATTATATTATATTATTTTGAAATAAAATGAAAATTGATTAACTAATAATATTTGTAACACATTGTTTATTTTAGCTAGCAATTGTAAAATTATATTAATTTTAATTCTGCATTTTTTATGTTCAAGTCACACTTGCGGTGTAAATTAAATGTATTATTATTGTGTGTAAATTACGTGTCGTTATTACTTAAGTTGGTGACACGTACCGTGGCCCTTTTGACAAGGAAGCCATAATACAAAAAAGCAACGAAATAATAATAAAAAATCTATCTTTGATAAACTTTTCATAAATCAATAAGTTTTATGTGGACCTCCTTGCTGTACTAACATCAATCATTTATTAGAATTATTTGTTGCCATAGAGCTATAAAATCAAAAGGGCCAAGATACGTTGTCCCGACTATACTACCAATTATGGTAAAATAATTTTACAATTGTTATTTCATCTTTATCATATTTCTAATATAACAACGAATCGATGTTGTGAGGAACCTCGGGCTAAAATAGTGTAAATCACAAAGCACCCAGTGATCTAAGGAAGCTAAATGTGCAGGCACTTTGCAAAATATTCTGTTTGTTATATTTAGGTAGGCCTCCTAGGGGACTCTAGATTTAGTTTCATCTATTATCTAAGCATCGTCTCCTCAGACGGAAGACGGAGTTTTATGCGTCTCGAAGTCGGAAATTAGTGTCGCAGTGTGTTCGTAGCCTAAACTTGCTATTACAAATAATGTTAGTCTGTTTCATCGACGAATGAACAGTTTTGTCGCTATTACTATGGGTACAAAAGAGTGGATACTCTTCCAACGAAGTATTATTATACTTTACAGTAATCGTTATTGTTCATGGTTGCGCTTCAGTTCGCAGCTTTCGTGGTTCATGGTGTTTGTCTATAGGCAGTTCTACAGTAACTTCGCAATAATTAGCTATTACGCGATAAAGCTAAATTATCTTTAAAGAATCATATTTTTTTAAGGGTTTGAAATTTGCTGAATATTTTTTATAATAGCAGCATCAGCAGCAACTGTTGTTGGTATTATATTATAGAACGAATGTGCCCCAACCTCTTTTAGGCGAAACAATTTGTCGATATCGTTGCAATTTAGATTAATGTAATTTTATGTAGTTAAACTACTTTTAATTATTGCCCAGTGTCTGACATGTCATCCAAAAATTGTTGCTCAAAATTTATAAAGAACTGTGGATTCCATACACCCCCTTTCATTTCGGAATCCCGTGTACCTAATTAGATGGTGTGCTTTTTGCGGAATTGTAGTAGTTTTGATGTTCTGGCAACACTGCCATCAGTGTCATCAACATGTCAATTACAACCTCAGGGATGTCACTTACATAATGATTATGTATTGGTACGATTATTTTCGCAAAAAATATTGAGCTATGAGAGCTGTTTGAAAACTAAGTACATAGGGATATTGTTTCCTTTTTGTTTTTTCCTGTAAATTTCTCTTTTTTTGTGCAGCTATTTAAAGATAATTAAATAGTTGACAACACGCTTGCCGTGACTACCCTTCGGTACATTTTACCTACTACTTAAATTCTTATGTGGTATGCATAATCATAACTTAGTTATAGTCTAATTTGTTGCAATAATGTGGCCTTGAAGGCAAAATACACATACACATAGTTTATAAACACAGAAAATATTATATTTTAACAGCTTTATTTTATCCACAATTTTATTATTTTTGTATTGTATAGAAAGCAATTGTAGACAATTTTTAAGATTTTTTCTATTGAATCAATTGTAGATTAGCGTGATAAAGTTCTTTGAGCTCGCAAGTCGTAGCACGACTGTCAGTCTCATGTCTAATAGATTTGTAAATATTTTGATCTGGTTTTTATAAACTGTAAATTTATTGCTTACCTATATCTGTAAGAGTATGTTCTGATGTTAATCATATTTTGAAATATTTCAGTCCAACTAAAGTTTCTTATTCACAAAATACAAATAAATGACTTAGCTCTTGAAATAGCACTGTAGATTTAAAGTTAAAGCTATGGCAGCCCTGTAAATACATGTTTTACGTGACATCAAGACATACTCGGACATTTTAACGTTTCTGTAGATTAGATGGAAATATTTGTGATAAAAATTCTTAACTATATCAACCCGTAGAAATGCGTCTGTGTATATAATATAATAGTTATTGATAAGTGAAAGCTATATTTTGTTATGGTGAACAAAAAGCGCACTCTCTATCGTTTGCCATATATTATTATCATCGTAGTTTATTGGTACTTTGACTCCCTTGTGATCGCACCCACCTTTGCCATGTCCCCCTTCCGTTGGATATTTTTATGTAAGGTATTCGATGTAACAATGGAATATTTTGCAATATATATATTAATATAATTTTTTAACGCTAAGTGATCGTAAATAAAAGAAGCTGTATATTATCCAGATGTTAAATATTATTATTTCTTTCTCAATGTTTGAACTAAGCATGTAAAATTTAAAATAATACTAGAAAATAAAAGATGTTATGATAATTAATTACATAAAATCTTCGTTTGAATGTAGCGCCTTTCCTTTAATCCTTCCTTGAAGCTCAAAATTAAACATCGGGCTCCGTAAAATATTAACATTTATTTTTTAAACATGTGTTTACACAATATAAGATAAACATTTAACATAGTGTTTAAACTGTCTACATCTAACTTACGTAAAATTTGACACTTATGCATTGAATTCTTACCCGCGATGTTAATGAAAACAGAAAAAGTTAAGATCAGTTTGAAAAACTACACATGTTAAACAAACCATTTAAAAGGAGAAAGTGGCTATTTTTTTAATACCATATATTTTGAAATAGAATCTTCTTTGTAAAGAGTCTGATCGGGAATAATCAATATGAAACTGACCTTAATTCTATACAATGCTACATAAACGCCAACATGTGTTAACCAGGTTAACCTTGGTACTAAATTAAGTTTAACGTGAGGTGTTGCCAACAAGCAAAATAAGGCATTCAACACTGGCACGATGTAGCATGTTCGTGTTGCTTTTTATAAAAGTATTATAGGTAAGAATTCAACGATTAAACAATCAACTATATCTTTAAGATAATAAAAACCTCAGTCTTTATCTTGTCCAGTTACGGACGCCGCACTTCCAACTTCAACCTCTACCTCCACAGAATAAAATTAAAACATGAAATATTTCACGAGCCCAACATCACGTTTCCTTTCACGCAGGAATGAAAACGCTCATGCCGTGTGAATTGGTGGGAAATTAAACATCCTACCGTCTTAAAACTACAGAAATTTGTTTGGCCTTTTATTAGCTAACAAAATTGTGTTTCAAATTATATAGATCTGAATTCTGAGGTGATTATCAGCAGAATCGAAGGTTAATTCTACACTTGATACTAACATTTTTGGCACTTACATCTAGTAGACAAAATACACGTAATTTTGCGAACTGTCGTTACGAACTAATATTTAAATACACATGGTTCTGGTGTGCTAATACAGTGAGTATCAAAATGTGAAATAATCTTTCTGCTATTAACAATACACCACAGCAGTCAGCTGTTACTTGACTACTCATTACATATCACAGCCGTAACTTAGAACACTGAAACATTGTCCACTTGCTTCTAGTCCTCTCAAAGAACCACACACTTTTGTCCATTATAGAAACTAAATAAATGTCCTTTCACATAAATAGAATTATGTTTGACGACGTATATTATACACAAAACAATAAAGAGTTTAACTGTACATTTAGTAGGTAAACTCCAGTTTGACTCGCACTTGACTAGAACAGCCGATGATTTAGGTTTGCCTTGATCAAAATAATTTAGAATTTGAATATAAATGGCATAAAACAATATAGCTTTTTTAGCTTTAATATCTTTTAAAATATCTAATATATTCTTGCTTAGCACCGGACATCTATAAGATCGGCCGCCTAATGTTTTGTTTGAATAAGTAATCTCAAAAATATTTAGCTGTTTAATACAATTATTATATTTAGATGGTAGCTTTGCTATAACGTAAGGCTCGTAACATTTTGTTAAGTTGTTTTTTGCTAATTGCAATAACTTCTCCTTAAAATGTTGAAAATTATTAGCTGTCACATTTAAATGTTGGCGCCACTTTATTCAGTTCAATATGGCGCGCTTTTTTTTAGGCACTGGATACGAGTCATTTGGTTTACACGGCTTGCCATTCACGGTCGTTGGGTTCACGTTTGACGTGGTAGTTGAGACACGGCTGGAAGTTCACGTGAATCGTGACCGGATGCAATGGCGCTGCGAGGTGCACGGCCCTGCCGTCGAGGACGTCGTAAGCTCCGAGGTTCCTTGAAAGGCACGCGTAGTCGACGCTTAGTGGAACGTAGTATTTTCCTGTAAAAATAAAAAGACTAAATAGTATTAAACAAGGCAAATCTAGTACAGCTTGGCAAAATAGTCTAAAAACGGAAATTAATGCTGGTAACATAATGACAAAATTGTCGTTTAAAGCGAGCAAAGTTCACGATTGGTCTCCATTTCGTAGATTTTTATGTGGTATTTGTATTTGTGTTGCCATACAAAGACCAAAGTGGCGGTCCCATTCATTTCTAATTGTTTTTGCCAAGCTGTAAGTAGATTGATACTTTTTTAGAATAATAATTATGTTTGATAATAAGTATAGTTCTATTAACCACTCACCAAGAGAATTGAGTGCAAACACTGGTACATATTGGGTTGGCGGCGCTGGCTTGTCGTAGTGATGGTGTCGAGGTGACTCACTAGACGTGTCCTGCAACGTTAACGTTTAATTTAATAGTTTCTCCTCCACTTTTTAAATTCGCTCATGTTTCTCATAAACTTTCTCTAAATGATGTTTATTGGTTCATAGAATAACCGGTGTGTTACACATGGTCGAGTTTGGTAACTGCTACTGTATAGCCGTAGCCGAGGGGAGACCACTGCCCTGGTAGACTAATGTCTGCATAGGCGACAAAATAAATCATACCTGCGGTGAAGTGTCCCTGGCCTCTTCGGTGGATACGGAGGCGGAGGTGGAGGTGCTAGGCGCGGGTTTGATGGCACGCCGGCGTTTGTGCGAGTACACCTTGCCGTGCGCCGAGCGCGCCAATATGTCCGCCGCCTGTACAAATACGTTACTTTTAAAAACTAGCGAAAATGAGGCTCACATTTGCCTATATTGGACTTCGACAGTCACAGTACCACCATTGGTCTTCCTTTGTCTCGAACATTCTATTTAAAAAGTACATGATTAAATTACTAAAAAGGATCTATGAGTATCAGAGAATAATTATGTTTTTAATATAGTGTCAGACAAATAGTTAAAATCTAGATACTTCCAAAACCTTTTAAATTGGCATGGCGCAACAAGGAGGCGCTGAGATTGAAAACCTATCATCACATAATTATTATTATTTTGTTAAATTTAAAAGTAACGGTCAGTTTCATTCGAAATAAATGATAACGAAAAAAAAACGTATATTACGATATTTTGGCTCTGCCGCAAGCGCCCGGATAGCGGATAAACTGACAGTTAATCCATTTATTTAATTGCTCTCTGTAATATTTAATTTTGAATACCATTGATTGATTTTACCTCTGTATCCTGTGATCTAGAGAATCGTCTTTCAATAGAGTTCTTGAATTTGTAGGAGTGCAGGTAATCCTCAGTGTGTTCTGGTTTGCGCACGGTACGGAGCGTCGCCTCTCGTTTGCGACGCCCATCTAGCGGCTGGGGCTCTGCTTCGGGAGAGCCGTTGTCAGCTTCGAGGGTTATTGGCGCTTGCGATGCTGAAACTGTAGATAGGCTTTTAGAAAGATAATCTATGGAATCTATAAGAATGTACCGAAACAGGATTTCATTTCTGAGAGGGGGTAGGGAGTCGTAGTCTTCACGTAAAAATAAAGTATTTTAAGTAATTTCGAAATGGAAGAAGATTCTGTTGCTTGTGGCAAGCTTTGCCATTCTTAAATATCTTTTGTTCGACGCACCTCTTTCACACTCCATTGGATAATGTTGATCCGGGGGACGTCCATCATAGGGCTCGGAGGCGAAGGCCGGGGGCGCGGGCGGCGGGGCTTGCGCGATGACGCCGCGCTTGTTGGACGCGTAGCTGTGCGAGCTGCTGGATGAACTTGCTGTCTCCGACGAGGAGCCGGCATGGGACCGCTGCTTCTCGCGGGGTAAAGGCTCGCCTGGATGGACGACAGATTTCATATAACAATAATTCAAGTACGTACTTTCATTAAATAACACTATTTAAGTAAGACTAAAATTTGGGCATAGGACGTAAAAAAGGAGAAAACAAGTGATATTATTATCCTTAGCGACAGTGAAATGTGGACAATTAATAGTTATTATTTATTATTAATGATAAATATTATTAATAATAGTTAAAAGTGTTTGTGTATCTACAGATAATCCGTTGTCCGGATTGACATAAAGATGATGGATGCACCGTATAAGAACAGTCCTTCCATGAGTATTTGCTTATCCGAATCTAATGAAACCGGACTAAGCCGAATTCTGATAAATAGGCGAATTAGTTAGTTATTATTGCCTCTAAATTAAATAATCTACTAGACATCATTTGTAATTGATAATTATTCTGCTACGCTACAAGAAATGATTAACATTGAAAAAGTTAAATAACCCACCTTTGGTAACAGCTTCGCAGTGCCTCTGCATATGCGTCGCCAGCTGCACACAGAGTCCATCTGCGGGTCCGTAGCCTTGCACTTCCACCAGGAACCTCAGTACTTCGGTGACAGCATCCTGGTATCCAGCCCTAAAGCTATCTCCCGCAACCTGGCGGTCAGCAGCTAAAACAAAACCCAAGCGAAGATCGTACATCTTTCGCTGGGCGACTCCCAACAACATTAGCGTTCTCCAGGCGAGACGGTATCAGAGCATTTGGAAGCTTGGATGTGATAGGAGGAATCAGGAAAATGGTAAGGTATCGTCCACAAACCATGAGATGAACGTTCATTATTTTATCGTATTTGTTTTTAAATAATTATTAACGCGAATTATCATGGTTTATGGTTTTTAGGGTAAAATGCAATGAATTAATTTACGTTTGCCGGGCATCAAATAAAATGTTTAGTAAAATGCTATTATTTATTTTAATTAAGGCAATGTTTTTCTTTATATTGGTTTATTGTTTTAAGTGCTTACTATAGCTGAGTTTAATATAACCTAACTCAACATTAATTACCTACCTACAAATTCACAAATATTATGAGTATTACGCAATTGCTCTTGTTTTATTATGAAATACCTACTTAATATTTGTTTGATCAATGACGTAAAATGTAATAGAATATATATAACGATACTAAACAAACATTTTCTTTTTTTATTACGTGATATTTGTAACAAATTTTGCTGACGTAAAAACGTAAGTCTTGATTGACAGTACACAAACAGTTTATTTTGCAAAATTATCAACAAATTATGACATTTGCTTTATTGAAATCAGCCAAAAAACATCAAGAGGCGCAAATATAGTGTCCTCGATAGTGGTTATATGTTTGTGCCTTTTGGGGTTGAGACGCTTGGGCCGTGGGGACCAGGGGCCCATTCTTTATTTAAAGAAATATCAAAACGATTGGTTGATACAACACGTTGGCAAAATGCTGGTTTTTATTTTGGACAGCGAATTAGCATTGCCATCCAGCGTGGCAATGCTGCCAGCATTTCGGGAACGTTGCCCACTGGCTGCGATTTGTTAGATTAGGTTAGGTAGTCTTTTAACGCTTGTTTTTAAGTAGTTTATTTAGTTTTCTTTTTGTGTTTTAATTTAATTGGTTGTAAATAAATTATTCTTTTTATGTTTTGTGCCAATAAAAATTTTCTTTCTCATTTAAATATCTTAAGTTATATCGTATATTTTTTTCCTAATACATTTGGTAATTTTGTCTGCCGAACAAGACTTAACAAATTGGCGCCCAAGCAGGGCCTTAATATTTTAACAGAACACTTCTAACGTGTAGTGATTCTATAAATGATGCCCTATTATATTGTGGTAAGTATATGTACATCTTTAAATTTTATTATATCAAAATGCTAGATTTACAGGACAGGAACACAAAATACTCTTGCAAAATAGATGCATTAACCGTAACTTTAAATATTCAGAGATCATGTAGGAATACTAAACCCATTTATTATATAAGTATCCTTAGGTCTCTCTCTCCGTATTCTGACATCAATCTTAAAACATTTGAAAGCTGAAGAAAACTATATGTCATCGAAAGTCTCCAAACCCAACAAAGTACCCTAGCCATATAAAATATCTACTCGAACCTAACTTGAATATAATATTTAGATTTTTTTCAGATATATTTTAAGGCCATTAATTTTGAAATTAATAAATATTTTTTTAAATATTTATATGGTTCAAAAATGGGGGATAATGAGTTCAATTTATTGTTTTTATTTTAAAGTAGCCTTTAATCCATTCATAATAAGTGTTATAATAATATGAAGAAAAGGTTACTTGTTTAATTTTGAAACTCCTACTATTTAGATCAATGTTTTCTGATTTGTAATGCGAAATGCTTGCTATATCGTTTGATGATAATGATGAAAAAGTAAATTTTAGAAACGAATTACTTCCATTTTTCTTTACAATTATATAACAATATTGTATTGTACAATTTTTATACCTCACATTATAATTTAATCTCACTATGTCTATACGCAAGGTGTAAATTTTGTAAACTTGAAAACAAAAAATGTATATTTTGAGCTTTTGATCTATTATTGCATTACAAATCAGAAAAATATCTAACAAGTAGACGTTTAAATTTTAAATATTTATATCTAGACCTCACTTAGCATCTTAAATATAGTAGAAAGTTTTTATTACAAACCATTTGCTCTCTCTTGGAGGAACTTCAGATGTCGGATGGCCATCTCGATGATCTCTGTTTTCTCCACTCGACCCCTTCCTTTCTTCAGATATTCTGGAGGGATGAGTCGAGACAGGTCCGCCAAACAGTTGTTCATCCGGTCTCGGCGACGTTTCTCAATGATGCGGTGTGACATCGGATCTTGCTGTTGAGTTCATTATAAGATTAATATTAAATATACAGACTCACAATATTTTTCATGCATTTTTTTTACAATGAACATAACTTCACGCCTATTTTACCCAGAAGGGTGTTTCAGATGTGTTTATATCCCATGGGATAGGGGTGTGCCTATCGCCATCCACCGGGCACAATTCCATCTTGAATTGAATTGAAATCTGCTGTCTCTCAAATAATTGGTCTTAACTAGTCTTAAGGTGCAAATTGTGGACAATAAATATTTTATTTAATAATTGATAATTATTAACTTTTTCAATTTATGGTTTCAGATATTTCCAATTAACTATTCGATTCTCATTACTATGTGGCATTCTACGCCACCATTCGAATCTTATTTTCTTCCTTAACATCTAATAAATCAAAGGTCTTAGTAATTATGTCTACAAAAAGAATATAAAAATCGGGCATATTCAGTTTGACTTGCCCTCGAGACCTTCCCCTTCTTGAGAAAAGCGCCGGTGGGGTACTCCGCCTCGTCCTCCGACGGGGCTGCGAAGTTCAGCTGCTCCCCGCCCACGCGACCGAATCCGTCGTTGGAATTGTAGCTAGAAAGAGAAAAGGAAAAATGAGAAAAAACATGTCTGAAGCCGGGCGAGAGTTGGATCTTTAGCAGGCAGAGCGGTTGGACATTATATTTAATGGCTGTGGGTTCAAAATAAGCAAAATGCTTCCGCAATCTAAAAGTAATTTTCCAAAAAAAAAAACAACTTCAATTACAATAATTATAGATTTATATGGTTTTCTTATGGGTATCATTGTCAGAACTGGACCAAATAAATGGGACCACACGGTACGCACTAGCTTTCAAGTAAAAAAAAGAATCATTAAAATTGCTTCGCCCAGACCAAAGTTGGTAACAAACATAAAAAAAACAAAAAATACAGACGAATTGAGAACCTCTTCCTTTTTTGAAGTCGGTTAAAAATATTTCTGAAGCAGAGCGAGAGTCGAATTTTCAGTAGGCAAGAGCGGTTAGACATTATATCCAATGGCTTTGAGTTAAAAACAAGTCATATGCTTTCGCAACCTAAAAAAATAAGACACCTTTTCCTTAAACATTTTTTTTACTAGGTCAATGACAGGCTTAAATTTGAAGCCATTAGAAATAGCTAGCAACTGAGTTTTAGTACTTTCTCAAAAAACCTTAGAAACCTAAAGCTATTGTATAAATCTCAAAAACCGAACAAAACAAAATTACGTAACTAAAAATTGCGCAGTCGATATATACGTTAACATAAGTTAGTACTTGAAATTCAGCCTATTAAACTTCATGGCACATAGGGGTTGCGTCGCGGACGGCGCGAGGCGAGACGGCGACAAAGCCACGTGAGTGTCCACACGCGACGGGATCAACGTGTAATATTTATTAAAAGGAAATAGATTGTATAAGCTCAAGGCTATCTTTGGAAACATGTGAGCTCAAAACCTGGCCACAAGGTCATGCAGAATCAAGAACAATTCAATTTGAATGGTGTTTTAAATCGTTTTTTGCTATTTTTAGTACCTTTACATAAAATTTCTGTGCACCTGTGTTTCTATGAGGAGATTTCGTCCTAGTCCAGTCCAGAGGATCAGTGATTTAGTAATGAGAAGTTCTTATGAGTTTCCCCCGTCAGTTTGTCTATTTGCTCATTATTAACCAACTTCAAACAAGGAGGTGGTCGTTTCTGATTCAGGATTTCAAAAAAAAAAATGTTGGAAAATAATTCAGGTTAAAAAAAAGAGTAAAGCTTCCTGACCCCAGAAAGCGTTTTTACATAATTAACTTCTATGGCATTTTCCCGCATAATTTATTATTATTCGGGTGCGTTATTTTTTTTACCGCTCTTATTTCTTCATTTCTTAATACATGTTTATTAAAATTCATTTATCAAAAAATACACACCCAAACAAGGAATCGTAGTTTATTCACAGCTGCATCAGCCTTGATAACAATACCTACACTATTTACTAAACTAAAGGTCGGATGCACTGTGAATAAAAACAATACTGTCTCGCCAACTCGTGCAGAAAACGTAAATAAAATAAACCTACCTATTTAGTTAATATCGAATATTTGTTTGTTATTTTTTGCATACATACAATACTTAAATTAAATTAATGTAAATAATATGTATGTAAACTACAAAATATAGTATATTATGTATTGTTATTACGTGTATATTTACATTATCATAAACATAATAATAATGTCAAGTACTGGCACTATACCTAATAATCAAAAGTAAAAGTAGAGAAACTACAAACACGTATATATTTTCCACAAATATTCGCAACAGACTCAGACCCACATCATAAGTTGATTTTAATACATCTTGTAGCTTTCTACGGTATCTTCACGTGACTCGTGGATTATCCCTTGCCTAACAATAATTAATTAGGTACTCTAATATCTAGTGTTGTACTTACTATGTTACGTGATATATAAAATAATATTAGCGATGGCGGATTTATGATTTAAAGATTTTGGTAAATAAGGTTTATAAATCTATTAAAAGTTGAGATCTAGTCAAAAATAGTAATAAATTTTAAACATAAAATGCGTAATAAAGTGACGATGCCAACCAAATTTGAAAACTTACGAATCAAATTTGTATGCTTTAATTTTATTTGATGGACACGAATTCTATTTGAAGACGGGTTGTTTGCAAAAGGCAAAAGTTCAACAACCTGATAAGATTGTGATTATAATACAACCTCACTCTGATTGAAGCCATTTTGTACAATTCGACTGACTTTTTCTCGCATTTTAACTCGGCCTGTATAATATTATATCATTACTACTATAGGATATCCAAGCAACTCTCCTACCTGCCTACTCTCTCATCATTGTCCATTTCAGTACTGATTCCCTTTACAACTATTACAAACCTATTAGTTTTCATCAAAATTGCTTTAGCAATTCAGATGTGAAAACGTCACATACAAACACACATGCGCTTAAAATATAAGTTAGGATAGGATATATCGGTGGTTGATACGAAAAGTTACAGCTTTCTCTCCTGATAAGAACAGACGTGATGATAAGCTATCACAGCGATAACCGTCAAGAAAATAACGTGATATGACGTACACGTGTGTTTATATTTAGAAGCTCGAGTGTGAGAAAGCGGGAAATTCCTATTACCTATAGAGTAGGTTATGGTCTACGGAAAGCACCACTGCTGGCTAGGGTTGCTAGGTAGAGCGTCCTCATTATCCGAATCTATATTGTTTGTGGGTTCGATCCCCACATGGGACAAATCTTTGAACGATTCGCAAAAAATTGTTCTGAGACTGGGTGTGCTTGTGTGAGTGAATATGTGTATTTGGCCTTGTCATTTGGACGATTAAGTAGTGCAATTGCTTCTGGCGTACTATGTAATGTAAAAATCCCAAAAAAAAATGAAAAGAAATAGACCCTATCAAAAATTATCGAACAACCATTTACTTTAATATTATTAAAAAACCATTTTAACCAGCTATTAGCTAGCTATAGTAAGTCGCTAGAAATAACCCCAAGTCCTTTCTCAGGTTTTGATCTATCTCCATTACAATTTTTATCAAGATTGGTTAAGTAGTTTCGATCACAAAGTTGTGATCGAAAATTTCGTTCATATTTTGGCAACACATTCATTAATGCCGAAAAATTTGTTCTTATTGGATTCGAACAGTACCTACATTAAATTAAAATGCAGTACTAATAAGTGGGCAGCCATATCGTGTCGCGTGATTGTCATTTGTCATTTAAAGGAAAGGGATTGAGTCAGAATACTGGTAGATATATCTTAATACTGTACTCTAACTATACATGGTTATTTTTTTATAATTTTACTATTAACTATTCAAAAATCTACGATTTCTGATTAAGCAGTGATACTGTACCAGAAATAGGCTAGTAGTAGTGCTAGTACTTAACTATTTGTCAAGTCCTTTGACCTATCATGTGGCAGAAGTAAGTTTATGGATTTCATAGACCCTGTAAATATACACACAATGGACATAATATTACTGCGCATATCTTTTTAAGTACTCTGCAAGGGCCGCCGCACAAATAAAAAAAGTGGCGAAAATTCTCATTGTAAAGAAGCGCATGAGATATCCGTAAACAAGTAATATATTTAGTCAGCACCTGTTATTTACAGACTGTTCAAATTTCACTCTAGTGTGCACTCTTATCCAAGGAGTGTTGCGAAACACGGGGTATTTTTCCTAGACGTGTATTTTCGTAGCTGTTGCACAATAATTAATTAACTTTGGTTGTATAACACGTTTTTGTCAACTGTATTTTGACGGTCATATTCATATTTCAAGTAAGAAGTGATAGCTGAGTGGGAGACCGTAGGAATGCTAAGTCAAAGATCTCGGGTTCGAACCCACGGCACACCTCTGTCAATAATTCGTTAAGACTCGTCTTTTCGAAGATATGTGTGTATTTGGCATATAAATTATCGCTCGCTAACGGTGAAGGAAAACATAGTGAGGAAACCTGCATGCCTGAGATTACCTAAAAAGTACTCAAGGGTGTGTGAAGTCTACCAATCCGCACTTGGCCAGCGTGGTGGACTATTGCCTAACCCTTCTCATCATGAGAAGATGCCCGAGCCCAGCAGTGGGAAATGTATTAGATACAGGGCTGCTATTATTATATTTATTCATTTTTCGCTTGGATCCCTAAATATTAATATATATAAAAGTATATAAAATATATAATAATATAAAAATCTTATTAAAAGATTAGGGAAGGAAAGGACTGACTTAATTAAACAGGCAGTTACCTTCTAGTAAGCCCTTAAAGATTTTAATCAGATGATTTGTAATATATTATTATTATTTTAATTATTAATGTATGTATATTTATGTTATAAATTATTATATTTTTTATTTTCAATATTATGTATCTCTATTACGTATTTTATATAATATGTACTTCTTCTATTTACATATCAATCATTATTCCTTTTTCTGAACTGCACCTACCTATTTATCTTCTTAAAGTCAACCTAGGGTGACTTTAAGAGAATGCCATCAGGCATTAAGTCCGCCTTTATACTATTTTTTTTGTGCAAAAAACTATATAAATAATTTTGTCTTCAGGGAAACAATCTAAGTATATTTCGTTTATAAAACAAGAACATTATAATTTCGTATCATATTTAAATTTACAAAGATAGTCGTAACGAGTACTTAGTTGCAAGCTCTTGGAAAATTTTCAATTGCGTTCAATGATTGCGTTAATATGACAGACGTGTTGGCCACACTTACAATGTAACACGGGCATATACACCAATAGGTATATTATAAATATGTTACGAGCCTCGAGATACCTACCATGTCACATGCTGTGCTACAAATTTAATCATAAGATCCAAACGTTTTATAAAAGCCACGTGAAGGCATAATTTTTTATTCAAATATCGTTCGACCTCCATTTATATTTTCCAGCAATTCTTCAAAATATACAAAATATTACTTAGACTAGTGTTTACCTTTTGTCAATGCATTAAATTGAATTTTAATCTGACTTTCGGATTGTATGCGTACTCACACATTTGTAGTATCAAAATGTGTATAAAAAAATTATTAATGACAAATGACGGACTCAAGTAAAACGTTCAACTTTAAGAGAGTGCCAAAATAATACATTTGATTTCTCACGTGTACGAAACGCATGACTTAAAAAAATCTCATGAATACGTAATTAAAAGTAGATAGGGATTAATAATAGCGTGACAACAAACAGACAAGCTGTTTTAAATACATACTAATCTTTACTGCACCTTTGTCGACTCATACATTATCACGTGAATCGATAAACAACACACTTTAACAATTTGTAAATAAATGAGGTATCCAACTCACGCCAACAATCCGGGCAGATGGTCGGTCACACACGGATCGGTCCTCGAAAACGGCGTCAATAACACGTTCATCACAATTTTTAAAACACGACAGGTGAGGGCATGGCCACAGTACAAACTACCGACAGCGACAGCACGTCAGATTGCAACGAGACACCACACTGCTACACGTGCTTGTAGGGTCGATACAAAACTCTCGAATAAGGGACAGTTCAAAATTAACAAATCTGAAATTCCAAAAGGACACGTCAACTACGCGCTACGTGCGATGGTAATCTGCCGATGGACCGTGCCTGTAGGTTGGCCACGATTTATTGTTTATACAGGACAATCTCTTAGTTCACGGTGATACTTATAAATATGTAGCAATAAGGCGTGTAAAATTTATGACTTACGAAGTCATGACTGGGAACAATTAGAGCCCAAGTGTTTAATAAAGGCGATCATCCATATTGGAAAGATAAACATTTCATGTGATGGCTGATACCATGTATTTTAGGTATAAAATTTATTTGCGAGCACTCACGTGCACTGGTCACATGTTTATCACATTATTTTGCTCAATCTATTGGCTAATATTGACGTACACGACCCGGGTAAGGCATTGTGAATTATAAAACATGAATGTAAATCGGCTCCAGTTGCTTAAATATACGGTTATTTAAATAGCGATCACGCATTGTATTGACATGAGCAACAGTATGAATGGAAACTGCAGGAGGGCAAAATTATGAACCGTGTAATTTAGTTACATCGTTTATTTATAGCAAAAATTATGTCTAGCTTTGTAAAGTTAATAATGACAAGAAATTAGTTTAATGTTACAAGAAAAATAAAATAACTGTCTGACTAAACAAAGATTGCGGAAAAAAAACTAAGGTGTTGTCACTTGGAACGTATTAACGCAAAATATAATTAGAGATCAACAGTGTTACAAATGCAAAACTCTGTAGAGGGAGAACATACGTGTAGCTTAAAATATTTACATACTAATTGATTCTCATAAATACTAGAACTGTGCTAATAAAAAAACAGAATACCATAAACTAGTATAACGTTTATCACGTGCTACGTACTCTGGATCCTATTTAATATGTATGTTGGTCGAGAATTCCCCATAATGACTCACAAGTCGATTCAATTTATGAGATGCTTTTGTTCAACAACAACATCTGACAAACTTTTAAATCTGTGAAGTGTGTTGTGAATTGATCTGAATAATTGTAATTCATAAATGTTTAATAGTTAATATTAAGTAAAATGTGCAAAAAATATACAGGTTTCACGTAATTGTGCAGTATAATGTAGCTTCTTTTTTATTTTAAAATGCCTGACTACCAATCACGTGCATGAGGTTATGATCGCGACACGCGCGTAATTAATTAAAAATACTAACATTAAACATTAATCGTATTATTAATGTTAATTATTAAACACTTAGTTATTCTTTACAAATTTTAGCCCACAGCTAATAGTGTTTTTCACCATCACCATAATTAAGTAATTTTTCATTGTCATATATATATACCTAATTTACGTTTATTGTAAAATATAAACAAGGTTATCACTAATAAGATTAAGCTGTGTCGATATCATTTAATTCTGATGGCAGTTGACAGAGTTCGAGCGTTTTGATTTTGTCTGATGTTTGATGATGGGTCGCTGGAGAAACGGCTTTAACGAGAGGATGAAGTGTGTTTTCTTTTTATTTAACCCTGTTCGAAATACAAATTTTAATGATGAAAGCGAATTTATAATATAAGCCGATAGGCAACGCTACAGTGACAAAAACCCAACACAAAGAGCATGACGCGATGTCCCATTTTCCCACACATAATCATGGTTACCGAGTTCTTAGCACGTGTCTCGCCGCACGTTTTCACGACTTGTGAGAGGAGTCATAATATTTATATCGAGTGATTGTGGTTGATCAGTGGAATGATTCGACGTGTCAGTGTTGCCCCAATCACGATATCTCGATGACTGATCATTGTTTGCTAATGCAGACCGATTTATTGCACGTTGCAGATTATTTTGACGTGAGTCAGCGTCTCCCGTTTTGTTTTAGTGTAGATAGATGTGGGTGTTGAAATAAATGTAGTGATCCGGATAATCCGGATTGCTAAAAAAAATTACATTTACATATGGGATAAAAAAACATACTTGCAAAAACATGCTTTGTTCATCGCATTTGAAACACATACATAATGCTTTGTTTAATTTACGTACACCTGAGGCGTTGCATTAGCCATAACATAACATACATGTACAATAAATAGGTATCTACATTTATAGTGCGTAGGTACACATTTCTAGCTACAATTAGCTCACAATCTTTGTAGCGAGCTAAAATTAGCACCAACGTGATTGTTTTTAGCGGCAAGACTAGTTATCAAGTTTAGCGATTAGTATTGCGTTATCGATATTAAACTGAATCGAGAAATAAAGTACGAGTTCAACGCACCGTTTTCGCTTACTCGATTAGCCGCTGCAATTGCAAAGTTGGATGTATGTGTGTGTTTGTGACGTCAAAGATCACGTGCTCCTCGCCGGTTCACGTGCGCGCCGCTCGCGTTCCACTTTCAACTTCCAACTACTATTGAGAATGTAAGGCGTCCAGCAAACCACGCAACGTGTGTGAGTCATTTTAAATAAAGTTAATGACCAAAACTCTTGTAACATATTAGGGTTCGCTTTTTTATGCTATATCTATACAGACGTATACTACAAGATTTTGTCAATTTACTGAAAGAAAAACACTTTCTTGATTATGGGACCCTAGGCAAGACTTCACACGTAGATAGTTACTAGCAAAAGTGGTATTCGACTTTCATACAATTCATGAGCAAAAGTTAAAACGTTTGTAGGATGCCTTAGTTAGATGTATTATATAAACTCTCAATCAGAGGAATCTCCGGTTTTCTCTGTACTCCGTTCTTCCTGTACCAATAGATGGTGCCGATATTTAAGTATGTATAGAATTATTTCCTAAATAAAAGTATTCAGGTCCAGTGACTACCGTAACTACTAGATTTGATAGGAGTCACTGAGGCGATTACTTAATAAACTTTCGTCATCCAATGTTTGGTCAACCATCCCGGACAGAACGCGGGCAAGAATGGCCTCATCTGTGGTGTGAATCTGATCAATTCGGTAGCCTCTTTAAACTATTGATGTAGAATCCCTTGGTGAGATTGCTGTACAATTACAGGGATGATATAGATCGATTTATTGTTTTCCAAATTTTCCTCGACATACTATTTGACTGAAAAACAACATCCCAATGTTTGGAAGTCAAACCGGACGAAATTGGCATGTTTCATAAATAGGTCGCAATTAAATATGAACCCAATGCATTGGACGGTAAAGTCTAAATATAAATGAGAATAAATAACGTGCTATGTACTTGTTTTAGTGCGCGAATGGGCCAGTCACGTGCGGTTACGTAAATAAAACCAGACAGACTCATTTATACTTTATAAGATAACAGATATGGAACCCTATTTTCAGGTTGATAAGTGCCATTTTTGTATGTTATTTTTACAGATTGTGATCGCGTGATGTGACGTGGTGCAATCCGCGCAGTTGATTTTACGAAGACCAAAGAAACACAGTTTGTTTTTTTTTAATTTTACATGTTAGTATCCTTTATATACTAACATAAGCAGTGATAGCCGAGTGGAAGACCGTAGGACTGCGAAATCAACGGTCTCAGATTCGTATCCACAGCACACACCTCTGTTAATAAATCGTTATGATCATATAAATTATCGCTCGCTAAGGGTGAAGGAAAACATCGTGAGGAAACCTACATGCCTGACAGTGCCTAAAAGTGTTCGAAGTCGTGTGACGTCTACCAATCCGCACTACGCTAGCGTGGAGGACTATAGCCTAACCCTTCTCATCATGAGAAGTGGCCCGGCTGCGATTTTTATTTTTATTCTTTAAATGCACTTATAGATTGGGACGGAGGAGCGCTAAGTGCTAGCATATTAATATTAGTTGAGCAAACATTAAAAAAAGTATTTTCATGTAGTTATTTCTATACTCTCGGGGCACGATAATCCGGTGAGCCACAAGTCGCGCACTTATGCCTTCTACATGACTAATGTTTGTTATCAAACAAAACACACTCGAAAGCGATATTGATAAGACCAAGTGTCCAGAATCCAATACAACTTGTCTATTTTTTCCTTGCTTTGTTTCATTGAATAAAAATATGTTTAACCGACTTCAAAAAAGGAGGAGGTTCTCATTTCGGTTGTATTTTTTTTATGTTTGTTCGCCGATTACTCGAAGACGCCTGGACCGATTTGAGAAATTCTTTTTTTGTTTGAAAGGATATACTTGTCATGTGGTCCCATTTTCTTCAAGTCACGTTCCGATGATGGGATCCTAGAGAAATCGAGGGCAACCCTCAAATTTAAAAGACTTCTATATTGTTTTCTGTATATTAAAGCTACTCGGATATTTGCATCTAGCAGTCAGCATTTTAAGTTGCTGAGCTGATGCTGGAAGGTACAACTCCTCAACGGTTAGGAGTACGGGGATAATTCTTTTAATATCGTCGTCTCCTCATTCGAGAAACATTCTTGCTCGGTCTACCCATCATTTAAAATCGTAAAATAAAATAATTTTTAACAAAAAGTAGGTAAACTAAAAAGCAAAAAATTAATTTACTTCGCACAAAATAATACGTTTTGTCATTTAGTTAAATAGAATTATTTTATAATTCTGAAGTCGGTGCCAAGTACACAATAACGCTGTATAGATAATATCAATCTTTCTAACAACTATTTTCTGACTGAATATTAGTTATATTTCTGTGGTAAGTACCAATACTGGGCGACCGCGCACTAGCACAACTACGCCTCCCTTTATTGTGTGTACTGTAATTTGATATTGTAGAAAGGTTGTTATAGCTTTTACTTGGCACCGACTTCTCTGAGAATGAAATTTAAATTGGGTAAATTAATTTTTTTGGGATTTTTTGTAATAATCTAACAACCTTTGAAATAGGTTTGAAATATGTCGGAAAAATCCAGCTGGAACTAGGTTAATCAATGTCTTTAGTCTTTATAGAAGAAAATACCTATCCTTATATGTGATTGTGGGGACGCAAGTTAAAAAGCGCCCCTTGGTAAGCCAAAGGGGCCAAGTACCCAAGGGTCGCACGCGCCTTTAATGCACTCTATCTTCATCCCATGTATATGAGCAGAGACAATCTCGTCAGTCGTCATAATACGATTTTTAAATAATAATAGGTGATGAACGGATTACCGAAAGCTCATGATGAGTCGAAAAGGGCGGCTGTGATTGGTCGAGCGAGTATCAAACCCACCAGATTTTGTTTAGATGATGATGATTTTGCCAAATTGTAAGACAATGAGCACGGAAACATTTGACAGTCATCTTCTGCAATGGAACTAAAATGAATGGAAATGAGCATAATATTTGTCTATTCCATCTAAAGACAAACATGACGTTTCTATCCATCATTTGAGCGACATCCCGTGGTCTGAGTGTTTAGTGATCTCCTCCATTAAGTTAAATCAGACCGAGATAATTAGTTCCAGTTGCCGCCTACCGCCTACCTGCCATAGATTCCTAGCCTTTACAAGACCTTAGAAGTAACAATGTAATCATATTTCCGTTTCAAATACAAGAGCGATTATCCTCGGATACTATCGTTGTCAGGTCGTTGACCTTTAGTTGGTAGAATGTATCTGCATTGAATGTATCTTAGTTCTCTTTAATTTGCTATAACATACTGCTGCCTACATAATTTTTTTATCTAGATACTGATGGCCACTGACTGAATGTAGAAAATTAAGAAAAATTACTATTTTATCTTTATTTTTATCATTTCAACAAGTAGCAAGACAATTGATAGGCACCAATTTTCTTTTAAATTTTCTGCTCACATCTAAAACAGCCTAGCAAAACTGCTGAAAGAAAAAATTAAAAGTTATATTAAGCACTTGCCGTTATTTTTTTTACAATTGTAAAAGAAACGTGATTTCTTACACGATATTATATTTTTCCTCATTTTCCTCCTGTATCATTAGAAAAGTTCAGAGGCCTTATAAAGAACGCCTTTGTCTAGACTCCTTGCTTTGGTTTGCGAACGTGTTGTGAAAACTGAAAGGTCATTTACCTTTTGTTTATAATTTGCGCACGTGAAGCGATAAACGTGTCAAAATGGCGGGGAACAAAAAAAAATGAGTCTACAGCGGAAGGCTATTGTATTTATTTTTAGAATTTTAGACGTTGACATTCAACAAAAAGGTATAAGTTCAAGATATTTATAGAACAAGACGTAAGAGAAAAAATATTTATAGAACTCATGTTCCTCGATTTATAAATATAATCAATTTTGGACCCAATTTTTATAATTGGTTAAAAAATATTGAAAACGTTCATTCATCAATATTCAAAATTTAAAACTTCGGTAAGTCAGCATTAGGGTGTTATTTATTACTGTTATCGATCAACGACCAATTAAAAATAACTAAAAATATCTCACAACTTACACACAACGCCATCTAGTACCAAACTATGCAGAGCTTCATTGTGGCCGTGATTGTTTCGAAAATTAATCAATATTCCTAATTAAAATGTAATAGTGTAGTGCTACATACTTTGACACTTTTTTTTTAATAATAAAATTATGTTTTGTTATTTGGTTAACGGTGAAGGAAAACATCGCGAGGAAACCTGCACGCCTTAGTGCTTGAGGTCGTGTGAAGTCTACCAATCCGCACTTGGCTAGCGTGTTGAACTATGGCCTGACCATTCTCATCATGAGAAGAGGTCCGAACCCAGCAGTGGGACATGTATTAGACAGGGCTGCTATTATTATTTGGTTGAATACTTAACGATTTTGTCTTGTTCACTAAAATAATTCGGCAAACAATAAATTTACGAGACACGGACTGAGTTTAATTGAGGACAATCACATCAACAAAATCGAGTTCAGTCCCACGAGGTTTTTTTACATAAATTAATAAATTTATTGAACTACACGTGCCAAGCCTGGCCTCGGCATTTTTATTGACTTTCATTAAACGAATAATGTTTATACTACCTACGTTGAAAGTACCTCTTTGCAGTATCTAATACGGAGAATATCAATCTAAGAAAGTAGTTTTCGGGCGAGTTCTTAACAGGGGGATGAAAATGCGCAGCGAGAGGAAAAGTAGAAAACTATCACAAACATTTTAGTTGTTTTGATAGTTTTTGTAGTTCTTGGCCACTACCAAACCACATAAAGTGGCCAAGAACTACCAAAGACTATCAAAACAACTAAAATGTTTTAATATGTTTTTAGTTTTTGGTTATAATTAGGTAGTTTTGGTAGCTTATGGTAAAATTTGGTGGTTTTTGGAACTATTGGCAGTTTTTGTTAAATTCCGAATTTTGAAAAGTGTTGTAGTATAAAGCACTATGTATCACTCAGCAGAAAGTTAAACTAAACTTCGATTTACAAATCATATTATTTTGTTTAGTATAATTTTAATTTATTTAATTCTTTAGATTATTTTTATTTGTTAAGAAACTATAATGTTTGTTGACGTGTTCGAGCGTCCCTTAGGGTTTATGAAAATAAATGATTTGACTTTGACTTAGAATACTTTAGAATAGACTACTTTATCGTTTGGTATACAATGTACAATTCGATACGTTACTGAATTATAAAAAAAACATTCTGATAACGCCGAAGCCGAATATTTGCCGGATCCTAGAATTAGTGTTTTATTGTATGTACATATGGTTTCTTACTAAAGGCCCCCCCGCCGTGGAATAGGGCTGTCAAAATTAAATTAAAGAAATATTAATTTTATTATGTAGTCTTCCAGCGGCGGCGCGGGCGGGGCGCTAAAAATGTCAACTATAAAAAAAACTTATTAACTATTCAATAGATTACCGGCGTGCGTATTCCAAAAAAGGAATCACACGAAATTTGAATTTCTGTCAATCTACTATCGAACGTATTTATGTGAGGATAAGCATAACGTAATATCACGCCTATATTACCCAGCAGGGTGTGGCAGAGGTGTATAACACCCACACTTCACCTGTTATGTTTAGGTCCCATGGGATAAGTGCATTTTTATGATACGAGTAATTAATTAAAGGTTGCTAACTTGCAAACTAAATTGTAAAAAAAAATTGTGCCGAACTATTTTTTTGGAAAAAAAACAAAATGCTCGAAATTAGTTATGTATAGGACTAGACTATGGACCTACCTATAATTTTAGTTCAAGAAAACAAAGCTGTAATGTATATTAAACACTGTACCTTAATAGTAATTTTATAAAATAATGAGAAATTGATATTTCACTACAGATTAGCATATTTTTGTACCTACTGTTAGTTCGGATAGGTTGATAGCTGCACTGTCGCAGGTTTAAGGCATGTAATAATAATTGTAAGGTTGTAATAATTAAATAAATATTTTTTTATCGTTAAGGAACAACCCTACAATTGCATACTTTTTCATGTTGTTGCCAGCCGCGGCGGGCGCCTGTACACTCGTGCTCGTATTATATTTACGCACTGGCATTTCGGAAAAATCCTTGGCATTGAAATTTGTGCACGTGCCTCGATAAACCAAGGTTATCTATACAAGTGACTTAACTTACGATAAAAATGATAATGAACATGATTATAATTATTATGAATCTGCGATCTTGGCGAGAAAAGGGATGGGTCTCTTTTCCTGGCCATTATTAATCCCATCTGGTGGTGGGGTCAGCCTTCCTAGTTTTCTCTCTCCACTTCGATCTATCTTCGACGTCTGTATCGGTAACCTTGCATGCCAACTTGTCTCTTTCTTTTATCTGAGACCATCTGGTCTTCGGCCTACCACGGGACCGCTGTCCGGGAATTGAGAACTGTAGAGCGCTTTTGCTAATATGGTCTGTTGGTCTTCTTTTTAAATGTTCATACCATCTTAGCCTTCTTTCCACCGAGAAAAGAGATTGGTAAAAGGTCTTATATAAGGGGTAAAGTCCAGGCGACATTAGACCCTGGAATTACAAGAATAATAGCAACGCTCAGTAATGTATTTTTATGGACATTCGTGAGGTTTAGTTATAGCTTACCTTCAGGTGGACTACAAGCTTTAGACACACAGTGAACAAGTATGCGAATTAA
This sequence comes from Hypena proboscidalis, assembly GCA_905147285.1. Lineage (NCBI taxonomy): Eukaryota > Metazoa > Arthropoda > Insecta > Lepidoptera > Erebidae > Hypena > Hypena proboscidalis. The sequence goes on along the minus strand of LR990129.1, from coordinate 3,380,352 downwards.
TTTGAACATACATAGTTATATGTGAATAACGTTAACATAAATATTTTTTCATTACATAGTTATAAATCTAAAAGCAGAAAACCGACGTAGTGTCTCCAAACCCATACGCTCCGAGGAAATTAGATTATTTCCTCTGAGCCCATGCGTTTAGTTAGGGTCTCTTCTTCTTCGTCGTGTCGATGGCTGAGTCAAACTTTATTTGGCTTGCCATCGTGGTGAAAGGATTAGCCAATTCGCTTTGGAGAACTCGCGATTGCCCAGGGTGCGCCGGACGTAGGGAATCGTTGTGTACGTCACTCGGGGAGGCTCCTTTCATGCACCCCCAGTAGTAGTTAGGGTAGTACAGAATTACAAAATGTACCTATAATATAATTATTCGTCTTTCGACCGCAGAGTAAAACACCGAGTATATATAAATTAATAATATATTAATTAAAGATCGATGCGACTCGTGACTAGAGGGCTGGTTTTTATTTGGCTCAAAGAATAAGCATTGCCATGCAACGTGGCAATGCTGCCAGCTTTCTGGGTACAATGTCGCCCTTTGACGATCGATACGGAGGATTTTTTTGATGTTGTATAAAGATTTGTAAATATCTATTTATATTTTTTATGTACATAAATATTTTTTTAATTCAAAGTGTATAGTTGTAAATATTTAAAATGCTAATAAAATATACATAGATTAAAAAAAAAAAATAATATGTAGGTATATATTGTAATGTAGTAGCAAATTTCTTACTGCCTATAGAAATGGTTCACATTAATTCGCACACTAATACACTGTCGAAAACACGTTTTCAAAATTCAATATTCCTGTTTCACAATGCCAGTGTCCCCAAAATAAGTTATTGGTCTATTTTAAAAGTGAAATAAGCTTTGAAGGCAGTAAGCCACCGCGTGAGTGAAAACGTGACATGATGGAGAATGACCGACGTAATTTTATTGTGACGATTGTGCATTGGGGACTGGGCAGACTGTTTTCGGGGTTCCTTTTTTTTTTCTAACACAAACATAACATCACGCCTATATTACCCAGAAGGGTGTGGCAGAGGTGTACAACACCCACACTTCACCTGTTATGTTTAGGTCCCATGGGATAGGGGGTGAGCCTATCGACATCCATTGGGCTATCCACTCCAAGCTGCTATTGTGAATTTCCTGACGTAAAGTTCACAAATACCACTTCGCCTGAATCGAACCTGATATCTCGCAGTGATACACCATATACCTCTCCATCCTCCTCTACCATCTCGCATATACCTCTATTTCGACGGCCCCTCCAAAGCAACAAGTCAAAATTGATGGTTTACAGCTAAGGTTGCCAAATAGCCGGCAATTGCGTAATTGTCCCGAAATTTTGCACGTTTTCGTTCCGAATTACGACACCTGACATTTTTCCTTTTAAACCTCACTTAATTGACGATGATGAATGAACGTTCAAGGAAAACTTCAACGGTATTATTTGTACCTACCTAAGTACCTACCTACTTATTTAGGTACTTGAACCTCTCTTAGCAAAAATATTTTATCATGGACTGGAGGATGGACCAGTGACGATCATTGACACGTGCTCATGTTAAAGATTAGGCTATCATTGTCCGCAGCCTTGGTCCGAAATAATGACGCAACTTTTTATTATATTAGTAGCTTTTGACAGATGAACCTTTCACCATCTAACAGAATATGTGATAGATATTAATTTATTTTTTGGCCATTAAAATCGATGCCGATAGCGAGTGTTAACTAAATTACGGAGTTAAGTCTGAATAGTATCTGGATGAGGATGACACGTCTTTCAAAAAATGTATAAATTACCATATTGTCCACTCACTGAAAGAAAGCATTGTACCATTATACCTACAATGAAAGCAGATAAAATTTAAAATTCATGAAACTTACGGAAATTTTCTCGACATACTGGGGTATATCCATTATTCAGAAGCCCATTTTGAAAAAGGAAATGTGGAGCAAAGGTCTTATATTTGAATTGCATAGATGAGTTATTAATAAAATCAGTAGGCGCTCGAGCCGACACAACACCCAGCATGGGCGGACACGTGTCTCGCCGACTCACGTTGAGCTCCACGAGGCTCGTTGCGCAAACTTCTCGACAGTCTAACCACCCGGGGACGTGACGTAACGTAATGATTACGCTCACAAGATTAACCTTTAAAATATTTCGTTGCATTAACTTAGTTTCAGCATGTGACAATAGATAAGACCACTCTTATCTATTTACGTGTCTTATATCTCTCGGGTTTTTCACCAACTCGACACGAGAGACTGGCCACACGTGTGTCCAGTTGGTGAAACTTTAAATTAGTACTAATTATTCTTTCGTCATTTGGACACGCCAAGGTTTCTATGTGTGTCCAGATAGTGAAATTTAAAATAAAATACTTTTATGTTTTCGTCAACTGGACACACGTTCACATTTTACCCGAATGTATAACAAAGTACAGTCACGCAGATAATATTTTAGAATCACAATCATCGTTATCCTCTAAACGTCCCACCTAGCGGATAATTTTCATAATAATCATAATCATAATATCTTTATTTGCGAATATAGGTATTACATTAGATGTTATAATAACATGTTACAATTTTGTAATTATTCACCATTTAATTTTGTGAATTTGTAAAGATTATATTTTTGACATCGAAAGTGTTCGAAAGTCGCTATTACCATGTTACTATGCTTATCTAATCGGAAACATGGAACCTGTTTTATTACAGTCTTTTGTATTCCCGGCGGCTGGTGACTTAAAATGACGTAGTCTGCTCTAATTGGTTGAAGCAGGTAATAAATCCCAACCCGCTAACCCTTTGGTCATAATTCGTTATCAGTTTACTTCGTTTGGTGTGTGCATTAAGTGCAGTATTTGTGCCATTTTAAAGTGACGTGGATTTTAATATATAGGTAAGTATTCAGTTAGTTTTAGATTTTACAACGTATTTTTTTAATTATATCAGTTTAGCAATGCCGCTATATTTAATCTGTTATAAAAATCTCCTGTTTATTGTTTCATGTAAAGACAAATATGTCTATAGAAGAAGTCGCGGGGCCATTATTGACTAACAGAAATACATTTTCATTCATCACTTCTCAAAGAAATCGTCCAATTCTATTAAAAGATGGATACAAATATGTACACCTAAGAACAAATAAAGATAAATCTTCAATGTGGCGTTGTTCGAAAAAGTCAACTTGTCAAGCTATTATCAAATTAAATTTTAATAACACCACTATATTAAAAGCAACTGATCATAACCATGAGGGTGATTTGACGAATAACGAGATTCTAATGAATTTAAATGATTGCGAGGATCAAGTAAAGCATAATCTAGCTGCTTCTGTTCAGAGTCTATACTTTGACACGATTGAGCGAATGGAAGAGAAAGGACTCCATTTAGTTGCAAGTATCCCACGTTTTCAAAGTGTGAAAAATAAACTATATAGAAAAAGGAACAAATCATTGGGCGTTCAACGTATATCATTCAATAATATAGCCGAAACAGTTGTACCTGAGCAGTTTCAAGATATATTGCTAGCGGATCGTATCGGAGATCAACGTATTCTCGTTTTTGCCCACCATAACATGAGAGAGATTGTTGCAAATTCAAATAGATTCTTCTGTGATGGAACGTTTAAAACATGCGTTAAAAAGTTCCATCAGCTATTCACGATTCATGTCGATATTGGAAGTACGGAATATCATACGAACATTATTCCCACTATTTACGCTTTGTTGCCCAACAGAACAGTTGATACTTACAAAACATTATTTTGTTTAATTAAAAGCCAAATACCGGAGTGGAACCCAGAAACCATCACATGTGATTTTGAAAAGCCTCTTATTCAAGCTTTGTAACATGAATTTCCGAATACAAAAATTGTGGGATGCTATACTCATTTCAAGAGATGTCTGTGGCGAAAAGCAAAGATGTTGCGTCTAACAAAGACTAAATTGGGAAGAGATCATGTGAAGAGATGTTGTTCATTGCCACTTTTGCCGATTGACGCTCAACCAGATGCCTGGTTATATATCATGGCGGAATGCTTGAACACTGAAGATGCAACAAAATTTAACGACTATTTTATCAAAACTTGGCTGGATGATAATTCTGATTATGCAAACACATACAATTGTTATAAAGAACATCATCGCACTAATAATTCTGTAGAGGCATGGAATGCCAAAATAGGCAAAAAATTAAAACGGAAACCAAATATATTACAGTTCCTGGTGGCGATCAAAACAGACATGAATGAGTTTTGGCGCAGGGTAATGATGGATGGACCTATATCAAGAAAAAAAATTGAAACTATCAGAATGAACACTATGATCGCAGACACTGTTAGAGAGTTTGAATCAAGAGAAATTAGCATCGGTCACTGTATCGAAAAATTGAAGTAAATTGAAATATCTTTATATTTTTTGTTGATTATTAAGTTAGATATTAAGTTTTATTGTTGATTGTATTGATCTCTTTATTATTTTAGTCTAATCTTGGTAAAATGATTGTGATACTTACTATTAGTCTAATTATTATTATTATTATCGCAGTACTCTATTTTCTAAATGCCAATTATTATTGTTACAGAGTTCTGTGGAATGATTATTGTTTGTAAAATTATCCATTTTAGTATTGTATTTTAGTATTGTTATCTCTTATGCTGGCACTTCACATGGCTGTTTGTATTTGTGTATTTGACATAATTAGCAAGTGTGGATAGTATATTTGGCAAAGTATTGTCGGTTACTATGGTTACTACTGTACTATACTCGTTATTGTTCTATTTGACAAATATGGTCAATACCAAATAGCGAACACCAATAGCCATGTGAAGTGGCGCCAATAAGAATACGCTCCATTGATGATTTGAATCAAGAAAAATTAGCGTTGGTCACTGTATCGAAAAATTTTTAATAGTAATATTATATGTTTTATTGTTGATTTTATTGATCTCCATATTATTTAAGTCTAGTCTTAGTAAAAGATTGTGATAGTGTTTGGTTAATTATTGTTATTACAGTAATACTCCATTTTCTAAATGCCATATTATTGTTACAGACTTGCGTAGAATGATTATTGTTTATTAAAATTATTCAATTTGGTATTGTTATCTCATGTTCTATTGATGACTATTTTGATATTTTATTTTTACACCACATATACCTAGTATACCTACTTAAGGTTGAATGTTTCAATTCTGCCCTCATAAACTTTACAGCAACTAGTAGGTACATTTAGTAAGCAAGCAAAATTTGTAAATTTGTATAGGAGTGGAGTATATCGTTCAATATTGAAAACATCATTGAGAAATAGAAAAAATATGTTTGTACTTAAATTATGTATGTGCTTATTATTTGATATTTCTGTGATATTCGATGTGATGATTTTAAATTATTAGGTATATTTAGAATGTGTAAATCTAGCTAAGTATGTTTTTTTATTAATAAATCCTCTTCTTTATATTAATAAATCCTCTAATATAAATATTTGATTGTTACACATTTGTTTTATTTCAAAATTTGTCTTAAAAACGAAACATTTATTAACCTAACTGTACATTCTTTAGAAAAAAAAATAGGTGTGTCCAGTTGACGAAAACATAAAAGTATTTTATTTTAAATTTCACTATCTGGACACACATAGAAACCTTGGCGTGTCCAAATGACGAAAGAATAATTAGTACTAATTTAAAGTTTCACCAACTGGACACACGTGTGGCCAGTCTCTCGTGTCGAGTTGGTGAAAAACCCTATCTCTCAGCCCAAGCTCGAGATATAACACACGTAAATAGATACATAAAGTATTATTTGTGCATATGTCGTAGGCCAATCAAATTTAAATTCAAATTCAAATCATTTATTTTCATAGGCCCCAGGAGGCGCTTGAACACGTCAAAATATTACAAACAAATGATATAAAAATAAATTATAAGTAAAACTAAATTATACTAATTACAATGATTTGAATAACCGGGGCTTAGATTAATTTTAATCGTTGGTTTAAGCCAGCCTGAATGACGATCGGCCAGGTATTAACCAGGCATATCATTCAATACTTAACGTTTGACTATTTGGTTGGCCACGTTTAGTCAAATCGTTTTGTAGGGTAACCATTATGGTGGAAGATGCAGTGTTGTCATGATTGGCTTACGATATGGCTAAACGTCGTGTAGGCGGATAGTTAGACGCATTGCATATCAACGATCGGCCGTTTGATCGTTAAGTATTCAGACGATCCGCCTAGGCCGCAATGATCGGCCTACGACAAATACAACATAAGAAAAACATTTTATAGAAACGTTGATATCAAAATATGCACAATAGGTGGCCTTATCGCCATTAAGAGATGAGAATAGAAAATGAGATGTTTTTTTTCATCATAAGCATAACCTATGTTTATTGTACAATGGTTACATACATTTAAAAAATAATAATTGTTATAACAGACAATACATTTTAATATTTATATAGGCTATTAGAACACCTGCATATATCTGCCTCCTAGTTAACTTGTAACCAATAGAAATCAATACATAGCAAAAATGGGGTCTAATCCTTATAAATCCTTTAATTTATAATCTCCTTTTTATCCAGATTTTTTATTTATTAGCAAAGAGCTAGTCATGGAAATCTACCAATGACTCTCATAATCTCAGTTAGTCACGATTCATTTTTATGTTGTTGTTTTGTTGTAGAAGTTTAGATTTGAGACACCTAGATAGATAAGATAGATAGTCTTCATACAAGCGCTTCATCTTAGTGGAAAATTACACGCACACAAACAGAATCTGATGTGTTACGAACGAGTTTAAGTATTAAGCCGAAACGTCTTAATAAATTAGCTTCACATTTCATGCGTGTTCTTCGTTTCTAGGTGTAATATTTCTATGTGTAGAAGGGGCCTTCCTCTACCTACCTAGTGCCTATTTCACTATCGTACCTTATCAAATAATTTGGACCATACAAAGAGAAAAATCGAGTATTACCACGTGACACGTGATGCACATTCACAAAATTATATAATGAAATCAACATTAACACGGTTGTTAATTAGTGGAAATATTATTTCCATACTTTGTTGTAGGTATGTCCCTATTTGTTCGAGATGATATCTAGCAATGCAAAATATGCAAATGCAACTTAACAATTGTCTTTGTTTTCGAGATTAGACCACAGAAAGACATAAGTATGTATGCGAAGTCAATTTAATAACAGAAATAATTGTAGTAGCAGCCCTGAATCGAATACATGTCCCACTGCTGGGCTCGGGCCTCTTCTCATGATGAGAAGGGTTAGGTAATAGTCCACCACGCTGCCCAAGTGCGGATTGGTAGACTTCTCACCTTGAGCACTTTTTAGGCACTCTCAGGCATGCACGTTTCCTCACGATGTTTTCGTTCACCGTTAGCGTGCGATAATTTACAATCATGATAAATACACACATATCTTCGAACAGACGAATCTTAACGATTTATTGAAAGAGGTGTGCCGCGGGTTCGAACCCGAGAGCTTTGACTTCGCTTACGGTCTTCCACTTAGTTGCTGCTTGAAGTCAATTTAAAGAGAAAGATTTTATAAGAGAGCCTCGTAGCGTAGGAGGTCAGGGACAAAGTTCTACACAAAACGGAACCCATTTTATTGTGCTTTTGCCCTGAATCTAACAACACTATTCTATTGTGATCTGAGAATACATCATATCTTCCTTTTCCCAACACAGAACTAAATAAAATTATTACTCTACGAAAAAGTAATTAATACATGTCAACGCAAATGTATTCATGATAAATGAACTTGTTCAAATAATGTAGTTGCAACATGCACTTTGAGCCTGACACGTGTAAAATTTAACACAATGTCATTTAAAAAAAAACCGGCCAAGTGCGAGTCGGACTCGCGCACGTATGGTTCCGTACCACTATACATCTAAATAAATGTTTTTCTTTATTCTTGATGATATTGGAGTTGATTGAATGAAAGGTACGATTTACGATTTATAACATATTAAAAAAAACTAATTATTAGATCCCGTTCAAACCAATTTTCGGTGGAAGTTTGCATGGTAATGAACATCATATATTATTTTAACATTTATCATTCCCTTATTTTAGAAGTTACGGGGTGGGGGGGAACACACATTTTTCCACTTTGGAAGCCTCTCGCGCAAACTATTCAGTTTAGAAAAAAAAAATTAGAAACCGCAATATAATTTTTGAAGACCTATCCATAGATACCCCACCCCACAAGTATGGGTTTGATGAAAAAAAAAATGGGTTTCAGTCAGTCAACCCCAAAAATTTATTGTTTTTTTTTTCTATTTTTGTATGAAAACCTTAATGCGGTTCACCGAATACATCTACTTACTAAGTTTCCACAGTAAAGCTCTTATAGTTACGTAAAAAGTGGCTGTGACATACGGACGAATCTATAAGGGTTCCGTTTTTCCCATTCGGCTACGGAACCCTAAAAAGCTACCAACTTGTGTCGTCGTATTTGTGCATGTGTACGATGCATCCTTGAATTATAATAATTAATTGATAAATGTTACTTTGAACCGGACCGGTCTAAAATACTGGTATTTTATTTGGTGTCAGAGTTAAAGTCTTTCTCCTCCCTTCTCTTTCAAATCTTCCTTCACGTAATCCATTAATCTTAAATCAACACGTGTCGTATTATCACACTGATCACGAACGTAACCACACTAACCACGAGAAATGAACTTGTTCAAATGATGACGTCACAGCACAGTATGGTCATTCTCGTCGAGCCTGACACGTGTGTGCACGTGTAGTATTTAACACAATGTCAATAATTATAGCTACCAACTTGTCGTCGTATTTATGCAGACCTAACGTTAATTAAATAAATTAACGGATAATGGACCGGTAAATCTAAAATATGACTCTGATTGTTTTTTAAGTAGCAGTTTAACAATTGCAATGCTTGTGCAGGCAATAAATAAAAATATTAAAGGAGTTAAAACTGTAGTAATTAATTTTACTTGCTGGCTTATCTGTGTTACATGATTATATTTATATTTCTTACATCTTACACTGACTGATGTTGCCAAGATATACTCGTAGTAGACTAGACTCTGCTATAGATATATGCTTGAGCTAAGGGTCTAGTTACACTCTAACTAGACCCTTAACTCAAGCATATATCTATAGTTATAGTTTAGTCTATCCATCTTACTTAAAAAACGGTTTGAACACTTTCTACAATATTATACTTAAATGCATGCAAATTTCAATTTGAGCGTGTAGCCGGTATAATGAACTGAATTGATAAAAAAACCGACTTCAAAAAGTAGGTAAACTAAAAAGCAAAAAATAAATTTACTTCGCACAAAATAATACGTTTTTTTATTTTATAATTCTGAAGTCGGTGCCAAGTGAAAGAATTATCCTTTAACTCCTAACTATTGAGGAGTTGACCTTCCATCATCAGCTCAACCACATAAAATTATTGCGACCAAGCGTAAATCCTGGCCTCGATTAATAAAATATGAGGGTTGCCCCCGATTTCTCTGGGATCCCATCATCAGATCATGACATGCTGACAATGGGACCACCTGAGAAATATCTCCGTTGCAACAGCTCACTTGACATCATAACTAGCAGCTGAATATGTGTACAGTAGTGAAAGAATTATCCTTTAACTCCTAACCATTGAGGAGTTGACCTTCCATCATCAGCTCATCCACATATAAATACGTAAATACTTGTGTAGCTTTAAAAAACACACTAAAAACATTACATGTGCCTATAAAATTCGAGGGTTGCCCTCGATTTCTCTGAGATCCCATCATCAGATCACGACATGCTGACAATGGGACCCCTTTGGAATCATCTCTTGTCCAACAAAAAAAGAATCATCAAAATCAGTTCATAAACGACGGAGATATCCGTGAACAAACATAAAAAAAAAGCACCATTTATACGAATCGAATTGAGAACCTCCTCCTTTTTTAGAAGTCGGTTAATAAAAACAAGTATCTTCACTTCTTCAATCAGGGTACAGAATTAAGGAGGGTTATACTACGAAACAGTTGAAAAATTGTGGGACCGGAAGGATTTGAACCTGCGACCTTCTGCACACCGGGCAGCCACTTTAACCAACCAGCTACGGTCGCCTCTAGCCAGGACCCTAAATTTCTCAACTGTATGTTACGTTATTTCGTGACGTCACGTTCATCAATTTGTGCAAGAGGCGACCGTAGCTGGTTGGTTAAAGCGGCTGCCCGGTGTGCAGAAGGTCGCAGGTTCAAATCCTGCCGGTCCTATAATTTTTTCAACTGTTTCTTAGTATAATTTGCTAAGCATAGCTAAATGCAATAAAAATAAATCAATAAGGAGGGAGCCAAGAGTGGAGTTTACGATCACAATAACATGATAATAAAATAATAAGTAAAATGTAACAAAATATAGGAGATTTTTATCCGTGTCGCTACTGGCGGGTTAATACAATTTACATTGATGATTTGATACGTATAAAAACCGTCACGTGTGCGTGGCATTCGCCATATACGCATTACGCAGTAAAACGTGAACCCGTTTGGCATTCTTTAAATGTCCGATTGAGAATATAGCAACAGTGTAATAAAAGCCCGCTTTGATTTGTTGATTTGAGTCAATGACAAGTCATCAATTCATTAAAGATATCTTATGGGAGAAGTCAGTTCCGTAAAAATATTTGTAGGCTGTAGAGCTTTCACTGCCTCCTGTGCCAGTAATTTCATTTTTTGTTTCATCTCTCAAGCTCGTTGGCAAAAGCTACCAGATTTTTTTTAGAAATCTTCGTATCATAGATATTTTGATAATTAATTTAATTTTAGTAATTAAGTTAAAAAGTTAATTAATTAACTTCAGTAATTAAGTAAAGTTTATTAATTAAGTTCATAACATAAACATAAAATAACATCACGCCTAAATTAGAGGTGTGGCAGGGCACAACACCCATACTTCACCGGTTATGTTTAGGTCACATGGGATAGAGGGTGAGCCTATCGCCATCCACCGGGCACAATTCCAACACCGTGCTGCTATTATATACAAATAACACTTTGCCCGACCCGGGAATCGAACCCGAGACCTCGTGTTTAGAGGCGTATACGCTAACCATTAGACTATCGAGGTGTCGGTTCATGAATGCAGTAAATACAGACTTCATTATCGTATCGCGGGCACATGCACAACAATGCACTACCGTCTTCAATGACAACTTATTCACAAAAGTTTTACCATAAATAAGCTCATTCAAAAACATTTGTTTCAGTCAATACATTCATTCATTCATTTGGGTTATGAAATCTGTATTTGACTTGAAAAACTATTTAAAATGAAATATTTAATACATAGTATTATTAAATGTTGATAGCATATTATTAATATATCAATATAAATTAATAATATTGAAGTGTCTGTTTTTAATGTCAGAATAACAATGAATTTTCAAGGTGGTATAGTTGTTTGATCGATACATTTGCCTTTAATACAGTTTTTAAATTTTTCGTATGTTTGTCTATGTGTCTGTTTGTATCGGATAATCTTCTAAACAGCTGCACCGATTTTAATAAAATTTTATATGCAGATAATTAATTACAAGGCGCTTAACATAGACTAATTAATATAACAATATTTTTTATCTGATGTAAACTTGGTTTGTTTGTTTGATAGCGCTAATCTCCAAAACTTTTGATAACTCTTCTTGTGTTTGATCTCAATAAAGAAGAATGTAATTTTTTTTTTTTTAAATGACGCACTAGGAATTTTTCCTGTTTCGCGGGGGTGTTCACAAACATTCATTTCACACACACAGAGCACACCTAGTGTCAGACCAAATCTTTGCGAATCACACAAAGATTTGTCCCAAGTGGGAATCGAACCCACAACACCAGCGCTGTTGAAAGCGGCGAGGCGACCGCTCTAACCACTACGCCAACCGTGCACTCAATATTATGTTTACGAGTTAAAAATTGGCAGTGACAATTATGTGAAACTGCGTGCGGGCGTTAAAACTGTTCAGATCTACATTTGATTCTTGACGTATTCATTTATTATCATTAATAGTTTTGACGCAAGTCATTATCGTATCAAAAATGTAATGAAAGAGTACAGATTATTATGGACTAGGTTTTCTGTAATGGATGCGTCGTTAAATAAAATATGCCACGTTGCCATTACACCTGTGTGATGACGTCACACTCACAGCACACGTGGTATACTTACATTGTTAGCTGATATGCTAGCCACAGTTTGTGACACGTGGCGATTATCTGCATTCAACTAATATCGGCTTTGCGTACATGTACTACAATGTGTTGGAATTGGAATGTAGTTCGACGTTCAGTCGATTCATGAATATAATTATGAAAGGCAGTTTCGAGGCTTCCTAATTCAATGGCAATTTAATGTATTGTGTATTTAATTATGGTGCAGAGGAAAGCGGCTATTACGGTGGTATTCAACTGCCAATTTTCAACGTGTTACAACTCGAGATAACTTTTAAATTATGATTGATTGATAAATTGATAAGGCATCTTCGGAGCAATTTAAAGTTATGTCGATGTTGTTGTATTATGTTTACGTCTCCATAGGTCTTCATGGTCATGAATGGCTTAACATTTGGGGTAATCTGTCGCCAAGGACGGTTCCCTTTCCACAGATGTATGTAGGCAATGTGAAAAATTGCTGGCAGTGGCAGCCCCAGGGTTGTTAGTAACCAGATGGCCGGGATTAGCACGATTGTCCCGGAATTTTGTAGTTTGTCACTTGTTTGTACCGGACAAAGGCAGGCCCAATTTTTTTTGATTTATTCTTTCTACGTCTTGGTACGAGAATCTCATGGTGATTTACAACGTTTTCAACTTGTAGGCGCTTAGCAAGCAGAAACTCAGATCGTGCCGAGATTCCAACTAACCGCCAACAAGGTAAAATGCACGCGGCTGGTTTCAGCTTTCAGTGCAATACCGATTGTTTCTTAATCGATTTTAATAAGTTTTGTATTCTTTAGGTATGTATGTAACCCTTATAATTTTTTGCGATTTTCTCGACAACTACTGATCCGATTTGAATTCGGATTTCGGTATTACAATCCTAGGAAGGAAAGTTTTAGTATATATTTTTTTAGAATCTGATAAAAATCTCTGGAGACAGGCAACGGAACTCTTCAAAAACAAACGCTAAAGAACCGCGTTTTGTGGAATCGTTTGTCTGTAAAATGTTTTTACCATAACATGTCATAACATCACGCCTGTTTATGCCTGGAAGGGTAAGCAGATGTATCGTGCCACTTTATAGTGCCAAGAAACCTTTTCTGATTTGGATGGGACATTTACTAATTTCTAATAGCAAATCTAATCGATTACTTTAATCGTATATTTGATGCAATTACTAACCACTAAAAAGAAAAAAAACTGACTTCCAAAACCGGATTATTATTATTTTAAATATTTTTTGAATAGGTCATATTATAATGATTAATAGAACATAATCATAAATGACACAATTCAGACACGTGTCATGCCATACTCACAACATTATTATGACAATCAATTATAATTATTAGCTACAAGTAGGTATTACCATCATCATAACTATCACAATGCAGTAAGATTATGCCCTCTATAAAAATAATTAGGAGGAGGGAATCTGATACAGCGACTTTGATGTGATACAATTGTCATGTATGAAGCAGTAAGAATGAGTAATAATGAACTTATGAATGTAGTGTGCTTCCGTACGATGGCCATTCAGTAACAGGAAATGTATAGAATACCTCACAAGATTATGGAAAATCACTATCCAAAACGTACATTCATTACATCACTAGTACGAAAACGAAATGCCTGGCCACAAATAACATAAGTTAGTTAATGCTAAGAAACAAAATACTGCGAGTATAATACCGGCATATTGTCTCGGCCGATACAAACGTGAGCAGAACACATTAGTGTGTTCATAACGTGTTTACGTTCCGTTTCGCGCATGTGTGCGGCCCTACGGTCACGTTTGACACGGCGTGTGGAGGACGCGGCGGCGGCGGGCGCGTGCAGCCACCTCGCCCCGCACCTCGCCGCGCTCTCCCTCCCCCGCAAGCATGTCACGTGTCGCGGTATTTTACCGAGGTGTTATTTTCGATTCGCTTTCGCTGCGAATAACAAATAGCAATTGAGGGTGGATTTAGCAAAATAAGCAACCCCACGTTTTGAGTTATGTAATATCTGATAACATTTTTGCTCACGAAAACTCTGTTTTTAGAGTTTTCAGTGTCTATCTCAGCATCTGACTTACCTATTGGTTTTTAGGTACATCTATAAATTTATTTGTTTTTTTCCATTGGTGGGAAATTGCTACATAACGTGTTTATGGTTCTTGACGCTATTATGCAACATTGTGCAAGCCTAAAATGTTATAGGCTTTATATTGTTTTTCGTATATTACCTGAAGCTTATCGGATATTTGCATCTAAAGATCAGCATCTGATGTTGCTGATCTGATGCTGGAAGGTACAACTCGTGGAGTACGAGGATAACTTTTTAAATATAAGCACCTTAAGACCGTTTCTTGTATTCTTGAAAGTTATACACAGAGGAGGACCGTTTTTTAACGAGAATGACTCATGGTAAAGATACTTCACTAAAAAGAGATAAATAAAAAAGGTTAAGACAAAATAAACCGAATTCAAAATACCTTCAACTGTGAAGTTTAGCTAAAATCTGGAATATAAAAAAAAAATCCCGGTTGTGTACTCATTAGGTGCGGGAATAGGTATATCATTTTTTGTCAGGGCCAAGCGGATTCCAGACCGAACAAGTCTAATTACCGGACACGGGACATGACGCAGAATCCCGAGACTTTTCTGGAAAGCCCAAAGGCCATCTGAAATCCCCAAATATGAGTGACATGATCACAATGACATGACGTAGCACAGGAACTTCCAAATTAAAAGTCGAATTTTGCTACTAAACTAGGTATTATCTACTTGGAAATTATTAGCATTTGTATAAATTCCAACATGCAAAGCTCTGTCATCGCTAAGACCGTAAGTGGCAATGGGCAGGCCATATCGCTCGAAGAACCGACAACCGATGGGGAAGAAAGGTTCTCGAGTGGCGACCGCGAACTGAAAGGCGCAGTGTGGGCCGGCCTCCTACCAGATGGACCGACGACCTGGTCAAGACAGCCGGGATTAAATGGATGCTTGTGGCTCAAGACCGTCAGGTGTGGAAAAGTTTGGAGGAGACCTTTGCTCAACTTTGGGCGTCTTTATAAGTTGCAAAATAAAAAAAGATGAGCAAAGCTCAAAATATTACGTTAAAAGGAAAAAAATATTGACAGAAAAATGTAGGTATCTTTAGTAGGAATAATCATAATTAATTATCATAAGCGAATGCAATGTAACATTACGTTAGATTAGCTTGTGGCTCTGAAACATTTGTAGCATTGAACTCTTGCTATAAATAGAAATAAACAAGTTCGATGACGTCACCCTGTTGCAGGTGGCACAGATTTCCAAGCTCATGGTCTGTCTGTGTTACATTACAAGAAGTACTGAGTACAATACTGCCGCAGAATTCATAAACGCAGTAAAGGACATTTTACGGTTTCGAGAACAACGCGATCAAAGTTAAAATTCTAAGGTCTCTAAGGTCCCTACAAATTGATTCGCAAAAAATTTCGTTTTGCCTTTCTAATAAAGATAAAATCATAATGGGTTGTAGATTCTTTGATTTTTGAGATCTTATTGCCAGTATCTCAAATATCTAAAAAAACATAAACGCACGACAACGAATGTCTTTAAGCAAAATCGAATTTTGCTCCCTGTTCACAACAAAATGTTAAACAACAAAGAACGCCTTTTCGGTTTAGTTTTACATATTTCCAAGCTAACTTGGTAGAGTAGATTTAAGTCGATAAACAGAGACATTAAACTTGCCTCAGTTATGTAAATAACTGCCTTTTTACCCGACTGCGTCAGAAGGAGGGTTATTTTTTAAAATAGACACTTACTCAAGTAAGCGAATTAGATACTTATACAACAACTCACGTAAAGTAAAATAAAATTACAGTGCCGGAAACTCTTTCTATTTTGGTAACAATACTCTTTCTATTTTGGTCACATTATTGTTACCAAAATAGAAAGGGTATCCGAGACCAATTTTATTTTACTTATATTTTCCTTCTATTTTGGTAACACGAATGTTACCAAAATAGAATGAGTATCCGAGACTCCAAGTTTATTTTACTTATATTTTCCTTCTATTTTGGTAACATTGTTGTTACCAAAATAGAAAGAGTTATTAATTAGAATTAATTTATCCTCCAGTCTACATCATGGCTGTACTCGAACGTCTTAGGTACAATTTAAAGTTATTATCAGTTTAGCTAGAGTTAAGTCCGTGCAGTCAAAAATGATAAAATGGCCTAAATTTGTATGTAGAACATTCTGCTCTTGATAACGATAATAAATATTAAAGTCACAGTCTTGCAAGCTTGTCAATAAAATGAAATAAAGAAGGCTGTTATGTTTTTATTAGGTACCTATGTAATTACTTATGAGAGAGATGTCGCATCAGTTACATGTTCCTAGATGTCTACTAACTTTGGAAATAAAATATATATAATATAATAAAAAGTAAAATTGCTCTAAGCTTCGGTAAGCAGCGAAAGCCGAGTGGGAGACCGTAGGACTGCGAAGCCAAAGCTCTCTGGTTCGAATCCAAGGCACACACCGCTGTCAGTAAATCGTTAAGTTTCGTCTTTTTGAAGATATGTGTGTATTTATCATATAAATTATCGCTCGCTAACGGCGGAGGAAACCTGTATGCCTGAGTGTGCCTAAAAATTGCTCGAGGGTGTGTGAAGTCTACCAATCCGCACTTGGCCAGCGTGGTGGACTATGGCCTAACCCTTCTCATCATGAGAAGAGGCCCGAGCCCAGCAGTGGGACATGTATTAGTTACAGGGCTCCTATTATTATTATTTCGGTAATTCAAGTCATATTTTTTTATTAGAATGTTTGTTGACTTGTTCAAGCGCCCCTTGGGGTTTATGAATATAAATAATTTGACCACAGATATAGATCTACATAGATAACGCAAATGCATGTACTTCGCGTGTCTCAACCCCGACCAAGCGTCGAGGTTGGTCGCCGCTAACTTCAGACCACGCGCGTCTTTTGTCAGAGAAAATCATAGCGGACGGCTCCAGTTGAACGAACTGGGCGGATGGGCATCGGCGGCATCGGTGTCTTTGAATCGGTTTGGATTTCCCGTCACTAAATTTCAGCTGTGACGTCACAATAGGTATTAAAAAGTCGGCACGCTTGGTTTCAATACAAATCGTGATTCTTGCGTTATCTATGTAGATCTATATCTGTGGATTTGACTTTGACTTTGTTAACCAAGGTGTTCGTCCATATTACAAATATTTGTGTAAGAACTTTATAAGCTCCTACCATATTATTATGAAAAGAAAAAGAAGCAGATGTAGGTACAATACTATTACAAAACAGTTTAGGTATCTGTCGCCAGTTTGCATGCAAGTCGCATCGTAGTAAACTAGTAAGTGGCTGGTTAAATAATCATCAATATTTATAGTAAGAATCATTTTTTTTTATTATTTCTTCAAGGAAGAAATAAAAAGATATCGATTCCAGTAAAATTAGACGCAATAATGAATAACTACACTAGACCGTAGACGTCGCCAATAGGGATGGCAATTATCCGCCTCTATCCGGATATTTTTATTAACGTATCTCTTAAGTGGTATCTAATCATTATATACCTACATATTTGTGCTCATATTTATAATATTATTAAGACAGTTATTATTTCGGTCAAATTTGTTGCCGTTATATTAATATTTTTTCATGTTTCAGCCATTATTTCCATAGGAACATCATTGCTTTCATTTTGCATTTATTTTGTTTAAATTATGTCTTTATAGTATCTAGACTTATTTTTGAAGGGCTTTTAGCGTCTTAAACGTGTGAGGATTTTCTTTGTGTTATTAAATCAGGCAACTATGAACAACTGATATCAAACCGTCTGTTATTTTTTTATGTTATATGTCATTGAAAATTATCTGTTTGCAATCCCACTTGGGAATATGGATCCAGTTGAACATATACAAAAAACACAATTTCCCTGAGTTTGGTTATGAAATAATTAAGGCATACCAAGACTAACGAACATAAATTAGGTAGAAAAATTATCTAGCAAGAGACATATGCGGTGGAGGACTTTATGTTGTAATATTATTATTATATGCGGTTCAAGTAGATAACAACTATTCCCATTAGTCATTTATTATGATAAACATGCAAGGTTAAGATTAATAAATTTAAAAAATGACTATCCGTTTATGCCGGATACTTTCACAACTTGAATCCGGATATAAAACTGCCGGATTATCCGGACATACGGATGGCTGTTTTCATCTAGATATACAATTAAGATGATTTTTAATAGATTCTGTACATGTGAGGGGAAAGTGTTTTATTAGGCAGCATTTTTTAATTACCTTCATTGCAGAATCATTACTATCGTGATGATTTTGTTTCGATTAGCAATAGTAACTAGTGAAGTGACCAAAAAGACGAGGAACATTAACTTGAAAATGTGATACATTCTATTAAATTATATAGCCTGCTTCGTTGTTCTCTAGGGAATAGCGTATGCGCCTCTCACAACAAGGACTCGGGTTCGATGTCAAGGTCGGACAAAGTGTTGTTTGTAAAATTTCCGTAAGGAATATCTCAATGTTTCGCACGGAGTTGGAATTGTGCCCTGTGGATGGCGATAGCCTTACCCCCTATCTCATGGAACCTAAACATAACAGGGGATGTGTGGGTGTTTTACACCTCTGTCACATCCTTCTGGGTAATATAGGCGCTATGTTATTTTATACTCTCTTTAAGGCTAATGTATTTACGTAATACTTCCGTACTCCCTTACTTTAACGTCTATTTTGACAGATCGGAGAATAATATTCCCCAAAAATATCAGGTATTATAGTCGAATTGTAAACTTTTAAAGGAATTTGTAGGTGATAACGTGATACCTACAACAATGTTTTATTTAAGACTGTCCGAATGATCGCGTTACGTACGTCACTGATTGCAATTTCATTATCAGTTTCGAGTTAGGTACGTGATGAGCCTCCAGATTTTGTTTTTTTATGTATGATTATAGTTATCGTTCATTCATTTCATTCACCTGCGTGCTAACTTTAGAAAAACGTTTTCAAAACAGAATCATTATAGGTACCTACCCACACTCAACACTTACCTTCCTCCGAATACTAGAGCAAGTTAGGTAGTACCTAGCCTACCTAAAAAATACATTTTGTAAATGTCGATTTCATACTCGAAATAAACACACCACTATAATACAATACACTTTGGCATTCTGATTTCCGATTCATTATTCAATACTCAAAATAGAAAATAATGTAAAACACGTACCTAACTATGTAGGTTCGTAAATCATTACAAATTTTAATAAATTAAATACAAATCAAATCGTTGTGGAAGAGATAAACAGCCTAAAATGGACTAAATCGTAGATAGGTGGGTTACTGAACGATAGTATGAGAAAAGTTCAATAAACTACTTAATAATTTTGCGAGTTATGTACCTACCTACCTACACAGCGATACCTACGTGTATTATTATTTATTTTAGTGATTCAAGGTTGACGATAAGAAAGTTTCTCGGTCTCTATATGAGCAGATCAAGCCAACTCCAAATCTTCAATAAGGCAACTTCGTAAGTAAATCAAGTAGGTAGGTACCTAGGTAGAAACAGAAACTTGGGAACCTCAGCTGGAGGCCAGAGGAGGTCGCACTCACGTCTACAGTACCTTAAATCTCACCTAAAAAATTGAAATAACTTATTCATGGTGGTAGATGTAGATGTAGGAAGACATCAGTATTTTGCAAAACTTACTAATTCGGTGACCATCATTCTTTTGTGGAAGCTTCGCATATATTCGCTTCCAAAAAAAAAGGTTAACTGTAACTGTTATGAGTAAGCTAATAGGGAAAATTCCTATCTCCAATTAAGCTGAAGATAAAAACACATAAAAGAATTCACAAATGAAACTTACTTGTCATATTTAACGGCATGCCCGTTCTCCTCCCAATAATGTCGGGTTTCCATATTCACTTTTTGTCACAACAAAATCAAAACAACAGGTCACTGTATCACTATCACTTGATAAATAAAATTTATATTAAATCTGTTTACATTTTACCCGTCAGGGTAGTATGAGTACGGCACTAATCACGGTAATCACTTAAGTGAGATCCTCGCAATCCATTTTCAATAAACAATCACAGCTAATGCAATTTTTTGCTATCGTAAGTAACAGCATGTGGAGAACGTGACATACGTCGTCAGTGCAAGAGCTCTCTGGCCATTGTGAACGGATGTAGTACTTTAAACGCCGGCCGGCCGGTCTAAGTCATATGACGACGGCGCGACGGCGCGGCGGTGGCGTCAAAATATGGCACGGGGCGTCGGATTGCCGAGGCACATTCCCCAACTCGTGCCTTGCACTCAAAATGCAGGACTAAACCTAGGACATAAGTGTACTAGGGTAATGTACGTGAATGAATTGCTTATGGGTGTAAATGAGTCAATATGCGAGACATTGCGAGGGGTCCGCGGTTGTTCCGTCCGTGTCCCCCCGCGTCCGGCTAGCGCCTCACGCCGAGCCAGTCGAGCCACGCTCGGTCGCACGTGACCGCGATGGTGACGTGACTTTTTACCGCACCCCGCGACCGCGGTGCATACCGCGCGTCGATATAGATAGATAGAGGTCCTCAATCGTTTTACGAGCTTGGAACAGCACGAGCAGGCCGACAAATCCATGACTATTTCACTGATAACATTTAAAACATGATGGGCTGTTAGACAGATACATGGAGGTACGCATATACTCAAGGAAAAACATTTTTGAAGGTTTACATCTTAACCCAACTGTGCGCAATTGCCACAACACATCGACTTTGAGTACCTCTGAGACATGGTAGTTTCAATAAAGATAGAACAAAAAAAAATTGAAACGTCCTGACTGCCGCTCGTAACGGATTTTCTGGCTGACTGATTTTTGTTAATCAAGTAGGAACCTCGGTAAGAGATTGTGTAAGAAACTTGGTAAACAGGAAAAAGGAGTTAAAAGTTATAGTAAAACAGAAAAAAATTAACCCATTAACAAAAAAGTTCATAGCCAATATTACTTCTTATTCTTAGCCATTATGATTGTTTCGAGACGCGGTGGGAAATTGACGATAGGCACCATCATCATCACTGTCACAGTCATCGCCATCGTCATCTGATCATCTTCCATCATCACCCGGAACAGTCATAATCATAACAAATCCAATGCATTTTATGGGATTTTTTTTTTTGCAGCGCCCTGTTTTGTGAACTTCTAAACAAACTCTCAAATATCTAATAATATCCTTCAACTCTTAAAACTTGAGTTAAGAACAATACCAAATAAATATTTTTTCAATAAAGGCTTTTAGAATTAAATACAATTATTAAAATCGGATCGACGGATCGATTGATATAGAAACCTACACGACGTGCGCATTTTCACATAATTATTGATTATGTGGCTTATTTGCAATGCTTATTCACTTGCTGAAAATAAAGTAAAAACGTGTTGAATTCCAGGAACGAGTTGCTTTAATCAGACGCGCTGACAGTTCATTGTTCAATAAGCGCACATACAGGCCACGGCTGCCATGTCGTTTGTGTTTCAATCAACTAAGGGGACAAACATCTATAAGCCAGAAAAAGTGATGCTATGTTTGTGGATTCAGTCAGACTATTCTATTAATTTGTGATACGGTTACATGCCAGCGCGCGAGGACCTCCACCGGTTAGCGCACACACTAAAAAACAGAAAATCAGGAATGTCCTGAGTAAACAGGATTGTTGGAAATGTAAACACAATTACAAAATAATATTAATTGTATAAATGTATACAAGCGCCGGTTTATGAAAACCTAATAGGGCTACGGCCAGTGGCGTAGCGTGCCTTGGCGGGGCCCCGTTAAAAAATGAAAATAATGAGGGCCCTTATGAAGGGTAAACATTTCTTACAAAAGAAAAAAAATGCATAAAATTATATTTATTCATCATAATTATCTAGGTATCTGTCACTTCTACCATAATTTTTCAAAAAAATTCACATTTAACACTTCTTACCTTTTTTTCGGCAAACTGATTTATTTAATAATTTATAGCTGATGATGACTTTAGTTTTTCTAAAGTTTTTGCCTCCATGGACAATACTGAGAGGTTTGACAGGCGTTCATGTCCCATCGAAGTTCTAAGGTAATTTTTTACTTTCTTACTTACGAACTTTGGGGGCCCCGTAAAACTGATACGGCAGATACGGCGGTAGCTACGCCCCTGGCTATGGCATGTGATGTGATTCAGAAACGCCTGTACCTCGTGCACGCTATCATCATATCATTACTAGCAGGGCCGGATTAACCATGTCGAGGCCCCTAGGCAATGCAATGGTCGGGGCCCCATGATACTCTTTTTCCGATATTATAGATAACATTTTAAAGAAATCAATCAAAATATTATAATGTAACTGTATGAATTAGAAAAATAAATGTAAATATGGATATGCGTCATAGTATTCCTCTTCCTAGATCTCGGCTACGTGTTCAAAAGGTTGACAGTGGTTTAAAATGAAATAAAGTTTAATAAGCGAGTATAACGGATATATATATATATATATATAATATATTAAAAATCTACAAATAAAAGTAACTAGAGTACCATTCAGGAAATCTTCACAGGCACTAAAAAAACATTTTTGATGAAAACATATACATACCACTATTATAATAGTAAAGATGTTTTAAATCTAATATAATAATATATGTTTATGTTTTAATAGCTACATAATTTTTAACAAAAAAAAAAAACCGACTTCAAAAAGTAGGTAAACTAAAAAGCAATAAATAAATTTACTTGGCACAAAATAATACGTTTTTTCATTTAGTTAAATAG
Organism: Hypena proboscidalis; assembly: GCA_905147285.1. Classification (NCBI taxonomy): domain Eukaryota; kingdom Metazoa; phylum Arthropoda; class Insecta; order Lepidoptera; family Erebidae; genus Hypena; species Hypena proboscidalis. The sequence continues at coordinate 3,357,283 of LR990129.1, read as the reverse complement.
ATATTATTAAATAATTATTTTAATAATTCTGAAGTCAGTGCCAAGTAAATCGGATAATTAAGAACTAATATTCAGTCAGAAAATAGTTGTTAGAAAGATTGATATTATTATCTATACAGAGTTATTGTTTACTTGGCACCGACTTCAGAATTATAAAATAATTATTTAATAATATCTATTTAACTAAATGAAAAAACGTATTATTTTGTTTTGTGCGAAGTAAATTTATTTATTGCTTTTTAGTTTACCTACTTTTTGAAGTCGGTTTTTTTTTTTTGTTAAAAAATATTTTATTTTACGATTTTAAGTGATGGGTAGACCGAGCAAGAATGTTTCTCGAATGAGGAGAGGACGGTTACTTGAGACGGAAAACTTATTAATAATAATCCACGTACTCCTAACCGTTGAGGAGTTGTACCTTCCAGCATCAGCAACTTAAAATGCAAATATCCAAGTAGTTTTAGGTAATATACGAAACACAAAATAGAAGCCTTTGAAATTTAATGGTTACCCATGATTTCTCTAGGATCCCATCATCAAATCATGACGTCATAATATGAATATACATAAGTAATATTCAACGTCTCGCCGCATCTGTGTATGACTTGAAAGAATACATTAAACGGCCTCAAAGAGCCTATATTTAAAGAATTATACCCGTACTCCTAACCGTTAAGGAGTTGCACCTTCCAACATCAGCTCAGCAACAAAATGCTGACTACTAGATGCAAATATCCGAGTAACTTTAGATAATATACAAAAAACAATATAGAAGCCTTTTAAATTTGAGGGTTGCCCTCGATTTCTCTAGGATCCCATCATCAGAACGTGACTTGAAAAAAATGGGACCACATGACAAGTATATCCTTTCAAACAAAAAAAGAATTTCTCAAATCGGTCCAGGCGTCTTTGAGTAATCGGCGAACAAACATAAAAAAAAAAAAAAAAAAAAAAAAAAACATACAACCGAATTGAGAACCTCCTCCTTTTTTTAAAGTCGGTTAAAAATAATTTGACATCCGTACCTATCGTATTACTATCATTGAAAAGGTGCCTCGCGGCGTTTAGCATCTTTTGGTATGTTCGTGATAAACTCAAAAACAACTGAACGGATTATCATGCGGTTTTCACCAATTGAAAATTGAATGAATGAAAATGATTTCAGAGGAAGATTTTAGGTAAATAATTTGTCAAAGTCGACATACTTGACACCGCACAAGCGGCAGAAGCAGTTAAAACATAGATTTAGTTGGAATCAAATTCTAAGAGTAATTAAATGACTCAATCAATACTCACAGTCTTATCCGCTTAGAAATTAATGAATAATTAGGAGCTTATTTAAAGTAATCCGCCATACATATTGATGGTTATATCATAATGTTCAGTCTTATAAATATAACAATATTCTTGAAAATAGGCAATTATGACAAAAAAAAAATAGCAACTTCTGAAGTAAACAGCCTTTCATTTATGGTTTTATCATTATAATTCTTTCTTATACAAATAAATAATAATTTCGAAAAATAAGCAACTTGAAAAGTAACCAGCCTTGTTGATCGTATTATCATAATAATCAGTCTTGAGCTTCATTACCGTCGCTCGGTTAACTAATTTTGGGTTGATAATTGCTCAATGGGGTTACCCGTTTGCTTGATGATGACAACATTTTAGTTAAGTTAGTATTTTAATAGAAGTTTTTAATTTACACTTGATCTGATCTGACGTCTCGCCGGTTTTCTCAAAAAGATCTTATTTAATACATTGTATATTTTATACAGCAATCATCTCCAAATTCGTATTTTATTAAAAAAAGAATTTTATTTATTAAACTAAACTCAAAAATATTTTGCTCCGCGGTTCCCGCATTCACGTTTTCTATATTCGCGGGTTAGGTAAATTGTGACCATATTAGAATCAAAATTAATTTCTTCCCGATTTTTGTTGGCATACTCAAATGATTCGGTGACCTTCGCCACCGCGTCGGCATCCTTTGAACTGTGTTGGCACGTGCCGATGTGGCGTACTGCTGTATTCTGATTCTGTGGTACCTACTGCCAAGCGCACCTGTATTACGAAGTCTTTTGATAAAAGCCGCCGTCGCCACAGTCGGTGTTTAAAAAAGTTTTGATTTCTTCTACTTGTACTTGTTAACTACCTAGTCATTATTAATACATTTTTGATGTTTGTTTCGACGTGTTCAAGCGCCCCTTGGGGTCCATGGAAATAAATGATTTGATTTGATTTTATTTGAATAGTTTTGATTCAATGTAGCAATATTGTCATAGAGAGTACAGACCTTCAAAAATATTGGTATAGTGAAATTGAAAATTACAAACAAAAAAAATCCTCCGTACACGATGGGCCCTTACAGAGGCGGGGCCCCTAGGCAGTTGCCTTTTTTGCCTTAGGGTTAATCCGGCCCTGATTACTAGTGATATAAAACTCTGAAGTCATTAATATTTATGAGATTTCGGTCACGTTTGACATAAAGTGGGACGATAGTATGTAGGTACTATTGCATCAGTGCGGTTACAATGAGACTGACATGCCTTTAAAGTGAGTCGCTTTGCATGTTGCCCTAGGCCACATAATGTACCAATACTTCACCATCGCATCATGTTCGGATGTCATCCCTGTAAATAAATGTAATTGTTAGGACACTCACGCAATGATATTGATTAAATTAAAGCCCACTCAATAAGTTTATACCTAGATAAGTAAATTTCGCAAAATAGTATTTGGTGAGTGAACATTAGACATCGTGATATTTCGGATAGCCTCATCCCCCTACCCACTATGACATGCGACCATATATTAGTATACTCTTTGCATGCGACTTAAACATGACAGGTGAAGTGTGAGTGTTATACACCCCACACCCTTTTGGGTTCTAAAGGAGATCTAGAAATAGAAATATTCTGTATTTGTAAATGAAGGTATTGTTTTACAATAGGAGTTAAATTAATATTCGTGATGGTATGCCGGGTACACACCTGACAAACGAAGACCAACGAACACGTTCATTGGTTCGTGTTTGGAGTAATTTGGACGGCTAAACGGTCACCATCAATCGTTCGTTGTCTTTCGCTAGCTATCCACGGCGTGGCGGTAACATCAAAGGATTCGTTAGCGTTTGCTAGCCTTCGTTAGTTAGGTGTGTACCCGGCATTAAGTTTTTGAACCCGGCATTTAATAAAATTGAAGTGTATCAAAATAATCAAAGTAAATCAAAATAACAATGAGTTTTCGAGCTGCTGTTTTCACGATACATTTGCCAAAAAAAATTTTTTCTGTCTGTCTGTCTGTCTGTTTGTATCGACTAATTTTCTAAACGGCTGATTTATTGCTGGCTGATTTTAATAAAATTTTAGATACAACAAGGTGCGTAACATAGGCTACTTTTTATTGATGCACTGGTAGGTACGCAGACGAAACCGCGGGAGAAAGATAGTTTGTTTGTTTGAGAACTACTGGTCGAATTTTGATAATGCTTTTTGTTCTTGATAGTCTAACCCTCAATAATAGTCTTAAGATATTTAACATTACGCTAAATTTCACGGGAGTGGAGTCAGTGGAGCAGTAAGGTATAACGTGGGTAACACTGAGAAACACAACAGAAGTAGCAATAGCATGAGTTAATTTACCGATAAAAGTTACCATTTAACGGCAAAACCGCGAAATATTAATTTAAGAGTCTTTAGACGTTTGATGAGAGGATTTTAACATTCTTTTGTAACTGTGTACTGCATTTTTGAACTGCACTATATGAATCAATGAAAATATTTTGTAAATATTTCAAGCCTCTACTTGTTTCAGTTATCTATATCAAACTGAACCGAACAAAAAAACCACGTTTGTTGTATGGAAACCTCCTCCCCAAAATATTTATTCAAAAAAAAATAGGTTATTATTTTTAAAATTTTATTCGGTTTTTAGTATTTATTTATCACTTGTGAAAATTTAAACTGACTAGTTATAACGGTTCATGAGATACGGCCTGGTGACAGACGGACAAACGGACAGCGAAGTGTCAGTAATAGTAATTCGTTTTTATTATTTTTAATCCTTTATTTTTATTTTATTTATTTTTTAAACCTTAATGTACAAAATCGCACATAGGCGGGCTTAATGCCATAGGCATTCTCTACCAGTCAACCTTTGGGTGATGCTGAGAGTAGGGTACCTACCTAGTAGGTGCAAAAGTGGAAGTTTTAATTAAGAGAAGAGTAGAATAATAAAATAATTATGAGTACACATAGCTACTTAACACATACATATAGATATTATTACACAAATAACCAAATAATATATACAATATATGAAAATATAAACGCCCTGTAAAGACAACATTCCCTATGCCTTACCTTTGGTCTGCTACTATAATATGCTAAATATGTTTTTGCATAAGGTAGACTACCCAACTCCTTTTTATGAACATTGCGGTGATTTCATAATATTAGAGAAACAATAATACTATACAAAACTAGAGTTTCTTAATTCAAGAATGCAAACTGTTTTGCTGATGGATTTTTTTTAATTTTGTTGCAATACGAATGGCGCTGTGTCGCCATTATTTTCTGCTCTTTTTTGACTAAGTATAGCACTTTAATTTTGCCGCTACTTTGTGTGCCTTACCCCTTTCAGACCTGACTTAAATAAGCGTGCGTATCCCTGCAAAAAAATATTTTTGGCATTTATGTTTTGTTTTTCGGAACGAAACCCATACGCATCTGATCTATCGTGCGGGTAGTGTACTATACGATAATAACTGAATAAACATCGTGCGGTCGCTCAGTCGCCGCTCAGGTGCCACGAAACATGGCTGCGTTTTTTTGGCGCGAACATACCTACAGGTACGTAAACCAAAATATTATGTTTTTGTTATGATTTCTATTTTAACTATTACTAATCTAAAGTTTATAGTATTTATCTGTAACAAATACAATTTTAAAGTTTTGAAATTGTTATTGAAACCAGATTTTGACGACTAAAAATACGATACGCACGATTGTAGCAGTTCGGTTTAAAGTCAAGTTTTTAAACACAAAACTGCACGCTCGTGCGTCGTACTAAAATAACCATTTTGATAATTGATTTTTATTTAAATGAATTATAATATCTTTCTTTTATGATAACAGGGTCAACATTAGCCGATGAAGTAATACTATCCATATTAGGCGATGGCAATGACTCAGACATTGAGGACATTTTGGAAGAACACTTTATCACGGATGTAGCCACTGAAGGTGATGATAGAGAGGAGCCAAATGAAAGTCAGTCATTGATCGATGATATATCAACCGACCAAATTGTCACTAATAGTCCGACTGTCTCGCAAGTAAGTACATCACATATAATTCCTAGTCGCAGAGGTCAAAGTAGAGGCAGGATTTGGAGACAAACCGCATATGCTGACAAAGCACATGACTACCAACCTTTGACGCTGCATCCAATAAGAACTCCTATGGAGTATTTTGAGGACTATTACGACGCAGATTTTTACCAGCTGGGTGCAGACTGTACAAACAACTACCACATGAGAAAAACAGGACATATATTAAACGCTACAGCAAATGAAATAAAAAAAATATTTGGAATGCATATCTACATGGGTATTTTTGGTTTTCCTCGGCTATACTTATATTGGCGCCAAAGTACAAGACTGTCAGTCGTAGCTGACGTAATGCCCTGTGATCGATTCACATCCTTACGAAGCTCATTACATTTTGTGCCTGAAGACCAACCAACTTGTACTGAAGAGAGACTGAATCCTCTATGGAAATTACAGCCTATAATAAATAAAGTTAAAGAGGCTTGTCGCAAGCTGGAGAGAGTTCCGGGTAATTACTCGATAGATGAACAGATGATACCATTCACTGGGCGATGCAGCTTACGGCAAGTAGTAAGGAATAAACCTAGACCTGTAGGATTGAAGAATTTTGTAGTCACTACCAGCGAGGGTCTCATGATTGACTTCGAAATCTACTTAGGCGCTAGAACAGCATTTACTGAGCGAGAATTAGGTGTAGGTGCTTCAGTAATTTTACATTTAGCCCAAGCAGTGCCTGCTGGAAGTTGTTTGTATTTCGATCGATTTTTCACTAGTATTCCTCTTTTAGAAAGGTTACAGCAATTAGGTTTACATGGTACAGGCACAGTAATGCTAAATCGAATTAGTGAACGAAAGAATTTAGCATTTAAGGATGATAAAAAAATGTATCGAGGTGAATCACAACAGTTTGTTTGTGATGATTTGGTACTTGTTAAATGGAAAGACAATAAGTCCGTGCTTATAGTTTCAAACTGTACGGGAGCTGATAACATATCGTTTATAAAAAGATGGGACAAAACTTTAAAAGCTTATGTCGAAGTATCATGCCCAAAAATTATATCGAACTATAATAAAAATATGGGCGGGGTCGACGTTTTAGACCAATTAATTGAATATTATCGTGCTTTCATCAAGACTCGAAAATGGACTTTAAAAGTCATAATACATTTTATTGATTTGGCTGTCGTTAATGCTTGGCGTCTCTATCGTAATGATTGTATTGCAAATAATATACCACAAAATAAAATCATGGACCTGTTGCATTTCCGTTTAGAGGTAGCCGATGGTTTAACTCATACGCCAAATAAGAGAAACTTAGAGACTGAAGATGATGCAGTTGATGAACATGCACAGGAAGACGACATATTGTTACCACCACCATCCAAAAAGTTTAAACAACCAACCCCCACGATATCAAAACGGCATGATTGTTACAACCATTTTCCTGTTTTTGATGATTCCATCACGTCTCCAAGAGTGTGTAAATTAAAAACATGTAATAGTAGATCAAAGATTACGTGCACTAAGTGCAAAGTTTATTTATGCCTCTCTAGAGGTAAAAACTGTTTTGCCGACTATCACCAATCTTAGTTTTTATGTACCTTTTTAAATATTGTAGATGTAAGAACTGATTTGATCTCATTTATAATTATGTTAATGAAGAAGTTACTAAAATAAATATATATTAACGACTGCAAAGAGGCTAAGACTGATTGTTACTTGGTTTGTACAATAAAAGTTTACGAAAAAAAGTGTTTTATTATTATTTACTTTGTATTTCTATCAAAACGCACGAGCGTGCGTATAGAGTATGTACGCCGAGAGCGCACGATCGTGCGGGTATTCTTGTGTAAAACCTAGATTACCTAGATTTTTTTTTTCATTTTTCTATAAGCTCTTAGCGTCTATACAATCTACTAAAACAGAAAAATATGGAATTATTTAAAATAGAAATCTCCAGTCTGAAAGGGTTACAACAAATGTAAATTGTGTTTTGGCGGATTTGAACAAGTATCAATAAAATATAATTAATTAATCAAATTAAAATGTTAACTGTTGTGATTTATATAAACAATTTAAAAATAAGTAAATAATTGAATGTGAGAATACTTCCAAATGAGATTTTTTGTGAAGAATACTGAAGAAAATTTCTGTAATGGCAACATTAAAGTTGACAGTTCTGATTGCGTTTTGTTTATTTCTTTGATAAAACTTCGTAAGAAGTGTTTATTAAAGTTCTAAGTAATTTGACTAGAAGTTATCAGAATAAAAATAACAAGAAAGACATTCAAAGCAATTATTTATAACTTTTCATTAATATTAATAAATCAATAAACTATAATTAATTACAAAAGTTATATGACTCATAGCGTTATTGTTTAGTGTTACACGTCATCGTGAAGTGAAAACGAAACGCAAATTGATATCTGTCATTCAAATTGTACAGCAGATTTTCGGAAGAGGCGTTCATTATTTTACGTTTTTGGCGTATAACATAGTGGTGAAATCCTTAAAAATGCTCGCTATAATCAATCGTATCCTTGATTGGATTAAAAGCCTGTTCTGGAAGGAGGAGATGGAGCTAACACTAGTGGGATTGCAGTACTCTGGAAAAACAACTTTTGTTAACGTCATTGCCGTTAGTATCCTCTGAAAACAATATTTTTGTGTTGTTTTAACTTCCTTGTTCATTTTGCGTGGAAATAAAACAGATTTGTTTCATGTGCATGTTGCGTAAATGATCTGGCGATAGAATTTCTGCGGTATCTTTTCGGCAGATTTTTATTGCATATTGTTTTTGACGAATATGAGTGAGTGGTACGTATGGTATTATGTGACTATTACTCATTGTTTTTGTTTGTTCTTATTGTGTATCTGTGCCACTTATAACAAAGGATTAAATAAAAACATCTCATTCATGTTCAATTACAGTTAAGGCACATTTGCATATAACAATAATTTTGGTGAAAGTTACTTTCAATTAGCATAAAAAACTAAAGCTTGAAGTAAATGTTACAGCCAATTAACATTCTGTGGCGGCAAATATTTTAATTGACAATAGTTGTACTTGAACGTATTTCAAAGGAACTCTTTTTCTAATTAGAATTCAATGAGATTTAACCTACACAAAAGGTTTTATTGTTGATACCTTTTTATTATCTATGAGGTACTATCTATATTTTTTTTAAATCCCTAACTTAGTTGTTAGTGAGCTCTGAGGAGAACTGTTTATAGTCATTGTGGTGATAGGATTAGTCAACCAGACACTGCGTTACCGTGTGCTGGTTGTCCAGGGTGCGCCGCGGGGAGGCTCCTATGCGAATGTGGATCACCCATGTGGATCACCCACCCAAAGTATGGCCCATCTGTTGTCCTGCCCATTGCTTCCTACCCCTTGTACCCTAAGGGACCTTATGCAGGCCAACCAAAAGAGTGTCCTAGTCGCATCCTATTGGTCTAAAACAGTATAAACTGGAAAATATTAAAATGAATTACAATAGTTATTGACACGACAAGAAGAATCCCTGATTTATTGATATCAATGATGTGTAGTGATGTACTTACAAAGTGCAATAAAGAGGAAAGAGCAAAGTTTATGAGTGGCATTCCTGGGGCTTATAGATAAGCATACAATTTCTGAGATGAATCAATCCATGTATCTATAAAAGATATAAATGAAGTAGCTTTTCTTACAATAAATATCTTTCTATTCCTTGAAGTACTAAACATGCCTATTATATTTTAAGGTTTGACCTTAAATAAGGTTAATAAAATTTATATTCTCTTTCCCAAATTTAAAAAATACTCACAAGTTGTACAAGCAGAGACCTGTGGTTCAGATCACTAGGAGTATTACTAAAAGATTTGGCTTAATGCTAGTTTTACAGCGATTACTGAAGTACCAAAAGTATTATTTGACAAAAAGGTTTCTTAAACAAATGTGACAATGTAATTTAAAGTGAGAGATAGCTATTTAAACAAAATAGATGATAAGTATTGCTTATCACATAAAATTAAATTATTATCAACTAAATAAAGTTATAGTAACTAACTATTATAGTATTTTATTTAATCATATTTCTTTAACTAACAAGAAAGTAATAGTTTGACCTAAATTAATAATAATGATGGTAAGATATGTTACTGGTAAATCAACATTTGTGAGTTGTGGGTGTGTGTGCGTGTTAGTGCCAGTGTGAGTATGTGTGTGTGTGTGAGTGAGTGAGTGAGTTTGTGAGGCTACATTTCAAATCTATATAGCATTTAATGGTGTTAGGATAAGTTTAGTCTTTACTCTCTAAGCTGGTGAATGACAAATCAACATGTCTATTCCCTGGATCAACCATTCATATTTGCACATTTATATTCAGATGCAGATTCATTTATTCCATGTAAATATAGTCTTAAAAACAGTTTTGCCCTATCTATTTTGCCAGATGCAGTCAGTTCTGGCAGTTCGTTATATATGAAGGGTGCTTTACACAGTATACTTCTTTGCATCATTGCAGTTTTGCATGGCACAGCACAAAGCTTACTTACCCATATGAGGTATTCTGTCTCGTTTAATATTATTATAATAATATATTAAAGGGACTTATATATATTTAAAATGTATGTGATATGGACACACTTTATTTTTATCTTTCTAACAATACACACTATCAGCATAAAATTCCACCAACATAAAATGATCTGTTCAGTATAAGTTCATTAACCCTTATATCTTATCTGTGCACAGATTATAAGAATCTTTATTCTCTTCAAATCATAATGGTAATGTTTTAAATCTGAATTTTTATATTAAAACTGCAGTATGTTAGTAAAAACATAACATAACGTCACGCCTATATTACCCAGAAGGGTATGGCAGAGGTGTACAACACCCACATTTCACCTGTTATGTTTAGGTCCCATGGGATAGGGGGTGAGCCCATCACTATCACATTAGTAAGAAGTAGTCCAGAATTCAATCATACTTGTTACAAAATGTGTGCACATAATTTTCAGCAGCACAATTCCATCTTTAACCAGCCTTTTTAACCCCAATGCTAACAAGAAGTGTTTTAAGTATGACTGGTTTGTCTGTCTGTGGCAGTGGCACCATAGTTGTTAAATAGATAAACCGATTTGGATATGGTTATTATAGTTTGTTAGTTTGTAGCCTGTGTAGGTGAGATAAGACTTAGGAATACTAGCATGTGAAGCACCATCAGTCCATTGATGTAGCAACACATCTGCAATATTTTTTCTAATTATAGAATAGAATAACTCTTTATTTGCACATTTTAAAATACTAAAATAGTTGTAGGTACTTATTACTATAACATTAAATGCATAAAAGAGATCGAAGATAGCTATAGATGTAAAGCCTTCTATTTGACTTGCTTTTTAGCAGACATTTTTCTTTATAATTATATAAGATTTGAGAAATTCACTTCATATCCCGTAATATCTAATATTTCTTAAGAATCTTTTATATTAAGAAAAATGTTGTGTTCTTCATGTTTTCTACTATAATTGTGTGCAACTTCAGAATTAAGTTATATTAGCTATTTACTGTGATGTTGACACAATTAGTTTCCCGTTTATTTGTTTTTTACAAGTGTTTTATAGATGATGTAACATATGATTTTATTTCCTTAAGCCACATAAAATGAACAATCATGTTACCATAGCCTGTTTCCAGTGACCTAACATGCCCTTGTATTCAACATAATATTTTAGAAACTGTATAGGACATAATGTTTATTTATTTCGCTTGAGAAGAGAAAAGAAGAACAATTTGAGAGGGAAATCTTTTGTGTATTAACTTAATAATAGTGTGGCACTCTAATATAAAAGTACTACTCCTCAGATCTTCACACCAATTTTCATAAAGTTTGACCCTTGTAGATTTGAATATTTTTGGTTACAAACAATTTAACAATAAATCTTTCCTCTTTATAACAACAATTAATGTAAATAATATTTTTAATCATATAATCACATACCTAAATTTTAACACATGCCATTGTTCATGGGCATTGCTGATTAGCACTTTATCGAATTGTGTACTATTCCCACTGAATTGAGAGTAAAAGTATAATTATCTGATAGGATTTGTGTATTGTGTGTTGTAGGCCGAGTGTTACGGCCTAGGCGGATCGTCTGAATACATGACTATCGATCGGCCTAAGGCCAATCGTTGAAAAGCAATGCGTCTAACGATCCGCCTGCTCGACGATTAGCCATATTGTACAACATGGCTTGATATGGCTAGGCGTATCGTAATGTTGCTCGTCTTGTCCCGTGTCCCTGTAATTATACTAATACAGTGATAGACAATGTTTAATTTACCTAATAATATGGTTGATCCAACAACGTCTCACCTGCGGTTATTTAAAGGTTAAAAGCTCTTGATTCCTCTCTCTGAGTTCAGTCGTCTAAATCTGGTTGAATTGTCATTTTGTTGCCATACGAAGGTACATTGTCGCCCCCATTATTTTCTATTCTTTTTTGACAAGCAGTACCACCCTAGGATTATCTGGTGGAAATAGACAAAACATTAAATATTCCTATGCTTATGTAACCCTGAAATAGCTTAGTGAAACATACAATTGCCCGTGACCCGACCTTAACCGTTGATGGTAAAACGATGCGAACCGTACTTTATGCGCTGTTAACAAAATACCACCATGATCACACACATGATACATGATATTTTTTATACTATCTATTAAAATAGAATGAACTGATTTGTTGGTCTAGCTAGTGGTGAGCGTATGTGACCACAACGCGACGTCTCAGGTTCGATTCCTCGGTCAGGCAAGTGTTATTTCTGATATTGCCATCAGGAAACTTTCAATGGGAGCACGGAATTGTTTGTTTGTCTGCTATACCGGTAAACTACGACGTTTTGCATAGCTTTGCAACGAATCTGTCCACAATATATCAGGGAGACACAGTTCGAAGGCAGAATTGAATGTTTACAACACCAACCAGGAAATTCATTGATCGATTTACACTTGACTATCACCTCAGCTACAATGTGATAGCTGTTGAAAAGTGTAACTAGCAGATACAGTATAATACTGCACAGTCACTATACTGTATCTGGAAAAGAATGAGCATTAAAGCAATTTTTTTTTTTTTACTAGCCTACGGGTGTGTCCCACTGTTGGGCAAAGGCTTCCAATTCTTTCTGTTATTTGCCATCTCTGGCCAATAGTTCTGAAATGCGTCTAAGTCGTCCCGCCAACTCCGTATGGGGCCTTCTTCGTCGCCGTTGACCGTCACGTGGTACGTAGTTGGTCGCTTTTTGGGCCCACCTTTCTGGACTCATACAGCAAACGTGGCTAGCCCAGGCCCACTTCAGCCTGGCTGATTTTTGCCCTATATATTTTATAATGTATAATTTTATTCGTTTTACAGTCTGGTCAGTTCAGCGAAGACATGATACCCACCGTCGGCTTCAACATGCGCAAAATCACTAAAGGAAACGTCACTATTAAGGTACTATTGAATGAACACTAAGCTTCTCATTACAACTGTTTGTATTAACTATTGATGACCGGATGGCGGCGTGCGTAGTGTACCTGCCTGCGACGCCAAGGTCGCGGGTTCTATTCCCGCTTAAGTCAAATCTTAGTGTGCATGAACATGGGGTTTGTCTTAGTCTGGGTGTTTCTATGTATAATAAGTATGTATTTACAAAAGAAAAGTATATATGTATTAGTATCAGTTATTCTAGTACCATAGTACAAGCTCAGCTTAGTTTGGTACTAGATGGCGTTGTGTGTAAGTGTTGAAACAAGTGAATTTATAAGTTAATTTATAATTGCAGGTGTGGGATATCGGTGGCCAGCCCAGATTCCGCTCAATGTGGGAGAGGTACTGTCGAGGAGTTAATGCTATTGTGTGAGTATGATTAAAGCTGACGTTTGTGGACTGCAGTCCAACATTATATTATTATGGCTTCGTTGTTTCCTTAAACTAATATTCATAGCCAGTGAAAAATACCTTAAGATGCCTAAATTATGGCCTTTTTCACCTATGTAGTAAACTACCTGCCACTTAAATCTTATCAAAATAGGTCCAACCGTTCTGAAAATTCTGTAATAAATTGTTAGTTAGTAGCAGTTAGTTAATAAACAGATGGATGACAATTTTACAAACTGGTTTTTAGTCTATAGATATCTTGCAAATAACTTGCAGCTCAAAACACATTATTGTTTTGAAATAACAAACATGGTTATAGGATTTGGATTTTTTTGGATTTTTTTTTTTACATTAGATAGAACGCCAGAAGCAATTACACTATTCAATGGTCCCAATGACAAGGCCAAATACACACATTCACTCACACAAGCACACCCAGTCTCAGAACAAATCTTTGAGAATCACACAAAGATTTGTCCCATGTGGGGATCGAACCCACAACACCAGTGCAGTGGAGAGCGGCGAGGCGACCGCTTAAACCACTACACCACACGTGCAGACAAATCAAAAAAAAAAAAAGCAAAGCTCATAGCGGGTCATAAAATGCACTGTCTCAGTCTCTCGTGTGTTTCACGCTTAACGTATATCTCGCGAGCCGCCAAGAATTTTGACATTTGGTATAACAAGCTTCCGCCCGCGTGGAATGTCGATTACAAGTACCTAGGCATATACTCGTAGGCATATATATATAACATGTAGTTAAACCAGGTTATAAGCTACATGTGTGCGAAATTTCATTAAAATTGATCCAGTAGTTTTTGCGTGATGGAGTAACAAACATGTATGACTTTTCGTGCAGTTACATGGTGGATGCGGCCGACCCTGACAAAATCGAGGCGTCACGTAACGAACTGCACAGCTTATTGGAGAAACAGCAGCTCACGGGAATTCCCGTGCTAGTGTTGGGCAACAAACGGGACCTGCCGCATGCGCTCGACGAGCACGGCCTCATCGAACGAATGTAAGTACTATCTAACCAACTGATTCATGACCCAAACATTTCGTGGAGTAGGCGGAACAGGCCCTGTTTTAAGGAGACTGATTTGTAGTCATCTAAGTTTATTTTTTCCGACCCTTTTTTTTAAATTGTAGTGTCAGTAGTCTCGTAGTGACTTTAAACACAAAACAACTGGCTAATATGATTGATATCCTTCATATTTGTTTTTTATTTACCTGTAAACTTTTAAATTTTTTTATATATGCGGAAACTTGTTATTGACCTTCATAATGTTATTAATGTTTTTCTAGTTTTAAGTTAGCTGTAAGTTACCCTATGAAATAAAAATAAAATAAAATAAACTACATCTCCAACTGATGAGCACGGGCCTCTTGTCAAGAGGAGAAAGGTTAGACCATAGTACACCACGCTGACCTGCTGCGGATTGGTAGACTTCACACACCCTCTAGTGCTTTTAGCCACTCTCATGAATGCAGATATCCTCACGATGTTTGATAAATACACACACATTTCTAATCTTAAGGATTTGTTTATTTGTGGGCCGTGGGTTCGAAGAAGAGGACTTCGCAGTCCCACAGTCTTCCAATTAGCTATCGCTACTTCGGCTACCTGTAAACCTCTATTGCCTAATCTCTAAGTTGAACCTAAACAGTTTGATTAAAATCTATCTAAGCTTCGGTTATTGAAATCATAATTATTATATTGATAAGTATAATTTTATATAATATTAAAGTTGAAAAATTAAGAATCCAGCAGGACTCGAACCTGCACCCCCTGGGTATACGCCCCAAGTGCTTTGCCAATTCAGCTATGGATTCGTATGCTGCTAGACTCAAAATTTCTCAACTCTTTTGTGCCAGCGTCGAGTCTAGCAAAAAAATATTTAGATTATATTTATTTGCTCTGTAATCGTAGTGTCTGTGTTGACGTGTTTAAGCGCCCCTTGGTGTTAAGGAAAATAAATGATTTGACTATGACTTTAAATATTCCAGGAACCTGTCAGCGATCCAGGACCGTGAGATATGCTGCTACTCTATCTCATGCAAAGAGAAGGACAACATCGACATCACGCTGCAATGGCTCATCGCGCATAGTAAGTCCGGCAGCTCGCGTTAATTCACACCATTCTCGACTTTATGAACAAGACCCCTCACACACTTAAGGCGCAGTTTTGTATGCACGGGGTGTTACAGCAACACACATATTTTATAGCTCGCAATTTTGTCTATGGCCTGACCAGCAACTAGAAAATCCTGCTGTATTTGTCTATTTTAATAGTTAACATTAAAATGTTTGATATAATTTCGAAATACTGGCATTGAGGTGGGTATGATGACATTACTCCGCGCAGTCAAGTTTAGCTCGCAGAAGCACGTGGTACTAATATATTTGTCTCAAAATGATGACATCAACACATTCAGATAATTATGACATTATAGTGAGGCATTATATTAGTACCTCGAAATTCCGCGAGCCAGGCTAGGCTGCGCGGAGACAAATGATGACATTGAAAATAACTATTCTTTTTATAGTTCCTCAGTCAGTCTATACTAATAATTTTGTAGATAGTTCGATTTCTTCAAGTGGGACCTAAAACTTGTGATAAAATGTGGAGAAATCCCTTTGAAGTGATCTTTTATATTATTTATATCTTTTCGTTGACAACTAAAACTGGCGATACTTTAATGATGTATGTTAAGAATTGGCACATTTGTGAGAAACATTCCAAAATTGTAAGATTTGATCGCCTTTGGGCCACTTGCATGATCCATGGTAAAAAATTCACCCGGTGTTAATAGCTAATCCAGGATAAAATACGTATAATTTTGACAAGTGTAACCAGTAAGATCGGCGTTTATTTTTTAACCATGGAACATGCAAGTGGCCCTTAGACTACTAGTTTTCTAGACAGTATTTTTTTTAACTTCACGATTCAGAAATAATTTAAAATTAACTTCTTATTGATTATTTTTAAAGCATTTAGCTATGCTTAGCAAAAAAAAATCAACAAGAAGTTGATATAACGTACGCGTTCATTCTTCACAACATTTGTGCTGAAAGTAACTTGGCCATGTTGGTTTGTATCCTACTTAAGATAGGAACAAATGGATGAACGTGACATCACGAAATGACGTAACATACAGTTGAGAAATTTAGAGTCCTGGCAAGAGAGGCAAGAGGTCCGTAGCTTGGTAAAGCGACAACCCGGTGTGCAGAAGGTCGCAGGTTCAAATCCTGCCGGTCCCATATCTTTTTCAACTGTTTCTTAGCATAGTTTAAAATTTGCTGTCAAAACTATTTTTTAGTTTGTCACAACATTTAAATCAAATGAAATGACCTTATTTGTATTAAACATCATCTATGTTACTATCCTAAGATTGTAAAATAGAGAATCGTAACAAAATCGATTTGTTTAGTTGATTCGTGTGCTGTATTGTATTGTGGAGGTATGTTTCAAACTGCGCCTTACAGACTTTGTAAGAAGGTTGTCTTGTGAGTTTTTCTATGTAAGTTGCGACTAATGATGGTGGAATACTTTATTACAATGAATATACGTTTTTTTGAGAGATGGCAAATTTGTGCGTAAAGTGATGAGTGACGAGTTTTTAAATCATCGGTTTATTTCTGATAAAAAGGTAGCAATTTTATAAAACACGTTTTTTTTTTTTAAATATTTTTTTTCCTAGGTATCTTAATAGCATCGCTTGTATTAATATCCTATTCTGGGACAAAATTATATAATTACTGTCACATTAAAAAAAGGGTAAATAATAATCTCATAAGCTTGGAGATGTTTTGGGATATTTAATCATAGACATTTTGTATCAGAATTAAATCGTATGGTCAAAAATACTTGACAATAAATCTCACATACGGCCAAGAGTAGCTTTCCTCGACATAAACTTCGTATACGCGTTACTGTTTTATAAGCTCAATTAATAATTATAAGCTTGCCTTGATTCTCTAAATTGATCCCGGCATATGCCTCGCGTATTCCGCAGTGCTTGTGTGACTGACTTGGAATAACTATGTAGTGAATGCGTTTGTTCTTGCCTTGAACAAAGACTTTCATTGTAAAACTATATTTATGTTACATTCTAATCTCCTAAGGAGTTTAAAATGTATTGGTTCGCACTTACAATTGGCAACACTGGTCTCTCTCTCCCTGCTGATAGTCGAGCATCATTCTCGTGGGGTAGTTGTCATGTTCCTAGCTGCGCTAAGTTGGATGTATTCTAAAGACAGCATGATTAATTTTGGCTGATACGTAGTACGTCTTACGCAATAGTGACATTTTGATATAACATAAATATCTACATGTAGACGCCAGGGGGCCAAGCATACGAGCGCAAAAGTCACGGTTTTGTCATATTTTCATATGGAGAAACATGAAAAAAACGCGACATAATCTGTCTCGCGCTCATATGCTTGCCCGACAGGTCTTACAGAAAGATGAAACATCTTTAATATACCAAAACGTGGCATAGTTGCCATCTAAATAAAGTTTTACAATGAATTTCTTTACCTTTGTACGTATTTCATTGTTAATAAAGCAAATTCAATCTCATTGGAGCCGCGGTAATTTAGCTTGAGTTATGCACTCTCTAAACAAAATGGGGCAAATTATCTTTCCAAAATACAACGATGGGCCTGCGATAAGTTTTATTATTTGGAAATGGTGCCAAGCTGTTAGTTCGTTGTTTTATGAACGTAATTTATTTATTAAGCGCAATAGCCTTTTGAATATGTGAAAAGATAATGTTGCCACATGACAAAATGTACGCGTGCATCTAAAGTGTAGTTTCTGTTTGATATCGAAATCTTTTGCAAAGTGAATTTCGTTTTAAATGAAATACGGATTTTTGTGATATTTTTCTAACTAATTGGATAAATAAATACCTAAGATATGATGGAGGTGATTCGATTTAAAAATATATTATGTATTGAGTCAAAAAATGCTGTAAATCTTGAACTTAATCTTATGTCAGTGAACCGTTTTGTTTTGAAAAACTTGGTAGTTAAATATGGTAACATTTTTACCATATTTTTTGCAGATTAACCCAGTACAGTTATAATGACTAGATCAGGACATATCAAATAATCCAGTATTTTGTAATGAAATAAGTTATCCAACTGTTACTATAACTTAGATGCAGCACCATCATGTTAGAGTATTTAGATTCATTGATAATATTAGCGTTATATATTATAAATATACTTATCTCATATTGTTAGCTAAAAAAATAAGATTAAAATAACTGGTGTGCGAATAGTTTTGTTGATATTATTTTATAGTGTTAGGTGAACTGTATATAACACGAACATTACATGCGATTATGTATCAAATTGTCACATATGTACTACTTTAAGATGCGAATATACTATTTAATTAACTACACAAATGATTGTAATAGATTCGCGTTGATGTATAGTGTCTATAAAATAGTGTGTTCGAACTTTAAATGTATTTAATACTTATTTATTGGTGAATCAACAATGCCAGTCGCGCATCAGAAATGTTTTGTCAAATATAGAAAAGTCACTAGGTGTGTAATTAATTGAAATTAAAATACCCGCTTCGACTGCACATTATGTTTAAATAAACATTTATATTATAGTTATATCTTGTAATGGTTTAGGGTCGTAATGTTCCATTTACGAAATGGTCAGTGTTTGCAAAACATTTTCAAAAAAAATTCCTAAAATGTCAACTCCGCATATTGTTAAATATAACACTTTTTATTATTATTGGTAAAACATTCGCTATAATTGAAGACGTTTGTTGGTTTCTTCGTAAAACCAGCGGATTGGGTATTTTGGAATTAATCTTGACATTTTGCATGCGCTGGCATTTTTCCGTAGGACGTTTTGTTCTTAAATGTAATGTAATATATATATTATTATAAATCGACGAGCGTAGGCGATGCTCTCGTTAATTGGCGCCGGTAGAACACTATAGACGATTGATAGATTAGTTTAAAATATTTATTTCGCAAATACGCAATATTGAACCAAAGCTGTTGACAAGCTGAAGCGTTTCAGTACACAATCTATAAGGTATCTTTGTATTGATTCAAAACGAGAAACATGCACACCTCCCCGTCACCAAAGCATGGCCTGCCACTTTTAACATTTAAATTGACTATGACTATGACCTTAGGTTGTCCCTCTTGTACTAGATCTATTGAAGATTTATTATTGGCTCTGTTACTAATTTACGTTAAGCTATTCAAATTGTTACATGCTGTTGATCTGCCTATAAATAAATAAATAGTGCTGTAGTCGCTCTGGTTCTATATCTGTCTCAGAATATCAATATACAAAATTTTGTTATTTTTGTGACAGATTTATTAGTTGCTCGGAATTCCGCAGGCCTACCTGAACAATTGTGACTCCATCTACTGTCACAATCGAATTTAAATGTCAAAAGTGGCAAGCTGTGCTGAGGCGGCTGTTGACATGCAACTACTGTCACAATCGAATTTAAATGTCAAAAGTGGCAAGCTGTGCTGAGGCGGCTGTTGACATGCAACTACTGTCACAATCGAATTTAAATGTCAAAAGTGGCAAGCTGTGCTGAGGCGGCTGTTGACATGATGTCATGTGTCTGATCTCTTATTTTATCAGAACCTTAACTGTTCAGGCTTGCTTTGTCTAAAAATTTCTTAAAAAGTAAATGGAATGTCGTAGAAACAAAACAGAATTATTGTTTTTTTAGTTTTTAGTTTGTAGACTTCAGTTTCAATCGGCCGATAGTAAGCTGTAGGAAAACGCCATGTGTTTCGCTCCGTACATACTTACTTTTTCTTTGCTCCTTACTGTAGAAATAAATAATAGTTCGTATCACAACTATAGTATGTATAAAACTGATTTCCAGTTTAGTTAGGTAAAGCTTTTAAAATATTTATAAGTGGCAATTTCTCATTTCTCGTGATCTATCGATCGCGTGTTGTAGTATTTCTCGTAACAAATAATCGGCCTGTATAAATGTGTAAAATGTGCGCACTGCCCTGCTGATGATGATCATCATATTAAAAGAGCTTCTTCTTCTTTAAATGCCACCTCCTAACGGAGGTCGGCGATCATTAAAGCTATTTTTATTTTAGAGACGGCTGCTCTGAATAGTGATCTTGTGCTGAGGCCGAACGAATCTCTAAGGTTTTTAAGCCAGGGATGTACGTCGTCGTTCGGGTGGTCTGCGGCCGTGTATCTTCCCCTGAATTATGAGTTGCAGCAGGTTGTATTTGTCATTAGGTACGCATTATATGTCCCAAACACTGCAATCTCCTAATTTTAATGGTCTGAACGATTTCCAGAATTAAAAGAGCTTGCATAACTAAAAACTTAAACTATCGGATAATAATAGTCTTCGTTGGCTTTTCAATAAATTTTTTGTCATAATTTTGATAGGAGGCTACTAGAGAATAAACGGGTTACTCACGTATTATTATCGGGATATTGCCGACCGGTTTCTATATTTCATTAAGGAAATATTTTCATCAGGGCTGTGAGTGCAGTACGCTCGGTGCAATCAGTACCCCGGCTCGCGCCGCGCCGGTCGGCAATATCCCGATAATAATACGTGAGTAACCCGTTTATTCTCTAGTAGTTATGTCATCTCACGTAAGTTTGAATAGTATTATTGATAGGAGGCCTTTATTACTGTTAGATTGTGTGGTGAAACCGCTAGCTACACTAGCGCCATTGACGAGTGGCGTGTTCTGTAACTAAAATTGTATAATCTTTGTACTGGAGTTGTATGTCGGAGCTTGTGTTACGACGTTCTTTTAGTATTACTTTTTTAGAAACCCCTTCGAAAACTGTCTCAAATAGTTTTCAATGTTTTTATTTTATTTATTTTTTAGGTTTTTTAGAAATCAACCAAATGTATGAAGCGATAGTATAATCAGGTTTAACATTGTAAACACCTTGTCTAGGGGGATTGTGAATAATCTTCATGACAATAACTTGCTGTCAGTTTTACTACCTTATAATACAAATGATAAGATGCAAAATTAAAAAGCTATCTTGTCTACACAATTTAATATTTGGTAAAAAAATAAAATCTTTGTTATAGAGTATAATAATTACAATTTTTATTTCAAGTTTTACTTTATTAAAAAGTTTATTTTGTCTTGCTTAGATCAATAATATGAAATTGTGTAAGTGGGATAGAACGACATAATCATGTTATTTTAAATCAAACTTAACTATGTCTATTCTTACATTATTGGCATTCCACATTGTTAAAATTATTTGAGGTAATTTTTAAATTATTTTATTTTTATATAACGGTGCGTTTTATTGTATGGCTGTAACTTATCTTTTTTCTACAAAACGATAATATAACACACGCAGAGATACACAAAAAAAATCCAGTGTTTATTTTTTATAGCATTAGTACCTAGTATCAATCGTTTGCTCATGGTTATTCAGTAAAGTGAGGCTGGCGATTACAACACTTGTATCATTTCAATTGTTTTTTTATTGTGCCAATAGCGGATAACTGCAATGTTAAGACGCCAGTGCAGCACTAGCGTAAATAGTCTACAGTATTTGACAATTCGTTCAGTGACGAAAATAATAGTGGGCTCACACAGACGGCAATTCAGATTTTCAAATCGATCTAAAAAATACGTCAGATTATCGAATCGTGTTTCTATTCATTTCTATGAGTGAAAAGACAAACTAACACACGCACGTTACCTAAATTCAGATTATAATTTCCGTGTTTGTAAGTCCGTTCGAATTGTAGACACCACGGTACGCGCCAGGCGGTTTGTTTACTCTTATGTGGTAGTGCTGCCCTCTGCAATGTCTGCTATTCCTGTTGGCTGCCACTCTCCACTCGGAAATAAATAAAAAGAACCTACTAGTTAAAAATGAGCACGGCAGCTCACAGCGCTCCATCCTTAACCTGCCAGTGGTTTCACCGCTGCATTCCTGTTTGGTGGTAAGATCAGACCTTAAATTCGTAGTCATCTAATGTGGCGTCGCATCTACAAATAATTTTATATATTTATTTAAAACTTCATATATACAATTTGTATACAAGGCGGCGTAACTATACCTTCGGGGGCCCGTGACAAAAATTTTGGAGCTCGCACGCGTTACTTTAGTACCGTGAAAATAAAGCAATCAACTGATGCGTTTTATAGTTATTATTTTTAGATAAATGTATTTAAATCTATTCTTTTTTATCATTGTGTTGGGTCGTGGCATCTTGGGCCCGGAGGCCTCCTTGGGCCGGGGGCCTCAATACAATTAATACATAATGAAAATATATGCATAATACCTACATAACAAAATACTGAAATAAAAGTAAATATTAAATAAATAAAATAGATATTTATAAGTATATGAACAAATAATAAATATTATGATGGCGATTCATTTTTGTTGAGATGATTCCGAACCTTGATTTTGAAGGCGTATCAATTGGTGGCGGTCCTAATTTGGAGAGGTTATAATTTGTGGGTTTTATGGCCTGCACTTACCAAGCGCTAGAATATTATTGTCCATGTTTCTTTAAAGTGCCGCCCTCTTTTTGGAGGCAGCAAAATTTTAAAATGAATAATGCTGTTTTTTTAATAAAAAGATTAATCAATCTTCAATATTTGTAGGTAGGAATCATGATACCTAGGGTCTCTACTAGTTCGCACAATTTAATTTGACATGATTTAACTTCGCATACCTTCATTTGTCATAATAATATAGATAATATTATATGACTCATAACAGATATACAATCTTGCACAATATGGTGAGGAAATGAAAAAAACTATCTAATCAATTAACTCCCTTCAGTATGTTATGAGATACAAACCGGTATTTAATAATAAATAATCTAAACAACAGGATGGTCAAGAGATAAGTTATCTGTATGTCGCTATTTTTCAATAAGCAATCGTATTAGCATGTCCGCTCTGATATTAACACATTATTAGTGAAACAAATAACAAAAATAGATATTCAACAGAGGGATAATTATAACTACGAATCTGCGTATTTTTTATCGTTCGGTTATTTCAGTAAACAAGTCATCTAAGCACAGCTGTCATTCTCGACATTTAGATCGACCATGACGTAGATTTCAACACTAAAACGTCAATTATGTTTGTCGATATTTAACGTCATAATCGAATCTAAATGTGAAGAGTGTAAAGCAGGCTAAGGGGGCACCGAGTTTCCAAACTGTGCGTTATACAAATATAACGCTTTTGCCTATTTAATCTACCTAGATAAGTTCTATTTAGGTACACGATTCAAGTTAATAAATGCAATGCTAATGTTTACGTTGATTATAGCTATTTATAAGTCGCAGATGACAAGAGTGATTTTCGTTTGTTTGCTTAGCAAAACTAAGCTAAACCTAAGTCTTTATTATTATGCAAAAGTATAAAAAGCTTGATGTGTTGTCCTAGGTACCCGTGACGATGCAGCAAATTATTAGAACTGAAAGTGCGCCTTGAACGAATTGTTTGGGACATTCCTAATTAAACACATTGCTGTAGTCATGAATCATATATTTTACACAAAGAATATGTCGTCACCTTGATACCGTTGTTTATTTCTTAAATAAAATACGATTAGCCTGGATGTGAAAATAAATACTCTTTCGCTTATCTAAGTGAATAATGATATCAATATTATGAAGTATTGTCGACCGATAAACAAAGTGCCTTGTCGGTTCTGAAGTTATTTTCTCTAATAACAAACATTCTAATGCTTATTTTCAATGCTTTTATTTAAGTATTTAACTTAAAATTGTTTACTTTTACTTAAGTTCACTTTTAATTTAATATAAGGTTGCCGGATTTGCTAACGTCAATGCCGGGGTAAATCTAGGACTAGGCGTAGGTCACTAAAGGCAAGGTGCCCAGGGTAGAAGGGCTTGAAGGGCATAGGACAAAGTGCTGGGGTAAAATTAACGACAATCCCGGCCATCTGAAAGCTCTAGTCTAAAAGTAGTAGCTCTAGTCTAATAATAAACCGTTTTTTTTGAATAACAAATTCTTGGGATGCGCAGAGGCACGTTATGAACTTTTATTGACATTAAATCGAGCGCTATAGCAATTAAATATAAATCGTTTGTTATTCAAATGCATCGTTTTAATTGATATTTTAAAGAACAATTAGATAATTACGCGACAAGTACTTCAATGGACATGGAGTATGTATGATCCGCGTTGTATATAACTACCAGGAATTTCCCTTAATAATTTGTACTGTTTTAACAAACGGAATAAATAGAAGGGCTGTTGAATAGTACCTTGTACAGCAAGGGATAAAAGTAGGAGATATTATTGAGGATGTAGTTAAATACACCTGAAAGGAATCGAACTTTGTCCCGACTGATACATAGTGTTTTATACTACACCTACAAATAAATAAAAGCTACCAAAAATTACAAAAACTACCTAAATTTACCCAAAACTATTACAAAAATTACCAAAAACAACAAATAAACAAAATAAATCATAAGATGAGATAAAAAGACTTCACCTTCGTAGCAGAGGGAGTTTTTCTACTTTTCGGCCCTCTGCAGAGCGCAGCGGTCGGATAAGTGAATAATATGTCCCGCTGTTCTGGACTCGTCCAAATACACTATTTAGAAAAATAGGCATATCAATGTGGTATGAATCACAATACGATGTAATAGGCATCTGGTTTTCCTTATTCAATAATAATAATAATTGTTTACTATATATTGTCTCATATCAATTTATTAAAAGAATTATTACAAAATACTTATACATTCGTTTCATAACTTCATAATAAATTTTCAATTACATCATAATTAGAACAATATTAAAGCTTTTGGGACTAGGAATTTAAAACCTAGTTAGTTCTAGTTAGCATTATCAAATTTTGATATTAATTTTCATATTAAGTATGATGTCAAAAATCTTGGTGAGTGTTATGTTGACCGAAAATGAAGTATATCTCTGCTCTGATCGGACACGCTCGAGCGCGGTGCCGGTCTATTAGTAGATTTTCGAGTGCAAAGTCTACAGCCATCTGTAGCTAACTTAACAGCCGCCTAGAAATTTGACACTATACTTATACCTAGGTTTACAATCACAAATAAAGGTGGAGATCGCATTCTGTCGTTGTTGACTATCCTTAAGGCACATGTACTTACATTTATTCTTATGAACTAACTACATTATGCTGGAAGTTTGGCGCATGGCAACCTGCGTCCTGAAAATGCAAATGCTTGTCTGTTTGTAATACGCTGCCATAGCGAAACTATATAAAAAGTAATAAATAAAACATACAAAAAGCACGAACAAGTCGCTTTGAAGCGATTTTGCAGGTCAATTTAGAGTTAGCAAGTCAAATTCAATTTTATCATCGAGAACTAAACCTTTGGCGCCACCAGCTACATCAGACATCGTGCTTTCATAATCAGTCTGCTGGCGTACTCTCTCTGCCCGTTCTAACCGAGCTAACCTATCCTCGATCATCCCAACTTTGTCAGCCAAGTCATTAATCTTAGCTTCTAGGGTTGCCAATTTTTTATCGTTGTGATTGTAACGCATTCCATCCACCTCACAGTTCAATGCTTTGACTTGTCCCGACAAAGAGAGGGTTGACCCTGAAGCAGATGACGCCACGGATTGCGGCGGCGCATTCGGTAGCTCCGACTGCTTTTGGTAAAACTCCTTGAGTTCGTCTTTAGTCAGCAGATAGCTCACAAGCTTATCTGGATCTTTCTCTTCGATACTTGTGATGACATCCCTCAGTTTATCCATGTATACCTTCTGCAGAGTGGGCTTCAAAGTTTCAATAAGGTTGTGGCTGCTGTTCCAGAAGAATGGGATGTTCTTGATTTTCACGGCGTTGTAGAACTCTTCAACCATGTTAAGCAGGAGCACGCTTACTTTGTTCTGCCAGTATGATTTATCTTCTTTTTCCACTTTCCAAAGAAATAGAGTTTTTATATAATAGCTAGCGATTGCTTTCATTTGGAGCGCGTTGCGCAGTTTTTTCAGCTGTAATATCATACCATATTATAAATACACTTAATAAAACTTCAACAACTTCACGAGACATTGTCTGTCTAGCAAGTAAGTTACTTTACAATTTTACATCTCTACTAATGATGAAGAGGAAATATTTATTTGTTTGTTCGTACACAAAAATCTTCGAATCTACTGAACCGATCTCAATGAAAGTTCACACCCCAGAAATAATATTTTTTATCGAACTACTACGCGGAAGCCAGTTATTTTATAACTTTACTTGTTTCACTTTGACTTCGTCGATCATCTAATGACTCAAAATAAAACTAGTCATTAACCACATACCAAATTAGTAGAAATATGAACGTTAGTTATCCAACAAAGGTTACATCAAAAGCTTACCAATCGAATAGTCGTCTTCATAGCCTGATTTCCTTTGATGATTTCTCTCTCCTGTTCCTGGAAGGACAGCCTCCAGCAGCGGTTCTGCAGCGTGTTGTCGCTGATCGCCTTGTTCGGCTTCGGAACCACCAGCCAGTCTTTAGCGGAAACGCCTTCGATCACCCTGGAATACGTACATCATCAATGTGCGCCGATGGGGTTGCCCACATCGTATTGAGAACACGGTAGACTAGATCAGTAGACCAGGAAGTAAGCGGAATGGTAGGGACATACAGTAAACTTTTCAGGGTTCCGTAGTACCTACAAGAGAGCGAGCAAGTACTACGTAACGCATTTTTTGAAGATTTCCCTCCCTCACCCGCAATGTAACGCACCGTGACGTTTTTCTGTACCCCCTCCCTAAACGTTACGTAGTAATTAAGTGACCATTACCAAGTCACAATTATGTTAAACAAAGTAAATACCTTTGGATTCATTGCGTTTGCAGTAGCAATAAAAAACCGGCCAAGTGCGAGTCGGAATCGCGCATGTAGGGTTCCGTACCACCTACCACTATACATATAAATAAATGTTTTCTTTATTTTTTATTATATTAGAATTGATTGAATGAAAGGTGAAATGCTGTTTACGATTTATAACGTATAAAAAAAAACTAATTATAAGATCTCGTTTAAACCAATTTTTGTTGGAAGTTTGCATGGTAATGTACCTACATGATCATGATATATTATTTTCACATTTCATTTTTCCACTTTGGAAGCGTCTCTCGCGCAAACTATTTAGTCAGAACACTTGCATCAACTTCGTCTTCATCGTCCTAATCGGCATACTATGCTTCATTATGGCACACAATTGCCGTACTCTAATTTCACGATGGTTTTGAGCAATCTTGCCATGCACGTAACGACTGTGCGTTTGCACACTCTTTTGGAATATGAAATAGAATAGATCCCACAGGTTGGACATATTCTGTTCTTGAGCTCGGATTGTACTGACGGACAATAAAAATCGTAAGGCATTTGTTTAATCCCTTCTAGACGAGGCGACTGAAAACTTGCATGATCCTTTGTGTGGCTGACTAGGTACCACGAGCTTAGTACGCGAAGAAGGTGGGACGTTGGGCCTTTCTGACATTAGTGTTGCTGGCCTGCTTGATGTAATGTTTTAATAAGTAAGCACTGTGACTCGATGGATTCCCCGTAACATAAACGAAAGGGTTGCCAATTTAGGAAACAAAAATAAAAGTAACGTACAATACAGTCGAGGGATTCCCCGTCAAACAAAGAAACAAAAAGGGTTGTTAACTTAGAAAACTAAAAATAAAAGTAACTTCAAATACAATCCGGGGATTGCCCGTAAAACATAAACGAAAAAGGAAGTCCAAATATGTTGTAACGACTGACAAAGGTACGCTATTACGCGTGGCCCGACACGCCCTTGACCAGTTTTTTATCCCCACAAGTAAAAATGTAGCCAACTGAAAATAGAAAAAGCGACCAACATTCTTTTACTAGAGTTGCCAACTAAATAACGCAAGTCGGTGACTTTTGCCCTCCTAGTAGATTAAACAGTGATAACAAGCCATGAAAAACAAGGGCGAGTGGCGTGGATCGGTGGATGTGATATGCTTATACTCCAATAAGCATATCACATCCACGCCACTCGCCCTGCCAATTTAAACCACATTTAGCCCGTTAGTTTTAATAATGCGTAGATGGACAGGGTGTGGACGGAAATGTAGCTATATAAGTATTCCTCACCACTGCTAGGCCCGGCAGTCTAAAAGCAGGTTAAAGATGGCAGTTGAGCTTCCTCACTCCAGCTCGTTTGTATAACCGCCATCATTGTAAAAAAATGGCTCATTAGACCAGCACGTGCTCGGTACTGTCGTATTTACTATGCATTTATTCTATCACGTCCGTAGTACGACAAAATCATGAATAAATAAATAATTATGACAAGCAGTCTTCGCATACCTACTTATAATAATATTATCATTGTCCCTTATCGGTAGTAGTCCAAACATAGTGATCGACTAAGTAAGCAGAGTCAATGTTAAACACTTTTGTTTATACAGAACTGAAATGAAGCCATGTTTTAGAAACACGGATTCCAGAACATGTTTAATATTGATTGGTTAGGAATAACTTGTTTCCGCTTGCGTTTTAGGCTATAGAAAGTAACCCATATGTTTATACAGGGTATCAGCTAACTGCATACCAAAATGCAACTAAATCGGTCCATCCGTTTGAGCGTGAAGAATTTACACTTAAAATCTTTCGCCTTTATAATATTAGTAGGAAGCATGTAGCCAAGATAAAGATAAGATTTGTTCTGACTCAGACTCTGTGTGTGTGAAATGTATGTTTGTGAACACCCCCGCGACACAGGAGTTATTCCTATATCGGGCGTCGTTTAAAAAAAAAAAAGGTACTAATGAGAAAGCTGTAACAGGAGTTAGGATGTTATTACGTCGAAATCAACTCACAAATGATAATAGAATAGAGTTCATTGTACTAACCTGTAACCATCCGGAACTCTTGGATACATGAACTTGATAACGGGCACGAGATCAACATTCAGGTCGAACTTTTTTTTGTCTACGTCATTCTTAATGATCAAGGTGAACGCCGGGCCTGACTTCTTGAACGTCAGCAAGTACACAACCCCATTCACCGTCACTCTGCCATCCATTGCGTTGAGAGCTTTCTGCACTACCCCGTGCATCCAATGACGGAATTTATTCTGGATAAAATATTTCTCCGGATCTCTCCATTCTCTGGTCACCTTATAAATAAAACAATTTTTTTTTGAAGATTTCAATGCTAAAGATCGGTTACGATATTATGTGGTATTTCAGTTTTTGCCTGAACTAAGTAAGATATCCACATCTTAGACCTAATGCTATACAATTATAGTCTTGTTTATACACGTATTATATGTAGTTTGCTATTCTACGTGATATATGAATAAGTAAAGTAATAGGCATGGTGGATGATCCATAGTAAAATGTAGGATACCTTATCAAACTATATACTCTCTTTTTATTATAATTTTAGCTGGAAGTTTTCTTAAGTGTAAAATAAAAATAAAATAAAATTATTTTTTTTGTTACATACCATTAATATAACTAATTTTTTGATCATTCAAGGTTTTATGGGCGAGTCCATTTATAAAGTACGAAATTATTAAAAAAAAATATCTTTAAATCACCACACAATAGCTATACGAAATATTGCGTTTATGAAAATGGTTTTATTACCAAAGTTGCTCTAAATTGTGTGATTGATTCAAAATACATAAGCGTGACATCACGCTTGTGAAGCCGTTTGTTCTGAGCGTTTGGGCAAGTCTATAATTAGTGTAAATTTAAATAAAGTATTATCTCAGGAAGCGTATGTGATATCAAAATAATTATTCTAATGATGTTTCTAATATCGAGAGTATTTCGAATGCCCACAAAAAATTTTAAAAAACTAATCATGCCTATTGTATTACGAATAGTTTAGCAAGATTTCTTGTGAAGTAGCAGTACTAGAAAGTGTTTTTTTTTATTTAACTAAGACTATATAGTAGTATATAGTTCGAATTTGAAAAGCAAACTCACCTTATGGCAAGTCTCCCATTCGTTTTGCTTGTCCAAATGGTCGAAGGCGTTGATGATTTTAAGCTTGACAAAACCCGGCATCTCGCTTTCAATGATGATGCCGTTCTCCCCGTCCCCGTAGTTGATGGGCAGACGGATAACAATATCCATGTCGAACTCATCCATTTTCTCGACTTTGAGGCCGTCGTAAACGCTGCCCGCGTTCATCACCTGCCAGGCAGAATTTAGGGATTTTATTCACTTTAAAGCAGAGCAACTTTAGAAAAGTGATAGACGAGTGGGAGACCGTAGGACTGCGAAGTCAAATGTCTCGGGTTCGAACCCACGGCGCAACTCTGTCAATAAATTGTAAGATTCTTCTTTTAGAAGATAATGTGTTATTTATTATATAAATCATCGCTCGCTAACAATGAAGGAAAACATCGTGAGGAAACCTGCATGCTTGAAATTGCCTAAAAAGTACTTGAGGGTGTGTGAAGTCTACCAATCCGCACTTGGCCAGCGTGGTGGTCAATGGCCTAACCCTTCTCATAATTAGATGAGGCCCGAGCCCAGCAGTGGGACATGTATTAGATACAGAACTGCTATTATTAATTACTTTAAAACCTAAAGAGTGCCACCGAAGAACCTATACGCCGCCAAATGTCAGTGATCGCTGACATTTTTTAAAATATTTTTTTAAACTGAAAAGCGTTACCGAAGTGTTTTCGCTGGTCAGTCATCACGTGATGTGAGATCTAGTCACATGATCTAAAGTCTTGTCACATGATCTAAGGACAAGTCACGTGATGTGAGATTTAAAACTAAAATCTTGTTTAGTTGTCGGACACGCCGATTTTAAAACATAACGTAATCGTTTTTTATTTTTTTTTAATGTTTTAGCATAAAAAAAATCAAATATTACGTAAGCAGATTTATTACAATTATTTACCCCCCCATCCCCCTTTTCAGCAAAAGTAAGCAAAGCTTTTACCTCCTCCCCCCATGCTTACGTAAACATTTTTCAGATAAAAAATATTTTTTTATATATTATAATTATAATGGTATAATTTTAAAAATAAGAAAATAGATTTAGCATAGAGATTAGATTTTACTGATGCAGTATTCAACATAGAGTAAGGGACAAAAATATTATAATCTTACGAACATAACAAACTTATTTTAATTTTTTGGTAATTTTGTACTTTCGTACTTGTATGAGATTTTTTAAAACTTTCAAACAATTTTTGGTATAACTTGGATTTGTCTATTTGAAACGACATCTTATTTAATTAAACGTTAAACTTTGGCTAATGGAATCAACGGTAACACAAATGTTGAGTTGCTTTGCTATGCTTACAACACGTACATCTACTCGCTATAGTATCCAAACAAAACAATACACTGACGAGAAGAAATTTAGACAAGTGAACAGCGCGCGGTAATTCCGGGAATCGGTTCTAAAGCGAGTGCTAAACGTATGCGTGCGGGAATCCCCAAAAATGCGTTTCGTTTTCAAGCATAGACAATGTGAGGGTTGCCAGTCGTGTAAAAAAGTAAATAACTACCGATGACGTAATCATCATCTAGACTCCCCTACCCCCCATGTCATCGAAAATAAGCAAAACAAAGACCCCCCCACCCCCCCATAGTGCTTACGTAATACTTGAACGGCCCCTAATTATATTTTCTTGGCCCGGTTCTGATGGCCCCCAAGACGTAAAGTGTCTGCTAAGCAGATGCTTAATTTGCTTATGGGCTAATCCGATAGTTGCCCTTTAGCGATAAGGCCGCCCATTGTGCATTTAAAAATAATTTAAGTTTGTTCTTTCTTATATATATTGTCAAACTGTGAATTTGGTGTACAATAAAGAATACTCTACTCTAATCCGACATTGAACAGATATATCTCTTAAAATATACCATAGGGCAGAGTTTGCACAATTGAGCATTCACCTAGGTATAAAGATGCATTAACCAAATGCTTGTGTGCCAAAGCGAATACATCATTCGCGAGGTGATTACTGCCTGTAAATTCTAATTATAGCAGCCTAAGAAAACGGATGCAGAATATCACATTCAATGCTACGATGTAATGTTTTTACCAAAGATCATATATGGAGAGGAAATTAAAGCAAGGGTACTTGACCGTACTTGCTTTAATTTCCTTTGCAAATAAGTCAGCCAAAATCGTGCGAGAGCGGGGGTGAAGGTTGTGCCGCGCATCTACGATTTCACAACTATGTAGTTTTATATGGCAGCGGGGGACGCCTGACAATGACAGTCCTTTTGGTTTAATTTTCGAAGGTTCGTTCCAATGTCCAATAATCCCGTTGTGTAAATATGGTTAGTATTCAAATAAAACATATTATTATGTACTTAAATACCAGATACTTATGACAAATGCAAATAAATGAGAATGTAACTCTGTCGGTGTGGTACGCTTTCACGGCAAAATTACTGAACTGAACTTGATGAAAATTGATTTAGAGTTCAGGACCTGAGGAAGGAAATAGGTTACTTTTTAATCGACATATCACGCGGGCGGCGCCGAGGACAGAAGCTAGAAGCATTATATATTAAGGTCCTCCGCCGTGTCTTTACGCGATAAACTAAAACTACTGATACTATACTATAATATATATAATGATACTATATATATATATATGAGAGACAGAGGCTTTGTATATGTCAGGTGTATGTTATATATGCATGTATGCACTCCCTCTTGAGATCAGGATGTGCACCACCCTGGACACTTTCAAAATTAAAGTACGTCATCTTCTTCAAGGTGAAACGACAGCAGAGTCATTAAAAGCTTAATATTTTCTGTGTAAATATTATAATATATATTATTTTAATGTATGTATTAGTATATTTGTTACCATATTTATGTATTTGAATTGTTGATATAACATTATTCTATGTATGTATTCACATTTTCAGCACATTATTAAAATTTATTTATGCACCTACCTTTGTTCTCTCTGCATCACCTTAAGGTTGACTGGTAGAAAATGCCTATGGCATTAAGTCCGCCGTTGTACTAATTTTTAAGTGCAAAAAGTTGTAAAATAAAAATATAAGGTTACCTGGCTGCTATACTTTTTGAAGTAGTTACATTGTTCACCCATCTGCTGCTTGACCTGTTCAAAGACACCCTTAAACACTTCTTGCGCTTGCTTGAAGTCGTCATCTTTAATGGATATGAACTGCTTGTACACTTCGCTCAGGTACACTTCCAAGTTCTTCTTTTTGGATGACATGGATTACTGAAACAATAGTTAATCAAATATATGTATTAAAGAACTTGTGTTAGAATGTAATAATAGCTAAATGCTATACAAATAATCAATGAGAAGTAGAAATAACGTACGCGTTCATTCTTTACAACATTTGTGCTGAATGCAACTTCGCTATGTTGCTTTGTATCCTACTTAAGATAGGTACAAATGGATGAACGTGACGTCACGTCAGTTAATGGCGCGCTGAACACGGTTGTGGCTAGCGAAGTCATGTCAAAAGAGGCAAGCTGGCTGTCTACAATGGCGTCCTAGTTCCAACTCTTATGAATGGAAGTCAATGCAGGGTTTCGCAGAGAAAGCACAAAGTAGAATAAATGCTGTAGAAATGCGCTCATTACGAAATAACTGAAAGTATATTTTGAATGAAGTGTGATTGTGTGGTAAGAGATTGTTGTGTATTGAAAGATGATAATTATAGTGACTAGGATTGAAAAAGGTATACTTAGGTGGTTTGGTCATGTTGAAAGAATGGATGAAAGTAGATTAGTTAAAGAGATATACAACCTAGATGTGGTTGGCAGTACTGAAAGAGGTTGTCCTCGGAAGTCATAGCTGAAGAAGCAACCAGATAAATGAAGTCCAGGAGAAGTATGTAAGGAGCATAGTACATGTTGTCCCATTGTCTATGCCTACCCCCGCTTGATAAAGAGATAATTTTATGTATGTATCACAAACTTTCACTTATACATTCACACACTTTTTAATTTGTAGACAAATTTTCAAAAGTAAGCTGTCCATCCAAATTTCGTATTTCATAAATTGTATTACATTCATGACCTTATTACATATACCATTACACTTTTTAAATCCATCTTTGAAATCTACTCCAGATTAATGAGTGTGTGAATGCATGAGAATTCTTCTTATAGAATTACCCAGACGCCTTTTGGGGCAGTATGAGCGCTGCCCGCTACTGTCCCTATAAGAGCAAGGCACAAGAAAACATTTTTGTATTGTAGGAAGTAGTTTTACAAATTCTTATATCTATTTACTATATCTATTTACTATACTATACATAATCACTGAGCCCTTATCATCAGTAGATAAAGTGGACAGCAACATGGTGACCATTCAACCTGTTCCACCAATCACTTCTTCAGTAGTTAAAATACTATTTGTACTGCATTCTTTGCATCTTAAATTTTAATGTGTTGTAGTTCAATAAAATGGTGGCTATTACACTCTATTACTGCACATTCAATTACATTATGAAAAAGTTAATCTACTAACTCACAACTTATTAAAAAGCTTACTATGATGACGGTGATTTACTATTATTCAAGATACTGTATTTCATTTTTATTGTAGAGGCAAGTTAATATGCTAAACCTTATTATTACTTTATAGGTAAAATCAGAAATCTTGCCACTTAAAGGTAAAGCAATACTTACAATAAAACATCATTCAACCAAATATTATAGATAGATAGATAGATAGATAGAGAAAACTTCATTTGCACATCAAATTTGTAACAAACATACAAAGAAATAGGTACTTAAAACTATAACGTACAAAGGGCGGCCTTATCGCTTGACGCGATCTCTTCCAGGCAACCTTAGGATGGACATAACAGAATGGATATTTGCGGTAGTTTATTGCATTGGATTTTTTGTTTCTTTTTTATCTTTTTAATTTTGCTCAAGGCTTGTCAAGATTAAAGACTAAAATAAAATAAATGAATAATTAAAATACTAAATAGTACATAAAATATTGAGTGCATAAGCACTTAAATACACACTATACATTATAAAAATACATACAATACATAAATACATACTATATACAATAGATACATATACATAAAAAAACATATACATACTTAATATATACACTACAAAAGAAATTATTATAATGATAAATAATGCTCATTTCACAGTTTTTTAAATATGTTCAAGGATTGTGCTCTTCTGATGTTAAGGGGTAATGCATTCCACAGCCGAACGGCTTCAACAGTAAACGATTGATCGTAAAAGTTTGTGGAATGCATTGGCATCTCGAGTCTTAAATTTTCGGATGACCTCAAGAATTTAGAATGTGTGTCATGTACGTATTTGAAACGGTCTTTGAGATAAGTTGGGGTCTTAGGATTAAACAAAACGCTATAGAGAAGCGTAAGGACATGAGTATTCCGGCGAAGACGGATTGGAAGCCACTTGAGCTTTTTACGAAATTCAGAAATATGATCATATTTCCTTAGTCCAAATATAAATCGTATACTAAAATTTTGAAGTCGCTCAAATAATTATGTTATTAGTAACAATACATAAATATTGGAAAGATGTCAAATCAATCAAACAATTGTTCATTTTTACATAATTATTAATATCATTATTTATATGTCATAAAATCTTTAATACAGTAAAAACATTTATCAAATAACCATTCACTTAGTTTATTTTTAATCATGAGTAAAGGCAAATCCTTAAAATACAGTCGGTAATTTATTATATATTTGAATGTCATTAATGTAGGAGTTCCTTTTAAATATCTCTAGTCTACACTGAGGAAGATGTAGTTTGTATTTATTTCTAGGGATTGTTATATTTCTTTTAGTTACCTCAGATTGCAGATTAAAGTGTTTAGAATGTTGTCTTACAAACATGTAAACTTCCTTGATGTAAATACAAGTTAAGGGTAAAATATGAAACTTTTTAAATATAGGTTTGCATGGTCATGAAAATTATCATTTTCCGGTGATCTTTGTCAACACAGCCATCTAGTATATTTAATATGTATATTTAGTCAACACCATGAGAATATGACTACAGCCATCGATACGAAAGAAGAAGAAGAATACCAGACATAGGTTGGAGAGTAATAGCGACTAACCAAAATAACTAAAGTAATACTAGGAAAAGTCTGTTAATAATAGTGTGTTTTATTTAAAGTTTTGAATGAATGAAAATGCTAAAAATTACTATAAAAGTATGTTACTTACCAACTTTTCAAATATTTTGTTTAGTTCACCAACAGTCATTTTACTCACTTTAATACAAATAGCATTAAACAGTGATAACCTTCAATTTTATTTTGTTATTGGGTGTCAATCACAACTATAATGCGTAAACAACATGGCCAAAGAAGTTGTATGATCTAATGAATGATTGAAACGTTAGGTGCAGTGCTAAAACAAATGACAGATTGTCTGTTTTCAATAGAATATAGCACTTACAAAAGTCAAATCGTTTTACTATACCCATAGATAATGCACTGTTCATGTCAAGAAAATAATGTATTTTCACTGAGAGATTTACAATACCGGGTTATCAATACCGGCTTTGAATTGTAACAACAGGAAACAAATATTTATGCAGTAAAATATAAGTAAACATACCTGAAAATGGTTTCTAAGTGTTGATGAGTAATTAAAATAATCGTCCCGTCCAATGTTGTGCCAATGCCAACACATCGGTCGTGATATTCGTACGGCTCTTTTTTGTTTGTTTCCATTTTAGTTTCTGAATAGCCCTCTCCGACCTGTATCCGGGATTTCCAACATGGAAAACACTTGGTGTTACCATATGCAAATATGGATTTAATATTTTAGAGAGCTCGAGATTTATAATGCTGGGTCCACACCGAGCCAACGAACGACCAACGAAGGCTAGGGATGTGATAAAGTTATTCGCATCACCTATATACATTACGTTTCATTCGATTTGAATTTGTGTGTAGCTTATGTTTGAATGTGTATTGGACCAAGTAAACGATGAAGACTGACGGGACTCGCGAATAATCCACTCGAAATGGCATCAATAGTTAAAAATAAGTAATTGCCACTTGATTATTAACTTATGTAAGTTATTAATAATCGAATAAACACTAATCGATATATGTCAAGCGAATAATTTTGTAACATCCTTAGCCGTTCGTTGGCCTTCGTTGGTCAGGTGTGGACCCAGCATAACACAGACATACTTAAATCTAAACTAAACTGTCATTTTCGATGTTGGGCTGCATTCCGAAAAAAAGCGACTGACGTTCGTACGTTCCGTTCGGCGTGAATGGGGATGTATACACTGGCAATTTTACACAGACCAAAACACAGGTATTTTCAATGACTATAACCTGTACCTCGGATATCAGGGCTTCACATAAGCTTGTATTGTTGATTTAAGAAATAAAGAATTTATTATTATTATTATATTAATATTATTTTATTGTTAATATAATAAATTTATCTACTTTGATAAGGAAAAGCACCAAAAACCAATTAAAGGCCAGCCATTAGTGGTGATTACGCCTGCAATGTTATTTTAAGACGCTATGGCGAAATTACGGCGAGTTTTGACGTAGAACCGAAACTTCGTTAGGGCGTAAGATCAGCGGTATTCCGTGGGAATAGCAACAAATCTAACGTCGGAATTACGGCAGTTCAGCTCGGTAGCCGAAGGACAGCGGGACGCGGGGAACGTCGTGAAACCTGGATTCGGTCACTTTCGGTCGGGTAATAGTGTTCATCAAAGTAAGCAAAGCGTAGACAGAGAAACCAATAGTCTTTGAAGCAAAGGTAAAGTAATCTGTGGCAAAGGGTGTGCCGTGGTCATCAATAGGTGTGCCAATGTGAGTTGCTACAAAATAAAAAAAGAAATAGAGAATACGAATTCGGGTGTCAGTTCCTTGTGCCACTTCTCAGTGTTTACAGAAAATACTTTAAAAGTCGGAAGATAATTATATTTCAAAATTAACGACGTGGGATTTTTCTTTTCTTTTTAGTTTGTTTCTTTTCTTGTTTTTCTTGTATACGGTAATTTTGGGAATTATTGGTCCCATTTGCACAATTTTTTTTTTTATTGATAGCCCATTTATTAACGAAGGTTAGGATAAAATAAAATACGTTACTATTGATACGAGCGGAGCACCTGTTAAATATTTTTATAGCAGTAGGTAACCTATAACGCGGGTAAATACGTGGGGAACAGCAAACATAAAATAACATAAAATCACTCTTATATTATCCAAAAGAGTGTTGCAGTGGAGTAAAACTCCCACACTTCATCTGTTATGTTTAGGGAATGGGTGAGCCTATTGCCATCTAGCGGGCACAATTCCAACTACGTATTGCTATTTAAGAATTGCCTGACGGTAATCCCAAACCACACTTTTCAAAGATAATGTAATACTACGCACTTTTGCTCGACCTAGAATCCGAACCTGGGACATCGCGGTGAGGTCTCCAGTCTTCGAGGCAGATTTTGTTTATTATATCGAAATCTACGTGGATAAAGTCGCGGGTAACAGCTAGTCTACAATATTGTTATCAATATTTCGCACTTAAAATGATTTTTCGCCAGTGGGAATAATCTCATAAAACGTATAGCTCTGGGATTACCCCACTATCAAAAGTAATGTGGCCAACTTATAGGTAATCTAAGTAATCTACTAATTAGTAGAAAAAAATGACGATTTGTGTTATAGTTTATTTCATTTGTTATCAGTAAATTTAATGGTAACTTGCATAATTAAATTGTTCATTAATTTCGTAGATATAAAATTGTCTTTCATCTCAAAGTAAGTTGAATATCAACATTTTGCAATGATAGTGATAAACTGATAAGTATATTAGTAGTTTATTGACTTTGTTAAACAGCAATGCTTTGGCAGCTGCCTTGCAATATATAATTCGGATTTCATCATTCTACAATACAATCTACAAGCATTTGTGACTTGTTAGTTGAAAGACTTCGACTTCGTTTATTTGTTGAAATAATTATTAAGTAGTGCGAGTTGGTCTGTGTTGAGAAGGACATTCGGCAGTACTAGATAAAAAAAAAGATATAAATCGGCGTAAGTAAACATTCATTAAAATAACTTTAAGTTTAGTTTTTTAGTTTTTGAGTACTTTCTTTTATCGTTGACTAGTTGCTCTCCGCAGTTTAGCGTGTTGCTAACTTCTGTATTTTACATAGTTCACTGATATAATCAATTTTCTTTCTGCAGATAATGAATAATAATAATAACAACAACAATAGGCAATCAACATTCCTCACTGCGGGTCTTGGGCTAGCTGCAGCCGCAGCTATTGGTGGAGCTGCTTATTACTTAAGTGGTGGTCGCAGGATGGAAGAACCACAACAGCGACAGCGCAGTGCTCTTGCCCCTGCCCGTGAACCTCCTACATCTTCAAGCTCATCGAGTAGTGACTCTGATAACAATTCCACTTCCTCATATTTATCTAATATGGTGTCCAGGTATGTGATTTGTAGCTTAAAAGATTTTTAAGTAGTCATTAATGGTGGAATTAGATAGTTATAAAATATTTTTCCATTACAACATTTTATGCTTTATTGCAGGCTATCAACACAAAACTAAAACAAAAGCCATGGTTGTTTAAATTCTGCATCCTAACAGAAATGAAAACTAAATGATTACTCCTCTTGTTTCAGAATTCTCCTAAACAGTAGTTCATCGTCACCATCATCCCACATAAAGGAGGAAAGAGCTGAACCAGTCATTCCGGAAAATCCAGTCATCACCAATCTGAATTCATTGTTGAATGACATCCATGTTAGATATATCCGACTAAAGCAGTTTAATATTTACTTTGAAGTATTTGATGTCATATTCCAAGATTTACACAAAAAGATGAAACAAGTTGATCCCTACTACCGAAAATACTCTAGCACGGTTTGTATTTCTTCTTCTATCATTTTATTCTATGTGCATTACCAAATACAAATTTATCCATGTTCAACTCTGTACTTTTAAAAATATGTTATATAAAATATTGCTTTCAGGTTCAGTTTGCTGGTAGCCATTATGACAACCTGCGTATTAATAAACCTGATGAATTTGACATGGATATAGTTATCAGCCTGCCTCTTAATATTAAAACTGACCAATTCAGCCCTGACCAAAGTGACATCAATATAGAGCCACAATCTCCTGGGTATTTACAGCTAAGGATGGGTGAGCAGTTCCTCAAGCTACCGATGAGAGACAATGAGGAATGGTTGAACAATAGGGAGGCATTTAAATGGATGGACAGCAATCATTATTTGCTGCGGTCAAAATTCATTGAATGGTGGGAAGGGGTTGTAAACAAAGCATTAAACCTATATGAAAACAGCAGCCATGGCAGGCCTCTTGTCTACGTGCAGGGTGTTCCATACATCATTAATGTGTCGAAGTCTGGCCCAGCAATGACATTACTAATCACTAACGCATCCAGAAACTTTAGTCTAGATGTGGATCTTGTCCCAGCTCTGAAATTCCCGGAGGCTCGCTGGCCTATAAGCAGTTCGTACCGGTCAATCCCTCCAAACTGTAAGAAGGACTACTGGATGGTGGTGCCAAAGCTAGACAAGGAATCTAGAATGGAACATATCCAGGTGCGGTCATGGCGTATAGCACTTCATAACCAGGAGAGAGAATTGATGTACAACTCTTACAATTTGCGACAAGCTATAAGATTTGTAAGTAGAGGCATCACTTTAACTATGTTAATTTTTATTCACATCCTTTATGATAAGACATTCTGTCATTTCTTGCCAATTTATTTTACTGCATAAGAAATTGTGACTGTATTAGAGTCAGAAAAAACGTAAGACAATTAAGCTACTTGTACTTAATATTCTGTGATTAAGCCAGCAGTGACTTACTCATTGCGAGGTGTGATACCGCGCGTCACATGTCGCCGACAGAATGTGTGAAATAGTTATAGTGTTATAATGAAGTTTATATATAGTACTTATATTTTATTTGAATATTGTATTGTATTTAATATGGGCCATGATGCCTGAATCAAATAAATAAATAAATAAATTGCTTTTAATATTAGGCATATGATGTGATAGATAACATGTTTAAGTTAAAAGTAACATATTTAAGCTCAATATTTAGGTGAACAGAGCATTTATACATTAAATAAATAAAATATTTTAATTACAGATAAAGAAACTGCGCGACTCACAAGGCATGAAGAAGATAGCAAGTTACTACATCAAGACATTGTTCTTCTGGGAGATCCAGGAAGTTAATGACGAATTATATTGGCGTCAGAGTTACGAAGTACTGTTCAAGCGAATGGTCGGCAAGCTTCACCGGGCCTTGGTCATAGGTAATATACCATATTTTTGGAACAGAAATAATAATTTGATTGGTGGCGTTCCCAGAGAAATATTGACTATGTATGCAAATAAATTAGTACCCCTCATAGAGGTTTTGGCTGACCCTGCCAGGTACAGACAGGTAGCTAAGTATTTGCTAACCCCAGAAGAATTCAGAGACTACAATGCAAGATATTTGCACATTTAACCATTATTTTATAATTTATATAACATACATATATATTAAGCATCATTATTATGATAGCTTTTGTATGTTAATAGAATTTATAATAGATACCTACTTATTTTCTATCAGTAAATATATTATATATATTATATAAAAATATTATAAAGATGTGGCAGAAATCAATAATTTTAAAAGATTTCATTTATTACAAGTTAGGTACCTATAAGCTATCTCCAATTGATTATATTATATATTTAGATATAAGTTGATATAACAATGTCAAAATAAAGTTATAAAGTTATTATAATATAACTCAATAGCTTTGCTATACTTTATAAGTAATATAGCTTTTTATACGGGGTGGATGCGACATAGCGACATTTATTGAAACCACAGCTTCTATACATGGCCAGTATGCATTTCCACCGGATAAAAAATTCTCTGGCGAAAAAAAAAATCCACGTCTTCCAAACAAATTGCACGATCGCAATGTTCAAATTGTTCGGTGAACGTGATTTTTTTTTTTTCGCTAGAGGCATTTCAATAAATGTCGCTATGTCGCATCCACCCTGTATAAGTAATATTGTAAGTAAGGAGCGGACTCTAGTTCATGGCTTGCAAGATATGAGAACCGTAAAAATATTTTTTTAGTTATCGGTAAACTTCTTACCCTTTATCTTGCGACATCTAAACATAACTTTTGCTGTGTGCTAATACATCTGCAATACCCATCTGGGTATAGGCGTGATGTTATGACAATAATATTGGTGCTGAGTTGAAGGGGACGTCCCATCCGCCTACAGACTATGCAGTTGTTTACTTTTGGTGCTTATAATGATAATAATTTTTATCTAACATCCCTTAAAGTTAATAATACACTGATTCTATATTTATTTGTTTGTAACATATATTATTTTTTGACTTATATATATAAAAGTCTTCTGTGTTTTATTATATTCGTTACAATTGGAATAATTTGATGGTGCATGCACCTAAATGACTTAAATCCATATTATATTTTTATTTTAGTTATTTACTTTGTTAGTTTATCTACATATTTTTATTTTGCGCCAATCTGCGATTAGTGCTTGCACTATACTATATATTTTGGAACCGCTGCAGAAATTCAAGGTCCAAGATGCTTGCTGCATTAAAAATCAATTTGGGATGTTTTTATTATTTTTACCCGACTGTTTGAAATTATATATTATACGTTTAGTTAAAACGGAAAATACGGCGGTAGCTACGACCCCGATTTGACGCGAATTTGACTAGAAAAAGTTTATTTTCACTCATGAGTCATGAGTCAGTATTCAGTTTGCAGCCTAATACACAAAACTAATATAATACAATTCTATGACGATTATTGGATGTTATCGATGTCTACTTGCGGTCTAACACCTTGCTCAATGTAATTACAAGCTAAAAAAAATAATAATCGGTATACTAGAACTTGGTAGTGTAGTGAAAGTATCGATAAACTTTTCAATGTATTTATTGAGTAACCCATAAAAATTAAATCTTATGATATGATATAATTATGACTGTTAGTTCTCGAACTCCTCCGAAGCGGCGGGACCAATTTTAATGAAATTTCACGTGTTTGTTAAGAGAATCGTGAGTCTGAGAATAGGACGTATGGCTAAATTTATTGTACCTATTTTGGCTATAAATTATACAGTGATTAAATTATGTATGATCTTAATAAAAGTTAACCCCTTTTAAGGATTACGGCTTTTTTTGGAACACTGTATAATCTACATTTATTTTGTGTGTTTTATTG
This sequence comes from Hypena proboscidalis, assembly GCA_905147285.1. Classification (NCBI taxonomy): domain Eukaryota; kingdom Metazoa; phylum Arthropoda; class Insecta; order Lepidoptera; family Erebidae; genus Hypena; species Hypena proboscidalis. Next base: position 3,313,736 of record LR990129.1, on the reverse strand, counting down.
TTACAATAAAAAATATCCTTTAAATTTTCACTTGAATGTTCTCTTTTGTATGATTGTATTTTATATTTTTTGTTTTTGTGTAATAAAAGTATTTCATATAATCTGATTGTTGTTATTTAATGCAAATGCGGCTTCACAAAGCCCCTTCCCGCTCTTTGGTAAGACGCTATCCTATATCATCAAAATATCCATCACATCACTTGCAAAAGTATAACTGTCAAATTGCCTACAGGTTTCATCTTGACATTTATTATCTGGTTTTAAATAAAATTATTACCAATGCGAGAGCAGAGCTGCGCGTTCCGGATAAAATTCAGGTCGAAGCTTAGAAGTGTATGGGTTAAGGGTTTTGACAGCTTTGAACCGGCTGGTTGGTTGCAAACTCGTTGCAAATGAATAGGTAACCGTAAATTTTCTTCATGTTACATCAGGACATCTATTATCTCTGATTAAAGCAATGCGTTCTTAAAGGTCTTTAGATCAAAGTAAACCATAAAGAGCGAAACAGGTATATGTCAAAACCATAGACAATACATACATACCTAGGTACTAATGTCAAAATTTATTTAGTAACATTCAATAACAAGATACATTTTTAATATAATTATTATGTAGTTATGTTGAAAGAAAAAGAGCCAAGGAAAATAAAAAGGAACTTATTATGGACCGAGACGGGATCGCCATCGTGGCAGGGATCGTCGTCGGAGCTGGCATCTTGATTACTCTTTACATGTTGTATGGCAATGGCAAAGAACAAAAACCTTGCGCGGCGATGCCGGGTACGAAATGCAACTGCAAGAAAACAGGCAAAAAAGTGAGTCAGATCCAATGTTATTGTAAACGAAATATTTTTTTTAAAGTCCACTTATGATTTGTATTTGTATTTTCTGATCATATTAGGCAACTACTATACAGCTTTTATAAACTCCCTCATGATCAACCCCAAGGCAGCACCGTTCCATGCCTGCAAAGCCATATTCTTATATTACTTGTACTACTTTTCAAATTTAGTGATGAGGTTGCCACTAAACTTTTTTATATTAAGGAAGTTTATTGATCGGATAGTTTGGGGGTCTTGGATCAGTGGAACTGAGGCGTAAATGCACAAGCCAGGAACCGTGATGATAAATTAAGGTGACGTGTGTAGCTTTCGTAATCCCGGCATTTCTAGGTGGCAGGAGTACAGGGCAAGTAGTTGTCTTCAGTATTTTGAAGTTTTCCGAGTGCGTTCTCGGCATTTGCCTTTTCGGCTGGCAGCATTAAAAATGCCAAATCGGGCCGAATCGACCGAACGGAATGAAATTTCGATTTTGTAGATAATTTTCGTGTCGGAAAATGCCATGAACAAGCATTTGCAAATTTTCTCCCGGACTTTTATGTCATCCGAAGAAAAGAGAAAAAGAGTTACTGTCAAAACTGTCAAAATTTAATAAATAAGATGTAAAATTAACAATATTTTAAAAAGCTATGGAGAAAATAAATATAATAAAATCTTAAAAGGTGGACAGTTAAAAGGGCTTGACCATGAGTGATAGAGATTCGGCGTTGCCTATCATCGCAGGGGTCATTGGCGGAGTAGGGGTTTTGGTTACTCTGTACATGATGTTTGGGCGTAAAAAAGAAAAACGGATGAATCGCCAGCTGAATGCACAACCGAAATGCACTTGCAAGAAAAAAGGAAATAGCATAGTAAGTTGCGCCGAAGGTTTTTTCAGAAACGATGTTTTCTTTTTAGCTCATTTTAGGATGTCCATTATTCGGATCGCCTATTCATAATATTAGTACTAGAGGATTTATAAACGAGCTCGATACAGGAAGCACCCGGAGCACCACCCAACTGAGTCATGCCTCATCAATAACCTGCTTTCGCGTCGAAGCCATAGAATGCTTGCACTACCTGTGCTGTGCTACTATTCTATTCTAAGCCTTCTGTGTTTCAATTAGATAATAAGGCTAGACTCCTTAATTAATTAACGACTGATCTCTTAGTTGCTCCTCCTGTATAGGGTTTCCATACGCCAGGATTTGTCCTGACATGTCAAAGATTTTTTGGTACCCGTCAGGATTATTGGATTATAGATCAAAGTTAATCTAAATTTCTACAATTTGCGTAGAAATTCTGCTATAGTTATTTTTTCTTTTTTTTTTTTAAAACCACGCCCGTACTAGGAATAACTCCTGTGCCGCGGGAGTGTTCACAAACATACATTTCACACACACAAAGCACACCCAGAGTCAGAACAAATCTTTGCGAACACAAAGATTTGTCCCGTGTGGGGATCGAACCCACAACACCAGCGTAGTTGAAAGCGGCGAGGCGACCGCTTTAACCGCTACGCCAACCGTGCACTTTTATTGTTCTTTAATTTCATAAGAATCATTTTTTACAACCATCACAAATAGAACAAAAAATACGCGCCGCACATGCACGAAGCACAAGGCAGGTATTTAGCACTTTTTTGCTGTGATAGGCGCTTTAGAAAAATGTCAGGACTTTTGCCTAGAAATCAGGCTTTTTGTCAGGATTTTAGGACTTAGTTCAAACAATAAGAAGTAAGAAATCTAACAGTCCCGTAAAGCCAGGTATTTACTCTGTTTTCGCTTTGAACTGACTTCTGGATGCTTTTATTAAAAATGATTCCTAGAAGAGATTATAAAGCCTAATCATTACGGATGTAATGATAAGGCTTTATAATCTCTTCTTACGTTTTGAGAAACAAATGAGAAAGTAATTTTGTCTGTCTTTTACACTTTCACGCATGGACTTACTTCAAGACCTGTCCACTTTCGACATACCTACCTCGCGGGCGGCGCCGCGCGCATTAGCTAGTATTCCAGAAGCCTATTAATGTAGCAAAAACAAATCGAGTTATTTTGCAGCTCGCATGCCACCGATGCGAAGACTGGTTTACTTCAGATATCGTTGAAAAAAACATACAAGTGGGTGAGCTACCCACTTGTATGTTTTTTTCTAACCAGTCTTACTTATCAGTAAGAACTAAGAACCGATTCCTATGAAAGAATATTTCAATAATGTTGGTTCACATCACAAAACATCAATTCCTAAAACATTTTACGGAATCCTACTTTTTGGTCGGAATAGCTACGCTACACATAGAATACCTAAATATCAACTGTTAAAAACTGGCCAAGTGCATGTCGGGCCACGCGCAATATAAGGTTTGTTGAAGGTAATACGGAACCCTAAAAACTTACTAAATTGTGCCATGATGTAGATAGATAGATAGAGACGTACCTAAATAGAGTAATCTTTATTGTACACCAATATTAGCAAAGGTTATTTTGTAAACAAATGCACTTAAAAATTATGTTGCACAATGAGCGGCCTTATCGCTATAAGCATTTTCTTATAGGCAACCTTATGATGGACAAGTAAGTAATGAGCAAAGTTATGGGCAGTTGTTGGTGCGTTTATTAAAGAAAAAATAAAAGTAAATTGAAACTGTCATGATAATGACAATGGAAGTTATAAAATATTATTAATACAAAACTATTAAAAAAAAAAAACCCCTATTATGTACATATAGGGTTTTTTTTTTGTAGTACGGTAAACGGTCCGTGTGAAAAGGGACGGAAGAACAACGCGGTAACAGTCAAATAACTGGCATCGGAGGGCGGAGGGACCCATTGGGAAAGAATTCCAACACATTGTTCGTATCATGGATTGGTAGCGATCATGCCATGATGTTCTGATGACAGCTCCGAGTCTGGTGGTTGTCACCCTGCAGCCATTTGCACTATGAAGGCGCAAAATAACGCAGTTTTAGCAAGGCTCGTGGCGTCGTGGCGTAGCAGTCTCCAGCTTATAATATTAGTATAAAAAGATAATTAGGGTACAATTGTGAAGGGGAGAGGGTCTGGCAAGTCAGTAAGTGGTTGAGAAATTTAGATTCCAGTGGCAAAGGAATATACAGCTGAATTGGTGAAACACTGGAGGCGTAGATGCTAGAGAGAGATGTGAGTTTAAATCTTGCTGGATTCTTAACCGCGATTGCACCAGTTCCTGATAAAGTTTTAGATAGTTAACTGCCTGATAACTCTATACTAATTTGACATTTATAATATATATGTTAAAAAAGTGTATTATTATAGTGAGTTAAATAACTTCATGCGTTTCTATTAACCGTCGACTCCTAATTAGTAACAATCATAATTAAGACCCTAAATTGGTGACCCCGACGTTTATATTGTATGCGCAACTTATAAGTAATACAGTGCCGAGAACCTATAATAAATATAGGTAACGACTTAATTCAATGGGCGCGATATGTCAACCGCCGAAACTTAGCGAGTCGTGTTTAAGTGCGCTTGAATGTAACTAAAGACGCATTGTGTACCTACACCATTTCCCACTTTATTTAAAACAAATGAAATCTTATTTATTGTAACAAAAAAAACTAAAGTTAAGAAACTTACTATAAGAAAATGTAAAGGAACGAAGAACAATACAAATCTAAACAACGAATATCAAATAATGTAAACATGAGATTAGAGGTAACATAAACAAATAATATAAACATTCTGTGTGCGTCTGTTTAGACTGCGGCACTTGAAGAGTTATACAACTAAAAAAGTTACATTCTTAGAGGTACTTACTTACGTCTCTCATTAACATCGAAAGATTCCCAGCACAATAACACACATAATTTATGACCCCCACGTTGGTGACCCTCGACAAAGAACGCTTAACTTTTTATACTCGTGGCGTTCCTGCTTAATCACGTAAGTATGTGACGAAGATAAAACGACATCATGGGAGACGACTCGCCCTTCTCGACGTGCGCAACCAGAAGGGCTAATACGACGACCTAGACAAAACTACAACAAGAAGCACTGGAACGCACGGTATTTACATAGATAGAGATAGAGATCTTCTGCTAAGCGATTTCTCCGACGTGGTCAAGCAAGTGAAGACAAGTGGCTGCCATGCTTAGCGCAATCAAGTAGCGACCACAGCAGGCCACACAATTTTAAGTGATGACCTTTTGGATTTCCGGCCGACGAGCACGACGGGATTTCGAGAACACCAGGCGATGGCACCAGGATGAGGGATACTTTCTACAGCATTGCCGGACTATACGGCATCGTGGCATCGTAACAATAATACCGCTTCTTGAAGACATAACAATGACAATTACGTCATCAATCGGAGACCTGGACTACAACTACGGCATTATCTGCATTTGCATCTTCATATTGTATCGCCGACGCATGAAGCGCCTTACACAGAGCAACATCAAGAAAACGTACGTTTAATGTTTGTGGTAAATCTTCTTATTCTTCGTCGTCTCGATAGCTGAGTCAAGTTTTATTTTATTTTGTGGTAAATAACGGCATTTTGTTTTACAAGTTTAAGATTTAAATTCCATGGTTATCTCAACAAGAATATCCTTGTATCTAAAAATAACCATGGAATTTAAAACGTTAATCTCAAATCACGTCAATAACTTATGCTTTTTTTTAATAACACTTTCGTTGAGTAGCAGTTTGTGTAGCTCTCACAAAGCACTTGAAATTGTGACCCTTTTTTTTATAAGCATCAGTACTAGGAACCACTTAAAATGTACCCCTTTGTTTATTGAAATCGTAGAATGATTATTGTTTGTCTTGATGTTGTGGAATTTTTGTTTCAAAGTTTTATTCTCATTTTAATTTTGCAAATATTTTTTTCGTAAAGGGGGAAATGGTGTAGGGACATAGTGCAACCGACGCATTTATGTATTTAAGTCGCCCGGTTCGCCAGTCGCCTTCCCGTATCGCCAGAGCTAGGTCGTAGTTAAGTTAGAATAATGTAGTCAATAAGTTTTTACTCGCAATCAGGGCGCACCAGAATACCAGCGTTGTAGTGCTGATGTGCTGCAGTAGTATGCTGAGGTGTGTACCTTTTTTGGCACATCAATTAAATTTTTATTATAAGTAGTTTTATAAGTGATATTATTATTAAGATTATGATTTGCCAAAATAAATGTTTCTTTCTTTCTTTCTTCCTTTCTAAGTTTATTATATAATATGTACCTACTCTGGTACCAGTAAATATAAACATTTAATTTATTGTTAAGGTTTTTTTCGGGTATGATAAAATACGCTAGGTTGTATCTTATCATACCCGAAAAAAACCTTAACAATAAAATCAGCAACCCCACACAAGTTTCAAATAGGTTCACTAACAGGATCCGGTGACACTGGCCCTTAATTTTCTAAAATAGTTTATTTTCATTTTCAGTGCACCCATCTACTCAAACCGGCATCCTGCATGGGATATTATACCTTCCCAGAAGAATAAAAAGAGAAAAATTTTAAACGTCACCTGTCACTCAACCTGACATAAATGACCCGTTGTGAAGCTAATTTCAATAAACATAAACTTTTACGAACAGGATGAATTAATAAAATGAAATACATAAGTTGTTTTCTCAATACACTCAACAGTTAACATGACTTAATTGAGAGGATGATGAATAAAATATAAAAATGTGTGACTGGTGAATATACTAGCTTTCTTAATACGTACCTAGCTCAGAAATTGCGAACTGATATTGATGCACCTGCAATTATTTTATAAAACAAAGAATAAAGGCCGCACGACACAAGAAATAATTTCCATCACTGACCTAGCTATTTCTAATGAACCGATAATGTAGGAGTTGTATGGTACTGTACCGGTACGGTGGTTTTTGTATTGTTCCTATTACCTGCCTTATTATAAGTAGACCTACAAGGCTACAAGGAACCCTTTTTCGCTATGTTTGTCTGTCCGTCTAAGGTATAGCGCCACAGAACCATAAGTGCTGGAAAGCTGAAATTTTGTACGATTAATAAATTATTATTAAGTTTTTTTTTTCTTTTTTGCGTTTAATAGGTAGTACCTCCTCTACAATACATGACAAGTGGGGATGCATTGAGTACCTATTGATATTGATTGATACATTGAGTGATTGCTAAGACAGTTTTATGATTTAAAGATCCGTTTGTAAGATAATTAAATTTTGAAAAGCAGATTTTTGTGGGAGTAGGGTGAAAAGTATCAACTACAAACCTATCAGACTAATAGATACAGTTTAAAAACAGTCAGACCAGTCAGTTGTGTACACTTCTTCTAGCGCTGAAGAATTAGAGCGCCGAAGGAGACTAGCGCGGAACAAAGAGAGTCAAGCAGGAGGCAGCATCACCAGGCCGGTCTCCTTCCGGTCGTCAAACCCTGAGCCGTACGACATGGCAAAGGTGAAGTTAGGGGCGTCCGCGTTGCTTGCCGGGGCCCTCGCTCTTCTGTTCCGATCGCTCGACAGACAGACTGCGAAGAAAATCCTCACCGTGATTGGATTGGGATGGCTCCTCGCGGACGATGCTGGGAAAGGAGATGTGTGTGTAAGTAATACCTTCTATATAATAGGTAATTATATATTTATAAAATCGTTTAAATTCATAGGTTTCTCGAAGGGCGGTGACGGGTTCAAATGAAATTGAGGGGGTGTAGAGACGATCAAGGAGAGCGGCAAGGGTTGTTATCTATCCAACGTAGGGCTGGTAATGCAGTGTCGTATCATATTTTTAATCGTAATCTAAAAAAAAATATAAAAATATGGATTCTTTATTTTCGAATGAAAATTTTAAGACACCTGCTAGGTTGCGTCGCTATCGCAGACTTTTTGACTCCTAATATTTTAAAGATAACACTTTTCGAAAAGTCGGCGTCTGCAGCGGTATTGTTTTTCAGCTATGACCAAGACCAGCACAATTGAAGAGAAAGGGAGTAAATAGACAGATAAATGGTAATAATTAACTATTATGTAAAGAGGGGCGTTGTCTTCTTCCTTTTTTTGCGGGTGGTAGTCCAAAATGATTAAAAAAAATTATGATCTAGAATCAAGATAGTTAATCTTGATGAGACTAGTTTGTATTGCAGTTACTACGAGTAGGTGCCACGACGGCGGAAGCTAAATAGTTTTAAATAATCTCCGTAGATAAAGTTATCTGTTATCAATTTATTTGCCTTTGATATTTTCTTGCCTTTTCAGAAATCCAAACCGAAAGATAAGAAACCAGCTGACTGTTGTAGATGTCCCTGCAAATATGACACTGTTTAAAATCCGTGGCGGTAAATCTACTTCAAGACTTAAAGATAATAAATCTGTTGCACCTAATATGTCTTTTGTACTCAATATTTTACTTATACTGGTACTCCACAAATCTATATTGATTATATACAGGAGCCTACAACTTAGAACAGGAGAAGCGCATATTAATAAAATGACGTAAATTGCAAAATTACTAAGTTACGTTGATACGAAACTATTTACACAAAACTCAGCATGATTACAATAAATGAAGACATGTTATTTATTTTTATGAATTTTCGTCGATTTCTAGTCTAACGGATTCAGCTGAATATCAGTATTTAATTTAGCGACTGTCAGACCTACAAAACCCAGTACGAGGTAATCCGATAGGAACAGTATGTACCTATATAAAAACTCGCCGAGTTTTTCGTGATATTTGTTATATAAGACCATCAAGATTAGATTACCAAGTCTAAAACATCAAAGTAAGTACGTGTATTTGTTTTCGTATTTTTGGAAATTATGGGAAACAGTGGAATTGAACACGTCTGAAATCATTGTTTTTATTTCATGCTCCCTAAGATATCACCATATGGAATGGGTGGTAGTTTATTGAAGGTAACATGATAGGTATTAAGGTTTAAAGTAGGTTTATTTTTTGTCCAGTTGGTTTTGATCTCGACTGTAACTTTGAAAAAACGATCCATTTTGCGAAATCGCGAGGTAGAAAATATAAGATGTGGATTATCAAACACAAGTATTTTGCGTTGTATGAGGTTGTAGGTATTGATAGTTGACACCCGAACCTACAAGTATTGGGACAAATAAAACACAGCATTTGAAACAAAATATATTTAATACGACTTTCATATTACAAATTTCTCGTTCTGTAACTGCCTAATTGGCTTAACTATAACTATAATAAGTCTGGGCTTGTAAATGACACAACCGTATAAGAAAATGTTCTAGAATAAACCGTTAGTGCCTTAAAAACAAGGAACATTAGGAGCTATGTACACAAACTTATATAACATGACGAATGTACGAACGATCATTTAAAATGCTCAGTTTTGTATTTGGTTTATATTCAAATCGTAAAGCAATATCACGAGGCAAATGTAACAAATTAAGGCTAAGGATTATACGGAATATTTAGATTATATTTATTAATAAGTTCATTGAGTAATGTGGATTTCAAACCTACATTCAACTACTAGGAAATGATAAGATTTGATAAATAGCATGATTATATTTAATTTAACAAGACGTGTTGTTTAATGTAATAAGAACATTAGTTTTGTTGTTGTTATATTGTAATGGGCACACGGCACTTTTCTAGGTAATTCCCCCGCTTTACAGAATTGTAGATAGATATATATGTAGTTGAATAAAGTATTCTTATATTGAGTACCTACATGACCACCAAGATTAGATAACCAAGTCTGAAAAACAAAGTATGTGATATTGATCTAAAAATATTGAATGATCGCACGTGCAATGTAATGTAGCACATATTACTACGTTTTATTTTGAAATATTATTTTTTATGATGTAATTTGGGCGTCTACTGAATTATCATAATAATTATTTTAACGGTGGCAAGTTCAATTATAATTTAAAATTTGTGCCTATAAAAATCTTCTGCTTCCTTTCCATGTAGGTTGTATAAAAGAAATCGCGGACAGCGATTGTCCTTTTTAAATATTTTATGTTGTGCACTATATTTTTGTATTGTTTATATAATTCCACGCCCACATAAAACTATGCACATAAAACAAAGAAATTTAATTCTGCATCGAGATATCATAATAAAATAATGTTTGAAACAAAACACTGGACCATTGTAGACTGATCGTTCATACATTTGTCTCTGTCAAAACTTAAACTAACCAAAATAACTATAATTATCTATGTTTGAAACTGATATGCTTATTGCGGTGTAAGTTTGCCCCTTAACATACTTCCGTGGGATAACAAATTACGTAAACTGGCAACACTGGTATAAGTGCTGAAACAATTTAACTTTAGAGAAATGTAACACTTACATTGGTTTATTGTATACATTTCACATTTACACATTAAACTAGCAAAAACTAGCATTATAAATATATATTAACAAGCAGGTTTACAAGGACATTATTGCAGCTGCAGTGTGACATGGCTGAAACGTGACCTGACCTTTTATAGACATTTTTTGTATGAAAATGTCTAGTTTATTATGAAGAGTATGTCTATAAAAACTGTTTACACAGACTTGTTTGTCTATAAATCTCAATGTTATGTTTATTTGCAACGAAACGTTTGGTGAATATAATACAACTCAATCATGTCTTGTCTCATTGTTTGCATTTTGCTTTGTGATCTTATTAAAACAAGAGAGGGATCTCCAGTTATTATGTAAAATGAGAGAGCTTTATTGCTGTCTCACTTTTTACATTTTGTTTGTAGCTGCCTTTAATTTGAATTGAATAGCATTTTACTTTTTAGATTGCCAATTACAAAATTATACAATTACCAAATTTTTCGAAGCCTTACGCGAATTTATAATTAATTATTGTTTTAAGAATGAGTTCACATACAATTTCACATTGACAACAATCTTCTTAACTTTATAGAATCTCATAAGACTACAATTTTATCGTTATGAAGCAACCAAAACAATTTGACTTGTAACGTTCGAAAACCCGTTGGCACATGTAATTAAACTAAGAGCCCTATTCACAGGTTCCTGATAAGTTCTTGATAAGCGTATTTGGTTTTTTTTTTGACAACATTTATATAGAAAACAAAGTTTTGTTTGGATCACAGACCTGTAAATTGAAAAGAAATGGTCCTTTTTTGACTTCAATATTGTTTTTTTCCATCTCTTTAGGATTTTTACAAATCACTTCATGAAAAGTATGAAAACATTTTATTTGTTAAGTTAAAAAATATAAAAACACGTCCTTATTTTTTATTAATTTAAAGCCCTGGGGAAGATTAATAAAAATATTGGAAAATGAAGACCGATTCGTCTCCTTATTTTTCCTGTAATCAGCGCACGGAAATATCCTAGACACTACTTGTACTCAAAAAGGGTAATTCGTGCCGGGCCGGTATAATTATCCAAAACTTTATCAGGAACTGGTGAAATTGGGCCTTAATCATACTTGACTTACGTCACTAAATCTAGACAACCTTGCAAACTGATAAGTTTCATTCACTGATCCAAGATTTACAATCGGACTTGTTTATACGATAAATTGTTCTTCAACACATGCTATGTAGTGTGCATACATACAAAATCAGGCATTCACATTACGAGTTATTTGGTTTTGAATAACCCTAATATGTGTAAAGAGGCCTTTTTAAATATTTTTAAACAATGCCGTTTTAAAATAAATATTATTGTCTATAGAAATAATCTTGCATTCATTGATAATTGAGGGCGGTAATCAGTTGCTGTAAGCTGTATATTGAATAAACCTATAACCAGTTCGTGAATTCTAAGCATGACCTACCAATAAAATCATTAGGTAATAATAAAAAAAAATGTATTATTCTTATTATTCCATGCAAGATTGGAATTCAAACAATAGATGCGATTGTAGTTGCCACTTTTGAACGCCGTGGACCGCAGTGGTGCCATCTCCATATTTGGGACTATCTTTAAATAATGCAACAGCTTTTGAAAATGAGGAAACGTAAACTCGAAACCAACAAAATATATATTTTGTCTATATTTAAGTAGATTTGTTCTACTTAAATTCCAGTCAAATTCTATTTATTTATGTATTAGATTACAATTACAAAATCAAAAATTGATCTATAAAAAGCATTGATGTGGTGCCATTCTAAATGTTATCGTTATTTATTTAAATAAATAACAAAAACATTTATATTAAACAGTTAATTAACAAATCGTTTACTTAGATTGAATTGTACATATATTTAACATGAAATGTAAAGTACAATAAAACGGCATTAGCTACATAAAGAGCTAATAAACAATGTATTTACGGCAACGACATTAATTTACTGAACAATAAACTGCTGCAATAACTTGTACAATGAAAGCGGAGTAGAGTCACGAGATATTTGCCATAACTATTAAGTTGATGCTGCCTTCTTAACTATTCACGGATAACTTTGACAGTAGCACTTGTTATGGTCCATACTAAGAAACAGTTGAAAAAGATATGGGACCGGCAGGATTTGAACCTGCGACCTTACTGCACACCGGGCAGCCGCTTTAGCGATCCAGCTACGGTCGCCTCTTACCGGAGCCCTAAATTTCTCAACTGTATGTTACGTCATTTCGTGACGTCACGTTCATCCATTTGTTCCTATCTTAAGTAGGATACAATATATCCATATCTTTTTCAACTGTTTCTTAGTATAATTTGCTAAGCATAGCTAAATGCTATAAAAATAATCAATTAGAAGTTATTATGGTCCACTCCGCCTGCGATTTTTACGTACATTGCGTCGTAACAACGGACGTAAAAGAAGCAGAGTATTCGCGACTTTGGTATCCTATTGGATTAAGGGGCTAATTTGACTCGCCGAATTCCGAGGTACAAATATATTTGTATGATGTGACTATACAATATAGTAGGTACAGTGGGCCAAGCAATTAGATATGCAGGGCAAAGACTTCTACGCCATAGTTAAAACTGACGGCAATAGATATGGATAGGAATTACATATTTAATAAGTGTAAAAACCCCACTATTTAGATATGTAACTCACTTATCCATAACTGGTGTAGTCAGTCTTTACTATGTATTAGAAGTGTTTGCCCTGCATACCTAACTCTTTGGCCGATTGTACCTCGCGCTTCCGCGAGGCATACTTGAAAGCGCGGATTTGGCACGTGTACGCGACTGATGGCACGCAGCATAACAATCTTGGCACGCGAAATCCATAAATTCATTAAATTTGAAAGGGAAACCTTTCTAATTTAATAAATTTCATAACTATAATGATAGATTTAGCTAACCCAAAATAGCTTTGGTGTCTGGGATCCGGACAGGGGATCGATTTAAATTTTCAAGTACCCACGTATAGCAAATATCTCGCAAGTCCTGTAACACTGTCTGTGACAGCTGCAAAATAAGCTGCTAAGTAGTTCCTTATCAGTCTTAGTGTCCAGTTAGTGCTCGTTCGTCACTAACAAGTATCAAGTGTGCACTCTGCCTTACCATATCGGCGCAGAGACCAGCGAGCTCCGATAGCAATGCAGTCTAAGCAGTGACGAGCGGTTCTGTACTCAAATTATATGAAAATAGGGCTCTTTTTCTTTCATTTCGTAGTGAATTAAAAAAGATCCTTTTTCTCATGATTAGTATATCTAGTGAGTACATGACTGCACGTCACCGAGTCTAAGGTACAATAGTAACATTAGATCGTACCATATATCGATAATAAGCGATTTTCGACTTGTAGTAGTAGCGTTTCAAATCGTTGTGATTTTCGAGGAATGGTACCTGGTAAGCTACCGGCAGAAGCATTTCATCGCCTATTAATGGACGGACACGTAATTGCTCTTTCATATAAATTAACATGTTTCAACACAGCTTCGACGTCTCGACACGGAACGCCAAGTCACTGTGTTTTTTCGTACATGCTATTATCATAAGTGAGTTCAGATTAAATAACTAGTGTTCTTGATATGTTGAAAAAAAGTTAATTTAAGCTGCATAAAGTAAATAATATCAACTTGGAAAAAACACAGTAATTTTGGCTTTGATTAAAAATTTGTTTAATGACGTTTATTTTTTGGCACTGATATTTGAGCCGCAGATGAACGCGGCAGTAATTCACAAATTTATTTTCATCACTTTATATTTACACCATGTATACCCTGACTTTAACAATATAACCATGATTTTAAAGTAAAATATACTATAAGATGACGATGATATTTAAATACATTTTAATACTGTATTTACAAAAATATGATATTACTATTATATAGTATGTGCTGCCAGTCGTTTAGTGCCAAACAAAAGTCCGTAATACCGTACTACAGAGTAACTAAAATATCAAAAGTTGCCATTTCACGGAATTACTTTATTCCTACCATTTAATTGGCAACATTAAGCAAAATTCTACTATTTACAAGATCCCTAAGCGACTGGAAACACATTAACTCTTTCTATATAGTTCGGTCTGGTTTTTTGACACATATTTGTACATTATGATTTTGTTTAGAGGAAACACAGTTGGAAAGTACTCTGGCAATTCACAGACCAGGCATAGGTTAATAGGAGCAGGGCGATTATTAATACCAAATATTTTTATACAGTGTTGCCATGCTCTACATTGCATATTCCACAAGGAAAAGTACAAATTTGTTCTCGAGTAATTATGCTGGTCTGTGAATCATTTCAAACTATGAAAGTGCACTTCAATAAGATTAGCTTTTTAATAAGGTTTGTAGTTCTATGAAAATAGAATGCTTCCAAGTGTTCAAAAAACTATTTTTTTTAATCAATCAAATGAAACCTTCATGAAAGCTTTCAGTTTGCATTTCTGCAGTCTATGTTTATAGAAGTGCACATACATAGAGGTAGTACGTTCGACGTTCTTATTGAATACGTTTTATATTTGTAGTTGTAAGTAGCTTCACATTATTATTACTACTAGATAACACGACGGATTTCGAAAAGTGACGGTTTAATAGACTAGTTAAGTGTCACTTAGTTGAACTTTATATATTCCAGGACGTTTTGGCCCGTATATTATGAGTATACATATAATTTATTATGTAGCATAAATATAAAAAAAATATCTTTTAAAGTAAATAAAATAATTTTAAATAATAATATGACTTTGTCGAAGATTAACGAAATATAGCGCTTGAATCTTTGTATAGTTAAAATAAAATTCTATTCTAAACGAAATCTGTAGCTCATCGCTAACATACATTTAGTTCAGTACTAATCGTAACCAATTTAAACCGCTTTATTATGACAATCGACTTAACTAAAATTTAAATTATTTACACACTTAATATAGCTGTAAACTGGCAAGTTATATTTAATACTGGAAACATAAAAATAAATTATAAAGTTATCGAAATATAACCTCGAGTCAATTATTTACACGTCGCATCGGAAGCGGTAAACAAACCAAAGTTCTGACCCACTCTGCTGGGACTATTTAGACTAAAAAGACTAAAGGCCTTCATAATATACGGATAGGCCACGCACAAAGGACTATTCAACCACACATTGACTATAATCATCGACAATTTCGACTAATCTCCGCATCCACAGCCGCCTCTGGTCTCACACACAAAGTACGAGGAACAGTCACAGATCCACGGCGGCCAATACTGAACATATCACTGCCGTCCCACACTTCACACGAATAAACGTCCGTACCACATTACACCCGCGGGGCCGGCGTCCGTCACGGACACCACACGGACGCCCCGCGCGCCTCCCGCTACGTCTTCTTGTCGAACAGCGGCAGCTTCGAGCGAACCGCGCCCTCGCACACTAGCAACCGCTGCTGAGGGGCGCGTCTCCGCCAGCGGCGCCCCCCCGCGCACGCCCAGTCGGCGCCCTGCCGCTCGAAGTACTCCACGATGCGAGAGATCTGCGCCGAGCGCCCCCGCGGCGTGCGATCGTCCATGTACAGCGAGTCCGAGCCCGCCAGCGACGCCACGTCCTCCGAGCTGTCCGTGTACACCGAGCACGAGCGCCCCCCGGCCGCGGGGGCGGGGGCCGTCAGGGGCGCGCAGCAGCACTGCGCCAGGATGTGGAACTCGCACGCCTCCGCCGACGACGACGCGTCCTCGCGCCCGCACAGGAACGGGGACGCGGAGTCGTGGGACGCGTCGTCGGGGGGCGCCCGGGGCGCCGCGCGGGGGCGGGCGTCGAGCGCGCGGTCGTAGGCGCGCACGCACTCGGCGCACAGCGTGGCGCGCGCGGCGGGCGCGGGCGCGTCGTCGTCGGCCGAGCGCTCGGAGGCGTCGCGGCGCCACCACCAGCAGCGGTGGCAGCCCACCAGCGAGCAGGGGCACACGGCGGCGCACGGGCGCGCGCCCAGCCGCATGGGGCACAGCTCCTCGTTGGCCACGGAGAAGATGCCGCTCTCGCACGAGCCGCGGCGGCGCTCGGCGCGCGGGCGCGCGTCCAGCGAGCCGCGGCGCGACAGCGCGGGCGACGGCGGCAGCGACGCGGCGCGCGGCTCGTCGTCGCTGGCGTCGGCGCGCGAGGCGGCGCGCGGCGGCGACGCCAGCGACGCGCACGACGCCGAGCCGGGCGCCGGCTCCAGGATCTTCTTGACGCCGCGGAACGTGTGCAGCGCGCGGCGGGCGGGCGCGGGCGCGGCGTGCGCGTCGCGCAGCAGCATGATGTGCGCCAGGCGGTGCAGGCGCGCCAGGCGGGGCGCGGCGGCGGGGGCGGGGGGGCCCGCGCCCAGCGCCCACGCCGAGCGGTGGGCCGCGCCCCGCCCCGCGCCGCCCTCCCACCCTGCCGCGCCCCATTCCAGTTCCGAGAGGGACCGACGGTGTTGCACTGACAAACGAACAAAAAATAAATAATACATTATTATAACTTATGTACCTGAACCAAAATACCAAAAGTATTCTGTATACTGCTTATAATCTGGTGTTTCTCTTTACCCCATAAATACTCACACGTATCATGATCGTGATGGCGGGCGCCCTCCGCCTTGTACCGCTGCGGGCGTCGCCAGGCGTACAGTCCGGGGCACGAGCGAGGTCCCGACGAGTCTGCATCCTCACTGTTCAGTAACAAAAAAATACAATACAATGTATATTTTAATTAATCTTGTATGGGCCGTCATGTTGGGCTACGAAAGTGACGGATGAGAGGTCGCATGTAATAGAAATGCGAATATTAAGGTGGATGTGTAGTGTGAATAAAATGGATATAATAAGAAACGTATATTAGGGAAGCCTAGAAACTAGTGAGTTAGAGATTATCGTGGTATGGGCATGTAATGAGAAGGGTTAAAAATTTCAAAAAATGAATATTGCTGGCTATAGTAGAGGAAGGCCGAAGAAAAGATGGATCGATTGGGTAAAAAATTACTTGGCTGGAAAAAGTGTGAGTACTGAGATAACGACGTCTGATAGGAAAGTATGGAAGGATAAAAAATATTGCGCCGACCGAAGGATTTAAGAGATGATATTGATTTCTTAAGAACTTAGTTTCACCGTACCTTTCATAGTTGTTGATAGTGGAGTGAGAGCCCCAGTTCGCGTCGTCTAAGCTCTCTTTGACCTCTGCCAGTTTGTTCACTATTTCCGGGAATAGCGGACGCGCTTTTGGCTCGTACTGTTACAAAACAAAATGCATTTATAAAACATTATTGTAAATAACTCGGATAACTATACATTTTAGTGTGAAGTATAAGACGTCATGTACTATTAGTCCAATAGATTCGTGACCCATTTCACAAATGTATCGTATGAAATTGTCACTTTCGATAAGGTCAAGATTAATTTCAGACAGCTGATCAATAGAATGAGGCATATTTTGTCTATTCCTCCTCCTATTCATTCATTTCATTTCAAAGTCCTTTATTTAATAAATTTACAGGAAACATAAAATACATTGCAGTTTAAATACCGTACTTATGTTTAACATGATTTAACACTAACTATATATCAGGCTCAGTGCCTATACAAGTTTTATTAAGTAATATGCTTAAAGCAGCTTAGTGATAAGACAATAGTTTCAAGTAAATCACTATTATATTTACAGAGCGTGGGTAGTGTGTAAATATCCACTTGTTGCATCTACAATAAAAAATATACATACAAATACAATGCATGATTAAAACCAGGCAATTTAATTTTAAATAATACAATATATAAATTAAGCTAAGTGTACGAGTTTTTTTTTTTATCTCCTCCTATTGGTAATTTACGTTTACCTCAAAATTTACATTTGCCCCCAGGAATGAGGGCTGGCGCGGAGTCAATTAGTTGGACAAAAAACATGACACTTACCATACCACTATTTTAAATGAAATTCGATCAGTTGTTAAACGAATATATGGTTTTGGGTTGTTTTCGCTAAATTTGTATAAAGATAGATCATAAATCTATTGGTCTGATAGTAATTGTCGAGTGTGTAAAGCCGGGTACTCACTGAAGCTTAACACACACTACAGACACTGTAAAAAATAAAACAAAGTGAGTACGTGGTTCGCGAGCTGTTCGCGAGCGGCTCACCCCGTACACACTATGCTGTTTTGGTTACAATATCTGCAACGGTTAATTTAAATTATTTATTTAGATGTAGTCTAAATTACCTGCTCTTTTGTAATCTTAATCTTAATCTAATATTTATGTACTCCTAATGTTTTCAGAATTGTTTTACCTGTCAATGTTGTGCGTATCTATAATTGATATGAGCATTAGAACTAGTCAAGTATGTTATTTAATATTAAAGTTGAAAAATTAAGAATCCAGCAGGACTCGAACCTGCAACCTGCAACCTCTGGGTATACGCCCCAAGTGCTTTGCCAATTCAGCTATGGATTCGCATGCTACTAGACTCGAAATTTCTCAACTCTTGCCAGCGTACCTTAGCTAGACGAACCTTACTTGATATTCATATTTTTTCATATTCATATCATTTATTGCAAATACAGGTCAAAAAAGATGTTACGTTGATTTGTTTTTACACAAATATTGAACACAACTATACTTTGCCATTCAGCATGCAATGTTAGAGTTATTAGAATTATCGCTACAATTATACATGTCAAAAAAAGTTATTAAACAATTTGCAAAAATATTAATTAATTATTTGAAAATTTTATTTGATTTTGTAGTTATGTTAGTCTAGTATGTTATTTATATAATATTTGTGTTCATGGTGTTAATATGCCTTAATAATAAATAAATAACGGTTACGGTGACGGCTCACCGGGTACTCGTCTTAGTAAATAACTTACAATGCAGCAGTTGAACGCTAGCCGCAAGAATTCGGGCACAGTGTCCTCTTCGCATAGCTCCACAAACGCCATGTAGTTGAGACCGAAGTTGTCCGTGCGGGGAAGCACGTCAGGATCGGCGTCCACCTGAAGTATTACAATGTACTTATATGTAGTATATCGTGCGTATAACTTAAGTAAACAACAATTAGTTTATAAACTATAACCCGACTGCGTAAAGGGTGTAATGGTAGGAACAAGATAATATTTCAAATAGAAATCCAGAAATGCATTTGTGCAAACATTATCAAGCTGGAGTGTGGTCGTACCCACTGTATACCAAGTATTATTATGGGTATGAAGTCGTTATATTGCAATTGTTTAGCGTGGTTAGTTGTTATTGTTTATATAGTTTAGACAATTAAGGTCTCGATGTGGTGGTTAACTTATCATTATTGTAAATAAAATATTTATAATAATAGTAATATTTCAAATTATTATAAATAAAAATTCAAAATAACTTGTGCAAAATAAGATCTCAGGTTTTTTATGATCAGATGATAACATTGCTGCATTGTTATCATATTTTTATAGCAAAAATGAAAGATACCAAATTATGACCTAAAAAGTAAAGGGTTAATAAAGTAAACAAACGCAGGCCAATATTTTTAAAGGTACATCGTTAATATCGTGTCATTAAAACTAAACATAAAAGTTAGGGAGTGCCACTGCCGGAGCCACCCGAAAATGCAATTAATTGTCATGTTAATTACATTAGGAAAATAAGGTTGACATTTTTCACGAAAAATGGAGCAGTTAATCAGATAGTTGATTAACATGGATGCATGTTTTAGAGCCTTATATCACAGAAATATGAACTGCTGCTATTTATTTAACTTTATTAACTGACTCGACTAAGGCTGCCTCGATGGTTTGCGTATTCGCCTCTCACTGCAAGGTCTCCGGTTCAATTCCCGGATCGGGCAGTGTTATTTGCGAGCTGTCCGTCAGGAAATTCACAATAGCAGCACGGAGTTGGAATTGTGCCCGGTGGTTGGCGATAGGCTCACCCCCGATCCCATGGGACCTAAATATAACAGCTGAAGTGTGGGTGTTGTACTCCTCTGCCACACCCTTCTGGGTAATATAGGCGTGATGTTATGTTATGTATGTTATGTTTAATAACTTTGATCTAGGCAAAAATATGATTACGAGTTTCTAGTCAGCTTAGGTCGTACTCACCCTGGCGATAAGTTGGCAAAGTATGATCCCGTAGGAGAAGATATCCGATCGGTTGTCGTACCAGCGCCCGCGCAGGCACTCCGGCGACATCCACCAGGGCGATCCTACACTCGGCAGCCTGTACCCGTTGCTGTAACATTACATACACCATGTCAAATCACTGGACAAGGCCAGAGGCGGATTATTGTAGCGAACGCCCTAGGCGCGATCATTCCTTACATCGATTTATATATCGCGATTTTTTAACATTTCTGCGCGCACGCCTCTTTGAATCTAGCGGTCCCTAGTCACGTGCACTACTTTAAAATAATAATGTAGATAAATTAAATGTATGATAAATAAAATAAATATAAATAAAAATAAAATAAATTTTGATTTTTTACTTAGATAGAACGCCAGAAGCAAATACACTATCCAATGGTCCCAATGACAAAGCCAAATACATATTTTCACTCACTCAAGCACACCCAGTCTCAACAAATCTTTGCGAATCGCACAAAGATTTGTCCCACGTGGTGATCGAATCCACAACACCAGTGCAGTGGAGAGCGGCGAGGCGACCGCATAAACCACTAACACCACTCGTGCAGACATTGATCATTTAGAACTTTCAGATTCAACGATTGAATAATTTGTTGATGAAAGCAGCTTTATAACATCAACTTACAAAAACAGGTTTTCTTAGCACGCATAACACATGAGAAACTCAAGGGTAGTCGAGTCATTGCGCATTGGTTTGACAACGTCCACGAAGAATAATGATAAAGGTGACTAATGGGGAATATTGCGTTCGCACGCCAGTTCGCGTGCTATCTCAATGCGTGCACGGAGTACTATAGTGACAGCTTAATTTTAAATTTATACTGTTTATTACGTAGAGTAATTGAAGTCTTGATTGTTCTTGGTTATGGATGAAATGGCGAGATTCAAGATTATTAAGTACTTCTAAGAAGCGTATTGCGCCAGAGATCAGAATCTTTCTCTAGTACCGTGCACCTTGGTGACAACTGGAAGTTTTTTTTTGAATAAAATAAAAATGTATCAAAAGAACTTGCAGTCTGTTTGCTAGCCTTTAATAAAGGCAACAGGAAGTAGCCTACAATACTACACATATTTTCTAGTGATGTCTGTTCTCAAAGTCGTCCTAACACTAGTGTTAAACATATTGGAAAAACTTATCAGTCATTTACGATAGTCGCTAATCGTAACGCATCAACGTGTATTTGGTAAACAAATATTGTACGTAAACGTGACTCATCCTACTAAACGTAACAGCAACTTACGGTGTAATTTAACTATAACTTTTACCTTTTACAATAAACCTTTTAACTTAAAGAGATTTTGGTGTTTCAACATAATACCTTCTCACAACAACAACTTAACATACAATCGGGATAGCAGGGTTATAGTCAACGACGAGATAGCCCCAACAACCAGAACAGTGAATAAATAAATAATTTGGTGGTGGTTTAGATTGGACTTTTAGAATTTTAGAAATTTAGAATTTAGATTAAGCAGCGATAGCCGAATGGGAGACCGTAGGACTGCGAAGTTAAAGGTCTTGGGTTCGAACCCACGGCACACACTTCTCGTCTTTTTGAAGATTTATCATTTAAATTATCGCTCGCTAACGGCTCTCATCATGAGAAGAGGCCCGAGCCCAGCAGTGGAACATGTATTAAATACAGGGCTGCTATTATTATTTTTATTATTCGATTAGACCCTAAAATGATTGCCACAGATGTGTGATCATTTTTGCAAATTTTTTAGGTCCATCTTGTGAATTATGACTAGGACTGAAACTTCCCGTCAGATAAACTGCAAACACTGTTACCTTCAGCATAAATACTACCTACATATAAAAATATAGTAAACAAGACCTTGCACTAAAGATAGGTAGATTCGTTTTCTAAATGAGTGTATAAAGACAACATGCAAAGTAGCCTCATTTGGAAGAAAAATGTTGTCTAAATGCATGATCGCATGTCGAGTATCGTGAATGGGTACCATGATTAATTAAAACTTATGTTGTTGTGTTTACGCAACTATCACTTAATGGTGAAAGATTTTAGCTTTCGAGAATCAATTGCTATTTTAATTAAAGCTATCATTTGTTGACGCTGAAATGACTGTCGTGGCGTAGAACATATGACTCAAATTGATTATGTAATTTTTAAGAATATTTAAGGCTTACATGATGTAAGTTTTTAATTGCTACAAACAATGAAAGCTTACAATTGCCTTGAAAAACTTGCTTCGTGTGAATAGGCCTTTCTGAGCTATTAGTTGCCAGGTGTCATCAAATCAAGGAAAGACTATGGAATTGTTTTTTACTACATGCATCAAATAAATAATAAATAAATAAATATCTCACAGCTTACACACAACGCCATCTAGTCCCAAACTAAGCAGAGCTTGTACTATGGGTACTAGAATAACTGATACTAATACATAATAATTAATAATATATGGTTTTCTTTTGTAAATACATACTTATAGAAACGCCCAGACTAAGACAAACCGCCATTATCATGCACACAAAGATTTGTCTTAAGCGGGAATCGAACCCGCGTCCTTAGCGTCGCAGGTAGGTACACTACGCACTCCGCCATCCGGTCGTCAACAAATCAAATCAATCAATCAAATAAAAAATAAGTTTGCATAGGTAGGGCAATGAAGAGAAATCGAACCCACGATCCTGCTGAACGTTAAACTGCTGGGGTCCCGTGAAAAAAACCCTCGTATTGCATATTTCATGGACTCGATTATACTTGGTTAAGATTCAAACTGTTTTCAACGATTTTATATAACACAGAACATAAGCAACAACGGCTCTTATAACTGTCCTATGTTTTCACAGATCATAATTGCTTTATTACAAGATCACGAAATGTTAACCACGCTAACCATCTCTTCCACGACCAATTTACGCGTGCAGTTGGCAAAATTCTACATCTAAATTAATTTGAATTAAGCTAATTTGTTGTTGTTCTGTTTAATTAGTTCGTAATTTGTAGGAGCTCGTGACTGAGGAAACTCCTCGTGGACCGAGCAATATTCAGGGTAAGCAATGAATACTGCGGTCAGCCGTCAGCAATTGGATGGATGACACTTTTACACAACAAGTTTTCTTCTGTGCCTGGCGAACCGAAACCTAGAAAAGGTCCCGCTAGAAATTTGAAGATCTATGACAGTCATTACGTGTAATCAGAGGCTAGAAAGTTTGACAATAAGTCTAACAATGGGTATCATATCGCCTTGTACGGGTTTATAGGAGTATAATGGCACTCGCTCTACGTAAAATACATCAGTATTAAACGTGCTGCTAAAAAACAATATTAGCTGAATCCGTTAGACTAGTATCTGATCCCACTCGAGAATGATGAAAATTATTATAGTTGTGTTACCAGTGGCGCCCTCATCAGCTATATATTATAAGTTTGTATTTATGAAGAAGCATTTCTAATGGATTTTGTATGAACATACAGACATGTTACCGACTCCGTTAGCTCCCCAATAAAGATATACGACGCTATGGTTCTAAATTGATGTGAAACTAAATGTTTTTGTGAAGTTATAAATGAACAGAAACGGTCATTTTGGATGGTTCAACATCCTTTTAGAAAAATAACCTTGTTAAATATAATTTCCTCCGATACTAGTCAGTAAATATAAAATAAGGTTTTTCCTAGTACTTACACAGGATGAGGTATTTTAGCAGCCAAACCGAAATCTGCCACAACTGCCATGTAGTCTCCCTCACCATATTTTCTTATTAATACATTCTGAAAAAAAAAAAAAAATATATGTAGGCTTTAATGAGGTCCATGAAAAGGATATTAAGGATAAGTGGTTTAGTTAAGAAATTAATTGTTATTCAAGGGATGTTGCATACCAAAACGTCGAGCAAAGGTATTTATTTACCTTTTTAATAATTAAGCGATTTATACTCGTTGTCTATTTTTTTTTAAATATCTTTAGAAAACTAATAGACTAGGGAATTTTTGAACTAAATGAGAGATCGCGATAATGTTTTTAAAAGCTGGTCTATAAATAAAAAGGAGACTATGTGTTATTTGAAAATTATTCTCAATTTAATTGAAAAACACATTTAAACATTTAAACAAAAGTACAACATTAAGATATTATTTTTAAATTTGGTTTCATGGTATTTCATTCATTTCGTAATCGACTTTACAAGTACTTAGATTTACTTTTTAATTTAATTAAAGCTACAATTAAGCTACTTATGTTATGTTAGAGAAGAACACGGACACTGGGGTAGCTCAGAATTTATGGCAATTTCAATAATAAAATATAATACAATGATGCTACTGACCTTAGTAGTTAGATCCCTATGGAAGACACCGAGGGAGTGTAGGTACATCATGCCGTCAGCGACGTCAGCCGCTAGCGAAACCCGCAGCGGCTGCGGCACCGGCTCGGGCGGCGAGCTCAGGATCAGCTGCTCGAGCGAGCCACCCTCCATGTACTCCGTTAGCGCGTGGAGCTGCCCTTCGTGCACACACACACCCATGAACCTGGAAGTAAAGAAAACAATCGTAAGGCCAGTTTCAGTACTCGACCGACCGTCGGTGCGTACGTCGGTCACGTTTGTTATTTGTATGAACATTCAGCAAAATACGCGTGTCAAGTTTCAGAGAGAGCAGGGCCAGATCTACGCTTTTTCTCTAGGCGTGGCCTAGGCGTCAACTTTACGCGAAGAACACATTAGAAAAACTTAATTACTGACCCTAGAAAGGAAAAAAAATTATTAAAAAATATACTATAATTGATGACAAGATAATACAGCAACCCCCGTTACGTATAGTTTTAGTAACCCACAAGATAATATCACATCAAAGCTGTGGTAATATCGTAAATTCAACTAGCTTAAGTACAATAAAGGTGTTACGCAGTTGCGGAATCCACTATTGGTTTACATTATTACAAAAGGAGTTAAGACATAATTTAAAATTCAAAATTACAGTTGCTTCTAGTTCAAAAGGTCGATTCGAAATGAGGGGAATCAAACAAGAGATGAGCTGTGAACAAATACTACAAATGTGAAAGGTATTTGTGGTTTCTTTCGACATGACTGTGTTACTGTCACGTGATAACCAATCTCATCATTTGTTCCTCTTGTTTTACTATGACCGCAAGTGTAATTGCTGATTACTAAAATAACTTCATCAACGTATCTTGAAGAACATTATCATGTTTACGTAATAATATTATGTCATAATTGTTTATATTGTTGTTTTTAAATATTGTAAAGCCGTATACTTCTTTTGATAATTTCATTATGAACGAATAGCTTTTGTCGAGGAAAGGGAGCTGTAATAATGAATTTGCGTCACTGCTTAGTCGTTACAAACAACAATTTATAGAAGAGACAGAACGGTCTGCCGTATACAGAAGCCAAGTATTTTGGCTCGAAGACAATGCACTAACCTGATAACGCTTCATAAATTTTCACAAATGACTCTGTAATTAACGATACGTCTTAAAATAAATAAGCAACTAAGTTTCACTGTTATTGCTCACGAATAAAATACAGTCGGCAATTATTGCTCTATGTGAAACCACATTCACTCAAGGAAAGTGAACCAATCCATTCTAACATAAAAAGCTTATGGTCCATGAAAACCCGTGGAAAGCGCATACAACGAAGTCGAGCAAATTTATATCTGCGTGTAGCGAAACCGCAACCATATAAACATTTCATTCTGCTTCTGATATTTCTACCACCGGTGGCGCCTCTTCAAACGCACACGTAATTTTGCCAGAGTACTTGTAGAAGAGAATCGCCTATTGATGTTCGCTTAGAATCATATATAAGGATTGATTGCGCCATTGTTGTATACAAATGAGGGTATTACAAAAAAGTGTTCACGCATTAATTGTACCACTTAATTCAAGGCCTGATTGATGCATGACTTGCCTTTGGACTCTGTAATCTAGTTTTAATTTTGTAATAGAAAAAGCAGATGCATTCATGTGCTCTCCCACGCGAAATATCAAGGTCACTGCGCAGCGATGATTTGAAATCCGATTATTATAATAAATTGTAGTCGACAGTCGGCGTGAGTAAGAGCCAGTATGGTCTCGAAAGTAATTGGGAAAATCAGAGATGCCACAATAATGATGCGGACACAAAAGAGGCAGCTATTGAGGCAGGCGATAAACCTGTCAAACAGACATACATTCGAGCCGTTGAACAAATAGATTTGATCTCATTTACTGTTTGAGCAACGTATATGGTAAGCAGGATGAGCTGGACTCCTTTCTAAAAGTATTTGTCAGTCAATGGACGAAAAAAAGAATGGCAGGTCTAGCAAGGAGTGAAAAAGTTTTCACAGTTCGGCTCGTGGTCAACAGTGCAGCTTTAAAATTACCACATGCGTTTTACACGACATCTGGAAATATCCTGACGTTAATCCGATATCCAGTGATATTCTGTTACATTAAAATATGATCATAATTAATCCAACATGTGTGTTTATTCCTGTAATGCCCGTCGGTCTATTCCTCGGTGAGACATTTCACAGTCGTGATATTAGAACCGACGTAGCCGAGGCACTTGAACTTGAATCACTCCAATATATTCATGAGCACGACTATCCAGAACTAATTTTACCTCGACTAACGAGTATACATGATTATTATGCTTATTGTGTGTCATATTAACTGAGCGACGTGACTGACGATCATATGTCTAACAAAAATGCTAATCTAAATGCAAAGGCATGCCTCTCAAGCGATTTTGTTTGACGACCGTATGGCTTTTGGGTTTTGACGTCAGATCTTACGGCGTACCTGCCGTGAGGAAGATGTTGTGATGATTCATACAGTGTATTTATGGGAACGAAGAGACATTTACTAAATAAATAAATATGCTCATACAAGCCCCGGGCAACAATAGCCCAGTGGGAGACCGTAGGACTGCGAAGTCAAAGGTCTCGGGTTCGAACCCACGGCACAGACCGCTGACAATAAATCGTTAAGATGCCACTTTTCGAAGATATGTGTGTATTTATCATATAAATTATCGCTCGCTTACGGTGAAGGAAAACATCGTGAGGAAACCTGCATGCCTGAGTGCCTTAAAAGTTCTCAAGGGTATGTGAAGTCTACCAATCCGCACATGGCCAGCGTAGTGGACTATGGTCTAACCCTTCTTCACATGGGAAGTGGCCCGAGCCCAGCAGTGGGACATGTATAAGATATAGAGCTGCTATTATTATATAAGCCCCTGCCCCCCTTGCGTACGCCCTAAGGTTACCTGACTTCGGGTAATTGTCTCCAATAACACACGTAACATAAGTAACATTGGACCAGCATCGAACCAGCCAAAATTACGCAACAAACAATAAAAGACTGTTGCAAAACAAGAAAACACAGAATCTGCAATAACAGTAGTGATTATTAATTGATCACGCAATGAAACAGATGTCAAGGCTTCACGTCTCATCGCAGATGCAAATTGCCAATTACACCTGGCGTGCGGACTTATCAAAGAGGTTTTAATTATATAATGAGGCTCCCATTGATGATAAGATAAATCCTAAAAACGACAATGCTGGTGAAAGCGAGTCATTGTTGAAGCATGTGGTTATAGGCACGCAGTAAAAACTAGCGTTAAGGTTAATTGACACTTTTAGCTGGTTAATGTTGGTTATCGCGGTGAATTACAGCTGATCGTAACGCGGCTCGCTGCAGCGCAACTATTCATCATGTGGTTTTTAACTTTTTAATGCGTCCGCGTAATTTCATGTTTGAATCTTTTTAAGAGATTTGGTCATCTATTTGCGTTTGTGAAATGTATTTGATATTTAAATTAAAAGTTAGCCCCAATTTTACAGGTGCTAGATAAACCTTATTGGCAGGATAAGTATATAACACACATAAATTAAAGTGACAGCTGTGTTCGTTTTTAGTCTGTCTACCAATCCGCACTTGGCCAGCGTGGTGGACTATGGCCTAACCCTTTTCATCATAGGAAGAGGCCCGAGCCCAGCAGTGGGATACGAATTACATACAGGGATGCTATTATTAAGCTTTAGCTTATTTTAAGGATGATCTTCCACCAACAAGCTGCAAAACTTTTGGACCATAATTCACTTATTAATGTTCTGACTTCAGCAGTTAAACAATATATTATCTCGAGCCTTCATTACATAAACAACCCAAGGCAGCTTACTTCTGGGTTATCTTAGTCATATAGATTAAACAAAAAAGTATGAAGCCGCAGCTGTGCTAGATGGATGAGAAAAAGTCAACAAACAATCGAAACAGAGATGCATTGTTTATATTTTCGAAGATAAGCGAAGCAGGAAATGAGCAAAATGAGGGACAGTGGGTACCATTGTGTGGTACATCGTATATTTCGTAATATGTTATGCAAACTAAATTCGGTAGAAAGTATAAGCTTAGATTAAAAACAATAAAGGCAGAATGTGCTTGGAATTTGAACTGGATATGAAATTGTATTGTGAATTACTATGTATTGTATGTGGAGTAAATATATTGTTTTTAATTTTAGAGTAACTGTTGTCTGGGTATTGTGTGCGTTTGTGAATTGCTAACCTGTGAGTTACACCGTCTAGACGAGCACTTGGCTATGCATATTTAATTAAAAACGATGCTTCTTCTGTAATACAACAGATGAATTTAAGTGCACCCAATGGAAAATAGAAACCACAATTTACTAAGTAAATTTTCTTGAACGCTTTCTATTTCTAAGATCAGAAATGTTATGTTTATTATGGTGTTGTGGGTTCGATTCCCACAAATTTTTGTGTGATACCGATACGCAAATATCTGTTTGAGACTGGGTGTGCATATGTGATTGAATGTGTGTATTTGGCCTTGTCATTGGTACCGCTGAATAGTGTAATTGCTTCTGGAGTTCTATCTGAAATTATTGTATTAAATTATTATATTGGTAAAAAAAAAACCATATCCTAAATACCCTGTCCAAAACATACATACATAACATATCATCACGCCTATATTACCCAGAACGGTGTGGCAGAGGTGTACAAACCCACATTTCATCTGTTATGTTTAGGTCCCATAAGAGGTGTATACGCTAACCACTAAACCATCGAGGCAGTACGCCTATCTAAAAATAAAGCTAAAAATTAGATACCTTACCTACGTTATCAAAACTTTGCACTTTACGATATCAAGATTGAATAAGTTTTGATTTGGTCACAAACAACGAACAAGTAATATTACTTTTTTGTTTCTCTCTCGAATTCCAACAAAAATATCTTTACTTATATCAATAAAAAAAAATTGAGCAAACATCATAAAAGTTAACAGTGCGCTGGTGCTCTGGTGACGTAACAGTGAACAATGTTCTCGGTTCAGTGTTTGGTCAACACAAACATTGGCACAAAGGGTCGGCCAACGGATTTGCACCACGGTGTATGGCCACATACAAATCATATCGAATTATTTACATTTATATACCTACTTTCAAAAGCTCCATATTTTATTTTAAAAGTCTTTATTATAAAACCTTTTATTATAATGGCATTATAATAATAAGGGTAATCAGAGTAATGTAATACTTTTCCGTATTTCCGACCAGTAAAATTAAATCGACAGACCTCACTAGTATACATTTCATCTCAATAGCTACTGTAGTTTACACAGGCGCCTTGTTGATAAATCCGACCCAACACTTAATCCGCAGATCGCAGCTTACCAAGCGTATTTTGTCAATAATCGAAATGCGGGAGCTGCATTAGTGTGGTACCGCAATAAGTATCCGTTGCGGCATGTGCCAACAAGAAAGGTTATTACAAATCTTTTGAAAAACCTGGAATTGCAGGGTTCTTTCCCGCATTTCGATTATTGACAAAATACGCTTCTAATAAGTCAATTTTTTCACGATTAGAAGACATTTTAGCGAAAATCCTTAATTAATAACTCATACGAAGTTTCTCAGCTGAAACTAAGTATAACACACAGATTTTCGAATCAAATTCGAAATTTGAGGGTAAAAATTCTTTTTATTTACTTTACAGTCAATTCTACCCACTTCCAGGCCATAACAAAAAGTTAGACCATCGTAGAAATTCGTTTCTGTTGCCGAAATGTATGGGAAACGTTTTTGGCGATTTCTGTCTTTTCTAGTACTGAAAGCTAAAATGGTCCCATAGAGTTTTTTGATCCCCACATGAAATAGAATCGATTGGCATAAAAAAAAAATTTTTGAACTTTTTGCATTTTTTTTGCTAACTGTAAGTTTTTTACAAAATCTGTGAATGCAGTTCAAAATGTTCCAAAAAGTTAGGGAAGGTCTTTTAAGAACGTTTTGCTGTAACTGCAACGATTAAGGTACTTGCCCTTACTGCCCCGTTTCAAAAATACACCCTGTATAACTAGAAAACGTACCAGAACTGACCCAAAGTAAGGAATCAAAGATTCATCCGCAATTTTAGTACATACGTAGCCTTAAAGGGAATGAAAATATTTGAAGGTCTCGGGTTCGAACCTACACCTCTGTCTATAAATCGTTAAGATTCGTCTTTTCGAAGATATTGGTGATAACGGTGAAGGAAAACATCGTGAGGAAACCTGCATGACTGAGAGTGCCTAAAAGTGCCCGAGGGTGTGTGAAGTCTACCAATGCGCACTTGGCCACGTGGAGGGCTATGGCCTAACCCTTCTCATCATGAGAAGACGCCCGAGCACGGCAGTGGGACATGTATTAGACACAGGGCTGCTAATATATACATATAGTTCGCAGTGAGGTGAAATCCACTCAACAAACAAATAACGTTTTAGATACATAACGCTACTTGAGCTGGGTATTAGCTGCCGCTCCTAAGCTTCACAACACTATTGACTCAGTAAACAATACATAAACAGCACTAGGTCATATAATATGTACGGCCTCTTGACCTCCACCCAATACTTTTGGGATGAATCACTTTTCACACTTACTCGAGGTGAAAACTTTTGAAGTGATAATTGTTATGGTAGTTTTTTATAAATGTAATTAAATGTCAATATTCACACGTATATGAACTAAAGATTTACAGTGTTAATAGTGAAGTGAATAATGGTTTTTTGACCCAATAATACTTGTTTTTATATAATATTATCTGTGAACTTTCCGTCGGGAATTTCTCAATAGCAGCACAGAGTTGGAATTGTGCCCGGTGGATGGCGATAGGCTCACCCCCTATGCCATATGGGAGTTGGGGGTGGGTGTTGTACACCTCTGCCATACTCTTCTGGGTTATATAGGCGTGATGTTATAAATATAAATAATACCTTTTTAGGATGTTGCTTAATAAAAACTCAAGTGTGGTTAATTTAAGCTTCAAACGCAAAACACTACGAACTTTTATACCATTTTGACTAATTGTCTCGTTGCTGTAATTACTGAAACTAAAAAATCGCTGATACGGTGTAGGATTGCATCGGATTTTTGTAGCTATTCACGGTCAACATATGGCAAAGAGAGAAAGAGATTGATGTGTCTTTTAAAAGACACATTTATAAAACTATGACATAAACAATCACCTTCTTATTTTGCAAATATACCTAGCATAAGACTTCAAGCTTCAAGTTGATGTAGGTATGTTAACCGCAATACCGTTCAAAGCATAATATGGGAATCTGTACATAGATAACTGCATTCGACCAATCTAATCTGTGGTGACCAATTGATTTCTAGACTTGCTACAGTGTATTGACTGCTATTTAGATGTTGTCATTTTCTGCTAGTGTTAGGTGTCAAGAGTCAGAAAAGTCTTATGCTGATTGCTGTATCAGTAATATTGACAGAAGTAGTGCTAAACTGCTAATTTGTTCTTAAAAGTAGGTTTCTAGAAGATAACCGAACGTTTCACAGAGTACGAAGACATATCAAATTTTCGGGGCTGTATTTATTAAAGACTTAGAATATTGTAGCCATCTCAAATATTGTTGCCCTCAATTTTGAATAGCATCCTTATGATATCTAATTTTCTTTGTTTGTTATTCAGTTTTCCTATTGATAGATTTTAAACTTTCCACGACAATCTGTTTACCATTGGATTTCATATTCCATCGTCGTTTATCCTGGCATATGGGATTTACAATGCTGCGAAGGAGGCCGAGGTTATACACCATTAATTTATCGATAACCGGTCCTCAATATACATCAAAGTTTACGACTCAGCCCAACACTTTAAAACTTTTAGTTCGCCACTAAAACACGGCAATTAAATCGCCACAATACGATCAAAT
This sequence comes from Hypena proboscidalis, assembly GCA_905147285.1. Classification (NCBI taxonomy): domain Eukaryota; kingdom Metazoa; phylum Arthropoda; class Insecta; order Lepidoptera; family Erebidae; genus Hypena; species Hypena proboscidalis. Next base: position 3,281,256 of record LR990129.1, on the reverse strand, counting down.
TTCGCGAACTGGTTCTCTCAGAGCCTCGTAAACATTGCCAGCTGCCTGGTTACCTGTCGAACGTAAAATCACGAAATACAAAGATTCACACTTAAGCTTTCGTTACCAACACTCCGGTACAAGGTGATCTGCCTTTATCGGGACGAATCTTTACGCCATCTTGAGCTTATCCTGATGTATCTTTCGTGGTCTTTATTGCCCAATGGTGTTGCCAAGTGAATACTACAGTACACTGGACACGCGCATTAGGGTTCCGTTGTATACGTATAGTAGTAGAGTAGAGTATTTTTTATTGTACACCAAACAAACTTAAGTTACTTTTAAAGCTTTTAAGTCTTAAAAGTTATTTACTATCTGTAATAGCATAGCATTGTCAATTTAAATAGTCATGCAAAATTTTAGCTTTCTAGCACTATTAGCTTTGACATAGCCTCGGACCGACAGACGGACATGGCGAACCTATAAGGGTTCTTTGTAGGTACTACGGAACCCTAAAAAGAGACGACAGATAATTGAAGTAATGAAGACAGTCAAACATCAAGAAGATTTTAAATTCCTACGCAATATTTTTTGGCTTTGGCTGATTAGTTTTTGCCATTATTTGTAAAATAAAATCAGTTCCGTGACATCACTAAAAACAGTGATGGATGCGCTCCCATTACGCGGAAGTCAGGTCTTCCTGATATTGAATCCTGTCTTCAAAAGTAAGTAAATAACCTTAAGTCGTTCAGACAAAGAAAAAATTCAGCATAATAGTGTGGAGATAAATGTATGCGATTTCAGGGTTACCATACGCTTCTCTACTACCAGAAAAAGCAAATGATTCAATAAGTATTTAAATGAAATTACTTAACTACTGCTTTATTTAGCTAAATTGTAAATGATGGGTCTGTCTTTAGAAATTTGGAATAATGTCGATAGTCTAGACTATAGGTTGACCGCTTAACTGAGACTTCGCCTGCGGGGTACAGGGGCGCGGGGGTATGGCGACAAAGGGGAATGAAACAGCTGCGGGCGGTGGGCAAATTTTTGTGATTGTTCATTACGTTCGCTACATGGGTAGCGATCGCATGTGTTAACTGTTGCAGACACCTTGTAAGAGGTACACATGTAATGATTATCTCAAGATGAATCGAAAAATCTTCAGACATAAATTAAACAGTCAGTGCAAGCAAATGGCTTTTAACGTATACATAAATTTTAGAAAAAAGAAACTGGACCCAAAAAAAGTTTTGACTTTCTTACGATTTAATTATATGTTTAGATAAAAAATAGTATAATAGTTTATTCTCAATTATTTTATTTACGTACATAAGTTTATTAAAATTTTGTATCTTCTTAACTATTTTTCATTTGATAAATCACCATTTCTTTTTTCCTATGATGTCACATATCTTAGGAAATATCTTGGTACATTTCATCTCCTGTATGTTTCATTAAGTGCCCCCACCGCCCGCAGCTGTTTCAGTCCCCGGTGTCGCCATACCCCCGCGCCCCTGTACCCCGTAGGCGAAGTCTCAGTTAAGCGGTCAGCCTATAGGCATCTACTTTAATTAACATAAGACACGGTGAGAAAGACTATAGAACTATCCTTAACACAAAGAAGAATCAAAATCGCACATAGCCATCACGGATTGATTTCTTCATAGGATGTTATGACCCTGATTATAAAAATGCTACCGAGTACTACCGATTTCGGGATATTGATAACCCTAACCCATCTCGGTAATCCAGCAGTAGTCAGGCATATGATCGTCTGACGTCAGCGCCACAAGAGTAATTACTCACAATGCATTTATTGTTCGCATGTACGTCACGTCTTCAGAAGGATCTGTTTTGATTCTAATTTGGTATTCGTGTTGATATTTTTATTTATATTACTTACTACTGTTATAAAGGTGCTCCCACACCCAACGAGCATTCGCCTGTAATGTAACGCTGAGATTCGTTGGCGAGCATTACGTTACAAAAGGCTCTCAGACCGCGCGAGCATTTCTCTGTAACGTAACTTTTTGATTTACGTAGGTATACGTATGCGTTTATATTAAGGTGAGTATAGACTACAACATTTTCTCGAGCATTTCTGTGTAATGTAACGTTCTTACCAATGGTGCAATACAGAATACATTGTCATGCAAAAGCTCAGTTTCAGTTCAGTAAAAGGATGATACACTAGAACATAGCATAGAGCGGCTCGTTGTTCTGTTACAAGTAAATGTTGTAGTCTATACTCACCTTTAGGTAGGTAACGTTATAATTTTATGTTATTATGAATATACAATATTGTCATAAATGACTTGATAAACCAATATAATTGGTAAAAATCATTAATATTTTATATCAAATTATAATAAAATTAAGCAGTCGGTCTGCGAGAACCTACGGAGCGAGAATTACAGGATGCGCACTGTAAAGCTCGGTTCGCCTACCACACTGGTTGTTGTATGAAAATTTAAATACCACTTAACATCACGCCTATATTACCCAGAAGGGTGTGCCAGAGGTTTAAAACACCCACATTTCACCTGTTATGTTTAGGTCCCATGGGATAGAGGCTGAGCCTATCGCCACCGGGCACAATTCCAACTCCGTGCTGCTATTGAGAATTTCCAGATGGAAAGGTCACAAATAATAATAATAATAATACTTTGCCCGACCCGGGATTCGAACCCGAGACCTCGCAGAGGGCGGTAAACAAATTATCCCACTACACCAACGAGGCAGTAATTGGCAACATACATTAAATGAAATTATATATCACAATGGTTCTAATCCGTCCGAAATCCGTTACCAAATATTTGGTAACTTAATTCTATCCACACATACATAGGCCACGTTACTACAATGTAACAACTCAGGTATGTACAACGTTGATCTATAATTCAGTAGGTGATCGCAGCTAATAGCGAGCGATTAATACGTGATGAACCGAGAGAAAACAACATGAGAGTGAACGGGCATTTCACTTTTCGACGAAAAGCGAGCCTTGATGAGGGAAATCTGAAAACTTAATGAATAAACAATTACGGTGCTGTTAATGCGGTTGTACACTTTCATTGGGACATTTGTCTAGTGTTATAGTATAGTAATTTCGAAATGAAGAGAGTGCTCGCTCGATTAGAGTGAAACAATACGTCTGCTAAAAGCTAATTGACAACAATTAATTGCGTAGTGCTTTACAAATAAATTGGTAACACAGTATAGGTTCAGCTTCATTATCGCCAAACTTTCAATATAAATCTAATAAAGAAATTCTGTCGTTTGAATGTGATGGCAGTATGGAAATCATTATATCGAATCATGTTAGAGTTGGAGCCCCGTTATAATAACCGTCAATAGCAAAGAAGATATTTGATTGAAACAATTGCATGATCGTATTTATTCCTCAAAGAAGTTCTTTACCACTTAGGTATTCCCGTAGTAATTTGATAAATTACTCCTTTTTGCAATCGAGTTACGATGAAGATTTAAAAAAAACAAGATGACTTCTTTTTATCTGACTTTATGTTTGTACTGTGTAATTGAATAAGTGATAATTGAAAGTGTTCAAAAAACCTTTTCTTTTAAGCGGAGACCTTCGGTAGCAATGGAGCTATTTAGCAGACTAATGTATTTAGTAGCCAATGATGTTTTTTAATGATGCTGATCTGTTTAGCCTTGCTCCCATCGCCGTACTTGATACTATTAACCTTAACAAATATGCGTATACCTAGCCGTCCTGTAAGGCGCTCGTACTCTACATATTATTGAGCTGTAGATACGTGTTTCTTTTGAAAAAGACGTAGAACTAATGTGAGCAGCAGTCAGAAGATATTGAAGTAAATAGGTACGTAGGATGCTAAATAACAACACAGGAAGCAATAAGGGTAAAATGAGAGTTTTAGATCCTTACATTGCACCTTCCACAGTAAGTTTCTTTGTTTTTAATTTACATATAGATACATCAATTGTTCGATTATGTGAAATCATCATTTTTAAATTAATATAAATACATAATAATATATTCCCAAATGCTCGATAACCTTGAAAATAGGAGTTGCTATGATTTGTACTCAACATTATACCAACCGCCACCATAGATTTAAGACACAAGTGTAATATTTCTATGACCAACCACGAATTTTGTATATTCTATCAGAACTTTTAAACTAAAATATTAACTGCATATCTGCAGGCAAAATAGGATAAATTAAAACAACTAATTCTTGGTCTACTAACCAACATGCTATTAACATCCCACAAATCACTTCAACGTGTTATTAAATAGAACATTAAAACGTAATAAAGTAAATTAAAATATTCTAATATATCAAGAATGGATATAGAGCCAGATCGAAATCTTAAAGTTCAGTGTGCCAAAAATGGTAAATCACGAAATTGCTAAACTAGTTTGTTTCTATGTGATACAAAATACTTGGTACATAATATACGGATATAATAATTTGACTGCCTTTTCGGTTCGGCGCCTCCCGATTTTTTTTTTTTTTTACGGGATATAATCCCACCCACACGCCCACCACTGTGACTCCTGTGACGCCAGGATCTACAGCGGTAACCAACTGAAAGGCACCGTGCATGACACACGGGCAATCCCAGGGAGAGTTAAAATTGTCTTGGAACCCGCAACGAATTTAATCAGAAGTATATAGTTGGAGTTGGAAAGTATGTATCTTTACTTCCCTCCAGAGCAAAGCGGGAGACTGAGCAATGCCAAATATAGACAAAGTGTCTATATGGAAAGAGTGTAGACACCACGGATAGTGACAAAATTATGGGGCCTAAATTTGATTGCTGTAATAGGTATGGCAGAAACGGCTAAATGCACGGAAATTTATTCTGTTCGATACAAGATCCTCATAGTATACCACTCCCTCGCCTCCCGATTGTGGTTAGGTCACGAATTATTGTTTTCTATTCAAAAATTCTTAGTAGCAGTGTGTACCATCTCAATAATGTGTCAATGGAACTGATACATGTGTAGCTTTATAAAATACTTTTTTTTTACTTTAACCCTCATTTGGGCAGATCCGTACAAAAGCCAATGTCAAGGTCACTTAGGGTCTTTCCATCAAGACACGTCATCGTCATTCAAATTTACACTATCATTATCACGTCTACCCTATGTCAGAGGCAGCAGACATAAAATTGATGGTATCATAAAAATTCAAAATAAAACAAAGGACTAAGTTCCCTTCCCATAGTTCCACTTGGTTGACCACTGGACCCTCCCCGACGGCCATGACCTTGGAAGTTTCTTGTTATTTAGTGACTAATGGACAAACATTTGTAGAACAAACACGCGAATGCTTTTACTTCAAGTCGTTGGCGTTATGAGAATTATGAGGAAAGTTCATAAAAATATTTGTGTTTGTCTGAAGTAAAGGCAAGTGTGAATGACCTTTCGGTACAAAGGGGCTCTAATAAAAGGGATAAATGAACAATCCAAGTTCTGCTAAAGTGGTAGGGAGAGAAATTCGAAATCACTAGTTATCTTCAAATTTCATTATTAATTTTATAGTCATGTTCGCGTAAAAAAAATGCGTTTTGGCACAGATTTTCGAAAATTGCTACTAAACATATTTCATTCATATTATAGTTATCCAATTTCATTATACATTTGTGTCATTGAAAGACATACAAACAAGACCATTTAACTTTAATATAAAAACGGCATTCAAAACATAATAATATTAAACGATTATAGTATTAAATGATAAAAAATAATAAAAGTATTGAGTGATGTTCGTATACATCAGAATCAAAATGTTATAATTAACATTTTTATGTAAATTGAGACCTTTCTCAGATATAATTATGTTGAATATTTTGATTGAATTTTAACACGGTTAACCTTGACATTTTGAAGAGAATTAGGATCTAGTTTTATCTGTATTTTTAGTATTACCAAATAAATATTTAAAATATTTGAGACGTAGCTAAAGCCCATAAACTATTACAAAATATTGTACAATTAAAAATTTGTATTCCAGATGCATTAAAAAAAAGCAGTACCTTAACTGCCTAATAATATATAGGTAATGTTTTCATCTATAGAACCTTAAAAAATATCACAAGAGACAAGAGATCCTTCGATGTAGCGAATCACCATCTTATTACTTACTTACCACTGCTTGCTTCTCATTCTCTGGGCGCATCAGAATTATCAGCGCTGCGGTGCTTTTTGGCGCTGCAGTATTGTGCTGAGATGCGTACCATTTCTGGCTTTAAGAATGTTTTTTTAAATTATTTAGTTTTAGACGTTATATTATTATGTATTTTATTTGCCAGAATAAATGATTTTTCTTTCTTTCTTTCTTTCTTTCTTATTATTTGGTAGACTCCAAACTAGACTACAACGTAATGATGTAGTCTAGCTTGGGGTCTACCACATTGTAATGTTAAGTGATCCATGTGGCGAAATGAGGACGGTGATGAAGTATAAAGACGAAACTTACCCAAGTATGTTAGGATGTTTGAGCTTGTTCATGAGTTGCACTTCTCGGAGCATGTTGGGTCTGTTCGCGCGCTGCTGGTTCATTTTAAGCACCATAACCTTGCCGGAAGTCTTGTTCGTCACCTGGAGACAAAAAAAACACAATTTAATTAAGGGGATATTTGGGTCACCAAAAATTATTGTTTTCTGTCAGGTTTATTTCAATGAAACCGGCCTTCAGAGTTTACCACCCTGGACCAGTCTACCTTCTCGTCCATTTAGTATATCTCGTCCAAAATAATTACTGAGGGCCACGTAAGTATTTTAAAGAAATCATTTTTAATTTACATCTATATAGAGGTAACAATATAGGTAATGGAAATATAAATAAACGCAGTAATTTTTAATCTCCAACGGACGTTTCTAACATGAAAATAGAACTATTCAATGTAAATAACGTTGAAGCACCAAAACAGGTGTGAATGGAATAAGGTCCCTGAGATTACTGCCACAAGAACAACCATACTTGTCATCGGTTGTAGCAGTACATTCTGTTTTTGTACATATACTACTGACTATACTCATTGTACGAGTATGATAAGAAATAATCGGGACACGAGGAATACGATCATTTCTCCCTAACAAATTAGGGGTATTTGTTTGTACTTATAAAGGAAGAAAAATACAAGAACTCAATGATAACAATCATGAGCCACAAAAAGACCAGAATTTTAGCCAGTAGTATATATATCCCATATAATAAATCAAATCATTTATTTTGCAGAAAACACTGTTACAATGGTATTATTTAATGTACATGTCTCGAGTGATCCTGCCGTAAGGCATGCAAAAATATATTATTGGTACAATTATTTTAATAAAATCAAGACTGGCAATGAAATAGCTTTAGAAATTAAATATAATAATGTCCATTAAATTAATTAATAGAATGCCGATTAAAGTGGTATTAAGAAAAAGATTTATTAATTATTTCAATTTAATTCCAGGGATCATTATCATATTCAACACAAAAAAAATGTTAATTGTCCTACCACTTGATGACACTGTGAGGTATATAATTATGTATTTTGTCATTCAAATTTTCGTTCAAGGTATAGTAGATTTTTTTTACTAAAAAGGTACTAAGATTTTTCTTATATAGAACAATATTCATGGCCCTGATTTCTTGAGGTAATTTATTGAATATTAATATAGGAATACATTTGATTACGAAATAATTAGCCAATTTCCCGCAACTAACGAAAGGCTAATGACTTGATTTGGTTCCGTACGTTAGAAAGGTGACGTCGAAGGGTAATTGGGGAAAGGGACGGCATTTGCCAAAACGTAGGCGATGTGACGTTTAATTAAAACCACTTGTTGATTAGATTTATCATGTACGTAAATAGAGTTCTTAAAATAGATCAGATGATAGAATATGTTGTTAATAGAACTAAATACGAAAGCAAAATTGCCTGCATGCATAGTAGTGCTCTCTTTTGTTGCATATATATATTTATAGAGCTTACTAGTAAATTGCAAATACAAATTACTATATTCTTGTTAACCCCCTCCAGCTAAGCTTGATTCGCTTGGAAGTTCATCTTGGTGATGTAATGTCCCGGATTCGTACCCACGACCTGTCGATCGTAAGACTGATACCTTATCCATTGCGCCACGGCCGCTTCAACAGCTTAAGGACTTGCAACTTACACTGCATTATCTTATGAAACAATTAATGAAAAATGCTCACTAGTGTAAATTTCGATATTTTATCCAGAGCCACTGAAATACAGTCAGTACAGCAAACAAAGCGAGTGTTTGCATCTGCTTCAAGTATTCTTGAGTATGTAATGTAGTGTAGGGTAGGCTACAGTAGGTACAGTCGACTGCGGGCCCTGTGGATGTAAGATCGATCCAGGGCTCGCCGACCCACCATCTTTCGGCGACGAGGGCACACCGCGGGGTTTTAGTGGGTATATCAGTGCCGTTTACCATTCGTAGGCGCGGGGAGTCCGCGGGGTGGTATGCGTAATAGCATTTCCCCGCAAAAAGAAAAAAAATAAGGTACAGTCGACTACACATCAAGCTACATTTCCAGTATATTATGGTCTCGCATGGTATAGGCATCCCGTACAATGCGAGGCTAGTTTAAACTGGAAATGTATAGGTTGATCGGCAGCCGTGTGTACAGGAATAGGTTAATAGATTGCATTTCTAGTTTTCTAGACTAGCTCGAATAAACCGTAACATTCTGAAGACAGTTTTGGGGCAGAATTGTGAAGTGATTGACGCGTCGAAATTGGAGTAAAAATATTCTGTTTATCATTTAGTATTCATGCATGCTCAATATCCTATACGGTGGTGGTAAGAGCTAATATGAATGGATTAATAACTGTTGATAGTAAAATTGTGAAATAGGACTATCCTGATTGTAAATTACAATATGCACTTTGACATATCTATGAAGAATCCAAGCATATTGCTCTCAGCTATCTTAAAACTTTTTGTGAAGCAAAGTTGAACTATCTTCATTTTCCAAAGTTGTAAAGTTTAGTGGTTTCGCTTCAACAGGCTGAAATAGCATATTCTGAACAAACTTAAATGCAGATGAAGTAGCCGGCCACTGCTACATCTTGTTAGCGAAAGTTTTGTGTAAGCTCAATATTTACTATCTAAGGTAAATTTTCAGATACCATGTACAGCAAAACAATATTAGAAAACTGTAGCATGGCTGTATTAAAAGACGATGAGGTTGTTGTATGGGAAATTGGCGTCTTCTATTTTTCGGGGCCAAATTAATTTTAAAGCTTGGGACATCGGAGTAAAAGTTTAGGTAATTCTAGGTAGAAGCTATGCTTACTCAGGCCCCATTATAACTGCCTTCGCATTATAACAGTTCTTGCTTCCAATTTCGCGGTAAAAATACATTCTTCTGCACTCATATCTCAATGATTTTCTTAATTGCACAGCGTATAGTGACTTTGTAGGGGACAGAGCGGGCATTATCTTTAATATCTTTAGATAACATATAAGTCAATATAAACTGTTTACTCACTCGAAGAATTTCAAGGAGAGATAAATGAAATGAGTCTAGGTATCTTAATAAGTATATTTAAATATGCATATTAAGATAGTAATTATGAAGATATGTAAGTCTTACTGGCGTATAATGATGTTTCATGGAATTTTGGTTTTGTTTGTATATTTATATCAGTTTTCAATTACCCATATGTCTCATATATTATTATGTCGATTGTGTACTTGTCATGTTTAAAGTTCACATAAACTCCTTAAAGTCGTGTTAATTTAAAAATTATTCCGATCTTGATATTTGGTATTCTTGGTCAATTAATTAAGATCACATTTCCGCATCATATTAAAGACGGCGGTGTGAAAAGAAAGTTTTGGAATTTTGTAAATGATTCACTTATCTTAATTAAATTATCTAAAAGTTCACATGAACTTAAGAATAAAAGCTTCCTTCATAATTATATCAGAAATAATCATCTCTGCAGTTGGTGTGTTCCGGTTTTATAATACTGCAGTTGCTGGCACCGGATGAGGAATCCACAGATCTTCTGTATAGTCTATTTAGTGGTATAGTAAAGCGTCTTCGTCTAACTAAGCTTTTGTAGATTGTAGTTGCCATTTACCATACCATTTTGGTATGGTACTATCAAGCTGCCAAGGATTTAAGTAATTAAAATAAAATCAGATCAGTTACGCAACCGCATAGATACGGTAAAAGAGAAATAAGTAAATTTATTGAAAAAGTAATTTCAATGCCAAAGGTTTGACATACATAAGTAACGAGGAAGCACATCCACTCGAGAAGGAAATAAAAGAGTTACATAAAAGCGCCCTTTTACGTGAAATCGCTGGGGAATCTCTACATATTACTAGGTATAAAAGACTTGACTTTTACAATGTGTCCCAATGAACTGAGTTTTACGAGCATTCCCAGAATTAACACCTGTGTTAAGAGTAATATTATACTTTTACAACATGAAAGTATGCAGTTTTATTGTTTTCGAAAGGGCATTTTGTGTTCTGAGTCATAACAAACGATGTTTTTAATAGATATTTCCAGTAAAATTGGCCACCGCGGCGCGGCGCCATTATGACTCTGCTACCGAACGTTGGTAAGAGAGAGAGAGTTAGAAGTATAAGGTTATCATTGCCGAATATAAAAGCACATCATACAGTTTAACTTTTATTAAGTTCTTTGAGATTACAGTGTGTAAATGACATCGTAACGGAGCCGCTCAGTACATGTTTCTGAGATCTTGGATGCAAGCATTTTTAAATTAATTAAAATTTTAAAATATTAAAAAACATTTTTTAACGAAAATGACAAAGTTCACCGAAATCTGAAAATATATTAGGAAAGTCTAGAGTAGCTTAGAAAACTTTTTTGCACCCGGGACGCGACATCGTCACGATGACATTTACACCCTGTATATTGCCATCAGAGAGCATTTGTGACCATAGTTTTTCTCTTGCCACATTTTCTGTAAACTTCTAATCAATTCTATAAAATATGTTTCCTTTTGTACCTGAATACATTAATTATACAACCTTAAAAAAATCACGTAGGTAAAGTGGAATTTTAACCGTAGCAGTTGTATAAGAAATATAAACATTAAGATGGCGTGTGTGGGTGAATCTGAATTGACCTCTGCACTACAAAAGAATTAAGTCTGCAATCTTTATCTCATACGCTCAGACGAAACTATTACGCTAGAATTGAGCAATTAAAAATTCCTAGAATGTAGCTATCTTAGCAAACCTAGATGTGCAAGCGAAGACAATGACACCGGGTAATGAGCGAGTAATAACCGTTCCAGGGAAATTATTTAAAAACGCCGCATTTTTACACGAATATCATCATTATTTTAATCACTTCACGATTTCGGACTGATAAGGAAAATATCTTAATATGTTCATACATATTCTGTTAACAGTAAACCATTAAATCTTATGATAAAAATGACGCCCGCACTAGGAATTACTCATGTGTCGCGGGGGTGTTCAAAAACATACATTTCAAAAGCAAACCCAGAGTCATACCAAATTCTTGCAGATAACTCAAAGATTTCTCCCGTGTGTGGATCGAACCCGCTACACCAGCGGAATTTAGAGCGGTAACGGCTTTAACCACTAAAAGCACCGAATCTTATTCTAAATCAGATTCTCTGCCGCGAATAGTAGAATTTTTTGATAGGCTTCTTTTCAACGGGCAGCTTTCGGATGGATTAATGATCAATGGTTTTTTCTGAAAGACGCATAAATTTTACACCGACCGCTTCTACATTAAACTATTTAAGATATAATTAGGTGGGCCGTGGAACCCCACGGCTTACCGACAACCGTCTTGATTTAAAGATACCGTAATTATAACCATAGACATTTCAAGAAATCCAATTTCTAAATTGCATTTCCCCCCAATTCACCGGATATGACGTTTTAAGCAATACGGATGAAATGCGAGGGTAGTTGTACGACTGAAGGTGGCAGACATAATTCCACGTCAGCAAAAATGGTGTGGTCGTTTAATCCCCCTCGCTTCGGTAGGGTACGAACGCATTAAATAACCATTTATATCACCTACGTGTCACCGTATAAGTGAACATTTCCTATGGATTTGAAAGGCGAGACATGATTGCTGTTTTGGTTGCTGGGGGCTGTAAGTCACTTAAGAAGTTATTAGGTCGAAAATGCCGCCGTCACGTGCGTAATAATAATAAATTCTTTATTTTCAAGGTACAAGGTCCCAATATCACAATTCAGCTACACTAAAAATCATGGCTTATAACAGGTTTCATCATACATAGCACAATAACCAAAAAAATAAAACAGAAAAATTACAATACTAAGTCATAACTTACAAAAAATAATTTAATACAAATATCAGAATAAATTAGGTATAAAAGTTAGAATAAATTAAGCTACAAATAATTTAAAAGTCAAAGTAATAAAAATTCTTTTCCACTATGAAAACTTCGCGATATAAGGATAAGTATTTTAATTATAATTCATAAACAAATGTAAACATAACAACAATACAAATAACTAACCCTAACCAGCCTTTTTTTTTTTTTTTTTTTTTACGTGGGGAAATGCATTTACGCATACCACCCCACCCCGGGGAAGGGCAGAGTGGTTATGTGGGACTCGCCCGTGCCTACGATGTTAAACGGCACGGGAATACCCACTAAAACCCCACGGTGCTCCCGCAATCGCCTTGATGGGAGAGTCATGGGAAACCGGCGCAGCCTTAACAACCACGACCCTCCCGGCGATGCCCGCCGAAGCAGGCCCCTCATGGCCCCCAAAGAAGGGGCTGGCGCAAGCCAGCGACCAGCGCGAGAACCGCGTGCAAAGCCATCAGACATCCCCATATCTGACGGCCTGGTCCTATCGCGGCGAGACAGGTAGCCAACCCTAGCTTGGTCCCTGCATCCGAAGCGGGTGGAGTACTATTTTATATATTTTTAATTATTTTTTTGTACTTTATACTTAAAAATTGAGAATTTTATACATTTATATTTTTATATATATAGAACTTTTTATTAAAATAAAAAAAAATGATATTAAAATAAATAAGGATACAAATAATAATAGATCTTTGTTTCAAGAAAGATCGAATATTATCTGCACATTACAGATAATATTCGATCTTTCTTTCGATCGGCAAAGGAATATCGTTGTTAACTTTACAAAGGTATATCTATAGATTCTTTTAAGTACAGGGCCACCAAGACTGTAAAACATTTGGGTGGTTGATGTCCACATAACTTGTGCCATCATTACGAAGGCGTATCAATCCAAAGTCAATGTCGCAACACCATTGAAAAGCTCTCGAGGCAATAAACCTGCATTTTATCGACGGCCACCATTCGAACTCCCACGGCCACCATAAACCAAACCAAATACCTGTCTAATAATATGCATAAACTTTTTTTCTTCAGTAACAGTACTTGACGCCTACGCTACCGTATCAACTTGGATGCAGCTTAGTTTTCAAAACCATTCGACAACCGACTCTAATACAAAGCAATAAGATTCCAATTACCATGGCCGATTGGCACGTTTAGCGACGTGGTGAATCTTGAAAGACCACAGCAAAATCAACGTTGTTACGAATGAATTGAGGTTGAAATTGTGTTGAACGTTTTCTTCTGTCGGTGCGATGGTCGGTCCACTTGACACGACTCTGCTAACGAACTGATGATGGCGCTTTACGAGTAACAGCTTTGAGGGCATAACCAGAGTATTACACTTCAATAGGCTTTTTCTAATTCGAGAAGAAAAGCCGTTTGTAAGCTTTTGTGAATTAAAATACGAATATAGTTTTAATTAGAATTAGGCCGTGTCCACATCTCAGATGAGATTGATTAATTTAATTGCCGATTAGAAGACTTGATTGACTGTAAGTATACTCAATACGATTGAGAAGTTGAACCTTCCAGCAACTTTAGGTAATATACGAAAAACAATATAGAAGCCTTTAAAATTTGAGGGTTGCCCTCGATTTCTCTAGGATCCCATAATCAGATCGTGACCTAATGAGCATGGGACCACATGACAAATATACTTTTCAGACAAAAAAAAGATTTTCTCAAATCTTCGAGTAATCGGCAAAACAAACATAAAAAAATTATTAAATAAACTGAAAAGATACTTTTTTTAAAAATCGGTTAAAAAAATCGGGATCGGGCGGAAATTAAACTCGCTCCTATTTAGCCCCAACTTTAACTTGAAATTAGTTGAAATACAGTAAGTTGAAAACGATGAGCCAAGTTAAAGTTACAGAAAAACTTTCAACTTGGCTACAACACGTTAAAACTTTTCTCACCAAATTGTAAGCTCACTACGATCACCGCGTTCGAAAACTAAACTAAAAAGATATCGACTTTATTACATGACTTGGAGATAACACTAAGGTAATCCTGGCACGCAAGAATGTTGAAAATTCTTCGTGGAACACGCCCGTTGCACAAGTAAAAACATGCAATGAAAAACGAGCAAGAGGCAAGACCAAGGCATGTGCATCGTAAAGCCGGTTATAAAAATAAAGTTATTATGCCAGTGATATTGGCTGGTTAGCGGGATCCGGTGGGAGTCTGCTTGCTTTGCCAAATATGTGTGAAATTCCGATTTTGAACATAGAATGGAACACGTTTAAAAATATATTTTTTTTAAGAAAGCCGATATTTTTCACTTCATTTAAGTTGAAAATGATGTTAACTTTATCTGATAGCTAGAAAAGTTCTTCTACTTCAGCTTTGTTTTTCATGAATATGTAATGCATTATAAACGATTGTTTGCATCGCGAAACGATAAGATAAAATCCGCAAAGACAACCACGTCAAACTGTATGACGTACGAATATTTAAAAATAAACCAATAGGCCCTGTCAACTGATAAGTCTGATTGATTACTTACGCCCTCTAACTTTTACTCGTGATAATTATCATATTTATTTTCTAAAAATAAAAGATAGCCAAAATCAATCAACAAATTGACAGACAGGCGAAATTACTACAGAATGGTGTAAAACCATTTTCATTATTCATTATTTCAAGGATGAGAAAACAGGAAAAAAAGGTTTTTTTAAGACCCCATTCAATCTCTTTGGTTTAAAACGTGCTTCTAGATACCATAACCTTATTTAAAGTAACCAAGTATATGTATAATATCAAAGCCGGTATTCCAGGGAACGGTCTCGCAAGGTAAACAATAGTTTCTTAGCAATGTTTACACATACCAGCGCCTTAAAAGGGCTCGGTATTTTTACACGTAACTTGTCGCGAGTTCCCTTTATACTGGATGTACCTTTACTGATAAAACTAAAAGAACGTGTTCAGACTACATTCGACGGTGGAGAGTATGGAGACTGAAAGTGGACCATTTATGGAAATAACTTGGAATCCAGTCTTTTAGGTTGACCAAATGCATTGGACAGTCAATTTTATGTCATCTTTAACATCATTATTTTTTATAACCTCCTATAAGTCTTTCATTGTATTTAACATTTTTCAAAGTAAATCTTAGTCAAAATATTCTTAAGAGCTTCGTCGTGTATTTAAAATGTCTTAGGTAACGGATGTTCCCGCCATCTTACTTGCTAAAGCAGTGTGTGCGTGCAAATTTCATAATAATATATGTATGAAAAATTAAATTTGGTTACATTATGTACTCGTTGCCAAAATCAGAGACTCAAAATTCGAGCGAGTATTGTTCGATTCCCGGTTAGGTAAGCATATTTAAAAAAATCTTTGAATGTTGTTTAAATTGTTTTTCAAATTAACTGAGTTCATCTTTCAGTAAAATTGATCTGGTATCATTATTTATTAATTTGACATTTGGGTGCTCGATTTTTGTCTCTCTGATTTTGGAATTGGTAAGATTGAGCGTGTAGCAAAACGATATGTTTGTGCAAGTAAGATGGATCGTGTAACCGGTGCCTTTTACTGACATCTATATATATTCGTATGTAGTTTAATACTGATTCTGGGGTATTCTAGAAGGGTGATTGGCGAAAACCAAATTCTGCCAATTTGATGACCAACTTGTGTTGACCAGTATTGGACATGTGCCAATAACCGACACATTAATGCACTGTGAAATAGAAGCGGCTACATTTGGAGCGAATACATTCGAGTGCCGAAAAGATGCCGCTGTTTCCAATACCAGATTAACTATTGTTTTATTTATGTTATTAGTTTAGCCTAATTCTCAGCTAATGTTAATTTTATTACGCAATTTATTAGATTAGTGTTTTTATTTCACTATTAACAATTTGTTCAGTTTATTGCAGTAGGTTTACAGCCACATTGGTCTAGTGGTTAGTGTATGCGCCTCTCACCGCTCGGCTTTGATTCCCGGGTCGGGTGAGTGGTGTTTGGAAATTTTTAGCAAGAAATTATCAATAGCAGCACAGAGTTGGATTTGTTCCCGGTGGATGACGATAGGCTCACCCCCATGAGACCTAAAAATAACAGGTGCAATGTGGGTGTAATATAGTCGTGATGTTATGTTAATGTATTATTTATTTATTTATTTAAAAACTTCTCGCACATAATAAGTGTACAATGGCGGACTTAATGCCATAGGCATTCTCTACCAGTCAACCTTAAGGTGGTGCAGAGATTACAAAGGTTACTGCAGTAGAAATTTCCATTTAAGCTAAATTTAACTGTATTTGCATTTTAAGTTTATAAATATATTTTTTTAATTAGACAGAACGCTAAAAGTAATTAAACTGAATATATTTGCTTTATGTCAATAGTAGAATATACTGTAGTACGAACGGTGCAAGTTTTCCAATACTCTAGATCAGTAATTGGCGGAAACAAATTCGCCCAATGCCCATAATTTGAGCCGACTGGAATTGGACACGTATACGAATAAACGACACATTACTGCTGCACTGCAATGAAGTCAACAAGATACGCGTGCACCGGTTACATGCTGGTCTTTCCGAAACCAGATCAACTAATATTGTTGATCAACATCGATGCGGACGTATTTTTTGACACCTGATTTTTTTTACGAGTTTTGTTTTATTTAATAATTTTATATATTTTTTTTATTTAATGTGTATATAGTTAGGTATTTATTTCATTAGATTAAAATATTTAATTATAGTTAGGTTAGTATTGTAAATATTTAATTAATTATGTAAAATAAACCGCATTTTTATCTGCATAAAAAATAAATTATAAGTTTACTAATTGTTATGCTAGAAAATATAGGATAATATTTCGACCTGTGATTCAGCTAGTTTTAGAATTTTATTTTTGAATTCATGTTATTAAAATGTTTTTCACCAAGCCAAAAGCTTTCTACGGTTGACGTGGCTTCACGAGCTCCAAATTGTAGTGTTCATATCGTTGGTGAAGACTTGAATTGGTCAGGTGCCAATATGGCACATTTATTGCTGCACTCCGTAACGGAGGCGGGACGTTTTGGAGGCACTATCATGTAGACTGTAGCCACTCAAAAACTCAATATTTATTGAAAACAATGGATGGCAAAACATTGTGTATAACTGTCATGGCGTCCTGTCAGTCACGATTTGGCGCAGGCACGAGTCGTGGCTCGTTAATGATTAACGGCCACTCGCAGCCAATGCTGGGTCAAAGGCACTCGGAAAAGTGCGGATAAACCTCCGGGTAATGCATTGCATAATGTATTAAGGAAGTATAGATGATATGAAAGAAACATGGAATGGAGTTGTAAAAGAGAATCTGGTGCTATATTTTTTTGTTCTTTTCAAAAAAGTAGTATTGACTGCATACAAGTATATGGCCTATATTGCCGTTTATTTTTTAAACGGAATCGTTACCTAGGATTGATTAGAGAATTAATAGATAGGTTGGTATTTCATAAAAAAGGGGCTTGGACTATTTGACGGTTTAGCTAAAAAAATTATTACCTCCAGCTATCAATTGATAGAATCGTAACTTCAACACTTAAACGCAATTAGGTGTAGCAAATGCGTCTATTACAGAAACGGATCGCATGCAATTATTTATTGCACCAAATTAATTTGCTAATAGACAGTAATTGAGTATTTGCGATAAAATAATTGTTAGGTTCTCATAATTTTCGCACGATTCAATCTCGCTCTGTTAAGTTATTAAGCAGGCATTTCAAAACAAGCACCGGAGCAGCAAGATGTCCAATTTGAGGCTCTTGAAATTGCAGCAGTAAATCCGTGCTTGATGCGGACCGTGTGAAACCTGAGATAGGATCGCCATTGTCCATATTTGTGCTGGGCAGAGCCTGTTTGGGTCAAAGTTACCCTTATTATGTACGATGCTGGCTTGTTGCTCGACGATCGCAATTATGGAGATTTTCTCTCAAACGTGGCTGGATTAAATATGCCTTTAGATGTAGACTGGGATATTAAGGAGTTTTAATAGAAGGTACTTGTTAGTTTGTGCGCTAATTGGCAAACCTTTGTGTTTTGGATGGACCGTAACAATTGGATTTATGTAATTAAATCCAAAGTTCTTTACGGGATCATCAAAGACGATGTTACAATGATGAATTTAATCCGTTACATTTGTAGTTATGTTGGTTATGTATTGCTAGTGCAGGTAATTGAACTATTTATGATGCTCGTGCTACCTTGAATACCCACGAACATTCGATTGTACGGTATATTCACGTGGAGAACATTGATTTTATTGGTCGAAGAAAATTGATTCATGATCTCGTAGTGAGATTAGTTGCTAACCGACTTCGAAAAAGGAGGAGGTTATGTATTCGGCGTGTAGTTTTTCATTTTTGTGAATATGTATGTACACCGATTATTCCGTCAATTATGGTCAGCTTTAGAATCTTTTTATCATTTGAAAATGTATGGTTGCGAATTAGCCCTATCGGTATCAAGTTAGGATCTGATGACAGGGAAGGAGACGGGGATCTCTGAAATTTAACAGGCTGTTAACATAATTTAGGTATATTTCCTGAGGGTATTTAATTAAGGATTATGCTTGCTCGTGTGTGTTATGCTTATGTCGGTGGACTTGTAGGTATAATAGTCACATACCTTTTTCATTAAATTTATCTTGCTGTTGGTGAAAAGCTAACGGTGGACTGGTTTTGTCATAAAACTTTATATTAAATTCAGATTGATTTCACTTGAACTTTCCTTCAAGTTCTTTTTAGACCAGTAATAAGACAGATTTATGAGGTGTTTTCGTTGCCTTCTTTTGAAAGAGCTGAGTCATGAGTTTTGCAGGCAGAATAAGCGTTTGACCTGTGAATGAACGTTCAGCGGAGTCTGCATTTAGAGGTAGAAAGAGATATTGATATGTTCTTCGTATGAGTAGAAGATGAAAAGAAATAGCCTTTTACCTACGGAAATAGGTAAAATGATAAAACTTTTTTTTGCTAAATCATGGATTTAAAATAAAAGATAAAGCTAAATCAGTTGGTTGGCAAACAGTTCGCTACAAACAATTTGCTAAGTGTGAAAGTATATTAAATTAGAAGAGACTCATGGACGTTCAGCGCATCCAAAGACAGGCATGTCACGTCCGTATATGGCGGAGATGAACCACAGATTCTGCACGCCCGAATCGTTACCATATATTACGAAACTGATAATAGCGCATGAGAAACGTTTACTTAGAAGTTAGATATCAGAGAAAAAGGATTTCGAAGTATAACTTTAATGGTATAGTAAAACTGATCTTGCTGATCGCAGCTCTTGAGTTTGATCATGGCGCAGACATTATTGTTACAAGACACTAAAACATAAGATGCAAAATGAAAGATGCAGTTTCATTTAAGTTTCACAATTACTACTTAAATAAGCATGGTATATTTTGGGGTATCCAAGAATACATAAAACCATTTCTTAGATTCATGCTGTTCAAGTAATCTTTGACACACTAAAGATTAAGTTTCACACGGCAGACAAATCATATTGCCACAGTGGGTCAAATATGGTCATATTTAAAAAAACAGCAGGTGTTCAAAATTAAAGCATGTTTGGTCAAAAGTCATTTTGTAACGCTTCCAAATGGCTCATATTTATAATATAGCGCAAAATGCCATCTCGTGATGAAATGATAAATATCATCAACAAGGACGACAAATATTTTTTGTATATGTTTTGAAAGAAAGTACAGTGGAGCAAGGTCAAAATATATATGATAACGAAATTATGAACAGAACGATTACTAAAGTGAGCACAGAAGCTGTACAAAAAAATAATAGTTTAAAAAACTAAAAAACACGCTTTTAAAGTACTTTTAACAAAAAAAGTGAAAAATAATTCCTAATATCGACACCCGCTAAGTATACGTATGTATCTGCCAGATACACGAAACGGTTTTTATTGCATTTTTGGCATCTATATACCCATATTTACCACATTAATTTTTATTTTATTTTTTCAATTAACCCAACATACTTTTTCTCAAACGTATAATTATTTATCTGCATACGCTGACAAATAAACACAGCGTACAACCATTTAAGTTCCAGTGACATACTTTGACGCGGGGGAGAGGGGCGCGCGGTGCGGGTAACTGCCGGTCACTCAGTTCTACGGCGGGCAGCGAGTTGTGTGCGCGAGTGTTGCGTTGTTTTTTACCATGTCGAGTGAACGTTATAAATTTTTAACAACATTAAGGGAAGATGCAATTAAAAGACCAAAAGATGCTGTGGACCAAATAATGAGCGTAACATCAGACGAGATGGACTCGCCATCAAGGCAAGGTAAGTAATATTAACTAAATATTTTATAATTATTAAAGTAAATTATTTTTAATGCATCCATAAATTGAGATTTCTACCTATACTGTAAATATTTGAACGCGTCTTAGAATGAAAATCTATCGTTATGACGACATTACTGTAATTTATTCATTCACGATGCATAAGTGTGTAACTACGCAGTTACACATTTTTACGTCGGAATTTTGTTTAATTGAAAAATGTATCTAGGCACTTACATACTTTTTCGATGGAATGTGTTTAAAATAAAATTTGTTAACTAACACATATATTGTTATACATTGGATTTTAACTTGATTATTAATATCTATCTGTATACTTACATAGTTTTACTTTTATGAAATGATGTTGATTATCGTAGAAAATCGACTGTTTTATTGTGGTTTGATTGTTTCAGATACTCCAGTACACTTCTCAAAATATTTCACTGATGAAGACTTGCAACAAATGACGGAACTCATAGAAAACAGTGACGAAGAAACAAGTACTGCTCAAAACCATCTTAAACCCTCAGAAAGTTCTAGAAGACATTCCTCAACCGTCACAAGTCACACAGCTCCATTGATTTTGCCGAGTAACTCTCATGACCCCATATTGGCAACAATAACGCCACAATCACCCATGATGAGCAATGTCAGTTTAGGTATTCGAAATGATATTTCTATTGAGTCACCAAATTTCTCGTCAGTCATAGGGTATGGGTGATAGGGTGATAGTGTTCACGCCCTTATCGAGAGAACTGCCAAGAATAAAATGGTGTACACCCCCGAACAATGGTATACCCTCATAAGGTGGGCCAAACAAGATGGAAACCCTTACTTAGTTCAGGAAATGACGACTTTGAATTTTATGAATTTCAAAGCACTGCTCCCTGGATGCAACTGGACTATAAATACAAACAGAGAACGAGTTTTCTGGTCTCAACTAAGACAGTTAGAAATATGGCCGCAATGCTCTGACAGGATACAATATAAAACAGATTTTTGTGACCATGAGTTCAAATGCATTATTGTAAATAATGCACTAGCGACTCCCAAAACCAGATCGAGGAACCGCATAAGATTAGACAACAGTCCACTTCCAGCCCCTCTGGCAAGACCATTGACCCAAGCTTACGAGGGAAAATTACCAATACCCGAAGCTAAACTTCAGGATTTGAAGTACTTATGCCGAAATAATGTTATACCATCTGTTTATCATTACTTTTACATGAGTTTGATAGAGGGCAGCAATGAGAACCAACATGATAATGAAGATGAAGAAGACGAAGAAGATGAATGAAGAAGTCATCTTGTGATCTCTATTGATTAGTTGATTACTGTTGTGGTCATAAGTCATTTATGATTAACGTGCAATTTTATTACTCGATAAGTAAAATATAGAATAAAACCTTGTTAAAATCATTATAAGTAAGTAAACAATGATAGTTCAATATGATGTTAAATTTGATCTCAGTGCAAGAATGTCCAAATAGTTTATGAAACGACTGATTTATATTATTGATTAGTAATAATTTTATATTTACTAGATAGAATATTTAGAATTAACATAACGTTATTTTGAGACATACTTTTTACGAAATTAACAAAAATTGCACTTTTTTATAAAGTTTAAGAATATTTTTATTATTTGATAGTTTTACATGTGATTTCTAGTTCAGTAAGAACTTACACCTAATAAATCAAAAGAGAAAAGCCTGATTAGCGGTACTGTAGGTGGGTAGAGGTGCCATTTTTAATTAATGTTACATTAGATCTTCGGTGTTATAAACATACAACAAAGATTTAATAATAATGTTATTTTTTGACACGTGAAACGTTTGAAATTCATATTTTTGTATTTTGAAAATAAACATTAGTTATTACAAATTATATCCACTGCTTTTATTTCAAAATACCAAAACACATAATGAAAGTTCCAAGTTTAAAATTCAGTTACACTTGTATGCACAATTATATAATTACGGTGGTAATAAATTATGTAAGTATCAGTTACACAGGACATTTCAATTGACTTTACCAATTATAAGTACGTATCTGGCAGTTAAAGCAATAAGCTGCCTGAAAATTCCAATGAAAAAATGTGTATGTGCCAGTTAGCATATTTTGATTATTTTTTACAGCGCAGTAAAAGTAAGCATGTGTGATAAAACAAAAACTTGAAGATTTAGAAACAAAATAAACGCTTAAATATAAAGTCCACTTAAGTTTAAACCCGCTTACCAAATATTATACTTTAATTCCATATAGGGGCTTAGCTATGGCGATTAAAAAAAAATAAAATTTTCAATTCGCTCTCCTTTAAAATTTGCATTTTTCAGTTACTTAGTTGTACTTAGGAGGTGTCGATATAAGCTATCGAGCAACCCACGCTTATTTCAGCTTATATTAGGAATTACTTTTCACTTTTTAGTTAGAAGTTCTTTAAAAGCGTGTTTTTTAGATTTTTAAACTATTATTTATTTTCTACTTTTTAATTTCGTTTTTTTTATTATTTTTTATTTTTTTTATCGAATTATTGCATTGTCATCAATCTTTGACAGGTGTGCAAAATTTTAATGAAATTTGTCCGTTTAAAGTGGGTCAAAATCGAGTCCAAAGGAGTCGGTTACACACATACATACATACAGGTGAAGCGTGTTAAAAAAACTAAAATTTCGCCGTTATAACCCAGAAGGGTGTGTTGTAAAACACCCAGATTTCACCTGTTTTGTTTGGGTCCCATGTGATAGCGGGTAAGCTTTCCCCATATGCCGAAAACTTTTCCTGACTCAATGCTGCTATTAACAAAATCCCAGCAAATATATCCCAAAAAACACTTTTACCCGCATCTCAATAACCGCTAGATCAACTAGGCAGTCCGTACAATAGGTAATATTATTTTATTGGAAAAACAACATGTTTTTCCCTAGACGTCAATAAATCTAATCTTATAGGAAAGCTGACTAATAAGTTATATATAACTCATGTAATAAATACTAGGTACCTACGTCGACTGGACTGCTCAACTTTGTTTTTATGTTTTATTTGTTTAATAAATCGTCAATATTTTGCTGCGCACAGCTAAATTAAAAATCAAAAAGATTCCTTCACATTTTAAATGGCATATTTAAGGTGTGTATGTATTTAAATAAAAATACTTGCATTATAAAATGAACTTAGTTATTTTTTTGTAATCCGTGAGCCTTAATATGAAAACTAAATATCAAATTTGGTGCCAGGTTTTTATTCTTGCCATTGTGAAAACAGTAATTGGTAGTCAAAAAGTTCTAGAATTGTCCAAAAAGGCCAAAACCAACCAGGAAAACAATTTAAAGCCGAACCGCATATAAAAATCTCCACGGCAAATAAACTGTGAATAGAAATTCCCTTCCCGTTTTTATTTTAAGTGGAACCCTTCCGCGGATGCCAAGGCTCGATTCAGACCTAACAGACATAATTATTCTTTTCACAGATCTTAACATGCTTTATGTCATTGAGAGGCTGATCATGGCTGGACAAGGTTTTCTGCGACAGGGATGTTCACGATAATTGGTGATATTATCGTGTAATGCGATGGAGAGGTACAACAGTTAAAGGTGAAGTGTATGGTTAAACATAATCGAATAAATTTAATTCAAGTCCGTAACGAATACTTTTGACACTGACTCTACAATATATCCTGCCTCACTTTCTTCTAAAAAATTAAAATAATTCTTCAGCAACACCAAAAAATACCCGTTCCACGCACAATTTAGTCTGAGCTGAGCCTACAGGCGATACGAATGCGTTGGACGACACACATCTATTTGTGGCCAGCTAAAAATAAGGTGCACGCCTTAGCGCACAAGTGAATGCAGTTTTTATGCACCTTGCTAAACAACGGCGGATCGCCAACACTTTTTGTACTATTTTTTATAGAAATGTAAGTTATTATGTTGATCGAGAGATAAGAGTACGCGGCTTTGGTATTTGCAGTATTATGGACCAGTCTGCAGCAAAATATACTGAAATATAACTTCGTGCGTATCTATATGATACTGATACAAAAATTTTAATATAAATTAATTATATCTCAATTTAAATCATGCAAACATCCCGCTGGATACGATACAGTGAAGAAGTATTTGACCTACATTACGGCAGTTATAATTAGATCGCTGGGGATGTTTTAAACCCCCGGAAGCGTCCATCGAAAACCTCTACATTTAGGATTTTTGACTACCTATTGTTTTAAATATGGTAGTAAAGCGTTGAGTTACCATGTGATAATGTGATTGCTTCACTACATGAGGTTTAAATCTCACATTTACAACGATGAAATAGACATTATTTTTCATTTGGTAAAAAATTTACAACGTATGGCAATTGCCAATACACTGTACTTTTCATATTTATTTGTAACAATAAATTATTATTTCTGTCTCTCAAGATCGCGAAGGGTTTCTAATGAACAAATTCAGTTACCTTTGAGAATTTTAAAGCATTATTTAGTTCCATTTTTCTCCAACCTTCTTCGTGACCTTAACCTAAGCGGAATACTTTTTAAACACGAACAAACACACATTAGCCAACAGTATCGAGACCTTCGTCAGCTATCCGTAAACACGCTTCAGTTTACTTATTGTTATTAAATTCGTGCTGTATCTACCATTTTTTCAGCTTTGTTCTTCAAAGGCCTTAAAATAAAGGCGTTTCTGACTATTATAGGCTTAGTAGAGCCGACACGGTAAATAAATTTAAGTTTTTAGCATAATTTGTCCATAGATAATAGCGCTAATATGCGAGAACTAGTATGACGGTAAGGTTAAACATTAAAATTAGAAACACAATAACAGTTTTAGAAGGATGTTGAAGTAAAATAATTTAACAGTTTTGTGAATCCTTGGCTAGTTACTTTTGACATTTCATTACGAGAAAATGACGTTTCCATGATGATAACTGTCACAGTCGAATAAATGTCATAAGTAAAAAGTCGTGCATGTATAGTAGCTGATGTCTATTAGGCTTCACTTATCGTAGTACGAGAGCCCACGACCAAAATTTTTGTCTCATAGCAATACGGCCAAAACCGCATCAAATCGATAGATACGATTATCCTGAACTCGAAAATACCAATATCAGACATTTTCCGCGTAGCGTTTGATCTGACCGAATTTTCAAAATTGTTAAAGAATTTTACCGAACTGCATCATAGCAATATGTCTGATTTGCAGACTGTAGTTGAATGATAGTTCTGAGATACCGGAAACATATTTTTCAGACGTTAGTGGTGTAGCGCAAACCCGTAAAATCACTTAAAAAAATTAAAAATGAGACAAAAAAAATGTCTCATAGCAATACGTCTGAAAATCTTTTTTATTAGTAAATTTTGGTTATTTGATGCGAACAAAACAATTTTCAGACGGAAATGTGAACGCATTAAATTTTGAGACCGTTTTGAAAATGTTAACAAATTTTACCGATCGGTATCATAGCAATATGTCTGAAAATTGTTGGACATGATAAAATAAGTTGTCCACATGTGCAAAAAAATTATATCAGACAAATTAAGTATAGCACCTTCTCTATCAGACAACTTTTCGATACTCAGATATCATTTAAAAATCGTATTGAGGCATCTTGAATTTTCTGTTACAAACCAATGAATACGTTGTGACCCTGAATTTATTAGATGATAATTAACAAAGAATTTACCCGAAACCGTAACATTGAAGTTAAAGGACTGAAATAAATCGCACAAAAGGAAGCTGGCGAGTGAGCTGTATAATAGTAAGAAAGGGGCAGGAGCGTAAGAAGCGCAGAGGCTGTTGAAATTAAATACTGATTGATTTGATAGTTTTGGTTTTATTTAAAGCACACTTGAGTAACTTTTACAAAAGAAATAAGTAATGACATCTGTCATCTGTCAAAGTACATATAATAGACAAGGGAGATTCTTGAATATCTATGAAGGCTGTAAATTTTAAAAAAACATTTAACAGAGGCGTCGGCCAGGCGACTCCGAAACGTTATTTTCGTTTTTGGGAGTATATGCTACACTTAAAGTGTCTGAAAACAGGTTTTTGGTAATCATGGCAGCAATACGAAAAGTTGAAAAAAAAAATTATCCGTATTGCTATGATACAGGTCGGCTAAATTTGTTGACATTTTCAAAAATGCGCTCAGGCTATATGCTACGCGCAAAATGTCTGAAAACAAACTTTTTCGTAATACAATTATAAAATCTATGTACATTTTCACTATCAGACGTATTGCTATAATACCGAATGTCTTTTTTTTTGACACAGCAGAAATGGCCTCCCACGCAGTTGCTACACTTTCGACCGTTACTACACACCTAGTCGGGTACAGAATCATACAATCTAACGATTTTATAGGGTTTTTACCGTATTGCTATGAGACATGGTTTTGGTCGTGGGCTCTCGTACCATCGATAATAATGAGATGAAGTGCAAGCTGTCACCTGCTTCGCTACTTTGAATACAGTCAGTTTTAAAGGAATCTCAAAAATAATCACTTATTCAAGTCGGTATTTCTTAGTTTATTACGTTTTCTATATAGCTCGAGTTACAACATGGTATGGTATTTAAAAATTAGCAATGCCGTCGGAGTGTGTCCTAGAAATGTGGTATTCGAATCAGCAGCCAGATTTGTAGCGCGTGATCGTAGATTTAATTACATTGATGATTGCTTTTACTTTACGGCAGTTCAATTAATATTGTAGGTCGTTGGATTTTTGGCATATTTACTAAAGAAAGTTAAATTAACCGTAAAAATTCTTTGATCATCCTCATTATTTGTTGCCATAGTTATTATTTTTTCCTAATTAATGTTTCGCAATAAATCTTAACGAACTAAATTATCGAGTGTCACCGCCGCCTTTGCCAATAGACGACAGTCTAAAGCATTAATTTATACAGGGTGGGCAATTTTTTAACACTTGATTTCTTACAAAACCTTTGTATGGAAGAGAGTGCAGGTAGTGGGGAATTGTACTTACGTAGGTTTATGCATTTAAGTCACGACGGCGCATTTCGCGCTTTTTGTGCAAACCAAATTTACAAAAATAATGATTTGTACGTAAATGTGTCGTACATATAATTATTATTGTCTAAATTGAATACGGCGGACGCCGTGTAAGTGAGGGTCCAAGTGTATATTAATAATAAATTTGGGTTGTTTACATTTAAGCAAAGCTAAACAAAAACATTGGTCTAGAAAAAAACGAACATTAAATAAACAGGGCGACCACATTCAAGACGCGAAAATTCGGAACGAAAAGAGGTTGCATAGAATATTAAATTAATTAATTGCAACAAACGTTTTTTTACGTTCAGTGAATAATCAAGAAAGTAATAATAAATAGTTTTATTTTTATTCATGTTTCAAATGTGCAAAAAAATATGGCCCATCATGTATTCAGCCTGCATTTTATATTATTTAATAAGCAAATCTTGTTTTCAACGTTTGGCGCAGTTTAGGAGCTCTTTTATTTACATATTTTTAGAACAATATTTGTTTTATGTCACTGATAGTACGAGAGGCTGATACTTTAAATTTAAAAATGAAGACCATAAGATTCTTCAACATGTGTTCACAAGATTACGAAATAAATGTATATTATTATAGCTTCAAAATACACTTGTCATTTCCACCTCCGTATTATTATGCAAATGCATTAATAAGGAATCAAACGAGATTTATTAACAAAAATTGTAGCGCTCATTAATAAAACGTCAGATGGTCTTTTATTTATTAAAGTTATTGATGAGTATGCTAATTAAGATGCGGAAGCATCGGAAGTAAAATGAGAATTAAATTAATGTTGTTGCGCCAATTTCATACATTTTCGATGGCGGTATTAAACATACTGAAAATCAGATATATCGGGCTATTTACCATGTATATTTGTTGTAGCGAGTTATTTCGATATTTCAGAGATGTTGCAATCTCTTTGTTCACGAAATAACTCGCTACAATAAATATACATGGTAAATATCCCGTTATATCTATTTTTAGTAAGAAAATAACCATATTTAGACTCGAAACTGATATTAAACATAATTTTAAATTGGAAGTAGCTACCTGGCAGGTCCCTAGATAGTTTTGATAACGAGGTAACCTATCTAGGGTCCTAGGTATCTAGGGTAGGTACCTGTCTAGGACTATTTTAGGCTATTAGGATGCTTCTATATACCGTTGAGTATTTTTTACTTAAGGGTAGACTCCCGAGCGCCGTGTTTTCATACTAACGTAATATGGGCTTAACAAACATACGTGTTAGTGTTTAAGTTATGATTTGTCTATAAAAATAGATTAAAACTTAACAATATTTAAGTTAAACCCATATTACTTTTGTATGGAAAACGGCCAAGCAATTGTACCCCCTAAGTAGCATAATAGTAGAAAGCTACTAAAAATATTTCATTCGTTTTTAATTTAAGCTTGTTGTTATGTCATAAATCGCAAGTATTTATAACGTAATAAAACTTTCATTACCATTTAAAAGTATAAACCGATTCTGGTTTACATTTCACAGTTTTTTAGACGAAACACATTCCTAACTGATGGCTTTATCCACGAGAGGACGAGTTTTTTTAAAGAAATCTAAGCCAGTATTAATAGCTTGAAAGAATGTGCACACTGGCAAGTGTTCGGTCAACGATACTAGATGCATCGAATTATGCAAGTGCCGGAGTTACATAAAAGAAACATTTCAATACTTGTTCACTGCATCGATACCATTCTTGCTCACTTGTTGTGTAATGAGGGGTGGAGTCGCATTCCAGTATTTATACTTTTAAAGATGTACCTTGAATGAATGTGCGAAGAAAGGCCGATGAAATTATTTCAATCCTAAGAAAATTAATAATATGTACTTCTTCTATACATATAAATAATTATGCCACTGTCTAATCTGCACCTACCTTTGCTTATCTCTGCATCACCCTAGGTTGACTGTAAGAGAATGCCATAAGGCATTAGGTCCGCCTATGTACTATTTTTATGTGCAAAAAGTAAAATAAATTAAAATAAATTCTACTAAATCAGTTCTCATAGATGAGACGTTTGAGTCAGAGAATTTGCCTTTACAAAATTTGCTTTAAAATATTACAAACATCTCAATCCACTTCTACTTAAGAGTTCTGAAGCATCTATTAATCAGAATTAAAACCGTCTGCTGCTAACTGTACCTATTGTTAATGTGTTTATTAAAGGAGTTGGAAAATCAATGTTAATGGTTAACATTGATTTTCCAACTCCTTTACTAAACATATAAACCGAATCGCGAGATCTATGTTCAGGAGTGCCTTCCAAATAGATGATTCATTGAGTTTTTGCAACACTGTCCAAAAGACACCTAATCCTAAACATTGCGGCACCTAACGAGGTCTATCGTGACACGATCCTCTTAATTCTCATTACTGTAAGCTTAAGATCAACGTCATCACTCAATGTGAAATGTCGATAGTACATGTGTAATATAATAGGTACAGTTAGCAGCAAACGGTTTAAATTCTGATTAATAGATGCTAATTTTCTTTTGGTTATACGTCGCATGTAGCAGAGCTGATTTAGTTTTTATTGAGAAATCGCAAAAGATCTGCGCCCTGCGGATGGCATAGATCCGTAAAGAAAATGTATAAAAAAGTAGAAGCCTCCAGCAGCGCTATATCCATATTGCCAGCATTGTTTTTTTTAGAATGGCTGAAATATGAAAAAAAACTGATGGAACGCAGGTTGTTGGTTATTTATGTTAAAAATATTATATAATATTTATTTATTTAACTTTTTGCACCCACTAATAGTAAATAGGCAAACTTGATGCCCTATGACATTCTCTTACAGTCAACCTAGGGTGGTTATCATATACAGGGTGGATGCGACATAGCGACATTTATTGAAACCACAGCTTCTATACATGGCCAGTACGCATTTCCACCGCATAAAAAAATCTCTGGCGAAAAAAAAAATCCACGTCTTCCGAACAAATTGCACGATCGCAATGTTCAAATTGTTCGGAGAACGTGATTTTTTTTTTTCGCCAGAGAATTTTTATCCGGTGGAAATTGATACTTACCATGTATAGAAGCTGTGGTTTCAATAAATGTCGCTATGTCGCATCCACCCCGTACATGATGCTTCCACCACCTTGCATCAACATTTGTTGATATTTTTGTCTTAAAATTGTCTAACATATCTTGAATAAACATATAAGTAAAAACACAATATTGTCCCGCTAGCATGTACTAGCAAGAATCACTGTGCGCTAGTCTAAATTAAAAGCATCGTGTGCCAATGTTTTCAGGGTCTACTCTCAACACCAATTCGGAACAGTACTACTATTTGGCTGCAGGTTATATTTGTAGTATAGTTGTAGTCTCCCTCATAAGAACTACCATATTATATAATGTCTTTTTATTTTGTCGATTGACTTTCGTTGCTGATGGTACCAAAAGATCTGGTATTTACAGTATTACAATAGATAGTGTTGGGCAATATCTGTTGACCATCTGTTTTGGTCAGCGCCGAAGCCTTACTATTGTTAACTGTTTAGTGTGGGTGTGGGACTGTGGCTGGTTGGGAACAGAGGTGCTCAAATTGAAATATTGTTATTAGTGTCAAACCTGACTTGAGGTAACTGAATGAGGTTACAAATATGTTTGTTTGTAACGTTTTCACAGTTAAAACACGGTTCTTAGCTCAATCATTTGAGCATGGTGAGCCCGCCATAGGCTATCTGGAAAGTATTCCAGGAGTTTTGAAAATAAGATCTTATAGATTTTGATGTGGTCTTTATGAATTTCAACTTTGCTACCTCATAGCTTTGGCGCTTGCACCACAGAGTACGAACAGAGGCTAAGCTTTTAAAGAGCGTCTAAAATATTTACCTATTTTGCTAGGGTTGGCACTTGGCAGTGTTGGCACAACAGAACAAACCATGTGACTATAGGCTGACCGCTTAACTGAGACTTCGCCTACGGGGTACAGGGGCGCGGGGGTATGGCGACAACGGGGACTGAAACAACTGCGGGCGGTGGGGGCACTTAATGAAACATACAGGAGATGAAATGCACCAAGATATTTTTTAAAATATGTGACATCATAGGAAAAAAGAAATAGTGATTTATCAAATGAAAAATAGTTAAGAAGATTATGTACGTAAATAAAATAATTGAGAATAAACTATTATACTATTTTTTATCTAAACATATAATTAAATCGGAAGAAAGTCAAAACTTTTTTTGGGTCCAGTTTCTTTTTTCTAAAATTTATGTATACGTTAAAAGCCATTTGCTTGCACTGACTGTTTACTTTATGTCTGAAGATTTTTCGATTCATCTTGTGATTATCATTACATGTGTACCTCTCACAAGGTGTCTGCAACAGTTAACACATGCGATCGCTACCCATGTAGCGAACGTAATGAACAATCACAAAAATTTGCCCACCGCCCGCAGCTGTTTCATTTTTTTTTTGTCGCCATACCCCCGCGCCCCTGTACCCCGCAGGCGAAGTCTCAGTTAAGCGGTCAACCTATAGTACAATTACTACACTGGCGGCATAGTGGTGTTTTAAACGACGCGGCGGTTTTTTTTTATTGTATTACCTGTACCTAATCATAATAAATCAATCGCTAATAATAAGGGTAGATAGGTATTTTTTACATATTTCAACAAGTCAAAAAAGTAATAAAAGTCTTTAAGTATAATCCTCTCAAATTGGTACCTAATGTGATAAGTAGAACCTTTTACAATTTAATTTTAACGTACCTACCTACCTATTAACGTATTAGGTAGAAGAGCGCATGACATTGCGCTTAAGAACTTGAGAACTGTCATTCTCATACATCTATACAATTATAGGTATAAAAAGATAAGACCCCAGAAATAATATAGGCTACATCGACGTACCACGCGGTTGGAGCCGCGCGTAGAAGCTAGTGACTCATACATAAGTAGGAATATATTATTAGCTGTGAATTGTGTCAAGGTTCCATCGCATTACAAACACTGCACAGATTTAAATTTGCTTTGATATTGATGTAGGTACACTAGGTACCTACCTATGTAATTATGTATGAAGTATCTATCTACCCCACTAAAATAAATTGAATAGGTATATAATAAAAATAGCTATCTTTTACTATCAATTTACTACTCACCTAGTAGATTCCTTGGGATAGAAAAAAAAAGATATGTTCTTATTTCGACGATTATTGTTCTTACACACAGTACAGTACATTTTGTATTATTAAATAATAACGCGCGTCGTGCCCTTTAGGACGAGATTTGCGAGTGAGCATACGTGCGTGCGCGCACCGCGGCTGCGCTGGACTGCTGTAGACTGTAGACTGACAAGAGTACATTTATGTGAGCTGCGGTAGTGTCCGCGAGCCGCGCCGAGAGCGTGCGAGAGCCCTTCGCTAAGGCACTTGGGAGCCGGTAGAAACCGGTTTCGCCTCGTACGTGATAGGGCCGCAAGTGCTCACGCACACAGACGTCTTATGCTTGTGTGAGTGGACTTATCTGAGCGCGGTTGTATGCAGCTTAGTCTCTGTTCGTTACTCTGTGCTTGCACTGCCATATTGCAAAAATAGCGTTTAATTTCAGTTTTTTTAAATAATTACTTCACCGATCCGACTCATTTTACGATAAAACTAGAGTGTTGTTACGTATGCCTAAATATATAGTATTTTTTTTATGTCAAGTTCAGTCTATAGTTTCAGTGTACGTGCGCTGCAACGTGTAATTTAACTAGCGTTTTCGCTGATTCACTTGTTTACAACACCATCTTGAGATAGGAGTAAGAATAGGTAGATATTAGGCAAATAAAGTAATGAGCGACTAATTATATGTAGGTAAATACTATTAAAAATAATAATTCACCATAACTTGGTTGGTTTTTAATGATGATTTCGAATAAGTTACCTTATTTAGTTACACTTACAAAAGAAGGCCATAATCTTTCTACTTAATCAATATGCTCCACTCAAGTAACTCGTCACGCATTCCAAGCTCCTAAATAGTGCGACCTTCAACAAGTAAAGAAATAGATTTTCTGGGAAGCTCAGCCATAGCTCACGTTTCATTACGTCAAGCCTTTGCCGGATAGGCAGAGACACTTTTGATAAGCCAACCCAGAAGGCCGAATAAAAATAGTTCAAAGCTGACGTAGAGATAAGCAATATCGCTTTTATAAATTGCTAGCAAGATATTTTATATACTGTAAGTTTGCTAAAGCCAACCTTGAGTTTATGGCCTGATGTTTTCAATACAGGATGTTCTTAGTTGCTTTTGAAGTTATGGGTAGGTCCTCCCTGTGATAAGTTATCATATTTCATAGGAGAATCAGATGGCTTTTTTTTTCATTTTTTTATTTTCATTAATTTGCAAACACAAATTACTAGTATTCTTGTTAACCCCCTCTAGCTAAGTTTAATTCACTTGTGTAAGAAGGATGATCACGTCCGTGGTGTAATGGCCAGGATTCAAACCCACGACCTCCCGATCGTAAGACCAATGATGATCACTAGTTTAATTAACATAAAGTTATTCCAAGGCTCTTACTAAAGCTCAATTCATACGCACCGGCTACCGATCAACCTATACTTTTCCAGTATAAGCTGGTTTCACATTGCACACAGATTATTACACATAGATTTATGTCTAGCCGTCTGTACATAATTTTGTAATCACCAAAGGAGCCTCCCCGAGTGACGTACACAACAATTCCCTACGTCCGGCGCACCCTGGGCAATTCGCGAGTTCTTCAAAGCGAATTGGCTAATCCTTTCACCACGATGGCAAGTCAAAACCTTGACCACCTTACTGACTGTCCAAAATGCCCTAACACCTGCACAAGAGAGGCGCTCATGAACGCCGACGAGAGCGCCATAACAGTGGCCACTTATTGGGCCAGTAAAATTTGACTCAGCCATCGACACGACGAAGAAGAAGACCAAATTGTCTACAATAAGTAACATGTTAAACAAAATTTATTTACCATATGATTTCTCCGACACCGTTATTAGAAACAGACGAGCTAATGTACAAAATGAGTTGGTAACACCGGAATCGGCAATCGGCACGGATTTCGTTTTAGTGGTGAAGCAAACCGTACACCGTATTGGAATGGTGGGTCCCGTTGTACAATCACAATTCTGCGGGCACGCGACTACAGCGATACGCATTCCGTTTTTAAGGGAGATTGCGCACTAGATGACCGACAATGACCAGCTGACCTGCTTAAGGAAAGTTCACAGAAAGACCGCCTATGCCAAGACAAAATAAAAGAAATTGGTTTTCAATTTGATTTTTTAATCATAAGTAAAACCGGGATATTTGCAAGTCCTGGAGTACTACGGTCATTCGATGCTAATGGTAGTGAGCCTTTGAACCAACGCCAAAATAAAAGTAAGGCAGTGGTACTGCAGCATCATTTTCATATGGTATGGTGAATTTAATAACGAAGTGAAGGAGGAATAATACGAATGAATTTTATCTCCGACATTAACAGATATGTGATCATCTGTAAAAGCCCTTAGAAGATATGTACATCTCGTTTCACAAAAGCAATCCATTCGTCTAGCTAACCGCAAGTTATTACTTGCTTTTGTCGTGTAAACAACTCAGAGAATAGTCGAAGCATGTTAAAACGATTATGTAAACTCATGTGACAAAACGGAATTTATACCATTCCTGTATGCTCTAATCTGTTCTCTGTCATCGTGTAATGATCATGAAGTGTACGAAAGAGATGCGACGATTAAGTATGATCTGCTGAAACATTGATCCTGATGACACACAAGTGGTGGTATGTGAAATATTCTCACGAATAATCCGATAGTTATTTCTAGTAACTAAAGTCTTTCTTCTTTTTCCTTTTACAAGAAAACCACTACAACAAGTAATAGCTGTAAGTAAGAACAAGCTTCTAGGTTACATTTTATCGACAGACTACGCGGATGAATGTTAGTAATAGTTATAAACATGAAGGCTGCGTTTTCAGTGCAAGCGGGCAGCGGGCGGAATCCGCCTGCAGATGTCAAAAACAGACGATATAGATAAAGAATAGACAAAATATTCTTAATTCTATTGGTCAGCTGCTGACGTCCGCAACGCCCTTCTACCCGCTTGCACTGTGATTGAATCCTAAGAGGGTTTATAATCAGGCATAATGTAAATTGCAGTCTACAAAGTCCTCAAGAACTTTACAGCTCAATAAAATGTTTATTGACTGTAAAAGTAATTGACACAGAAATGGTACAAAACTGTTTACATTTATGATAATTCTTGATTATTTGATACCTTTACGACATTTTAATATAAAGGCAAGTCAGAGTGCTTTCAATAAACTATTGGAATGTATAATTATGTAAATTGGACCAAGGAAGTAATAAAGTGGATTAGTATTTGTGATATGTGCCCTAGTAGTCCACATAATGGTAAACATAACCCGAGGGATGCCAAAACATTGGACTTAACCAAAATATTACTGCACGCACTACTTTGGAATCAAGTTAGGTACATGTGGTCTCTGATATAGGAATTGGGAAGTAGAGGTTCCTCTTTCGATCTCGTTCATAAATACTCTTTTATCAATTTACTACCAAGAAATTGATGGCCAGTTTTATATTAATAACTGTTTATGCTATTACGATAGCCATTTTAAAAAGTGTTCGCAATCTGAATTACAGTTCAATGATGCGTTACGGCAATTAGTCGAGTTATTTACGACGCTTTACCGTGCGACGGACGGACGAGAAACGCGCGTACGACACAAATACGTACGACCATCCGTTAGTCGCATCGCGTCGCGTCGCACGAGCATTCGCGGCTAATTTCAGCAGAAACGGTAACACGACAGTTTAATAGAGACCGTGCGGTAACACTAACTGTCCCGGAATTTGTACCAAGGCCGACCGTTTCCAGATAAACGTCGATACATGCGTAAATGGAACATCTGTTCCTACTTCAACTGTGTGGGCTAAAAGTATCATTGTCGGATCCAATTTAGCGAAACCTGTAATCAGCAGTGGAATAATCACCCCGGAGTCGCGAAATCATTAGGTACTTGATACCGGCGAATAAGAATATAGCCTGACATTAAATACCGTGAATTATTTCCGCGTGGTACGCTTGGAAACAAATTGAGATGTTAAAGACATTGTCGAGCATTGTAATATTTTTAACACGTGTATGGAAGTCCGTGGGTGGGAATGAATACGGACATTGTGAATAACTATACAAATGTTTCGCGAATAACTAACCCAAATGAGGAACGTTTAATTAAAACAAACACAATATTGGGGAAGGGATTTCCGTTCTCGTGGGAGCT
Organism: Hypena proboscidalis; assembly: GCA_905147285.1. NCBI lineage: Eukaryota > Metazoa > Arthropoda > Insecta > Lepidoptera > Erebidae > Hypena > Hypena proboscidalis. The sequence continues at coordinate 3,244,236 of LR990129.1, read as the reverse complement.
TTTAGACGCAACATAGAAAGCTAACAAACACACCTTAATAATCCAAACGAAATTTTTGGCAACAATGAACCACGAAAAGCTTCATGACATTTAGAATCATTAAGCATGTCAGTTCTAAAAGTACATTTAAGAAAGTGGGTTAGCAATGACAAATAGGCGACAGGAGATTCTTAAGATGTTTTTAAATGTTGTATAGTTAAAACAAAAATAACAAGTCTCGTACATTATTACACGCAAGTAGGCGTGGGAGTATTGCCTTAGTTTTATTTGGATTAATTCGATGTAAACAAGATGCTCTTGCTTGTGCTGAATATCTGAGAGAATTCGTAAATTAAGCGTTGTACTAGAATCCGAGGCCGAATGTGCTCGTATGCAAAAACAGTAATAGAATTCCAAATGCATGTCGACTTCAATTTCAGCAGTTGATGAAAGTCACACAATGGGTTGGATGAAATAACTAAAATGCATACCGTTCTTCTTTCATTAACTTTGAGAAAAACATTAATTGCTTCGCATCTACAAATTGTTGATTACATAATAAAAAAAAACTTTAACCAAGAGTAAACATACACAGTCAATGTTGCAGATTCTGATAAAAAAAGCTCTTCCTCTTAAGCTAGGGTATACCTGTCTTATAAGAGGGAGTTTATAGTCGAGAATGATGATGAGGACAGGAAAGAATTCAATGACATCACTACTTTTATAATAGTTAATAATCCAATACTGAGACTTCAAACAAAACGTTAGTTGTTTCGAAGTAGACCATTTACTATTGTAAATATTATCATATTGTTTATTGAATCTCTGTCCAATTGTAAACAAGGAGGGCAAACAATACCTGTTAGGCAGATTTGAGAACGCTTCATTGGAACATCGATCTCGCCAGGTTTTTGACAATGCATTCATAGACTGGTTACGTAAACCAGGTTCCGTGTGAAAAAGAAATGATTTACTTTATGTAATAACAGTTTGAATCAATAGATTGTTTGTTGTTCACCGTGGGAGATATCGCGAAGATGATTTGCTTTACAAGTATTCGACAGTTCCGTGACTGTCGAGTTATTTTCGAATATCGTTCGAGTAATTTCTCTTTCTGAGGGTTTTTATTTTCACTTATTCATTCATGATTATGTATCTTAATAATCTTGAACATGATCTCAACGGTGATTGGACTCTAAATTCGCGGTTGAAGACGTAAAGCATCGGTACAGTTTTATCAGCTAACACAATAAAAATTAAACGATTTCCACGGATTCTGTCACGGTTCGTTTACCAACGAAAATAGATGCGGCTTGAAATTAAATATTCCAAAACAGCGTAAACTACAACAAAATTTAAAATGCAGTTTACTAAATTAAACTTGTTAGCATTTACGAAAGAATAAATAAATACATGTTAGTAGCAGCACACAAATAGCTTGAAGGCTTTAAAGAATATGAATCGTAAGTATATACGCCTTTAATCTTAAGCTTGAGCAATGCAAGTCTACAGATCATTATCGCCTACAAGTATTAAGTAATGTAAGTATCTCTACTAACAAAAGCGTGGGAATTCACTAAAGCTTTAGACAGTCAACAGGAACCATTTATCATTGGAAAACAAGCAAAAGTTGATTCATTCATTACTTTTGGTACAACAATTACATTAGACGACTTTGAAGGGATAAATGAAGTTATGTTAACACTAATAAAGCTTAACAATATTAGGCTTTATAAACGTCAAAGGTCTGTTTGCATCAGAGGTAGGATTGGTCCAGGACGTAACGAAGTAGAGTTAATTTTAGTGGGTTAGTGGATTAAGTCTGTCGGAACCGTCGGATTTCGTCTGTCACAGCGATGGCTTAATTAAACTAGAGGTAGTTACAGGTAAGTTTTTAGGAGACCAATTTGTTTTTGTGTAAAGTTTACGCTGTAATAATAAAAAAAAAATGTATGGAGTGAAAGAGCTAAATGTTTAAAGAATTATATGGTATTTTTAAGAGAACATCACACTTTAGTTAACAATGAGATACCTGCCTAAGCCTATTTTGAAACAATATGTACATTTTAATCTTGAAACGTAAGCGTTGAACTGGTCACACACTGAATTGTAAAAAATACTCATAGCACAATTTAATTGTAGGCGAATTGCCTGGATAAATGCATATGAATCACAAAAGCTGAGTTTTGGTTATGGGATGTGTTGTAGAGGTTGCTTAAAAGAGTATACGCTGAAATATTCGATCTCGATTTCTTATAAGCTTTTGCCGCTATCTTGGAAAAAGTGGTTGGAATTGTGGTTTATCTCGACACTCCGTTACTTTTACAGGGTATACCTTTGTAAGCTTCCTCTATTAAAATTGACACAATAATTGTTTTCATTTTACATCCCATAGTAAAAGTCTTGGAACCTATTACATCAGTAAAACAGTATTCAAATTGTTTTCGATAAATTCACTAGAAATGCAGACACTAAAATAAAAAAAATCGAGTGCCAACTGAATATAGTACTTAGTCTAAATACCGAAGGGATTAAACATATCTACTCCTGTAGTTGCGTACTGCAAACAGTATGTTACTGACCATCGGCTAGCTGACCCTCAACTATAAGTCAGTTTTCACTAGTGATTTTGTGCAGCAATTTCAAACGGTGTTAAAGGGCAAATGGGGGTATTGAACTTTTGATCTGTCTATTCAATCTCATCTCTATGAATATACATCAAATATTATACTGGTATTCAGTGACTGTAAGCGGACGGAGTCTACTAAATGTAGATATTTCGAACGGATAATAAGTACGGTTGATTACTTATTTTAAAATATGACCGTGTTTTTATTTTTGTTGAACTTTTCCGATTGCTAAATATGCTGATTTGCGAATCCTTTTAGGATATGGTTCAAAAATGTACGTACAAATGGCTTTACATCGAGTTTAAATATTCAGAACAACAGAACCTCCTTTTTTACTACAACCTGTTGCAGGCACTCGCCTAGACATACAATCTGAGACTGGTGAACGCCTAGACATAGAATCTGGTGAAACAAAAATGTTCAAGATATTGTAGTCTTGCTTAAGCTTTTTCAGTTACCTGAACCATTAACTTTTCACTGATATACCTCGGGTCCTGTTGACATTTTATTACCCGGTTGACTTTACTGAATTTTATTTTAATTATCTCTTAAAGGAGAGTAAGTACAATACATTATCCATGAATCCTACTACGTATTCTCAGCCAAGTGGGAGCATATCCTTAGTCTACATACCGCGGGGCTTAAGTTATTTATAAGATGGCGCTTCGCCGCGGTGTTGGGCGTGTGAAGTGGAACAAATCGGCTGGAGCGCCGGCGCGAGCGCAGCCGACTGACTCCTGAGCCGTCCTTCGCTCCTTAATGGACGGCTATAATTAGATCCGACGTGAGGTGACGTCATGGAGCTCCAAGAATTTTGCGTACCGTACTGTGTGAAGCTCCTTTGAAACCATGATAACAAATTTCGACATTTGATTTTCACAGAGAACTTACTCAAACTAGGTTCTAAGGTTCTAGGTTATTGTGACCGGGGACTTACCTGAAAAAATAAAACAAAACGTTAACACTTTGTTCAAAATCATAACAAGCTCCTGCATGAACAGCAATACGATAACGAAGTTATTTTCACCGTTCATAAACCACACACAAAACTCAAATGACTTCTGAACAATAACAAAGAACAATAGAGGCTGAGGTAACGTATAGTAGAAACGAGCAACAAAAACAGTCAATCCTTTTTGCAATTGAAGCAAAAGGCAAAAAGTGTCTGATGCTGGGTCCACACCTGACCAACGAAGGCCAACGAACGGCTAAGGATGTTACAAAATTATTCGCTTGACATATATCGATTAGTGTTTATTCGATTATTAATAACTTACATCAGTTAATAATCAAGTGGCAATTACTTATTTTTAACTATTGATGCCATTTCGAGTGGATTATTCGCGAGTCCCGTCAGTCTTCATCGTTTACTTGGTCCAATACACATTCAAACATAAGCTACACACAAATTCAAATCGAATGAAACGTAATGTATATAGGTGATGCGAATAACTTTATCACATCCCTAGCCTTCGTTGGTCGTTCGTTGGCTCGGTGTGGACCCAGCATGAAGGGCCAATCGCGGCTCGATGCGAAGTAGGACGAACGTGGGGTACGAGCTACAAGCTACAAGGCATCTGATGCAACTTCCTCCGCGCCTACTCGGACGAAAGAATTGTATCGCAACGCTTTGACCGCTAATTATGACACGTAGGCAGAAAGTGATAGATATATTGCCACACATTAACACAGCTATTTTGAATAATTAAAGACTAAAATAAAATAAATATGCGTATTACTAAATCGATCTTATTATCGAAATACCACGAAATGTTATCACGTAACCTTTGCCAAATTTTAAAATTAAGCAGGTGCGAAAGAATCACATAAATATGCTCGTTTTAAAGTAATATATTGCTTAAACAACTGTGTTATAGGCGCAAAATGTTTCTGGTTTCAAAACAGATACAACAAGTTGTTATTTTCAGCCAATTTAAATATCCGCAAAATCTAGTTGTGTGAATCTGGTTTAAAATCTAGCCTTGAAGCTGCAATTCTTCTGAATTAGTAATGAAATCTGCCCAGTCTGTGGTCAAACAAGCTGTTGACTGAAACCTTATTGCCACTTTACGTGATGCAACTATTGTTTACAAACATTGCAGTATTATGGCATCCAAATACAGATTGCAGTGTTCAATTTATATCTTAGAGAGCTATTTTAGTTTACCGATGAACAGATTACGAGATTTTTTTTGGCTTGAATTGCTACAATTAGTCTAATTGACCCAACTTTTGATACTGAAAATTGCCTAAATCTGCTACCAAGTAAATTTTTTTTCAATGATTCAGATATATAATAGTGAAAACGTAGACAGATAAAGCCAATTATATCCAAAGACTTTTTAACAAACTATCTCAAGAAAAGTTCATACAAATCATAAAACATCGGTATCGTGGTGTTGATAGGAAAGTTAATAACACCGCATCGCATATCGACTACGATTTTACTTTCAACACATGCAATTACACTGTAATTGAATCTTGCTTGCTTTTTCTCGATTCGAGCGATCAATAGAGCATTTCATTCAGCGAGGTTAGCACACGCGTGAAACTCGACCCAACTTGTGACGTCACGACTTGCAACTATGTAATGCGTACTTGGGATAATAAGACGCTTGTTTACCTACGCTTGTGAGTCAGTGTTTGGGATTTTGTGCGGGTTTTGGAGTAAACAAACTTTATGGTCCTTAAGATTGGAATTAGATGAATATAAATGTTGTTTACTGTAATGTTAGGTATCTACTAATTTATTTAATATACTCGTACATTGTACAGTGTTTTTAGTGGAAGGCTCAGTAGCATTTTTCCGTGACTATGATTCATAAAACTATTTTATATGTAAAACATACAGCGATTTGGAAGCTTCGTGAATAATGGCGCTTCCGCAAAGTTTCGCAACGCCTCAAGGAAAGAAAAAGGAGGAAATGCAAAATACAGTGCTAATAGATTTTGCATGACTTTGTATTCTACTGGGAAGCAGTCTGCTTTATCGCGATTACCGTAATCGTATCGTAATGTTGACACATACAGAATTAGATCACATCCTTCCACTATTACTACAAATTATAGGTTTCGAAAGATAACAGACATTTTGTAGTGTTGCTTCCTATAATACTGTTACAATGTTCGAAGCAATTGGTTTTTATAGTTTCCTAAGGTGAAGTGACTTTTATAGCTTATGTAAGTAAATGACTTGTAGTAGCAATAATCTATAGAGGCTGTAATTATAGTCAGAGAAGGTAGAATGGAGTCCAAGAGTAGCATCGCTTTTGTCAATAAGCCTGATTGTACATTGTATTGCTAATTGCAGTTGACTATGCAGATACGTCGATATTCAGTCGTCAACTTTTCTTCTAATTTCAAGATCACCAACAAAATATACAAAAACCACGTATAAAACAACCAAGGATTTTATGAGGCCGTTTGACCGGGCAGTAGCACCTTTTCAAACATCACCTGAAAGTGTAGTTTCGTCCGATAAACGAGAACGCCGCGGGCCGAAATTCTTCAAAGGCCGCAACGCATCTGCATCTTTTTTATTTACAGGTGACCCACTTGCTGGGTCTCTAATACATGAAGATGTGTTTTACAGGCAGGAGCCTAACACTACAACATCATGTGAATTTAGACGATACCACATATGTATGGGTTCGTTATTATTCCGAATAAATTTTCGAAGTTGATGTCCGTATTTATTCTATGAGGAAAATTATCACCCGAACGGTAGCAGCAAAGTGCCCATCTAAATTATTTCGATATACGTGTAAGATACGTGCTAAGAATTTAGTAGTATAGTATGTAAGAAATATGCACATATTGTTGTGAAATAAGTCTCTAAGATAGCGTGTAAAAAATAAGAGCATAATAATAGCAAGTCTCCCACAGAGAATTGAGAGTAGATTAACAAAATCCGTTCCGTGTGATTCTCAGAATGATAATGAGATGCAGCACAGCTCTGACGAAATTGATGCAATCACTTTACAATGTAAATATTATCTTGAACATCTTATTGCATATTCATTAATTACATTTTAATGATTTTTGTTAATTTGAATTTTGTTTTTAATTTGTAATTTTAATTTTATTTTTATTTAATTTATTCGTTATCAACTTTATATTAATTTTAATCAGAGTTCTGCAATTCATTGTTAATGCCAATTAAAAATGAAAATATTATTTATATAGATTTTTTACTGGAAATAAACGATTTATTATTATTATTGCGATGCGACAGCTGTATGCAATGTGTGGTACATCGATAAGCAAACAGCCTATAGATATTACGCACCTAGCAGTCAGTTAACTGCATCTAAAACTTTATCAAATTCAGTCCAGACGTTAACAAGATTAGCCGATACAAAAAGATAGACAAAGGTCGTGCAAACAACTATACCAGTAAATATTTTGATAAAGCTGAATACGTGAATAAATTCAAAACGTTAACATATTTCTACTGTTCACGTGAACTAATAATAAAAACAAAATGTTACGCATTTTACTAAGTAGTTGAACTTGGGTGTACTATCTGTATTTATTTATATTCAGGTAACCCCTTAGTTTGTTTTGGTACAACCTAGCGAAACGCTACCAGGATGCCAAACCACATAATCCGAGCAATCCCCGAAATAGAGCCGGCTTTTCAAAGAGATTTTCATCCGGAAACAAAATAAATGCTCAGGTGCAACAATTCACTAAACAAGGTTTAAAATTTGCTTTTTCAGGCATTGATATTTATAGAATTTGAGACTAAACATTTTGTTCAGGGTGGAAATTTAAACATTTTTGCACCGACTTCAGAAAAGGACAGAAAATTGAGAACCTTCTCAATTCGATTGTAATTTTATTTTATTTTTTTATGTTTGTTCCCCGATAAGTCGAAAACGCCTGGACCGATTTGAGAAATTCAGTGCATTTTTGTAATTATTTTTTTATTTTTAATATAACATAAAATAACAAGGTAAAATGTCTCGCTGATCTAGTGTAGTGGTTAGCGTAAGTGGCCTCTCACCGCGAGGTCTCGGATTCGATTCCCGGGTCTCTCAAAAGTCATTTAAATTTTGTCCGTTCAAAAATATTTAATAGGAGCACGGAGTTGTAATTGTGGCCGTAATGAATGGCGATAGGCTCACCCCCTATCACAAGGGTCCTAAACATAACAAGTGAAGTGTGGGTGTTATACTCCTCTGCCACACCCTTCTGGGTAATATAGGCGTGATGTTATGTTATGATAATGTAACAAGCCAGATTTTTTGAAGTTCCTAACAATCTGAAACGTAGCCTAGACTAATAATTCTACTTGTACGACCTCAATTAATAGTGTCGAAATTCTGGCTTCTTTAGAAGCTTAAATTCACTGGTGATTATTTCTTCGGCCTTAATCGACAACACTTAGCAATTAGTTTCAACATTGTAATAAACTGTATCCAATACAATACAAATTGCTTTTCAATCAACTCAATGTTGTCTATTTATTGTAAAGCCTGATTTACGCGATGCTTCTTTTGCGAGGCAAGTTTCATATTAGCTTTGTTTTATTCGTTAACAAAGATAAAGGCAGCATGAGAAGTTGTCTTGCAATCTTCTTCTTCGTATCGATGGCGGAGTCAAATTTTATTGGCCCAATAAGTGGCCACTGTTATGGCGCTCTGATCGGCGTTCATGAGCGCCTCTCTTGTGCAGGTGGTAGGGCATTTATTGCTCCACATTCGCAATTTATGTAAGTGTCAACATATCTCTATTTGACAAAGTTCTACTTGCTTCACCCGACTTGCGTCCGGAGTCTATTTAAGGATTTCCAGACCGGTCTTGATAGTTCAATAATTGCATAGTGTTAATCAACCTATAACGTCTTCGTTAACATTTTGTTTATTTCACTCTTGAAAAAAAATAAACTGCTTACATTTCTGCTTTGCCGTGAAACGCAATTTGAAAAATATCGTATTGAGAATGCTTGACAAAGGGGTATGACCAATCGACTATGGGATTGTTAATCGCTGCTGTGCTATCTATTCCGTGGCTTTGTCAAGATAAAAACTGCTGTATTGTATGTAGAATAATATGAAAGTTTAATTTTAAGCCATGAAAAAGTTAGTAAACAAGTGCAAAAAACGTGATAATTCTATCAAAACATTCTAGTTCATGTTTAAATAGAAAATCTCTTTTGTTTATTAAATCCCGCTTAAGTTATGTCTCTTATTACTAGATAATCGTCATACACAAAACTAGAAATTATTTACTATCTTATATTCGTGACAAGGGTTTTGGCGATCCAGTTTTTGGGCATTGCCTTTTCGACTTGAGTTTGCAGCCCAAAAACTTTAATAAATCTTCAACCAATAAATGATGTAACTATTGATTAATAAATGATCGGTTTATACTGAGACCTTCTGAAGCTAGCCTTCTTAATAAAAAATAAAGTTAGTGAGACCTAGTACTCAAAGAAGTCCTAAACATAACATTTTATAGCTCTATAACAATTGTTATTGAGTCTTGATAAATCGATTGAAAGGTTGCAGTATGAACTTGAGTTGGAAATATAAGTTTTTATACATGCTTTATCGGATTCTAGGTAATGTTCGATTGACCTCCTCCGTTTATAATAAATGAGAGGTGAAATTGCTTCATCGGTGATGATTGATATATAAAATATCAAAAGGCTCATTTACATAGGCAGAATACAATGTAATTAGATAATACAAATCCTTAAGAAATGTGCTTTCTTAAGAATATTGTAGAGTTCGCAGTATTTTTATAAGAACTCATGTGTAGAATCCTTTAGTTTCATTAACATGCCTCATTCAGAAGTAATTGTGAATTATTAATAATAATAATAATAGCAGCCTTGTATCTAATACATGTCCCACAACTAGGGTTGCCAACCGTACTCTAAAATAGAGTATTGTACTCTATATCATGTAAGTGTACTCTATAATCTATAACACTAATAGAGTACGCTAAAATACTCTTTTTTACACATTCTTACTTGTCATATAATCATAACCCATAATCAAAACCAAAAAATCAATTATTTACTGTTAATGTATGTTGGTACCCCCAAAAATTTTTCCTCCAACCACATTCGGAATGATGAAAAATTGGTATGCGCTGCAAAAAGTACAAGAAAATACCTTTTTAAAAATTTAACATAAATGATACTCTCTTTTTTAAGTCCATACTCTTTTTTACCTCCTTTGAAATCAGATATACTCTTTTTCTTCTGAAAAAAGTTGGCAACCCTACCCACAACTGGGCTCGGGCCTCTTCTCATGATGAGAAGCGTCAAGCCATAGTCCACCACGCTGGCCAAGTGCGGATTGGTAGACTTCTCATACCCTCGAGCACTTTTTAGGCACTTTTAGGCATGTAGGTTACCTCGCGTTTTTTTCTTCACCGTTAGCAAGCTATATTTATTGATAGAAATGTGTGTGCCGTGGGCTCGAGCCCGAGACCTTTGACTTTGCAGTCCTACGGTCTCCCACTCGGCTATCGCTGCTTTAATTGTGAATTACTTCCATTTATAAATACTTTGTATGTGACGTAATACTGGCACCTGTATGAATGTGTGTCGTTTTAAAACAGCTACATCTACACATTCTATACCGCCGTAGAATGTGGTCATCTCATAACGTTACATATAGCGTTGCTAACTGTCTGCAAAGACATACGCGGCAATTTCTCCCGACCTGGCACGGACGCGTAATTATTAAATAATACAATGTAGGACGCATATTATAGCGCTGGGCCTATGTATAGAATAGAATAAAATGTTTTCGGAGAAATTTGGCAGGCATTTCTGTGAGTTTAGGACGTAAACAATCCTAGGTGCATGCTACGGAAAATTTTTGGTGACAGTTACCGTAAACCTGATTTGTTCTGCTACACCAAAATATGAGGATCAATTTGAGCACATATTTCAAATTAATCCGAATAGGCTATACAATCATTACACATACGCGGCGCAACTTAAGGAGGTCAACCTCTATTTGACACCACAAGCTGCAGTTTAGACAGGTGCTTTTTTCAACCCATTTGAAAGCCTAATTTAAAGTCAAGGAGGGTTCTCCAAGATACATAATGTATTGATCAATATTTATTAAATAAATATGTATTAGGCGTAGCTAATCTTCGTATAGGAATAGCAGGTGCGCGACCGAGTTTATTTCAGTTAGCACCTGCTTCTAAATTGGATATTTCGTACGCGTTCTAAATAGTTGCATGTGCAATGAAGGGATTTGGAAATGTTTTGGAAGAAGTGGAATTAGTTAAATATTTAGATTTCAACTGATAAGATAAATAAATGGAAACTTAAGATACAATTCGTATTACGACGCCGATAATGCCGACATAGTTTGTGAACTTTGTGCCTGGGCCGACAGAAAAAATAAAAGATATCAAGAATAGTAATGTCGGAACATTGTACTAGAAGGCGAATCGAAATTGAAAGCTGTACACAAGTGCAATGAAAAACGTTGACACTACACATACAGCAAAGTGTAAGCAAAACATATCTAGTGATGAATAACTTTACAACGCTGTAAATATAGTAAATCCCTAATAACATAAAAACCTAATCATAACATTATGAACCCCTGAAAATAATATCGACTCTATCAACCACACCATGAGATAATACTCCTCATAAAATATCAATTTGAAAATACATTGCTCTGTCTCTACAAGAATTTACTTTGAAGTATAGAGCAGAGTCATCAATGAAAAGGTTCTAAAGCGATGTCGTAGTTCGACTTCTTCAGATAATACGTTGGTAATAAAAACTAGTAGAAAGTGCCAGAGAAGTCATCGGCACTTGGTGTTGGGCCAAACTGTGGCAAGGTCATTGGCTGTTTGATAATAGACATTATGAAGTAATGGATTGTTTGTTTGTATTTTTTTATTCGTTACTCCGTTCAATATTCAAATCTTTCCGTAATTCGTTTGTTTACTAGATCATTTAATGTAACTATCTGATCTGAATTACGATTAATTAGATTTTTTTCAAGCTGCACTCTTGTTAGGTCATGTTATCTTGTGGCAAAGTAACAAAAATAATGAATTCCGACGCTGGGTATTACGTTTAAATTAATTATGTCCTACATTTTCTTCGCCAAGAGAAATTCTGAACATTCGTCTGAAAGTTCTTCAAGGCAATTAAGTCTAATTTCATAGTCTATAACTTTTATTTTTCTTATGAATGTTAGGCAACAGATGTTTAATTAGCATAATTCGCTATAACACAAACAAATGAACCGTGTTTCCTTTATTACGATTGAGCCTACGATTTATAGACGGACAAACTATTTGAGCGTGTAGCGGAATTGAGAAACCTATGAGCACTTATGACGGAATAAGTGTAGTTTTGACATGGTTTGGTATGGTTTTACGTAAATATGTTGTCTATCAGTTTTCATTATAATTAATTAGCGCAATGTTTTTACTGCTTCTGCCAGTCAATGAATCAATCAAACAGCATTTGGTAGTCCACTTCTGGGCATCTACCAATTCGCACCCAAAGCTCTGTCTTCAGTATCTAGAGCCCTCTAGAGCTCTAGCGATACTGTCGTCTATCTACTACGTAGCAATAAGCGCCATAATCGACTTGTTACACCACTGCACAAATTAAGCAAGTCTGAAAGATCTGTCTTCATCATGGGTCCCTCAGTGTTTAACAGATTGCCAGAAAGGGATAGGAATGGTCATTCCATTGGTATGTTTAAGAACCGTCTTAGAAGATGGTTATCAAACGAAGTTTTCTACAATCTGGACGAATTTTATGATTTACCAATGAAATCATTTAATTTATTGATTGATGCATTTAAATATATAGACTTAATATTGACATTGATTACATCATATATTCTGACGATTAATTTTTTCCTTGTTAATTTAAAATTTTATTTATTAAATTACTATACTTGTTATAATTTTTAACCTAATGTACTTCATTATTAATTATTTATATCTTTAATTTTATTAATTATGTATGTGACTTTACTAATGTTATTTATTATTTTTGATGTTATTTTGTGACATATTATAAGAAAATGTAAAAAGCTGACATGTAACATTGAGTTATCAATAAAGAATTGTATCTACTAAGCTGGGTGGATTTACATTACAGTTGCCGACAATAGGTAACTATGACACTAATTCTCTGTGTTTCATAAGACAAATCGGTAATTTCATTAGGATTGCCATAATTTAATTTTTAATATTGGCTCCTTCCCTAAATCCATAAATAAGCCGGTCTGTATTTTTTTGATAAAAACTGAATAATTGCTCAAATCCGCCTTTGTTTGTTCCGTGATTACTTCATTATGCGGCTATAAAACGTGTTTTCCGTTGTTTTATAACAAAAATATACGAATGATCCATGTTTAGATTGCAATTAATTTTGGTAAATACACGATCCTATGAAAAGCAGAAGTATTACCCTAATTGTTTGTTGCCAGTTTTAATATCCTTATAACCTAAGACAAAATTGCAAAAGATATTTTCTATTGAGGCCAGCCAATGGTGCTTTATTGCCATTCTTGGCGAGTTTGCATGAATTTCACCATTGACGACCCCGGGCGTTTACTACTTATTTACTTTTGACGATGGATAGCTTGTCTTTACTTTAACAGCTATAACGTCTAAGCAGAAAGTTCTGGGACTACTGATGGAGCAACAATAACTACATGAAAAGCTGCTTAAACTGATTGCAACTAAAAACAGAGATGGCATCCCAATCATAAGCTATAACAAGTATTTTCGTTTAAATTTTTGCTTCTGCTATACACATTCGCAGCATTACAATTTACATATTCGTTTTAATATATCCAGGACACTGTATGTAATAAGTATTCCCATGTGTGTGTGTACAGAGCACACTTACCGAGTAAACTCGTATTGATATCGATACGGTTACGTTCGTTACAGATTCTCGAGTACTCGATTAGTTCCAGAGCTCGAGGCCGAACCACACTATTATGTTGCATTATTTATAAAATTTTGAATACATGGCAGGTTTTGTTATCTTCTTTGTTATGAAGGAAAAAGACCTCGCACAATAGTATCTCATGGCGAACGTTTCGGTCCATGAATATCTGTTGATTGCCTGTCATGGAATTAGGATATTAGAGCTACATAAATGATTAAACGATGACTAATTACCATAATCAGCTAATCAACTCTTATTCTAAAATAACTTCTGGTGTTCCATGATTGGAGACGGTCACGTTTGTTAAAATTATCCTTGATACTTTGATACCTCTCTAAATATTGAACCAGCAATGTACATCGCATTCTGCAACACATCTTGAAGGTTGTATACCAGTACTTGACCCAAGAAGGCGAGTAGCAGTACAGCATGCATGGTATTGGCAGTTGCCATGCAAATTTTCATAGGCATCGCTTTAGGCATATAAGTTGAAAACATGATTGCGGGTTTACTGCGTTACTAATTTTATTATAATCGATTAGACTTGGCTTCGTTTAAAGTCATTTCAATAAGTACATATACGTTTACTAGCTGCCGCCAGCGGCTCCACCTGCGTGGTACGTCGATAAAAAGCATTATAATGTTAATGCAGACTATAAGCAAGCAGCTACAGGTGTGCAAAACTTAATAAAAATCGACCAAGTAGATTTTGCGTGATGGAGTAACAAACAGCTAGACATGAGAGACATTTTAGCCAGTCCGGTCGCGCAGTCATGTGATAAACTAAGTAAAAAAGTTCTAACAATCTTGGGATTACTGCTGTACTTGTCGAGGCAAATAATAAAGTAGATTTAGAACTAATCAAAACTATGTTAGCAAGAAATTAAGACTTGAAAAGTTAAACGATTTAACTGAAGTAACTTTGGGCTGTGTATAAAGATAGCAAAAGATATAAATTACAAGGTTATCGAGTAAACGTATGGAACAAGTAACCGCTAAGAAGGAAAAATAAAGACAGTTTAAAGTTCTCGATGCTTTTGTACATTAATTTGAAAGGAATGACACTGCTATAGACGCAATAACAACCCAACAAAGAAACAAAGAATTATACGCAAACTCATGCTGTTTTGTTAATTCAAATGTTATGAACTCTACGTAATATGAAAGTTATTGTGTACTGTATGAGAAAATTAACTGAGCGTAAATAATGGTCATTTGAGCAACCATAACTTCTCTATATTGTGTGTATAATGTCAACGGCTAACGCAACTCCTAATGAAAATAACCCTTGAATAGTTTGTTTATGTACATACCTATTACAAATATTAGAATTGAAATCTGCTGTTGCAAATCTTATTTCGTATAATTTAAGTCTACCAATTCTCCGGTCGGGCAAAAGCGTTATTTACGATCTTTCCGCCAGGAAATTCTTATTAGCAGCACGGAGTTGGAATTGTGCCTGGTGGATGGTGAAGTGTGGGTGTTGTACATCTCTGCCAGACCCTTCTGGGTAATATAGGCGTGATGTTTTATGTAATTCTGCTATTATATTATGCGATTCGACATATTCAACAACTCTTTTACCTAACCAAAAGTTTGCATCATTGTTTAAATCTTAATTAATTGCATCAGCCAATTGACGCATACATTAGATCTATTGGATCGAATGTATTTCAATGCGCTTTTTCATAGTATAAATAGCTTCAACTTGCATTTGCAAGAGAATTTCGTTTTATATTCGAAATCCTTTATCTGAAGTAAGCAGGTGAATTGGCAACAGTCGAAGGTTTTTGTACTTTTTGTCAGTTCTTGTGCACATGTTAGTGAAACCAATTTATTCGAAAAATAGAGATTTATTACCGGAATCTCTGGCATAATGCCATTTCCAAAATTCTTTACGATAAAAATTACAAATTTAATAAAGAAAGTTACCATTAAATCATTTCATTAATTTGCAAGCTCTGTCACGGGCACGTATAACATTAGTATCGATGCAAACAATTTCAGTGACACCTGACCAGATCAATGTCACAGTAGTGATAGTGAAATGCGTATTTAAACCATGATCTTTTCAATTGGTCATCATAATACTTTCACGTTTTATGTAATCACGCGCCTCTTGGCTCGCCCATCCGTCATACTGCTTGCTTGTTATCTAGATTTAAACTATGAAAGTGAAATATTTACTCTTCTTTGTAGAAAGGAGACAAGGGGCCTCTGGCGCAATGAGATCGCGTTTTCATGTTTTTCTCTTTGATATTCTAATTTGCGTAACGTGTTTGTAGACGCCAAACAATGATGATCGTGTCTGAGCAGCTCTATAGCAGTAAATAGCGCTTGACATTGTGGAAATCAATGCCAGAGAAATAAAGGAGCGGTTTCCTCAATAAATTATGTTAGTAATGTTAGCATGCAAGCGGTGACCGTGAAAGATCATAGTTTGCAAGACCTCGGAACTGTGGAAGACGTGTCTCGAAAACATCTCGATCATAAAGGAAAGATCGTGAGAACAATGAAGGAAGTGAATTTCTTTAGGAAACCCGATGATACATTTACGACTAACCTCGAAAAGGACCTTAGAATACAATGCTGTATTCCCAGAGGAAAATAAAACATAAAAACACGGCGCAAAAGAAAATACAAAAGTACCAATCTCCGATGTAGACTTCCGCGATCATTTGGAGTTTCATAAAATCTTTTGAATCGCGTAGAATGTAGAAATTTCACGATGTTTTATGAAAACATATCCAATAAAACGATACAAAGTCTTTTCCAATCGGATTACGTGAATCCTTAGTACCGCTGCGTGTGACTGGGTCAAAGGCATCGGATTTATTCTTTTCAATTCAAGCGAGCATCACATGTTTTCGATCCGATGTTAATCTAGTTTAGCTTGTTAGGATACTGACCGAAAATTAGGTGTCCAGGCAACTAGATACAAATAAACCAATTATAGATAAGTATTTTTTTTTATGGTGTCACATAATAGATTTGGAGCTAATCCTTAAGAATTCGGTCTCAAGGTAAATAAACAAATGTTACCAATTTTGTTTTTGAACAATCGTAGCGTTATGCTAAAACCCGTACGAGAAATTATATAAGAAATAAATGACAGGATATTATTTTATCTCTGTACCTGCAATTTAATTCACTATCATTTTGTATTCAGTTATCTGCGAGCATTACAAGATCTTGGATAAAGTCTTCCAAATGGTACACATTATGTTATACCATTTCTTCAAAGCAATAAGCCATGGCAATACTTCACGGCATACCATAAACTTAGTAGGCTAACGTTTTTAATTGGTATTGCCAAACCATTGCCAATTGGCTGGTCGCGAAAAATACAACTTACTAACATTTATGCCTTCACTTAACGGTATAATAAATCGGTTATAAGTTTATACGAGAGGTTTTTGGTACAATCGATTTTATTTATTAGCTGTCAATGTCTGACAATGTGTGCCGTCAATGTCTGAACCCATCTAACATGGGTGGCTCTAATCTTATGATGCTATCTGTGTTGTTATAAATCATAGAGATTTGTTTGTAGAGGCGAAAATGTGAACAGAATTATAGATAACTTTCGTTCGATTCAGTCAACGTAAAGTAGAAATATACGGGTATAAATATATCCATAAATTCGAAGTAGGTAAATGCGAAAAAACATTTTGTAAAAACGGATCCGACGAAAAAAAAACTGAGTAGATATTTTGAATGAGACGACGAATTCCTTGTTCGTATTTGAATGAAACTTTTTTTGGTTAAGTCGGGAACAGCAAAGTTTGCGAGGAGGTTTGGCTTTACAAATTTCACTAATTAGTACGCATCGTTAATTTGTACCAACATGACTACAGCATGAATCACAGACGTGAGAGCTTGGTGTTTTATTTTGTCGTAGTTTTATTTTGGGGAACATGAGTAAAATATACACGAGGCACTACACTAATACAAGAACAGGAGCGAATGGAAGAGCATTGTCAGAAACAAAGTGATACATCAGCTTGGGAATCACGACCCTTAGCAATGAGGAATAGGACGCGAGGAGGAGGAGGAGTAAAATATTGCCGAACGAAGTTATACTATTTATGTCCTTCATTCTTCGATGAACTATTTGGTGTGATTATGATATCTAGATTTGTATGGATGGGTAAGTAATCAGTAGTTTGTTGCTGCATACAGCTAAGTATGATATACGGTTTCATTTAACTATGGCTACTATAAATCGAAGAAATACTGCCACATACAAATAAAATATCAAATAGAAATTTTAAAATTATTTCTGTAGTTGGATTGTAAGTTTTTCATAGTAACAAGCGCCAGTCTCTATTCTTCATTATAATAATAACTACCAAAACGGGTATTTCCATAATTGTATGTATGTAATAATAATGTAACTGCGCATCTCGAGTACTACTGGGAGCATTTTTATGGGACTTTCACTCTTCAAATCGTGGAGTTATCGTGATCAAAGAGAGTGAAATAATTATGTTATAATATTTGGACGCGTAATGGAATGTTTTCGTTTTTAAGTTGTAAGAAACTATCTAAACAACTATTATGTTTTATCTTAATAACTCTGACTTGCAAAGATTCATCTTATATATTAGACGTTTTATAAGCTTTTTGAGTGGAATAATTATGTTATAATATTTGGACGCGTAATGGAATGTTTTCGTTCTTTAGTTATTAGAAATTATCAAAACAACTATTATGTTTTATCTTAATAACACTCACTTCCTTCATCGTTTATATTAGACGTTTTATAAGCTTTTTGCGTAAAATAATTATGTTATAATATTTTGACGCGTAATGGAATTATTTCGTTTTATATACCTGTTAGAAATTATGTAAACAACTATTATGTTTAATCTTAATAACACTCACTTGCTTCATCGTATATATTAGACTATTTATAAGCTTTTTAATCTGTTTTTTTGGTTATTACAGATACATTATCATGATATTATGCTCCTTGTAAGCCATTATATTTGCGAGTCACATTCATAAGAACACGATAATAGCAAAATAATAAATGTCAACCTTCCGAGAACATCTTTAAATAGTGATATGAACATAATTTAATACAAAAACAAAACTGTATCTTTATTATTAACATTGATACGTCCTTAGGGTCACTTACTGTAAAGACAGTCGTCAATTAACTCGTTGTGAATAACTCGTCATCGTCTTAGAAACAAACGCGTTATTGGCGCCGAATGACGCTTTTGGCATTGATGCACTACAGCGAAATGTATCATGTATCAGATCATTCAATAAATTTTCCTGTTCGTTTTACCAAAGATTTTGCCATAATTGCGATTGACATCAATTAGTTAAATCAATTAGTACAATTAATATTTGACACTTTAAAGTTGAATAATAACCCATTTGACATTTTTTTTTGAATTGTTAAAGTTGATAACGTTTAAATTTGTTGATAGGACAAGCTAATTTAGAATTTAGTGTTTTGAAATGTCTACACAAAAATTGTAGTATGGTGGATCATGAATCTGCTTTGTTGATAGTACATGAATGTATAGAACTCAGTAATAGACGCTACTGTCGAGCAAGTTATAAAAGAGTGAATAATTTTTTAAGTTCCTAATTTTCATAAATTAATTTTAAATAAAATATCAATATTGGACGATCGAGGACGACGATATTGAACGCTGTAAATAAGAATTTCTAACTATTGTTCTGTTCTGTTTTCCTTGACTATTACGAAGAATGACTAAATATGGAGCAGTTATAATTAACCGACTTCAAAAAAGGAGGAGGTTCTCGATTCGTCTGTATTTTATTTAAAGGTTCAATTTTTCAAGAAACTGTCAGCAACCGATGAATCGAAGGTGTAGACGTGAGGGGAATCTTCAGTTGATAAATAAGTTGGTGACAGTATTGATGATTTAATTGCTAGTGAGTATGAAGATGACAAATGATTCCAAGAAATAAACACGTGACCTAAATTTACTGGTCCTTCGCAAAATCAATTCTTACTTTTTATTGTTGGCCTGATTAGATTTTAAATAGATCAATCTTTTAGATAGCAAACCGCCTTTGAACACTATCGTTGTATGTAAATTGGCCCACGTAATATATTTAATCTGCACCTAATAAATGAAATAAAAAACAACAACGTAATTCTAGCATTTTTAACGTTACAATTACTTACGACTCGTTGGTCATACTTCAAAATCGTCAAAACGGGTTTATGAGTGACAAGCTTTTGCCCGCGTTCAACCTTACTGCTCCGCTCTCGTAAAGTTTAGCGTAATGTTAAATATCTTAATACCTTTATTGAGAGTTACACTATCAAACACGAAAAAAACTATCAAAATTCGACTAGTTGTTCTCGAGATTAGCGCTAAGCAAACAAACTAACTTTCTGCCGCAGTTATGTCTGTGTGGAAGGTACATCGATAAAAGGTAGCTCATGTTACGCGCCTTGTAGTCAGTTACCTGCATCTAAAATGTTATAAAAATCGGTCCTGCTGTTTAGAAGATTAGCCGATACAAACAGAGAGACAGACAGACAGACAAAATTTTATAACTGTATTTTGGGCATAGGTGATAATAACTATATCAACTGGAAAACATTGTTATTGTGACATTCAAAACAGACACTTCAATTTTATTTATTTGTATTGATGTAGTATAAAGATATGGAACGTTTAAATTTGGCCAAATCGAATGAAACGCGTAGTACTGTATCTACTCATGTCATATAGCAACCTAATTCCGTCCCGTTGCGGAGTGCCGTAAAAGGCAAACATTTAAACAGCCTACAGTTATTTGTTCAGACGCTTGTGTGTGTTCCAGAACGATACCGTGAATCCTAGCACATGGCTTTGAGTTCAGTAAAACTGTTTAGATTTACAACTTTAACTGTAAGTTGGCTGCTGGTGAATTTGTGTTGAAAGTTTTCCTAATAACCAACTACACAACATATTTCCTCCTCATATTTTAATAGGTGCTGATGCTAACAAGATGTCACGGTGTCAAGAAAGCAGAACCCAATGATATAGCATTTTTTCTTAACAGTCTTTTCTTTCCGCAAACTCCTTAACTGGAAAATGTATCCAGAGAAGACTTAATAAGTCTTTTACTTCTTTTCCGTTGCATGTGTTTTATAATTATTGCTGCAAACAATGTCATTATTCGTCTATAACATTCCTTATGTTGCTTGTCACCAGTTACTTATGCTTTAAATTGATCATAAAAACATGTTTGAGACTGCCTCGATGGTCTAGTGGTTAGCGTATGCGCCTCTTACCGCGGGGTCTCGGGTTCGATTACCGGGTCGGGCCAAGTGCTATTAGTTAACCTTCTGTCAGAAAATTCACGGAGTTGGAATTGTGCCCGGTAGATGGAGATAGGCTCACCCCCTATCCCATGGGACCTAAACATAACAGGTGAAATGTGGGTGTTGTACACTTCTGCCTCTGCCACACCCTTCTGGGTAATATAGGGATGTTATATTATGTTATGTTTAAATCAGCAACAGTACAGTGTGCCTAAAGCTTTAAAGTCACAACTTATACATTTCGACGATCGTAATTAATTACTGCCTGCTCTCGCCATTGTTTCAAAGTAATTGTCTCTTCTCTTCCTCAATTTGTTTGTTGGAAAAATATCAGGAAATTGTGGAGTTAGAAAAACATACACGTCAATGAATAAATCATTATTTAACTTATTCATGCAACGGCATTTCTCTATGAGCTGTTTGCCTATTAAAATATACGTCGTTTAATCGTTTCCTTAGCCTCTTGGCGGCTTCCTTTAATCTTTTTATTGTTTCCACAAGAGCGTGTGCCGAGCAGTTCTGCTATTGATCTATGATAGATGAGAGAAGGTAAGGAAATTAGCTGTATGAATGATGAATGAAATGAAATTACTCGAGCTACAACTTACTACAAGACATTCCTATATATATATAATATAGTAAAATAAGGTCGTGTAAGTTACACTAATTATATAACTCAAGAACTAACTAACAGGGAACTAACTCAAATAACAACTGACAGCAAAACGAAAAACTTATCAGTCAAAGCATCGGTCTAGCCGTTCATTTTTAACCGACTTCCCAAAAAGGAGGAGGTTCTCAATTAGGCCGGTATGTTTTTTTTCTATGTATGTACATCGGCCGATTCGCGTGATTCTTTTTTTTTCGACGCGAAATAGCTGCCAGGTGGTCCCATAAAAATTTCTTTCAGTTTGGTCAAGTAGTTTTTATTTTATAAGCATTATTAGAAATTGAAGTCGATGTTTTTATTGAAAAATTATTTTTAAATATAAACAAAATTCACCAGGTCAGCTAGGTACTACATAAAACACCTTGCCTTAATATCAAGTAGCCAGCTATGATTCATATTATTTATGTTTATGGGAAAATATTAATTATCTCTTTAACTGTACAAGCGTAGTAATAGCTGGTAGGTACTATAATTATAATTAACTCTTTCAGTGAGTCACGGCCCCCGGTCATTCACAAATCGTGTCTAAAACTATTAATATTTCAGTCAATTAAATTATGAATGTGTGTCATAAACATGAATTTGTGGCGCATTGTATCTTATTGCCTGTTATTCTGTTGTTTTTATTCTAAACTACAAGCAGACTAAAATTCAAACAATCACTACAGATCGTGTGAAATTTCGGATAAAATGTATAGTTCGGGCGAAAGTGTTTGTCACTTCCACGTACAATATACTGAAGTTTTACCTTGGCACCCACCAATAGCGAAAGCTTCCTCTATTGGTGGTACCAGGGTTTGATACCTACAGGCATCTTACCCTATCCGAGAAATGCTGAGGAATATCCATATTTCATAGTCAGTGCAAAGGCGCAAACTATTTACCAAATGAAAACATCATAGTCCACCAAAGAATCGTTATTGTATCGTAATAGTATCCCACTTCTCTATACTCTCTTCAAACAATAGATACACACAATTACTCGGATTTACAAAACAAATGATCTCATGCAGCTATTACTTATCAGCGTGATGAACGATCAATTGTCAGTTTGTCAGATGAGTCACTCGGCAATACTGCGGAGACACAATTGACATTGATCTGAGCTGTGGAGCGTGACTTTGAACCTTAACTGCCTACTACTGCATACAATATTGTGACTAAGGTATACTTAGAACTACTCCGAAGTATATGCTTGAAAAATATGGCCATTAGGCATTATATTATCATATCGTAGACCTCAAATGTAGCGACACATCTGCAATGTTTTGTAGATTGTTCAGGTTCATGGGCTCGAGTTGCCACTCAATGGGACTACATGACTGTAGGGTTGCCAACCGTACTCTAAAATAGAGTATTGTACTCTATATCATGTAAGCGTACTCTATAATCTATAACACTAATAGAGTACACTAAAATACTCTTTTTTACACATTCTTACTTGTCATATAATCGTATGCAAAAACCCATAATCAAAACCAAAAAATCAATTAGCCAAAAAAATTTTCCTCCAGCCACATTCGGAATGATGAAAAATTGTTATGTGCTGCAAAAAGTACAAAAACTACCTTTTAAAATTTAACATAAATGATACTCTTTTTTTTAGTACAGTACTTTTTTTTACTCTTTTTTACCTCCTTTGAAATCAGATATACTCTTTTTCTTCTAAAAAAAGTTGGCAACCCTACATGACTGTTCGATACATAAAATGCTGTACTAGATTTGCACTTCACATTGTCATAGTCTCTTCAAGTGACGGCTATTGATCAAAGGATTTGTAAATTATGATAACAACCTAAAGCTTGTTTTGTAGCCGAAATCTGCGTGATAATAAGGTAATCAATATTAGATATTTTGATTATGATGTCAACCTCCAGACTGTGTGTATGCATTGGCTGCAAACAGGCTTTAGCAACATTAACGTGGTTTCTGTCTGTGATATCTAAGTAAACGGGTTAAATCTAAATCCAGACAGATTTATGTCGATCACGATAGATCTCGGTCATAATCAAAGATGAAATGCCTCAAAAACTATTTACATGTTTGCATTTTGGATTTGTTCCTTACAATGAGTTAAGAAACGCGATATCTCACTGATTGGCATTGACAAGGAAGTCGATGACCCGAACTGAAACAAATCGGTTTACTCCACACTCGAAGGGGTCCAGACAGACGGACCGATTGATACGTGAGTAAGCGAGGGGATCCCGAGTTTTAAGGATCATTCATCCAATGATTGGTAGAAATTCGGGAAAGGTTACTAATTTACATAATGGGCATTTCCTGAAAAAGAGTCATTGTACTCTCCCGCAAACTAGAAAGCTGGTGAGAGACACCTAAAACTTAACTGCCTACTACTGCCTTGAAAAAAAGAGACACACGTGATAGAACAAAGTTATATACTCAGATATGTTTGAGGCAGATATGAAGATGATATTAATCATTAAAATCAGAGATCCGAAAGCTCATGTGTTTTTATAAAAACATTTTCAAGTCAAAAGTCTGATCCTGAAAGTTGTTCGGCGTATTTCTCTAATATCAATTACAGAAAACGCTGAATTGATGAATGTGATGTTTAGATACTGAATCATAATAAATCCGGCGACGCCCACAGCCAAATATTAACTTTACAATTTAGGTATACAAGTATTTATGTACACAGGGATTTAAATGTCGGTCCATCACAAAGTTCATGGAACTCTGTTTATCTGTTATCAAATGTAAGGGAGAATACTTGATGAGCGGTGAATACGCAGCGTCCATTACGAAAATTGCGTGTCAAATGAGCGTATAGAGACTGACTGTTGTATATTCCCGTCACACGGTCTCCGCTTTCCGAATTCTGTCAATACATGATGCCTTTGGCAGATAGCTTGTTCGAATGTTCATGATATTATGAGAATTTAAAATGATTATTAGTTTGAGATAATTTTTAGAACGGTGATCTTTGGCAGGTTTTGTGTGTAGATTAATCGTGACCATGACATAATAGCACTTACGTACATAAGTACATACGTAAGCTCCCATTTGACGAAGTTGTCAACTAGTTAGTGTTGGTGAAGCACGATAGCTTATTTGAGTTATAATTAGGATGAAAATAACAATTCTTTTGCAAACAGATATCTGCCTACTTTAAATATAAAGATTATGCAGGAAAAACGTAACACGCACGACGGATCTAATCTTTATTATTATGCGATAAAATAAGATAGGCTATCTATCAAAGCAAGTATCATATTCTCGACAAAAAACCATTTCTTTACGCCCGACGCGCTATCATATTCGGCATCTGAAATTGGCCAAGCAAACAAAAAGTGTTAACTATAATAATATAGTGTGTACGTTCCTTTACAGGCTGTCAGTTCATCACGCCAATATTTTGATGAATCGGTTTCATGTAACGAACCGCCTGTAAAACTAGCTATCTTAAAAACATAACAGCAGCCTATTATGCGGATAATAAAAATAAATCTTTGCTTATTTGATTTCAAGGCGATTTATTTGTCCGACGAAAACGTGATAATTATATAATTTTCTAATAAAATAACCGACTTCAATTACTAATAATGCTTATAAAATAAAAACTACTAGACCAAAATGAAAGAAATTTTTATGGGACCACCTGGCAGCTATTTCGCGTCGAACAAAGAATCACGCGAATCGGTCCATTAACCGCGACGTAATCGATGTACATACATAAAAAAAAAAACATACCGGCCGAATTCCTCCTTTTTGGGAAGTCGGTTAAAAATGGCGGTAGAGCTTTGGTAAACGAGTTCCAGAGAGAAAGTATCGTCCACTCATCATTAACCAGATAGTGAGATTAGGCACTGACATACTGGCACAGTGCAACTGAACTCAGTTGCAACTTGCAAGTCCATAAAGTCAATGTATTATTATAATTATTCAATATTTATTTATTTTTGTTCTTAAATTAGATTATTATATTGTCTTCAATTTTTAATAATAATTTCTTTTTATTTAATTTTCACTTAATATTTATTTTATTATATTATGTTCTAAAAAAAAACTTTACTATACTTTTACACATAAGGCTTAATTTCGTAGTACACCAGCTACTAGTTAATCTAGTTATATACCAGCATCGGTAATATATATCGATCGTAGATGATTAATCTAATAAATAACGAATAAACTATGTTTTGGAAGAAATCAGAAGGGACGAAACGTGGACGAGTCAACGACTTGCGATCAAAGTGTACATAATATAAAGCGCCGAACCTTTGTGAGCGAAGTAAAATCAAGGTTTTATGAGACAAACAAGGATAAATTGATAACGTTTATCTTGTTAAATCGCATTTGAACATAATACTTCTGGAAATTCATTTTCATATCATGTCCTTAATTAAAAATGTCAAGCATCTACTAGTAAACTGGATTTGATCACCAATTATGTTGACAAATAAACATTGTAGGTAAACGAGCAATCATAAGTGTTTCTCCTCGAACGAAAAATATAAATAAGCTACTGAATATATTATATTCCGTAACTCCTTAAATCAGTCAAGATTAAGACGTAACCAAAAAAAGAAGAGCAAACATTGCATAACACCAAGAACAGTAATCTTTTGATTGAATTAATTAAATATTAATCACGATGACCAAGATAACTTCTTAGTTGCCAGTTTGTATCACAACTTACTATCCTACTTTCTAACTAACACGCAAACGAAAACATTAGATATCTGTTAATGTGATTAATTTTATTGATGGTTGAGTTTTTGGGAGCGACCTCTAACACCACCGTCACATCTTGAACTGTCGTTTCGTTTGGTGGTGAGATTAGTTCTTGAAATAGTGCACATGAGTTGCAATGTTTAGCTACGATATTATAATATCGTCTCATCCTCACTAACATCTTTTGGGCAATAGGTGTACTTAGGTTTGCCAGATGACCGGCATTGTCGCGGAATTTATGTTCCGTAATTAGACTTGTTTGGTCTTGAATCCGACTTTGTGGTATACCCTTTCATACCACCGATTTGCCTCTTCAAACCCAGTAGGTCCTGCCTTTAGCGACCTGCTTGCCACCCACCTCTACCTAGATTTGTCCCGGAATTAGCGCCAGCAAATCTGGCAATCCTAGGTGTACTACACGACCAGCGACGTATGTAGTAAACAAATGTATAGCCAGATAAAAAAATTAAGATCACTCTCGAAACTTTTTATTCTGGTTTTAATAATTCATATAATAAAATCAGCCGTGCGAAACCCTCTGTACTTAATGGGCTACATTGCGTCGTAATTGATACTTTTTAGTACAAAAATTCAATTTTGTCTTCTATTACGAACATTCAATGCGGTAGCCGATTGTTAACCACAGAAATTTTCTTTGCAATTGTTTCCGCTTTGCTAAGTTTGGATTTTCTTTTTGTTTTTGGACCACAGTTTTGGATATATGGTTTGATCTTGACGGATAATCTTTATGAATATGAATTTCATATGATTCATGTAATTTGCTTGATAGGTAAGTTTATAAACAACTCCCGGCAAATGAAGCTCTAGTCTAGGTCAGGAGATATCCAAGTTACTTTATTGGTTTGGTGCCAGTAATCCAACAATAAGAATCATTTCAATCAGAACATCAGAATTTTGCAGAGCCAACCAAAGATAATAAAGTAATGAAGAATAAAATTGCCAAATCCTTGCACAGGCGAAGTGCTGCATACATTTTTTTACGTTTCGAATTTTCCAATACATTTACTTTTTGTCAGCGCTGCTTTGTTGCCCAGACAAAATTCTAAAGAAGTCTGCACACGGTCCATAATGAATATAGCATAAAAAAATTAGTCAGTTATTATTCAAATTATAGTCTTACAAAAATTCCATGATACGTAAACAGAGAAAGTGAGCACGATAGCTTTGATATACGGTTTAAGGAAAAACTTAACCGCTTCTCAGTAATTACAAAGTTACTTTGAATATTTTCTATTCGGAAGATTGATAGGTGAAGACAATGGATGATCTTCCCGCGATCACAAACAATGATTAAGGCATAACCGGAGCACTTTCTAGTAAATTGTTGGCAATCATCACACAGCAATAAATAAAGATAAAAAGTGCAACAAATACAGGGAAACCTTAAAGACTCGTGCGTCAGAGTTGAATGACTACGATCGACAAAGGTAAAGCAAAGATGGTCATAATTAATAATGACTGTATACGGCTAGTGTTATTGCTGAAAGAATGATAAATAATTTGCATTCTTTGGTAATTTTGGTATGATAATGAGCTTCGTTCTATGCCTCAGATAATTCATGCTGTAAGTCCAGTAAAGATACATACTTTCCAACTCCAACTATATACTAATGATTAATTTCGTTGCGGGCGCCAAGACAATTTTATCTCTCGCTGGGATTGCTCGTGTCATGCACGGTGTCTTCTATTGGTTACCGTTGTTGATCCTGGCGCCAATGGAGTCACAGTGGTGGGCGTGTGGGTGGAATGGTAGCCTATACTGTGAGTCCAAAGTTGACATGACATTTTCAGTGAAGAAAGCAACACCGGCTTGTATTTTGACAAAAAATGTGATTGACGCGTATTGCTGTTTGACTGAAATGACAGGCAAAGAAGGCAGACAAACGTACATTTTGCGGTGGCAGTTCGTAGTTTTACCATATGCCATCAAGTCGACAGAATAACTCTTCGTTTAGCAAAATCTGCCTAGCAAGACACGAGGAGTTTTGTGAGATAGATCACGAGGGAAATTTTTACTAGCGTGTGTTTGTTTACTCTAGTGATAAGAAAAGTAAACAGGTGCATAGCTACGCTGTTATCTGTGATAACATTCTCCGGGGTTGCGAAATTGTGAATACAAGAAAATAACTATGCTATATTAATTCCAAGCCATCAGCGTACATTTGATGCGGTAATAGTTGGATTATATTATATTACGTTACTTACGTAAAATTTAAACAGGAAGACGAGTAGGACTTACCTGAAACAGAGAAAACACATAAATATGGAATACAATCCTTAAATTACATCTTAAAAAATATATATTAATTATAAGCAAAGATCAAATTATTAATTTTTGAAATATTCTATAATTGTTATAAGATATACATAAAATACAGATGCTAGTAATAGGTATATATCCCTCCTCCATCAGTCGTATTCCTCATGTCTGAGGGTCGTGGCCATCGTAGACAGTGGAGTCGTATTTGGTCCGACCAACGCATCGGGATTCGGCCCCGCGCTCTTTTTGCTTACACTTTGCCAGTGTCCACTAGTTTTTCAAGGTAGGTAATTAGGTAGGTAGGTATATGAGCAGTATAAAAGACTTGTCAAGTGCAGGTAAAGCAGATTTAGAATGAATGCTCAAGCGCGAAGGTCGGCTGTTGCTTCAGCGGTGCGGTGCCGGTGGTTACGAGAACTAGAATAAATGGATTACTGCGGTGCTTCTAAGCATCTTGTCACATTGCTTACCATGATTGGAACCGGTTAATACAATGTGCTATAGTATAGATTAGTAGATAATTTTATGTCTCAAGAAAAATAGCGACAACAACGTAATATGATTTAGGTAGTTTTAGGTCCAGTTTTCCTAATAAAACATAATAATAAGTTATAAGCCAAATTGGAACTTATCTGGCATGTTAAATGTCAAATTCTATAAAGTTGGCTGGCTGTTAACTGGCAATTTGGAAATTAATCTATCAGGAACTAGTGTAACTAACGCTCGTTCTAAAAAGTCTTATAGAAGTACCTATACAACAATGCTTTTATACTTCTGTGAAGTCACAAAAAAAATAGTAGTTAACCTATTTCTGATAGCCAATATAATGTACCATTGTTTTCTTTTGTGGATCATGAAAATTTCATCTAATTGCGTTAACCCAATTTTCAGATAACGTCCATTATTTTTGCCTGTTGAAGACTTGGCCTGGATTAAATAATTTATCTTTTAAATATTTACTAGAGTAATTTCAGTCATTCAAGATCATTCAAATTAATTCTAACAATAGAGATACCAAAGTCAATTTGAAAGCATTTAAATATAACTTGCTGTCTGTCTATACCTACTATAAAATAATAATTTTGGCTTATCAGAAAAATAAGACTGATGATGATACTCAAGTATAAAAAAAAAAAATGTTTTTTACTCTATCATTCTCAATTTTATATAATCAAGCTAAGTAAGGTTATAGTCAGAGATGTACAAAATACCCTCTAAAAAGTATCTGAAATACTAAATCCAAGATACTTTGAAATTAAGTATTTCAGATACCAGATACAAAATACTTTCGAAAATGGTATTTGAAATACTAGATACAAGATACGTATCTTCTAAATACTTTTTAAGATGAAAATACTTTTGTAAGAAAACAACATTTTGTTCGATTGAATTTAAGATTATTTTTGACATTATCTCAATAAACATTATTGTTATTTATTTACGAATATATTATGTTAATCGCTGAAATGTGACAAGACAAAATATTATATTTTTAAGGAAAATAATAATCGAAATATCAAAAGTATTTACTTTATTTCACCAATCAAAAGCCATCAATTTACTTGGTTGGCCAACAGGTTACTAAATTTTTTCTGACCACCCTGAAGTTTTTCTAAGACAATAAAACAAAAAGACATGACATGATACAACATGAGATGCCCCCCCCCCCCCAGAGGATACATGTCCTCACTTGAAACCGGAACAAAACCTTTCTATTTCTGTCATTATTGGCATAATATATGTGAACAGAGATATAAGACATGCATGACATACATGACATGACTCCTACATTATTTTCATGTAAAAGAAATGTTTGAAGAACTACTTTTACTTAAGTTTTTTGATTTTCGTCCATTGATCCATTGCCTATTACATTAGTAGAAAGAATGAGTCGCCATCTATCCATGTGATGTTTAACTAATAAGGACACGCTCAGTTTTACGCATTTATAATCTATATTATATAATATTATGAAACCCGTTTTCCGTCGTCACGACATAGCATGAAAATGGCTTGACCGAATTGGCTGATTTTTTTTTTTTTGTAGTTTTCTAATACTCTGTACAAGGTTCTTACGGAAAAAAAAAATATAAAAATGAAACCCGTTTTCCGTTGTCACGACATAGCATGAAAACGGCTTGAACGTTTTGGCTGATTTTTTTTTTTTGTTTTTTTGTAGTTTTCTAATACTCTGTACAAGGTTCTTACGGAAAAGATATTGAGAAAATCTCTCAGAAAGATTTAAAAATATACATTTAATTTTGCATATTTTAAAAAAAGGGCGTTACGAATGTCAACGTCATTCAATTTAAAACAAAAAGCTCTGTGGTGATCTATGACACCACAGACATAACCGCGAGCTGTGAAAATATATATTTTGTTTTTTATTTAATAAAATTAGTAAAGTCCTTCTCAGGTATGACGAGACCAGGGCAATAGGTATTCATTTTTATATGGAGGATATTATATGTAGATTCCAGTTCAAATTGAATAGGTACGCATACATAAGATAAGTCAGTTATACAAAATAAAGTAGTGCATCAAATTTACGCTAAGGTGGTACGAAGTTCGCCGGGTCAGCTAGTATTCCATAAAATTTTTGGTAGCTTATTCCTAAAAGTATTTTGTCATAAAAAGTATTTGTAAAATACTAAGATACATAACAAAATGTATTTCAATACAAGATACAAAATGGTTTTTGGAAAAGTATTTTAGATACAAGATGGAAATACGTATCTTGTATCTTGTATCTGTATTTCAGATACTTGTATCTTAGATAAGTCACATCTCTGGTTATAGTTTTGCTTATTGAAAGGTTCTATTTATTGAAACTATCCAGATTTTCTAT
Source organism: Hypena proboscidalis (assembly GCA_905147285.1). Taxonomy (NCBI): domain Eukaryota; kingdom Metazoa; phylum Arthropoda; class Insecta; order Lepidoptera; family Erebidae; genus Hypena; species Hypena proboscidalis. The sequence continues at coordinate 3,212,906 of LR990129.1, read as the reverse complement.
GCGGTTTAAATCCCGTAAAAGACTAGTATTTCAGCGGTTCAGGTTTGGGAATTCAGCAGCTTGAATTTCAAATAATGGATTTGACTTTGAATGTATCAAGCAAGTTGTAAGCGGCTTTACCTGCCTCTTGCTATGCATTCGTCTGTAGAATTCTGTCTTGAGTAGATGAAAAACCTTTAGCTTCAAATGTAGGCAAATAAAATAAATCTTGTACAAAGTCTTAAGTAAAATGTAGACAATACTTTGTCTACATTCGTTTATTTTGTTTTTGCCAGCTCACGCCTATGAATTACAGTTTTTTCCGGAATAATATTCTATAATACCTAATGCCGTTTTTTTGACGGATTTTAATTTATTGACGGACAACACTTTTTAGTTAAGTGTCCTTATGAAAAACCACAGACTATAAATCGAGTCTTGAAAAAAGATAAATCGATTATATTATTTAAAAAGAAAAACACTTTATTTATGTATTGTGTTTGAAAATGTAATAAAAAAGAAAATAACAAATATTATCATGACTATAATAAATTGTTTGCGAGAAATTAAGTCGTTATCTTGAAATTTCAATGAAATAAGTAAAATTATTATTAAATATTATTTATTACAATGAATCATCTTCATCACACTCTTATTTAAAAAAAGTTATAAACAAATAATTCATATTAAACTTAAAAATATTTCTGTGCATTTTAATCGATATAAAGTCCGTCTTAAATTAAATCAATTATTATTTCTAATCGAATCGGCGTGTGAAGGCATCACTAGTGTTGAAATGTCAAAAAGAAAATAATTGATTGGACAAGGTATAGATATTTAGTGATTGTTTTCAATGGTCAGATATCTGCCACAAAAGCTTTATCATGAAGTGAAGAAATTCAAATTACACATCAAAAAAATACCCTTTTAATTTGTGTCCTTAGAAAGTCTTCTCAGTTCTACAACATGGTTGCTTAGAATCCATTTTCCTATACTACAGTTTCGCTGGTCTCTTACTAACCCACTTGAACGTAACACAAACTACAGGGCGCTGCAGCCACACACGACGTTATACTACACAGTTATTAACAACGCATTATCATAGACCATCCCTGTACTCAGTATATTGTATAAATAATCGACACCCTAGCCGCTCTGAACAAGGGTGTTATTACCACAGGTTTGTTATAGCTCGATTCAAATATTACCTATCTATATTGGAACCTATATTGGGCATTATTGCTTAATATTCTGAGTAAGCAATGCGACATATGGTCACTTCTACCTTATTTTATTACACTCAGGTTGTATAACGATTAGTCCATAATATTAATCCATAAAGAGATCGTACATGGTTTAACATAATAGATAAGTAGGTCTTACGCTTTTGCCACTTTAGTCTTTACTATAAAAAAAACTACTGGCCAATAAGTTGAGTGGCATTCTAACTTTAATCACTTGCATATTTTCATAAAAAGGTTATGGTTAAATCATGTATTAAGCAGTGACTTGCTCAAACTGCCCAATGAATATCGAAGCATTGCCTATCTATAATCAAATAGAGTCATAAAACGTCCCATTCCCAATTTAATGGCGAAAGAATCTTTCATAGACGAGTCGATCGTTTGACTATGAATGACCCGCCATCAGGTTTTCATGCAGTCTATCAATATCTATTAAGTGTCGGATTAAGTAATCGTATATGGCATATGCACGACCAGAGATGTTCATAGGCAGTATGGAAGTAAACAGCCTACGCGCGTGAAACCGACACCCGGTGTAAAAAGTCGGCCTCGGTCGTGCAGTTTAGGCGGGGTTTTACTGCTAGCGATTGTACCCAAACCAGGTTGAAGCCATTTCGGGATTAGCAATCATAGATAATTTCGGACAATATTCGCCATTTGCATCTTATTTGAAACTATACTAACTCGTGGTTTACTGAATATGGCAGGCAAATTTCAAGTAGTTGCTGGTTGTTTCATTGTTGCCAAAAGATTACGTTAGCTACAATGTTATTATCAGTTCCGTTAAAAGCAGAATCGTGAATGAACAATTTGCTAGTTTACAAAGTGTAATACATGCCGAATTGTCTTTATTTAATATTTTCTTCCCGCGAGGTTATATAACTAAAAATGACGATCAAGATTTTGTAGTAATCTCATGAAAAATATTTGATAAAAACCTTCTGCAACCTTTTCGTCCCCAATAGTACACGTGCTTACTTAACATTAAGTTATCACAGAATCAAGGACGAGGATTCAGGAATTGATATACTGTCAGATTTAGGCCTTAATCTTTATTACCAAGAATAGCGAAAATATATTTTATCATAGCGTTTATGAGACGTGGTATGATAATAAAATTATCATAAAGATAAGTTTAATTTGCATTTTATTTGATTATTTCAATAGATATCAATAATTTGCATTTTACAGGATTATATCAGTAGATATCTGCGTTATCATAATTTCAATGTTCGTTAAATACTGTCTCAAGCGTTCAAAGAGTTTCAATTTGACCTGTGGTTTCAGTCTGAAACCTTGACATGAAGCTAATTGGTCTCCTTATGTACCACTTAATTTAGTAAATCTAAGCTAGAAATATAATTAATTCGCCTGGCGGGAGAGAAATGACGTAAATAACATTTTATAACTTATAACAACATTTTATCTTAGACTAGTGTACAAAGAGTTGATTCGTAATCCAGTGTTACGAGAGACTCAATATGGCGCATCATCTGGCTGAATCGCTCGCAGTGACACCACACACAATATGTACATAAAATAAGTACACACGAGTCGTTGGCGCCGTGTGGGCGAGCGTGCCATCTGTCGTTGAGAAACTGCTGCCGTCCGTTGCTTACCTGCGTGCACTAACGATTAACTAGGCTAAACATGCTTAGTGGTTAATAAGTTCATTGCTTGATTAACTACGCTTATAGGTAAGTCCTGTTTAAGAGATTGCGAAGGAGTTCGGCGGAAGAGAATTATCGTCTCATCTTATGCCTGTCATGAAATAGGTAGTAATGATTGCATTGCCGTGTTACGGTCGGGAGATTGGACCCCGAATGTCTGGTGTCGAAATTAATAATATTCCTGATGAAGGGAGTATTTGCATTTTTGATTTTCATAATCATTATGTTGTTGTAATTGCAAAACGTCACCTGGACCACACCAGATAGGTCACAACCTGTCGTATCGTATGAAATAATACTAAAAACTTCTTACAAGCTCATCGTCCGTAACGGAACAAAGATCCCTAATCGGTTAAAGCACTTTGACCTTGACAGTCTCGTTGTTACAAAGCGCCGGAGTCATTGGCAACTTATGACGATTCAGTTCCAAATTGACATAAAATATAATTGAAGTCAGGAAACTCCTCATTGATCAGGCAATTACCAGATAAAATTTCATTACCCTTGTACATCCTTTACTAGCTCTTACTTATTTTTAAGTTTGTAGTACCAATGTACTTCCAGTTTCCAAGAGCAAATCGTGGATATCGAAAGGTTAAGATCCAAAGGCTGTGTACCAAAGTAGGTGAGCTTAACTAAAGCAAGCAGCGAGCAAGTACTTGAACTTCGATGAACAACAGATAGCCGTCTAGAGCTAAGTAATGTTTCTTAAGCACTGGATGTCAAGGGCAGGTAAGCCGGCTTAGGATATAAAAGTGGAACGCAAGGTATCTAGGTACCAAGTAATGACAGGAAATGAATGTCAACGTAGTTTTGTAGATAAGCTGTTGGTTTATTAGACGTGGGTAATATTAGTACTAATTACAGATCTAAGCGCAATTTTTTTGATATGAACTATAAATTGCCGAAAAAATAACTGACAACATCTAAAGATTCTTGACCCACCAAGAAATATATAATAATTTTTCTTGATGGGTTAGTTTTATAATTAGAATTCGGTAAAACATTCTATCAAACACACTTCTCAACTCTAACAACGCTCAAGGTAAATTAAAGTTAGGGACTTTAATTTTCAGAAGCCAAGGAGCGAAAGTAAATATCCCTCCAATAAAAAGAACAAAGATCGGAATTTTAAAGGAACGAAACAGAAGTTAATTTTGTAGGTCACCCGCAAGAATAGACTGACATCTAAATACGACTCTATGTGCTCTAGAAATAATGAGTCGGTAACTGTTTAAAATAGCATCTTAGTATTTTCATCGGGTTGCTTCTTTTTTTTAAGACCAAAGTCCTACGAAAGGGGGCGTGGATGAACGATAAATAATAGTGATTCACTTGGTACCCTAGTGACTTTTAATTCAGTCGTTATACTTCCTCGAACTCAACTATCGGAGCATAACTAAAAATAAATCCTTAATCTGTAATTAATGTCAATTTCTTCCGGTGAAACAAACACGCAAGAATCATCAAAAATTTAAATAAACATTCTAAACCCAAAGGCAAAACGAACAACACGGTACACAATACCTAGAAAACCATACAAATGAACCATGAACACTGAAGCCCATCGTCATTTCCTTTGCTACCATTGACCTTGGATCCATGGTTCGGAAGGGCAAGGCGATGCTATTAAGAATGCGATCGTTTGTATATGCTATGCCCAAAGCCTAAAATGTTTATAAAAAACCTGCCTGTTGGAGTAAGATAACTCGATCGATGCTTGAAGTATGAATATAGAAACCTACTAACCTGGCATCCTAGTGCCATAGAACAGAAGGGCAAGATGACGCTATTGAGAAAGCGATTGATTGCCACTGTATGCCATGCCCTAAACCTAGAAAGCCATTACGGCTGTTACATAACTTGTTTACTTATTCCCAATTGATACTTGAAGTAAGAACATATAGAAGTCCATAGTAATTTCCTCTGTGACCTTGGTACTATGGAACGGAAGGGCAAGGCGAAGCCATTGAGAATGCGGTCGCTCGTTTGGGCGCTTCATACCCAAAACCTAGAAAGTCGTTACGGCTACAAACCAGTTTGTTTGATTAAGAGAACTCTTGATTGAGGCTTTTAACGTAAGTACGTTTAATTTGGATAATTGGTGCCACGGTTTAACAAAAATATAACGTAACTTTAAACCATATCTCTGTATGGCATTTGATATGTAACGCTTCAAAAACGGCCCAAATCAGTAAACAAACTAAATCAAGACATTTGGTTTAGGTTTTTGACCGTCAAAATAGTAATTTGATTTCGCCAATTTTAACCCTAATATCTATAACAATGACAACACTGGCCTCACTTATTACAGCACATAAGCAGAGCATAATCATACCGACACTTATAAGCCTTTAGACACCCAATACGAGCGTATGACATATCAGGAGTGTGGATTACAGTGCAGCAACGAGCATATACGCGATGGGTGGCGCCCTTTCAACTGGAAACTCGAAATAGTGACGTGTTACGCAGAACAGGCGTGCCGTAAAAAGATTAGGACGTTTTTTAGCAGCTGTTTGCAATTTCGGAAGGAGTTTTCTTTCTCACAAGTATCAGGCGTAAGCTACTAAGAATTCAAGCACAACATTATGGTTACGTGACTAAAGCAAAAAAAATAAGTTGTTTAGAGTAACTCTGTCTGTTAGTTATTTTATCACGGCTAAACCACTGAACTGACCTCAATGAAAATTGGTATGCTGATGCTTCAAGACCCTAGGAAGGGGTAACTAAACTATAGGGTACTTTTATCGACATACCACGCGGGTAAAGCTTTGCGCAGAATCTAGTAGTTAATAGCAGTTCCCTCTTAGTTATATTGTAAAACTAGAAAACAAACACCACATAGTTTTCAGGAACCACTTTTAAAGGTAATTTAGCATGGGTAAAAGATCTTCAGCCCAACTTCTAATTCTAAGCTCTTAACTCATCATAGCTTAACATTTCAGTGCTTATTAACGAGCGATAATTGAATCGTCAAGGTAAGTACACTAAAGAAAACTAAACTAGCATTTTACAAACCCGATAATTGCACAGTAACATAGCTAACCTAACCGATCCTTAAAGAAAACGAGGTTGTTTCACGCGATGGGTGGCTTTTCACCAACACACCTGCTCACACATGATGTCCACGCTCCGCCGACCGCCTTCGCGCCGTGACCTCCAAACCATTTAATATTATTCTTTACTTACGCTTGTAGGAAGTTTCGTGCTCACCAAGAATTTTATCAACTTTATGGACTAAGTTTTTGAATTGTGTTTTATTTGTTCAAGTCAGGCGTTGATATGGATTTTGATAGTATTTAGGTCACGAGTTGTAGCTGAGCTGTGTGCTTGACTTGCATTAAAAGTAGCTGTAGCTGATTTGACATGTACATGAGTTGCCTGTTTCGAAATGTTTAGAAGTCTGGCACTATAGGAGTTTTTATTCGGCACTTTCGAGATATTGATAAGCTCAATATTGTATGTACTCCATTAGTGTCATAAACATTATAGTGTTAATATTTTAGTGGTTGTTGAATGGGCTTTAGACCAGAGCTGGACTCAAACCTCAAGATGCTGCTTGTAAGACATAAAATGTAAAAAGATTTAAATTTTACGTAATTAAATTATGCATGGCTAGCGAATTCTTTAGGAAATAAGATTAAATAAAAGACGCTATTATTTTTGTCGTTTATGCAAATATCCGGCCAAAACTACCTTCTATAATTCGGTCAAACGGCGTCATAAGTGGATCGCATAATTCACAACAAATGCCGTAACTTAGACTCGATTACATTAAGCAATATTAGTTAATATAATAGTTTTATTATATAACATTATAATATGGTAAAAACTGTGCTAGTGTATGCAATTCTGGGAAATACGTAATTGGGCGAGTGGGCCAAACGCATATGCATAATAATTGTAAACTAAAAATATAATGTGAATCTAGTAATCTAGTAAAGTAAATAGTTGATTTGGATAATTCTTATTGCAATAGATAGTCTTATATTTAAGTAAGGCTAAGGTATATTTAACATTACGTTACAACCCACCGTGGGCTAAGCAGTAACGTTTATAAATATGGATGAAACCGAGATAGTTTAATATAACCGTCTCTTCCGAATGAAAATTAGATATGTAAAGTGAGACATTTGGGACAATGAACTGTGATGCGAGGTATTTAAGAGTCGTTTGTCGTCTATGTAATGCGATGCATTTTTTATTTCAATTCTCGCTCTAGTAAATGTGAAGAAAGATGAAGAGATTTTATGTCGTTAGTGACTCGTAGGCTCTCCACTTTATCGCATGGGATGTGTTATATACCGTACACTCATCTGGTTAATATAGGCGTTATGTTTTGTTAGAGTTTAGAGGCATGTTCAAGTGGGATGTTTTATCGTGTTTGTACAAGGGGATTGTTATCTTTTGAGACCTCTTGATAATTCCCAAAGACCGAAATAATAATGTTGATACAGCCGCATATATGTAAGGGGTGACTAAAGTTGTATTAAGAAAAAAAAGGTCATCGTACTTTTTTGATACAAAGTTACACCCTTAGCAACTGATTTTCGTTGATACGAAAAATTATCCGTCAGTTTGGTTAGCGTAACTACTATTCTTATTGGGCAAATCATAAATAAGATTATTTATACTTGTAATATTTTAAAGCAAATTTTAGCTATGTTATGCCTTTTTGTATTTTATATAATATTAAAGTTGAGTTCAGGTTCGAGTCCTGCTGGATTCTTAATTTTCAACTTTAATATTATATATAAAGATTATTTATTTTTAAATAATCACAATATAACATGTTTCTATTACGATTCAGTAGGTACTCATTGTTCAAAATGACGAAACAATAGTATGATTCGCAATTTCGTATGTGTCCTATATAGGATGACACATCCTTACAACCAGTGACAGTTATACTACTTATACTTCAGTTAATGTAAACAAGGTTGGTACGCGTAGTGTCAACTTTTTGACGTCTAGAGTAGTAAAGTATTATGTACAAAATATATTTGGGAAATGTCCTAGGCGTAATTATTTCAGCGTCAGTAAAACAATCTATCCTTTTTCAAGGAGGATATCCCCCCTGTATTAGCAATCGTTCGGTTGTCCGTATTTGAAGTTCATTTAGGATATATTTAATATCTTCTTGTAAATTGGTTTATTGTGAAAGGCAAGCAGTACCTACACTAAAGGTGTAAAAAGACGGACTGCATTCAAACTGCATAAGGCAGTTTCATTGCAGTTAGCGCGAGAGAATATTAACTGTATACAAGCTATTATATTTTTTCGTGCCCGTTGTCTCCCTCTACATGTGCCCGTGAAGACCTAATGCAAGCCCCAAGCAGATAGTTAAAGTTGCTACCTACTGGGTAAAAACAATGGGATACCATAATGCCATTGACGCGTAAGAAGAAGAAGCTATAATTGTAATATTTATTAACGCTGGCACGAAAAGAGTTGAGAAATTTCAAGACTAGCAGCATACGAATTCATAGCTGAATTGGCAAAGCACTTGGGCATATACCCAGGGGGTGCAGGTTCGAGTCCTGCTGGATTCTTAATTTTTCAACTTTAATATTATATAGAAGCTATAATATTACGTGTTATCATATTTTATCATAGTATAAATACTACTATATTAATTCAGTAGTGATCAACCCTAGTGTATACTATCAACCGTATCGTATGTCATATCATAACATATTACAGAGTATTTCGTTTGACGGAAGCTGGTTCGTCCCATTCACACGGAGCTACTAAAACGTTGACCTCGTAGTAATTGTTTGTTTTATTGTCTTTATTTGTAGTTGGGTACGTGGTTCAGTAGCTAAATCTAGGAGACGCATGTTGTACTTACGTGCGTACTAGTATTTGGTGATAAATTCATGAAAGAGGTACAGGGAAACGGTTTGTATAAAGCCTGAATATATTCTGTTGTAAAAGGGCGAAACAATGTAGTATAAACGTATTTTGTTACCAAAACATCGAACAGTACGAATGTATTTTTTTTTATTAAATAATCGTACCGATTACCGACAAACAGCCAAAATACCAACATTTTTCACAAGCAAAACTAACTTTGTTTTTAATAGTGTTTTATGGAATTTGTATCAATAACAAAGTTATAATTTGCGGTTGCTGAAAAAGTGCTATATCTCAAAAACTGCCGACTGTATCTCATTCAAAACTATTTTGGTTGACAGATTTTATTAAGATCTATAATATATATTTTTATTTAGATTTTTCACTCCAGTGGTTTAAAAGTTAGAGGGGGGGGGACACTCATTTTAGCACTTTGAAAGTGTCTATTTTTGGAACGATTGACATTGAAAAAAAAATGGTTCTAGAAACCTCAATGTAATTTTTAAAGACCTATCTATAGACAGATGAACACAATTGTGTAGTCCTAATAGTTTCGGAATAAAGTGGCTGTGACATACGGACGGACGGACAGACAGACAGGACGAATTTATAAGGGTTCCGTTTTTTGCCATTCGGCTACGGAACCCTAAAAACGGCCTTTTCGCTCTAGGAAGAACTCCTGTGTCGCGGGAGTGTTCAGAAACATACATTTCACATACACAAACAATACAAAGGACACCCAGAGTTATAACAAATCTTTGCGGATCACACAAAGTCTTGTCCCGGTGGGGATCAAACCCACAACACCAGCGCAGTTAAAAGCGGCGAGACGACCGCTTTAACCACTACGCCAACTGTGCACTCATTCAATATTAAGAAGCAAGCGAAATGAAGAACCAGGGGGGGTTCCGCCGCTTTTTTTGCTTGACATAAGCTTTATCACCTCTTAATTTTCTTTTTAAGCTCAATTTACGCGTGCTAGGAAATGGGTAGTTTTATGTAGTCATAATAAAACTGAAGTAGCACTTATTATACACTAGTTTTGAAATCGCCGGAACCATAAACCTACAAACTTTATTTTGGCACGTTCGTTCCTGTTGCGCGTAAGCTTCCGTTGAGAAAGGTTTGTTCATTCATATTATGATTTATAATCCTTTATTACGTGTATACTTTGATTGTCTTTGGTTACAAAATTAAGTTGACCGACTACGTACAAATAAGGAAGAAAATAAGAAAATATTTCAAGTAGAAATCCAGTAATGCATTGGTACAAAACTGGTCAAGCCATGGTCGCACCCACTTTTAGCAAGCCTTTGCTTTTGGCTTTGCCTTAGTCGTCTAAAAAGGATTGGTATGTCCGTACTCCTTTAATGTAGAGAACTTCTATAATTAAATTCGGTTTCGCTGTGAAAGCGTAGCAAATACTTTGCAAATAATTACGAACAAGTACAATTAGTATGGATTTAAAAATACATTCGCACGTACAGTGGGCCAAAGAGTTAGCTATGCAGGGCAAAAACTTTTTAGTCATAATAAAGACTTACTATACCAGTTATGGATAAGTGAGTTACATATCTAAATAGTGGGTATATTACACTTATTAGATATGTACTTCACACATGCATATCTATTGCAGTCAGTTGTCACGATGACGTAGAAGTTTTTGCCCTGCATACCTAATTGTTTGGCCCACTGTACATCATTGGCTTTACATTTTTTAGTATTAGCTGGTATCGCATTGCACGGGAGCCAATACAATGCGAGACCATTTTAGAATGGAAATGTATAGCTCGATGTCTAGCCGTGTGTACAAATAATCGAAACTTTCTCAAATTAATGTTATTCTCAGCAATCAAAGAGAACATTATTAGAAATTCTTCCATTACAATACGTTTTATTTCTGAAAGTAATACTTAACCGTCATTAGAAAAACATTAAGAATTTACATCAGTAAAGTGAATGTAAAGTGATATGCAAACTTTTTGTTTGAAAGAGCCGATGGATGTTGTCCAATGATGACGAATAAAAGATGAATGATTGTGAGGAGTCATCGTTTACAGTTTACATTGTAAATATTGTGGATTGAGTAATCTTAATTATATCACAATTTTAGTAAACAAATATTACTACATTCTACATTCTATTTTTTTCATATAATAGTACATCAGAGCTGAACGAAGACTGGAGATGTGTTTAACTCATAGAACTTGTTTATTTATTTGATTCAGGCATCATGGCCCATATTAAATACCTACACTAATACAATATTTAAATAAAATATAAGTCCTATAAATATACTTAATAATAACTCAACTATAACTATTTCACACGATCCGTCGGCGACATGTGACGCGCGGTGTCGGATAGGCTGTCCCGGAATCGCCGGAACACTACACCTCTCGGCCAAAATTCCTCATTTGTGAAGATCCTCAGATATTCAATCGGTAGGTACTCTTACCACCCGTTAACCATAACAGGTGAAGTGTGGGTGATTTACACCTTTGCCTTACTTTTCTATCCTAAGTAATATAGGTTATTGCTGTATAGTACGTCGTAACAAGCGTTTGCGAGTTTGTAAAGAAATGCGGAGATGTATTCGCGCTGTGACTATCTTGTTTTTAAATGAGGTTTAAAGAGAGCACTGCTTTTACAATAACTATAACCAAGACTGTGCAGCCTCTGGCATAAGCTATGAGTGACAGTTATCATTTACCACCAGTTCAAGCACTAGCTGGTTTACCAAGACATGCAACCAAAAGAAAGAAAGCTCTTTGTGGGAAATATTATGAAAAACTAGGAATATTACGAAAACCAGACTTTCCAACAAACAATTTTTATTAAGAGTGACATAAGTCATAAGTCAACAAGTATTCTAAAAAAATATTCAAAATTTAAAATACAAGTATCAAAAGAGTTTTCAACATCCTCCCACCGTTGGGACGGAGTCCAAACTCCTCAAATCACTATGTTGTATCTCCAGCGGGTACAGACGTTGGTGAGCTCGAGTATACTCGCCGTCTGCTGTGCGCACCTTCGCCACTCTGGCATTGCCGTCTTTGCCATCGAACAATTTTGTTATCACTCCTAAAGGCCACTTAATACGTTTTGTATCAGATTCTATTAATACAACATCGCCTACCTTTAGAGGTTGAGTGCACCTCTCCTTGCCCCTCTGAACGAGCATCGCCAAGTATTCATTTCGGAAACGCTCTCTCAAATCGTCCCGATCCTTTTGTAAATACCGCAGCCGCTTGTTCAAGGATATCGCATCAAGCTTATCTAGATCTGGCATTTCACTCCTTGATATCCCTGCTGGTCCTCGTATGAAGTGTTCCGGTGTTAATGGTTTTAAACATTTAGTTTCGTCGACAATATAAGTTACAGGTCTGGAGTTCATAACTGACTCGCATTCACACAGAAGAGTACTCAGCTCTTCGTAAGTCACTGTTCTTTGCCCCAGGTTCCGCCGTAAAAGCTCTTTTAGCGAACGGATTAAGCGCTCCCACCAGGGTGCGGCAGGTGGATTGAATTTCCAGGTAATTTTCCGGATGCTGGAGTCCGAAGCTATTTCATCCCAATTTAAAGACTTTAAAAGATTATCGGCTCCGTGGAAATTTGTCCCATTATCCGTGTAAATTACTGATACTCTTCCACGTCGTGAGATGAACCGTCTTAAAGCCATTAGAAAAGCCTCTGTTGATAAGGACTTCGTCAATTCTAAATGAACCGCTCGGTATACTGCGCACGTAAATAGTATTATCCACACCTTTCCTCCCGACCGCAAAAAGAGTGGACCGGCCAGGTCAATGCCTGTTACTTCAAAGGCTGAAATCGGTTCTATTCTATCGCGAGGTAAAGGTGGTAATGGCATTGCAGCATGCTTGGCTGATTGACGTTTACATGGTATACATTTAGAGATAACTGAGCTGATGAGTCTTCTGATACCTGTTATCCAGTATTCTTCCCTCAGTGCGGCCATGAGCGTGTTGGTGCCGGCGTGTTTTAGCAGTCGGTGTTTTGATGTAACTAATCTTTCAATTATGGGATGCTTCGCGGTTAAATAAATAGGGTAGACAAAGTCGGCGGGTTCATCACTGAGTAGTAATTTAGTACGAATTCTCATTAAGCCTTCCTCATCCTTAACAATCTTAAATTCCTTTATTTTCCTTTTGCCCATATCAACCATCATTTCCGCCTGGACCAATTTTAAAATTTTCTTTTCAGCACTTAGGAACTCTTCGCAACTCAGTTCCCCTTTCAGTTTATTATTTGTATTCTTGCAGTTGTATGCAAATCTTAATATCCATCCGACCATTCTCACTATCATTGTATATTTAGAAAAGTAAGTTAGTCTGTATAAAAATGTGCTTATCTCTGTAGTATTATTTGTTAGTACCATTTTTCTTCGCTCTTGATTGACCTCTCGCTCGTTTACTTCGAACTGAGATATAGGCCATTCGTTTTCTTTTGTTTTAAGCCACGCGGGTCCCTCCCACCATTTACTTTTTAGAAGGTGTTTAGCGTTGCATCCCCTTGACGGTAAGTCAGCAGGATTCATGGTACCCGGTAAGTGACGCCAATCTTTCACGTTTGTATATTGTCTTATCTCTTTGACTCTGTTTTTTACAAAGATGTTCCAGTCTCCCTCAGTAGTTATCCATGTGAAAGCAACACTCGCATCAGTCCAGAAGTACTCACGACAGTTCGGCAGGTCTAAGGCCTCTTTAACTTGTATGTACAAGCGTGTGGCTATTAATGTTGCCATTAGTTCAAGACGCGGCACGCTCAGTTCACGAACCGGCGCTACTCGAGATTTCGCTTGCACTAGTTGTACTGCCACTCTTCCTTGATGTTCAATTCGTAGGAAAATAACTGCAGCAAATGACGTTTTACTGGCATCACTGAAAACATGAAGACTATTTTGACATTCAGTTATATCGTCAGAGCTGAGACGTCGTGGAATCCGACACTCGTTTAGCAAATGAATATGTTTAGACCACTCCTGGTATTCTTTCTGTAAGTCAATTGGCAACTCTTTGTCCCAGTTTAACTTTAAATTCCAAGTTCTTTGAATTATAAGTCTAGGTGCAAGTGTCACTGGGCAGGCTAGGCCAACAGGATCGAATATCTTTTGAGTAATGGATAGTAAACTTCTTTTTGTTACATTCTCGGCTAAAACCCTGTCTTGCAGAAAGTTGACGTTACAAAACAGCTGGTCGGTTTTTAGGTCCCACATAAGACCAAGTACTGATAAACTTTCCTGCTGCGTTGTTGTCCCTTCATAGGTCATGGGGGCCGTGACCCATCCACGCAATTCGAATTGACCCTCCGACATTATCTTTTTACCCTCGTCAATAAATCTTCGCGCTTCTGCGTCTGTTTTAACGCTAGTTACGCAGTTGTCTACGTAGAACGAGTTTTGCAGTTTTCGGGCAGTTTCCTTCCGTTCATTCGTATATTTATCTAGGTGATAATTGATTGTAGCACCCAAAAGAAACGGACTGCTTGTTAGGCCGAAAACTACACGACAATGTCGATAGGTTATTACTTCATTCCTTTCGTTATTCTTCCACCAAAGAAATGACAAATAATCTCTGTCTTCTTTTTTTAATGAAATTTGTAGAAAGGCTTTTTTAATATCAGACGTTATCCCAATCACATGCTTTCTAAATTTGATTAGTAATTTAGGAATCAGTTCTAGACAGTTTATACCCTTCTCCAGGAAATGGTTAAGAGAATTCCCATTAGTGTCCCGAGCGGAAGCGTCGAACACAGGGCGCACTCTGGTGGTCAGGCTAGCGTTTTTAATTACGGCATGGTGCGGCAGATAATGCTTTGGCCTTGCCTCACTATTTATCTCTTCGATTATGCCCGTAGCCAACCATTCATCGAACACTTGACTGTAATTATCAAACTCGTTCAGCTTCAACAGTTTCTGAGTAGTGGTCATCAATCTCTTTTCAGCCAAATATTTGTTGTCAAGTAGTTCTCCGTGGCCTGGTTTCCAAGGTAAGTCTACCTCGTATCGTCCTTCGTCGTTTATTTTGATGGAATTTTTAAACTGGTCCATTATAAATGTGTCTGTCTTGGCCTTACTTGCAAGCTCCAATGGGTCTCTAATCCCGAGAGTTTCCAAGTCCCAGAGGTCCGTCAATTGCAAGTTTGCTGAAACTACATTTTTCACTACACTGCATGCGTTCATTATGGGTCCTTGTAGTGTCCAACCCAATTTAGTTTTAATCGCTACGACATTGTTATCGAACCGTACGAAGCTATCCGTGAGCAGCAAGCCTGCGTAGTCTGCGCCAATTAATAAACCGATGTCTGGCGCATCCTCCTGGCCGATGTCGCTCAGCGTAATGTTATGCTTTTGCAGTTCGTGAATCATAACATGGTTCAAAGTTAACCGAGGAATATACCCGCAGATAGTTGACTTGTCAAGCGCGGTCATTTTGTACTTAAACTGCTTGTCTATGCTTGCAACACTAAACTCGTACGACTTAAAAGGTTGCTTTTTAGTTTCGATGCCGCCAAATAGGCAGTGTGACATTATATCCGTACTGACCGGTATAAGACTCAAGTCTTCTATTACATCGCGCCGTATATACGATCTCTGTGCACCCGAATCAATAAAAGCCCGCACCGTAACGCTTCTGTTATTGTTAATAATTTTAACCTGAAACGTTTGTAACAGAGTAGTACAAGTATTCTGGGCCACGTTGTTAGTTGTGTTTGACGTCCCAGTTTTGACGTCCACGTTAGTATTTTTGTTAGACATGACGTCGGGGCACATCAGTATTGAATGACGTTTAGAACAAAAAAGGCATTTTGTGAAGTTTTTACACCTTCTTGAATTATGTCCCGTCTTTAAACATATAAAGCATCCTGCTTTTTTTGTTAAAAGTTCCTTCCTAGCCTCGTACGACATTTTATTGGCTTTGTAGCACTCTAAGCTATTGTGCGATGCCTTTTCACACCAAATACAAGAATTTTTCTTACTTGAGTCCTCCGTAGACACCAGACATGAAGCAGTAGGCTGAGTGGGAACGCTAATCGAGCTATTATCACCCGTCGCTATTCCGTTACGAGCGAGCTGGATCCGCTCCTCTGACTCCACTTCACGTTTCAAGAACTGCATGAGTCTGCCGAGACGATCGTCATTGTTATCCGTGCAAACTTGGGACCGCTCCCAGGCTCGTAATACAGATTCGGGCAAGGCGGACTCGACTAAAGGGAAAAGCAGAGCTGCGTATTTATCTACTGTTACACCTAAGCTCTGTAACGCTTGTAATTGTGTATTTAGTCTATCGTATAAGTGGCCTAAATTATAGGAAGTGTTACCTTTAGCTTGAGTTAGTACTAGGTTGAGGAGCTCACGCACATAGATCTCGATTAGAAGGTCATCACGCGCAAACCTGGCCTTGAGTTGTTCGATGGCTTTTCTGTAGTTGGTCCCCGATGGCGGGAAGCTGTCGACGAGTTCTCGAGCTGGAGAATCTGCAAGAGTACATTGATGTAAGTACTGAAATTTATCTTCATCGTCTATGCTCTCGTCGATGTCTATCTTCTTAAATTGACCCCAAAAACCAATCCAATTTTTCACATTGCCGTTGAACTTCCTTAGCTCTATCTTAGGCAGCCGGAAACGCCTCAACTGACTGCACGTAGACCTGTTGCATCCGTGCTTTTTTATTGTATCGTTAGATGTGTTGCTGCCGCTGGATCCGTCGGAACCTCTTAAGTGCCTTTTCTTCTGGAACACGTCGTATTTTACCTTCATGCGTACCCAGTCGTATTGATATTTATCGGCACTGAGGCTATCTTCCAAAAAATCCTCCTCCGACATTTCATCAGATGAAAGCCACTGCTCCTTGATCCTCTCATCAACATTGAATAATGCTTCGGCCTTCAACTGAAGCCTATCGAAGGCTGCAGTTACTCCGTCAACGTCGTTTGACTCGAAAATTGATTCTAAGTCGTTCTTGGATTTTGTAAAAATACTACGAGCGACTGCCCGCTCCTTCCGTAGTCTTTCCATCCCAATTAAACGGTCGCCACTTGTGGGAAATATTATGAAAAACTAGGAATATTACGAAAACCAGACTTTCCAACAAACAATTTTTATTAAGAGTGACATAAGTCATAAGTCAACAAGTATTCTAAAAAAATATTCAAAATTTAAAATACAAGTATCAAAAGAGTTTTCAACGCTCTTTACTTTTAATCTACTTTCCGTCCCCTGATGCTATAAGCAATTTTTTTAGGATTTTTTTTCACCACGTACGTTTTCACCAAAAACAAAATTTATTTATAAGCCTATATTATTAAGAGCCTATAGTGTCCCACTGCATGGCAAAGGCCTCCCCACCCTTTTTCCACTTGTCTCTGTCTACGGTTTGTAGTGCCTATTTTGGTAGGAATCTAATTCATAAAACAAAATTACAAACGAATATTCAAATCGATTTCCTATCCTTCTTTAAATCAAGATACTGTAATAGCAAGGCGTAGAAGTAAAGTTTAATAGTACTAGCGGTCTTATCTCAATCACAGCAGCACAACACAATCTTTTACAAGCAAAAAGTCCATTAAAAAATACCCTATCATCGGTCCAGTAACCGCATCCACACTTCCCTAGCTTCGCAGCTCCGCCCGGCCGGACGGCAGCGACGATCTATTTTAGCTCCATGTTAACCCACATTCACAACGAATTAACAAACTTCAGAGCTGATTACTCGTTTCACGTTTAAACAAGCAATGAGGACATGTAGTTTTTGCAAATTGCTTCGCGGCTGATTAGTTACTGTGACCGATTTAATTATAGCTACATGTGACGAACTTTATGTACATTGCTCGCTGAAACACTGAGGAGTGAAGTAGTAGCATTTGACGACCGGATGGCGGAGTGGGTAGTGCACCTGCCTGCGACGCCGAGGTCGTCGGGTTCGATTCCCACTTAAGACAAATCTTTGTGTGCATGAACATGGGGGTTTGAAAGTATATGTATTAGTATCAGTTATTCTAGCACCCATAGTACAAGCTCTGCTTAGTTTGGGACTAGATGGCGTTGTGTGTGCGTCGTGAAATATTTATTTATTTATTTAATTAGTAAAGTTAACCTCTTCTGTCACTTTTTTTTTAATGCTTTATGCGTACCTCTCAGCGTAAGGACACTGAAGAGGTTACGTCGGATTCGCCGGCAAACCCGGCCTACCGACTAAAACCACCACGATGTCCTTCTCCCGCATGATGGCAGGAACGTGGGAACGCTTGCGCACACTGCCACAAACCCGGTCACCTACCAAAAGCTCTGAAAGACATAACAAGTACTAAACTATTTTAAAAAGGGTTGCGGGATCATTTGTGCATTATGCAACTACCTCAATGATAAAACATTGCCCTAAGAAGCCTCGCTTAATGTAAAAAAATGTAACTTACAAAATTAGTGTTGTGTATGCAGTTCTGTGTAATTTTTTTTTTTTTTCAATTTTAATTTATCAAAATTAGTGTTGTGTATGCATTTCTGTGTATTTTTTTTTCAATTTTAATTTATATGTTTAAGGTGTATTTTGTTTGATTATTATAGGTGTTCGCTATCAGCACAAAACTTATATCAAACCTAGTCCTCCACAAGAATGATCAACTTTGCTGCAATTGTATAAATCTCCATAAGAAGGCAGTCTCTTGCGATTAAAGAAAGTTAAGACTAATATTACAGAAGAAGAAAATCTTAGTAAGTATAAAATATAAAGTTAAGACAACGATTAACACTTCGTCTCAAGCGTGGCCAGGCTCCCGTTTCGCTGCTTCAGTGAGAGATTAGATGACGCAGCGTGTTTCAACTATAGATGATAACTTGCTACACTTGGCAACCATTTGGCAAATAAATAAATACTAGGTATACAATTTCTAATTGATATATACCATTTAGCCATGCGTAGCAATCTAATACTATGATCGGTCGAAATGATTTAGGACTTAAAGCGGGATTTGAACCCGCGGGGCTTGGATGGCTGAGTGGTAAAGCGATTGGCTGGAATCCTATAGTCGCGGGTTCAAATCCCGCTTCAAGTTGAAAAAAGAATTCTTCTTTTTTTCTTTTTTTTTTTAAAAAAGCTTACTAATAATTTGCAAATACAAATTACTAGTATTCTTGTTAACCCCCTCCAGCTAAGCTTAATTCGCTTGTGTTAGGAGGAAGTCCACGTCCGTGGTGTAATGGCCAGGATTCGAACCCAAGACCTCTCGATCGTAAGACCGATGCCTTATCCATTGCGCCACGGCCGCTTAATTCGATTCTTTTTAGTACTATGTATATATATATAGGTATATATACACTTCATAGTAAACATATACAAAGCCACGATTTTCCATCGTAACGGAAGAAAATGGCCACCAGAGACTGTTAACCAATTACTAAGTTAGCAATTGACTCGATAAGAAGAAGATATTCAAGATTCTTCATAACAAAGCACCGCCTAGATATTGTGAAAATATTAGCAAATAGTTTCATATCCTAATTTCAGTATAGTGAAATCTAAACTGACGCCATATTTGGTATTTAAATCTTTTATCGCAATAAATATGTATTAACTCAGTTATATTGACAAATGTATGCAAATTTCACTCATATACTTAAGCTTATTTCTGCCTGATTTGGTTATACGATGTATTTAAGTCCAAACAACGAATCGCTCTTTCGCAATACTAAAGCCGAGTTCACTGAGTACGAGCAATATTTAGTTTTATCACAAAACAGAATTAATCCTCCAGTGTCGAAATTTTAATAATTTTTAAGGTTCCGTTGCCGAATGGCAAAAAACGGAACCCTTAGTGAGTCGTCATGTCTGTCTGTCCGTCTGTCCGTCCGTATGCACAGCCACTTTTTTCCGTAACTATATATTTTTTCATCAAACCCATACGTGTAGGGTATCTATGGATAGGTCTACAAAAATGATATTGAGGTTTCTAATATATTTTTTTCTAAACTGAATAGTTTTGCGCAAGGGACGCTTTCAAAGTGGAAAAATTTGTGTCCTCCCCCCGTAACTTCTAAAATAAGGGAATGATAAATGTAAAAATAATATATTGATGTGCATTACCATGCAAACTTCCACTTAAAATTGGTTTGAACGAGATCTAATAATTATTTTTAATACGTAATAAATCGTAAACCGCATTTTACCTTTCATTCAATCAACTCCAATATAATAAAGAATTAAGAAAAACATTTATTTTGATGTATAGTGGTACGGAACCCTACGTGGGCGAGTCCGACTCGCACTTGGCCGATTTTTATATAACTCTTTGACTGTTAAAAAGCGTCGCTCGTGTCGTGTTTCAAACACTTTTATCTGAGTCTTTTATGAATAAGAGAGATGCTGTGTAATTTAATTTCTTTAAAGTCAGTTATGAAATTGCAAATTACGTATAATACTAATGTACTTGAACGCGCCGAAATTTAATATTTACGTCAAGTTATTTAATTTTGGTCAGTTCAGTTAGAAGTATTTACATAGCTAAAATCAAATCTAAAATTACGAATGCCTAATCCAATACACTTAGATTGTATATCCCGATAGTCGACCAGACTTATTTATCAATCACTACGGAATTGCTTAAATATCTGTCAGTGAATGCCAGATATTTGTGGGTAAGTGACACTGTCATGGAGATCTGGGTTAACTCTCGTAAGAAAACATGGAGGTGGACGTCACCATTACTTGGCATGATCAGCTTATGTAAACAAGGAAACGCCTTCAAAACTCGATCACTTGTTTCGTTCGGAAATTAAAGCACTAGTCACCAGGGATTTCGGTTGTGTAACTTTGGAAGTAACTGTCCTCAATATTTAAAAATATATACATTTTCTTATACGTTGCTATAATAATGTCGAGGAAAATTGGCAATTGGAATGTGTGTTAAAATGTCAATATTATATTAACGCATCTATCAATTTGAAAGTACGTTTAGCAATAGACTCAGGTCAAGTCTAGATAAATTTTATGATCAAAATATAAAATTGATAAACATAATCATAATTACTATCTTAAACAGACATAATTAGTTAATAGGTCAAATTTAAAAGCGTTTCGTACATCACGATGCATCATTAATATGGTTGCAGTTATTGCCAATATCTGGCATTTGGTCGGGTTGCAAAAGAGCAGAAATCTTTATCAGCAGAAAAAGCAAATTAATCGTCGGAAACGATGGTTGCATGCAGGCAGCTATTGTAATGTTTATGATAAAGACATACACACATCCAGTTCCCGTGTTGCGGTGCGTTTCCGAACGGGTTACGCAAGACCAAGTCCCATCTGCGATGCGCACGCGACGAAAACCGGATATTCTTTTTTATATAACTCTTTGACCGTTAAAAAAGCGTCGCTCGTGTCGTGATTCAAACACTTTTTTTCTAAAACTTTTATGAATAAGAGAGATGCTGTGTAATTCGATTGATCTGGATTTTTTGTCAAATCTTTAGTGCAGTTTTTTGTTAAGATAAGAAAGTGTTGATTTTTAAACGTCTGCGCTGTATTATTAGCTGCTTTTACCGTTTTCACGATGCAGTGAATCTTTTTTGTGAGTACTTAAAATATAATTTGGATCGTGCGTTTTTATGGCAAAATTCATCACAGGTTTCAATGAAATGCATGCAGTTCGATTGACACGATATGTTTACCCGACAATACAGCAGAAAACATCCACATTTCTTGTATATTTTTTTGTTTGATGACGAATCATTCGTCATCTATCCATAATTCAAAGCATTATTTCACCCGGCAACTGTAATAGCCGGCGATCATCATCGTCGTAAAGCCGGCGCCAGACACAGCGCAAAAACATATCAATCAAAGTCAACAAAATAGAGAACAATTTCAGGCAAGTGTTTCCTCATTAATCTTATCAGGTCCTGCAGTCCGCAAGTGGGTCGGACGCAGCCGAGGCGAACGATACAAACTAGCACAGTTCATACACCAGCACATTTTACTCTTACGACACCCGATATGCGAACTATACGGTCTATACTAGCTTATTATCTGAAGTGGTCTTCACACTTTGATTCATATTTGGAGCACCAATTTTAGAATTTATATTGCTGGTTATGTGTCAACGACTAGAATCGCAGTGTGGTCGCGAGATGAATACGATTTACCAAGTAATTTTTGCGAGTAATATCTGTACACGATGTTTACCTTGTTTTGAAATTACTCTCTTGTTAGACATTTAAAGCATAACGCTTTAAAAGCACTTGATTTATTTATCACCAAGACTTACGGAGACACGAAGATGGAAGACCAAAGAACTTACCTGAAAAATAAAAATAAAATAAGTCAATTGTTTTTACATATTATATCTAACGAAAAGATTAGATATTATCATGATGAAAGCGATGCAACAAGAATAATAAATCACAATGAATCACAGTTAAATAGGGTTCTTAAGTTCTTATATTTTTATTTTATTTTTATTTTTATTTAAAAACTTCATATACAAAATTTGTATACAAGGCGGACTTAATGCCATAGGCATTCTCTACCAGTCTACCTTTGGATGATGCAGAGATTAACAAGGCAGGTGAAGTTATAAAATATAGCGTTAGATTTGAAATAAAAGGTCATAAAAATCAGTACAATTAATGAATACATAATAAAAATATGTGCGTATATATATATGCATAATATCTACATAAAAAATACTTAAATATAAGTAAATATACAATAAATTATATCTTTGATCAAACTCGTTAAACCTATTCATATTCATTCACTCTTTAACATTTTTTTGTAGAAATTACCATGGGTACAATATTTTTAATTATTCGTTGACATTCACTAACTACTACTTGATTTAACATTATGCTTAAACGTACACACAATTATCTACAGGAATTTATGTTAGGATCTGATAAAGAAATAGGAATAAACCAATAAAAGATCAGCAGTCTAATCCGGAACCACATGTCCTCTACATCCGTACAATATACTTTGAATACTATACATACTCGTTTCTTGTACACGGCTGTCGGCTACCGATCAACCTATACATTTGCCAGTATTAGCTGGTCTCACGTTGCAAGGGAAGTCTGTACAACGCGAGACCACCTCATGCTAGAAATGTATAGGTTCATGTTTAGCCATCAACTCACGCACCACAAACCGCACTCGCCCAGTATCGTGCTCTTTTTTTGTGGAACGTCACTGTTATTTACGCGAGGAACGCGTTGGTAAACCACGAGGAACCGACGATAATTTCATTGTACTTTGGTTTTAAATTACGGTATTTACTGTTAGCTTACGCGTGAACATATTTGCGTAGTGCAGTTCTAACTTTTTGTCACGTGGGGGCCTAGCATAGCTGCAACCGCAAGACGGGAACTGGATGTATATATATGTCTTTATCATAAACATTACAATAGCTGCCTGCATGCAACCATCGTTTCCGACGATTATTTTTTCTGCTGATAAAGTTTTCTGCTCTTTTGCAATCCGTCCAAATACCAGATATTAGCAGCTCGCGATAGGTTTTGTCGCGTTTTTGTAAAAACTGTTGTATAAGGCAAAATGCGACAAAACCTATCTTGCTCTCCTGATTCTAGCCCGGTTGAGGGTTAATTTTCGTTTTAGGGTTTTGAGTAAGTAAAAAAAACTTTGTTCCTACCTATAGACATGTCCATCAGAACACTTAAGGAGTAAGAATCTCACTCTGTCAATATCCTTTAATAATGATTACAATTTATATGCTTCCTTTACTTATTAAACGAGGTACTTGTTCAAGAACTACTTTTTTCTAGAACGCGAGCTTTGGAATGCATCTGTTGAACTGTGTTATTTTACTGAATTCTTGTTAATCTATTTTAAACGCTGGACAAATCAAGGTTTATTACTTTAATATTATGTAACGTAGTGATAACTTTTTATTTTGATTGCTTGCTTGCTTTATTTATGTCTACCTCGATACGTGTGCACTCATCATTTTAATTGAAAAGCATGCCATTACTTCGGCAGAAAAAATACTGAAACATTTAAACCTCCAAAATATATATATTTATTTTAATGTCACATTATACGGGGTATTATGATCAGTGTGTTTTCAGCAGTCTGCTTGTGATCACTGCATCAAAGATAGAGCCAGTCATAATATAAATGATTTATTATGAATCTTGACTGTCACTAGTAAAGGCCTTCACATTAACCGTAATAATAAGAAACCTTGACAAACAAAATTAATTGATCATTTTTATTATTTTGCCTGAGCGTTTGTTAATTATGTAAATTTACAAAAATGGTATATTTCCTTGGTTTGATTACAATTAAACGATGATAAATCATCGTTTAATTGTGATTGCCTTCTTAAATATATCGTCATTTCGAACATCTCTTAACTTTATCTTTGTTTCGATTAGTTTCGTAGAAACATAAAATCTACAGGGACATGCTTGATGGAGAGAAGTACTTTAAAAAAAACCGACTTCAAAAAGTAGGTAAACTAAAAAGCAAAAAATAAATTTACTTCGCACAAAATAATACGTTTTTTCATTTAGTTAAATAGAAATTATTAAATAATTATTTTATAATTCTGAAGTCGGTGCCAAGTAAAAACAACCTTTCTAGTGCGCGGTCGCCCAGTATTGGTACTTACCACAGAAATATAACTAATATTCAAAGATATTTCAAAGGTGGTCCCATTGTCAGCATGTCATGATCTGATGATGGGACCCCAGAGAAATCGGGGGCAACCCTCATATTTTATTATCCGGGGCCAGGATTTACGCTTGGTCGCAATTATTTTATGTGGTTGAGCTGATGATGGAAGGTCAACTCCTCAATAGTTAGAATTAAAGGATAATTCTTTCACTACTGTACGCATATTCCTACTGCTAGTTATTATGTAAAATGAGCTGATGATGGAAGGTCGTGACCCTCAATATTCAGGAGAAAGGATTTAATTCTTGTTTATTATAAATAAGTTTTCCGTCTCAAGTAACCATCGTCTCCTCATTCGAGAAACATTCTTGCTCGGTCTGCCCATCACTTAAAATCGTAAAATAAAATAATTTTTAACAAAAAAAAAACCGACTTCAAAAAGTAGGTAAACTAAAAAGCAAAAAATAAATTTACTTCGCACAAAATAATACGTTTTTTCATTTAGTTAAATAGAAATTATTAAATAATTATTTTATAATTCTGAAGTCGGTGCCAAGTAAAAACAACCTTTCTAGTGCGCGGTCGCCCAGTATTGGTACTTACCACAGAAATATAACTAATATTCAGTTAGAAAATGTTGTTAGAACGATTGATATTATCTATACAGAGTTATTAATTGTTTACTTGGCACCGACTTCAGAATTATTAAATAATTATTTAATAATTTCTATTTAACTAAATGAAAAAACGTATTATTTTGTGCGAAGTAAATTTATTTTTTGCTTTTTAGTTTACCTACTTTTTGAAGTCGGTTTTTTTTTTGTTAAAAATTATTTTATTTTACGATTTTAAGTGATGGGCAGACCGAGCAAGAATGTTTCTCGAATGAGGAGACGATGGTTACTTGAGACGGAAAACTTATTTATAATAAACAAGAATTAAATCCTTTCTCCTGAATATTGAGGGTCACGACCTTCCATCATCAGCTCATTTTACATAATAACTAGCAGTAGGAATATGCGTACAGTAGTGAAAGAATTATCCTTTAATTCTAACTATTGAGGAGTTGACCTTCCATCATCAGCTCAACCACATAAAATAATTGCGACCAAGCGTAAATCCTGGCCCCGGATAATAAAATATGAGGGTTGCCCCCGATTTCTCTGGGGTCCCATCATCAGATCATGACATGCTGACAATGGGACCACCTTTGAAATATCTCCGTTCCAACAGCTCACTTGACATCATAACTAGCAGTCTGAATATGTGTACAGTAGTGAAAGAATTATTCTTTAACTCCTAACCATTGAGGAGTTGACCTTCCATCATCAGCTCGTCTACATAAAAATACGTAAATACTGGTGTAGCTTTGAAAAACACACTAAAAACATTACATGTGCCTATAAAATTCGAGGGTTGCCCTCGATTTCTCTTAGATCCCATCATCAGATCACGACATGCTGACGATGGGACCCTTTTGGAATCATCTCCTGTCCAACAAAAAAAGAATCATCAAAATCAGTTCATAAACGACGGAGATATCCGTGAACAAACATTAAAAAAAAAGCAACATATTATTATATACGAATCGAATTGAGAACCTCCTCCTTTTTTAGAAGTCGGTTAAAAAATACAAGATTTTACTGAAAGACATTATTTTATTTTAAAAAGCAATTTAAACTGCAATCAAATATTTTTGAAAATTTGCTTGTATCGCCGGCGAATCCAACTATCTCAAATCTGAAAATGCCATGTCCGTGGGACCAGAGTGTCCCGGTGTACAATATACATAATAATATAATAACCGAAACATAGATATAATTTACTGCCTTATTAACAACAATTTTCATTAGATATTTTCTATTCTTCTAAGCTACGCTATATACAATATATATCTATTTAGAGATGTTTCAGGCAGAATACGAAATATTAAAAAAAATGGGTAATCTTTAAACAAAATCGATGCTGTCAGAACGGATATGCGCTACAATACTAGAGCTAAACTAATCTTCATTCAACATCGTTAAGTTAATACACTTTTAGTTTAGATTGCAATTAATCCTAATCGCTTCTCTCATTGAAAGCTAATCTATACGAGTCTATTCGTTAGATACGATGTACTTGGGAGTTAATTAATTGCTTCTAAAGGATACACTTTTGTTCCTTGGCTGTAGAGGCCAATGATCTTTGACTTCTCTTGAGACAATCTTAGGACATAGTGTTAGATATTCCAGAGTCTAGACTGTAAAGGTGAAGGGCAGGCGAGATCGTTTAACTGGGTCAAAATGTCATAAATCGAATTAAAACGAGTTCGCCCGATTAAACTGTTTGCTGAATGTCTATTAAAAACTATTGACAAGGGTAATTATAATTTAAATTACTATTTAGGTAACACTTATACCTACAGATACTTCTGTCTATAATAATGATAGTACATAACTACTAAGGCGATCTCCTGTTTTCTTAAGATCTGTAATTGTATCTATCAACCAGGTTGAGTAACAAAACAATTTATCACAAATTAGGAAACACTCAAAGCATGGACCATAGAGACATACTAAGAAACAGTTGAAAGAGATATGGGACCGGCAGGATTTGAACCTGCGAACTTCTATCGTACTTTATATACCTTTTTTATCTTACTTAGGATAGGGACAAATGGATGAACGTGACGTCACGAAATGACGTAACCTAGAGTTGAGAAATTTAGGGTCCTGGCAAGACGCGACCGTAGCTGGTTGGTTAAAACGACTGCCCGGTGTGCAGAGGTTTCAGTGCATTCAACTGTTTCTCAGTATAATTTGCTAACCATAGCTAAATGCTATAAAAATAATCAATAAGAACATACAGATATTATTGTCTCGAAGTTTAATCCATTTCTAACGATTTCTTTCAGCACGCCAATGACATGCACTCGTAACATAGCGTGTCCCTCACATATTACTATATGGGATTCTATAGTAGAAAGCCGAGTCATTACCAGTAATGGGTGATTTCAATTAACATACACTGTACGCAGACAATTTTACTCACACTTTCTACACGCAACTGCCGACATTTGTGGGTCATTTTAAATTCACTGCAGTGTACGACCTTGGTGGCACAGATGTCAATATTGTGGTCCTTTTCGCGTGGCTCGAATTGTGAATGCGTGAATCATGTAAGATTGAGTTGAGTCATTAAAACTATGTAATCTTGTGAATATTAAGTCGCCCAGCCTTACGGGCGGTGTTTTGTTAAATATTGTGACTAGATGTGATTCATACGTTATGTCTTTGCAAGACGATAACTGGCTAGATGATGTGACCATCGTAAACGCCTAAATTAATATACATCTTAGCTGTAACTAGTTTTGGACATACATAATATAGTAATTCTACAGTTTTCTATCTCTCTCTGGAGTCGTTCCCTCATGTCTGAGGATCGTGGTCAGCATTTGGTTGCACTTGGAGCGGATGATCTGTCTCCACCGGTTTCTGTCCAGCGCATCTCTTACGACAGTATGGAATTTGGAGGAGTTCTACAGTTCTACACATATTTTAATCAACAATTTTATTAACCTTACTGGGTTAGTAAAATCACTATAAGATTTGCATTACCGAGATGAAATTCCATTTACCTGGCTCCAGACGCTGGCTGTTTGTCGCAAACGCCAAACACCAAACACAAGCGTGTAGAGACATAGCAAATTGTTTGTCGAACATCCTTTGATTTGTGAAATAAACCGACGCCAACCCCGAACACTGGCGCACACTAACATAACAGGCAAACAACAACAAACACCTAAGCACATGTTGGCGTTTGTTGTTTGGTGTTCGGTGTTCGCAAGTGTCTGTAGCCAGCTTAATGCTATGTCAACTTGAGTATGTAAAATTATAGTAATTGAGTGCGATATTTTCTTATTTGATGAAAACGGAATCTAATAAGTACTCGTAGCAGTCATAGCACTAAGTAGAAGGTCCACTTGAAATCCCGTGATCGGAAGTGTGACAACGAACGTACAATTAATTCTTTAAACACGCACTTGCAAGGAAATGCCATTCCGTGATAACACGAACATCGCGTTACTATCATTAGGTCACTTACTAACCGTATTCCAATAAATTAATTTGTGTATAATTATCGGCTTACATGCGACTATTCGTGACTGATAATCTTGATATCAACAGTTACTACGGACAGTTAGGGAATATTTGACCGTCGAGTCATGTGTAAAATATGTTTGAATGTTTTGGTACTGGTAATTTAGTGTAGTGTTTGTACAGACGACAACAAAACTTGATTAACAGCATAGGGTACCATTGCTTGGCTGTTTTCCATACAAAATTAAGTTGGATTTAACTTTGATATTATTAGCGCCGTATTTTCATACTAACGTTGTATGGGTTTACCCATATAACGTTAGTATGAAAACACGGCGCTCGATATTCTACCCTTAAACTTTTTACATTATATTTTTAGACTTACTAGTTTTATGTATTGTGTAAGTTGGATTATGTAGGACTTTAGTTGCTTACCGTACTGTTTTGGTATAATATAATGTCTGAACGTGATAACACGAACATCGCGTTACTATCATTAGGTCACTTACTAACCGTATTCCAATAAATTAATTTGTGTATAATTATCGGCTTACATGCGACTATTCGTGACTGATAATCTTGATATCAACAGTTACTACGGACAGTTAGGGAATATTTGACCGTCGAGTCATGTGTAAAATATGTTTGAATGTTTTGGTACTGGTAATTTAGTGTAGTGTTTGTACAGACGACAACAAAACTTGATTAACAGCATAGGGTACCATTGCTTGGCTGTTTTCCATACAAAATTAAGTTGGATTTAACTTTGATATTATTAGCGCCGTATTTTCATACTAACGTTGTATGGGTTTACCCATATAACGTTAGTATGAAAACACGGCGCTCGATATTCTACCCTTAAACTTTTTACATTATATTTTTAGACTTACTAGTTTTATGTATTGTGTATGTTGGATTATGTAGGACTTTAGTTGCTTACCGTACTGTTTTGGTATAATATAATGTCTGAACATGCCATTGTAGGAACAGAAACATAATAAAGTTAACTAAAATTAAATATGTTCAGCAGTTACTTAAGACTTTGTTGATTACAAGCTGTTTACATGATTCGTTTTTTTAAGGAAATATGAAGGAGAATGTTGATTGATTCAGGTTGATCGAGTTGTCTATATTTGGATATGACGATTAATTACATAATGTAAAGCGCAATCCAATTTCGTTACAGATGTATGATATGTACCAACTTTTCAATAAATAAAACAGAATAATTTGGAGGCACAGATTCCCTGAAAACGCGAACAGTTATGGAGTCAATTCAACGGAGTCTCTATTAACATCAGAATAACTTAAACGATTCTTTGCCTTGCAAAGACAAAAATCTGGAAATCATAATGATCAAATCTATGTGCATTGCCTTGAATCTCGACTTTTCAAGAGATTTATGGCATGACAGCTTGTGCTACAATTATATCTACACGCATGCATTAGAAATTAATACAGAAAGGCAGTAAATACGTTTTTTAATGATTTATTACCCACACTATTAGCCGCAAACACATTTACATCTATAGATGTAAGTTGATATACGACATTCCATTAAAATGTAAATTTCGTCATATTTTCTTGCAATGCTTGTTAAAAGGGTTAATGACATTTTCTATTAAGTAGGTGTAAATTAACTAAGCAGTAATCAATTTTGAATTATGTAATCAAAATAACATAATAGATTCGTCGAATAAGGTAATGGTTTAATTAAGCGTCAATGACCGTTGTTTTTTAACGACAAAAAAACGATAGCTTACAAGCCAGAAGTACACAAAAGAGAGGTGTAGGTGTGTTCAATGTTCCTACTACCCGTTTACTCCAAGATGGCCAAATTTTCCGGTCCAACTTCTCCTCACTTCTTGTAAGCTCCCTACATTTCGAAAATGACGCGGTCGATACGATCAAAGGGGGTTTATAAACGATGAGGTATGGAGAAAGTGGGCCGATAAAATTTGGTCAAAACAAACGCATCACAGAATTGGCTAGCTAAAATAACGTGCAACTTTGGAATAAAAGCATACGAATGAACTTTTAACACAATGATATTCGCGAAGCATTCCATACCAAACCGACCCAGACTTTTCTAGTTTGATGATAAGATTCGACTTTGTGATTAACAGAAAATATTGCACTAAATCTTAGCTAGAGAGAATATCTAGTGGGTCGAGAATCATCAAGATTAAAATTTGTGATGAAGACTTCGGTTTAAAGATATTTATTTCTCATCAGAACATCAGTTCACTTAAAATGAGATACAAAGTTAGTATGAAGTAATAATACAGTAGCATTATCTCTGGAGTTATAGAACATTGACTGACTTTACAAAACCTGTCGCCGTGAAGAATTAAAAAAAAAACTAGAATACTGTGAATGAGTTGCCTAAGTTAATCAGGTCAGGGCTACTGTTAATTAAATTTTATTTTATTTTATTACTCTTAATATTTCGAAACAAAACTAATGACCATCCATTTTGGTGATATAAGGTTCTAAACAGAAACAACCCTTAACCCTATTTAAGGTACCTTAGGTTATTAGCAGATTAATATTCCATGAATATAAACTTTCTACGAATAAATCATGCTCTCATAACTTAACTATCTGACCTAACATTATTCTGTTTTTTGGAAGACTATCTTTGAGAAGAAAATTGACCCTTACGTGATGATATTGTGAAACCTGATAAACCCGAGTGCCTTAGCAAATAATTTCTCAATCAATAAATTAACGTAGCCACAAGACAGAATAAACTAGAATATACAATACATACATTAATATAGTAATCTAGCTGACTTTTAGGTAACTTTTTACCGTTTTATTTGTACTGCCGAAGGTAGGTAAACAGTAAAATAGTAAAATTGCCGTTTATCCCAAAAACCTTAATTAAAGAATCAGATATCACCAACTTTAGTAAAGGGACCGGTGATGTAAGTTACCTACATACCCCAATCTTCGAATTCTTATGAATTATGAATTTCTACCAAGAATTACGAAAGAGAGATATTACTCTTAATTATTTATTCTGTGTTAGTTTTAAATTAAACTCGTTTAATTTTGAGGTTATTCCTTATATTTAAAAATAATTTATATGCAAGTGGGATATGGTGATAAAGTGATAACTTAAAATTAGATCTTAAGAATGTTAAAGATTGACCGTTTATACCTACTTATATACAAGTAGGATTAAGTGATATCAGCAAATACTTAACTTTTTTATACATGAATTATTTTATTATAAATAAAGGGGCATCAAACGTTTCTTTGGGGAGCAAACTGCGCTGAGCAATATTTACTGGTACCAAGTCAATATTGATACATTTTACATTCAAAATGACATTCTGATTGATCTCAACTGAAGGGATGCTTTGGTGTGGCAATTTTAATTCAGTAGAAAGGCAATCTAATAGACAATACAATACAGCTTTAGGTAGATTAGTGTAGGATGCCACTCTTACTTTGTTTTGTCTCCGGGGGTGGTCGCCAGACGGCATAATAGCTACTTTCCTGCTGAACTGCTAATCAGTAGATCTTTGTCAGACTGCATTATTTTATATTAGGCACTACAATCTTAGGCAATATGTTACGGCTTTAACCAAGTAAGTACCGTTTAGGATACAGCTTTAACGATCTAGATTCTAGACAAAAGATCTGCATAGCCAGGCTTTTGTTTTGTCTCCGGGGGTGGTCGCCAGACGACTTAATGATTACTTTCCTGCTGCTAATCAGTAGATCTTTGACAAACTGCATTATTTTATATTAGACACTATGATCTACTGATTTACGAGAATTCCGGCGCATGTCTGATGATTAAGATCGTGTGACCCGTGTCAAAATAACTTGATAAATATTTAGGTTTCCGGTCCAAAGTGGGCTGAACGATGACCACCTAAAAGTTTAATCAGCTTAACTTTTCACATTCCTAACCCGCTTACTCCACGGTGAAAATTTTTTTTAATTCCACAATATTTATTTTCGGTATGAATATTCAGGAAGGTTAACATCATGCAATAGGGGTTACTAGCAAAATAAGTTACTAATACTCTTCTAATCTTAAAATAAGAGAATGATAGTTTACCATTCTTGTACTTAATACTACTTACTGCACTCTGCACGAGCTTTGTGTGGTCCATTGATACAAACAGTCTGTGATGTAGCGTGTCTGAAATCACAGACGATACAGGGAACAATAAGGACTATGGATCTACACAGGAGAGAAAACAATGCTGCGATGTACCAGTCGAGTCATTCAACGTTACCTATAGCAATGTTAGATATTTCTAGTCGGTGCATATTCATAATTTGGAAGAATACAGGGTGCGTTTTCCCATGCTGAGAAGGGTTAGGCCATAGTCCACCACGCTGGCCAAGTGCGGATTAAGATTATTTGACTTCACACACCCTCCAGCAGTTTAGGTTTAGGTTAAGTTTAGGCACTCTCAGGCTCTTTCTCTCGATGTTTTCCTTCACAGTGCGACAATTCATATGATAAATACACACGTATCTTTTAAAAGTCGAATCTAAACGATTCATCGACAGAGGTTTGTGCCGCGGGTACGAACCCGAGACCTTTGACTTCGCAGTCCTACGGTCTCCTACTCGACTATCCCACTTGCACTTTTTATTTCGTAGCTCTCAAGTGTAACAGTGATTCCTTTGTAAACTTCTGTACTTGCAATTACTACTTAGCATCAGGTGGACTGCAGTCTTGTAAGCTAAATTAGTAGCATTATAAAAGATATGCAACCGCTTATGTAAAAAACTCTTAGTATTATTGTAAATGCGTATGTCTGACGTGTTACGTGTTCATAGAAAACCACTGATCATAATAAAAATTGGAAAGGAGAGTTGAACACCTGTAAAACGACATACCCTACTCTTTTGGACGCAGACGGAGCCACGGACGTAGCTTTATATACCCATAGTTCTACACAGAAAATTCCCTGGCCCTAAAGCTAAAGTTTCATTAACAAAACAAAATATATAACCTTACGTTCCTTAACTAAAGAACATAAACAAAATATACACATTTTAAATACCTAAAATACCAGTTTCTTTTTCGACAAAACCACATTGCTTTTTTGGACTTCACGTGTTTGGTTCTAAACAATTTAATTAACTTTATTACACGATAAGTATAAGTTCACGTGACTAATAAGATTATGGAGGGCATTATTAAGCCAACAAATTTACCAAATTAGATTACTGCTTATTATCTTTATGGTTTGTTTTGTTTAAAACCTGTTTGGAGAATTAAGTTGTAAGTTTTCAATACGGACGAAGTAAAAAGTATGTATTCTTTCGCCCGTCGAATTTGCACCAGAAAGACGACAGATTGTCTGAAAATAACGTTTTCTTCTTGGCACCTTATTCAAAATCAAAGTATAATTTGATGGTAGATACAGTTAAAGGCTTTTTCATCGAAAATAATATTACCGACGAAGTCTCGGTGTTAAAATGAAATAAAACTCTATATAGATTGCCCTTCGTCTGCCCTAAATAGTCCTTTACCTATCCCTCGAAGTCGAATTCAAGATGGTAAACATATTATATAATCATTATTAATATTGAAGATGAAATTGCTATATTAAAGAGAAAACACCCAAAAAATCTTTTTACTTTTCGAAGAGTTTAAAAATAATCATATCAAAATTATTATTTCGGTAAGATTTTCTAAACAAGAGAAAACAGGGGGTGTATTACACTGTAAGATTAACATGTAGACTTGTTTAATGGCAATCAATACTCGTAGTCACTTACCCAGTTTTATTCCCTATCATACATCTAAGAAATAAATATAGAAATCAATTAGAAATGTCCAAGAAAGCGCATAGATACTAGTCAGACGAGCCATAACTTCAAGAAAATGATTTATATCACCTGCTTATTTGTTTTTATATCATTTCTGAGAAATATATTGCATCGTAAGATATTTTATAGTGATTGTCAGATTTCTCAGAAAATTATTAAACTATTGCTGATGATAAATGCATTTTTTATTGCTAGATAGCGTTAATAGTGACCTTCTTATTATCGACATTATTTGCTAACAAGTTCTATACTAAAATATGTCCTCAAATACCTAGAAATATAGCAATGGAAGACACCTGGCTCATATTTTAAATTAGTCACTCAGCTTTTGATCTGAGTAGCTTCCATCGTAAACCGTTTAGCAATTTTTGTAGAATGCAACTAACAAAACTTGATACACGGAAGTCCTTTATCTTCAACTTAGTACAATCACGAACAGCGGTGAAAATCATGCATTAAAATTGACATGAAAGTAACCTCTCAGTCTTACATAAGTCATACGTGCTACCATAAGGTTGCAGTAATCACTGCTTACGACTAAGAGCAGGTAGAGTAGCATTATATGGTCAGGCAGGAAATGTCAGGAAATTAGAATTGAAATATCATCGTGAAGTGTTGCAAGTCTCTAATGTTATGTGAAGTCGAACTAAGTCATCGTGGTTAATGTAAGTACGGAAGTTTTGTAAGTTCCTTTATTGAACCTAAGTTCTTGTAAGCGGAGCAGGTCGTCTGTGTGTTTTGGATAAATAACCACATCCTTATTTTTTTAAAGACCGTAACCGACACCGACAATGCTGCAATTTGAGGTTTATTAATATGTATGATACGACTAGAATGGCGGTTAACGTTATAATACCTCCTGTTCCAATTATTCAATTTTTACCACCTAAGCGGCAGACAGCAACTACAATAAATGGCTTGATAACAAATGCTCTATCACCTATTTCAACAAAAAAAAAAACCGACTTCAAAAAGTAGGTAAACTAAAAAGCAAAAAATAAATTTACTTCGCACAAAGAAAACGTTTTTTTCATTTAGTAAAATAGAAATAATTAAATAATTATTTTATAATTCTGAAGTCGGTGCCAAGTAAATCTGATAATTAAGAACTAATATTCAGTCAGAAAATAGTTGTTAGAAAGATTAGTCTATACAGAGCTATTGTTTACTTGGCACCGACTTCAGAATTATAAAATAATTATTTAATTATTTCTATTTTACTAAATGAAAAAAACGTTTTCTTTGTGCGAAGTAAATTTATTTTTTGCTTTTTAGTTTACCTACTTTTTGAAGTCGGTTTTTTTTTGTTTAAAATTATTTTATTTTACGATTTTAAGTGATGGGTAGACCAGAATGTTTCTCGAATGAGGAGACGATGGTTACTTGAGACGGAAAACTTATTAATAATAATCCCCGTACTCCTAACCGTTGAGGAGTTGTACCTTCCAGCATCAGCTCAGCAACTTAAAATGCAAATATCCAAGTAGTTTTAGGTAATATACAAAAAACAATATAAAAGCCTTTGAAATTTGAGGGTTACCTATGATTTATCTAGGATCCCATCATCAAATCATGACCTCATATTATGAATATACATAAGTAATATTCAACGTCTCGCCTCATCTATGTATAACTTGAAAGAATACAGTAAACGGCCTCAAGGAGCCTATATTTAAAGAATTATCCCCGTACTCCTAACCGTTGAGGAGTTGTACCTTCCAGCATCAGCTCAGCAACATAAAATGCTGACTACTAGATGCAAATATCCGAGTAGCTTAAGATAATATATAAAAAACAATATAAAAGCCTTTTAAATTTGAGGGTTGCCCTCGATTTCTCTAAGATCCCATCATCAGAACGTGACTTAAAAAAATGGGACCACATGACAAGTATATCCTTTCAAACAAAAAAAGAATTTCTCAAATCGGTCCAGGCGTCTTCGAGTAATCGGCGAACAAACATAAAAAAAAAAAAAAAAAAAAAAACATACAACCGAATTGAGAACCTCCTCCTTTTTTTGAAGTCGGTTAAAAATAAGACAACGGGTCTAATTCGCGTAATTATTATAAATGTAAATAAATAGTAAGGTATTAATTTTCATAGACATATAATTGGTATTTGCTCGACGTTTAGAAATAACGTGCATCATTTATGGTTACTAGCTGACTGGTGAAGCTCAGCATCGTCCCCGTGAAGCGCGGATATTGTCCACTACCCTATAATAACACGATTAAGACACGCTGTCTAATCTTTGAAAATGTTTTTAAATTGCGAAAGTTTAAAAACATGCTCTATCTATAGGTACCTATAATTAAAAGTTTGTCTGCATTTTTGGTGCATTGGGTCACCAGGCCAAACTACTTATGTTTTATTGCAGAAGTTGCTGTTTCGAGCTTAATTTCCCCAAGGAACTAAACTTAAGCGTACACTTGGTAAACAAAGTTGCCACGTTCGTGAATTTATTTACATAATTTTGTAATCTTAGTGAGCAAGTTCACCTGTATATTCTTAGCATGAGAACATACTATTGAATAATTTTCCGGTCAGTTTATAAAAAGTACACTGACCAATTTAATAAACATAAGTGTAACGTTGCTAAGATGCCAACAAGAGCGCGACTTTTTCGTAACCGCAAGCATATCTATTACATTATTGAGAACATCTACTAAGCGCACTATTCGGCAAAGGGTAAATGCACACTAGCTGCTTTGTGAGCTGTAGAAATCACTGCAAAGATTCAGTGCTTGTTCAAAGATTCGAATTATTTATTTTCATGGACACTAGAGGGCATTAAGAATTGATGCGGCCACGACTGAGACCATAGTATATTACTGTTACAAAAAAACAATTTAAAAGAATTAGACAAGCCAACTAGATTCTAGGATTTATAAATGATACGGTCGCTAACAATGCTATAATCACGAATAAGCATTTTGTTAGATGAATGTACACAACAGTTGGGGTTTAGTTTATCGCCACGATTCGGCAACTGCGCACTTTTAGGGGAAACTACGGGTTATCCCAGTGCTAAATATATACCAGCAATCTATCAAAGTATTATCTAAATCCGTTCAGCCGTTGCGACGTGATTGAGGAGCCAACATAAATCTGTGTGTAATAAAAACGGATACACAGATATATACAAACAAAATCGTAAGCCTTTTTAGTAGAATAAAGCGGTTGTGAATAATCACTATTGGTAATTAAATAAATAGGTGTTAAGATGATAAATCGTGATAAAAAGAATTCTTAAGATTGCTATTCTTTAGAATGTTTATATCACATCATCAGAGCAAGCGGCAGTACATTCCTTGAGATTTTTCAATAGGGATTCCTTTAGTTAAATCTCACTACTATCACATGAGACCATACGTATAGTGTGGGTGTTAAACGTCTCTAACACACCTTTCTGGGTATAATATTAGACATGATATTATATTATATCCTTCACTTTATCGTTTGTTTAAACAGCAGCAGTTGCTAGTCTGCAGTAGCCTTTACTCATACGACAGTAAGGCGTTTACCAACACTCGGAAACAGTTTATTAACATCGGCGTGTGTGAAAACTCGAACCTCGTTTCGTCTTACAAAATTAAACACTCATTCATAAACGTACTTACGTAATTGCCCGCCATTGTATTAATTGTATAAGATGTTGAAAATGTGTAACAAATTATACAATCGGCTCCCTTGCAATTTGGAATGTATGTTTTGGGTTGTTTTAAACAAACATGATTGAGTTTTGGACTTTGATATTATACACGGGAATTTTGTGTTACACACTTACACAGTTTTGTACTATACATTCTGGCCTATAACATAGTTACATATACTGATTTATTATTATACTTACTGCAACAGGCTGATGATGATTATAGGTACATACACTCTTTTTCTTCCCCTTTCGCCTTAGTTCTTTCCAAATTGAGTTAAGTGTTGAACCACGACTTAGTATTAATAATTTCATTTGATTACAAAACTTTAATACATGGTTACTAAGACCTAAATTATAACAGAAAATATTTAAGAAAATATTTGCAGCAAGATTTCTCTATGCCTCGATGAGTGTTCAGAAAAATAGCAATTCATCATACGAGACGTGCAACAGGAGGAATGAATTTATTATCGTCATCCATCAAATTATGTCAAAGAGAGCGAATCATTTCATTGCTAAATTGTTGCAAAGGTGGCTTGCATAATTACGTACGCGAACATGTACTATTATGATATTTTCTGTGAATAATCACTTGAATATTTTTTTCTCCTTAAAAATTATGATGGAAATACTGTGGGTAAAGTACAGTCGGTTACACAGTTTTATGAGCCATTTAGTTAGGGTTCCATCAAATATTTTGCTTACCAAAAAAGATAGGGAAAAGTAAGTTTAAACTCTTGCATCAGACTATTGGCGCTATAATGTGATATGTGTCACGCGAGGAGTAATGTTCCACAATCTACAGTACAGTTCTTCGATTAGGTCCCTGTTGTAACTACATAATATGCACAAGTATTTAGTGCATCACATTTTGAGGACAGGTGCCCATAAACGGAATCGTTAAGACTTAACATTTTTAAATGTTAGCAGAAGTCATGCGGAATATGGCAGTAATCACTTGAAAATACGAGTACTACCTTAATCGGTGTTTTAATTAATTATACTTAATTT
Organism: Hypena proboscidalis; assembly: GCA_905147285.1. Taxonomy (NCBI): domain Eukaryota; kingdom Metazoa; phylum Arthropoda; class Insecta; order Lepidoptera; family Erebidae; genus Hypena; species Hypena proboscidalis. Next base: position 3,173,948 of record LR990129.1, on the reverse strand, counting down.
TTTTAATTGTGTATCAAGCTAAAACTACTACTTCATACATTTTTTTACTGTTTGACGGTAAATGGTACTTATGGACATATACAAGATTATTGTACATAGATGTGTCTCATTTCTTATAGCTGACTCAGAGATTTAGACATTTTGAAGACTCTGTTGTAGCATGTTTATCGACAATCAAAACCATCATATTATGTATCAGCTCAGCTCACCATATTTTAACTGCAATCAATTCACAGTTTTATAAGACAACGAATATTGACACGTGCCACCCAAAAGTTAACGGGAAATACTTGGCTATCAACAGTTCAAGCATTATATCGATCGTAAAACTCGATCATAAGTCACGCAGCGAAGAAAAGTGCATTCCTTTTTTTCTATATTTGGGTCATTTAAATATTTTGATGGTTTCAGGCAGTCATCAAAGGTCTAACAGCATCTGTAACATCGTCAGACCAAACGATCAAAAGGGCTGACCATATTCTCAACAGCGATCAATTTACAAATTTCCCAAAAGTTAACGGGAAATGCTCTGCCATCAACAGTTCAGTCGTAAAATTCGAATAACTCACACGGCGGAAAAGTGCCCATTTCTATAACTACCTATGATAGATTTACTTTGAATAATATCCGAGTTACGACATCTCATAAAGTTACGGATGCTATTATGAACAGTTCCTGCCTGATTTCGATTGCGTATGGGGATTGAGATTGGACATTTACTTTATGCTAAGCTTTGAAATTATTTCCTTAAACGTCTCCTGACTCCAGATCCAATCACAAGTTAGCTCGTTGAATTAACTCTTCAACTTAACAAACAGTAAGAAGGTAATAGTGTGATCAATATTAACTTCTTACTGTTTGTTGAGATAAAGAGTTTCAGACCATCGAAAAAGTTACTATATCACACTACTGCAGGTAATTAGATATGTACTACTTTCGCTTTTCGCCTTAAAAAGAATGCGTGACTTATTTATTAATATAATTATGTATATATATATACTTGTATATTTTTTAAATATCTCTATAGGAATAAAAATATAGCATTAACATTTTTTTTTAACAATGAGTCTCTATTTCAAATTCCTATAACTTGAAAGATCCATCTAACCTAGATCTAGTTAGGTTTATCCACTTTCAGACTAAATGGATTTCGATGTCTACTGAAAGCAGACGACAAGTCAATATCTGATGCAGCTTCAACGATCAGATTACGATGATATCGCTTTAGACCAATTAGGTTTAGAGACTGGAAGCAACAAGTAGTAGTACGTTTTATTTCTAGACAGTCAGGATTGGAAATACTTTAAGTGTGACAACAAGAACTTATTGATTTGAATATGATTTCATTCAAAGTCTGTCAGTCCAAAAAAGGATGAGGTTGTATATCGTCAGCCAGAAATATCTTAAAGCTATTGAAGACACATTGAATGATCACATGGACATATTTTCTCCAAACGCTATGTAAGAAATATAATCCAGCTGTCTAAACCTATGATAAATTGCTCGATAAAAAACTGTATCTTGCAAACATCAAATGCAGACTCTATAAAAACCTTGAAAACTTAAGACAGTTGTTTCCCTTTACAAACCAGAACCAGCACCAGACAAAAACTACCGAAACCAGGAAACCAAACCCATCCAGCTTCCATCGTCAGATTCCGGTAATCCCACTCTGTAACGATTGCGTACGAGCGACTCTCGATTTCAGGCTGGAATGTCGCTTATGTCGCCGGCCGACTCGACCAGCCTTACGAAGCGACGCAAGTCTAAAGAGATGGCGGTACGCATAAATTCATTTCATTCTACGAGTATTTTCCAATTACATTGTGTTCGGCTTTTAATCGGATTCGGCTGAATACCAGTATTTTACGCTGAGCGACTTTTTTTTTTTTTTTTTTTTTATACTACTCCCACAGCAAACGGACATGTAGTACACCTGATGGTAAGTGGAGTACAGCCCATGGACATCAATAATCCACAAAAGCAGATCATAGATGCGTCGCTGCAGCTGAGGACAACGGTGTTATACCTCATGTGCCAGTAATTTCAGGGCCTGGTCTCACCACCAAACCGGAACACAGTAATGGAAGCACTACTATTTGGCGGCAGGTTAAAGGTGAGACGGTGGTGCTGCCGCCCTCGAGCTCATTCACAAGAGCTCTACCACCAGACTGCCATCAGACCTTCACATATTGTCTAACAAACAATATCTTATCGCCCGAACTGATATGTGAAGGTTGTCAGACTTTATTACTTCTGCCTACTAAAAACGACTATCATAAATGATCGTCTGGAAAACCAGGATCGACGGCTGTCCGAGGCACGGAGGAAAACTCGTTATGATGGTCACCCATCGTGAGTGGTAAGCATTGCTAAGCCCCACGATGATTTGTCCACGCAGCTTTGACTTAGTCACGAGCTCCTCGGTATGCATTATTTCACAATTACATATTAAAACAACCAGTTAAATAGACTTGTGGCATCTATGCAAGTGTAAGTTAGCGAGAGTTCATTTGATTATGAATGCTATAGATATGATTTCTAAGCGACCACCTTGGAGAGAAGACAAACGTTGTAGTTTATAGTTCCGAGTTAAGTGACATTTGCGTGTGACAGTTTTGGGTAGATTAACTTGTTGGAATTTCTGTTGCCGTGTCATATGATGCTGTTCATCGCGTTGTCGCGTGGGTTTGGCAAAGTTGTTTAATGGAAATGATAAACAGTTTTGAGATAAACTGTATAATTTGTATCAACGCGTAACATAAATGTATACTTAGTTTGTGTTCGAGAAGTGTTTATTTAAATGATAACGGAATTATGCATCTGTCTGATAAGAAATTAAGATAGCAGTTTGCAAATGCACGTGCAACTATTATGAAATTTCGCTATTATTTTTGCAACTTAGGAAAATGGACTAACTATAAGATAGTTAACCAAGTTAGACAAAAATTAGATGGGGTCTAATTCGTATTCCATCAAAACGCAGCCAGCAACCACGCAACCACGAATTGATGACTGGTTACTCTTATTAAACCTTCGAAATATTTATAAAGCCTTTGTTCAAAAGTGCAGTCATCACAACAACAGTATCACAATCACAATGTATTCAAATAAACCGAAGGCTGACTTATCAAACTGTTATTCTGGCACAAGGCCAGCCAAGGCGAAAGAAAGTTTCTCAACCGATGGAAATGAACGCCAAGTGATGCAAAATAAAGTACGAGTATCAGTACAACGCGCAAGCATGTTACATGCATTAGTGCAAGATTACCTACTAGACAGGAATATTGATATTCAGGAATTTGCGATGCGACTGGCGTCTCTTTTTTTTACCAGCTACGAGGACGTCTCTTAAGGGCGGGAGTAGAAGGATTTTCGTAGAAGAGTTTGATTGCCTTCATTTATCTTTCTCTATTTTACCATTTAACTATGATTTGTGTCGAGTATGCTTAAGTTAATCGCAGCCAAACTGCGCCTCTGCTACTTTAGCGGTACGGACCCGCTGTTCTATTATATACTTTTTTGAGGGCTAAATTGTAAAAAAATTAACAAATGGAAATAAGAGCAATTTATGCATGTATTTACGACTTTCACGTATGTAATATATTAGAGAAACTAGACAATTTTGTTTAGGAATTTATGGAAGCAATCTGTAGTACTGCGACAGTTTTCAATAAGTGTGGTTTTCCTTATTAGACATGGTAATTTGTATGGAGTTTATGGCAAATGTGATATCTTTATACGGAAAACCACAGAATTATTGAATTCTGTGGTAAGAGAGATCTAGAAGTAGGTACGTGCACTTGTTGTGAATTTAATACAGTAAGTCTGACTTCTAAGGCCTGTTGAGATACAGCTAGAACTTAGGTTAGCTGAGCAGACGGTTCCAAATCACTGGAATGCAATCAGGCGGTCCTCGTGAAACTGATCAGGCCATTTGTGATTGATTGGTATCGTTTGACTTCAATTTGCTTAGTGAAACACACCGCATAGTTCTACGGTTTGCAACTGGCACTTACTTTAAGGAAAAAATAAAAACATAAACGTTATCAATTAATTTTAATCTGTAAGTCAACTATATAGAAACAGTTATATAAACTACATCTACCCGCATATTGTCACACATATATTTGTAACTTAGAGACCAAAAATAAATACACCACGTACCGTTTGTCAAAGACAAAGCGAGATGTATACAAACTTTTTAATTACACAGACTTTTCTGTTTCGCCGTGTAGCTGAGCAAAAAAAGTTACAATTCAACAAGTTGTGCAGGTTATGCAGAATATAGACATGCACAAAAATGAACTTATAATTAATTAAAAATTCGCAATTAAATTTTACATTTTAAACTTTTCAGAAGTGCTTCTATGAACGAAGTCTTCCCTCCATGCAGTTTAATACACCGTATGCATTATTGAACTGATGTGTGCCGTGACAATTAATCAATAAATTATGTCAAACGGCTTAAAAAGTATATAAATATTCCTCCCAAATTGAAGAAGTATTTATATATAAGACTTAACCACATTTCGCCGCTGCCTTAAACCGCGTACAGAACAACAAATTACATGGAACGAGTAATGGGTTAACCTTGTTACAAAAATGGACAAAAAACAAATAAATTGGAATCGGTTAACTCGTATGTATCAGTATTCGGTAATTCTTATATAACTTGATCGCAATGGGGTGCTTTTATATGCAAGGAGATAAAATCTTGTGTGTTACGTGCGCTTGCGCAGAGCTAGGTGTAATACGTAATTAAAAAGTTTAATATTCAATATTGAGCAAGGATTACTTAGAGATTTGTGTAACGTTTTTTTGGGCGCTTCAGTCCGTTAAATGGACTATTACAAAATAATTTGCTTATTATTGAATAAGGCATTCTGCTGCCTTAGAGCAATCTTTATATTTCTGACGCAAAATTTAAAAAAATTGTGAAACTAACTTAAGAAACTCTTAAAAAATGTCAAGACTTTCATTATTAAACTCAACTTTTTGTATTTTATTTAGGAAAAATAGATATAAAATTAATTCAGGTAATCAAGGTAAATAGCTTGGGATTACTAAGGAACACGAGTTTTTCGGGGCTGCAGAATTATTTAGTTACAAAATCGTCATTCAATTGTTACAAAACAAATTAAGATCAATTACAGTTAACAAAACAATTTTATAAATTACCAATCAGCCAAAACATTACAGCCCGTATACTTCATACAATCATTTCTGATGCGGAAGCCGAAACCGCTCAATTCTACTTAAACTAATAGAGTGATGAAGTAAAGGGGCACAGAGAGTCCCTGCGGCCCCAATCGTGGGGCTCCCGTGGCCCCTGGGAGTGAAACAAATAAGGGCAACCGCAAATCTAAGAAGGGGAAAATTAACAAAAGGGAGAGAACTCTTAGAAGCGATTAACAACAGATTTCGCAGTCGGTTCTGTTTTTCTTATTACAACAGCTCTAGGATTTCATTTTCTGTTTGTAAAAAAAATACATAGGATAAATAATGGATAAAAGCTGTTGCTGCAGCATAGAGTAAATGGCAGTGCAAGATTATTATAGAGATATTTGTTACCGTATGCTAAGACACTACAACTAAAACAAAAAGAAGGTATATGGGAAAATATCAGTTAAGTCTTTTTTTTTTATTATCTATGACAATGTTACGTTTTGTAATGTGGCTCCTAAAAATTCATCTTAGTTTTTGCACGGATTTGAATCTCACCCTCTCAGGTACTCATAGTAGGACTTTTGGGTATATTCTTTAAGAAACTCAGATCTTACTCTTCGAACAATGTTGCCACGATACAAACATATCGTCAGGAATGCGCTCACACCTCACGTATACCGATTTCGCGCTTCATTCGAAGGTGCGTGTGCGCTGCGTAATCTCTGCTATGGGACATTCCAGATTAACAGAAGTAATGCCGTTTGAGACATTCAAGCGGCCAAAAACTTTTATTGAAAGCTGTCCATGTTATTTTTAAAAAGATAATGACAGGTAGACATTGTAATTTAGAAGCAAAAACGGGTATCAAAATCCCTTTGAAGACGATGGAGACTAGATCAACTTACTGCTAATTTAAGAGATCAAAAGAGCATAGAAAAAGTTAGATAGTATCGTATTTAAATTTGGTTATGTAACTCTGTAACTCTATAACTGTATTTAGCAACTCAATGTTATATTGAATATATCTTATATGAATCAAATCATTTGGTTTGCAAATTAGTTTAATTTTTTGCTATGACTGTTATATTGCAGTTCCGCAATTCAAATTTGTCTGTCACTAGAATATTTTAACGAAATTTGAATAAAATGAATTAATGCCTAAACGGCTTAGTAAAATATTTAAGATCAGTGTCCTAAATGGCAAGTATTTATGATAAATCAACCCTGATTTAATTTTTATGTTTGAGTAAAATTATGCAAACCCCTTTCCGACTACTTCTTTGAACCCGATCAGTCCAGGAAGGTCCACTTTCACCACGATGGCAGGCCAAAATAAAACTTGACTCAGCCATCGACACAACGAAGAAGTCCAGGAAGGATCCTATCTTCAAGAAGGAAATCTTAAATCGTTATTGGCATCGACTTAAAACTTTAATAAAACTTTCAACTTTCAATTCTCTTGAGAACATGAAATAAAATGTTTTAACAAGCTTTTATATTTTTAGCCTTAGTAAGCCTAAACATAAACCCAATATATTCATTCACAAATATTGAAAAGTAAACTAACAGGGACATAGAATACTCCATAGAAGTAAAGCATAGCGACAAATGGTCCATAATGGATGTCACGGCGTTTCTCCTCGCTCCTTCGCGGTCCCATTGTCCCTAATCCAGATGTACAGGTCACAGACCTTACAATTCCTTGCACCTCGTTGGTGATTGTTTATTGGGGGCATACACCTTAACATTGCTGAGTATATGATATTTACTAGAGCCGCTTTGTGAGACTAAGCAGACAAGGAACTGATGTTAAATAAGTAACCCATTTCTTTCTGATAAAGTCTACTTTTCTAGCTGTGAAGGCATTTTAAATAAGATCGGTGCATTCAGAAGTAACCCTTTGACTGGAGTTGCCACATGACTAGGCTGAGATCTATATTATATATTTATAACAAAACCAAACTACTGTGTCTTTTTTATCTTTAAAATCTAAGCTAAGTATAAAGTTCACTTTTAAGATCCATACCTAAATCTTTTTCTTGACATCACAAATTAACAAGGCCACTAGCTGCAACTAGTCTCTTTTTACACTCATCTCAAAACAATTTGTTAACCGTTACAACAAAATATTCCGTCGTCTTCTAAACAATGTAATGAATGACACAGGTACAATAGCCTTCATCTCAAAGCCGGCAGGTTAACAGGAGTGCGTCCAAACAAGTCTGTTAGTTACCAACAACCAACCAGCCAATGCTATGACACAAAAGAGTTAGCAGGATTTATCGGTTTTAACTTAACTCACTATAAAAAAAAATAAGATTGTGTATTTGATGTGCTTTTTGTTGATTAAGAATGCTTTAGGGTACGCAAATATTATATTGGTTGGCCAGTGTAGACAGCAGGGGGGTTAGTTTAACGAGCACGAGATGACTTTTGTCAGGTTTTGGTATATTTTTTAATGTGGGAACATGACAAAAAAGCGACAAAATTTATCTCACGCTCGTTATGCTAGCCAGCAGGTTTGTCTTATTTTAGTGTTGAGTCTATCTAGAAGTCCCAAACTTTATAATGTACATCTTTTTAACGCAGGGAAATGCTGCAGTGTAGGGGTACCGAAACTGAAAGATTACGTCGTACTCTTCATGTATGCCATGTCGTTTTCTAAAGTTCAAAACAATGCAATGACGCAGGTACAATAGCTTTAATCTCATCCTCAGTAGATTACTAGGAATGCTTCCAAACAAGTCTGTTTGTGAACCACAAGCCACGGTTTAAATTAATACGGAGACACCGAGGGTGCTAGATTTATCGCTTTTGTTAATCAACCGTGTTGGAGGGTACCCAAATATATTTTACTGGTTAACTGTTTGGGTTATATTCATCATCACTCAGATTTTCACGGCGTTAGTGTTCGTGTTACATTGGATTCAATTTGTGTTGTGTTGTCAATGTTACTATCTACCACATTGGGACATATTGTGTGACACTGAAAATCAGCCAGCTTAGCACGGCTTGCCATTTAGAATTTATTTTGTCTTTTGACGTCTATTACTACCAGCAGAAGTTTTGCTTAGTAGACGTCAGTTGGCACTTACCAAAGTTCATTCCTTTGCAACAAATTATTTAAATTGTTACAGAAATAAAAGGCTGGTATAGTATTTTTACTGTAGCTCAACTAAAGTTAAAAACTTTTCCCACAAACCTGTACAAGTACGATAGCGTCTTACAAAGATTATAGAGTTCATTGACTCAAATAGCCCGTTTCAAGTTGCTCTTGAAATAATTCGACCTTAAGCATTACGTGATTTAATTAACTTCTGATTTATGTTACACTGTAGTAGTTAATGTATCATCACGTATAGTATTTCAGGGTTACAGATAACCCCGTTGCTAAGGTTACGGAGCTGATACCTCTGAGCTATTTATGTTTGCCTGGTAGGATAAGACGAGGTGACTTTATATCGTAAGTAAATGAATCATTGTTTTTAATATTCTCACTCGTTAAAAATAAATAATAGCTTTGTTATTTAGCAACAGAAATGAAACCAGGTAAGTAATATAATTTTGCGGACATACTCGTAAATAACTAACAATAAAGATAATACGTATAAGCCAACCGTTCAGAAACTACTTATTTCCAACCGCAAATTCTTGAGATTTATTTACATAATAATATAACTTCCGATATGACAACCTACTTTTAAATACATACCTATAAGCGACAAATTGAAAAAAAACCTGATACATAACATAGAAGTGATTCTTTCTCCACAAAATATCTAATGGGCGGATCGGTTTAAGAAAACTCGCGGTTCGACCCGTGCACGGGTCAACGAACCGCGGCTAAGCGCCGGCGCAGCCATTGTCTATACAGCATGCTATAAGCTGTTTTGTTTCAAGGCCAGATCCAAATGACTGACTCCACGGCACTGACGTAACTTTGAATAAAAGCGTTCCATTTTCAAAAAGTAACTTTTTTTGTCTATTCCACCAGTGTTTTGTATCACAAGGCCAATCCAATTTACAAACGAGGTTACAGAACTGACGTTGCTGAGTAAAAGCGTTCCTTTTTTAAAAAGCAACTCTTTTTCATGCCTATCCCGCCAGTGTTGCCATTAAAGGGATGAAAGAAAAATACCATCGTTATTAGGATATGAAAAGGTAAAAGATCGATGTAAGCGTAGGCTGAATAAAAGAGCTAACGAGTTATTACATTTAATTATACAGAATCAGGTGCTTTCAAGGGTCAGACCGGTTGGCCGGACAAAGAGCACTTGTATTGAAGAATACAGGAATAGAAAGTAGATTTAGTAATATGACATTTCGTTTTGTTGGCTCTTGTACTTGTACCTCTCGGAATGATTATTGCATGCATTATTTGAATGGGTTACTCTAATGGTATTAGTTCGATAAATGGGCTGGTCCGGTAGTGAGGTAAATAACAATATATTCTTAACAGAGAGTATTTCATTTTTAAAATATTACAAAAGCATTCCTTTTTTCGATAAATCGATAGTGAGACAATACAAGATTCTAATACAATAAGTTGTTTAAATTCATTATATCAAACAAATCTTTACAATGTAAATAATGTAAAATCTAGTTAATAATCGTATTACTCATATCATAGACTGCATTTAACGTTATCGTCCTGCGTCAATTTACTACGATCTAAATGTGCTATGTTTTCATTGTGGATAATGTGTGTGTGTGTGCCTATATCGGTCCTATCCTAGGTCAAGTGACCGGTCACTGCTTTGTGTACACGCCTTTTGAATAGTGTTGCAGTGAGAACCGAGATTTGTGTTTGCGAATATCAGCTTTAAATACGAATACACTTCAGAATTTCAGATAGTAAACCATGTCGAATATAAATATCTTAGCACAAGCTCCAATGGACAGGATTTTAAAATATTTACAACTGAGATGGCTTAAGGATATATTTGTATTGTATCTGAACCATGGCATAATGTTTGTTAAAAAAAATAATGTTTTAGTTATTATTACAACTTATTAATATTCATGTAGAAAACATTGTTCGTATTCACCAGTATTCGTATTCGTTATAAGTGTTATTAATTGCATCACTAATTTTGAGAATTGTACCTGTATGCGTGTGTTGAACATGCATTCCAAAATTGATATCTCAGTGTGCGTGTTGCACAAGCTTTAAGAATTGACTATGTGTTTGTTGGGCGTGCATTTTAGGATTTGTGTGTGTTTCGGGATATTTCGTCACAATAGAGTACGCTGACGTGGTCACGTACACATCGACGCGCACTCTAATCTCATCAGATATTTTATAAACGTTATATAGATTAGAAAGCTAATAGCATAATTTAAATATTTTTTTCTTAGATATTTTCACTTGTCAGATAGCCGTATCTATTTTGCCTATAAGTTGCATATATAACTATCAGATTTCTCAAGAAAATTATCACTAAAAACTAACTGCAAAGTACGTAATTAGGTACAGACCACCTTAGTTCTTACACCCAACATACCAATATATAAGCCATGTCAACACCATGAGAATATGACTGCAGCCATCGATACGAAAGAAGAAGAAGAAGATAAGCCATAAAATAAATTGCAAATCCTAAACAAAAAAGTATAGACCATGATTATAATTCCAGTTTTTTTTACAGGCACGCGTTGAAACATTTCTCGCTTAGCGAGAAAAACGTACCGACAGCAAGAATAATAAAAACCTATTGTCGGTGCATTGCCGACCAGATGTTTTTTTTTGCTAAAAAAAATTAACAATAAGAAGTTGATTACATATTCTATTGTTTTATTTTAAAAACCGTTTTTCTTTTTCAATCAATATAATAAACTCCTAAAAAAGATTTTTTTATTTAAACACGACAAATGTAGGCAAACTTGTAGTCAAAGTCAACTAACTGAATTATAATACCGAATTCAAGTTCAAATACCTATTTACTTAGTCGTTGACTTCAGATTCACCGCTAATGCGAGTACCTTCACAATATCAGTAGCAATTCCAATCACGACAATATATTTGATTAGTTAATGATAAATATAACATGTAGTTCCTGTATACTATTGTTTGCGCTGCAATAGCAATTTGAATATTTTTACTTTATTACTTTTTGCAAAGAGATATTAGTGTTAAACATAAATAAAAAATATGCTGATCGGCTAATAAATATTTTCGGACTGTGCGAACATATTCCAATTTATTGCAAGCAAGAAAAAATTGCTGATAAATACGTAATTTATTAAATGGAAGTGTTACTGTAATATTTTACACACTACGACGGCAGCGAGGAGTGAGAAAGTGTACCAAAATTATTGATTTACGGTAAGCGTTCGACACGGTAGTGCATAACATTATATTAATTTATACATAATTTATTAATTTATTTGGCAAATATTACATATAAAAGAGACTGTATACAAGTTATGTGACTTTTATGGCTTTTCTATTACACGTGACAGTTATTATAATATCTCTCGTGACACATTACAGCTGATGTAGTGTACGAATAACGGAGATCAGAAAATGCATCGTAGTTAACATACTTAGTTTGTTACGGCACTTTGAATACAGTTCTAATAGTTAAGAACACAAGAAGTAATGAATGAACAACCCAGCGTCATTGTTGTTAACGAAGGGATAATTAAAGACTGAGGGACCAAATACTCATAGTCATTACTAAGAATAAGTGGTAAATAGTAATAATGAAAGGTTGAAGTTTGCATGTCTGCATAATTGGCATGTTGTCTGCCAACATTTCAACTGTACAAACAAGTGCCAGTTCTTCAACTACATTGAAGCAAGAAATTAAAGATGCTATCGGACTAAACAATATTCAAAAGGTTGATGTCTGAGACTAGACAGCCTATGCGTATGTCAACTGTCATATAGTCTTTAATGGCCTGTACGCGATGATTTATCGAGCGAGGTACTTATATCATGACTATAGCAGAACCGTTGTGTCTATCAGATACGAGCTCAACGATATGGAAACGACTCTTTATCAGAAGTGGGAAATGAGTTCACATTCAAGCATGCTAACTTAGTTTTAATCATGCGTTGATAAGATATTGTCTTATTCTTTGTAAGTAGCTCGATAACATTTCAGATTCGACCGATATTCCTGTTTTCTAATAAATGTTAATGATTCTCTTTTTCAGTTGCATCTACAATATACTGCAGCAATTATATGGTTTACATTGCCGCCGGTGGCCAAAATATCGCTTTACTGAAATTGGCACTCGAACGCGCAATAAAATTCATTGAAAAACACAACTCAGCGGCTAAATTGGCCATTGTTATCAAACGAGATGCTATAAACTTTATTCTTTAAGCGGTTCAAACACTTTCTACTGAACCTTGGGCAAAAAGTATTCCCATTGTTACATACGTGCACGTTGTTCATTCACTTGATTTTTTACACCTGCGGTACCATCGTATTACATCGATTTCGTCTGCATCGTTGACTAGTGTCGAGTATTCGAGTTGGTTTCATGAGCGACAACGTAGCGAGTTTACGTACATGGTACGGTGTTAGAAAGCGTGGGCGATTCGATAGACAATTAATAGCAACATCGGTTGTACGTTAGAGATCTGCTTCTTATAGTTGCTATTGTTCTACTGCCTCGTTTAATTACAGGCGAAAGTCTAACGAGAGTGTCGCGTGAAAGTTTCGTACACACGCCGGATCCCACGTGCATTGTGAATATATTTTTTATGTAACTTTAGTAGGATGTCGTAATTTTTGTTTATATGGAATCGTGTGCAGTAATGATGTAATTATTTAATGATGCTTTACTTACACAGATAGATGAAATAGTATTGTTTGCATGTTTATGTTCAGGAAATTCATTGTTTATATTTTGTGCTTCCTAAATTCACATTGATTGTTTACTCGCGCTCTGTTTTCCTTTCCTCATATTCGTGAAATGGGGTTGATATTATTACAGTGCCGAGCATAATAATATTATAATGTAGTAGTACGTATTGTATATAAAGTAGTACCGAAAATGTGTACATAATGCTTGTGTCTGTTTATTATCGTCGTCTGGTATCGGTACCTAACAGTTTGATACGAGGATTATAAAGATAGAGTATTTTACGCAACAAATAGACATATTTTTTAAATAAACTAATATTTCCATTGCCATTGTTAGCATTGAATTGTCATCATTGATATTATTCATCATTTCATCAGTACCAAGTATTTTATGACAAATATAAATATCTATTATCCCCGCATTACATCACAATATGGAAAACCTCAACCGCAAACTTATTATAGTATTGTGGTATTCATGACGTTACTACAAACTGTAAACAATAAGACTTTTCATATCAATATAAACTAGCTGATCCCCGCAGTTTTACCCGCGTAAAACGTTACCACTTACTCCACCACCGTGGTACAGAGTCACGTTAAATAACCTTTAATTTGCCACAAGCATTCTGCTATCAAAAACGCAATCCGATCAGTAGTTCCAGAGATAGTCTGTTGAAACAAAAAGTTATGCGTGGTCTAACACACAAAAAAAAAAATATACACGTTGACTTGAGAAGTTCCTCCGTTTTTTCGTCGGTTAAAAAAGCTCTTTTTCTATAATATTTGTGTAGAATTAAATACTTCTGTGAGATCCTATGAGGGAGTAGGAAAAGTAATATCGATATCGAGGCCGTGCCAATTAAAACTTATGAAAGATTTTTTTTGCACATGAAAGTTAAACAAGATTGATTAAATTTCATCTACTTAGGCTCAAGTTCACCAAGAAGGAGTTAAACAGTGTTTACGGAACGGGCTGTCAAATATTTAACAGACGTTTAAACGAGGAGCGTTTATTTCATGTTCACCATCTTCGGTTTGCATTCGGTTACGAAACCGAGCGATTGTGAATGATTGAATGAAGACAAAGACAATAATGTCAAAATTTACATTATTTTAATTTTTTCATCAACAAAACTTCTATAATTACTGAAATAAATAAACATTGACATTGGCGGTCTTGTCATTTCGTTGTATTTTATCTAGTTTTGCGTGCGTATAATATAAATAAAAAATGGATAAAGGGGATAAGAAAAGGCGAGCCGCGAATTTCAGTTACAATGAAAAGTCCATTTTATCGGAACTTATACTAAAATATAAAGATATAATCGAAAACAATAATAAGTAATATTCTCCACGTGGTCCAAATACTCCAGCATGTTTATGTAATAATCTTCTTCCACGAAATTCGATGCAGACATCATTAATTCATTTTACACCAAATTTTAAAAGAAGCTTGTCACTGGGGAAAACTACAATAACGTCAAAAAACTCCTGTCAAAGCATTAACCAAGAGTTAACCAAGCTCCAGAGGGTCGGTTAATTTAATCGCTCGTTTTACGCCTCTAATCGCCGATTAGTGAGTGGTGAACACGAAATTTGACGCAAACAGCTGATTAGTCATTTAAACAGTTGATTATGTGTCGGTGAACAGGGCCCTTAGTAGACATATGAATAAGATATTTTTCGTGAACTATATTTTCAAGGCTAAGGTACAGATGTCTGAAAATAGAGAGATTTCTGACTGACCACCGTGATTTTAAACCAAACAGTTTAATCTCACCTCTAAGGTCGCTGTTAATCGATGTCGATCAATGGTACGCTTTCATTGGGTCTTTAAACGTCAAGTGCATCGACCAATGAAGTTGTAAAAACACCCTAAACCTGCACGTAGTACTGAAAGTTCCACTATTTGCTACAAATTACCAGTGAGATGGTAATATTTTGTTTCCAGGGCTTGTTTAAAAATGTCTATCAGTTTTCCTAATCAATACAAGTAATAATATAAATAAATACAATATATATAATTGAATCCGCTACCAAAACTCTTCCTTTTGGCATCAACAAAACCTAAGAGTACACAGCATAGGTATTCAATCAGTCAATGCACTACATTCAGCTGCCAAATTTGAAGTGGCTAACAAGATTCAATAGATATGTTCCGGCAGATAACTGACGTGCGTATTACTGTAATGTTGGCAATAGTGACCGTGTTATGCTAATGAATTGATAGTAATTCGTCAAATTCTCAAGACTGTTTATAATGAACGAACATTCCATCGGCCTGACCAGAAATCTTCAGATTCGCCCGGTCGATGAGGCTGCTAATGCTGGCTTGTTAAAGCGCTGAGGTAAGCGTCTGATTGAATTTTTCCCACTGAAAATTTCTGTGACTAATGAACTGAATAAACACTAGAGACGAGATACTGATTGAGACTATATGATTTCGAAGACAAACTATTTTAATAACTGCAAAGTAACCTACTTTACTGCAACTGTTAAGTGTTAAGAAGTATAATTTACTGGTGGTAGAGCTCTTGTGAATGAGCTCGAGGGCGGCAGCACCACCGTCTCACCTTTAACCTGCCGCCAAATAGTAGTGCTTCCATTACTGTGTTCCGGTTTGGTGGTGAGATCAGGCCCTGAAATTACTGGCACATGAGGCATAACACCGTAGTCCTCAGCTGCAGCGACGCATCTGCATTCTGCTTTTGTGGATTGTTGATGTCCATGGGCTGTACTCCACTTAGCATCAGGTGGACTACACGTTCGTTCGCTGTGGGCGTAGTATAAAAAAAAAAAACTGTTAGTATAGTTTGATGAAAGGCACTAGGCCATCTAGCCTTTGGGAGACTTGTGTCTCTATAACACAGAACGTACAGTAGGTAGTAATGAATTTGGTATGCATGACAAAAACTTCAACGTCACAATAAAGACTGACTAATACACTAGTTATGCACGTGTGAATTACATATTTAAGAAGTATAATATACCCACTATTGAAATATGTAACACACTTATCCACAATTGGTGCAGTAAGTCTTTACTTTGACTTAGATGTTTTTGCGCTGCATACCTAATGCGTTGGCTCACTGTACACCATACCTTATTATTAAACAGCATTAGTAAACTAAAGTCCCTCAAAAAAGTAAATTTACATCCATTTTCGTCGAGACTTCAGTTACAGTTACCGTAGAGCTCAGTTCTTGATACGTACGAGTAAGTGCATACCATTCGTGATATCATTAGTTATTGTGATACGATACATAAAGCAATAACTCGTCGATGATCGCATGATCGCTGCTCGCATTACCATTTTATGTCAAGATCTTTCAGGATAAAACAAATATCACTTTCGTTCGGCACGCTGATCAGATTAACACCCTCCAAGAACTCATTATTGCTGTAATTTCTTGTGTCATTATTACATAAAAAGTTCATTAAACTATCAAAGAAACAATCAAGGTGAAGCACAATGCAAATGTACATGTTTAAGTGGATGGTATTGCTGAAACTAGTCTGAATGACAACAAATAACAAATGTAGCAAAATCATGTTCATAACGTCGTCAGTCCAAAGACAACAAACTAGTTGCTAGAATTTAATGCATATTAGGCTTTATGATTCACTGCAGATCATGGTGCGTCAAAGTACAGTAGAGTTTCTACTGTACAAAGGTACAGTAGAAACTCGATTAACCGGACTAATTATTGTCGTTAGGCATTCGGATAATCGAAAATCCGGATAATCGAATGTATGTAACATAGCGTTTTATGCATATGTAGTACATAATGTTATGTGTTAATTAAAAATAAGAAATACATACATATTAAAGAAAATCAATGTTTATTAAGAGCATATACATCATATACATCCTACATACATTGTACATGTACTAAAATAATTTTACCTTAATCATAGAAATTAAATATTTACATTCGACTTGTAGTTATTTAATATATTGGTCGGGGTAGGTAGTCCGGATAATCGCGAATCCGTATAACTGAGGGCCGGATAATCGAGTTTCTACTGTAACTGCTTTAAGCTAACAGAGTTCAGTAAATATCGAAGTTATTACATCCTTATGATCATAACATTACATATCATAACACACGCCTATATTACACAGAAGGTTGTAGCAGTGGTGTACAACACCCACATTTCGCCTGTTATGTTTTAGGTGCCATGGGATAGGAGATGAGCCATCGCCATCCACCGGGCACAATTCCAACTACGTGCTGCTATTGAGAATTGCCTGGCAGAAACTTCACATATAACACTATGGTCGATCCGAGAATCGAACCCGAGACCTCGCGGTGAGAGGCGCATTCGCTAACCACTAGACCAAGGAGGCTTGTTGATCAACAACATAAAATAACTATTACGAGTAACAGTTCCGATATTACATATTAAGTATGCATAATATGTATATTCTCAATGCGCTTTCGAAGTAGGTCATACATACATATAAACAGGCCTTAAACAATTTAAAGTCAAACAAGATTGATACCTAAAGGCCGATCGCTAAAACATGAATATTACGAAACAAATAACTTGTCACTTATTCCACTACGAGACATTGGTTTTTTTTTTTAATAGTAATAAATAAATTTTACAACACACACAACGCCATCGGTACTAGAGTAACTGATACTAATACATATATACTTTTCTTTTGTAAATACATACTTATTATACATAGAAACACCCACACTAAGACAAACCCCCATGTTCATGCACACAAAGATTTGTCTTAGTGGGAATCGAACCCACGACCTCGGCGTTGCAGGCAGGTACACTACCCACTTCGCCATCCGGTCGTTTTCCTCTCACTGTGAAAGAGTTAAGTCCTTATTTTTGATCAACTGTAAGTTCGTTCCCCACGGCTCGGTCCGGTGTCACTGTCAAATTTGCTATAGAAAATTTAGTTCCTTACAAAATTTGACAAAACCATCGGGTCAGATAACCGTGTGTCTATAAGTACTTCACTTCACAGCTTGCATGTATATAGAATAAATAAACAGCTTCGATTCACATCTAATTCTTTTATTTATTTTGATTGTTGAGAAAGAAAAAAATAATAAAAATTTAATCTTCGGAGCCTTTTTCCAATTAAATTGGGCTAAAAATAAATTCCGTAAAAAACATTTCATTGATTTTCCTCAGGATTGATGTTAAGCTGAAGTTGAAAATTTATATTAATTACTTTTAGGCACTTTAAATAACTCGATTATCTTTTTCGATTCCAAGAGCATAAAATTAATGTCGCTTGTGCTTAGCGATCTTAATTAACCAAGACGGTAACATCAAAGATATCTTCTTAAATGGATTCTTGGATTTTTTATAATAAGGTAGTAATTAGATTGACTGCTGGCCGTAATTATTTTCATCAGGGTCAGAACAATTATGTCCATCATTACTGGGCTAGATGAATAACTTCTATAAAAAGAATAACATTCCATCACACTTGAAGCAACTCTTAGTCTTTAATAAGAACCAAGATGACTTAGCAACATACTAATTATACTTATTTTTAAGAAATCTTCACAGTGTAATTTAAAATCAAGATTTCAAGCATAAAATTACCGAATTTGAATATATATCTAACAATTGATTTAACAAAAACTCAGACTTTACGCTTTAAACTAAAAACAAAAGACGTACGTACGCAAGCGCAAAAGGAGCAAAAATATGTGACAAAATTTAAATTAGGAATAAAAACGAAAATTTTTAAGTTGATTCAAAGCACGGAGGATGACAAAAAGTGTTAATTTCAGGTTGTCATTTTAAACAGCAATTAGTTGGTAATGACGAGAGCCATTGTTAAAGGTTCTCACGGATAAGATGAGAGGAACATGTTTTATGGCGGCACTGCAGAGGTTTTACGACGTAATAAGGTTATGTCTGTTCCCATTCCGATTTAAACGCGATATCATTTAAGTGCCAATCGTTTGAAGAACAGGTACCCTACGTGGAACGAAAGCGAAATTGGTACGGAATAAATTAATAAACCTGCCGGGATAACCCGTGTGAATTTCAGTTACACTTGCGAGCAGTGAAATCTTTGAACAAGAAATCAAGAATTCTATCGTCTAAAAGTGATCTCTATTCTCTCGGCAGACATCGTTCGAGTTAATCCGATTCAATATTCGCTTTATCAATAAATGGATCGTCAACCCTCGATATAAACAAACACAGAAGATAAAAGCATTACCAGATCAATCCCAAAACAATTCACCATCCAATTTCCTCCGGGCCCAGCAAATAGGATGAAAACTCAAGCAGGTTACCAAACAATTAAAATCTAAACACGCAATGGCGAGACGCAGTAGAAGTAGAATTGATTGAATTACCGACGGAGGGCCCAGCGCCCTTTGACGGGATGTGTACAATGTACAGCACACATCAATTTAGGTAATTGGATGCACTGCCAGCGACGAATTTTTTGTAAAGAAAAACAGTGGGTATGTTTGTTTTGGTAATGTATGGAACTGCTGCCAGGGATATTACAGGTTTGGTAATTGAATATTTAATGGAACTTTTTGTATGTACATTGCCTAAAAGCACTAAAAGTGATTTTGCTTTTAGGATACCCCTTAGAACTGTTGCTCGATACACGTGCTCGCACTCTGTAAAGGCTGGCATACGGAATGTCGTTATGTAAGTAACCTGCTTTTACCCAGTGATACCAATATTGTATCATCTTACGTAAGTTTTAATAATTTTTATATTAATCTTAATTTGTTAAACTTCACACACAAGCATAACGAGAGGCTCTCTGCTTTGCCTAACAGGTTGCGTGTAGGTGCCTCAAGACAAGAAACGTGTCATAAGTTGGCAGCTATTCTGGCTTTGATGTCTGGTATATTACAAATCCCTTTTAGTTTCTGTAACCAAAGCAATATCAGCGGAGTTATGGTTATAGTCTTGAAGTAGTCCTTTAATCAAAATATTTCATTAAAGCAATGTAATATCTCAAAACCGTTGTCGCAGAAAACTTCATCGGATATTCTCTCAGACACGAAGTTTAGGGCGGGTTTTCATAATTGAATACAAAGTTACACCCTCGTTAGGAGTCAAGCTTAACAAGGTATTCTTGTTAGATATTAATTACAAATTACCGTTCAAGAAATTGAATGGAATTAGCTACGGAACCCGAAACTTAGGAAGCGCTCGTTAAAATGGAATATTGATAATGGAGTTTTTAAAAGGGTAGTTCGTAAGTTTTCCATTAAAATAGATGAAGCTCTTGTATAAATACGGTGGTAAGTTGAAGCAAACTACGTTTTAAATCATAATCAGAATCAGAATCTGATTCTGATTCTGATTTCAAATCATAGCTGCTAATAGAGTCAACTGACTCGGCTACAGAAAAGTTGGATTAGTACGTTCTATGAAGAAAAAATGTAGTTTGCAAACTATTTTTGGTTGTTGGTCTGGTTATGCAGGTTTCGCCATAATACGACCTTTAGAAAACTATAAATAACTTAACTAATGTGCACATTGTTATTCAAAAATATTTTTCGGTACGTTGCGGACTTGCGTACCTTCGGATTCATTGGCTTCAGTTCATTTTCCAGTTTTATTGTCTTCTTGTATTATTTCTAATCACAAATAATTACGTCCGTGTACTAAAAGCCAAGTAATTCCAAGTACAAAGGAAGTCTTTGAAGCAACAAAGATCCTTCGCGTTTATCAACAGTTCGATGACCAGCGTTAATCGCGATAATTTCATTACAATTTAATTGCTGCAATATAAGCAATATTGTTATCTGGGCACCGAGGCGAGTCGCGGGTCGCAATCGCAACTCTCGGTTTCCGTAACACCGTATGTAACTTGTGCGTAATTGCGTGCGATTAAATAACACAATTGCTGGTATTTCTGCTAATCTGTACGTGGGTTACTGAGAGTGCTGAGGCGTGATGTACGAATACTAATGCGTACTATTCGAACCTCGAGGTGAAGGCGTTTTGTACAAAGATCGACGACCTTATCTATAGAAAAGGAGGAAGGTTGAAGACCGTCCGAATTTGTCAATGGTGTATTGAGATTGAAATAGAATCTTTTGTCTGTTAGTATTGAAATCGAAATCGAAGGAGAATGTAGCATCATAGTAAAGGTAGGTAGAGGTACAGTCAGCAACAAAAGTAGCTAAACACTTGAAAATTTTAAAACGTCTATATAGTTCTCACATTTTCGCATTAAAAATATCTCTTGTATAAAATGATACAATTATCGATTACTATTACTTTTAATTCATCCAATTATTAAATAATTACGATTTTCAGAATTAAGCGGCTATGATAATAATTTGTTAGTGTGTAGCTACTTATGTTGCTGACTGTACTTTAAAAACTCAATATTAACTATTTTTCAAAGGATAAGGCAGCATTGACAAGCTTAAGGAGGACCTTTAAGTGACCAGAATTCATTTTCAGCGAATTCTTTTTTCAGGAAACACACTATATCTCCACAAAGACGAAATTCATCGGTGCGTTTCAACAACTTAGCGTGGAGCGATCTACCATTTAGCTATCTGCTGTTTAAGTAAGCAACAAATACAACCAAGTAATTAGCAACCCGAATCGCTAGTTTATCACAATCCATCGACTACTAGCCGAGTACTCATAAATAAGCAAGACTAACAGTAAAGAGGTTCAATTTTGATTAACACTAAGCCGCTACAAAAACAGGCAGGTATGTCGAGCACGCAGCGATCCGATACGATTTATTTACTGAACATTGTTAAAAACGTGAACGCGATTGCTTTGGAATTCTCAGAAGAGACTACTTTTGCACCTACTACGTTAGGCGTGGTTACATTGGATTTCTTTAAACCTGATGATAGCTACAGTTTTGAATACCTGCTGGTGGTATCTTTTGATTAGTATCTACTGTTCAAGACTATCATAGAACTACGAAGAGAAGGCATTACGTATTCTGTGACAGTTTATGATAGGCATCACTGTACCTGTAGGAGATAGAGCAAGCTATACTATTTGATAGTAGGTTAAAGACTCTGAATAGTGACGCTTTCTTTCCTTTCGGTCTTCCCTTCTTTTCGTTCAGGTCAAGATTTACTCTGCTTTTAACAAGGAGCAGTATCTGTAATATTTGGTAACTGAATCCTACCGATATCTATCTACAAATGACTAAAGACGCGGTGCCATACCGCTTGCATGCCATATTGTACTTCCTGTTTCTATAATTGCATTGTTTGACCTTAGGCGCTGCAGTCAGTTTAAGGACCTCGGTAAGGGAGTGCTGACTCATTCAAAATAGGTAGGAAAGGTTTCGCAGTATGAGAACACTATGATAAACTGCCGAGAATCTGAAAGGATTAGTTTGTAAGTTCGTGGCTATAATCGCTATTAAAAAGGAAGAGTTGGCAAGTTGCTTTGCAAAACATGCATCGTGTAAATTTTAAAACCATAGTGTGCTCGACACCTACTACCAACGCACAACTTTACCTCCTTACGCTACACCAAAGATAACAACTCTTATCTACCCACAACCGTTACAGTTTCCGCGTATCACGTGACTACGAAACCAGGAAAATTAAACGCATTTAACATCCCGATGTGCGATTACTTTCACTGTGAGATTTCCATCAATGCTGCCAACTTTCCAATACGAATATTCTTCAGCAGACGAATAAGAACCGCGCTGTCATGCACAATCATGGTAGGAAAGTTTTTATGCCTTGTTTGTCTCTTTAATTTGAATGATGTCTGCGTTTATTAAGTAAGATGGGTTTGAAAGTGTGTAATAGTATGTAAGATCATGTTCGTTAATGTTATGGGTGATTTTGGAGTCATGGAGTGAAATTATGACATGGCAGTATCTTGGATAAAATATTATGAACTGCTATGAATAGATTGCTTAACTTACGCATCTATCGTTATATTATTTTATTGACATTCGTCACATTTTTTTAAAATTTATATTGGAATAGTTGTCGATCATTGAGACCAACTACTTATCTATCTGAACTTATGTATCAGCGTTTCTTTAGACTCCCGAGCGCCGTGTTTTCATACTAACGTAAGTAATATGGATTTATCTCTACAATTATATAGTTTTATCTATTTCATAGACAAATTATATCTTAAACACTTAAATGCATGTTTGATCGTGGCCATTTTGTCAAAATTGTTTTAATATTAATTGAGTTACATACAAACTGATAAATTAGGCAAAAGGCGGCGCCAACAAACATGCATTTTAGATATGATTCGTCTAATAATAATAGATGTAAAACTTATATTACTTTCAGTATGGAAAACTGCCAAGCAATTGTTACCTCTTAACTGATCATTCAGCTAAAAAAGACGATTAAAGTAGCAGAATTATCAAAACCCACATTAACATTCCTTTTCAATTCGCAAACCATCCACACAGTCGCATTGCCCAAACTTAAGAACCCAACCTTAATTTTAATTAACTTTTGAATGGTCTTCATACAAAATACATTGTTGGGCATTACTTTCCATTCAAAGCAAGGGGATAAGAGAAAATATTTTGCTCATTATCTCACACTTTACGTAACAATTATCACACATAGTAATTAGCAAATTGTTCTCGCATGAAAAATTAATGACCCTCAGCAACGCGGTATCTACGATCTGTCGGAATAGTTTCAAATATACGTAATAATAGATTATACAAAGTCTTATCAAATCTAAGATTATAATGCCCGATTCATTCTCATAATTTAATCGCGATGATAAACTTATTATTTCGTTTTTGAAGACGTTTTCGGAAATGGTTTTAAGATTAGAATTTTTTATACTTAAGGGTCGCTATAGGCGTTTAGACGTTCGGATCTGAACATTTCATGATAAATTGCAGTGTCCAACTGAGTCAACTGACACTCAGGTGGACACTGCAATGGAACAGACCTGCCTGTGTGTAGCGACCATAAGATAGTAATCAAATGAGAATGGACCGCGTATTAAAATCTGGCCAAAAGACTTGAACATCAGTTTCACTCTCAATACCTGGACCAATCCAGCAATCAAAAGGTTCAATTATGACAACGACATGTGTTCAAAGAATGCAAAACAAAGTTGCAATCACGTTTGCTCTGTGACAATTCTTTCAATAAAAACTACTTATTAGCTCGTCTAGCGCCATAAGGTCATAGCCATAAGTGACCATACCATTATTCCACATACTGAAGATGCTCGTTATGGCGTCATCTTGGAAAATTCTGCTTATAATAGATGTAAATAAGACGTTTTATAAGAAACAAGCGTGTACACGTGATCGTGAACAGAGAAAACGTACTTAGTATAAGAATGGGCGATTATCTTTGTGATAATCTTTAGTAAATATTGAAGACACCACGAACGAGCTAAAGTATAGTTTAAACATTGCAATTACATCTTTATACCCACAACATAATGACTACTTACATTATTATTATTAGGTATTATACTTTTTAGGGTTCCGTACCTCAAAAGGTAAAAACGGAACCCTTATAGGATCACTTTGTTGTCCGTCTGTCTGTCTGTCTGTCAAGACCTTTTTTCTCAGGAACGCGTGGAGGTATCAAGCTGAAATTCATATCAAATACTCAAGTCTATGGTCTCTTGGAGCTGTGAAAAAATCAAACTTCTAAGTCAACGCGATCAAAAGATACTCCCGTTTATGCCGCAAATTTTCGACACTCGCAAGGGAATCAAAACCTACAGGGTACTTCCCGTGAACTCAGAATCTTGAAATTTGGTACGAAGCAACGTCTTATAACACAGATAAAGGAAAAATTGCGAAAAGCATAAATTTTTAGTTACATCATATAATAAAAATATTTTTAATAATTTTAAACTTATTACCCCTTTACTCATGAACGCGTAGTGGTATTATATTGAAATTCTTAACAAATACTCAAGTCTATAATATCTTTAAGCTGTAACAAAATCAAACTTCTACGTCAACGCAATCAAAAGATACAGCAATTAAAGCCGCATATTTTGAAACTCGCAACTACTCGCAAGGGAATCAAAACCTAAAGGATACTTCCAGACGACCTGGAATCTTGAAATTTGGCATGAAGCAACGTTATAAAGTACACATATAGGAAAAATTCCGAAAATCTTAAATTATGGATTTCATTTAGCAATAAAAATACCATAACTTTTACTTATATACCTACAGGTTTGTACGGAACCCTCGGTGCGCGAGTCTGACTCGCACTTGGCCGGTTTTTGTTATATCCACAGGTTACAAATTTAAAATGCAATTGCCGCTGCCTATCAGGGCCTTTTAAATCTATTATTGTAATTGTTTAAATTGCTTCGTAATTGTCAGTTTTGACAATCTAGTAATCGCATGACAGTACGTTTGTTTGCCAACGGGTTGCAGACAGTAATAGGTGAGTATGTTGACATGGTAGGTACTAAAATAAACATCAATAAACAAGGTACTTAAACAAATTTATGCCAATACATTTTCGTTAGCCACCCTTATATCCTGTCAAGATAACATAACATAACATCACGCCTATATTACCCAGAAGGGTGCGGCAGAGGTGGACAACACTCACACTACTCCTGTTGTGTTAAGGTTCCATGGGATATAGGGGTTGAGTCTATCGCCAACCACCGGGCACAATTCCAACTCAGTGCTGCAATTGTGAATTTTCTGACGAAAAATTTTGCCCGGGAATCAAACCCGAGACCTCACGGTGAGAAGCGCATACCGTTACCACTAGACCATCGAGGCAGTTGAAGATACCATAAATCTTACTGAAATGTCTTCACATAGTTCACATATCTCAATTTCTCAATAGAACAACTACGAACTTGGCATTGAAACGGATACGAAAACAGAGGTAGTTACCGAAACTAGGTAATCTTCTAAGTACTAGAAATAAGACATTTAAATAAATTAGATTTATGACAATTGTGATGACACCTTGGACATGCCAAGTGGAAATTCGCCAGTTGGAAATATTCACCTGCGTGACTCAAGTACCCACCGGTAATTTTAGAAAGTGCTATTTATTTATCTAATTAAAGATTATGGTATAGGGATCGGTAGATTTTATCTATACTCTGTTCCTAAATCAGAGAAACAAAAATCGAGAAAAAAAGCAGCGTCCAACTCAGTCAAGTGACAGTTGGTCGACGCTGCAATGCAATATAAAATGAACCGGCCCGCCTTTTTGTGTTCGAGACCATTATAGTATCAGATCAGGAAGACGCCACGTTAGAAAGATTACACCGTAATACTTACAATACTACTAACTGGATTTCTTTAAATCCATTTCTTAAACAATTTGTATCCTAGAGATCCCTTGATAGTTATTGGTTTTAGATTACAGTTGCTAGGTACTGGGTACACGCTCCATTTTACTTACACAAACAATTTGTGCAAACAGATCCTTTTGCTTTAGTTGAAGTTATAGGATAGTTTTAGAGACGATCATCGGTTTAATTTAAAACTATCGTTTAGGAGTCGCTCTCGCTACACACATAGGCGGATCAGCACATTTTATTTTCTATTGCAGCGTCCATCTCAGTCAAGTGACAGTTGACTCACATGGACGCTGCAATGGAACAAGTGCAATGCAATTGATCAAGGAACTAGTAATATATTTAATTCTAAAATACCATTTCTAAGTCCCGAGTTATTCTGGACGTCTAGATTAACAATAAAGTATTTACGATTGCAATGATTAACGATTAGATTTGCATATGATTCACGGCACTAACCGGTGCTAAATCATGCAAGTGTTGGACCAAATCCTCTCTCGTTTTTCATATGACAGCCATCGAGTTATAGAATTTTCTATTCTTGGATTGGACAGACTTAGAGAAGACATTTACTGAGACGGAGGAGTATTTTCATATTGTGTAATAAGTATAGACAGCGGGTCCAGCGGGTTATATTTTATTTACACGGAGAGCAAGAAATCTTGGGAATTCATAAGTAGAGCCTTTTTAAGATTAAGCTACTTTGCCATAATAAAAAATCAATCACAACAAAAGTCATCGTTTTCAGTTCAACTGCACTTAAAATGTAATCTAGATATTTGGTCAAAAGAAAAAATTTGGTAACCATCACTCATCTAATTAATCGCGTGTTTATAATACCTGTACTTTTATATTTTTAAAAACGTAGGCTGATAAACCCACCTATTACATAACCTAGTGTTGTTGCCGTATCACATTGCCAAATCGATGTTTTTTCATACCACGCATCATTGACTTTTGCAACGTGTGACGCAACAAACGTGCAAACGCACATCAAACTTCAATAAATATAAAAACTTTTTGGCAATCATAAGCGGACATAACACCTCTTTTGATACACTTCCTCTAACATTCTATGACCATAAGAAATGCCCTCGATACATCATTCTCAATTAATACTTTATTATCAGTCGATCTACTTTAATATTATACAAAGAAACAGTTGAAAAATATGGGACCGGCAGGATTTGCATTCTGGGCAGCCGCTTTAACCACTAAGTAAGGTCGCCTCTTGCCAGGATCCCAAATTTCTCAACAGTATGTAACGTCATTACGTTACTACTACGTCAAATTCAACAATAGCAATATTTCTAACACGATGTAGAAACCCCGATCAAGTGAAAATGAAATTATATTCCGAAATCGATGCCAATGAAGTCGTAGACAAGACGCAGAATCTGTTTCATTACTATTATGAACAGCTTTCCGTATAATACCCATATAGATGCGGGATTGTAGTTGTTTTTGCTTATCGTTCTCTCAGGTCCAAATAGGGACACGGATCAACTTGTCCCTTTTGTAAATCTTTTAATCCCGGATCATTTGTAAGTCCCAACAAGAACAGACGGGACAGAAGCTTGTATAGCAGTATAATAGACACAATTAAAACAAATTAGAACTGTCATTTGTTACAGAGAAGTTGACAGAAGTTTGAACAGCGCCTCTAGCAAATTTAAAATTAGTTCTACCGCAGGCTTAAATTTTCAATTATCGTTGAAACTTGAATTACGAGCGCGTTTTATTATGTTTTAGTAGCAGCCACTTGTCAAGTTTTAATAAAAATCGTTAAGAAAAGAGGCTAATCCTCTGCGGAACGACCTTCCATAAAAAGCTACCCACATTATTTATACAACCTGCTCAGGTTTGGCTGCGTAAATCGTCAGAGCTATTTCTGCCATTATCTGCTGGTTTAAAGGCTCCGCAACGTACAACTATAAGCTCAGAGGGTACATTAAAAAAAAAGAGGATACAATGGAGTGCCTGCCAGATATTAAGTAATACTGGCAGTTGATAATTTAATACAGTGATTTGTAGTTTTTTTTGGGCCCGTCACCAAAGCTACCTAATACCAATCTATATCCTTCTTTATGCATAGATTTTAACCTACTAAATGAAAACGGTTCTCACTGTAAAACAGAAAAGAT
Source organism: Hypena proboscidalis (assembly GCA_905147285.1). Classification (NCBI taxonomy): domain Eukaryota; kingdom Metazoa; phylum Arthropoda; class Insecta; order Lepidoptera; family Erebidae; genus Hypena; species Hypena proboscidalis. The sequence continues at coordinate 3,145,555 of LR990129.1, read as the reverse complement.
TCTTCATCGTATCCTCCAAAACACGTACAAACAAAACATCGTAAAATTGGCACAACTCTGTCGCTTTTGGACTCTCATTTTTGGGTTAACGTTCTTGTTGATACCGACAGCCTTGCGTCCAAGGTTGTCCCGAGTCACTGTTACGGTAACTGCCTCTAGGATAATGACCTATTTGGATCCACCTTGGCACATCAGCTAGCTGGCTTCTATTGATTTATTGAGGTGCGGCTTACAATTGCGTTTGCGTCCATTGAGGGATATACTAGCTATCTCGTCAGATACCAATAAGCTGCGATTATTTTACTTCTATAGCTTTGTACTAATACATACATGTACCACTACTGGACACGAGCCTTCTCATCATGAGATATAGGTTCATAGTTCCAAAAAGTGGAAAACCATAGTATACCAATTGTGCATATATTGTTATTTAAACTTTCGTACATCCTATGTTGTATGCACAAATAAAGTTTTATCTATCTATTTATTTATCTACACCAATTTTATTGTAACTAACGTAGGTAACTTATGTATTTACAATCTAAACTGAAGACGTTAGTGCTATTGCTGGTAGCCATCAATTACCACAATAAAGGTTTTATTTAATGGATTCTTACCACAGCCACCTTAGCATGGCTAGCCACTTTTGACATTAAGATTGTCAAGAGGCAGGCCGTGCTAAGGAGGCTGAACATTCCTGTGTGGCTGTAACCGCAATAGGAATTAAAATGCACTATTTTATCAGTTCCGGTTTGATGCTTCAGTCAGTTCCTGTGATTATGGATTACGCACTTTTAACCATATACCCGTCAGACCGCCTGCTAACATGCAACAATAATCTTAGGTACAGTCAGCAACATAAGTAGCTACTTACAAACAAATTTTCAGTCACTTATTTCTTAAAATCGTCATTCGTTAATGATTTGATGAATTAAAACTCATAGTAATCCATAAAAAGTGAATTATTTTATATTAGGGATGTTTTTAAAGTGAAAATGTGATTTGTATGGAAGTTTGAAAATGTTCAATTGTTCAGCAATTTTGTTGCTGACTGTACCGTCGTTATCGTTCTGTCGGTGTGTGTAAAATGCTAATCGTGACAGTTTTATTCAACATCTTACGCCTACAAAAAATGTGGTTATTAATAACCACAAAATATGCACACAGAATAACTGTAACTTTAGTAAATGTAAAAACGAACTGTGTCTATTGGGCAAGCGCCCATATGCAAATCAAACTCATTCAACATTAAAAAAAACACGACACTCGATTCCTACCAGTCTGGCCAGTTGTAAAAAACAAATCAGGTCTCCGATTAGGATTTAAAAATGGAATGAAATATTTGAATTTGGTATTTATTTGCATATTGTTATGGCGGTTCCGTTTAGGTATTTGGCGGTAGACACGTGTATCAAAACGTTCAGACAGGGGGTGTCTGCGTAGATTGTATGGCAAAATTGTACACAACACGTTCATAAAAGCTCTTTTAGGCATTATACCATTGTAATTAATAGTGTCCTCATAATACTTATAATCGCTAGAAAACCGGTTCAGTGAAGGTGATACCATAGACGGCATTATGTTTTATATTGTAACGCGCTGTCTAAATGTCCATACGTTATAACGTTCCAGAAAACACCGAGATTCATTGGATAATTGGTAAAGGTAAAATTAAAGATCTTGACAGGTCGTAAAATGCACTGTGTCAGTCACTCGTGTAGGGTACGTATATTTCGTTTTCGCTCTCGGCTTCGCTATAAAGAAAATAATCAAAACTAAATAATAAATAAACTTAAATATAAAATATTTAATTTGTGGTTATATAATGTCTCAAAATACATAATCTAGCTATATGCCCAATATAGCTACTGTCTTATGAATTATGCCGTTAATATTAATTTACTATTTGTGCCAAAAGTTGGGATTTAATTTTACATAATAATACTCACTTCAGACCTTGACGCTCGAAACAACTACATACTGCAATTATGTTTTGACAATTACATTTTTTGGGTAAATAACTTTTGACATTAAAATCGATGCAGGATTCAAAAACAATTAGAAGGTACGTTCCTAGTTCCTACCACATACGAAGCGCGAGATAAGATTTTGTTGTGTTTTTGTCATATTTTTGGGGAAACATGACAAAAACGCGATAAAGCTACTTCAGTATGCTAGCCTGATTAATCATTCAACTTCTAATAAAACGTTTTTATATTTCTCATAACAAAAACAGCATAATAAAGCTAAATAAAAAGGGAGCCGACCCGGAAACTAGACATCTAGGTAATTATATTTTTTGCTCTTTCAATTACATACAGTTTGCACAGTTTTTGCAATAAAAAACCTGAAAGTGAACACAGGTGGAAGTGTTTTCAAACGTTAAGTATCTATGTATACTTCGGCCATGACGGCGTAATTTATATGTTTACAAATATAAACCTACTTTGCAGGACATAAAGTTCAATTTGTTTTGCAAATGAGATAGTTATTATGACATTTTAAACAATTTTAAAATGGGGTGCATGAAAAGAACCTCCCCGAGTAACGTACACAACGATTCCCAACGTCTGGCGCACCCTGGGCAATTCACGAGTTCTTCAAAGCGAATTGGCTAATCCTTTCACCACGATGTCAAGTCAAAATAAAATTTGACACAGCCATCGACATGACGAAGAAGAAGATTTGAAAATCATTTTAATTAAATACGTATTAGTCATAGAATTGCGTCGCGTTAGGCCCAGAAAGTAGGTAACACCTATAAATTGAGTTTATCGCGTCTCTCTACTATCTAATATTATCAAATATTACAGCCTTTCATTCCCCCTTGTAACATCTCCGGTAGCAAAACATTCAACACGACTACACAGCAAGCAATTTAAAAAAGTTACAAGATAACTATACCTTGTACGGTACACTTCTTGTAAACGATAGTCCAAACTAAATTGCACCTTCGCGTGTACATCCTAACGAATGGGTTTCCGCAAATTAGCACATACATACACACATACACATTCACACAAACACACGCACGAATACTACGAAAATAGTAGGCAAGCAATTATGTAGTTCAACATTACATAATAGAATATATTGCTCTGTGTAATCGGCAAAACAATTTTGATTTGAATAAACTTATGTTTTAGACGCGGATGTGAATATTTAGAGAAATGTCTTGTTAAAAACTTTCGAATGTTTTAAACTCTTCGATTAATCTCTTCACTTTTGACGGCGGTAAAGTTTTCGTACTCTTGATAACGTTTTTTTGTAACCCTTATAATATTATTATTAAGAATAATCGCCCAGTTGATGAATCTACGTAATAGATTCGAAACTAGTCGCCATATTCGGGCTAAAATAGCGTGAGTAACCCGTATTCTCAATAATAACCTTTCCTTTGGTCTAAAATTTAAGATAATTTTTATTTCTTTAAAATTATCTTTTCTAAGGCATCATTATACTATCTTGGGTAATAAATAGATGAATGATTGATGATAGATGATTACAATTATTAAAAAATAGTTACTTAGTACTGCCTCGTTGATCTAGCGGTTAGCGTATGCGCCTCTCACCGCGAGGATTCTTATTTGTGAACTTTCCGTCAGGCAATTTACAATAACAGCAAGGAGTTGGAATAATTCCCGGTGGATAGCGATACCTCACCCCATATGATCTAAACATAACAGGTGAAGTGTGGGTGTTGTACACTGCCACACCTTTCTGGGTAATATAGGCGTGATGTTATGTTATGTTAATGATTGAAAAATATGCACGTCAAGAAAACGAAAAATCGACTCCTTACACACCAGACAGGCTATTATAATTATAACCCTATCCATAAATATGTCAAAATCGCGGTTAAATCATCTCGCGCTCGTTATGCTAGGCCCTAAGGGTTGAAAAGGAAAGGGGAAGCTATAACAAACTAAGCAAGTGCCAGTGTACAACATGCTCACGTACTTAGCAGTATAATTACGCGATTTACAAACCGCACGCACAGTCGTGAACCTTGCCACAAGGTTATATCCTGACTTTGAATGAATCACTCTATCAACGCTTCCTCGCAGAGGGATTGTTAAGCAGTGCCATTATTTCTAAACCATTATGTTATGATTATGACTATTATTTATAACGTTGGATAAGGAATCTCCTTGCTCCAAAAGGAATTCGATTTGATTAATTGCCTCGTTGGTCAATCCCAGATCAGACAAAGTTCATTTTGTTTATTTCATCAAGAAATTTTCAGTAGCAGGAGCATAGAAATCTTAATAATAAGGCAATAGAAATGTCAAAGACGCGTGACCTTGTCGCCGCGCATCTGTCTAGTCAAACACAAGTGCGAGTTGAGGAATTGTCGTCTTAATGTCATCGCAAAAAGAATAATTTTGTTTGCAGGAATACAAGCGCATTTGTCTAATCGAACACAAGTGCGAGTTGAGGAATTGTCGTCTTAATGTCATCGCCAAAAAGAATAATTTTGTTTGCAGGAATACAAAAAGTGGTATTTGAAAACCGGCGACATGCGTCCCAGTGTTAAAAGATAGTCGATAGCATTTCTATTGACTAGTTATTAAGATTTCTATGAGCAGGAGACTGAAACTTTATCTAATAGATGACAATAGGCTAATTTCCTTTCACAAAGAATTTAAAAATAATAGGAGAAGAGTGGGCTCGATGAAAAATTTAAATCTGCACCAAAAATGTAACCATATGGCATACGTTGCAGTCAAGGCGAGCCGAGTAAGTAAATAGTAAGTCAACAACATACGTAGTTTCCATACAAAACGCTTTATCCAATTACATATTTGATTGGATGAAAGATTGACGACAACAATAGCTCTAGAACTAAAGAGCATATGGATGGAGAAGAAAAACTATTGGTGACCTTACATTCTGACAAAGGCGTCTGTTATAACAGCAAATTTTCTTCCGGTTTCAATTAACCACATTTGTTTCAACGAAACATAAAACTGTTTACCTTCAGAAATATGATATAAAACCTTCTTTGTAAAGTTTGGTCGTCAACATCATTATCCTTGGTACAGTAATTAAAAGCCAAGATCGTCCGGAAAGCAATAACATAAAGAAGTAAAATTACTAAAATCGTAAACACCTACATTTGGAGCCAGTTGTTTTTCGAACAAAATACTAACTTCGTAAACACCCATAATTTAGACTCTTTTTTAGCAAGTTTTATAATGAAAACAAACAGGTATTACAAGGTTTTATGCAGATAAAATGGCATATGCTTTTAATTGATGGAAATGTCAATTTTAATTAATTTTAATCAACTTATAATGAAAGTACGCATCCAATAGTAAAAAAACTTTCCTCTTGAGATGGCGAATGATGAAAAATTTCACTCCTGCCGAATGAATGGTCGGTAAAATTCGCCATACTGGCTCGGAGACCTCTAAAGGTACATCCAACAAAAAAGGTTTTAAAATTTCTACCTATATCAGTATTGAGCAAGTTTTTCAACAGTGTTGATTTTAAAACTTGTTGTGTAAATTTTGGCATAACATCGAGTTGTCCTTGCTCGATTTGTACAAACGCAACTGAATCGAAATATTAAAACACGTATAAAACTTGCAGACTACTACCTGTCGACATCGTTATAGAATCGGAAAACAGTAATAAATCGCAGTATTCATTTTAAACAACAGTGCCTGAAGAAGCAATAAATTGTATACACAACGATTTTACTGCTTATTTCTACGTAACCTTATTTACTTGATTCATTGCACTTCATTAACTTACCAAAGGAATACCATAGCGCTTATTTATTTTCCATCTTTAGTACTATAGTTCGGCATTAAGTTTTGAATCAGAAACTTAATATAGCAGACTATAAACTTAATTTGTTTTACTATTCATGTCCAAAGAACACTATTAGAGAGGCTTGTTCGAGCAAGACGGGGTACTATTAAATGAGTTTATTAATATTTCACTAATAAACAGTTCAAAAAAGCATACCTAAATGCTATAAAAGTAATCAATAAGAATTAATATTTGTTAAAAATTTGGCAAGAAAACAGTGCATATTACTGTCTGAGTTTTCGTAATAAGCGAGCCACGTGAAGAATAGTGTTATCTTATCACTACTAAACATCAGATCTATGATAAAATTTGATCCCAAAAGTAACAACCCACAAATAACAACCTTAGGTCCACGTTTACAGCAACGCAATCTTATGTAGACTGATTAACCACTTATCATCCGTTCGCTGCAAACTGTAACTCGTTATAAAATTATACACCCATTAGTGGGATCAAAATCGCCATCTTTACCAGCACGTGTTTAGTATAGTATACACACACGAAGAGATAAATGTTCAGAAGTGGGATCGCGTGACACTATTCTATCAATTTGGCACTTCCAGTAGTTTGCTCAAACAAACAGAGCGGCGCATTACCAAATGGAATGCACAAGGTTCATTACCCGTGAAGCTACCATTTTATATTTACCACCGACCGTGCAGAATTGCAATGTTTTGCTAATAATAAATATAATAAAATATGACAATGTAACACAAGTTCCGAAAGTCGTTAAAACACTTTTTGTTTGCCGAAATTTTCTTAATGAACAAAAAGTTTGATCCTTGATTAATGCAAGGGTTTGTGATTGATGAGATCGAGTTCAATGAACTGTAATTTTGATCACATATATGTATTATTAGGTATCAATGCATGATTACGTTACCAACGAGGATCGCAATAATGAGTACTGAGTCTGCTCGTAATTGCGCTCTATAAAAGGCAAATTATATTTTAAAGGACGCAAGCTCTTAGCTTGCAGTATTCAATACCTTTTTACTGATGAAGCATTAGACACAGCGTAGGTAGGGGTTAGGTACAATATAATATAAAGCACAAGTTTTCCTCCAATATTAAATCAGAACTACTACTCATAAAATATAGCCTGTCATCATCAAACAGCCATACAAAGCCACACATGCGTATAACACAATGTCAACATACGTACAATCCGCCATCGAAACTCCATCCACAACCTTGGGCTCACAATAGGTTTAAGATACTAGACCATTTCCTCAAGACATTTCCTTTTCCGTAACTATCTAGATTCAGCACTCAAATGCAGGAAATATAAATCTAACTACGATTATGTTTCTATGCGATTTAGTTTGAAGGTGTTAAGGAATGCCCTTATAAAATAGTTGATGGTTTAGTTTTAAGATCGTCTTTTGTTCGGAGCCAGTTTTATTGCTCTCGAAACTCGTCGTAACCAGTCAAATACAGCGTCTTTGATGGACCAGATAAACATTTGTACTGGTTGACTCATCCCGCTTCATAATTTTACAATTTGTGTAGATCGGTATCTATGAATATATCTATAAAAGATAAATATAGCTATATATATATCTAAAAAACCAAGACATTGAGGTACTTAAGATGGAAAGGGTACCCCAGAGTATGGTTGATATTTAGGTCAAAAGGCAACAATATTATTCTGTTTGTAGACAAACAAAACCATTTTTTATTAAAAAAAAACTGAATACATTATCAATACTAACCGCAAAGGCCATTGACATCTATATCACTGAAATACCCATACATATTTACTTTAGCACATACCATATCTTCAATACAATATCACAGTAACTCGCAGTATGTATAAACAAATACCTATGGTTTATATTTTTTACATATCAAACTGATTACTCATACTTGAAGATATTTATTTATATACATTTTAACAGTCTAATATAATATCCCATGCAAGACGAGGAGTTAATTAACAAATGATGTCAGTAACAGAAATATGTACCTTTGTAGAGAGCCAGCTGTGCAAATACTGAAACAACTACGTAGTTGCATATTGGACAAAGCACTATAAGAAAATAATATAAAAAAAACTGAATAATAAATGTTCTGAATACATATAATTTTAATGTCCTCTTATTTTAAAAAGTAATTCAAATATTATAAGAATGGAAATTGGTTTATCTTGGTAGTATCATCTCCAGCTTAATAAACGAATACAAATACCTCTTACATGAAAATAATAACCAGCAACATCACATGATCCTTTGCAAGTTTAATAAAAATAACTCTTGCAATCAGCAGCACACAACATGCATCTTTTACAATATTAAGACCATCCAAACCTAAAATTATTGGCCCCATAATTCAAAATCCGCTATCATCTTCATTGGTTAAATAATATAACATCAAAACATACCAAAACCGAAAATGGTTGTTGTCAAACAATTATTTCATTACATCTCCATTTAACAACATAGGATAATTCAACATACAATTAGTCCAACAATTCATTGTACGTTCAAATTTAGTCAAGGTCATGACCAAAGCCTGGCCTTGTATCCACGTACTAAGTATTGGACAGTTTTGATTCAGGTCACAAGTTATAATCACCCATTGAATAGCAATGAGGTCATATTATGTGATTTTGATATCCTTTGCGGTTTGACGATTGATGTGTGGACTGTTTTATGACTCTTTTAGAGGTGTTTTATATTCGGAATGTGTATGAAATTGTGATTAATATGACATCCTTGAGTGCTAATTTTAAATATGTTGAGCATAGAATGTCAATTTTCTAATAGAACTATTGTAATATTGCACTTTTCCGATAATTTAATAAATATGCTGCCGTAAATTTATGCTAAACCTAGTATATTTTTTAAGCAACTTCACAGCAACAGACAAATCTGTTTAGCCTCTAAGAAAGTTACAGTCATTAATGTTCGCCAAGACCGTAACTTTTAATGTTTCGGTGCCATTTAAATACCTTCCAATTATATTCTAACTAGATTGTAGGACATTCATACCAGTACACACAGACATTATTCTAAATTTATCATCCCATTAAAATTTTTCACCGAGGCAATAAATTATAAGGATTAATATTGAAAATCCTCTTGACACACTATTAATGGAGGTATTAATGTACATGACATAAATATTAGTACTATGCGCTATCACAACATTGATGTCCCTAGATTACAATAGATAGAGTATTATGGTATGCAATAAATTGCTGTAAACGGTCATTAAAATTATGGCATCTTGCCAACGGTGCAAGTGAAATGCTGAAGACTTACTAGTTATAGTCTTAATTGACGTTATTTTAGAGGCATCATTACAAAGTACAAAGACTTAATGCCTATGTTTCATTGTTATGAGACAGTTGTAAGTCTAGCTTATGTTTCAGATTGCTTTATTGTAAACTAGCTTCAGCATGGCCCCTGCCACATAGTATATTGATAAAGTCAAAGTATTTTATTTGTAAACATAGGTTAAAAAGTTGTTACAAAAATTACAAAATGTCCAGCTATGTTCGGCCTAAGGCATATAAATACAGATATTTAGAGATTCTAATAATATAAATACAACATACATTTAAAAATTAGAAATAATAATATCCCCCAGTTAATTAACCAATTAATGAATTAATATTTTTCTCTGTCCTTGCTTAGTTTAACTATCTCCATACCAATTTTTATCAAGATTGGTTAAGTAGTTGAGCCATAGAGACAGACAGAGTTAATAAATAGCCTACCTGATACCTATCATGTGCCTACCTAAGATTTATTTTCAAGTGGTTATTTAGATCTTAGTTTGAAGTAGCGGTAGCCATATTAAGTGGTGGAATTTAATATGTTGTTTATGCATGTGACTACACTGTTGTGTATTATTAGCCCTTGATATCTGAAGTCACATGAAATCAATCAACTGGTAATTGCTTTATGGTTGTTTGTATTATTTGGATATGTTACATATTAAAAAAAGTGAAAAATAAATATAGTTTAAAAAAACTAAAAAAACACGCTTTTAAAGCACATCAAACTAAAAAGTGAAAAATAATTCTTATTATAACCTGAAAATAATAATAAACGAAAAATACTAGTACTATTGTGAAAAAAAGCGTGGGGCGCTCTGTGCCATATTTTTCGTCTATCGAGCGACCCACGCTTTTTTTTACAATAGTACTAGTATTTTTCGTTTATTATTATTTTCAGGTTATAATAAGAATTATTTTTCACTTTTTAGTTTGATGTGCTTTAAAAGCGTGTTTTTTTAGTTTTTTAAACTATATTTATTTTTCACTTTTTAGTTTGATGTTATTTAAAAGCGTGTTTTTTAGTTTTTTTTTAATCCTGGCGATCCTAATCAGGATAATGAGATAAATTTATGAAATTATTATATTGTCGCTGATTCTTTACAAGTGTAGAAAGTTTGAATTAAATCTGTCCGTTTAAAGTGGGTCAAAATCGAGTCCAAAGTCCAAAGGAGTCGGTTACATACAAACAAACAAACAAACAAACAAACAAACAAACATACAGGTGAAGCTAATATAAGCGTGTTAAAAAAAAAGGATTTATGCGAAGCATGGGATCCTTTTGCATTCAAAATAAGGTTAAGTTAGAAATTGTTCAATGTGAATCTCTTTTGTTTTAATTTGTGCGTATTAGCAGTGGTTTTTGAATTCAGAATGATTACTTTTTCTTTTATACAAAAAAAAAAATAATTATAACAATTTTTTTTTGTATTACGTTTACACATGAGAGAATTGGGTTATTACTAGGAATTTTAGAACTTTATTTTGAAATATGCTTGTGTTGTTGCCTAACAGCTAAGCAACTAGGTTATTTTGTAACACCTAAGTGTTATTGATAGACTTGCTGAAAATGAGCTAGTCAAATTGCGCAAATGGATCCTAATTGGATGTAATGAACACCATCAACAATAACAGACATAAAATTTTAAAAGAACATACATAAAAGGACTTACTTTGAAAACTTCAGAGAAGAATCCAGAACCGATCTTCTCGAGTATGAAGTCATCGAAGGGATACAAAGCCGCCACAGCTGTCCTGAGGGCTGTGCAGGACGAGCCTGTCACCCTGCGGTCACCGAGTCTCTCACTATCCTCACTGACACCTGACTCCTTATCACAATCATCATCACAACACACGGCACGCTTAGTCCGGCTCCCGTTCTCGCCATCGCGGTACCTCCGGCCCACCTTCGAATGAGGACCTCTCACGTAGCGGCCCGACTTGGCCGTCTCGTCCAAGTTAGTGAAGCTTTCCGCTATCTTCAGCACCTTGCTAGGCTTCCGCCGCTCGTACCTGCTCCTGCCACCCTCCTGCGTGCACTCGTGTTGCATTATAGCTGATCGTGCTATAATCGAGTACGCTTAGCCTGCTTCGATCATAATGTTCCCGATCAAGTGTCCTCCCCCACACACAAACGGTGCCTCACGTGTAACATTTTCTGGCTGATACTCTGATGCACTAACTGACGGTACTCAATAATATGCGAAATAACATTATAATCACACAACAACTATGTCGATACTGCTACTGTCACTTTCACATATTTCCCAAATATCCTCGGTTTATTGGCACTGTACTAGGTTGATTTCGGTATTTAACTGATGCCCGATACTATTGTTACGGTTTGTATGTTATGCGGTAGATGTTTCTACACATAAACAGTCCGATTGACTGACGACGCGCGTACAAGCAAAGTAAAGAAAGCTGAAAGCAAGCAAGCCAAGCAACACCAACACATGACATGACTTATCGGAATGTTGACAGCTTTGTTTTGGGTGTTCAGTTTGTAAGGTTGGCAGCACAATAGTGCGTTCACGATTATCTAAATAATTCGTTATTACAATAAAAAGCTGCTATAACGCGTTATAGTTTTTCGTTTTAAAATTTTATTATTTCGACTGCCTCGTGATCGAAATTTAGCGGTATAATTTGCGACCGCTAATCGAGTCTTTTGGCAACACAGACTATGGTTTTTGACAGAGCTGTAACTTCACATTTTTGTGATTTCGGTCCTAAGCTTTGATTTCTCGAAACTTAGTTATTTATGTTCTGTGTTTAGATATAATAGAGAAAGCATGTATAAATAGTGACATAATAGTTAATTATTCCAAGTCGTTCGTTGTACTTATTTGAAGCTTCCCCAAAGTCTCGTATTTGATTACCTGGGTCAGAAAATATATTATTTAGAACTAAACTATTAGGATTAATTTTCAGTAACAGCACCGCGTCTGGCATTGTGTCCGGTAGATGTCGATAGGCACATTACCTTACACACACAAGGGATCTAAACATAACAGGTAAAATTTGGGATTTATACAATTCACAACTAGCTCTTAATCATAACAACTAGTGGTGTTCTTCACAGCGTCAATGTCGGTTGCAAATTACTAAATAAAAGGCTTCAGATTTCTTGGCGCGCATTTTAACGGATTAAAGTATTTCTTTATAATATTGTCACTAAACATAGCAATACTTGTTTTGCCACAGAATAGTGAGAAATTAAATGACAATAATATGGCATGTTGTATTCAACACAACAATAGTTATTCGTCGTTTAGCTGTGAAAAATGTTGCATATTTTATATTTTGTTGTTGTTATTTTTGTTTTTTGGTAGATTTTGATATTTTTGTAACTTTTAGTATTTTTAGTGGTTTTGTTTTTTTTTTTTTGGTGGATTTTGACATAGACAAAGCATCACTCGCTCCGCTCGTTGTCTAGACGTAACATAAACTTTTTAGTCCTACCAATTCCTACTGCGCGTAAAAAGCTGCGCGTGCCAGATAATTTGACGTCTTAAACGTCAAAGACCCGGCGCGGGTCTTATTTCACTTGGTGTTTTTTAAAATTAAACCAACAAAATCTCTTCAAAAAAGTAAAAAACCTGTAGGATACAAAGGGATGGTGTACAGTACCCGAAAAGGCTGCGAAAGCAAAACGGGGGATATGACAGCGAATAACATTAAAGTTTCTTTCCATCGGTAAGTTCGATTTTAATATTATTCAGTTTCCATCCGTAAATCACAAAACTCTACTAATAATACAATTCTATGACGATTATTGGATGATTAGCCAAGTCTACATAGGGTCTAACACCTCGCTTAATGTAGTTATATGCTAAAAACTAAAAATATTCAGTTTACTTGAACTAAGTAGTGTTGTGAAAGTATCGATAAACTGTTCAATGCATAAATTTGATAAACCTATAAAAATAAAACCTTATTCTGAAAGTCTCATGTCACAATGTTAGATCTCAACTGCTACGAAATGGCATTTGAGGCCAATTTTATTTTACGTTAATGCTTATGTGATCATATTTGTATTATTGTATTTTCTAATTTCTTGTGTAATAAATGAATGTATTTCATGTTATCTATTTCTTGTTTTTTTTTAATGCAACAGCGTCTTCACAATCTTCTTTAGGAAGACGAATTCCCTGAATATTAAAATATCTTATATTATATTGACATAGTATGCAATGCAATCTTTCGATATCGATGGGCACATCGAATATGAAGGCCATCACTATAGCAGTGACAATATTTTTTTTGCAAATGTGTAACTGTCAAATTGCCTTAATATTTCTTCTTGACATCTATGTTCTCTGGATTCAATCTGGATTTTGATTATTTTTTGGCAGGTCTTGAGAGTTTTTGTTGATTTTGGTAGGTTTTGGTAAATTATGGTAATTTTTGATAGAGTTTAGAAGGTCTGGTTTTATTCGACAGTGTTTGTTCTTTTTGGTAGTTTTAGGTCAATTGTGGTAGTTTTTGATAGTGTTGGGTATATTATGTAGGTTTTGCTTTATTTGACAGTTTTTATTGTTTTATGTTGTTTTGGTAGGTTATGGTAAATTTTAGTTGCTTTTTTTGTTTTAGTAGCTTTTGGTAGTTCTTGGTTTTTGGTAGATTTTGTGTGAAAACATTTTAAATACCAACTATGAACTGGCCCACAATAGTAACAATTACCCTTCGGCGTACTTTAAATGGATGGGGTACAAAGTTCGTCAGAAGATTGCTTCTGATAAACTTGCTACTCCATCTCTCCATTTGATTGCGATAGGTGAAACAGAGATCGAAAAACTGAATTAGCGTTAAGACGACTTAAGAAGTTTGGTGGAGTTGGTACTATTGGAGATGGTATTAGTCTGATGATGTAACAGAAGAACAATTTACTATAATAATTTTTGATATTGTTTTGATGAATAGCAAATGCAATAGGAAGAGAGGTTTATAAGAATAAATAAAACCACAGAAAATCAATTTCGCTGTTTATTTTAATCCATGCTGACGACTATATACTTAATTAGTTTCAATGTACCTATATCACACAATGGAAACATAACGATGACCATCTCCAAGAAAATCAGTTTTAGATTATTTTATTTGTAATCTAAACTAATTCCCTTTCGAGTTTGCCTCCACAAAGAAATAATCTCTCTGTCACTTTATAAAACAACAACGCTAGCTCCATTATTCACAACTGTCTACTAACTATTAAAAATTTAACGCTCAATAGCTATAAATACAAATATATTATTGCTGTTGCGATTTTATTATCTAATAACTTAATTAAATTTTACATTGATCTCAAAATGAGTATTCGTTTTTTACTTATCTAAATTTAGTCTTATCTAATCTTACCTATAGTAGTATTGCTTGTTTTGAGAAAACATTGCTTTCTCGTGAAAAATGTTGTAACAAATACAATAGTACAAAGATAGTGAAGCAACCATTATATGGTGCATTGTAACAATCATTTAGACCCCATCCATTTAGAAAATAATTTGCTAGTCTAGATAAGTTTGAGCATTAATATTATGGAAGGTATTACAACACTTCTGATTAAATACGTTAGTAAAAAGATTTGTTTTTCTTAATATTTGTAAAAGTTAGATTAAGACACGTTTATTTTAATATTAGTTAATGCGAGCAGTCTAATTGCGAAGAGTTTAGGGCGACATTATTAAAGTTAGGATATACGTTACGTAATAAAAACAATTTTGTCAGAAGTGTTGGTATTTACGTGCATTTCGCTAAACTCCACATAATGAGATCATCACCACGTCTCATTGTTTACAAACAATACACATAAACATGTTTCTTCATTTATCGCTCAATAAAAAAACAGTATAATGAAAAAAGAAAATTATTTACGCTACTAATATTAATTGTTATTTTGATATTGTACTGGGTCGGATTTATTATAATATATCAATTAAAGAGTTAATGTATTGTTATGAAAATGGGGCCTTAGAGAAAATGTGTTCGTAATTTAACAGCTAAGAAAACTATAAATTAAAGTGCTAATTTACAAAACCAAAATATACACAATTTTACGTAAGAAATTAGTAGATAATAAAAATAACATACCTATCTTTTTATTTTATAAAATTATTCTAACTACTCAGTAACATTTTACAATGATTTTGTACATAATTCGAAGCTTCATATTGTAGTCAACCAACTAATTTGTATCTTTTTATAAAATTGTAATATGCATTATCGAGTAGGTATATTATTTTAAGGTTTACAAACTAGGTACACTTGAAAAAATAATCGCCTCGTCCGTATTTAAACACAATACAATGACATGATTATAATATTAGTATGGACAGGCAAAATTAACCCTGATTGCGATACTTAAAAGAGTTAAAAGAAATTTACATAAAGGTTTTTGTAGCCTCAAAATAGGTACGCATATTATTAAGATTTACAAATAAAATAATTAATTAATAACTTTTAAATTCAGAAGCTATAGTGAAATCAAAAATAAAATGCTAGAAGTTTCCGTAAATTATCATAGCAGCTCAAAGCGTGTTGTTAATATTAATACTAAATTTAATGTACAGTGGAGGAAGTCTCTATAAATATAACTGCCGCAACAAGAATTATTTCACAACCATTCTCATCAAACCTATCAACCATTTGTCTACTATATCGGTATATCATCTTTAGACACAATCAATTGTCAATTTCTAGGAAATCCTCAGAAAAAAATAAGGTGAAAAATATTTTTTACAATCATATAACACTTTTTAAATAATTTCTGCTTTAATTGTTGTCCAAGGATGATACTTTACTATATTATTTTTGTTCTAATTACAAGACACCCAAAATGAAGTGCTTCCAAATATTTACTTATTTTTTGATGTTCGATTTCATCGTCTAAATAATATAATCAAGTTTAAAGTGGGAGGTAAAACAACTCATAAATGATATTATATTTTTAGTATTGTTTATAACATTATAATAATTATGAGTTACATAAAAGATTACAAAATTGTTTGCTGTTATTACTGTTATAAGCATTTTCTGAATAATTCGTTACTATACAAGTATTTACTAAGATGCATCAATTATAAAAGTATATTATTGTTTAAATAAAACAAAAATATTTATTATTTATTTATGTGCATAAATTTGTGCAGTCAAAATGACATCTACTATGTCAGTTTATTACCTCTAAAATATTGTACGTATTTTAAAGAATGAAATAACAGTTTAAAATAACAGTATAACGTTATTTTAGCTATTTTATAACGTGGCAATAATTATATTTTAGGCGATTGGGACTATCTATTTTTTTATTATTATTTGATCTTAAACTAACTAAAATAGATAAATAGGTATATCGAAAATAAACAATAACGGAAGAATAGCTTGATAAGTATGTGTACAGTGTGTCTTAATAACTAAAAGTTTGTTGTCTAAATAGTTTCTAAGCCTGTCTATTTTGTCGTAGCTATAATTACATGGGGTGAGGGGTCCGAAATGACTTATTAGTGGTATATTATGAATCATCTCGGAATGATATAGTGTATGACTGGGAGACATAGCACGAAGCGGAGTGATATCCGAAGCACTGGTTGGTTATTCGTCTGATCTTGACATTCACCTGCGAAAAAAAATCATTCGTTATATGAAAATTATTGTTTTCCAAGATCGTTATGTTGCTTTTTGTTTTTCTAACATATCTATGCTGGTAACATTTCTATGTCAGGTTACAAAATAATTCCGGTATTCCCCAGTATATCTATTGAATGATTACATAAAAAATAAAGGAAATTAATTATTTTTTATTGCGCCTGAGGAAAGGGGATGTAACATGTAACACTGCCAATTTCTTAATGTCTGGCAATTCTTTAATCCAATTTATTACTTGAGGACCCGCATAGACAAAGCATCACTCGCTCCGCTTATGTTCTCTGAGGACCCGTAACCAATTCTCGATTCTCTTGCAAAGGAGTCATTGGGACAGACACACCGAGTAAGCGTTTGTTTTGCCCACCAGAACGACGTGGTATGGCAAAGGCATCATCTTTTTACCGTACTTTAGCTATTGAATATGAAACTTCTGTCGACGTTGCTTTAGCCATACCACGTTATTTGAAAATTTTATGTGGCGTCCGCTTCGCATTATTTGCCAGATCACGCGTCATGTCACGCGAAAGGGCTCCGAGGTTATTCATTGACCGAGAGTCATAATTACCTGTAGCAGTGGCATGGAACAGCAGCTCAGGCTGCAGGTCGTTCCTCTCACAGTTGGTGGCAGACTGTGCCAATGCCAGCGCCCCTCGGCGGTCATCACGTGACACGAAGCAGTATCTCCTCGCCGCCGTGCTGTCCCTGGTCACGGGCGTGGTCACCACGAATGATGCTCCATTCTCGTACCAGCCGCCATGGCACGTGTATGCTGGAACATAGAGATATGGCGTTAAGTAGCTGAACTTGCGTAGATCCAGTAGGAAAGATAAAGGGTGCTTGTCCTTAACATACCGACGAGCAGATTGCACATAAGAAGGCCTGATTCCTACAGAATAGGATCAAGCAGGTTAGCAGGTCAAAAAGAAGTCTCGAGCACACTCGCTCCTGATATCAAAGGCCATTTAACCATTCCACCTTATATCTTTACTGACTCCAAGTTTAAAGAATTAGTCTCAATGGTTGGTATTCGAGATAGTCCGGTCCGGTTCGAGAGATTGAGCAGTCTAAAATATGTTAAGCAGTAACTGAAGGCGATAAGCGCTAACACCATCAAATGATTAGTCGTCATCCCTTATGCTTTATGATATATCATGCTTATGTTTAAACCTGTTGAAGTCAACTCCAGCAACGAACTGAGGTTATCGAATAGATACTAGTGCTGCTACTGGGGTCATAGTCAGACTTCATTGTAAGCAAATACGTAGTATATTAAAATCTCAATCAAAGCTCAATTTAAGGAGAAAATAGAACTCACCAGTCATAACTTCTCTACTCTCACACGTGGAATAGAACTCCATATTCTTCACGGAATTACACCCGACTTCTAATCTATTGTAGCTATTCACCGCACAAGAGACGTCAGGCTCCGCTTCCCTCCTACTCCTCAACATTGGAGCACTGGACATGTTGCTTACGCTAAAATTAAACAACCTACTGCCGTTAACCCTACGATTATGTGTCATCTCCTTCTCTCTCTTACTCCTATGAACGTATGTGTTTGTGTCCCTTTTCCGCCGGTTCTCTATTTCGTACTTCCCGGAATACGGACATTCTTTTGATTCGGGATTGCTTGCTAGAAAAGAAAAAAAAATACTGTCAACAACAAATACGTTTATTCAGCACAAAATATATGTTTGCCTGACGGGTCCATTTAAATTAAAGTTTTCTCAGAAGGGAGAAAAATTACATCTCATAGATCACTTGCAAAGAAGACCACTTTTAATAAATAAAAAGTATTTAACTCAATTACTTTCAATACTCAATACTCAATATATTTATTGCATTCCACAGTGTTTAAAGGTAAGGTCTTACAAATAATGATACAGATCTTTGTGGACCCTGTCGGGCAAAGCAACTTAGGAGAGAGGACGGCATATCTTTTATAAGCAAACTTAATATTTTATGTATATGTTTTATTTAATTTAATTAATACTATTATATTAGTCTTATCATTCAGATATTCATTAACATTATAATATCCTTTACTCTCTAGTATTTCCTTTAGTTTTTTTATTAATATGTGAGGCTTATCTTCATTTTTGAGATTTTCCGGTATCTTGTTGTAAATTTTTGTGGCCATTACTAATGTACTAGTTGAATGTATGTTTAAGCGTGACGTCGGAAGGTTTAGTCGGTTTTTGTGTCTCAAATAATATTTGGTTTGTTTGTCGTTTCGCTTTTCGAAGAGATCAGAGTTATTTTTTACAAATTTGCATATTTCTAGTATGTACATAGAAGGTATTGTAAGTATTTTATGTTTTATAAAGAATGGGTGACAGCTATCTGTAGAATCTATATTTACTAATATTCTTATTAGTTTCTTTTGGATGGTGAAAAGTGATGGAGCATCGGTACTGTTTCCCCAAAGTATTAAGCCATAGTTGAACCAAGAGTTGGCGTAAGCAAGTTGGCGTAAGACTTTGCATGTAAAAAGGAAAAAAAACAGGACTATGCCTCGCATAGTCAGTCACAGAGAGGCTCGCAGTTTTAAAAAGCTGTCAGATCAAAGCATTACAAAGCTCTAACTTCACAAACCCAACTCCTTAGTCAAAATAGCCTAGGCCGTTTCGATACTACAAGAACAATTTTTCGCTAATTTCCTAATACTGATTTTTCTCTTCACCTAACGAGGAATTTCTGCGAGTACCATCGAAAGCCTGTTTTATTTTATTGTCATTTTTTGTTTTGGCACAGGAAAACCATCTGAAACCTGAATCAGGTCCTCCTGTGACGTCCGATTCTGACTGGTCTACGTCTCTGAAAGCCAATAACCGCTTACTGACCCACTAAAGTGACATAGGGCGCGGTGACTGCATTAAAATGATGCGGCGAGCACGCATCATCAGGCCTCGACGTGGGCGTGCCGCGCTGCAGCTCTGCGATGTACGTATCACGGCGGTACAGCACCACGCACACGTAGCGGGATACGCTGTAAGTAAACAAGGTTAAATTTAGTACGTAGAAATAAAGCCAGTTTTAGCGTCATAGCCCACGAAATTTATGGTTCCTAACAAACAATAAAAGTGCTAATTTTTATCAGTAGCCTAGACTTTATAACTCCAGAATACAATACTTATATAATTATTGTCAAATAACAAAGAAATATTGTATGAATTATTGGCAAAGATGGTGCATCGAAACTAGAACTTGGATTGAATTCAAATCTCTAATTTGAACTTATGTCAATCTAAGCTCCAGTGAATCAAATAATTTAAATGCTATAAGTATTATTATTTAATTCGTTAAGTTTTATTTTAATTTTATATATTTTGATGTTTGTTTTGATCTAGCGCCCTTTTGGGCCATGATAATTAATGAATTGATTTCTGATTACTGACAAATCTTTTCGAGATGTTTTCTTATTAAATGTCTATTAAATATCTTACCAATGATGCTGCCAATGCGCTACCAGCGCTACAGAGTTCCCACTCGGTGAACTGGCCTTCACATTGACGCAGTACACCTTGATATCAGCTCCCGTCTGATTGGTGATCCTCAACGTGGCGTTTCGCTGGTAGAACGTATAGTTGCTGGTGAAGTCCAACGTGTGCCACGTGTGAGAGAACGTCATCCACGTCGGGAACTGACAGTTGAAGCGGACTGTAACTGGAAGCAGAACGATGGATTAATTAAGGTATTGTTCTAGAAGAAGGAAGTAAAAGATATAATATTTTCTTCAATGAAATCAGTAGTGGCATTTGATTGAGCCTACAGTTCATTATAATAGTTTAAACGATCGCACAGTTTAATAAGCTTATACAATTCCTTGACTTGCTCTTCAGGGGTATTACTGTTTTGTTTGTGTCTTAGGTAGACATCAGAGTCAGTAAACATCAGAGCAAGATTAGAAACAGGTAACCTAATCTTTCCAGCGAATAAAACTCTGTAGCCCAGTCTATTTGCACAGTCCTTTGTATTTGTCCCATATGGTATGCTTATTATTTTTTCTCTGTAAAGCGGGTATGGATAAATATTCACGTATTTGGCAGACTACACTAAGACTAGCCCAAGACAGTTAAAAAGACTCTCACCTCGTTTCAACGCCATGGTCCTGGATCCTTCAGTGGCACTGAACAGTCCATTGCAGGTGGCATCACCCGATTGTGCTACTCTGTACTCAACTCCACCAGGGGGTACTATCAACTCCTTCACTGTTCCAGTTGCTGAAATTGAAAATAATGGGTAATTGATAATTTGTAAAAGATTTGAATAATAGTGCGAAGTTATGTTGGTATAATTATTAAGTACAAAATAAGGTGAAAAATATATTTAAAAAAAGTAGTACGAAAGTCAGTATCTATGAAACAAATTTTAATATTCTGCCAATTACTTGTCAAAATATCGGCTTTAAGTGTAAAGCCATCAGTATTTTTTTATAGAAGAAAGTAGAACATAGTCTGAATCCACCAAGACAACATTCTTAATAGGTATGGCGACTGACACATAGATAGTAAAATATAGGTAAACATAAACCAATTGCAAGAATTTTTAGATACATAGTATAAATCTAACTCATGTTATGATTATTAAAAGTTCATGGGCGAGTCCATTTTTAAGTAGGAAAATATTTAAAAATAATTTTATCATTAAATTATTTATTTATTTATTT
This sequence comes from Hypena proboscidalis, assembly GCA_905147285.1. Taxonomy (NCBI): domain Eukaryota; kingdom Metazoa; phylum Arthropoda; class Insecta; order Lepidoptera; family Erebidae; genus Hypena; species Hypena proboscidalis. The sequence goes on along the minus strand of LR990129.1, from coordinate 3,124,139 downwards.
ATAAAACTTCATACACACGTGTATATTGGCGGACTTAATGCCTAGGGCATTCTCTACCAGTCTACCTTCAGGTGGTGCAGAGATAACAAGGTAGGCGAAGTCATGACATGGTGAAGAGAGAGTAAAACAATAAATTAATTTAAAAACATAAAATATAAATTCATTAAAATATGAGTAGATGCAAGTTAAAATATACATACATACAAATATAAATATATATATATATACATATATATATATATATTATATATATATACTTGAAACGATACATAAATACAAATTATATCAGAGTATGTGGTAATTATTCTGCCTTATTCTTAGATAAAAGTTCGCGAACTTTCAATTTAAACGCATAACGGCTCGTAGCCGTCCTGATCTCAAGAGGGAGGGCATTCCAGAGAAGGACTGATTGAACGGGAAAAGATGAATTAAAAGATGAATGAAATTACCCACACAATTTATAGCAACTTTGCAACTAACTTAACTATAATAAAATAAATTGTCTCACCATTAGTCTTCTCGTAGACGAAGCATCTATATCTATCTTCGTTGCTCGTAGCGTGGTTGTGATGGAGTTTCCCCACCAGGAAACGCAAGCTGCCTTCTTTCCACGTCGCCAGGCACTCTAATTCTTCCACTGAAACATTATTCAATGTACATTATAAAATTATGTCTGCAAGTGTGGATTAGTGGTTTAAGTGGTCACCTCGCCGTTCTCCACTGCACTGGTGTTGTGGGTTCGATCCCCACATGGGACAAATCTTTGTGTGATTCGCAAAGATTAGTACTGAGACTGGGTGTGCTTGTGTGAGTGAATGTGTGTATTTGGCCTTGTCATTGAAACCATTGGATAGTGTAATTGCTCCTGGCTATCTAATGTTAAAAAAAATCCAAATTATATACAAAATAATTATTCACCAACAAAAAAAATGGTATAAAAGTGATTCCACGTACAGCTACTAATAAATACTGAAAAGTTTGGATACGATAATCTCAATCAAGAACAGCTTCAGTCTTTTTAACATCCAGGTATTTTTTTATCCTACCCACACTCTTACTGGAACTTAAAAAAAAAAGTTTATTTCTTAGAGATACATTAGTACATTATTTTTAAACAGCGGCTAACAAACTAACCAGTTTCTTGGTTAGTCAGAGTTGCTATTAAACATCATTTTGTATCTTTTTGCAGTGTACAATTAAATACTAAGTGATAAAAAAATCTGTAAATAAAATTTGAAAGATAAAAAATCATTAAGTTATGAATTAGGATACAATAATAATAACAAAATAAATAATTAAATCAGCAAAGTGTGTGTGATGTATAGTGACGATGTGTAATTGAGTAGGTGAGTGTGTGTTGAGTAACTTTTTTTTACTTTAGTTACATTTAACTTGTGTGAATTTCAGGTATTTGAGGTAAATATTCTTGTTGTATTCAGTCAGGCAATTCACAATAGCAGCACTATGTTGGAAGTGTGCCCGGTGGATGGCGATAGGCTCACCTCCTATCCCATAGGACCTAAAACATAACAGGTGAAGTGTGGGTGTTGTTCACCTCAGTCACAGCCTTCTGTGTAATAGAGGCGTGATGTTATGTTTTTTATCAGTAGATACTCGCAGCCCGGATGATAAAGTTTGCATGAAAAGCAAATAATTAACTTCCGAATTAAAACTCGATACGGTATCAACTACCGACGATTCGAGTCGATTAAACATTGTAAATACGGCCAATAATCTGGATGATCAGTAAATAAATAAAAGTCAATTAATAAATACAACGGCGATAATATCCGTTGTAATTAAAATATAATAAACTTGTGGAGATTAAAAGTATATGAAACTTTATATCAATGTAATGTTTACATCGATACAAAGTTTTATATACTTTTTGAGCCCTTTTTTCAATTCCATACATGAATAAAATGAAAAGAGAAATTAATTATTCATAAAACATGCCTTGACAAAATTACAATGATTCCGCTTAACTGCAAAGCAGTTTGTTGGCAGAAAAAGCTCCCTTTTTTACATATATGTGCTATAACTTATTATACCTATTGTTTGAAAGGGCTATCTGCGTGACCACGTACTGGGCTTATAAAATATGACTGCAGCAAACGACACTAAAGAAGAATACCTATTCATTCGTTATTATTTTTATTACACCTTTATAATAATAATATTCAAAATTTAATAATACTTATCCTATCTATTAATTTTTCCTCATTTTAACAATATAATTGGGGTTTTTTAATTTCATTAACCTTATTTAATTTGCATGCTTGTCGGCGAAATACTGTCTAAGATCATATTATAATCATTTTGTCACCTTTTGAACCTGTATTTGCAGAAAAAAATAGAATAAAACTGTATCGTCTAACGGATTCAGTTACGTAGTAGTATTTTACGTAGAACGACTGCCCTCCAACGTCAACAAGCCAGTATGTACGTTATACGAAAGACATAGACTTTGTCAGAATTTTTGGCCTCTGACTACAAAATCTGCAGTATTTAAGTTCAATTTTACAGGAATGACGTCACCGCCTCATAGTCATACAAATAAGCTGAACTTGTAGATTTACGTCCAGGAATAGTCGGGCACTGACGGGGACAATCGCGACAGACGACTGCACAAACAAAGTTTTATATAGATACCGCCGCCGGCCTAAAGGGGAAGTACTATGGGAATTGCTAGGAAACGCTCTAATGTTTCTTTTAAACAGAACTGTTTTTCTTTTTTTAGCAAGCAGTTTGTTTTTGTCTTTTCATTTTCCTGTTTATACTTTGTGTATTTGTTTGTCTTTAAAATGATGTATTGTTTTATTACATAAATTTAGGTAATACAATTTTTTTGTAGCCAATGAAACATTTAAAGACTGTCATCAAGGTATGGTTTGGCAATTTTTGACGGTCCTCAATTTTCATAAGGTAATTTTAAGGGGCTCTAGGGTGAAATAAATCAACAGCCTTATTATACTTAAGGTTAATAATATAGACCATTGTTATGATTTTAGTAGTGCATACCTTGGTGAACTAGGGATTTATTAGTGCTGTAATATGTATGGCCTTACGTGTTCAATTTATATAAGTAATCATATAATTAAAAATATATATATTTTTAAGATTTGCATGTTGGATCAAGCCGATCATCAAGTATGTGATACTGATATAACATTATAATCAACTTTTGTGCCATATTTCTGCAAATAAAAGTTAATTAATTTATTCATTTATTCTTTAATTTATTTATTCATTATTTATTTAATTAATTCATTCATTCATTCAATAAAAAGATTCTAATATCGTATTTTCCTAAACAGAATTCTTCTGGTTGCTCTGTATTTGGGAACTATACTAATACTCTCTTTGAATAATATGTTAGGAAGCTAGTTTCCACAAACCAGAACCGCAAGTCAGCTTTCTATGCAGAATTTCCATCCTAACATAAAGTTGGTATCCTCCTTAACACGCAGTTTATTTCGAAACTGCGCTAAATCTAAACAATAGTGACACCATAGCTGGAAGACTGCCCGATCCATTTGTAACCATGTCTAACGAGGGACATCCAAAATATACAAATTGTTTTAGCTTTAAGAGCATCGGCTTTGCGTGAAGCTGTTTTCATCGTGAAATATTGCGTGATAATTTCCTTTAATATTGAGAGGAGATTGTGGACAAGTCTAAACCGAGCGAACCACTCGATTTGAAGATTGATCAGTTTTGACGACCGGATGGCGGAGTGGGTAGTGTACCTGCCTGCAACACCGAGGTCGTGGGTTCGATTCCCGCTTAAGACAAATCTTTGTGTGCATGAACATGGGGGTTTATCTTAGTGTGGGTGTTTCTATGTATAATATGTATGTATTTACAAAAGAAAAGTATATATGTATTAGTATCAGTTATTCTAGTACCCATATTAGAAGCTCTGCTTAGTTTGGGACTAGACGGCGTTGTGTGTGAGCTGTGAAATATTTATTTATTTAATGCTTTCCGGGTTGGTCCTGTGATGGGTGAACATTTTAATATAACACAGAGATATCACGGTAAGCTATCAGTCAAGGTTGCCATTAAAAAAACCTTTGGCAATCGTTAAGGATAGTCAGATGTCATTAATTCTGACAGCATAGCATCAGATCTGTAACATTGGCGATACAGGATTTTGTAATACTGTATCGCTAATACTGGATTGTAGAGGTTAGATGACTGTTTTTCTGCATAAAATAATAATGCTCAGCTGAATCCGTCATTCTAGAAGCCGACTCTAATAAATTATTTGAAGACTAGGACAATAGGATAATGATAAATGTACTAGTATTATATGTTTTTAATCTTTCGCGATTTGAGAACATTTTTCAAAAATTAGACAACGGGTCTGAATCGCGTAATTATTATAAAGGTAAATAAATACTTGCATCATTCTTGGTCAGTCGGCTCGTGACCAAGAATGATGCAATGCAAGTCATTCGAAACGTCGAGCGATTCGGGCTCGTTGTCTCATTTTTGAAAAATGTACTAGTATTGTGTATAGAACACTCGCACTTGGGTAGTGATAGTAGTACATTAAGCCTTTGAACATACATCATGTGCGATATATTCAAGGGACATCCATTTGTTGCCGCTTGGCGGATGCCATTTAGGTACACAATAGGCACTATAATGATCTACAACCGTCTTATAGGTCGGTCAATCATTTTTGAAAGTGCTGCTATTGCTCTTCAAAGGCAATCGCTACAATGAAGGTTTAAAGTTTTTTGGAACGAAGTTCCTTATCGCGCGTTGCGAAAGGGGGCTAGACGGAAAAAAATGGGACGAAAAGTTGTAACGACACATTTCGTAGCAATTCTCGTAGCGGCGTAGTAATTACATGCTGCGTTACAGCTACGGTGCTACATCATGACACACAGAGAAAAATGATAAACTAAAAAGAAAAAAAATGACTAGAGTAAAATTGAGCCTACTGATTAAATTTATATTACATGATAATTGTTAATAATAAAAAATATATTGTTATAACTTAAAAAAGTTTTTTTTTATAACTTAGAAAAATAAAAATTTCTTTACTAATTAATCGAAAGGAACTTCGTTCCATCCGGGTGTCCCTTGACACCTCGGTAGATTTTTTTTTACTATTGAATCCTTATTTGCAGATGCTTTATATTATACAAAAGATGTTTTTAATTTTTTATCAGTATCACTTACTTCGTTGGCTTAATCGAACATGCAAAAATGTTAAGAAAAAATATATTATTAATTATATGAATACTTATTTCAACGCATAAAACTCTATTAAATTTAACCGTATTATAAAGTCACAATAAAATATCCAATAATAATAATAAAGATGTCTAACATTAAATAATTATACATTTATACAATTTTACTACTAAATTGAAAAGACTCAAAAAGACTAAGTTACTTGCATGAGAATGTAATATAACATTTTGTAGATTAATTATTATAAGTAGTGTCACCGAAAAACGTATATAAACATTTTATTATACATACATATTATATAATTGGAGTACCCATCTCAAATGCGTTACAATTAAAAATGTTTTCTATTATGTAGTTATAGAACAGAAATACTTAGATTTTTTTATATGGGGGGATTAAAAATTGTGCTCTGTTATATATAATAGTCATGTCATGTGTGAAATATGTCGCAAAGAGGAGCGGAGCAGTAGGTTACATATTACGCTGATAAAAATAAAACAAAATCACGCTTATATCATACAGAAGAGTGTGGCAGAGGTGTTTAACACCCACACTTCATCTGTTGTGTTTAGGTAACAGGTATTTTAGGATAAGCCTATCGCCATGCAGCGGACATAATTACAACTTGTAATGCTATTTAAGAATACAAAAATGCCAAATCAAACATTTGCTCGACCCAGAAATCGAATTCGAGACCACGCGGTGAGAGGCGCATACGTTTTTGCCCATCATATAAAAATCCACGCGGACGAAGTCGCGGGTAATAGCTAGTGCCTCAATAGTTTTGTGTGGCTCTAACTAAATCGAAAGAAAAAGTCACTAGATCGGAAATTCCAGAATCAAATCAAATCAAATAATTTATTTCCATGGGCCCCAAGGGGCGCTTTAACACGCCAAAACAAACATCAAAATACAAGAAATATAAAATTAAAATAAAACTTAGCTAACTAAATTATAATACTTATTGTAATAAAATGATTTGACACTGCAGCTTAGATTGACTTTAATTCAACTTAGATTTGAATTAAAATCAATCCAAGTACAAGAATGCTGTTGGTCATCCCGTTGAGCAATCTCCAGCTGTCTTTTACGACACACTGGAATTAACTGCGCATTCTCAGACGAAATAACAATGATACGTATTTATATGCCCAATTTACAAATGGGACTCATAATAAGAAAATACAAATAAGAAAGTATTTTGTTATGGATCCTATCCTATCCTTATAACATTTATTAGAACTGTTTCTTTTACACCTACTCATCTACGAAGAAATTCATTTCTTTATGTCGTCGCAGATTTCTGAGAAAGAAAGATGGAATAATATGCGAGTATCGAGCATTCGTGTTAAATGACAAATGTATGACGTAATTTATTATTTGAGATTGCTAGGTTGCCGGCAAGGTTTGTTGACCATTAGTGTAGAGCAAGTGTACTTAGCTTTCGAAATCGATTCGGAGGGCCCAGTGCTCAGGCCCGGGTTTTTGGTAACCCTTATCAACGCAATGGCCTCTATCGCCTAGTGGCCAAAAAGTTCATTGATAAATTTAGTCCTATTTTGGTGGTTGATTCTGTTAAAAAGGAAACTGTTAGTATCACTTACCAGTACTTTCTGACCCGTAGACATCAGGACAGGCTTGATAATTGAGGAGCAACCTTGAGTCTTCTGTACAACTCTCTATTGATGACACTGGACTTTTGCAATCGCCGTGACCCCTGAAAATTTATAGTAGCGTATTATTACTGAGGCAGAGGAGTATAACACCCTCATTTCACCTGTTATGTTTTAATATAGAGGGTAATAATGAGAGGGGAGGGCTTACCATGAGCGATTTTAAAATACGAGGTGACAATGAGGATTTCCTAATTAAAAAAACTCTGTAACATTATGGTCTGACTCGCGGATCAAAATCGAGACCTAGGTAGAGGTCCTCGCCACCCTGGTACCCCACCGTTAGACCAACGAGGCTGTCTATTTCCAAGATTAATACTATGTCTCAACATTTGATTTAACTATGTCTTATGTATGTTGGAAAATTATGGCCTAATCAGGTGGCGAGGGTTAATTGTAAAAGCTGTCCTATAACAACAACCGGCACTTGCTCTTTGTTATTCTAGGCTGTTTAAGTCTTCGATAATACAAATATGTGTAGTTTACGCTACCAATATGTTAACTATAAGTCGTTCCACGGAGTCAAGCAATCATAGTACATTCAGTTTGTAGAGGGCTGACCGATAAAGAGAGTTTAACGAATACCTAAAAGCCATCAGTGCTTGAAATTTTTCAGTAAGTAGGATAAAAAGCTCGCAATTTTGTAACAATTAGTGTAGTGAATATTGAGCCGTAGAAATCATACTAATTACATTTTCAAGCAAAACTAACGTTTATTCTTTTCCGAGCCGTAAATAAATCGCCATCTCATACAATATTCGCTCATACTGCAGTAATGTAACGTGACGTGACACACGACAGATGTAGTGAGAGGTAATTAAGACATCCGACGTGTGCTGCCTGATGGCGTGATTAAAAAGCGATGATCAATCATTACAGATCAAGTGATGAGGACGAGTGGTTTCCAATCAGATTTTGAGGGACTAATTTGCATTTATGTCCTTTAATCGTAATTAAAAACCTGTAGAAGTCCTTTTATCTCGCTTTGAAGTCCATTCTGTTCAGTGAATAATTTGCTGCCGCGACCTTCAGCTTGTTCACAAACCTGTTAATTTATTATATAAGTAAAATAGAAGGACCCTTTGGACAGTCGAACAAAATCTCCAAAAAAATTAGAAAAATATAATTCTTTCAAAATTTTGAAAAATATTCTCACGTCTTTGACATTTAAATATAAAGACGTCAAGAAAGATGTGCATCATATAGTCAAAAGATTCGTGAACTTGGAGTGTGGCTCGGAAAGCTCAGAAAGGAGCGCGATAGGACGGAATCCTAAGGTCACGGGTTCAAACCCCCCTACAAATCTAAAAAAAATCGTCCGTTTCTTAGTATTAGATTTCTAAGCATAGCTAAATGCTAAATACAAATTAATTAAAATAAACAAGAAATAAGGTGTCTTTAACTAGAAATTGAGACTCTTTATTTTTGTTTTACTTCTTGTGAAGAATGACCAGGCGATACACTTTTTCCCATCACATTCTCTGAACATGGAGGAGAGTAATCCGTCGTCGGTGACGAACGAACTAAAGTGCGGTGAAACATCTCTCCCGTCCCGTGGCATACTTAACACATGTTAAATCAAATCAAATCAAATCAAATCATTTATTTCCATGGGCCCCAAGGGGCGCTTGAACACGTCAAAACAAACATCAAAACACAAAAAATATAAAATTAAAATAAAACTTAGCTAACTAAATTATAATACTTATTGTAATAAAATGATTTGAAACCGGAGCTTAGATTGACTTTAATTCAACTTAGAGAATTGAATTAAAATCAATCCAAGAACCAGCTCCGATGGGTATTGCATCATGAGAAGAGCTGGTGAGAAACTCATGTGCACCATCTTTTCAAATAATTCATACAATATTTGTTTGTTTTTTGACAATAATTCTATGTGTAAGTTATAGCTACCAAAACAACATTATAGCTAAATATGGTTATAAAGAGAAAATGAACTTAAATATAGAAATGCAATTAAATTATTATAAATAAATCCATAGTATATAAGGTTGCAATATCTTACACTTCAAGCAGAAAATAAAGGAGTAAAAACAATGTGTGTATACTACTGTATATAAGGGTTTCAGAACAGAACAAATATTTATATACTAATAACAAAAACTATTTCTATCATCTATTTATCATGTAATTAAGATACAACGTGTATCACTTACCTATTATAAGTAAAAGAGAAGGGTCCCTTGAGCGGGCAGTCGACGGGGTCCGCGCTTTCTCTGAACATGGAGTAAAGAAGTGCGTCACCAGTGATGAGGGAACACAAGTGCGGTAATGCGTCTCTTCTGTGGCAGAATGCTGCAAATTAAACAAAAGTTATAACACTTAACAGCTGAAGAGGTCTACCTTAATAACTTACAAGTAGAGTGAGCTGTTGCTGAATATTTTCATGACGTAATCCGTTACGGATTTGGATTATACGACTAGGTGTATATTGCAAAATCCATAGTACTAATTGTAGATTCGTTCTTTACGTAACGTAAGACATAACAAAATGTTTTTATCAAAATATCTGACATGATAAAACCACTTAGGCTTTTTCATGCGCGAAACTTAATACATGTGAAAAATTAAGACATAATTAAAAGCGTAATAATAATGTACACGTAAGTATATTGTATATAAACCTATGACGCTGGCACAAAAAGAGTTGAGAAATTTCGAGTCTAGCAGCATACGAATCCATGGCTGAATTGGCAAAGCACCTGGGGCGTTTACCCGAGGGGTAAATCCAGCAGGTTCGAATCGTGCTGGATTCTTAATCTTTCATCTTTAATATTATATAAAATACACGTAAGTTTTTTCATAAAATTGGGTAAATCTCCCCTAAATCTCGAGAAATTAGAGAACGTTCCCAGCGGTTTAATCTTTTCTTACTTCGTAACATTTATTCAGGTCTCTCATAAGTTAGGCTGAATTAGCTAGTTTTGCCAACATGGCGTAGAAATAAATACGTTTCATTTGTTACCAAAAGTAATTCGCCTCGTCACTTACTGAAAGCCGTAAAACAAATGGTCATGTAATTTATTACTTGCCTAGATGTAGGCAGTATTTCTTTGCTGGACTAGTTTAGATTATAGGTAAAAAAAATAATAATATATGTAAAAAAAGACAAAAACATAAAATCAGTTTTCAACAACATAATAAAATTCTACACTGTTTACCAATACTATCTTTTGTATGGCACCCAGAGTTTATAACAAACTACCAAAGTCATTATTAGAAATAAGCCCAATTGATAAATTTAAAAATAATCTGGAGAATGTTAGTTTAAATTTGTAATAATTCCATAAAATGTTTTAAAATGTGTAATTAATCTTACTTTGTGTTTTACAACCTTTATAATTTTAATTTTGTTATTATTGTGTAAATTGGTGATAATTTAGTAATAAATAGTAAAAAAACAAATGTATCTATAAGTAAGTACCTATAATACTACTAGATTTAAGTATGATCTGTATTCCATACCTTAGGGTAAAATATACCCATATTTGGAATAAAAATTTGAAATTTGAAGGTATTTCAATTCAATGCGGGATTTGAACTCAAAATTCGTATAAATACTACCAAAAATTGCTTAGTTTGAAAAATTGTTACTGGCACGATATGGGTAGTACACTTACTTTCTTTATATTGTAGTACGTTTTTATGTTTCTCATGCATCACAACGCAGCGATAGCAGCCTTTCCTGTAAGAGAAATAATTTAAGTTAGTGTCTATTCTTTGTAAGATAATATAATATATAATATGTATTTAAAAAAAAATATACTGCATCAATGGTCTAGTGGTTGCGTATGCGCCCCTCACTGCGAGGTCTCGGGTTAGATTTCCGGGTTGGGCAAGTGTTATTTGTGAACTTTCCGTCAGGAATTTGAGTTACTTTTTTACTTTAGTTACTTTTGACTTGTGTGAATTTCAGGTCTTTGAGGTAAATATTCTTGTTGCATTCAGTCAGGAAATCCACAATATTAGTACGGAGTTGAAATTGTGCCCGGTGGATGGCGATAGGCTCACCCCCTATCCTATGGGACCTAAACATAACAAGTGAAATGTGGGTGTTGTACACCTCTGCCACACCCTTCTGGTGAATATAGGCGTGATGTCATGTTTATATTTAATATTTATTGTTAATGTAATTTGATTTTTGTAAGATACGATACGATATGTTGATACGAATATCTTAATATGTTTTAATGTATATTACCTAATTTAATATTATTGAAATGTGCCATTTTCAACACAAATGTATTTTGTTATGAAATAAACTACTTACGACTTACTTATGACTTCATAAAGGTATAAATACCTACTGAAAAACTTAACTATACGGAATAAATCTGTGAAAGCTTCCATATTGCTATGCATCTTATATGTTATTCTGTTTCTAAGAAGTTATAAACAGCATACTTTATAGAAGACACAGCATTGCTCTGTGCAATTTCACACTATAGTAACATATTGTACAATTCTTCTATACCTAGTAACATATTGGCAGCACCTCGAGCCAAGGAGAATAGAACAAAAGGGAATACATTCCGACATTGTCAGACAATTTTAAAGTGTCTGTTGTACAATACAAGTCAATAGGTTTCCGTCTTGGGAGATGTTTAGTACTATGTTTGTTTAGTCGAACCTTTAGGTATGTCGTCAACAACACATTGGACTGCTAGAATTATTGGAAATGAAGATAAGAGATTTATAACCAGTATTCTCTGTTATCTTTAGGTGAATACTTATTACATAAATCACAAACAAACGAAGAGCATGTCCGAAATAAATACCTTTTACCTTGATCATTATCTGGAGGTCTAGAGGTAAGATGCTATATCAAAGTCCAATATCGTATTCAAAATTTATTGTCTGCCTATTTGCCCAATATTACAAACTTTTTGCTTCCGGATCTTGTTTCATAAAAAGTAAAATTCTGATAGTAAATATCCAATATTAGCAGACATTCATATAAAACGGGACTCTAAACTGAAGATTCGTCCTAATTATTCATTGGAAAACATCTTATAACATTTGTGGACCTGAAGACTTACAATCTATCTCTAGATTCCAATAGCTAGAATAACGGAAACACTAAACATATTGTCTTACTATAGGTATACATATAGATCTGCGAAAACCGTCCTTATCAAGTGCGACACGTTAAGCTTCGATAAGACATACAGATGGACAGATTAAAGGAAAGGAAGAAACGGCACGGAAACAAGGAGATACGAAAAGAGAAATGATCGAGATTCACGGTGATGAATACGTGTTAAAGTTTTATTAAACGTGTTTACAATTGGAGGAGAGGAGGCGAAACTTGTTACGTTGTAAAGGAAAATTGTCCAATGTGACTTACTAGGGGGATTGCAAAAAAAGCATATGGCCTAAAAAATCAGATTCAGATCTTACACTGCGTCGCGAAGCCACTGGACTAAAATACTAATCAAACTTTAACATATTGACGCTAGTCACTAATCACTTAATATTCTTACTAAGGAAATATAATTAAAGTATGAAATTCCTTTTTTTAAATTCCCCTAGGAAAGATACATTAAAAATTCGTCTTTAAACAATTTTCCATTATTACGTATACTATGTGGTTAGGTGGGTTGAAGAAAGAAATATTATGAAATAGTACTAATTAGGTAAGTAGGTAACTTTATTCCCACAATAATTATCTATTAATTCGATTAGGTTTCAGTTTTTGTGAAGTACTAAGATTAGATCATGTAATAGGTAGATATATTTTCTGCATCAAATCATCACTTAGGTTGAATATTATTTATTTCACCCTAAGTATGATTCAACGTCTAGAATCTTGTACTTACTCGTCAACTATAAGGAACTTATCGCCCTCGGACGACAGGCACCTTCCCTTATTGGAGAGCCTGTCTCCTTCTATGAGGATTGGCTGGATCACTCCTGACTGGAACCAGCGCCCGTGCCATCGAGACGGGAAGGCACACCCTGAGAACAAAGAGAACAAAGTTTTAATATGGAGATATCATGGCGTTTTATGAGAGGGTTGCTACCATAATGCTACTCATGGGTTCTGGCCTCAGGCATTTTGCCGATATAAATCAATACATTCGAAATGAAGTCACAGATATTTTGTTTACCAACTGTCTGCACTAATACAATCTATGATAATAAATAGAAAGTAAAACACGTTAAAGTAGTAATTAGAAGACCCCGTGATATTAGAAGAAGCTCAAATTGATGACACATTTAATATTCTTATAATTAAACTAATTTCATATCCACCATAAACGGCTATTGTCAATAATCTTGCAAACTTAGTAATGCCTTCAAAAGCAAGTTATTTCAAACAGAAGTCAAAGTAACATTTTGTGGTGAGTGTGCAGCACAACCTGATGAGATCAAATGCAGGGAGCACCTGTGCTGCGTCAAAGTATCTACGTGACTTAGCAGATAGAATAGCGCTGTTTTAGATGCCATCTCGCTTAGGTTATGATTGTCCATAAGGGCGAATACGTTTGCTTTTCTGTGTATACGTATTTTTAAGCTTTAGAAAAATAGTTTGTGGTAATATAAATATCAGCGACAGGAATTCGATTTTTGGAATTATACGATACGTCCAAATCGGTATTGCGAAATGGTATTGGACCACCCAAGAATGAGAAATAAAGAAAGAAGTTTTTATTTCTTGTGAACTAGTTTGATATGAACGTAAAATACTTATTAATATCATGCAAGTCAAAACCCGTAATTTGGCCACAGCTAAGAAAACTAAATTAGCACATGTTAAGTTTTAGTTAGATCGCGATACTAGCTTTTGTAGGTAACTTGATCAATCAAAAATAAAATTCTTTTCATATTTCTAATAATCTGACTACTGTTAATTAAACAAATATTTCATCATGTCCGAAATAATGTATGTGGAAGTCTTATGAGTTTACCTATAACCACTCAACATCCAATCAAACCAAACCAATCAACCCCGATATAAGAAAACTGCATATTTCCCACCAACACAATCGGATCTTACTTATTTATACCATCAGAGTCCGTCGACACCAGCTATTGTATTGTAATCTTTAGATGATTGCTTTCATTACCAGTAATACCCGTAATACGATCACAATGGACTTTAACAAGGGCCTCGTTTGTCGTTACAAGCTTATGGTGCACCGTGGGTAGTATTAATGGCCTGAATTGTATATTTGGATGACATTTTGACTTCGTCCAGTGCATTGATCGCTCATGCGACCGTTCGGTTTTTTCGGTCGGGATTTCAAATCTCTTTAATAGTCTTATTGAGTCAAAAATATGTATAGGTACAAAATGTTTTAAATGTGGCTCTACTACAATGAAGTATGATGCAAGATTTTCATTCAAAGGCATCTTCTTCTATGTCGCGTCGTTTGAATTTTGAGTGGGCAGCCAATATAGAAGAAAGAAAAAGAAAGAAAATAAATTTATTTAGTTTCAACAAATGGGACACAGAAAATTAACAATATACAGAATATATAAAAATACAATATTTAAACTATGCCCCAAGGTTGCACCAAATAGGTCCTGATTCAGCATATTGTCAGACTCAGGTCTGACGCTGATTTTCAATCAGGCCTAAGTGACAGCACGGATATCAATATGCTCTTAATAATAAAATACATACATCAAACAAACAAAATATACAGCAGATACATAAACGAGTAGATACATAAAAAAGTGGGCAGAAATAATAGAAAATAAACAGCAAAAACACAAAACAAAAGATATAAATAGACTGAGGAAAGTAACATAGAACAATAATTTAAAAAAGGCTACTGAGCTGAGCTGAGCTTTACATTTTAAAATCTAATTTACAATAAATATAAAAAAAAAACAAAAATAACATAATGTACAGGTATTTCAAATAAACGACATGTCAACATCGATCATGCCCAACTGTTGTTGAGCATTCATAAGGTATCGACGTAATTGCATTCTAAAGGTGTTTACTGTGTTAATTTTTCTAATGGGAGGAGGAATATTATTCCAAACTTTGGATGCCGCGTATCTAAAAGTACCTGTAAAAGCAGATGTTTTGTGCGGTTGTAAGGACAGCACAGCTGAACATTGCCTGCCCCCAGACTCGAGTCTTTGAGACAAAAATTTAAGTTTGTCATATAGGTACGCCGGTTCCTGGTACTTTACGATGCCAAACATGAGACATGCTAAATGAAGTTTACGCCTAGTCTTCATTTTTATAATGAGATGTTCATTTAGGAACGGAGTGACATGGCTTCGAGGTGAGATGTTAAAACAGAAACGGGCGCACGCGTTCTGCACTCTCTGAATTAGCCTATCGGTACGCGATAGCAAGCGCGGGCCGACTACGGTGTCGGCGTAATTAAGCTTTGACAACACAAGTGACTCAACCAGGCGGACTCGCATTTCTTCCGAAATGTAGGGCCTCATCCTATACAAAATTCCAAGCCTGTAGAAGGAATTCCGCACTGACTGAGCCACATGTTTCTCGTACCTAAGATGCGAGTCCATGCATAAGCCTAAATTGCGACACTCGTCCACTTTCTCTATTGATTGTCCCATAAGAGTTATGTTTAGTGTAGGCAGTTGTTTTAATTGATGTTTTGTACCAAAAAGCATATACTTAGTTTTCTTAGGGTTAAGCACTAATGTATTTCTCTCCGACCACTCGAATATTCTTTCAAGGTCCTCATTTAGAGCTTTCGTAGCAAAATTGTACTCAGAAGGTTTAAATGATACATAAACCTGTAGATCATCAGCATAAATATGGTATTTACAATTTTGAAGGCAACGTACTACATCCGCGGTATAAAGTATAAAAAGAATCGGTCCTAGAATTGAACCCTGGGGAACTCCCCTTTTTAGGGGGTAAACATCAGAAAATCGCGGGGTTCCGTCATTCATCCTTAATTCTACATATTGCTGGCGGTTTTCGAGGTAGCTGTGGAACCACTGGATAGCTTTGGCGTCTAATATCTAAGTATGTACTACGTATGCCGTACATAAGAAAGAAAGAAAGAAAGAAATAATTTTTATTTTCTTACATAACTAACATATATACAGCAAAACAGGTAAGTAGTAAACAAAAAAAATGTAAGAAAACAGTGGCGGTTGCTCAGCTTTAATGCTGTGGAGTCTTGCATTTCTGCAAAACTTTCACAGCGCTGATTTTCAGCAACCACCACGGTTGACGGCACGAACAGAAAACAGGTACAGAAACATGTAAAGAGACAGTGACGTGAAATTAAATTATGCTAAGTTCGAGGAAAAACACAAAAATATACACAAAAAATAATAGGTACATTATACGAGAGAATAATATATAATAAATCATAAATTAGGTTATAAATACATGCATAACATAACATCACGCCTATATAACCCAGAAGGGTGTGGCAAATTCACAAACCACTAGAATATCGAAGCAACGTATATCATATTAGTATAAAAATATGTTTTGGACCCTTGTTGGGTTATCATGCTACTCATATCATAACAATAATTGAGAAATACCATTCAAAAGATAATACAACATTAAAACACCCTTCCACATTTGCATATGCCTATCTAGATCAAGCGACCCGATGTCATGCGTACTTAATTACTGAATTATGCTAATAAATCAAAGGCGAAATGCCCCTTAACCAAAATTAAGTAATTAACTTTACCCTGTGAAATTTAATATACCGCGAGCGTGTTTGCGCTCGCTTATGTCAAGAGCGCTTTTCAAACCGGCCGGGTTGGCGTTAAGGAGCATACGATCGCGTTTGTACACACCATTCAGGCGATATTGCTGCTTTACAATATAACGGTTAGTGTGAATTATAGGTTGTTAAAACGTTGTGATTTCGGAGGAGTGGCCACGTTATTTTTGTTAGAATTGATAAAAAGATTGAAGAAACAAGATTGATGCTATCAATTTATTATCATGCACCGTCCTATTTATTAAATGGTATATTTATTTTGTTCTGTTTAATTTAAAAAAAGTATTTTTTGAGCTGGTAATGGATTTAGTCATGCATAAAGATGTAATCTTAGTCACGTTAGGTGACTTAAGTGCCTCGTAATCAGTTGAACAATCTGAGCTTTTAATTTTCTAAGGTTATTATCGTGAAATTGAAATGTTTTAAATATTTTGTTCTATGATTTATTGTCAGATATTTCTTAGAATAATGATCTGAATTTGTATTATTTATTTGATAAAGGAAACAAAACAAAGCAATGTCAAAGAGGTTGATTATTAATTAAGATTCCAACGAAATGAACGAAGCAATAGGCAACGCAGTAACTCAAAGCACGATATAGAGTATAACTACTGCTCAATGATAATAAAATGTTAGTATCATTTATGTAAATTGTACTTTTGACGGACGAAAAAAAATTCTAAATTGGCTAGGAATATCAGGAGATAGAAGTAAGACTTTATAAACCATCCAAGCAAGTAATTACAGTCCATGAATTTATATAGAATACGTAGATACGTTGCTGCGCTTGGCGACACTTTTCTTAAACATACCATAACATAAGCCTTTATTACCCATAAGGGTGTGGCAGAGGTGTTCAACAGCCACCTGTTATGTTTAGGTCCCAATAGGAATAGGGGGTGAGCCTATCGCCATCCACCGGGCACAATTCCAACTCCGTGCTTCTATTGTGAATTTCCTGACGAAATGTTTACAAATAACACTTTGCCCAACCCGGGAATAGAACCCAAGAGCTCGCAGAGGCACATATGCTGCGAACGGTTTTTTTCTTTTTGAACAAAAATCTTTTAGTAGATTTGGTAAGTGTTGTGAGTACGATAGGATCAACTAAATTTGTCGATGTGACTAACCCAGGAGAGAAATCCTCTTAAAACTACGTATACCTACTATATACGTATATAAACCTTTAATATTCAAATCTTTATCAACAGCTTAACATGCAAAACGAATAACTTCATCACAAACAAACCGGCCGTCAAAAAATACGACGTCCTGTGCTGATTCATTTATTATTGTATAGGTATCACAGGCCGGCAACAACTCAATTTGTATGTGCGCCTCTCCAAATGTACTGAAATAGCATACAGAATGAATTGACGGACAAGGGATTTTCAAATAATGTAGTTTGCCAGCGGTAAAGGTTTTTATGAAGTTAACAAAATACAGGTTTAAATCATTTTGTAGATAGTGGAAAGTCGCATTATTGATTCAGTTATACTATTTAGACTTAGACTTTCTCATTGTCTAGTATAATAATGTTACGCAATTTATGTCAAAGTTTTATTTATGTAAAAATCTAAATGTGCAAGCACCTACCTTCACATAATATATCATATATCCATGTCAACTTGGTTACATTTTCTTAATGTATAAAAAAACAATTTAACTTAAAAGAAAAAAGTTTCTTATGGGTGAAGTTTAGCCAATAAAATCACTTACATGTTTATTTGCATAATTTTATATATTTTTTTTTTATATATATTATGTGTATAATCTTTGTGAGTTATTGGAAATATAGATATTTAAAAAATAAAAAAAATCAATAGGTTAAAGGTAACTGTAGGATTTTATGATTTTTTTATTTTCTTTTCTTTTTTCATCCAAAAAGGTTTAATAATTGTGATTTATCTGATAGAAAATTTTCAACAGCTGAACTGAGTCTGGCATAATATCTATCAACTTCGGACCTAAATGCACCAACAACTGCCCGTAACTTTGCTCATTTACTTACTTGTCCATCCTAAGGTTGCCAGTAAGAAATTGCTTATAGCGATAAGGCCGCCCATTGTGCAACATAATTTTTAAGTGCAATTGTTTACAACATATTTTCTTTGTTAATATTGGTGTACAATAAAGATTACTCTATCTATCTATCTATCTAAACATAACAGGTGAAGTGTGGGCGTTACACATCTTTGCCATATCAAAATCCTGTGTTTTTTTTTGTGCACCACAGACCGATCCAATATCAAAGTCACGACACCGTTTTCAAGTGGTAATAAATACAACTGTGTCATGATTTCTTTTGTCATGCATATGCAATATTTGCATGTATTTATTTATGTGGCGGTTTCCGGAGGCTGTACTGTACAGGATGGGACCGCCTTGGGCTTCCTGTGTGTGATGAATGATCTAGCTTGAATATCTACTACTAGTTTCTTCTAGTAATACTAAGATAATTCTACTAATTTATTTGCATTCATTCCACGGGAGGCAGACAGTAAGCATGGGAGCAGTACCAGTGAAAAATCTAGTTAACAATAATATAATTATTTCATTCGATATCATTCTCCAATAAACATCATTATAAATCACAAATTGGAACAAATTGAACCTACAGTGGAGCAATCAGTCGTGTAATATGAAAAGTTGATATTGAATATCAGTAAATTAATTAATGATCACTGTTCTGACAAGCCCCAGTCGTAAATTATTGATTCTCTTGGACGAGTGCCAGTTCTGAGGAAAGCGGAAAAACGGAAATTCACTACTTTCTATTACATGCCCTTTAGGGTATATGTAGGTATACATTTCCTACTGGTTCTATAGTACGTTGGACGTACCCCTTCATAACATAATAATATTTAAGATATAAACTAACATTATAAATTGGAAGATTTTTCGTTTGTTTGTTACGATTAAACTAAAAAAATTGGTAAACCGATTTCAAAAATTTCTTTACTATTAGAAGCTAGATAATACTAAACAGTACGAACTATTCCATATAAATTATTTACTTTGTATTAGTCACATGACTCTATTTTACAAAATAGGTCTCTAAATTATAAAATAAATCCTAATGTAAACTTACTGTCAATCTTCAACCTAAGCACTTAGCCTCACCAACCTCATTCCACTTCACCCACTTCCAAGCCCTCCAAAGTACATAAACACTCATACTTCATACGTATTATCCTTCGTGTAAAAATGTGAAAGAAACCGCCATATAACGTTGTAATGCGGTAAATCACCGTTAGAGTCCCACGCAATACCCCCATGCAAGGTTACTGTAGATAATCAGGCTACATCAATATAGCACGCAACAAGCCAGGGCCGACGAAATTGCTCCAACACCCGGGAACTTGGCTAATTTCTCATGAAGAGGTTCGTAGAGGGTGTTTTAGAACCTCAGATTGGAAGTCGGATCGTGGTCGTGACGGTGTCGTTTCAAAATGGTTATTTTTAACTGTGTAATAAACAGTACTTATGCCAACGGCTTCAATTATATAAATACAATCTGCACTAGTTATAAAAAGCATTGATGTTTTTTTGTATTTTGTGTTTGTAAAAAATAGATACATAAACTTTGGAATCGATTTTAAATAGTCTTGCATCTTATTGTTTATCAGTGAGTAAGTAGACTATACTTTATCTAACTCCGAGCGGAGCTTGTTAAATAAAATGTTAAGAAGAATATATTAAAAAAATGCGATTTTACAAAAAGTTTTTAACTTTGTAGCCCTATAAACAAAAGTAACTTCCATCAGCGGAAAAGCTGACAATTGTAAGGTAATACGCGGAAATTCGGCGATGGAAAACGTTGATTCAACGAATTCCCAAATTTCGTGCCTCCTGAATCAGGTCGTGCGTTTGTTTGTGCAAACAACGCGTGGCCGCTGTGCAAGCCAATCAGCAGCCAGCAAATTGCGATCATTTGGCCACTACTGATTGCCGATTGTAAACGCTGTCTTTCATTACTATTAAGCCTGAATTTTTAAATAAAAGATCTGTAAATTCTTATAAATAAATACGAAAATAAGTTTGGTCACAATTTCAAATAAGAACTAGAAATTAAAACAGCGTGAAACAATTTGCCTAAATTATTTCTGTTATTATTTGGGTACATATAAATTCTTAATGTTATTACTTCTACCTCAGTGAACTTACTTACTCTAAATATCATCTAAGATATCATTGAAATTTAATGAATCGTTTGAGTTTCTTTATTTTAGTTTTATTTTAGAATTTTGTATTTAATCTGTTAAAAATTAGACCACCTGTTATAGTTGAAGAAATCGCATAATCTATAATGTTAATTTTATATCTTTAGCCGATGCTTCTATGTAAAGAAATTACATTTTAGAATCTTGCAAAACGTTTAGTCACTAACCAGACTTATAAAAATCGTATCGTTGTCGTCTTCGCTAAAAGCTTCCAAACTTACCGCCTTGGGCTTAATTTGTTTAAATCAAGCCTTTAGACGAAACATTTTGCTGGTAGTCGACAACATAGTAGTAATAAGTAATAACTTTAATATCGAGTCATCTTTGCTCTTTCAATGACTCAAACTGTTAACTTTTATTAACGTTATTTATGAAAGAACCATCAAGTTGGTAAGTATGTTTTTAATAACTGTTTTATTCTGTGATTCGGTTGATTGAGGTTTAGAGTGACGGGCCATAAATAATGTTGGGAGATTACAAAATTTAGATTGAGTTCATTTTCTGGACGTTCAAGTAACATTGGTATAGGCACACAGCTCATTTTATCATTTTCGTCATGCGCCGAGGCCTCTTCCCTATGACATTGAACTCATTATTCTAGTCTTAAGGTTTTGACGAATGAATCAGTATTTTTAGGGTTGAGCAACCACTGTCAGACCAACACAACGTGGGGTGCATGAAAGGAGCCTCCCCGAGTGACTTACACAACAATTCCCTACGTCCGGCTCACCCTGGGCAATTCGAGAGTTCTCCAAAGCGAATTGGCTAATCCTTTCACTACGATGGCAAGTCGAAATAAAATTTGACTCAGCCATCGACACGACTAAGAAGAAGACCACAACGTATTTTTCCAACTGTCAGGCGAAGTTGCTTCTTCCGTCAAGCGTTTGTACGAAAACTCACTCTTTCGTTCTAATCTAAAAAAAAAATGCTTGGTAAATACTATTGGAATGTGAACATGTCAATTCCAGAACTTTAATTAGCTATTTTATAAACTACCGATCAACCTATACACTTCCAGTAAAGGCTGGTCTTGCATTACACGTAAAGTCTAAGCAACGCAAGACCTTCTTCTACTGGCAATGTTTAGTTTGATGTGTAGCCGCCTGTACAAACGTTCGTCACTGTAAGCTGTAACGGGTGCGTTGAAGGAATAAGACCTGGTACGACACTTGACATGTTATCTCACCATGATTAATGATGCACCAACCCTTTGCCCTTTGCTGAAGACACACAAACATTGGATATTTGTAATGTGCTTGTATCCTTGAGGCACTTTTGGGTCACTGGGACACAAAGCGTCCTCAAATTGCCGATACCTTATCTAACTACCAGTATATTAAAGAGGTCAAAAATTTCCCCGTACTGAGGTAAGATACCAGTTTGGAGGTAAACTTAAATAAACCTATCTCCACATTGATACTACTGCATCGTATGCACTGTAATGATGTCAAAGAAGCTGTTTTTTTATTTTGGTGCCGACTTTAAAAATTGGTACCTTATGTTTATTCACAATGCTCTACCAATTGTGAGGCTCACTACCTATCGCATCAAACCTATCCTATCTTGTGAGATATAGATGATTAACCCTTTCTGATAATACAGGCGTTTGTATTGATGTTTTACCAACCTTTTTTGTCCATCAATAACAAATTAAACTTGAAAAACGACATTCCTAAAATTGAAACTCACGAACATTCATGGCTGTGCGTTGAAGGAATAAGACCTTTCACGAGACTTGACATGTTGTCTCACCATGATTAATGGAGCACACCCCTTTGCCCTTTGCACAAAACATTGGATTCACTAAGTTTTGCAAAGACAACACACAGCTTTTAAGGTTTTACTGAACCAATTGTAAATAAGCTTTCTTCATTGAATATTTGTTAAGGCTTGCAATGATTGAAAATATAATCAATATTGGACACAAATTTTGATGATACAATTTGTGAGCTCTAATTTCTTAATTAAATATCCATAATAAAATGATATTTCGTTACGTGCCCATTATTTATGAACTCGTAAATAATTTAATTATGAATACACGCGTATCTTCGGTAAAATACGTTGGTCTTACCTACATTACCCGTCCAAACATAATTCCTAAAATCTACGAAATATAGATTATTTAATTAAAATCTATTTTTGGTTCATTAGCTAAGCAATATTAATGAAAATACCCGATCCCGGCATTTAATTTGGCAATGTTTACCTTGACCTGGATCTTCGACCTTGTTTGCCATATTTTCACTTTCCAAGATGCGTGAAAATCCTTCAGCGGTTCGCACCTTTATTGTTGTATTTTAACCAGATAATGAAGGAATTGAAAAGAGGATGAAAGGTGGATGAAACATAGTGACCTTTTTTGAAAACATATTAAATGCTTTCAATGATTTGTTCGGCAAACGAGGAAAATCAAGTTATCGTTATTTTATTATAAGCTGATAAATATGGACATTGATCGCATCTAGAATCGTGGTTTCAATAATACCACTATGTCCCATTCCCCTTGTAGTAATATTGAAGGTATGAGTATCGAAAAGAGAACAAAAAAAATCAATAAGACAACGTCGTATCGATGGAGGCAAAGATGCCATAACGGTAGCATCAATTTCAGTAGTAAATACGAGGCAGAATACTTCTTGTTCGAATGCCAGCCAGTAAGCAGCAATCAATTTAGGTAACAGTATTTCGAGACAAAGATTAATCTCCATTTAGCCACTATCAGCTTAAAATTGGAACTAAACCATCACACCAACAGAAAATCAATTGCCAACTTAAAATAAAGAACGAGGGGGTACTCAAGACTGAGTACGTTCTTACTCCGTTAGGTTGGTACTTTGGTAGCGATCCCAACACGATATATTCCGTCCATTCGACACTGAATGGAAATTAATGATGGCTGCCCCGGACCACCTGACTTTGCGAAACTGGGGCGCCATTTTCTTTTCTATTTTTTTTTATAGACCCCGTTTGAGTGGTTTACGACGTTCACCGTAATGCCATCTTTGTGTTTTATAAACTGCGACATCTATTGTGTGGTGTAATAAAATAACAGTGGGCTGGACTTGAACGTTTTATTTGTTTATTTACGAGAGCATTTGCTTGACAATGGCGAGGGATTTTGGCTATAATTTACGTGGATCCGTTTGTTTATTCGTTATGCCTGAAATTTACTTGTGCGTGTTTGGTGTTGGCATTCTAACTTGATCTATTCGATAACTATTTACGTATCCCTCTTCAGAAAACATCGAAAAACACATACTTTAAGAACCTTCTATAAAGAATCTCACATTTGAGTTGAGTCGAATTTATGTTTTTATTTATCAAATTATTAAAACACTTTGCTATCCTTTAGGCAGGCACTTCTTTCCAAATACCATTTAATAATATAAATCCATATTCTATAATTTACTCCACTTCACCAATGTTGCCATATCAAACCATTCTACAAAAGTGTTGCCATATTTTACTTACGTATGCTTATCGAGTGTATAACAATGTTTTAGCACTCGCACTAAGTCCCCGGGGATCACTTGATGT
This sequence comes from Hypena proboscidalis, assembly GCA_905147285.1. Lineage (NCBI taxonomy): Eukaryota > Metazoa > Arthropoda > Insecta > Lepidoptera > Erebidae > Hypena > Hypena proboscidalis. Next base: position 3,099,779 of record LR990129.1, on the reverse strand, counting down.
ATTCACTCGCTTCTCATAAAAAATCGTAACGCATTAGTCGCAAGCGATACTTACGACACTTTACTGCGAACATGAGTTATGCTTAAATATTATTTGTGATGTTGAGACGGTGTTTTGCAAATAAAGAAAATGTTGAGAAATATTTTTGGTATTTTAGAGGCAGATTTTATACGTAAATATTTAAATATATCTAGTAGTTTCAGATATCAATAACGAATAAGTAACGAAGATTAAAACAGGTAAAATATGTTTAAAATATATTTAACTAAGTATGTTCATACTTAATTATACTGTCCGATATTTGACAAGAGTGCTAAATCTGTTTCAGAAGAACCTCATTTCAAATGATACTCTTTTTCAATACAGAAAACCACGCAGTTTTATTTAACTTCGCATTTATATTGATACTTCCACTCAACTTCCTTAACCAATGTTGCCATATCAAACCATTTTACAAAAGTGTTGCCATATTTTACTTACGTATGCTTATCGAGTGTATAACAATGTTTTAGCACTCGCACTAAGTCCCCGGGGATCACTTGATGTATTCACTCGCTTCTCATAAAAAATCGTAACGCATTAGTCGCAAGAGATACTTACGACACTTTACTGCGAACATGAGTTATGCTTAAATATTATTTGTGATGTTGAGACGGTGTTTTGCAAATAAAATATTACTGCGAGATTCTTTGGGTTCAGAGAAAAAATATTTTACAAACAGCAGATTTTTTTGTTTTTCTGTCAGGTTTAGATTAAAATAAAAAACACAAGTAAGCCCAAATATTAAAGTATATGTTTAAATCTTTTTTCCAGGATTTGATGTGAAGTCTAACTTATTAAGCAGATGTTAGACTCATATGTGAGCTAGTTCCATTCTATGAGAAAGTACCAGAATTACACAATAACAATGTACTGTATATTGTAGATGTTTAAACTTATACATTATTTAATACTATAAGCAAAATAACATAACGTACATCACGTTTATATTACCCAGATGTGGCAGAGGTGTACAACACCCACACTTCACCTGTTATGTTTAGGTCGCATGGGATAGAGGGTGAGCCTATCACCGTCTACCGGGCACAATTCCGTGCTGCTATTGTGAATTTCCTGAATGACAGTGAATGACAGAAAGTTCACTAATAACTCTTTGCTCGACCCGGGAATCGAACGCGAGACCTCGCGGTGAGAGGCGCATACGCTAACCACTAGACCATCGAGGCAGTCAACTGTAAGCAAATTAAGTATTTTGTAACATTTATGATGCAGCTAACGTAGATTGTAAACGAGGCACCTTGCTTTGGTACCATTACAATGTGATTAAAAATAAAAATTAAAATCCGTGTATATCTTTAAAATGATATTACTATCACAAACAACACATGGCACGTCTTCTACATAAATAAAATAGAAGTAATCTATAGATTCAGTTATCCGTACCCTTAGCAAGTATATTACGGTTTGTTTGGCCGAGCTCTAATGCAACTAATTCCCAATATTTACACGTACTGCCGTCTGCCTCTGACCTTCGACTAAACTAATGGATAAACTGCTTTACAATTTCAAAGCCAAGCTAGTTTCATGCTACTAATATGATATAAATATTAGTTGTGAATATTAGTAAAAAACATTCAAACACCTAATGTTTGAATGTTTTTAGGGTTCCGTACCTCAAAAGGTAAAAACGGAACCCTTATAGGATCACTTTGTTGTCCGTCTGTCTGTCTGTCTGTCAAGACCTTTTTTCTCAGGAACGCGTGGAGGTATCAAGCTGAAATTCATATCAAATACTCAAGTCTATGGTCTCTTGGAGCTGTGAAAAAATCAAACTTCTAAGTCAACGCGATCAAAAGATACTCCCGTTTATGCCGCAAATTTTCGACACTCGCAAGGGAATCAAAACCTACAGGGTACTTCCCGTGAACTCAGAATCTTGAAATTTGGTACGAAGCAACGTCTTATAACACAGATAAAGGAAAAATTGCGAAAAGCATAAATTTTTAGTTACATCATATAATAAAAATATTTTTAATAATTTTAAACTTATTACCCCATTACTCATGAACGCGTAGTGGTATTATATTGAAATTCTTAACAAATACTCAAGTCTATAATATCTTTAAGCTGTAACAAAATCAAACTTCTACGTCAACGCAATCAAAACGTACAGCAATTAAAGCCGCATATTTTGAAACTCGCAACTACTCGCAAGGGAATCAAAACCTAAAGGATACTTCCAGACGACCTGGAATCTTGAAATTTGGCATGAAGCAACGTTATAAAGTACACATATAGGAAAAATTCCGAAAATCTTAAATTTTTAGTTAGCAATAAAAATACCATAACTTTTACTTATATACCTACAGGTTTGTACGGAACCCTCGGTGCGCGAGTCTGACTCGCACTTGGCCGGTTTTTTTAACCAATTATACTCTTAGCCTACATCCTACATGGATCTGGGACACAAATATTTTAAAAAACTAGATTAATATAAGCATTAATAATATTAGCAGCCCTGCCTCTAATCTAATACATGTGTGCCAACGCTGGGCTCGGACTAGAAGAGTCAGGTCATAATCCACCACCCTGTGCAAGTGCGGATTGGTAGACTTCAACTACCTCGAGCACTTTAAGGGCATTCTCAGGAAAATAGGTTTCCTCACGATGTTTTCTTTCACCGTTAGGAAGCGACAATTTATATGATAATACACACATATCTTCGAAACGACGAATCTTAACGATTTATTAACAGACGTGTGTGTCGTGGGTTCTACTCGAGACCTTTGACTCCGCAGTCCTACGGCCTCCGACTCAGCTATCGCTGGTACATAAGCATTATTTCAATTCAAACCAGTAGTTACTGAGATAAGTACATTCAACCAAACCAACAAAATCTTCATAAATGGCAATGACAATTCATTGCCTGTCTGTTTTCGAACTTGTAGCTAAATTTGCCCGATTGATCCCTACCTTTTTTTGTACCAAACGTCAAATAGCTTGCCTACATTTCTGTTTCCCAGTTTTATAGTGACGTGATAGTACATAATTATAAAATAATAGAGTCTTAGCCTTACTTTCGTTTAACTTAAGCTCTGTATCAGCCCGTGACTCGGGGTCTCCAATTATTGGCCATAAAAATGTACCTATGGCCAGGTATATCTCAAAATAATTACGTGATTTAAACCCGTTGTCTATAATGTGTAATTATGTGGCTTCTTGTAGAAACTATTCAGTAGCTACTTAAACTCAGAGCTGGATTGGCTTGTGGCAGACCTTTCAACCTTTGCTAGGAAAATAACATGGTCCTTCGCCTTACATCTATTTACCTTAACTATTGATTTACATAATTATTTTATATTATGCTTGATAATATCGAAGTACAATAATATTATCATCCTAAGACCAAAGTATAATTATGAGAATATTATTGTACCAAAAAGTATAGTAATATAGAGTCTTATTAATATCTTGGAGTACTGTGCTGAAGCGGAAAAAAACACGTTATATAGTAGTGGATGCAGCGAAGATCCAATTTTAATCATAATTATATCCATTTTATTTATAAATCGGTAGTAAATCTAAAAAAATATATGACAACCTTGAATAAAAGACATAATAATACGGGCACAGTTGTACCCGTGTACTACATAATAATATGATATTTTTTTAACTTAACAATATACAATATTAGCCATAAATCTACCGCGACAACCTAATTTTAAATTAAAGCACGTTCAAATCTCCATACATTTAATTTTTCACCGAATACCACCGGCGTGGAGGGTATAAATTTCCCGTAACGTATACTTACCCGTCGAATGGCATGTAAATAAATAGTGGGGCCATTGTAAAGGTATAGTAGTACACTATCGCATAACGCTCTCAATGCAGCAGGCTTGAACAGCCAGCGCATTTTCAACCGTGAATACATACACTGCCAAGGGTGTATTTTTATTTGACTTATTCAACTTTGCGCCAAAAAAGTGTGCTGACGCACAGTGACCGCGCTTATGCCTCACGTGTTAGAAATTACATGGCGCAATCAACCACTAAACCAAAATACAATGGTGCAAACACCATCTAATTTCATTAAGTTGTGCTTTTTAGAAAAATCACAATTATCTCTAAGGTGCTAAGCATACGTAGCAAATAAGTAGCGGCAATTATCAACTTTACAAAGGAGAGTTGACAGTTGTCGTAATTAAGTTGCTAGTAAGTAATGAAGATATGAAATAATAATTTTTTTAATGTTCCGACGACGACGTTGACTAAGTGAGCGTGTTCGGCCCGTGATTGTATTCTTGTGCGAAGTGCGACTACTAAGTTTTACTGTGGCGTTACACCGCAGGGTAGTCTAGACTGATTTGGTGTTTACGGGTTAGTAATTATAGCGCTGCGGTCGGTATTTGGGTAGTTAATTGATTTGTGGCTCAACATTTTTATTTATGGCGTAAAATGTAGAGTTAGGTGTGTATTTATAAGTTATATAAGATATAGTTTTACATATAAGTATATACTTATATATAGATCAATAGAGAGTTCACTAAAAGAAGACTCATTTAAAAACAAATGTTTGAGTGAGTTTTATTCTGACAATAATAGTGCATTTTACCTTGAAGCCGCTCTAACTGAAATGTTACCAATCGCGCTGAATTTTGGCTCGTACAATAGCCTCTACCTTTGTGTAAAATAATACTGTTATTAATATTTTTCTTTTGACATTATTGTCTTCAGCTGAAAATGTTCACCAACAGCTCTATCCTACTTTACTCTTTCATATACAACTCCGTCATCGTGGACAACTGTTTCAAACTTTTTCTTTTTAAGTACAGCGAACTTTGAAGAAAACTCTTAAAAATACTTAAAAGTGTTGAAACACCTAAACTCGAGAGGCAGCCCTGGCGGTCCATCGAATATTAATATTTTCGACTCGCTGCACCGACGCGGCGACGTGATGGGACTTAGGGTTGACTAAAACGTCTTGACCGGTGTATATGTATGTGGCAAGTTCTACGTAGTTTTAGTCTATTTATAGGATATTGATTTGTTGTTTATAGACGCATTAAATGGCGAGGAGGAATACTGGAATAGAGAAATGCAAAGGCTGGGCTTTTTATTCTACTAATAGACTCGGACTTTTAATAACATATATATTTTTTAATGACTGTTATACTATGTTGACTGTAAATAAACTTCTTAAAGCTTAAGTGCAAGACTGGCTGCGACTCAGGCGCGACATATCGCACTCTCTTGATAATGCCTAGACGTATAGGCGAAACCGCGGTCGACTAAATAGACCAACATTACGTGAGAAACACCCGTATTTCATAATTTTAATAATGTTACAAACTCACGTCAGTTTTAATAAAAATATTCTTAAAGCATACCATTCTCCTAGTATTTTCGTACATATATATACATTTTGGTCGGCTTGTCTTATCAATTTAGCTGAAACTCAGTATATTACTTGGAGTAAATGCTATCAGACCTCAACACGTTGCACAAGTCAGTATTAAGCTATATCTAGAGTTGGAGTAAAATCAAAAGAACTCTATCGAGAACATTGAACATCTACTGGCTTCGTCAATTCTTCTTTCTTCGTACAATCCGTTCTTTTGTGGAATGCGCTACCGGAAGATATCAGAATGGCAAGAACCCGGTATACCTTCAAAATTAAAGTTCGCAAACTTTTAACCGAAAAATTGGCAGAATCGTCATAATGTTTAATTGTTCATCCCCCTTCTCTTCATCCGTTATTTATATATATGTGTATATATTTATATATTTGTGTATATTATTGACGTATTTAAAGAATTATGTATGTACCATATATGTATTAATATGTATTTAATCGATATTCAAATCAGTGTATATTTTTTTCTTTATCAGCATTATCGAAACGCACCTACCTTTGTTTCTCTGCACCACCCTAGGTTGACTGTTAGAGAATGCCACTAGGCATTAAGTCCACCTATGTACCATTTTGTGTGCAGAAAGTTAAATAAATAAATAAACATTGACTTGGGATTTGCTGCCTTTAAAAGATCGGTAGAAGTCGTTACGAAGGCAGTCGATGTATGACAACTAGTCTAACAAAGAGTACCGTATCGTCTAGAACAGATATTCTACCTTTCACGAAGTTGTCCATACTTCTCAATAGAACACATCACTGTAACTGCCAAGAGTTTGATTGTCTTGGAAGTTACTGTCAGTAACTACTTCCTAGAAACCTACACCTACTTCTAGTAACCTATTTCAGAGCTAAGTTCCAACCTACTTAGGAATATGTATGAATAAGTGCAGTATTCCGTAAACACGGCAAAACATAAAGCTATACATTTCCAGTATAATTTGACGGTTTCTAAGCTTCTCATGCAATATATACATATTAGTAGTTATTCAAGTACCCATAGTACAAGCTCTGTTAAATTTGGGACTAGACGACGTAATGTGGAAGTTGTGAGATATTTATTTAATAATACGAGACCATCTTATCGATGGGCCCACGTATACTAGTGTAAGTGCAAAAACATAATTTTGCAGTAGACCGCTTTAGGGCCAATTTTAACGGCCCGGGGTTGACACGGAATCTGGTTTGCGATCTCTCTATCCCGTTCGAACATTGAATAAGAGATGGAGATAAAAACCGCGTTTATCGTGCTTTTGCACGTGCACTAGTATACCTAGGACCCTTTGTGGTTATACTGTAAAATGTACAGCTTCATGTCTAGCTGTGGGTACTGTTTCAAGTGCTGTATTAGGTATGTAGTAAGCAAGTTGTGTAGTGGCGAATTCCCAAGATTTGTAGTACTTTACAACCTTGTTAAAAGTTTTAGCTCGATTCAAGAACCACGGTCATGTTTGAAACATTTTGCCGTATGGTATAGTTGCTGTTTTTTGTGAATGAGTTTGTGAGAATAAGTTTGACGTCCTATAAATAAAATAGAATAGCCTTTATTAAAAATATTAGCGGAGATCATGTTCAGTTGGTAAAGAGAGATGCCTAACTCCTGGGTCGTATTTCACCGATTTATGGCAACATTAATCTGACTTAATTTCTCTGTTTATTGCTTATTTCGTCCGTGTTTGGGAATAAGCCGCTACAGGATAATGTAAGGTGTTAATACGGCAATATACCTGAATAGTAGAGGTCATCCAATAATTTTGCAGAAACAGTAGTTTAGTTTTAAAAGGTTTTTATTTTCGCATAAAAATAATATTGGAATACAAAAAAATCTTATTCTAATTTTACACACACTAAAATAAGTTATAACTATTGTTTAGGCTGCAGAAACAGTAATAAATAGATCTTTGTTTAATATTCTTACATATACATTCTATATTTTTTGTAATTTACTAATTGTTTTATTAATTTTCGATGCAATGACACTTGGCTTGCTGTAGTTTTGTAAAAAAGTCATTGACTATCAAAGGCACTTAATAAGATTAATAGCATTAAAAAAATCACGAGATTTTAGTTAAAAGAGCGACATTTAGGCCCCTTTATCGAATAAAAACCTTTGTTTCCACATAACCTTAAGGATTAATTCTTAAGCTTTCGTGGGTGTATTTCTACAAGTATACAACCATAGAAATCTTAATAACTAGTCAATAGAAATGCTATCGACTATCTTTTAACACTGGGACGCATGTCGCCGGTTTTCAAATACCACTTTTTGTATTCCTGCAAACAAAATTATTCTTTTTGGCGATGACATTAAGACGACAATTCCTCAACTCGCACTTGTGTTCGATTAGACAAATGCGCTTGTATTCCTGCAAACAAAATTATTCTTTTTGCGATGACATTAAGACGACAATTCCTCAACTCGCACTTGTGTTTGACTTGACAGATGCGCGGCGACAAGGTCACGCGTCTTTGACATTTCTATTGCCTTATTATTAAGATTTCTATGTATACAACCTTAATATATATACTGCCTTAAGTCCGGTGTACACACGGCTCTACATTAAACTATACCTACATTGCCAGTGTAAGTTGCTCTAGCATTGCATGGAAAGCCTATTCAGGACAAGCCTTCTTATACTAGAAATGTATAGCTTGATGCGTAGTCGTGTGTTCATGTAACCATAGTGCAGTAAGTTATTCTTTTATTTGATTCGTAATCTCTTCAAGCGTTTTATTATCTGACTAAGCTGGTATGTTATGTTTGTAATTCTATTTACTTTTTTTACGAAGGTGTAAGGGGTTTAAGCCGATCACGCTTTGCTGTTTAGATATTTATGCGGTTTATGGAAATTTAAGCAGGTATTTTTTACCACTAATTTAGAAACTGTTGATATAACTATGTTATATTTAGGTCTAGTTATTCTCTATTGCTGGTTCATAAAATTAATATCTCTTTAATATATTTAATGTACAATTTACAATTTTATTGTATATTAAGATTTTTGTATAACCCATGATAAAAGAGGATGTGTTGTGTATCAAATATTTTATAAAATCTATTTTATCCAAATATCAAACAAATCAAACTGTCCAGTCCATTTTACATTCCAAATCCAACCTCACACCCACGCATTCATTTACCACTAACTTCGCAAACACTTGAGCGACAAATACAAACAACAATAGATCCATTACCGCTTTTGAAAGGCCGTCGGTCCGGCCGGCGACCGCAAAATCAGCAATGTTTCGTCCAGGTGACGACCATGACGGGGACACGGAAAACATTTTAACCCGTTAGTGGTGCGGTCGCATCGACCCGTCCAATTGGACGAATTACGAAAGAAGTGCCAATTGCGGGTTACGTATTTGTATTTACTATTTAGGTCGTTTTTTCGCTGAGGGGATATTTGCCTTTTTTGATGGAATGTATGTCACGTACAACGTACAGTCCGCCCGGGTAGGTTCGTGAACGAAATCAATCATTCATCCATTTTTTGCTTGTTTTGAGACTTTGGCCGATCAAATTTTAAACATAGACGTGAGGCCTAACGTTACCCGTGAACTTAGATTTAGAGGTCAAAAGAACACCAGTAGGCACCTAATGTTTAGTTTTACTTTTTTTGGAAGGTCATATTTTCCATTTGACCTTATACCGTCACCTTGGGTCTGATCCAGTTGTGATGCCTAGAGTTCAAATAGAACAGCGACACAATATGCCAGATGTTTGCAGTAGGCAGGCTAGGCACAGAGAGGGTTAATCTCAGCTTTTTAAAATTTTATTCAACTAAGCTTTTTGTAAAATATTATGTCATATTGCAATGTATGATAAAATTATTCAAGCAACTGAACAATGGATACAAAGTTGTATGCCTAGCTGACCGTAGTCTAGGTTTATATGCGAATATAACCTTTGAAACAAACAACCTGAAGATCTATAGGTGTTGTAAGTTATTTTACAGAACGTTTAGCAGTTGATAATGTAGTCGACCTGATGGTAAGTCATGTGCGTGATTCGGTAAAACACTTTAATTGGATTGTCTCTCTTGCTTGAGGTCTCGTCAGTCTATAATTTCTATAATTCTTTATCATTTCTATTCCGTTTAAAATTATGCACAATCATTTTCAAAACGTACCTAAGAATATATAATCCGAAAAACAATATTCAAAACATTTGTCGCAAAAAGGGTAGGGTTACATATTAATTTAATTTTTACGTCGGGTCACCCACACCCTCCTTCAATGGGTTATGTTATGGGGGACACGTCACTGTCACTCATCCCAGACAGATTGTCAAATATGCAGCGTTTTATAAATACACCTCTGACTGTATTTAGTTTTATGATTTGGGAGTAAAGTCTGTAGCTGTAGAGGTATTGTGAACGTGCTTGTGAACGACAGCCACCTTTATTCTAATCTATAGCCAAATTGTCGGGTCCGGTATATACTAGTGCAATTGGACAAACTCTATATTGAAGTAGACCGCTTCAGGGCCTATTTTACCGCTGCGAATTCAACGCTGTACCCGCTGAACATTAAATGAAATAAAGAGATCGAAACCGGGGTTCAGCACTGTATCCGGGCCGGTAAAATAGGCACTAAACCGGTCTGCTTCAAAGTTGTGTTTTTGCGCTTACACTAGTATACGTAGGACCCGTCGATAGTAGTGCTCGCACTAATATGTTACGGTTGAGTGGTTAAATTAAAGAACTGTCTTTTTGAAGTAGTCAGACGGCAGTCGAATAAAAAAGCAATTTCACTAATTAGATACATTCCATACAGTATTAAGGTTGAAAAATTAAGAATCCAGTAGGATTCGAACCTACACCCCCCGGGTAAAAGTAAGGTTCGCCTAGCTAAGGTATAACGCCGTACAAAAAAGGGTTGAGAAATTTCGAATCTAGCATTATACGAATCCATGGCAAAAGCATAGCAAAGCTATATAATTTGCTACATATTATAATATTATAGGTACATTCCAATATTGTATTTCAGTATAATTATTGTATTTCAGTTTCTTGTTGTAGGCAGTAGTTACTTATGCCAACATCTGATGAACTGCAAGTGGGTTTACTGCTATAAATAGAAACAAATTTAAGATAATATCATAACATCGAGATAGGAAAGCTATCTGCAGTTTGAACTATACAGGATGTATCGGACGACTTCGCCCACGCTTGGCTAAGATTTGAAATATGTTTTCATGAATGCCAAACCAGGCTGTATTTCATCCATGTGGGAGTTCCAGTTTACGACCATCTTGTTGTAAGTCAGATGGAAACAATACGGAAGACATTGTTTATTCAACAGGTAGAAAGCTGTTTCCAACTACGCTCAATAGTTTTTATATGATGCGATCAAAGATATCGTTATGACACTTACAAGATGTAAAGTCCATTTTTATCAGACGAAAAAAAACGAGGGATGTTCCGAAGTCAAGGGCAGTATATTTTAGATTTAATTTTTTTTGTTACACCACGTAATGTTTTTATTGAGTGGTCTGATTTTGATATTTCTTTTTTTATTTGAAAGAATATACCTCGAGGGAGGATATTAGGGATAGGATATAAGGATATAAGGATAGGATATAAGGATATTAGGGGCTGATGATGGAATCCTAGGGAAATTAAAAGAAACCCTCGAATGTTATAGGAGTGTTCTTCATATATTTTCCGAATCTATCTATATATTTTGATAAGTTGATAAACACTGATGGGCAGTATTTTTAGGCTGACCGATAGTGATTTGTAGGTTTTTCTATTGTCAAATTAAAAAAAAATTGCAGCCTTTGAATTTCAATTTATTAGATTCACGCGTCTGCATCTTTTCTTTGAGCTAAACGTATAAATGTATTTCAATAACCTATAACATAACATAACATTACGCCTATATAACCCAGATGGATGTGGCAGAGGTGTACAACACCCACACTTCACCTGTTATGTTTGGTACAATTTCAACTCTGTGCTGCTATTGTAAAATTCCTGACGGAAAGTTCACAAATAACTTGCCCAAACCGGGAATCGGAACCCAAAACCTCGCGGCTAAAGGCTGCTACTAGCCTATCGAGGCAGTTAGAATAACCATCAATAACCTTTACTGTGGATCAATTCTTATAACATACTAAACATGAATAAAAATAGCTTAGGTATACATAGTACACGTATAATTGAGTGTTAAAATGAAAACCAGAAGCGACCATTAACTTAAACCTCATTAAACTGCATAACAAACTATTAATGTCTCGATCAATACAAAGTTCAAACAAAGCCAGAGTTGAAATAAATAAAGTGAGCAAGTGACGAAAGTTTTACCTTCTAAGCCCCGATTGCACCAATCTTATTAATATACGGTTTTATTTTTTTTCACTCATTTATTCTTTTTTCTCGTTTTTATATGTTTAAATATAAATTATAAAAGTAAAGTACATTTAAAAAAATAAAACTATAAAATTCTACATTTTTAAATATAAAGTACAAAAAATATTTAAATATATAAAATTATTATTATTTTTTATTATTACGGTTGTCTGCCCGTGTGGTGTAGTGGTTTAAGCGGTAGCTTTGCCGCTCTTCACTGCAATGGTGTTGTGGGTTCGATCCCCACATGGGACAAATCTTTGTGTGATGAAAGATTTTTTCTGGGACTGGGTGTGCTTGTGTGAGTGAATGTGTGTATTTGGCCACGTCATTGGGACCATTAGATAGTGTAATTGCTTCAGGCATTCTATCTAATGTAAAAAATTAAAATTATTATTATTATTTAACCTGTATTTGCATTTCTCTCTCTTATACAATGTTCTCATGTACTGTTATAAAAGAATTGCTTTTGTTATAAGAAAGAATTGCTTAAGTGATAGCAATTTGCTATCACTTACACATTTGTACAATTATCAATTATATCATAATATCTGAATTAAATTACAATAATTTATTGATCCATTTATAATTATGAACATGCTAAAATGTTTTAAATAAGTTTTCACATACTTGTAAAACATATATTATAATAATATGTTGTACTAGGCTAAAACTTATTGGTACATAAATCAATTTATTTTACGATTTAATAAAGAAACTTAAAAACTTAACTAAAACTCTCATACAATGAAATCGATTCATGAATGAAATCGAAGGCTGTAGCTTAGCATTGAACTTAAGATTATCACGTTGCTGAAATCGGTTCCAAATACTCCGTGAATCTATCAACAGAATGAAAAATAAACGTTGTCTGTGTGTCAGTTCCGATAAACCACGCGTTTGACGTGAAATGCATCGGATCTTGGAACAAATCACTTGACAAGAGGAATTAACCGCAAGGCGCGTGTTTATTTAAGTCACGTTAATTTGGGATTTACTCCTTGAGAGGCCATGAAAATAGCGGCTTAAAAGGCGGTTGAGATTTGAACAGATCTTGTAAACAAGATTTGGTGTTAAAACGGCACTATTTTACTCAAACAGTTTTGTTCAAGCCAGCAGCTAAGAGATAAGGGGTGCATGAAAGGAGCCTTCTAGAGTGACGTACACAACGATTTATTTATTTTATTTATTTATTTAAACTTTATGCACTTAAATGTACAAAGGCGGACTTAATACTAATAGTATTCTCTACCAGTCAACCTTTGGGTGATGCAGAGATGTAGATAGTAGGTGCAGTTTTAAACACGTGTGAGGCAGACACTTAGGTAATAAATTAATAGCTATATACAATACATTAATATATAATACACTAATACTTACATAATTATTATTACAAAAAAATATATATATAAACAAAATACAAAATATACATAATATATACAAATACATACATACATACACTAATGATGAGATGATTCCGCCAATTCATCAAATAAGAGAGCACGAATCTTCATTTTGAATGAATAACGTGATGTCGCCATCCTGGTTTCGAGCGGAAGTGCGTTCCAGAGACAGATTGGACATAGAAGGAAGAGTTTACAAAACCTGCGATTTCCTACGTCCGGCGCACCCTGGGCAATTCGCGAGTTCTCCAAAGCGAATTGGCTAATCCTTTCACCACGATGGCAAGTCAAAATGAATTTTGACTCAGCCATCGATACGACGAAGAAGAAGCAGATAAGTAAATATTGCTGGCTTGCACAATACTGTTACACGTATGGACTGTTTCGCTAGATGTTCGTTAGACTGTTATTTTTATCTTTAGTGCAGTTATCCTTCTAAAGTATTTGAAGGAGTTCATATTTGGGTATTGTGATTATTGTTAGTTTGTCTCGCGTATATGAAATATGGTAAAAGTAGAGATGGGCTGACTAAGAGTTTTGTCAACTAGTTATTGATTTGTCGGCGAGACCGATCATTAGGTTCGGTTAAATTTAAAAAATGTTATATGCAATTAAAACCCAGTTATATATATTTTTTTTTTTATACTACGCCCACAGCGAACGAACGTGTAGTCCACCTGATGGTAAGTGAAGTACAGCCTATGGACATCAACAATCCACAAAAGCAGATTATAGATGCGTCGCTGCAGCTGAGGACTACGATGTTATGCCTCATGTGCCAGTAATTTCAGGGCCTGATCTCACCACCAAACCGGAACACAGTAATGGAAGCACTACTACTTGGCGGTAGGTTAAAGGTGAGACGGTGGTGTATATTTGCAGAAGCAGTATATTACAAAGCAGCACAAATTATGTAGTCCTTTTAATACTAGATAATTGAATTTTAAAATAAAGCTCACAAGTCGGCATAATCGACCAACTGGCAACTAGTCTCTGACTAGTTGGCACATTTCTAGGTACACATATGAAATGTAGATAGAGTCAAGAGCTCAATCGTGTGTGGGCTTCGGTGGGCAATTTCACAAGTTCCGGATAAGTCCTGGCGTGACAGCATTTTGTCGCGTTTTGCAACGTATTTAGTCCTTCTGGACAGTCTCTTTGGCACTTTTTTTACAAATTAAAAGTCGAGTTTGTACAAAAAATTACCGAATTAACCAGCACTTAGCTACCCGAAACCTTAACAGGAACTTAAGAAATTGGGTCTAAGTGCCTAAATTTGGATTAATTTCCATTGGCATATATTTAGCGCGGCCAAGACAGGTGCTATCCAACATCAACAAGAGCCTGTACAAACTTGAACAGGCCAAGTACATACAGGCTCTTTTTTAACCTAGGTTAATTGATCCACCTGGGATAACCAGATTCTCAAGGAGACCAAGATTTAAATAGGTTGATACTTTGTCAGCTTGTATATAAGTCATGCGATACTGCAAGGAGGATAAATTACAGGTATTTGAATTAACACACGTGGATGGACAGCTGTCTTTACACCATAATTATTTAATTGTACCAAGACTAGTTGGAATATTGATTCTATTTATAACAGTCTTGGCTAAGATGCTTAGCCATATCTCATGTAAATCATAGTTGGGTAAGTGCAGTTCCATTGATTTAATAATATGACGATTATTAATGGAGACTGTTTGCTTAGCACAATGTTAGGTCCAAAAAATTACAAAGATGGAAGATATATTTTAGATGGGTTGTATTTTATTATGCCTTCCCTGTAAATTTGAAAGACCTTGGCAATCTGAGGGCAGAGTTTAAGAGATTAATATAAAACTAGCCTTTGCCCGCAACTTCATCCGCGTGGAATTCAATATTTTACTACTAAGAGGAACTTCTCTCATGCACTTTCAACCCCAAATTTACGAATTTCCAAAAAAAATATTATTTATGGCATGAAGAGAACCTATGTGTAGAATTTTCTTCAATATTGACAAGCTTCTCATGTAAACTTATAACCTCAAATTTACCCCTAAGGAAAAAATACAAAAAATACCTTCAGCTACACAACTGTGTAAAGCGCATCCAATTCCATGCAGTATTTTTTGCGTGATTCGTGTACGAACATACAGACAGGCAGATAGATAGACAGACAGACAAACAAACAATGATACTAAAAAAATATGTTTTGGTTTCTACTGATGTTAGGAAGACCCTCGTATTATTTTTTTATTAATGTAAATATCTTTAATGTATGTACAGACATGGCACATTTATAATTTCATTACATGTAGATATAGATAATTTTATTACATTCACTTCAGTCATAACTCAACCTTTATTGTTTTGGGCCTACGATGTTGATTCTTAAATTCTTTTGATTACGCATTTAATTATTCATCGTACTATTTAGGACAAGTATGTTAACTGAGCAAATTACCAAGTTAAGTCCAAGCTAATCTTAGGCCCATCCGTTTATTAATCTAGCCTGATGCTTTCATCAGGCTAGATTAGGTTCAAGAAAATGTCATGCAAATTAATGATACCGTAAGACTTCTTGTAATGTCCATAATAAAGAAAGGAAGTCATAATAGATAAGTGTAGCTTCTTACACTATCAAATGCCCATTAACGTAGTGCAGCGGAACCAATACCAGTTCTGTGGCCATCTTAGATGGGTGCTCTATAAAGCTAGTGAGGTGACATTTCGAGTTTTTGCTGCTTAAGCTTCGGCCATACATATCATTACGCATTGGCAGAGGTGAATAACATCCACGTTTCAGCTGATATGTTTAGGTCTCATGTAATATGTGTATGTGGGATGGCCCATCGCACTCCACTGGGCATAATTTCAACACCGTTCTTGTATTTAGAATTTCCTGACGTTCCTGTCCAAATAACACTTATGCTAACCTGGGAACACGAGACTTCGCGGGCCGTTTACACTTACCACTAGAACAAAAAGGTGGTAAGTAACAAATGTACACATTTTACATAAGCATCATTAGTGTTCAATTGGTACGTATTGTTGTCTGTATGAGCAATAAACTTCTCATTTACTAGATAAATATCAGTTTGTATAGTCCGAGTTATGCAAAGGAATTTCAGATCTTGTGTTTATTTACAATGCAAAAGAATATATTCTTTTACAATTTGGTACGTTTCGAGATTTTTGCTGATACCAAGAGTGTTCTAAAATATAACTTCCTAATAGCTTTCCCTAACTGTAACAGGGGTTACGGTTCTCGTTGTCTTTAAACCAATCGATTTGTGCTCCACATTATTTTGCAAAGACATTCCAAAACATCAAAGTCTTAATTCGCTTGACTATTAATTTCAAATAGCAATACAAATAGTGGTAAGTTCAAAACATATTAATAGCTTCTTACCGAATGTGACAATTTTAAACTAAGTTTTTGCCAAAAGGGTATATAACTTTATCAAAATCTATTGGTCTGACAGCACCTTAGAGGAAATACTCCAGATGTATTAGGTACTAGAAGTACAGTACATTCCTAAATTACAATTGCATTAAAATCGATAAAGGTTTTTTTCCATTCCCATTTGATATTGTAGTACAGGAAGGTTAAAAAGAAGCTGACTTCATAAATCTCAATGCATAAGATAAAATAGCTGTAATCAAGCAGGCCTACATATTAGAGGAGTGGATAGTGTTACAAATAAAAAAGTGTATCAAGTAGAATCACTATTAATTAAATACTCTTTGGATGCATCATAATCATGCACAAATAAATAAAATTGAAGTGTCTGTTTTTAATGTCAAAATAACAGTGTTTTTTTAAGCTGGTTGTTAGCAAGCTACTTTTGCCTATAATAGATTTATAAAATTTTTGTCTGTCTGTTTGTATCAGCTAATCTTCTAAACAAACGAATTTAATAAAATTTTTGATGCAGGTAAGACTATAAGGCGCGTAACATAGGCTACTTATTATCGATATACCACGCGGGCGAAACCGCGGCAGAAAGTTAGCTTGTTTGTTTGATAGCGCTAATCTCGAGATCAATTGGTCGAATTTTGATAATTCTTTTTGTGTTTGATAGTTTTAATATTAGATATTCAACATTACGCTTATCTCCACGGGAGCGAAACAGTAAGGATGAACTTACTAAATACAACGAACGCGTACGAAGTCGCGGGCAAAAGCTAGTACTATAATAAAATAGGAAAGTAAAATAATCAGCTTGTATGACCGAGATATCAAGTATTGTTGGTATGGTAATGGTAATAAAATATTCGTCTACAACTCAATATTTGTAATGGCATAAAAATGACATGTGAGCACCAAACCCGTATAGTCCAACCAGCTTACCCAAGTTTTTAGATGAATCCAACGGTTTAAACGTTTTTTGCTCTGGTCAAGTCGATATAGTTTATGGTTGTGCACAACAGCGAGTACAGTTTTTGTAATGTTACTACCTCAAGTTCTTTTTTATATTATCCTTTCTGTATTTATTAAAAACCTAACGCCTATGTAAGAAGGATGTAGTATTTGTTATTGAAGATTAATAGTAGCTTGTTCTGATGAAACTATTTAATAACAACTTTGAATAGTATATCTCTTAACCATCCACAGCATTATTTATATGCTCTGTTATAAGAAAAGATTATAGAACTGAGCAAACATTTACAGGAAAGTTTTAATCACTGTGTGTCATTAGCTAATCCCCCACATTTTGTCACAGCGCCGCCATTTTCGAAGCCACATGTCCACATATAGACTTCCGTAAATACAAACTATAAACACGTGTAAACGAATCCAAACGCTTTAAGCCCATGCCCATTAACAATAATCCTTTTTATTTCCTTGTGAAATTGTTCTGCTTCTCTAAAATAAACTCTAATTGCAATACTGTAAAATTTAGTTTAGGGTAACCTCGATAGATGGCAGTAGCACAGTGTCGTTTATAAAGATTTCAACTTGGTTAGCCAGTGTATATTAAAAATAAAATTGCTATTATTCAAGTCATAATCTAAAGGGAAAAACTAAAATAATAGGGATGGTTAAGGGGCTTCTTCAATGGTTTTTTAATGGTTAAGTGGTGTTTAAGATGGGTATTAAGCGTGGGTTGGAATTTATGTGGGGTTGGTATGATTTATTGATCCTCGTATTGTTTTTGCTTAAAAAATGGCTGCTATTAGCATAAAAAAGACTGAACCCAGTTCGAGTTGTGTGCTTTAAATGGTTTAAATGATAACGAGTTTAAGAAAACTTTAACATAGTTATTATTTAAACATTTTCATGTCGTTTGAGTATGTAGTCTTTGTATGGGTATCCGTATTTCTTAAACATATTTTATTATTTTAGACGTTAACAATATTTTAATGGGTAGTAGAATTGTGTTATTATTGTTTATTTTTAAAAATAAAAACATAATTCTTCTTACCTAAAAATAAATGACTTAAAAGCTAAAAAAATAAATATGTACAAACCTAACCTTTTAGACGTAGTAGAGTCTAAAACTTACTTATTAATTTAGTGCCGAAGATTCAACAACTTATTTACTTAGTTTTCATTATCAAACCGTCTGAAAGTGTGCAATCTCTGAAATAACTAAGCTCTATTACCGCAAACATTACTAGATCCTAAATATAAACCCTAATATAAAAACTACAAAAAGTATATTACCTATTGATCATCAGTTAGCAACAAAGCTGCTATCCAAAGCTGGCACAAAATAAAAGGCCTAGAAACACGTCCATTATAAATATACATTTTAGCAAGCCTCGTCCTTTTTGTATTAAAATAGCCATTTTTACTTCGCTGGTCACGCTTGCGTGTTTTAACTCACGATATTAAGGGTGGTTTCGGACACGAACAATAGTGACAGAGAGTTCGCTTAGAAGCTCGTCACACTCTCTTAATCACTTTCATGGGCTCGTGTATAGTTTGTAAAACAATTGTAAAATAAATGTTTCGGTATTATACAAAGAGATTGGTAAATCCAAAAAAAACTAAATTATAAGATTTGAACCTATGAACTGGCTTTTCATTTTTTTTACTAGATGACAGGCGTAAGCATTTAAGTAAATTAAAGTGCCAGTTCCATATCCCTAATAAATGAATAAATAAATGAATTCAAATTCTATTTTGGACGTTCAATATGTACATATTGGAATTTTACAATCGTCAGCTGAGTTTTTTTTCAAATGCTCAATTTATAGGTGCAAGTGCAGTCAGTATCAGAAAATCACCTTAAACGTTATCGGTGAATTAGTCATTCAACTTATATTTTACACCTTCCAAACTTACTAAGTTAACACAAGTTTGTACAATTGGTAAGGGGTTTTTGGACTGTGGAGTTCAAGGGGTTCTTATGTTAGGGGTTGTGCTGTCCACCCCGGTTTCTGCATGTATTTGGATAAATAAATTAAGTATGGGTTCGGTGGCATTAAGGAAAATTATTGATATTGATCAGACAGTTGAGAATTATATCTTAAAACTATTTAAAAATAAAGATTTAATACGATTCTGAGATTTTCAATGAAAATATATGTTTTGTTCTATGACTGCTACGATATTCTAGTGGTTAGCGTATTAATAGCTTTTCGAAGATATCGCTAACGGTGAAGAAAACATCGTAAGGAAACCTGCATGCCTGAGAGTGCCTAAAATGTGCTCGAGGGTGTGTGAAGTCTACCAATCCGCACTTAGACAGCGCGAGCGTGGTGAACGATGGCCTAACCCTCCTCATCATGAGAGCAGTGGAACATGTATTAGATACAGGGCTGCTATTATTAAATTTATTAATCGCTAAACAAATACACAGTGACATTTCATTTAGCGACAAGTTAATGGTAAGACGATGGTGGACGTTATTGCTTTCTTCCTCGAGCTCGTTCACAAGAACTCAACAAACCTTGTTATTGAAACTGCATCACAACATGCAACTCTTAACACCCCATATATTCTTAACGCTATTTAAACCGTTTCAGTATAAGCAGCACTAAACGTCATTCGGATGGATTTACGTTCTCTGGCATTCGGTAACGTGTCTAATACATTACACATGTGCACCATTTATTATTAACGGCAGTCTAGGATGGATTGTTTCCTTGCTCTGATCGTAAACAGCAGTTTAAAACGGGACTATTGTGTTTTAAGTGAGCTGCAGTGACAATTCCAAGTGCTACGGAATGTTGTAAAAGATTCTACAATCGCTATGTTTTCAATCTTTCAGAGCATGAAGCTTGGGGATCTTAGGCCAATAGTACTTGAGGGCAATATGTAATTTTTCACATGAGACTGTATACCTCCTTTATTTCTGGTAGGTCCTAGTTTCAAGCATATATCAATGTTTCAAGCCTAAAATGGCCCATTGGTTGTGTAAATTGGACCTTGACCGTAAAACTTTTTACAAGACCGCTTCAATAGGAATATCTTTCGGACACAGCACTTCTTTTGTCTTTATTTACGTATGTCCACACAATAGCTTATCACCGGACTAAAGTGACCATAAATAAAGCAAACACAGATATTCCCAATAAAAATTATCTTCACGATAAAACTAACGTAACACCATAAAAGCGATATCTGGGATATGACGGTCGAATCAACTTAAAAGAATCATTCATTGTGACTAATTTTATTTATGGTCTGCCACCCCTAACGCATTTATTACCGCGAAACGGGCAAGCCAATAAAACCAGTGAATCAAAGAGAAAAAGTGCTCTCAGTTCTATAAATATTTTATTTCGGATAGTGAGAAGTAGGGTTACCATGAGAGGCGGTAATAGAAATTTTACTGCCGACCTTCGATGCTTCGATGTTCAGTTTTATGTTTCACTTTGAGTTTCGCTTTGTTTTTTTCGGGTAAATAGACACAAGTTTTACGTGTGCGATTGTAGAAGTGTGAAAAAGTTTGTATCAGTCTTCTTCTTCTTACGTATCAATGGCATTATGGTTTCTCATTTTTTATTTATATTGTTTTTGCCCAGTAGGTAGCAACTTCCACTCCCTTGCTTGTGGCCTGCATTAGGTCTTCACGGGTACATGTAGAAGGAGACAACGGGCACGAAAGCAGGTGAGCCATGTTTTGACTGTATCAGTAAGGATCAAACATATTTTTTACAACTGACTGCTGTTGGTTACTTTGCGTGAAAAAACCTTATGATAATAAGGCTATAATAGCTAGCTTACATATTTGTTTACTAAAGGGTTTTTCATAGACTCTATCTTTCTTGTACCTGTTAAATTTGCTTATGTTTTAAATCTTTGTATCGACTAAACTTGTTTTCGTTTGGTTGTTCGATGTCTCAAAATCCCACATTTTAACGTTGCCGTGTTGTACAGAAAAACATTGAATATAATAAATTACTCTGCAGTACAAAATTGAATAATATCGTTTGTTTGTAGAGTTTCCTCAATTATTAAACAAACAGACGCACTGAGTATCTCCTATAAAACGAGTGAGCACAACTTTAAAAGCACATGAATGAAGCAAACTTTCCCGTTTACAGCCTTACTTAGTCGATTAATAAACTGGAAGCCTCCACGTAGCTCACACTATATTTTACTTCTCGCAGAGTCCTTCAAATCTCTCTCTCATGGCCACCGTACGTCGGGAGCCCGGGGAACTTTTACTAATGTGTGCTAGTCAAATGGACTCTCGAGAATTGCCGCGTTGAATAAACCACCTTATGCGAATGATATAGAGTGCAAAATATGATTAAGAGTGGAATATATAAATAACAGCGCTGGCTTGTTCTTCTGCCACTCATGCATATGGAAATAGGGACTTAGGTCATAGAATAAAATGGGTGGGTACTAGTGTTTTGATAGTTTTATTTGCGTACCTTTTCGGATTTGCGGTGTGAAGTGGTCGTAAACATGGTAGGCCCCCACTGAGTAGGTATTGGCTGTGAATAGTTCATGTATGACGTATGCGATGGTTTCGGCCGTCGATAAGCCGATTGTGTGATCTGCTCGACCGCAAATGGGAGGGTGCGTTTGTTTTGCTAGTTCTTCGGTCAAGGCTCTATCTGCTCTGATATAACACAACTGGAGCTTCATATTGGATGCTCTTACAATGTAACAAAATCATTATTTATTTCTAAGTTGAGTTAAAGTTAATCGAAGCGCCAGTGTCAAAACATTTGATTGCAATAAGTATTATAATTTAATAAGTTAAGTTTTGATTGGTATCCTAGAGACGGCAAAAGAAAGAGGGGAAGGCCATTTCGGAGATGGGAGGACGACTTAAAAGCGACAGCAGGTCCGATATGGAGAAGGAAGTGATCGAGAACTTTGGAGGGATCTGGGAGAGGCCTATGCGAAACAAAACAATTCTTACCGATGTCTTAGTGAAATAATTAATGTATATGTAAACTAGTTTTAAGATTGTTAATAAAGGCTATCATTATTAAGTTAAGTTTTATTTTAATTTTAAATGATTTGATTTTTGTTTTTTTCTTTTTTTTTTTTTTAAACTTACTAGCAATTTGCAAATACAAATTACTAGTATTCTTGTCAACCCCCTCCAGCTAAGCTTAATTCGCTTGTATTAGGAGGAAGTTTACGTCCGTGGTGTAATGGCTAGGATTCGAACCCACGACCTCTCGATCGTTAGACCGAAGCCTTATCCATTGCGCCACGGCCGCTTAATATTGTATTATAAAGATATTTATTTTCACCTTCTACCACATGGCATCTAACTTAACAGGTGAAGTGTGAAACATGTGGGTGTTGTATACCTTTGCCACACCATTTTGGGTAATATAGGCGTGAAGTAATAACAATCAGAAAAAAAAATTACAGACTTATAATTACATAGTTATATTTATTTTTAATTACGTAGTATACCACAAACGAACCAATAACATTACGGTGTAGTCCACATAATTATTATCATAATTTAACCCAAACATTTCTCTAAAATCTCCTCAAGCTCGCAAATCTCATATGTGATGATTATGATGAATTACAGGTGGTATCTCATTCAATGTTTTCCATCATTAGTCATCATTGGAAACAATAATGGTTACCGCAACCCTTTTATTACTAAGCACAAAGCACAATGTAAGCTTACTTACTGTAACAACAACATTTTATATCAGAAGGTCCACTGTGTAGATTTTAAAGATGGTGTCGGTAGTATGGCGATTAGAAATCGGAATTGCCATGGCATTTTGAGTTTTATTACTGTTGGTAAAATTATTGTCAATAAGTTCGAGTTATAATCATTAAATACACTGTCTCACTTGTCACCTGTTGTTCTTTTTGGTTGCGTCGTGTCATTAGAGCCTGATTTTTTTTTGTTGCACAGGCTTGCATTTGATGGTAAGTGGTTATAGTGATGACAATTGGCACATGAGGCATAATATCAATCTCAGTGTAGAGATGCATCTGAACCGATGTGTACCGATTATAAATATATATATATATTTGGACAATATTTATTGGTAGCCTGGGATTGTAGCAACTGTTTATTGCAAACAATTTCATTGGCTAAGAGAGTAGCGATCACGATTAATAAATAATACGAATACGGTTAGTTTTATTTACTTTATGATTTGTTGAAATAATTAATCAAATAACAAACCAAAGTAGTAATTTGTGACACAAATTACTGGTAATCTTACAAATACCAAGGGCTAGTACCTAATCTTGTTCAAATACTAACATTTCGTCACGCACAGGTAAAATACACGAAGGAGATTTCTAGACCAATATTATATGTGTTGTGATTTTTATGGTTGTTTATTTGTTGCAGATAGGCTACAAAAATCCAATCTTGATAAAAAAAATATGTGAAGGTAGTTCAAAACCCTAGAAAAGGCAAATACTACTTTTTATCCTCGTACCATGCAGGCAGAGCTGCGTACGGAAGCTATTCTTATATAATCTTGAAATTTTATTTCGAGCAGAGATTAGCTGAAAGTTATATCTCACCTTTAACTTGTTAAATACAAACACCTACCATTAGATACAATTGACCATCAGAAAAAGGTAGACTGTATTTTCACTGCCGCTTATAAATAAGCTAAGTACAGAGTCATCCTTCTGTATGCACATTGCCAATGGCTACAGTAAAATAGGAGAATGTCTGAGTCCGACCGATAATTACGACGCGTGTGCAAATTTAATAACTCGACGTTCGACGGTTAGATTTACGGTCGACGGGCACGACACGGGAACGGGATCCACATTAAAATACGGTGGGTTTGGCTGTCATTTTATTTTGACAAATCATGTTATTATTGAGCGCTAACATTTACGAGATTTATGATGTGATTATTTGTAGGTATTCTCTTTGAGAAAATTCTGTTCCTCTGAACATGTTAAGTTTCATACTCCACTACGACAAAAGTACCATCGTCATTGTCAATTGTTTGAGTCATATACATATTATTTGCACGGTAAGATTCTAATAAAACTGTGTTTTGTCCCTTCCATCCCAAGTACAAACTTGTCGGTGCTATCTTTAGAAAATAAGAACAAAAACCCATACTGCCGGTTTTAAAAAGAGTATCGATTTCAGGTGGTGATGCTTTCGTGAGAGCATGTTAACAGTCGTGGGGTATAAAAACCTTCGGTCGTCCTCTCGTCCCGTGCGGTATAAAAGCATCTATCGTATTTGCTTACCGCTGGTGCTCGTCAATCACGCTCTGACTGTGCATTTCAATGTAAAGCATGTGCACACCAGCGACTGTTTCACGCCTAAATTCATGGTGTAGAAAAAGCCTTATGTCAGGTTTGAAAGTGGATTGATTTCAGGTGGTAGCAATATTTTGATCGAGATTGATATGCAACATTACTTTAGTCTACTTGTAGAAGCGGAAAAGAGAAGATGTGGGTGATGTGAGGTTATGAGCCACACATCAGATTTTGCGTAGAAGAGATGTGGAAATAAAAAGAAATAATATACGAAAAACAATATAGAAGCCTTTGAAATTTGAGGGTTACCCATGATTTCTCTAGGATCCCATCATCAAATCATGACCTCATATTATGAATATACATAAGTAATATTCAACGTCTCGCCTCATCTGTGTATAACTTGAAAGAATACAGTAAACGGCCTCAAGGAGCCTATATTTAAAGAATTATCCCCGTACTCCTAACCGTTGAGGAGTTGTACCTTCCAGCATCAGCTCAGCAACATAAAATGATGTATGTATGTCCGAGTAGCTTTAGATAATATATAAAAAACAATATAGAAGCCTTTTAAATTTGAGGGTTGCCCTCGATTTCTCTAAGATCCCATCATCAGAACGTGACTTGAAAAAAATGGGACCACATGACAGGTATATCCTTTCAAACAAAAAAAGAATTTCTCAAATTGGTCCAGGCGTCTTTGAGTAATCGGCGAACAAACATAAAAAAAAAAAAAAAAAAAAAAAACATACAACCGAGTTGAGAACCTCCTCCTTTTTTTGAAGTCGGTTAAAAAAATGGGAACAAAGAACACGTTACATAGTTATATAATATTAAAGTTGAAAAATTAAGAATCCAGCAGGACTCGAACCTGCACCCCCTGGGTATACGCCCCAAGTGCTTTGCCAATTCAGCTATGGATTCGTATGCTGCCGGACTCGAAATTTCTCAACTCTTTTGTGCCAGCCGAAGCTAGACGAACCATTACTTGGTTTTAGCGCCATCTATGCGTTACTTATTCACATAATCGCATACAGTACGTTTGAATTAAGATCAACTCATTACTGTCGAGAGATGACGCATTTTTATCAATACTTGTAATATTTAAAGCAAATTTTAGCTTTGCTATGCCTTTTTGTATTTATATAATATTAAAGTTGAAAAATTAAGAATCCAGCAGGACTCGAACCTGCACCCCCTGGGTATACGCCCCAAGTGCTTTGCCAATTCAGCTATGGATTCGTATGCTGCCGGACTCGAAATTTCTCAACTCTTTTGTGCCAGCCGAAGCTAGACGAACCATTACTTGGTTTTAGCGCCATCTATGCGTTACTTATTCACATAATCGCATACAGTACGTTTGAATTAAGATCAACTCATTACTGTCGAGAGATGACGCATTTTTATCAATACTTGTAATATTTAAAGCAAATTTTAGCTTTGCTATGCCTTTTTGTATTTATATAATATTAAAGTTGAAAAATTAAGAATCCAGCAGGACTCGAACCTGCACCCCCTGGGTATACGCCCCAAGTGCTTTGCCAATTCAGCTATGGATTCGTATGCTGCCGGACTCGAAATTTCTCAACTCTTTTGTGCCAGCCGAAGCTAGACGAACCATTACTTGGTTTTAGCGCCATCTATGCGTTACTTATTCACATAATCGCATACAGTACGTTTGAATTAAGATCAACTCATTACTGTCGAGAGATGACGCATTTTTATCAATACTTGTAATATTTAAAGCAAATTTTAGCTTTGCTATGCCTTTTTGTATTTATATAATATTAAAGTTGAAAAATTAAGAATCCAGCAGGACTCGAACCTGCACCCCCTGGGTATACGCCCCAAGTGCTTTGCCAATTCAGCTATGGATTCGTATGCTGCCGGACTCGAAATTTCTCAACTCTTTTGTGCCAGCCGAAGCTAGACGAACCATTACTTGGTTTTAGCGCCATCTATGCGTTACTTATTCACATAATCGCATACAGTACGTTTTAATATTATATAAATACAAAAAGGCATAGCAAAGCTAAAATTTGCTTTAAATATTACAAGTATTGATAAAAATGCGTCATCTCTCGACAGTAATGAGTTGATCTTAATTCAAACGTACTGTATGCGATTATGTGAATAAGTAACGCATAGATGGCGCTAAAACCAAGTAATGGTTCGTCTAGCTTCGGCTGGCACAAAAGAGTTGAGAAATTTCGAGTCCGGCAGCATACGAATCCATAGCTGAATTGGCAAAGCACTTGGGGCGTATACCCAGGGGGTGCAGGTTCGAGTCCTGCTGGATTCTTAATTTTTCAACTTTAATATTATATAAATACAAAAAGGCATAGCAAAGCTAAAATTTGCTTTAAATATTACAAACGTTACATAGTGTTACGTAGATATACGAAGATAGCCGCTAAAGTTAAAAACTGTGGCGCAGCTATCATCGCCCATCTCCATAATTTTCAATCTTACTTGGCTCCAATAAAAATCTAATCTAAGTTAAATGTAGGTGACAATTTAATTTAATCAAATATCGAAACCTCAGTCAAACACAATTCTCCTCTTCGCTGGTGGAAAGCGAGCCTTTGTAAAAACTGTAACCCGAGTAGGTATTTAAGTAAAGCCTGGCTGTGTTTCCCAAAAGCATAATTTTCATGTTTTAAAGTTAAATTTAATTTAGGTTGTTTTTAGGTTAGCGTGCCACCGTCCACTGCAAGTGATATTATAATTGAAGGTTCTTTAACCTATATAGCTATGCGACATTTTTAAACATATAATGAGCAAAAGCCACTTTGACCAGATTTTAAAAAATCTATTTAAAATGAGAGTTAACTGGCAGTTCCACTACAATATTTGAAACGAAATAAAAAATGTGCCGTTTCACCTTGACACATTTACCTAAATACAACAGAAGGCTTTGGCAGAGGTGTAAAACACCCACAGTTCACCAGTTATGTTAGGCCCATGAGATGAGCCTGTCGCCATCCACCGGGTTCGAATCCAACTCCGTGCTGCATTCAGATTTTTCTGACGGAAAATTCCCAAATAACATTTTTGTCCAACCCTCGCAGTGAGAAGCACATAGGCTAACCATTATTATTAGATCAACGAGGCAGTTATGTTATGTTATATTATAACATAACATTTAACTAAAAAATGCTCCTATTGCCATTACATCTGTAAACAAGCATTACTACGAAAACACCATGTATCTTCACCATAGATCCGAAGTACACGAAGCCGAGATTCTAATATGGTAATCAAGTCCCTAACATTAAAACGGGCAATTTGGTGCAGTAAATAATAAATAGGGGAGGAATAATTGTATCAATGGTCAGCATAATTTCTTAGACATTTTGTATTTGCATCTCGTTACCATTTGATCAAGGGTTGTAATTTACACGGAAATACTCGTAGTATATTTGGGATTAATCAAAATAGTACATTCTGAGCCATCCCTAATATCGTATTCTGAAGAACTATGAAAGAAGAAGGGTATGCCAATGGTACCTTTGTCAAACATATAATTATTTAAGTATTTTGTTATGTAGATATTATGCATATATATATATATATATATATACACACATATTTTCATTATGTATTAATTAATTGTATTGATTGTTAGGACCTTTCAAATCAAACGCTATATTTTATAACTTCACCTGCTTTGTTAATCTCTGCATCACCCAAAGGTAGACTGGTAGAGAATGCCTATGGCATTAAGTCCGCCTTGTATACAAATCTAAATAAATAAATAAATAATAATATGATTGCGCGCTGTAGGTAACCTGCACTACCAGGTGGGGATAATATGTAATAAATAAATAAATTAATAGAGCGTAAAGAAATATATAGTATAGTCTGGTGGTACTTGGACTCTATTCATAAAAATTGTAAACATGTGAAGGTAAAATAGTTGCGAGATTTATAAAATTCACTAGCTTAATTTGCCGGTGAGCTGGTAAATAATTTTGATTGACAACTATCAGTATTTTATGTATGCAGTACTGGGTGCGATAACTCCAAAACTGAATTTTGATAAAAGAAAGCTCCTAAAAATCTATGGACTGAATCAAAAGATTCTACTGTTAACTTAAAAATGACTCAGAAATCTGCTATAATCCAAAACTAGCACACACCTACACATCCAATAAACATAACATCTCGCCCTTATTACCGAGAAGGGTGTGGCAGAGTTGTATAACACGCAAATATCGACTGTTACGTTCAAGTTCCATGTGATAACGGGAGAGCCTAACGCCATTCCCCGGGGCACGTCCAATAATTATGTAATAAAAACACCACATTACGAAAATGAGGACAATTAGTAAATATATCTTATCGCGTACCGTGTGCGCGAGCCTCATCCATCAACCGGCTCGAACCGACTCAAACCGCCTCAAATTAAGACTAACGATTCCCTAATGCGGCCGGTTTTCATTTTAATTTGAAAACAAAATTCGACTTAACGACAGCCAGGATGTTTTACTTTAAAACTTAAATTATGATAAATATGGGTATTTATAAGTATCCGAACGCGTAACGAATACTTTCTATTGCGATCAGAATTACAGGGTTCGGTTATCATAGAGATATTTTTAAATGTAATATTATTATGTCTCCAGCTATCTCAAATTCTTATAAAATATTAAATCAGAGGAATTAAATGTACCGATTACCGCAGTTGTTAAACTTTACTACACGGCCTACTTATATATCTGGGACTATGTATACGTAATGACTGATAGACCATCATTATGTTCTGAAGAACCTCCTTGTAGTCTTTTATGTTAAATGGTTAGTCACCCTCTCACAGCCCGATTGCAAGAAGCGTAACATTTTCTAATTGATTATTTTTTATAGCATTTAGCTATGCTTAGCAAATTATACTAAGAAACAGTTGAAAAAGATATGGGACCGGCAGGATTTGAACCTGCGACCTTATTGCACACCGGGCAACCGCTTTAGCCATCCAGCTACTGTCGCCTCTTACCGGAGCCCTAAATTTCTCAACTGTATGATACGTCATTTCGCCCGGTGTGCAGGTAAGGTCGCAGGTTCAAATCCTGCCGGTCCCATATCTTTTTCAACTGTTTCTTAGTAGAAGTGTAACATTTTCCTCTCGAGCTCATTCCACGTCCTATTTATGTCAGCTTCTTCATAATCTAGTAACATAACTCTACTGCCAAAGCTCTTCAGTACACAAATACGTACAATCTAAAAAGGGTTTTTGCAATATTTTTTCAGAGAGCCTAAATGACGGTAACTGTTGGGGCAGTTTTCATTATTGCGGGCCGGCCCGGACCGATTTATTTGATAACCTACCACTTATAGGACTATGAGCAGTATGAGCTACTATTTTTCTTTTAATATACTCTTTGCTATCTTTGGTAGGGTAAGGGATATGAAGATTATCGGAGAGGATAGTTTTTTGGTTTGCTTTTGCGATCTCATGGGGCGTGAGTTATGATGTGTTGATGCAGCGTTTCAGTGGAACGATATTTACTATGATATGTTTTTTTATTGCTGATACAGTATTTGAGTTGACAAAAGACTCGTGTAGGGTGTGATTATAACATACATAACATAACATCACGTCTATATTATACAGAAGAGTGGGGCAGAGGTGTACAACAACCACATGTCACCTGTTATGTTTAGTGTGAGCCTCTCGCCATCCAACGGGAACAATTCCTACACCGTGCCACTATTGTAAATTTCCTGACGGGAAGTTCAATTCAATTCAATTCATTTATTTCGTAAAACATAGGTTACAAGGATGTTACAGTGTTACAAAAAGTTCTTCTATGTTCAGTAATACCACTTTGCTCGACCCGAGACCTCGCGGTGATAGGCGCATATGCTAACAACTAGACCATCCAGGTAGTCCACTAGGTGTGATTTATATTATTTAAAAAATGATTGGAACGTTTTCCTTTTCTTTTTATTATCTGGAGTAGGTAAGGAAGCCCGAACTTCACTATCATTTAGTGGCGATTTCGATGGTAGGTAAAAGTATGTCTAATTTATTTTTTATTTACTTACCTTCAGAAAGAGTTCAAAACGTGGACCGTACATAAATTTAATAAGCATTAAGTGGAATATATAGAGTATATTCAATGTAATAATAACATGCAACGTTTAATTTTCAGCAGTTGGTGTAAAGGAGCAAGTTTGAGATAGTACTCCGTGGTGTTAAACGATTAGCTGAAGTTAGCCAGACGCTGACGTCTGTGATTAAGCATAGACGAATTTGTCTATGGAATAAGTCATGTTATTTAACGTTTGAGAAACTTGGTAAGCATGTTTCAAGTGGAAATGCCCGCTTATACAATATAATTTTTACGATAAACAAAGCAAGCATAAAAATTGCTTTGCGCAACTTTCAGTAAGTAAATGGGCCCTTATGATGATAATAACGTTAAAATAAAAACTCCACTACGTCAAGCCCACAGATGCAGGATTAACATTGTTGTACATAAATATATTAAATAAAACGTTAGATTTTATTTTTTTAAACTTGTAATATTTTGTTAAACCAACATTTAGAAATTATACAAGTATTTGGTTTAAATAACAAATAGCGGATATTTCATAGTTTTTAGATATTAAACGTTAATATTTATCGTGTGTAGATCACTAACTAATCTTTTCTTGTTAGTTTTCAACTTGAAACAAATATAACAATGTAAATAAGGAAGAATTTATTTCGCATAAACAGAACATAATTAATTCCGTCTCCATCTAGATAATTACGAGATAGAATCATTGTGATCCAGCCTCTCTTTGGGTCGAGTGATTGATATACATACCAACACACTTACACTTACACATACACACACAATAACATAAACACACACACCCACACACTCACCCTCACACACACTCACGACACAATGGTCCTTATAAGTATATGTAAAAATAATAAAATCATTCAACCTTTTATATTAGCAGTGATAACGTTCACTATACATTTACATAATAAATTGTAAACTGTAATATCGAGTGGCAAAACACGACTGTCCACTGTCCAAAATACAAGCTTTTGCTTAGTTTGGGCAACAGTATCTAATGTACAAATACATTTACATGTGTCTTAAATTTAACTCACCTTGTGATCCTACCTGTGTTATTTGTGTCATTAAAGACTTTGTTTTTTTTTTTTTTTATTCCTCCATTTCCTTCAGGCTACTGTCGATGTAACCACGATATATAACCGTCATTATTATATTTTACATAAATCATTCTACTCTCATCTCATTCGTGATAGATATTGCTTGCATACAAGTTATACAATCATACTAAGAATAAAACAACTGCAATGAGTCAAATATCATTTAAAACAGCGAGTGATGCTTTGTCTATGTTTAAAACAAACGCTCAGTAGTTTCAATGAAGTCTGTATACCTATAATTAGTAACCTCAAAGCAAAACACTAACCATATTTTTGTCATAACACCTATAATGTAATCATCGGATTATCTAAAGTACACTATAAGCTCAAAACTGGTATCATTTCTTAAAAAAAACAGCACAATTCAACTATGTTAGAACACATTCAGGTTACAACAGATTACAGAGATTTCGAACAGAGTGTGTAAAAGAGGATCCCTTCTTTTCGCATAATTTTATAAAGCATAACACGTTACGCTTTATTTTTGCATAATAGTTATTTGGCAAAATAGTCTTTTGGCATACTGCCTCACTTGGCATAATTATTTTTCACATTATACATTATAGGCATAATTGTTTTCCGCCTAATAAAGATTAAAATAAATTTGAAATGGCTATCAGAGTGTAACCGACACTTGTTTATTTTACTTACGAAAAGAATTTTGTTGAAATAGGATATCATTAAAATAGTATGCCTAAAGACAATTGTGGTAAAAAACATTATGCCTAACAATGATTATGCGTAAAATATTTATGCTAAAAATATATGCAAAAAAGTAATGCCAAATTAATTAACTAAGAAGGTATGCGAAGTTAAATTATGCCAAATGAAATTATGCGACACAATAGAGAACCGTGAAAAAGAAAAAAGTGACAAACTAATAGGAGCAGAATAAGAGCTGCAATACAGTGTGTCCTTATCAACGCTCTTTTCAAATTAGATTAAGCCCCAGTTACAGAGGTTATAGATAAACCTTATTAGCTGGATAAGCACATAAATGAAAGTGACCGCTGCTCTGTACCTTTTTAAGGATAACTTGTGTAACTATTATATTCAGTGCGGTAATATTTTTAAGGGGCGGATAAAATCTATCTGAAACTTCTAAAACTGACCCTAAGTATTGGAGTCCTTATTTGTCTTGTAGATCAATTTATTAAAAAATAATAATTTAATTGTGACGACCGGCGGAGTGGGTTGTGTACCTACCTGCGACGCCGAGGTCGCGGGTTCGATTCCCGCTTAAGACAAATCTTTGTGTGCATGAACATGAGGGTTTGTCTTAGTCTGGGTGTTTCTATGTAAATTATGTATTTATTTACAAAAGAAAAGTATATAA
The DNA here is from genome assembly GCA_905147285.1 of Hypena proboscidalis. Taxonomy (NCBI): domain Eukaryota; kingdom Metazoa; phylum Arthropoda; class Insecta; order Lepidoptera; family Erebidae; genus Hypena; species Hypena proboscidalis. The sequence goes on along the minus strand of LR990129.1, from coordinate 3,066,474 downwards.
TTATGTATTAGTATCAGTTATTCTAGTACCGATGACGTTGTGTGTAAGTGGTGAGATATATTTATTTATATTTATTATCATTATTATATAAAGATAAAAAAAATATATATAAACAAACCAAATCTTTGTCAAATCAGATTATCAAAAGTGCATTTATCTGCCCAAAACCAATATCATTCCAACAGACACAAACAACCGCATTAATAAACTGGTTCTTTTCATGATCCATTGTCCTTTTTAGTAGATAAGGAGCAAAAGAACAGTGCTAAGGTGCAAAGCGACAAGCCAACAAGAGCAAAAGAAGCTGCAATACAGTGTTCTAATCAACGTTCTGGAATGCAATCCCGAGGTTAACTTAATTATCTGGCGGTTATTTTTGCGTGCACCGTTGTGAGAAGTTTACTTGATTCAGAAGATGACTTTTGCTTGGGGTTTTTTTTTCTACTATCATAATCTATCTGATAGTACTTGTTCGATTTATTATTTAATTTTGATGGATGATTGATGACGACCGGATTGCGGAGTGGGTAGTGTACCTGCCTGCGACTCCGAGGTCGCGGGTTCGATTCCCGCTTAAGACAAATCTTTGGGTGCATGAACTTTGAGGTTTGTCTTAGTCTGGGTGTTTCTAAGTATAATAAGTATGTATTTACCAAAGAAAAGTATATATGTATTAATATCAGTTATTGTAGTACCCAAAATACAAGCTCTGCTTAGTTTGGGACTAGATGGCGTTGTGTGTAAGTTGTAAGATATTTATTACTATTATTATTAATTGACGTAAGGCAATGTTATTTAAAAAATTCAAGTTGATGTTGGGCATATCCAGAAGTAAGTATTTATGAAAAACTAGCATTTATCCGCGACTTCGTTTGCGTGGAATTCGTTGTTTTAAGAAGTAGCTGCTCGCTTTGACCCGCGTTACCTTACTACTCCGCTTTTGTAGAGCTTAGCGTAACGTTAAATATCCAAAGACCTTTATTAAAAGTTAGATAATAATATTAAACACAAAATAATGATCAATATTTGGTCAGTAGTTCCCGAGATTAGCGTCATCAAAAAAACAAATTCACTTTATCCCGCAGTTTCATCTGCGTGATAGGCACATCTATAAAGATATTACGCGCCTTGTAGTCAGCTATCTGCATCTACAATTTTATAAAAATTGGTCTAGCTGTTTAGAAGATAGGCCGATATAAACAAACATTAGACAGACAAATAATTTAAAAACTGTATTTTTTGCAAAGGTATCGTGCAAACAACTATACCAGCCTGCAGATACTTGAATTTTATGTATTTGTATTTATAATACAAGGAAGTAACGTTGCCTGTCTTCAGATTTATATATATAAATAAGGTTGCCTGGAAGAGATCACTTTATAGTGATAAGGCCGCCCATTGTGCATGTTTCAATTAGACTGTGTATAACAATTATGTACTTCTTCTTTGTGTACAATAAAGAATTCTCTATCTATCTATAAATTGCCTGTAAGAGACCACTTTATAGTGATAAGGCCGACCATTGTGCATGTTTCAATTAGACTGTGTGTAACAATTGTGTACTTCTTCTATGTGTACAATAAAGAATTCTCTATCTATCTATCTATATATATAAAATTCGTAGTAGATCTTACTACAAATACAAAAATCTCAATAACTTGACTATAAGGTCAGTATTTTTAATTCCTCAGTAATAACTCCTTGATTTATTTGTAATAGCATGAACAAAGATTAATAACGAAATAATGACAGTAATTTAGGAATCGATACAAAACTTTATGTGCGTGATAGTTCGTGTTAATGGCTATTTAATGATTTACAAGTTTTTGTTTTCTAGACGTGTACTTTGTGTACGATAAGTTAATGTTTGTTGTTTACTTTGGGAACGATACATAGGTGTTATTAAAACTGACGTGATGTAAAGACATTATTATTGAGAAGACGGGTTACTCACGTTATTTTAGCCGGCGATATGCCGACTAGTTCAGTATCTGATAGGCTTGGAATATTACTATAGTGACCAGCATAAAAACATTGTATAAAATAAATATAATACCAGAAGAGTAAGAGAGGAAAAGCTGCTTAAACCTAAGGTCATAAATTACTATGGGGAACGGACAACCAAGTTCCTTGTACCAAAAGTATTCTATTGAATACTTTATAAGCAGCATAGGCATACTTAATAGCATAGACACTCTAAGGTAAACTACTATAGGTAAACTAAAGAAGGTTTTAAAGAGTTAGTTAGAAAAGTATTAGTTATTAGTTTGCTAGTTATTAGTTTATATTATATTATGTGAAATATAAAATATTGTTAATGTTTAAATTTATAAAGATAGGTAGGTTATTTTAATACTTAAAGAGCGCATCTCGCCTATAAACAACTGTGTTTGGCGAGAAAAACCATCAAACTGTATAAATGTAACTTACCATTAAATAAATAAATTAAAAAAAAAACATGTTTCGAATGTATTGATGTCAATGGCCCAGTTGATAAATCTGTAATCGATTTAAAACTAGTCGGCATATCTCCGGCTAAAATAACGTGAGTAACCCGTATTCTCAATAATAATGATACATAGGTGTGTTGATTGTCAATGGTAGGGGAGAAATGGTGAGTGTGAGTAAGATATACAGTATACTCTTTATTTATTAACCTCTTTAAAATTGATTTTATAAATTTAATTAACACTTCTAAGCTAAACTAGAGAAATACCTATCTATGTACAAAAAAACCAAAAGGAAAATGTAAATATTATAATTTAGGCTTAAAATTACCTCCGCATCTATATCAGTCGCGGGTAACGTGCCTAGAAGGCTGGCGTCATTGTCACGTTGGATGGTGGAAATGCTGAACCTTTGACCAAGATAGAAGCCAGCCTTCTGGTCACGTGAAGAGTCAATATATTTATATCAGTATACTTAAATTGGAAAGTATATGTAAGAAAGCCTCCTTTCTTAATAAATTTCACGTTTTAAAATCCCCTGTCTATTTAAAAATTGACTTTCTATTTTACAAACAAAATGAAGTTCTGAATATTGCCTTAAATAAGTGAGACGAAGACAATTTTCATTCAAAAGAAGAATAATATTGCATAACAGGACAAATAAAGCGTTCACCCTCAAACACCCTTTTGTTTGCATCCCTTCGCGAGCTTCGAAATACCGAAAGCGGACGAGCATGCCAATCGAATTTAACTTATATCAAGCTATATTTCGGTGTAAAACATGAGCGCCAGCGATTTGTAAATTGTATTTACAATATCAATGTCTCATTTTCCACTCGCGATTAGGGCGCATCAGAATAGCAGCGCTGTGGTGCAAATGTGCTGCAGTATTATGCTGAGGTGCGTACCTTTACCGAAGATTTGCCGGAATAAATGTATCTTATTCTTATTCTTTATTATTATTTCCTTGTTTAAAGGCACCGAGCAAACCGAGTTTGGTTGTGTAAATTCAAATTCAAATTCAAATCATTTATTTTCATAGGCCCCAGGAGGCGCTTGAACACATCAAAATATTACAAACGAATGATATAAAATTAAATTATAAGTAAAACTAAATTACTAATTACAATGATTTGAATAACCGGGGCTTAGATTAATTTTAATCCAACTGTTTAGAATCAGATTAAAATCAAACTAAGTACCAGCTCCGATGGGTATTGCATTATGAGAAGAGCTGTTGAGAAACTCATGTGCACCATCTTTTCAGATGAAAGTCACAAAAAAGAGCAGTTCATTTCCAAATACTATTATCATTTATGTAGTCTAAAATACTGTAATAAGCTTTTTGAGATAATCTGATTTTAATATATTTCTTAAATTTACCTATCGATAATTCTAATGCGTCTAATGGAAGTTTATTTTAGAAGCGTATACATTGACCTGGAAACGAGTTAGAGATTGTGTCTTAATTATTTTAATCTTCGCTATTATATTTCACTAGTGAAAGACTTATTATAAACGAGTTCAAGAGAGCGCTTGCACCTTGTTCCAGTTTATTAGTGCGATTAGACGCCCATTCAAAATGTTTGTCGGACGTTCGGTTGTCAAGTCACAATATACACGTCTTATATTTTATATTCGAAAACGTATTCCGTTCACAAAACTCGTAAAATAAGCGTCAGTAGTTCCCTCTCATCTCTTATGACTTGCACCATTTATCCAAAGGCTTCAACGTTGATATGACAGCTTTTATTAGGTGTTGTTTGTTGTTACGATTGATGCCTTTTGCGCACTGTGAGGTGGTTCTAGATCATATTTTATATGTCACGTTATCATCTATTTTCGTATCTAAAGTATAGTTCAAGTAAAGTAAAGCTTACTGTAAAAGATGTCTTGTTAATTTCTTTAGCTGGTAATAACAATAACAAACAATTTTTGTTTTTATGGACCTAAACTGTCTCGATGGTCAAGTAGTTAGCGTATGCGCCTCTCACTGCAAGGTGTCGGGTTCGATTCCCGGATCGGACAAAGTGTTATTTGTGAACTTTGTGGCGGTCTCCGCACATAATAAATGACGGATGACATGGACAACATCAAGAAGTCACACACGTGATAACTGTCAAAGAGCGCTGAATCGCGATAAGGAAAGGAAGGTTATTAATGAAGAGACTGGGAAGGTTAGATCAAAAAATTCAGACTTTAAGTTAAGTATCAATGGTCAAGTAACCAAGTCAGATTTAGAAGTTGCCAGTGCTTTTGAAGGATTTTTTACTGCTTTTCCTGTCTCTCTAACTAGTGCTTTATGCTCTTCCTCCTCCGTTGCCGAGTCGTTACTTAAAGATAATGTGCCTGAGTTTTACAATAATTTCGATTTTCACCATGTTAATTTGTCTGATTTTAAAGCCGCGTTTAAATCAATTAATATTAAGAAAACGGCTGATCTATGGGGCATTTCTGTACATTATTATAAATTCGTTGATTGACATTATTGCACCTGATTGAATCGTGATATTTAATAGATGTATTGATTGTGGTGTGTTGCCTGACTTAATGAAATTAAGTAAAGTCATTCCTTTGTTTAAATCAGGTAGTACATTAGACCCCACAAACTTCAGACCAATATCGGTGCTACCTACGTTTAGTAAAATTTTTGAAAAATTAATTCTCGCGCAGTTACTTAAATATTTTAATGAAAACAATCTGTTGCACACTAAACAATTCGGTTTCACTCGCGGACGGTCAACATGTGATGCTGGGGTAAAATTACTGGAATGCATATTTGAGGCTTGGGAAGAGTCGCGGGATGCCTATGGGGTGTTTTGTGACTTATCTAAGGCTTTTGATTGTGTGCAGCATGAAACTCTAGTCAAGAAGTTACACCACTACGGTATAAGAGGCATCGCTCTGGATCTTCTTACTTCATATCTAAGCGATAGGATTCAGAGAGTAGATGTCAATGGAAAGCGTTCGCATGGATCAGCTGTAGCAATGGGGGTGCCACAAGGCTCTATTTTAGGGCCTTTCCTGTTTCTCTTGTATATTAATGATTTACCTCATCTTGTTAAGGATAATCATGAGATAGTATTGTTTGCGGATGACACTTCTTTAGTTTTTAAGGTAAAAAGACAACAATCAGTAATTGACGATGTAAACAATGCTTTATCAAAGATAGTGAACTGGTTTAGTGCTAATAACTTGCTTTTAAATGGTAGTAAAACAAAATATATTAGATTTTTTACAAAAAATGTTAAGCAAGTCAAAACTAGTGTGGTGATGGACAATGAGGAATTGGAAATGGTCAATAAGGTTGTCTTTCTTGGTATAACATTAGACTCTAAATTACAATGGGGCCCACATATAGAAACGTTGTCTGGTAGACTCAGCTCAGCAGCTTACGCCGTAAAAACAATTCGTCAACTGACCGATGTTGACACTGCGCGTTTAGTTTATTTTAGCTATTTTCACAGTATAATGTCATATGGTTTATTGCTTTGGGGTAGTGCCGCGGATATAGATTCAATATTTGTGCTCCAGAAACGAGCTATTCGAGCTATCTATATGATGAGTCCCAAGGAGACACTAAGAAATAAATTTAAAGAGATACATATTATGACGTTACATTCTCAATACATTTACGAAAATTTAATGTACGTTCACAAAAACCAAACGAAATTTAAGAAAAATAGTGATCTCTATAAATTAAATCTAAGGAACAAAAACAAACTCGCTGTGCCCACTACTAGGCTCCATAAAATCTCTAACTCGTTTCCAGGTCAATGTATACGCTTTTACAATAAACTTCCTTTAGAAGCAATAGAATTATCGATAGGTAAATTTAAAAAATATGTTAAAATTAAATTATGTCAAAAAGCTTATAGTATTTCAGACTACATAAATGATAATAGTATTTGGAAATGAATTGCTCTTCTTATGTGATTTTTTTATGTACTTTTATATTGTTATATTTTTCATTTTAAAAGATGGTGCACATGAGTTTCTCACCAGCTCTTCTCATAATGCAATACCCATCGGAGCTGGTACTTAGATTGATTTTAATTCGATTCTAAACAGTTTGATTAAAATTAATCTGAGCCCCGGTTATTCAAATCATTGTAATTAGTATAATTTAGTATTATTTATTATTTACTTTTATATCATTTTTTGTAATGTTTTGACGTGTTCAAGCGCCTCCTGGGGCCTATGAAAATAAATGATTTGAATTTTGAATTTTGAATTTTTTGAAATGTTCACAGCAAGTGACTATATAAACCACTTCCAATACACTACCGTTGGACAGCTCTCCGCCAGGCAATACCACCGAACCTGGTCGGAGGATCCTCCCTTTGTGGTAAAGGAAAATCAGACCCTGTTCCTCTACAAACTTCTCGTCAGATATAATAGTGGCACGGAGTAGGAATTGTGCCCGGTGTACGGCGATAGGCTCACCCCCTATCCCATGGGACCTAAACATAACAGGTGAAATGTGGGTGTTGTATACCATTGTTGTATACCACTGCCATGTTGTGTTAATTCAAACTCACGCCTTTTCGATCACAAGTTATTGCTATTGATGTAAAAACATTTTTTTAAAACTTGTCTGTAAGTATTTTACGTATAGGTCAATGTTCAATAGCGAATATCTCACACAGATAAACTCAACTTAATGCTTTTGATATTAACAAAATGGTAAAAAAAATCTTTTAAGACCAAAAGAACCCAAATATGCCTTTAAAATTATACGCCATTCATATCACCTCACATTATGTTCATATTTGTAAAGAAAATTATTAAGCACAAAGCCTTTACGAAAAATTATATGAATAGGTTTCTTTAGAAAAAGTAGGTTTATTTTTTGGCACTTACAGAGGTTTTAGCAATTGCACTTTTGGATAATGAGCTTTTTGATTTAAGCTTTTAGGCCTGTTTAGGTACCTCTTGTATGGTATACAATATGGGCCGAATTGTAAAGTTCTTTACAATAGTGCATTCGTGGCACAAAGTGATTTGTTTAATATTCGGGCAGATTTTCAGTGTGTTTTACTTTAATATTTTTTATTTTATGCAGATTTTTATTTTTATTATATTGATTTATTTTACAGCTTCATGCACAATTAAACAAAGGCGGACTTAATGCCATAGGCATTCTCTACCAGTCAACCTTAAGATAGTGCAGATGGAACAAAGGTTACATTTTGTCAATCTATTATGTTTGTATTCTGACTCGATGGTCAAGTGGTCAAAGATATCTCGGGTGCGATTCCCGGGTTGGGCAAAGTGTTATTTGTAAACTTGCCGTCAGGAAATTCGCATTAGTAGCACGGAGTTAGAATTGTGCTCGGTGGATGGCGATAGGCTCACCCTCTGTCCCGTGGGACCTAAACATAACAGTTGAATTGTGGGTGTACACTTCTGCCACATCCTTCTGGGTAATACAGGCGTGATGTTATGTTATGTTATATAATATATAATTATAATAACATATATCTATGTTATTATTTATGCTAGTAGGTTTTGGTGAATGAGTGAAGAGACCCATGTATTCATTATGTTTTGCTTTTTCATTAAAGATATCGAAAACTTATATCGATACTTACATCACACACTTTTCTTATATTGTCCTTACTACTCTGCTGGCTATACGTGCAGAAGTAAAGTAATGCTTACCTGAAACAAATGCAACACATGATTAATTGATTACTCTTAAAACAACATAAATTACTCTGATTACATAAACAATATTATCAATAAAAGGTAAATATATATATTTTTTCATTGTGTAGCATCCGAAAATTGGTAATGGTATGGAACCTTGTCACAATACAATTGTATGGTATGACAGTCAAATTTGAAAAGTTTTCATCGCGCGGTGTCATCTCTTATTGGCTATTTAAATGCTATATTAATTTGCGGAAATTAAAGATACTTTAAGCAATATTCCTTAAGGGGGAACAATTGCTTGGCTGTTTGCCTTACAAAAGTAATAAAACACTAAAATGCACGTTTGTTGGCGCCAATTTTTCAATTTTTTTTTTATTTTTTTTTGTTTGTATGTAACTCAATTAATGATTAAAACAATTTTGACAAAATGGCCACGAGCCAACAAGCATATTAGTGTTTTAGATATGATTTGTCTTTAAATTAATTAATAAACTAAACTAAAGTCTTTAAATTATAAACCAATAGTACTTTAGTATGAAAACATCAGGCACAAACACTCGGGAGTCTAAGTCCCTTAAAATATTAAATTTACCAGTTTTATATCAATTGTTTAATAATATTTCCTCTATCAATTCATAGTTAAGTTCTCAGTGACACCGAGTATTTAGCTCGTCAGTTTATCTTACCACCTCGGCTTAGTCCTTCCAGGTCAGTGGCTCCGAATCCAATCTGACACATATTTTGCTTAGAAACTGCAGTTTTAGGTAACAAAGGCTGACCGTCAGCTGGAAGGCTTTTCAGTTTTATCATATTCAAAAGATATAAAGGAGATAAAAAAAAAGGATTTTATCAAGCGTTCCATTGTCTCTGCCTGCCCCCATGGGATAAAGGCACGATGTTATATATGTAAAATTGTTTTAACAACTTTTTATATTTCTGTGAGGTTTATATTCATGCCAATATTACCGAAAAAGGTATGGCAGAGGTGTTGATAACACCTAAATTTCATTTAATATGTTTATTTATGGATTCATAGATAGGGGATGAGTTTATCGCCATCTCACAGATTATATACCAAACTTCGTGCTTTTAATATTTTTTTTTTTTTTTTTTGTCACTCTATTTCTTACTCATTTACTGGGCGCATCAGAATATCAGCGCTGCGGTGCTTTTAGCGCTGCAGTATTATGCTGAGATGCGTTCCATTTCTGGCATTATTAATAGTATTATTTAGTTTAGTAGATAGTATTTTAAATTATTTAGTTTTAGATGTAAGTATTATAATGTATTCTATTTTTATTATGCCAGAATAAATGATTTTTCTTTCTTTCTTTCTTTACTGCGAATTTCCCGACAGAAAATATGCAAATGATATTTCTACCTGACCCGGGGGTCAAACCCGAGACCTCACGATGAGGGATTTATAAAGTGAGAATCAACGATCTACAGAAATGTCATATAATTATTACATTGCCGACCATCTTTGATTTTTTTTTCTTTTTTTTTTTATACTACGCCCACATCGAACGAACGTTTAGTCTACCTGATGGTAAGTGGAGTACAGCCCATGGACATCAACAATCCACAAAAGCAGATTATAGATGCGTCGTCGCTGCAGCTGAGGACTACGGTGTTATGCCTCATGTGCCAGTAATTCCAGGGCCTGATCTCACCACCAAACCGGAACACAGTAATGGAAGCACTACTATTTGGCGGCAGGTTAAAGGCGAGACGGTGGTGCTGACGCCCTCGAGCTCATTCACAATAGAGCTCTACCACCATAACATATAGTTAGTTACATGATGAAAACCGTGAATATTGACCAATACCTATAAGTTATGAACCGGAAATAGAGCATGAATTGACTCGTCAAACACCCGCTTTAAAATTGCTGGAAAAGCGGCTTTAACTTTCAACTGCGCTAGTTGGAATTTAAAAATCTGGAATCCATCAAGTCTTTTCTATGAAACAAGAACGCACCTACACATTTTTTGCATACTGTTAAATATTTCCATGTAAAAGTAATAAAAATGTTTTATCCGCTTATTAAACGGGCTGTGTCACTTTAATAATATCAGCTCTATATTGATAATTTCTAACCCTGTTATTTTTTAAATCGAGCTTTTTCTTCTCCTCTTTTTGTTTTAAAAAAACGTTAATGTAATCCTAATATATTTTATAATTAGTGCCTCATTTTCTGACTTTGCGACTTACCCTCTGACCCTTTTAGTCATAAAATTATAGCACTAACCTTTACATTTATTGTTTAATCACCAAACTTCGCAAACGGGCAATGAAACAAAAATATTGCCTGGCCATTTAGTTTTTACACGGAATTCTTAGCACTTAGTACGTAGCCGGGATTTCGCCTGGTAACAAGCATTATAGGTACTAATTAACGCAAATCTTTTCTGTCCATAAAATCAAGGGCTCTCCTTCCCTCGTTCTTTCACTGTACAGGGGGCCAAGCTGTTAGGTATGCGGGGCAAAAACTTTCACGTCTAAATGACGACTGACTACACTAGATAAGCATGTCTGAATTACATATTTTAGTGTAATATACAAGTGTAATATACACACTTTTTTTTTTAAAAAGCTTACTAGTAATTTGCAAATAGAAAACACTAGTATTCTTGTTAACCCCTCCAGCTAAGCTTAATTCGCTTGTGTTTGGAGGATGTTCACGTCCGTGGTGTAATGGCCAGGATTCGAACCCACGACCTCTCGATCGCAAGACCGATGCCTTATCCATTGCGCCACGGCCGCTATAAAATTTAGGTATTATTTATCTATAACTTACATATCATATATGATACAAGCTCTGCTTAGTTTGGAACTAGATGGCGTTGTGTGTAAGTTGTGAGATATTTATTTATTTATTTATTTATTTACATATAACTGGTGTAGTCAATCTTGAATAACAAGTTGAAGTTTTTGCCCAGCATACCTAATTGCATGGCCCTCGGTACATTTTTTGATGTTTTTCCAAGTACTGTTAATTGAGCGTTCTTCCAATTTGAAAATTAAAAGCTATTATGTCTGCCAGCCCCTGAGCATTCCCATCAACTGGGATGTTTGATTATGCATTTTATTTGTTAGGTAAATAGGCTCAAAATGAGATGCAGCGAGCTTTTTAATTACATTTGTAAAAGCTGTTGAGTTTATCAGGAGCGTATTAATGATTCGAGTCATTGAGTGCCACTCTGAAATTAGTTTCATTAAATGAAATTATTTTAGTATTATCAACGTTGGTTGGATTATGAATAAAATGCAATTTAATACACGCTCTGCGGTTCAATGCTGCCTCATAAATCAGGTGAAGCTTGTGATATATTTGTAATATATTTATATTTCATTAAATTTAATTCATTATAAACCAGAAATTAATACAATAGGTTAAAATATTTACACAACTAAAATAATAAAAGTATAATAATAATAATTTCAACAGATAATAAAAATAATAATAAGATTAGGCATCGAAATACTCGTCCGCATCACTGTCAACGGCAAACGTGCCCCGAAGGCTGGCGGCATTGCCACGTTGAATGGCAATGCTAATTCTTTGTGCAAGATAAAAGCCAGCCTTCGGGTCACGTGAAGCGTCAACCAATCTTTTGGATATTTCATGAAATAATGCGCGTGCACGTGGACCCCACGGCCCAAGCGTTTCGACCCCAAACGGCTCAAACACGTAACTACCAAGAAGGTTGTCGTATTTGCGCCGCTTGAGAGTCTCCGCGGATGCAGCAGCAGCGCCAGCACAAGCGGTTGTGCTTGGCAGATGTGATGGCGCAATATATATAATTAATATATGTTACTAAATTATCAGAATATTAGAAATGGTAACTTTTGACTATTGCCATAAGTAATAGTGAAGCATTTCAACTATTTTCTAAAGAATAACAATATTGAATAAATTAATAATGCAGTATTTTTTTTGCAATTTCTGGAATCAAGTATGCATAGAAACATACATAAATTCTACAATAATTTAGTATTTTGCATACACAGCAGTTTTTTATTACTTTCAAATCGAGTTTTTCATACATACATTCGATGAGAATTAGGGATACTGTCCACTATACTTCTTTCAAAATAAGGAACGTATTTTTAAATATTTCACCCTTTATAATATTAATTTTACTAATATCGCTATAAAGTTCGTTTTTCAATGCAAAATTATTCAAAGCACATTTAGTCAAAATGAGTTGCAATGGAAAGTAATCTTTGTTTTATTTTCATTTTTTTTTTGTCACAAAGCATTAAAATTTGTTTCTTATTTTGAATGAAGCATACTGTGCTTATTTTAACTAAAATATCAATAATCACGATCTATAAACCGAATCCCCAAAAGTAATCATTAAGCAAAACAAAAATAAACCACCCCAAAACTAAACAAAACATCCCCAAAAACAAAATAAAATAAACAAAAAAGTGTCAAAAAAGGTAGACACGCGAAACGTGTGTTTAGACAAGTAATAACAATAAATTGAGCATTTCGTGTATTGTCTGAGAGGCCTGTAATGGAGAGAGCGTGATGGTATGGCCCTTCCTCGTCGTTAATGTGCGTTAAATCTGTAAATACATCTGCTTCTAACAATTAGTTTTGGAGCAGATTACAGAAGATAACTTTTTAATGCTTTTTAGTAAAAAGGCGTGTTAAATTTTCAAGTAGAGTAATATGACTATTTTTTTTTTGGTATTAAGGGCCAGTCTCACCAGTTCAGGATAGCCTATTCGGAACATTATTGATTGATGAAATGACAATTTTGTTGAATGATATTGCCAGGGTCAATCATTGACATCATAATGACACCATTATTTGTTAATGTCAGCTTTTGTTCCGCCGTCGATAAAGCAGATTTCCAAAATTGTCAAAATGGTGTCATTATTACACAATTGGAAGGCTATTGAAATGGTAGTTTTAGGATCATGTGCCGAAACCTGGTGATATATGTGACAAATATTGTATAATTTCTTCTTCGTCGTGTCGATGGCTGAGTCAAATTTTATTGGTCCAATAAGTGGCCACTGTTATGGCGCTCTCGTCGACGTTCATGAGCGCCTCTCTTGTGCAGGTGGTAGGGCATTTTGGACAGTCAATAAGGTGGTCAAGGTTTTGACTTGCCATCGTGGTGAAAGGATTAGCCAATTCGCTTTTAAGAACTCGCGAATTGCCCAGGGTGCGCCGGACGTAGGGAATCGTTGTGTACGTCACTCGGGGACTATCTATATGACGCCTTTTTGTAGCAAAGTTCTTTTTGTTTAAACGACGCTTGCACTAGGAATATATTCCATATCGCGGGGCAGTTCACAAGCTCACATTTCTCACACACAAAGCACACCCAGAGTCAGAACAAAACCTTGTGAGATCCGCAAAGATTTGTCCCGTGTCCCGAACCCACAACACCAGCGCAGTTGTAAGCGGCGAGGTGGCCGTTTTAACTACTAAGCCAACCGTGCACCCCTGTACTATTAGAGAGTAAAGTATTGCTTATATTTTCAAACTACCTTCATAGCAATTACCTCTACCTTATTAATCCTATTATTTAAATTTAATTTTTGAAGACATTTACCTCCACTGTTAAATATGATTCTAGCGTTGTCCACTTACATTTTCATTGACGGTATAAAAAACATGTAAATAGGTCCAAATAAATACTTCTCTTATACAAAATTCTTTTCTAAATATCGTTACATTAACAAGCTTGTAGTGGTCTCTTAGATTTACTACTTCCTCAATATATTCTTTTATATTGGTTTGTTTTTCTTAACCTAATTACCTCTCGATGTAAATTTGGTTCACAAGTTGGTTAACAAATTGAGAAATATATTTATGCTTAAATTCAATGACAAATTGATGGGAAAAACTATTCCGTTAGTTAGTGGTGTTAGTGTTTTACCATTAAAACAAAAGTACTAAAATAATTAGTAATAATTGGGATATTAGCATTTGGCAATATATATAACAACGTACAAGATTAATTTTATCATTGATGTATGCGAGATTAAATCCCACAAATACTTTATTTCACTGCATTGCTGTTGTGTGAAAACAGAAAACAAAACTTAATATTGCTTCGAGTCGTTTCAGTGAGCTAAACTTGATTTTGGAGCTGCTGCAGATGAGGTGAAAAGTTGCATGTGCGTCACGAGATCAAAGCGAAAAAAAAAAGCAAATTTACATCTCGTGCTTTTGAGTCCCTCACTAATAATATTTTGCTTTAGCTTTTTCGGGATCCAAAGCACTCAAAGAAAATACTAATTTTACTGTCTTGTTGCACTAATAACTATTGTCATTTCGCTATTTTGTGTCATCATTTCTATTATCATTACACTGGCACTTATCTAACCAGTTCGATTTGATGGATAGCGAAAAAATTTTACCTCGCTTTATCGGAAATCAGTTTTAAATATAACTTTTCGCTGATTACGGCACTTAGGCGTAGCGTCTGCCATCTGACCTCGGGACCTAATGGGCCCACCGGTAACGATATTTGCCCGAAATATTTATTTATTATAGAAATGATCGCGCCCATTAAACTTTTTACATTTCCCAACGAGCTGGTAACGAGTTCCATTTAAAAATAAATTGGTTTTTCTCTATTTCTATAAAATTCACCGGTTTGGTTGCTTTAGCGTTATTTTTGAGGTTTGGTTAACAGTCTGTACTTTTGTCATATTCAGGCAGTTTTTTTTATATCTGCGGAAATAAAAGGCAATACAAATAACGCAATGCGATAGACGTCACAGTTGTCCTGTATGCGCCCCGGTTCGGAAGCGAAAACACACGGACTTTCGGTCGTAGTGGCGGATGGAAATATATATGAATTGGTAGGAGTACAAAATGGACAAAATATACTTTTAGAATCACTGCAATCAACCTATCAAATTGAAGCAAAAAACCGACAACCGCTGTGAGCCGCTTGCGTATCACTCTTAACAGGTTCGTGAACCATTTTTTTTTTTTTTTTTACTTAAATCATAACGGTAATTACACCAATTACTATAATTCAAGATAGTTGTATACTATATAACCATGTACTCACTTGGCTACAGTATCTGCAGCGGTCACGGTTACGACTTCAGTGAGTACCCGGCTTAATACCGTATGTCTGCACGTATGGTGGTTTAAGCGGTCGCCTCGCCGCTCTCTACTGCACTGGTGTTGTGTGTTCGATCCCCACATAGGACAAATCTTTGTGTGAATCTCAAAGATATGTTGTGAGACTTGGTGTGCTTGTGTGACTAAATGTGTGTATTTGGCCTTGCTTTGGGACCATTGGATAGTGTAATTGCTTCTGGCGTTCTATCTAATGTCAAAAATCTAAGTTATCTTTGAACTTTAGCTTTACATTTCACACCTACGGAACTCGAGACTATCTATGGACCTTTCCATTGAATTCTTCGATAAACCTGCATCTTTGTGTTCCACATCCGTCACATTCCGATGTTCTAATGGTTCAATACAGATAGGCAGATGTCGCTTCGACTAATTTATTACGCTCTTCTAACAACCAACGTTAGACATTACTTTTTGAGCTTGTTAGGGACATGTTAGGATGAGGTTATTTAAACCCTACGATATCTATAAATCGTGGCATTATATACTCATGAGTGATAGATGTGATCATGTGACTTTACGGTCTTGCTACCTTGATTTGCCTAAAAACAATTAATACATGGTGTAAATGAAAATAATATCGTGACAATGCCGCTTACCAGTGATTATACTGAATCACGAAGTGCATTTCTTTTTTACATATTTTTTTCCGTTTGATTATGGACTAGTAACGTTACCCTTGCCTATCTCAGCACATTTGCAATTACTCGGTTAACTTTCCAAAGTTCTGTTTCAGTTCATTGGCAAGCGGCTTTGTCATGATGTAATTTACACCTAACTTAAATCCATAAACTTTCGCATTTTTAATATTAGCAAGATAAACTCTTAGGTATTTAAAACGTTATTTGTTCAGTTGAAATAAGCCGGTGAACATCAATTTTACCAAGTAAAACTAGAAACGCCAAGACGAGCAATCCAGCACTTAAAAATAAAATTATTAGAAAATTGCAAATACAAGCGAAATAGTCCATCTTATCTAGGGAATAGCTTCATAACGAAGGACATAATAAATTCATAGTTTTTCTGCTCCAATGAAATGCACTCTACATAATAAGTAATAGAGTTGTAATTTAAATGGACTGCACGTTGTACATTATGCATTGAGGATGCCAGTTGGATTTGCTGATCAGTAAAACTCTCTGCTGAATTGTTTGTTGTAATATTTTACTGCATTTTTGAATAATAAAAACTTCAGATTAAGATCGAGAAAGAGTCTTTAGCGTTTTGGTTTTAATTTATACTATTGTTTGTGGTCAATCCAGGATCGTCTCCACATGCTCTTTTATATAAATATTTTTGTCGTTCTTTTGATTTGGAACAATATAAAAAAAAACAATATAAGTAAGTAAAATTTTTATAGTATATGTTAACAAAAAATTGAGTATGTGCGCCCAGCACATTTTAGTAATTTCGTTTTTTTTTTAAACTAAATATATTTATTAAATATTTAAATTTTATAAAAAAAAATGCATTTAAACATAATATATAATATCGTCCTCATTCCGAGTTATGCCGAAAGGCTTGGTCATTATAAGCTTAGGGTATCAATTAGAAACTACAGCCCTTTTACTAAAATGATCACGGGCTAAAATATGTGAAATATATTGCTTTATAAAGAATAAGCGCAAGCATAGGTTAGACTTAAAAATGTCATATAAAAATAAAACAAAAATATATCGCTATGGCTCGTTTGATTCGTTCATTGGTCAATTTTTATCAGAACGACCGTCAAGGGCAATTATCTGATCGTATCGCTCCGATCGTATCGGAAGTTGTAAAGAAACTTGACGCGGTGGTCTATCTCTCTTTTTGATCAAACGCAAGAAATGTCGCCAGCTAATGAGGCAATCGCACTAATATTCAAACTTTTTCACACTTTAAACTCTATCCTGTTAGAAATAGGGTTTAATATGCTCTAAAATCATTTAGGCGCATGAAAATATATTGCTTTATAAACAGCTTGTCAGTTTTATTTTACTTCTAAAACGGTATACGTATTTTTGATGACCGATAAACAGCGTTTATGAGATGGAAATCTTTATAGGGTTCCCTTAGATCCTTATTAACTTGAGTTAATATAAAGTTAATCTTTTTAAGTGATCTATAAAACACCGATAGCTTGGCGGGGAGCTATGTAAGATAAAGCAAGCTTGAGGGAAAGTTGCGAGTCGCTTTGCATCTTACTCGTCACAGTAACACCTCAAAGAATATTTCTAAATATTTGATTTAATAAATAGTAAAAACTGTTAAACCGTTGATGCAACTGGACGCCATAAAAGTCTTTCGAAGACCTATACATTCATAATCAAAGTAATTATTGATAGGGACATAACATAAAATTAAACCGTCTATTTAGGAACACTTGTATAATAATGGCAGTCCTGAATCTAATACATGTCTGCTGACTCGGGCCTCTACTCATGATGAGAAGGGTTGGGCCATAGTTCACCATGCTGGCCAAGTGCGGATTGGTAGACTTCACACAATTTTGAGCACATTTTAGGCACTCTCAGGCATGCAGGTTTCCTCACGATGTTTCCTTCACCGTTAGCGAGCGATAATTTATGAGACAAATACACACTATATCATCGCAAAGACGAATCTTAACGATTTATTGTGCCATGGGTTCGTACCCGAGGCCTTTGACTTTGAGCTCTTCTATGGTCTCTACTGGGCTATCGCTGCTTGCCGAACACTTGTATATGTATTAATAACTAGCTTCCGCCCGCGGCTCCGCCCGCGTGGTATGTCAATTAAAAGTAGCCTATATGTTAATCCAGACTATAAGCTACATGTGTGCAAATTTCATCGAAATCGACCCGGTAGTTTTGGCGTGAAAGAGTAACAAACATCCATACATCCATACTTACAAACTTTCGCCTTTATAATATTAGTAAGGAAGTATCTCATGTTGAATTTAATTTTGTGTACAATAGGAAGAGGCTCATGAACAATTTTAGTAGTTATTACCAGTTTGCTTCTAGAAGGCCGTCAAAATTTTCCGCCTGTTTTTTCATACCTCTTCTCTTGTAAGCACCTAACATGTAAAAAATTACATGGTCAAAAAAAATACAGTGATATGTGGGACGAGCAATTAATTAATTACAATTAGAAGAGTTTTTTTTTATAGATACGGTAAAGTTACAGCTTGCGACTATAACTAATCAGCCGTCGTCAATTTCTTTTTTTTTTAAAAGAACGTCGCCCTCTATAGGAGTAACTCCTGTGTCGCGGATGTTTTCACAAACATGATATATTCCACACAAACAAATCACATGGATTTCACAAGATTTGTCCGCGCAGTTAAAAGTAACGAGGCGACCACTTTAACCACTACGCCAACCGTGCACTCAATTTGGCCAATACGAGAACATAAGCAAATGAATCAAGTTTTACGAATAACTGTCCAGAAAAATAAAAATAAAATTAGCTCACAATAAACACAATTTCGATAGTGCTAATTCCTTTAAAATCACTCCTGTACCAAAGTTTGTTGGTTTACCAAACAGAAATATTTTTCGCATTTATAATTTCGTTGGATATTTACAATAACAAGTGGAAAATATTGAATCGGGTCAGAGCAATTTAATTAATCGGTATGTAACGAACGAGTTGCGTATTCAATAATAACACTTTATTACGGGTGTCAAACAAATCAACTTTATTTTAAACCATACTAATTATAATTTTACTGGTGTGAGAGTTGGATAGGGTATATTGTGTAAACCGTAACTTTTGTAGTAATAATTGTATCTACCTGTTTCTATTTAAACAGTTGTATAGTTGAGTCTGTAATTTAGGTGTATTTTTGAAGAAAGAAATCCTGCAGATTGTATTATAATTGGCTATGAGTATGTTTATTGGTGAGTATTTAGCTAAAACTGTCCTGCAATGTCTTACATGGAATAGGTTATATCTGCTTGGTTGGGGATTTTTAAACTGTGCACTGATTTTCAGTTCAGTAAGCAATTTAGAGAAAAAGAAAAAAAACACAGTCTGTATTATATAATATAATGTATTATTAATTAATCTATATAAAAACATTTGATCCAGAAGTTGGCGTCTGTTGGTCAAAGAATTTATATGGAAGTATTTTAATCTATCTGTCAAACTCTTCCTCACAATGTTACCTCACATTTACACATTAAATTAAAGTGGTTAACAAATAATATTGATACTCGGCGACTTCCACCATCACTCTGTGTAAAAAAATATACCTCCTCCTCTAATAGAAATAATAAATAATTTTAGCTCTCCAAAAGCCCAAACAGCAAATAACCGACTCTGAAAAAGGACAGATTTCATTCTAACTTTCCAAAAAGGCTCTAATCCACAACTGAATCCATTTAAAAAATAAAAACATTGTAATAAAACGCTTGGAACACGGCTGCATTGAATCGATTCAAAAGTTACGCCGCATCTGCGGATGAAGTTATTTCATAAAAATATATTTTCCGCGACAATCCCGGGATTTCTGTACATTCCCGGGATTTTTACGGTCCCGGTCCGGGATGGATTTGACGGTTCATACCGTTTAATTTCTCGCTCAGCAGCGTCTTATAAGGTCACGTCGGCTTTGACCTTAACCTCAAGCTTCGAAATCTGATTAAAGAATGATATTTTATTGCGAAATTAAATGTCGTGTCGTCTAAAAATAACCATATTATGATTTCAGCGGACTTAGTTTATTCCTTAAGACGATGGATTTCCAATTATATATATATATATTTAAAGAAAATATGTATTTCCTTTTATTATTTAGTACTTCTTAGCGTTTTAAACAAAATGTCACCGTATTAATGATAAAATGAATGTATAAGAATAAGAAACAGTTAATGTTGTTTCTCTTTTAACAGGTAAACTTTTGATTTTATTATTGATATTACTTAAAATATATTATTAATGTAGTAAGTTGTAAAACTAACAATAAATATCTCTTTTAACAGAGCAACACAAGGCGTCTTATTCGATACCTTCATGAATAAGGATATATATATATATTTATTGGGATATATTCTAATCCGTTAATTTCACTATTAAATTATTTACACAGGAATCATTTGAATACCAAATCTTTACTAAAATTATATGAGAAAGTATCTGTATGTCTGTCTGTAACGCTTTCACTGCTAAAGTACTGAATCGATCTTGATGAAAATTGGTAAAGAGATAGTTAAAGACCTGGAAAAGCTATGACGATACGAACTCTAGTTAATAAAGGCAGGACAGACTGAGGACTATTGTAAGGAGACAGGCTTTTTATCTATAAAAAGCCTGTTTCCTTTCGCAGGTCTTTATGTCTACTAAAGACCGCGCATAGAAGCTAGTTTAAAATGTATTGATTGATAAGAAATGACAAATAGATATTACATAGCTATTATAAAGCGGCCGTGGCGCAATGGATAAGGCATCGGTCTTACGATCAAGAGGTCGTGGGTTCGAATCCTGGCCATTACACCACGGACGTGAACTTCCTCCTAACACAAGCGAATTAAGCTTAGCTGGAGGGGGTTAACAAGAATACTAAATTACTAGTAAGATTTAAAAAAAAATAGCTTAATTGCCTGGGCGCGTCAAAAACTAGTCTAGTGCCTTCATAAAAGCTCTACCACATTGTAATATAAATGTATGCGTACACACCAAGTCCCAGACTTTTGTCCTTACAATAGTCCTCAGTCTGTCCTGCCTTTATTATCTAGAGTTCGTGTAGTCGTAGCTTTTTCAATTTCACTCTAGTGCTATCAAATTATTCTAGTAATTTTTTCATGAATTTAATTTCTTTTATGGACGTTAATTATTCAGATAGAATAGACTGAACTTTGTGTTCATGAAATCATTTTATTGCTTTTAATTTTGTAAATGGGCCAATAAGTTTAATTGAAATTTGATAATGAAAGGAACATAGCATTTAGCATTACGCCTATAATATCCAGAGGGGTGTGCCTGAGATGTATAGCCTAGTATAACCATCCTATGTGTAGGGATAAGACAAACATATTATTATGTTCAACATTACAGTTTTTGACCAGACGTTATACATAGAAAAAATAAAAAGAACACACACATGAAATAATATTTGACAACTATACTTAGTACAGTTACAGTATATACTTGACACGGTTTCAGGCTCCTTGCTAGAACTGCCTTACGAAAACATCCTTAATAAAACTTTTTTCCAACCCGGGAATCGAACACAGGAGTACAGGACCTGAATAGCACTTGTATACATCCATTAGACCAAGGACCTTATAGTTCTAGCTTTACCATATCTGGATATCTCCCTGGTAGCCTATTCAGAACCTAATTGACTGATGATTGATGAAATGTCAATTTTGTATAAAATAGTACAGAATTGACCGGCAATAATATTTTTTTCGTTTATTTTAAACGAGGCTTGTACTAGAAATAACTCCTGAGTCGCGGGGGTGTTCACAATCATACATTTCACACACACAGAGCACACCAAGAGTCAGAACAAATCTTTATGGATCATACATAAAGATTTCTCCCGTGTGGGGATCGAACCCATAACACCAGCGCAGTTAAAATCAGCCTCAGAGTCTATTACTTCAAGCGGGCACAATTCCAACTCCGTGTTGCTATTTAAGAATTTCCTGACTGAATCATCCCAATAATATTATTGCTCGACCCAGGCATCTAACTTGAAGACCTCGCGTTGAGAGGCGAATACACTTACCACTAGACCAACAAGGCATAGAACAGCAAGTTAAATAAAACTGTACATTATGACGGTAGGTAAAATCGGCTATCAATTATCAACACAATCGCAAATCGGCTTACTTTTCGATTTAGTGCCACAACCATAACGTAACGGGATGTAGCAGTGATGACGTCACGCTTATGACGTAAGCATCGTTTTCTAAACGTCAGGCGCAGGCAGTTACGTTGTACATTTCTCAAATGTTTGAAAGAGTTTTGTTCGGGCCTAAAATGGTCTTAAATTCCTTTTAGGTACCGGCTATATGCTTGAGAACACATAACGTCACGCCTGTATTACCCAGAAGGGTGGGGCAGAAGTGTACAGCACCCACACTTCACCTGTTATGTTTAGGTCGCATGGGATAGCGGGGTGAGCCTATCGCCATCCACCGGGCACAATTCCAACTGCGTGCTGCTATTGTGAATTTCCTGACGGAACTTCCCATAACACTTTGCCCGACCCGGCAACTGAACCCGAGACCTCGTGGTGAGAGACGCATACGCTAACCACTAAACCATCGAGGCAGTGAGTCAGTGTTTCACAACTGTTTGTGTAAATTCATCGTCATCATCATTATCCATTGCATTGGGGTCAGATTTAGCTAAATATCAGTATTTTACGTTGAGCGACTGCCTGACTGAATGTATTAAAGTTTCAATTTGCACTATTAACCGGCAAACCAACCCGTTTGCACCAACTATTCGTGCAAGTAAGACGGAGCGTGCAGCTAGTAGTTTTCCACTAGCAGCTTAACGTTAATATTACAAATACGATTATTTTATTTGAAAGTTTAATAATTGACTTTAGAACCATAATAATAACAAAATTTGAATGTATCGACATAAGATAGTAATTTAATACACTACAAGTATAAATTTCAGTATCAGTTTCTCAGAAAATATTAAAACACATGTCATAATCGCACAAGAAATTGCTCAGATCAATGAAAACACGAACTTCAACTTCTATTCGTTACCAAACTGTTTTAGATAGTACGAAACATACTTCACCTATCTACCTGAAGGGCTGAGGACCCTAATTCAGCATCTTACCCCTCAACTAACTCCACAACTCATTTTAATTGCTCGACGAGCTAATTGATAGATGTGCTACGCGAAATTATTGAGCCAACTCCCACAGTGTGTAATTTGTACTAAATAGTTCTCGCCGCTTGTGCTAAACGATCTTTATAGGTAAGTCCTGATGAGTTACGTGGTATTTGGCTGTCTTTTTAGGGGTGTTTTACTTTAAATACAAGGTGTAATCAGTAGGTGTGTCCAGGTGGTTATTCCGAAACTTTAAAGAGATATCGATATTTTGATGCGTCTACGCAAGAGTCCAGAGTGTTGTTGAGTGTTAGGTACCGACTTTAATTAGATATTGACAGATTAATAGCTGTGTGCTGTAAACTTGGAAATTATACCATCTGTTTATTTTTCCGAAGCCTATCTTTCATGAGGAGAATACCCACAATTAATTATAAATTCAGCAAATTTAAGTCCTAGGTTTACGCCTCATGTAATCATTGATTAATTTTCTTTCTAGATCTAGTTTCTTATCGATCACTTATTAAATATCTTGGTAAGATTTTCTTAATAGAATTATTACTCAGGTGAAATGAAGCCCAAAGTTACAAACCATCTCACAAATATGCCGAGCACTAGAGCTTAGTTGATCTAGGTCGATCTTAGCATTGGAGAGATCTGAACATTCTTCAAGAGCTAGACCGAACTGACTTCCAAGATGAAATGTTAGCTCCTGGAAGATAATCGCATACCAATGGCTAACTAATTATCTTTTGTACTGAGTATTTAATATAACATAACATAACATCACGCCTATATTAGTCAGAAGGGGATACAAAGGTGTGTACCTACACTTCACCTGTTAAGTTTAGGTCTCATAGGATAGGGGGTGAGCCTATCGCCATCCACTGGACACAATTCCAACTCCGTGCTGTTATTGTGAATTTCCTAACGGAAAGTTCACAAATAACACTTTGCCCTACCCGGGAACCGAACCCGGAGACCTCGCGGTGTGAGACGCGTACGCTAATCTCTAGACCATCGAGGCAGTTACAAATATATCATTATATTGATAATATATTAATTAAAATAGACAATTTTTATTATTAAAATTTTATATATGCTCTGTTTAAGTAAACTACTATTATAAAACCTGAAAACGATACCTATCTTAACCTTTTCTCGTAACTAAATGTTCGTACCCGAAGCTTATTTTACATAAAGCTCTTCAGAAAGTGACCAAAGGCTTTGCTGAGCTTAGCTCGCGTATTTTATTCCTAAGTGCTTTGAACCGAGGAGTTATGGAACAAAAAGGAGGTAGGTGGCACCTGCACTAAAATACTGAGGTTATCTCTTTAATAAAGTTTGAGCTTTTATACAAATGAAAAGATAAAAGTAGGCTGTTATTTTAATAACCACTAGGCTAGGCTGATAAGGAACACTCACAAAAATAATAATTATACAGAAGCGTCGTAAAAAAAAATTGGGACTTACGGTCACGGCATTAACTTGAAAACAAAAGGATTTGAACTAAAATTAAATAAATGATATAATAATTCCAATATTTTATTTAATGGTATAACTACATGTTGCACTGTAAATTGTTTTTAACTAAATGATCGGGCAAAGTGTTAATTGTGAACTTAACGTCAGGCAATTCACAATAGCAGTACGGAGTTGGAGTTGTGCCTGGTGGATGGCGATAGGCCCCTAATAGAGGCGTGAGTAATACCATAGTAAAAATAGATAAGTATGTTATCTGCGAACAAAGGTACATCGCGCCGTTTGTATGTACGCGTAGCGCTTGCCACGCCCCGGGTTCATGTACGTACGCACGCACACTACGCCGCTCGGCCACTCACTCGGTCACCGGTAGTGCGGGCCGTATCATTACTGTGAGCGGTCGGTGTTTGTTTAAAAAATTAGGTACGGTTACGCGCTGCACTGCAAAATGTCTTCGCTAGTCAAAAGATATTATTGTGAAGTTTATGGTTGTTCAAACGACACTATTTCAAACCCAGAAAGAGAAAATATTTTTCTGTCACAAATTTGTAATTTTTTTTTATGCTTGTTTTTCATTAGGAGCATAAATAATAAGCATTTAATTTTACAGTTTAGATTTTATTTCATTTTTCTATGTCTGTTCTAGTACCAGTATGTATGCACACATTGTTTTTACTCCTTTTCCTTTCTGCTTTAAGTTTGAGAGATTGCAACCTTATATACTACGGATAATTTTATTAATATAATATTGGTCTATTTGACAAAGAATTTAATTTCATAGTATTATTCTCTCCATAACCATTTCTAGTCATTGTATTTTGGTTGCTATAACTTACACATAACAATTATTGTCAATAAACAAACAAAATGGTATGAATTATTTGAAAAGATGGTGAACATGAGTTTCTCACCAGCTCTTCTCATGATGCAATACCCATCGGAGCTGGTACTTGAATTGATTTTAATTCAAACCTCAAAGTTGAATTGAAATCAATCTAAGCTCCGGTGATTCAAATCATTTTGTTGCAATTAATATTATAATTTAATTAGCTTAAGTTTTATTTTAATTTTATTTATTTGAACGTTGATGTTTGTTTTGACGTGTTCAAGCGCCCTTTGGGGCCCATGGAAATAAATGATTTGACTTTGACTTGACATAAATAAATGCTTTGTTTTGTAAAAAAAAACGTTTTTTTATAATTAAAAAAATAATTTCAGTACAGGTAATTTAAAATATCAATCTGACAAGTGACAACCCTGCGCCTCGAGCAAGTTTAGGTATCATGCGCTCCTAAACGCCGGGAGTTTGGCCTACTTATCTATTTTTACTATGGTAATACTATAAACTGAAATCCGAACCAGCTGTTGTTAATAGTTCGAATATAATTTTCCAAAATCGAGGACTTTAGCCAAATCTAAATATGAAATGAACTAACTATAGTTGGGCGAATGGAACGGATGGCTGAGTCGTACACTATAAATAATTTGTGACTTGAATGCAATATTAACGCTATCATATTTTAGTGAACATGATATTTTGATAGTATGTAATGGTTTTAAGTATTCGTAACGAAATATGAACTTTTAGTACTTACGGCTATGCCGCTGTTCTTATTATTTACATTAATTCATATTCTTACCACTTTTATAAATGCGAAAATTTGTGAGTAAAAAGCGAAAACTACCGGGTCGATTTTGATGAAATTTTGCATTGCAAATTGCATTTTTATTGACTAACACGCGGGCAGAGCCATGGGTGGATGCTAATAATAAGAAAAGGCGGTTTAAAAATGATTGACGCCCATATAAATCAGGAGTCCACATTTTCTTGACTTGTAATAATTCATCTGTGCTCAAAAAACCAAAAGCTAAGAGAAGGTAATCCATTAGAAAAATTAAATACAGAAATCCTTGCATTTAAATACAGCGCTTTTTAATATTATCTACTATTCAACAAAACGGTATTCGAAATAGATCTCAATATTGATTAAAGTTGTCCCCAGCCAAGGTGTCGTAACGAGATAAATGGTAAAATTAATTCTATAATTTGTTCGATCCATCTGCTTGGTCTCCGGAGAGTTTGTGGCGCTAACTTCACAGTTCTAAGTCAGACTACAACTGGGTTTTGCTCTAAGGATACAAGATCTAGCGGACTGAGGCAAATATAAACTTTTGAAGGCGTTTTAAAGCATAATGTTGTGTTTGGGAATAGATACAGAGTGAAGCAAAAAGTGTAACGCAGGGAAAGTAATTAGGTAATTAATTAATCACTTTCATATTTGCTATACATTTTCATTTTTGTAGAATAGACTTCGAATAAGTAGGACAATTTTGTAGTTCAGTTTCCAGTGAGTGATGTATTTATACTCTTTTATGGGACACATATTGTTCAAGGATGTAGAGAAAACAAATAAAATAAATAGGACTAGACAAGGCTAGAGAGGCTTATTGAAATTTGATTGTAATAAAAATATAAGTCACTAAAACTATTCAAGTGTACAACGTACCAAGAAAATCTATATCACATCTTCGTTACACGGTGTATTATTTTTATTCTGTGCCTAGTGACAAAGGTGAAATCAGGTGATCTCTAATACAAATGTATGAACGTGACGTCACGTAATGGCGATACATACAGTTGAGAAATTTAGGGTCCTGGCAAAAGGCGACCTAGCTTAGTGGTTCAAAGTGGCTGCCCAGTATGCTGAGGTCGCAGTTTCAAATCTTGCCGGTCCCTTATTTTTTTAACTTTTTCTTAGTATAATTTGCTAAGCATAGTAAAGTTGAATGCTATAAAAAAATATCAATAAGAAGTTGAAATTTTGTGCCTGTTGTTCAAATCAAACTATACGGTAAAACGATATTGACAGAGCTTGAGGCGTGTCATTAAACGATTAAAGATTCCGACTTCCTGAATCGGAAACCAATATTTTAAAGTATTATTGCGTATTTACATTCCATTTATTTGGTGCTATAGAATATAATTAATACAATGATTATAAAAACAAACCGTCTGTTTTACTACCTTTAAACACAGATAAACATCAATACATAATTAAAAAACTATTACTTGAACACAAATTACAGTTCAAAAATACTAAAAAAATAATGACCGAAAGGGCTCGTAAAACTCTCGTAAAATTTACGACACGTTAGTCTCTTTTTTTCTCATTGTATAGAGAGAGATAGAGGGAGTCTAATTGTTTATTCAAGTGTTGGTACAATAATTAAATGAAGTTCGACTATTCGCCTTTGTTAAGCCCAGGCACGTTTTAGTCCCAATGCTTTTTAATTAATATGCCTTCTATACCCTCTGAAAGTTTTGCTTATACTATTGTTTTAGTATATGTAAAGTTAAATGATTAAGTTAGTTTGATTAATTAGAAATTTTATGTTGTGTGTTCAGTTGCTTATTTGAGTCGTTTTAATTTAAGATTTTCTCTTATTTTATTTTGTTATCTATGGGAAATTAAAACATTTTAATTTACTGTGATGGCTCAAAATCTTACTTTTGGTAAGGTAATACCTCTTTGGAAAAGTAATAAAGTTTTTAACCAGCTCAACTTTGCTGAATCTAAAATAAAAATACAAAGTAAACCTATTTAATTTGAACACGTACTCGTCCATATCAAACATAATTATAATTCAATTCACATTCATAGACATATAATATAATCGAGAATGGATTGAAATTGATACGCATCTTTAATTAAAATCAAATTCCTGTAAGGGAGCAAATTCTGTGATAATGGAATATTAGTACAACAATTATATCTAATTATTAACTTAAACATAACAACTGCAATTCAATAAATAATTTACCTAAGGAGCAGCGCATTATCTATTCAAACAAACAACATTCCAAACAAAAACCGCCAAGAAATCGCAGCTTTAAAATTCAAATGATCAGCCAATCCCGTTCGTTGAAAAGAACAACTAAGTCCTTTTGTCCATAATTGATCGCTGGCACCGATCACTTCGACCACAACGTCACAGTTGGTATTCGAGCTCCATCCGGGATCGATTCCACCCGCCACCGGCTTTTATTCCGATCCTTTGTAGTTTTTCATCTCGCGGGGATTAACCAAACTTCAACGGACCTCGGTTCCAACTCGACTTGCCATCGATTTCTTATTACTTTCCGCTTTGTTTATTTGAGTTCATTTTTTGTCGATTGAGCATTTATTGCGAGACTTTTAAAGTCATTGAGAGTTACATTGTCTTTATCATAATCTTTATTTTCTACTGACGCCACAACTACATTCGATTTGTCTAGCTACATAGCACAATAATGTTATTCTTATTTTACTATTTGTGCCTTTGTTGGCAATCCATCAAAGTTTGTCCCCATTTGTTGTCATTGCGTCCATTAATGTGTCCCGCCTACCCCACATGAGCAATATAATCCTTTTAATGTCTATGACCTTGGATAATTTTCACCAGTTACGATTGTGGCAGGTTTTATATGACCAACCGGGACTGGAGACATGACGTTTGCCAATTTGCGGAGGAATCTCGATGGTAATAAATGGTCCTTATACCAGTAATAACACATACTATCCGTATTATTATCATCAACCTAACTTTTTCACTTTTTCCTCGGTAACTATAAGCAGTCTTTAACTATTACATCATTGAATCCTTTTTAACACGCTTATATTAGCTTCACCTGTATGTTTGTTTGTTTGTTTGTTTGTTTGTTTGTTTGTTTGTTTGTTTGTATGTAACCGACTCCTTTGGACTCGATTTTGACCCACTTTAAACGGACAGATTTAATTCAAACTTTCTACACTTGTAAAGAATCAGCGACAATATAATAATTTCATAAATTTATCTCATTATCCTGATTAGGATCGCCAGGATTAAAAAAAAACTAAAACTAAAAAGTGAAAAATAAATATAGTTTAAAAAAACTAAAAAAACACGCTTTTAAAGCACATCAAACTAAAAAGTGAAAAATAATTCTTATTATAACCTGAAAATAATAATAAACGAAAAATACTAGTAATATTGTGAAAAAAAGCGTGGGTCGCTCGATAGACGAAAAATATGGCACAGAGCGCCCCACGCTTTTTTTCACAATAGTACTAGTATTTTTCGTTTATTATTATTTTCAGGTTATAATAAGAATTATTTTTCACTTTTTAGTTTGATGTGCTTTAAAAGCGTGTTTTTTTAGTTTTTTTAAACTATATTTTTCCATTTCATTATAATAGAACAAAATTACTTAAGGAATAAATAACAAAACTATTTAAAATTGCGTGGGACGACCGTTTTGTTTTTAGGACTACCCACTATCTAACTAAAAATAATCTGACTTCGTATTGTTCAAGTGCACAATTTATTTAAATGTTCTAAATTGTTTGCTAGCATACGATGCCAGACCTGAGGCATACTTGTCGCATTCAATTTACAAGAAAATAACATTTCCACGACCTTTAACGTTAGATTCAGTTATAACGGTATTTATATTTACTTGCCTTTATTCTGTAACGAATAGTGATTACAAAGGATTACAATGACCCACTCAACACTTATCCGATTTCAGGTGACACAAAGCACATCGAAACACAATTTACTAAAAAATAAAGCTGTGAAATTCACTTGGAAACTAAGCTGATAAAATGCAAATGCATGATTGAGGTCAGTCGTGTATCCACATTACTGTGTTCACTATACCCCAGTGCTCTAGCCCCTACTAACGTTTTTAATTTACCACTTTGTCGAGACAATTGATTGGATTCTATAGACTGGGTGATTACCATGTCATTGCACTGAGGGATAGTTGCAAAGGAAATTATTAGTTGTTTTGAGTTTAGATTAGTTTTTTGAGAGATGTTAGTGGTTTGCTATATTTTTAGATTATTTATCGCGTTTAATCACTTATTTAAATTATGATTTACTCATCATAGTTTACTATTCATCAAAAAAATACTTAAAAAGCGATCACTTACATGAGTGAGATACCTAGTGACCTAGGTATCTAGTATCAGTTGAATCATTTTCATATTAATATTAATGTAATTTATATACATCTCATCTTTTCTTCTTCGCAATGAATATTGTTCCTCATATCAAGCATCAAATTCATAAATCTTCGCTAAATCATACGTTTGGATCGTTTCAACTTTTTAAAGCACATATGGGAACCCATGGTAGGGTTAATACCCCTGTGTACCACGGATTGTTCAGATTTAGTTATGCAGATGTGAGTGGAGGAGATATCGACAGCGATCGGACTGGCAATTGCCGCCATTGTTGTAATGTGTTACGATGGACATTACTGACAATGCTGTGTTCCGAGTCTTTGGGATTCATTCGGGAACAGGACTGGAACTGTTTGTGTGTTTGTGCTTGGTCCTTGTGACTTTTGCATATTATATTCTTACGTGATCGTTTTATTGACCAACCTGTCTAGATATCGTGTGAGGTTTAATTAGTTTTGGTTCAAGGGTATTCGCATTGTCTAGCAGCCTTA
The DNA here is from genome assembly GCA_905147285.1 of Hypena proboscidalis. Classification (NCBI taxonomy): domain Eukaryota; kingdom Metazoa; phylum Arthropoda; class Insecta; order Lepidoptera; family Erebidae; genus Hypena; species Hypena proboscidalis. The sequence goes on along the minus strand of LR990129.1, from coordinate 3,035,516 downwards.
TTAGTAATGCTGATTTATCGATTGTAGGTAGTGTAATATAAACATTATCGTTGAAGGTTAATTTAGTTTTGAAAATATCGTTAGTCAAAGTGAATCTTTTGTTTCAAGCCACATAGCTATTACGTCATACCTAGACCTTTAGAATATTACATCACTTTAGCCTTTAAGGTTCCTTAGTCCTCATGACAAAGGGCACGGTCTTATCACCAATACTCTGTTGGGTATGCACGATTGGGTACTAGATTCGTTGTTAATTTATCAAAATTGATTTTTCGAAGGATTTGACAATGGAAAAAAACATACCATCACTCACGTTTCGTTTGCGTTTGACGTGTATACAACTTTTCTCCAATGTTGCAGGCATTTGTTAATTTGGACGCGTAGAGTAGTGTGAGATTAGCGCCTCTAACTATAAAAAGCTCGAACCTTGAGAAGCCTTACAAATAGCAAATTGTAACACCTTAATCAATATCCAAGCTGTAACATCTCGAACTGTGTAAAGACCTCCTAAGGGTACATTCTAAATCTATTGTTCATGCAAAATGTCAAATTTATACACCATTGAAAGTGACATTTAGCGTCTTTTGCACATTGACATTTAGGATGTTCATGAAGTGCCGTTTACATAGGTCAGTTATCCAAAGAATTTAGAGGCAGATTCATGTTAATTGATACTGCATTCTAATGTATGTAAATTGGAAGCTGTTTTCAGAAACATGAGCTTTTCTTATCCTTCTCTACGAGTTTTTTTTGAGGTCTTGTTATGTCAATAAGAACTTTGGCTACCTAGATTAAATCAAGTCAAAGTAAGTAGGTTAGAATGTCCATAACAAGATAATCTTTAACGTCAGCCATTACGCACTCAGCCTCCGTTTTTCCCGCTCAGATCAACAAGCCGGCAAAGCTCACAGGCTTTGGTTGTCAAATCGTAGTTAGTACCTTGAATGCAATGGACATACGAGAGCCTAATCCATTGACAAACAACGAAACATCAGAATCTGCTATGTGTACATCCACGCCATGTTATTTCAACACAGATGGTTATAAAGATGTTATTTGCTCCTAATCACCACTAAGGTTCCAAATGAAAATCAACGGTGCTACCAATTGTTTATATGATGTTGAGAAGTGACCTTTTATAGTTTCCATCACAAAATTTATCTTGTGTTTCTTACTATACTTTTAAAATTACAACTAAGTGTTGAGGATAGGTGGTAATTCAAATTTAATTAAAATATCAAGACTCCTTGGTGCTAGAGCAATTGCTAGTCCCAGATTTAAAAAAATATTCATTTATGGTTATCTTAGAATACCAATACCTGGAGATTTTGAACTGATGGTTGTAACGGTACAGTTCGGACCAGAAGTCAGTAGATTACATAAAATACTAATCTAGACACAATTTTTCAACGATAATTTACCAACTCGAGTTGTTTAGGTATTTTTTTATTGTTGTTGTATTGGGGAGGTAGCTCTTTACTGCCTGGATATGATAAAGCCTACGTTTTTGCTCAAATGCTGCTAGCAAAGTTAACAGGCTTTGATTGTCGAATCGCAGTACCTTGGATGCAATGGACACAGACTAATCCAATGACGGGCGGCGTATTTGCTTTGTATTGCAGAACTTTCCGTCAGAATATTCACAATAGCAGCACGGAGTTGGAATTGTGCCCGGTGGATGGCGATATGCTCACCCCTTGTCCCATGGAAGCTAAACATAACAGGTAAAGTGTGGGTGTTGTACACCTGTGCCACACCCTTCTGGATAATAAAGGCGTGATGTTATGTCATGTAGTTTGTTATAATATTAAATAGATTACAACCTCTTTTGAGAGCTTTATCGTGATTAGCACCCAAATGTTGGAACAAACATGTGAATACACACTTTAATCAGATATTTTTAAACTTTAAAAAGTAAAAACCGAACCTTTCGTAGTAATTGAACAGAAACCGTACATTTCTTTCGAAAACCTACGAGATTTTCGTCATCAGATTATGTAATATTGTCTTAGTATAGGAAGGTTTACTTTGGAAGGGATTAAGGGCTAAAACAAAGTGTGGTCGGCCGCTCCACTTTGGGCCTTTATCTGTCAGTTGTAAATCTAGTCTTGAAAATATCTGGAAATTCAGATATTACTGGGATAGGCACAAAAGTTTGGCTAAAGAATGGAGTTTTGTACAACGATATTTTATTCAGGATCGCTTTTTCGTACAATGGAATGAGAATTATTTATTGTGAATGATGAGAATTGAATACGCCGAATTTTAACAATACATTTAACTGCTAAAATATTATTGCTATAGCTTTTTACGACAGAATAAGTATTTGGTGTCGAAGACGAGTCCGAAATAAATAATATATCTAATAATAAATCTTGTTTATTTTCAAATTTAGAATATTGGAGAAATATAGCAATGTCACTGATAAGTGATAACACACAATACCTTAGCTTTAATATCAAAACGAAACGACATTTGTTTTGAAGATACTTATATAGAGGAAATACAGACAGCTCAAAAGTGTTTGCACCTTGGTACATTTAACCGCGAAGTATAACTTCAATAAAAATATCTTTAAGGTGACGAAAGAATTGACTAGTGCCTAATACTCAAAATATCTCAAGCCAGGATCTCAAGTGTTTAGGTATTATAGGTGTAGTAGCAACGGGTTAGTCACGGGCGTCCCGTTACACTAGTATTCACAACAGCTGCAAGGGCGCGCCAAAACTAAATTGTGGGCCCTTTCTCATTCTATTACCTGATTTATAGAAAGATAGAAACTATTTAAAATATGTTATTGAAATCGTGTTATTTGTACCAATGATTCAATTATCCGGGTAAGCAGACTTAATAAATATACGGCAGTAAACTTATTGTATATGACGCTTCTATTTGTATACAACAAAAAATACATTATTTTTTACTTTTTATTCTTTTATTTTTATTTTTTATTTTTGAGTCAGTGCATTGTTAACTTTTTGGATTGATAATGTAATTTAGATTCTCAGGAAACACCTAGACAGAATTAATAAAACGACTATTTACTAATTAAAGTGTAAATAGACATATAATAATATACTTTCGACTCCTTATTTCAGAAAAAAATTAAGCCAATTACCTTAGGTATACCGTAACTTCCGAAATCAGCTAATAAATTTAATAGTTGAATAAATTGTTTAAATAGCTGATCCCGGCCTAGAAGGATTAGATTAAAACAATATTATTAATTATAAATGAGAAATCCTCTTAGTGAAATTGGCAGGTTTTCACTACGCAACGAACTTATATTAATTAATGTCGAACTGAGGCTTGAAAAGGAGATACAATTTGCCTGAAACGTGGCAGATAGCCAAGATAAGTAACTCTTAGTAGTTATTGGGTGTTTTAAAGTTATCAGTAACTTGATGCGATACATAGATTCTCAGTACCGTTTTGTTTCGTGATTTACAGAAGTTTTGACTGACTGTAGTCTGGCAAGTTGGTATTTTATAAGACAGAAATATGAAGAAAATTATGAAAACTCAGAGACGGCCACGAAGTCAATTTAGCTAATGATAATGATGGTGCAAATTAAGGACGAAGTATCGATAATGTATCTACATATAAGACGCAGTCTACCGACATGTCAACTCGAACTTGCTAACGTGGTGGGTGGACAAAGGCTGTAGTAATTCTTCTTCTGGTACAATAAAAGAGATTCTTCTTGCATTGATTTATGTATAAAAGGTAATATATTGTTATTGTTTGTAGTTATTTCTGAGATGCAAGATAATTGTTATGAAGTATGTAAGTAAACGGTTCAAGCCATCAATCATCAAAGCTGCAGAACTGCACACATTGTGCTTGAATTTTATAAAGTATCATGGTTAAAAACAGTAAGTTAAATAGTCCATTCGTTTTCTACGAAACAACAATCAAACGAATTCACAGAGGGCCTAGCGGTATCCAACTTTAAATTGTCTAAAACATCACAGAGGCTGAAACAAATCAAACAAGTAAGTACATTTGTATCTGTTACATTTATTTGTCACTAAAGTGAACATTCAATTTGTACAATATAGTGTCATAGTGGTACTAGTGATAGACATGACGGTGACGAGCTCTTGACAAAGTCAAAGCCGATTTGAGTCGGCCGTGAATGGCCGTGAATGGGTTGACCATCATGATGGCTGTCATGCTTCGGTTCAGAAAGTCTGACAACTGTTTTAAAAATGAGCTCATTATTGCGGTTTGATACCAGTAAAGAAGTCGGTTAAAAAAATACATATAAAATAGTGATATTCAATTTTATCCGTGACTAGAAGCCGACCCCAATATGATTGGGAAAAGGTTTGGCGAATGACAATATTGGCAGTGAAATGAATTTCTTTTTTAATTTCACAGCGAAGATTAAAACTCGAGGCGGACAAATTCATATAATCCGTGGAGATCGGAACTTGATATGATAGGAACTGGTCCCTTCGCTTGTATTAGTTTAGACACCTACGCGTATCGACGATGTGTGTGTTCGTTTTTATACGACTTTTTTATGGCAACTATGGACTTTTCAAATGATTATTACTTTCAAATCATGTGGGATTAGGTTATAGTAGATTTAACAGTGTATTATTGCTTGTGAAAACGTAGTAAAATCGTGACAATAGGTTTTTTTTTGACTGTCAGATTAGTAACTAGGCGCTTTACGTAACTATTTTGTTTATTACTATAAGATCATGGTGGCCTATATGTGCCTGTATTCTACAAGATTTAACAGTATATTATTGCTCATAAAATGAACAGTAAAAACTTTACAATCATATTTATTATTTTTTTATTTTTTGTTATTCTTATCTAAGTATGTAATGTCAGACCACCTGAAAAAACTGGCCAAGTAAAGTGTCGGGCCACAAGCATGCCAATAGAATACACCAATTTTATGAAGATGAGACGATCACATGACATTAATTACAAGGCAAAAATACATATATTAACGAACTTAACATGACCATGGCGTAGAATTGCTTTATACTTGCATAAACTTAAATAAAAATATACATCTAATTTCTGAGGAGACCGCTGAGACGTGGCACTAAAATTCTAAAGACGTTCTAACACACGTGGTAAGGCCTACCTGACCTAAAGATAGATCTCGTCCAGAAAGTGTCAGCACTATAATTTCCCAAGGGCACCGTGTGAGGAGACTAATAGATTCATAGCATCCGCTCCTGAATTTGTGATATACGCAACAATTACTAAACCAGTTTACAATTATAGTTTCTGAATTGGACCAGCGATAATAATTTCCTTTTCAGAATATATTTAGCAGAACCTGAATATCTAAAATAGAAACGAGGTAAATTTATTTATTTTATAAATTTCACATTTTGTTATAATATTATTAAAACCGATTTTAGGTGACGTCATTATTGAGAATACGGATTACTCACGTTATCGAGACGTCGCGCGACGGCGACGAAACGCGATTAAACGCCCAGTTGATGAATCTACGTAATAGATTCGAAACTAGTCGGCATATCCCGGCTAAAACAACGTGAGTAACCCGTATTCTCAATAACAATATTTTGTTATGTCGAATATTTAAATGATCAGATAGATTTAAAGTATGTGCCAGTTTGAAACGATAAAAGATAAATTATAAATATAGTATATGTTTTTCAAACTGCTCAAATGATCTCCATAAAATAGCGGTGCACATTGGAGTATATGATACCGAAGACGTCAGAATTTGTCACAGGCAGATTCGCCTGATATGATAAACGTGTTTTTCTGGTTGATGCATACATAACAATGCATCACCCAGATTCAAAAGACTTAATAAAACAAGTCGATTTAATTACATAGAATGCAATGCACATAATTTCTAAAAAAAATGAAAAGAAATGACTTTGTGTGATATTGTTTAATAATATTTTTGCCAAGCATTTGGCAAATTACTGAAATTCCACGTCAAGAGTTTTTTTAACAATATAATGAGACATTAACAAGAATTAAAGTGATCAACTACTTATATCCCAAAAGCCACTCAAAGTCAAACAAAGAAGAACACAGATATCAGATAACAGACACACACAGAATTTCTTATATTATGCCAAATCCAATTAATGTTGATCACATTGACATTCTTTAACGAGGTACTGAGAAAAAACAATCTCCATAATAAAATTTCCTTGTCGTCAAGTGTAATGGGAACGCACCATTGCTTGTAAGCCCGGTGTCGCTCTCATCAAATATTTTCTTACTTCATCGTCTTGTGTACATTGTTATTGTTTTTCTAACGAATTATTATGAAATTTTACGTGTAAACAGCTAAATTAATTTTGTTTGACATTCGTTTATCATGAGGTGTAATTTGTGGGGTACAGATTTAGGTTGATAACTGATTATTGAGTTTACTTTAGACCTCAGTAGCACTATTGCTGCTGAGGTCATTGGTTGGAGGTTACACTTATGGTTATAATACCTGTTAGCGACACGGGCCTCTTTATAAATTTTGGTTTTTTAATATTTTTGTTTTTTTTTTATGTCACCTTTATGTCTTGTCTTGAGTCTGACTTTTATGTGTCTAGTTGTAATTTTCTCATAAGTTAATAAATAATTAACATTACCCAAGTTTTCACGCTTTTAAGTCTCGAACCCTCGCTCACCAGTAACAATACCAGTGAATTGAACCGTTTCTATTATGATTAATGAATTGTCTAATGCTGAAGGAACATATTTATTTTAAACTATTTACAGTACATAACATAACATCACGCCTTTAATACCAAGAAGTACGTGACAGAGGTAAACAGCACCCACATTCCACCTGTTATGTTTAGGTGCCACAAATAGGGGGTATGGCTATTTGTGGAATTTCCCGACGGAAAGTTCACAAATAACACTTGGCCGACCCGGGAGTCAAACCCGAGATCTCGCGGTGAGAGGCGCATAGGCTAACCACTAGACCATCGAGGTAATAAAAATTACAGTATTATTTACGTTATTTATTTTACATCGTTTTTAAACATCGTTTTTTTATCTATGCGTAGTTTTATCTGACAGTCAGAACTAAAATCAAACCAAAGATTCGTCTGAAAGCAAAAGTCACCTAGAACTGTCATGTAGGATTGGCATCACCTTATACGGTCCGGGCTGGGTACCAACCATAATTTAATCCCGGGGTTTTTATCCTGTCTGTCCCGGAAGGGAGGTGTTCGATTGTAACTTTGTAATGTATTGCTTAGGAATTCTGTGATACTGTAATCAAAAGGTTAAAACGGCGATGTATATTTTTGGGATAATTTCATGGGTGTGAAAAAGATTTGAGTAAAAATTTCATAATTATGCGAAATTGTATCCAACAAAAAATTCATTGTAATGAATCAAGTAATTTTTGTTGAATACCTTTTATAACAACATTGATATGATATTTTAAAGAATGCTAAAGGTAAAGATATTATAAAAAAAATATTAAGCGTAAATCAGAATTTAAAAAAATCACGGAATTGTTAGTAAGGAATGGTAGTAAGTAGTCTTTTATTCACACTCTCCCAAATGTGAATTAAAAAAATTAAGCCAGTTATGAAAGAACCGATGCATTTTTTTGGAACTTAGCGTCATGCTACCAAAGTCTAATTCTACTCTATTCAAGGAGTCACTAGTTAGATGTCACCCACAATTAATTGATAGTATCACGAAAATAAATAAATACGTATAGCTGTTTCAAAATTTTGATATGTAAAAAATTTGATTTTTCGAGTTACTTATGATTTTTTTTTCAAGAGGATGTTTTATATATAGTCAAAAAGGATATGTCGTATTGTTATGTATGTACCTACTATAAATCACTAGTTAAGTTTATAATTAAATTTTTCTTTTGATGATATTACAAAATTTAAAGGATTTATTTCTAAACACGCAAAGCTGAACATTTTTCAAACAATTATTTAGAGAAATCAAATCTACTAAGATCTAAGCGCTTTAGTGTCAGAATGTTGTTGCATTACACTTATGTTACTGGAGAGTATTTAAAGTTAAGATAGTAAATACCGTTGAGACTTTTTACTTAAAAAAACTAACCCTTTCATACACTCTCCCTTAATTTCATAATTAAAACCAACAGTCGAAAGGCACCTAGAACTGTCAAGTAGAATTGGTATAAGGAATACGGTCCGGGCTAGGTAGCGACGATAACTTAATCCCGGGGTTTTTATCCTGTCTGCCTATCCCGGTAGGGTGGTGTTAGTTTGTAATTTATTGATTAGACATTCTGAAATGCTTTAATAGGTGAGAAAAGATTTAAGCGTAAATTTTTATAGGTTATAATTTTTTTTACATGTAGAAGAAAGTATCAGAAAAAAATTTGTAATAAAAAAATAAATATGTTTCTACATGCAAAAGAAAGTATCAGAAAAAAATTTGGTAATAAAAAAAAACCTTGTTGTTGCAGACTGCAAAGCAGTAGTAGTACATACTACTACTGCTAATGAACAACATTAGTTCTAATGAAAGATCGACCTTAAATAATTTAGTTCCAGTAAGTATTTGTAAGTAAATTGCCAAAAACCCACTCCTCATTCAATGATACAGATATCCTTAAACACATGTGTTAAAATAAATCTAAAACATAGAATTTGAAAGAAAAATTGGAAGGTTCCTGTTATTGATGGCTTGAATTAAGGAAAGAGAGCATTTGTTTGTAATCCATATCTTGGAGTTGGCAATGAAATATCTCCATGTTCCCCTCGAATGAAAAAAATCACAATTTTATTTGAAAACGTCATTTACACAATGATTCTTATCCCGTGGGCTTATTCGCTATTTGAGATTTTGGTTTCTTAACAAATAGTTTCTGTCAATTAGTAATTCTTTCACTCAAAACATGCATTTTTGACATAACGAAACCACGGATTACTCTCCTGGTTACTTGCCTGATATTAATACTTACGCTTAAAAACTCATTTCGAAATAGCAAAAAATCAGAGTGCGTGTTATTAATAATGACTTACGACAATAGGCAAAACTGAATGGGAATGACCAATTTGTAAATTATTAACTGATATTATATTATTTCTTATTTAAAAGGACGAGGAATATACAAATTTATCCACTTTTATTGTTGTGTTATAGTTTTAATAGAAGTAAAAATTATTTTGTTTTACAGTTTTTTACTGAGTTGTGGCGCGCACTCTATTAGTTAATGATGTTTTATCTGTGGTTGAAATAACTTAAGTCGTAATAAAAGGTTTAATGGTTTTATTAATAATAGCTAATCCATACATATAATAAAATTTAAAATTATAAATGCCTGTTGAACACATTTAAGAAAAATTAATAAGAGGAGACTAGAACAGCAGTAGAAGCCGAAACATATTTTTTGGATTTTTGTCTGCCTGTATAATTATGTTAATAATTATGCTCCTTACAAGTAAATAAAATAAATTTTGTAGATGAATTTGGGATAGATTTTTTCGAAATGTAACTCACAAAGAGGGTAAATTAGGCAGGTTTCTCAATTTTGAAAGATATTATAACTCAGAAATATCGAACTTAACGGGGACGAAGCCACGGGCAGAAGCTATTTAACAATAAAATAATACTTTTTAAACTACATTTGAAATTGATGTAAAAAGTGAAATATAACTTCTACATTTTTAAAAATATATTTTTGCAGTGAAAAGTCGCCATAAAATTGCTGACTGCCACTTAAAAAAAAAAGAAAAATATTTTTAGTATTAAAACAGAGGTGAAATTTGCGGCCGCTTACCGTGAGGTTTCGCCATGTAGCTATAAAGAGTATAAACACAAAATCATAAAAATTAAATTTTGGGCTTTCAATATTTAACTTGAACATCCTAATTACTTTTCCCGCCACCTCGTTTGCGTAGAATTCATTATATTAGTAATAGCTACGCCCACGTTTTGACCCGCATTAAACCTTACAGCTCCACTCCCGTGACGTTTAGCGTAATCTCAAATATCAGTTCAATATTCAGTAGATCGCGAGAATAAAATAATAAAATTAACGAACTGACTTTCGCTCGCGGATTTGTCTGCGTGGTAGCTAAATAAATTAAAACTGGATTTTATAAATAAGTATCGTTCAAATAACTATAAATATTTTGACATTAAAATAAAAACAGACAATTCAATTTTATTTATTTGTATTGATAAAACCTTCTTGTTGACACCTACTAAAATGCATTTTTACTCTGTGGAAACTAATGTCTTTGACTGAAGAAAATTGGAACGTTTCATTACAACAAAAAGCATATAAATAGCTTTAAACTGAATTAAGAAAGTAACAAATAAAACTCAAATTATTTAACTGATTATATCAAAAGAAAATTGTACACATTATAACAACAAACACAATATAAGTCATTATGGTAAGAGGTATTTTCGGAGAGATTTTCTCTTTAGTGTAAAACGAGTGCATAAAATTAAATAAAATAAGAATGGAACGCGATGTGATAGAAAAAAAAGTTATCCTCAATACAAAACAAATTACATCAAAGATCAAGATAATATTTTAAGACAACTATAAAAACGATATATAAATGTGATTTTAACTCTTTGCTACTGCTATGTACTAGAAACAGTGAGTATGCGTTATAATTTCTACTTAGTCCTCCGTGACACGATGAAATTACATAAAATATCTCTCACTTGTGTTGTAATGTTTTTTGTCTTTCAGGTACAATCATAGAAAACGTCAATGGGTACAATACACGAATATAGCACACCTATATTATAATAGTATTATGATCAAGATGATAGCAGCGGGTGATTTCAGAGCTAAACATTTTTTAAGACCTAAGTTTCATAAGTGCAAGAACAGCGAACATTAGAAGAAATGTTCCTGAAATTCTGTGAAATAATAAAAATTTTCAAAACTTCTGATTTTTCTTTAATATATTCTTATTTCTCTCACATAATTATCATAGACATAGACACTACGTTACGTACATAAGAAATTATAAATGTAAACTCCAAATAAATTAATAATCGTGAATACAGAATGTAAGTAGTTACATTATCTGGTGCATAACCTGTATTGTCTCATTGTTGGGCAATGGTCTCCACCATCCATGAAATGGAATGAATCAGGTTTTCATTTTTTATTAAAGTATGTAACTAGATTTGAACTACGTCGATAAAAAGCACTTACCCGTGTGCCAGAATTCATTAAAATTTGTTAAGTTTGGCGAGAAAGAGGAAGCCTACAACCTAGCTACATAATATTATTGTTTCAATATTTTGAAGATACATTATTTTCATTTAGTGCTTTTTTATATCCCAGACTGGCATAATTCGTGCTACTTGTCATATTTATAAGTTTTCGTATGAAAATTTTCGACATCTATGACTGAAAATAATATGACCTAAATTCTATTGCATTACGTATTTAATTAGTATTTTATGACATACATTAGTATTAAACAGTTATTGATTTGTTGTATAACGCTAATCTGAAGTAAAAAAACCTTTTAAATATCATAATTTTATCTCGCCAAAGTACAAGAAATCACTAAGAAACTGCTCCATGACCAGTTTCCGATTTTGACATAAGAAATTGCGTTACTTGCCTGTGAAGCTGTCAAATCTGCAAGAGGATAGTAACTGGCAAGCTGTCAAATTTTTTGCCAAGCAGTTATCAACCGTATATGTATGGAAATAAGGATGCACTAAATCCGAGATGAACCGGTTTCAAACGAAATTAATAATTGCTTTCGAAATCGACTGGAAATTAGTCACCTTTACGGAATAGCCATACCGGGCTTGGTTTTGAATGATTGCGCAAATAAAAATAATGATGATTGTCTAAAGATATGCAATTAGATAATAATGATATACGTAGATGATATTATATTACTTTCATAAGCTTCATTCAACCAAGTACAAATGCCAGGCATACCGACTATATTTATATAAAGAAAATGTAGTACAATTATGATGTTTAGATCATTGGAGCGAATATGAACGGCGGATCATGACAACACTCACCCGTTTCGGGGATAAAAAGGAAAAATGAGAAATATTCTGGAGTGACCCGTATCTAAGTACGTGGAGGGAAAATCCAAGAAAGAGCAGGAAAAAGCATTCCAGATACCAATTGATTGGGCCAAAAATTGGTACAATAAAGAGCAAATATCTGTACAAATTGGTATGAGATTTCATGAGATAAGAGACATATACAATTCTCTGTTACAGTCTGAATACAAAGAACACTTTATTTCACAAAGTATCTTGGAATGAGACGTAATACCTTTTGTATTACGTTTCACAGAAGTTCTCAATAAGAATAATCCAAACGAAAGATGTTTTAAAATTAAGGAATCCAAATTTCATTCCGACATAAACCGGCACATTACATTGGAATCGTCTTCGAATAAAAACCAATGTTTACAACCGAGCGGAGCAACTACGTTTTCAATTCACCTATTTTGCACTACTTTCCTTAGTCTTAAGGAAAAGTCAAATTCAATTTCACAGACGGTCAACTCGGCTGTTTATCGCAAACTAGTGTGAGTCGGGACACGTCCAATACAGGTTTCTCGTTTAATTATCACTGGGTTCCGTCCGTTAGTCACTAGTGAACGCGATTAAACCAATCAATTTGTCACGCCACTTTCCACTGACAATTTGCTGCGTTTAACTTGACGATACGGCGGCGATACGATTGGGATTCTAGGGTGTCTGGTGGCTAGATGATGCGGTGTTTTGGATATGGGAGCTGAATAGATGATAAAGTAAAATAGACACGGCTCACGTCATGTCATCATCATCACCACACATGTCAGAGGTGGATAAAATAAAAGAAATATTGAAAGAAAGAAAGAAAATTATTTTTATTTTCTTACATAATTTACACATGCAAAAACAGGTATTATACAAAATGTAATAAATATGTAAGAAAACAGTGGCGGTTGCTCAGTTTTAATGCTGTGGAGTCTTGCATTTCTGCAAAACTTCCTCAGCGCTGATTTTCAGCAACCACCACGGTTGACGGCACAAACAGAAAACAGGTACAGTAACATAAAAAGATGATAGTGACGTAAAATTAAATTAAGCTAAGTTCAAATGAGTGCACGGTTGGCGTAGCGGTTAAAGCGGTCGCCTCGCCGCTTTAAACTACGCTGGTGTTGTGGGTTCGATCCCTACATGGGACAAATCTTTGTGTGATTCGCAAAGATTTGTTCTGACTCTGGGTGTGCTTTGTGTGTGTTAAATGTATGTTTGTGAACACCCCCGCGACACAGGAGTATTCCTAGTGCGGGCGTTGTTTTTAAAAAAAAAAAAAAAAAAAAAAAAAAAAGGAAAAACACAAAAATATACACAAAAAATAATAGGTACATTACACGAGAGAATAATATAATAAATAATGAAACATAAATTAGGTTATAAATTCATGCATAGGAAATTACAATTTGATATATGGTTACAAAGTAGTTACAAAAACTTATTGATTACAGAAGAGCTTGAAACTCTAGTTAAAAGTATTGACACGATCCGATTGTGAAAAGTCCATTAATTTAAAAAACGCTTTGGCAAACCCTGAGCTTTTTCTTTTTTTACGTGTTAGATTGACAGACAGACTGCGTCGTTGCAATTTTATCTGTTATATAACGAGCTCTCTAGAGCTTGCCAGCAAAGCTAAATAAATGAAATCAATACCGAAACAAGCATGGAAGGCCAAACGTTATTTATGATTAAAGTAAAACTACAAAGAATCGAATATATCATTTGTTGTGGTAACGTCGACTACAAATTGTTTGTGCAAGCGAACCCCAATAATTGGAAAGGTCTTACCGAGACAGGTACGAATGTGTATGGGTGATGCGGTCTCTAATTTATTGCAAAAATAAGGGCCCAGCCTTGGGGCGAGGATATAAGCAGGTGTTACCATCGTCCCCAGTGCCCCTCAGTTTTAAGCTTCATTGTTCTCACTGGAATATTATAAAATATCTCTTTGGTTTTTGGAAAAGGGTGAGATTGGAATCTTGTATGACATGTGATATGGGATTTAGTCGGTTATAGGTTATATCTTTAATTCTCATAATTTCGCTTTCGCTGTGCTATCGATCGCTAGGGGTGGGAAGGCCATTACATGAGGGTGACATAATTTTGTGAACGAATATGGCTGTTTCTGCGATTCAGTCAATTCAGGAGGAAATTAAAGCTTTCGGATGTTTGTTTCTCGGAGAACATTCAAATTGCAAGAGAGAGCTACTTTAATGAGATCACGTCTTTTCACTAAATTAAATAGTGCTAGAAATGATATGCTTTAGTAAGTGGACATGGATCTAGTAAAGTGAATTTAATAATATCAAATGAGAAAATCAGCTAAAGGCAGCAATATTGAAAGTTGCGATGAAATCATCTTTGGACAGATTCCCAAGTGAATCTTATTCGCCCTTTACAAATTTGGCACCAGTCTGATATTATTCAGTTCCGTTATTTTTTAGATAGTCCGTTTCTGTTGGCAAAGGACCGTGGTGAGACTGTCTGGATGAAACGTTGCAATTTTATGAATGGGGGAAGTCTTCGAGTGACATCATCTCTTGGAAAACTATTGTGGGAGCTATTTGAATTTAATAGTATTATTATAAACTGGTCTCATCTATCACAAACAAAGACATTACACTTTCTCCAGCCATACCTTTACTTGTTATTTTTCTAAAAAAATATTGAAACCTCTTTGATATTTTGGGATTTATAACAATAAATATACTTTATAAAAATGTTTGAATAGGACTCCAAACTCAAGAAGGTTTCAGATACTCGTTTCAAGAGTTAGCCAAGACAGAACGCACGAACAAAACGTAACACACAAATCAGTAGACCAACATAGTGGGGTGAGAATCAACTGATTCTGGGCTTTAAGACGTATATTTTAAAAGCAAACATTCGCAACCGATCTGCAAATATAACCTTGCATTGTCGAATTTTCTTTGGGAATTGGAGTCTTGAAATGGTATTTGATTTTGGTTCTTATTGTTAAGAAGGCAAGGGTGACAGGGTTTGTTTTAAAGGTGTAAAATGTATGTTTGGTAGGATAAACACTCGAACCACCAGAGACGCCCTAGAGCAGACGTCAAAAAAGTGCCGTGGAGTTTGCTAACGAGGGAGGGGAAACAATGTGTTTTCCGCTTACAACTTTTGTGTGCGCCCTCTTTGGGCTTTAATAGAAATTGATCGCAGGATTTGTCTCAATGAAAGTTTGGCGAGATTGATTGCTTTGTTAAATAGATGTACGAACAATTAATAATTATGGTTTAAATTGTTTTGAAATTTACGAATTGTTGCTTTGATTTTGTTGTTAACTTTATTAAGCTTCTGTTTCTGTGTTTTTCTCTGGTATATTGTAATATAAGTATAGTATCAATGATCATCTATTTTTTATCTTCCTTTTCCAAAAATTATAATCATAAGCTTATCTTACATCTAACTTTACATTTCATTAAAGAACCTAGCTAAGACGAAAAATAATATTAATAATATTAGCATTGATCATCATGATGCAGTAAATAATGTTCATCAATTAATAGCTCTGCAGCATGGAGCCCTTCCATACCACCATTAACTCATGACTAATCATGCATAAGCCTAATAGCTAAAACATCAAGCTGTTAGCAAACCCGAAATCCGCAGACCACCGTCAAACGCGATCCAATCAGCACACACCATCTATGCGGCGTTATTCGCAGTACCAAAACGGAGCACAGCAGGCGATAACAATCTCGTGCCACATTCGACCCGAGCCTCGGAATACTAATGCGAGCACTCGAATACTCGATACAACACTCGTTATACAACCTTCACTCAAGATTCGTTTATTTCAGCGACAAAATAATTTTCAAGTAATATAAGGATTCATAATGTGTGACGTAAACATTTTCAGAGTTTCGTAATGGGAGAAGTTGTTCGCACGAAATTAACAGCGTCATACTTTTGATACAGACATGGTCGTATCTTAAATAGGACGCTCAGTTAATGAGTGGAATTGGTTTAAGTTAAACGAAGAATTGTCTCCGAGAAGAAGTTTGTAAAAGTTGTAGGTGTTGTAATAGGCTTTTAATAAAGAGAGCACCTTTGTCTCTGACCTATATTGTATTTGGCTGTATTGTTCGCGATTTTCTGTGTTTCGGATTGATAATTAAAACTTGTGTCACAAGGAAGTATTTAAAAACCTCTTTTAATAATTATATTGTATAAAAAGATCTGCCTCGTTGGTCTAGTGGTTAGCATATGCGCCTCTCACCGCGAGGATTATATTCCCGGGTCGGGCAAAGTGCTATTTGTGAACTTTCCATCAAAAAATTTCAACGGCGTTGGAATTCTGCCCGGTGGATGGCGATAGGCTCCCATGGGACCTAAACGTAACAGGTGAAATGTGGGTGTTGTACACCCTTCTGGTTAATATAGGCTTAATGAAATAAAATCTGTGTGCTACAGGGACGTATTCTAGGTCCAGTTCTGAAATATTATTGAGAGTATAGAAGACGCTGGTTAATTGAAACTTGTACCAGAGGAAACTATTTTAGCCCCTGTTGAAACAAGTTTTTATATAGATCAAGTTTAATAAAGGAATAGTTCTAACAGGCAAACTTCTGATACAAGTATGCTCGTATTTTGTAGAAGTACGTTTTATGAATAGAAATCGGTTCTAGTTAAGCGGAGAATGGTCGAAGTAGTTTTGTAAAAGTTTTAGTGGTCTTTTGATAGGTACCGAGTACGTCTTTGTGTTTCATCTTAGGTAATAGGATAGGTATAGCATGGATATTTTACTCTTTTGTTTTGTGTTAGCTAGTCCTTAAAATAATATTGGCATTAATCGTTATCGTATACCTATTTAATAGGGGAACTTTCAAGAACGTAAAATATTTTATCAATACAGAAATAAAGTAAGTAGTAATGATAAACAAACCTTATATAACCTAACTTATGTAAAAGGAATATATTCTAAGAGACCGTAGCCTGTGGTCAACGTTCCCAAAATCTCATTTATTTTAATAATATTAATAATAAAACCTTCATAAAACTGCGTGGTTAGATCGTTCTCATTACAGCTTATAAAAATGTAGCGAACCAACCTAAGGCCGACGCTTTCTCATGATATATTTTATAAATTAAGTTAGTTTAGCAAACTTTTTAATGCTATCTTTTCTAATTCATCACATATCTCACTCTGATTACTTAAAAGTGTACCCCCCTTATCTATTAATCCACCGAAAAATATAGTCCATTAAAATGTAGCGATATCTCATCGTGGAGGAGCTGTCAAACTGATAATGAGAGAAAAGGATAACGCTAGGAGGAAGTGAGCGAACAAAATGCGATCCGTCTTAATATTAATGTAGTTGTTAGGTCGGATGATGAATTGTGACATAGCAAAGCACTTTGCGGTAAACTGGCCCATTATTATTCTTAGCGGGGTGTTTAGTTACCAATTTAGCTAATTTAAGATACATTTCCATACCGTCTGTGCGAGTTTTCATAATTTTGGTTAATTTGTTTTGTGAGATGCTTCAAGCCTGAAGCTGGTTCCTCTTTGTTTAACTCTGTTTTCAACAAAATGCTACAGATATAGTCTCTTTAATATATTCTAGCATCCAATCTCCTAGTTGATCCCATTCAGATATATAAGTTTAGTGATGCTTGCAGTGCATTTGACGACCAAGGTCGCGGGTTCGATTCCCGCTTAAGACAAATCTTTGTGTGCATGAACATGGGGGTTTGTCTTAGTTTGGGTGTTTCTATGTATATTAAGTTTGTATTTACAAAAGTAAGGAATATATGTATTAGTATCAGTTATTCTAGTACCTATAGTACAAGCTCTGCTTAGTTTGGAACTAGATGGCGTTGTGTGTAAGTTGGGAGATATTTATTTATTTATTTATTGTCTACCAATGCCTATAGATAATTGAATAAACTATAGTCAATCAATCTTCAGAGCCTTTTCCCAATCACTTTATGATCGGCTTCAGTAAGACACTGATACAGCTTAATATCAGTATTTTACGTGGAGCGACTGCTATCAGACTTCCACAAACCAGTAAGAAGTAATATTTCAGTCTTTCTGGCCTTTGACTGACCTGTAACGATAGCCAAAGATGTTTAAATGGCAACCGACGGCATAACGTGCTCTCCGAGGTAGGGAGAAAAATTGTTAAATTAAAGATGGTCACACATCCACGGCCGACCCCGGTTAGCATTGCTCAACCTGCAAGATCGATCGGTCCGCACGGATTCGGCTTAGCCACAAGTCCCTCTTGAACTACGGACTGGTATCTTAATTTATGGATCTGACCTTGTCTTTGATGCAAGCATACTTACAGTACTTCAAGATAATATAATAATAATAATAAATAAATATTTCACAACTCACACACAACGCCACCTAGTCCCAAACTAAGCAGAGCTTGTACTATGGGTACTAGAATAACTGATACTTATACATAATTATATACTTTTCTTTTGTAATTACTTATTATACATAGAAACACCCAGACTAAGACAAACCCCCATGTTCATGCACACAAAGATTTGTCTTAAGTGGGAATCGAACCCACGACCTCGGCGTCGCACACTACCCAATCCGCCATCCGGTCTAATATGTTGATCTTTATTATGATTTTACTTTATTCCAGTTTCAGTACCTTTTTCCTTCAAATAAAAAAAATCAGAAAGCATAGTTTTGAAAGTATTTACAGATAGTTTCCATCGTGTTCCCGTTTAAATTTCGTTGTGTACAAAGTGACTTATATTTAACTGTACTTATTAACATTAATTAGCAAATTGCAGAAAAGACTTGAAGACTACACAGTTCCTTGAGACACTTCATTTTATGAAATGACATCAAAATTTATCACGACATTACTAATGAACAAACTAAGTGCACGCCAAGTGTTAACGATACGTCTTCCTACTTTACAGCTGATATACTTTAAGGTGCTATCTACTAAACTAAGTTTATATAAAGCAACACTGGAGTCAGTATGAAATGAAAATAAAATGTTAAAAAAAGAACATGATCTCAAAATTAGGAAGTCCACTAAGTTTTTGGAGGTTAACTTCTAAAACCCCATTTTATAAGGACAAATTTACTTACTTCTCCAAAGTGCAGAAGCCTTACAAAGTGCAAGAATGGGGTGTTTTTCATATACGTTTACCTTTCAACGTACCTCAGAGCGTAAGAGTACCTCAAGAGCGTGCTAACTTAATTTATCGAACTTTTAGACGGTAGCTTAGGTTCTGCAAGTGGTCTTACACTTGGCTTAACTTTGCTTACTTTAGGCTTTTTAGCTTCCGGTAAATCATAGGCTGGTTGAACTTTGATTCCACGGTCTCTTATCTTTAATAACCCATTTGTTAGCTTAACAATGTGGCTCTTTATCTAAGCAAAGATATAAAAAAGATTTTAGTGCGTGGGTGTCACTCAATTGACCTGAGTCGTTGACGACGGAGCTGATAAATATTTTTATCGCGCCTATTTTTCCGTTCGACCTGTCAGAAATATGTTCGAGCCTTTGTTCAAAATATTTGTTATTTTTTACGACCTCAAAATAATTATTTACAAGAAACTAGGTCGCATAAACAAGATGGGACAGGACATAATTCACCTCTGCCTCGAAATTACTACGTTCACATAATTTCTCGAGATCTAGATTTTACATCGCTACTTTCATTAGGAAACTCATTTCATTCGTGTCTTTCATTTCATTTATCTTTTATTCGAAATTCTGTGCTTCATTTATTTCTGCGAGAACATTAATACAAGTATTTACTCACACAACAATGGGTATACTTCCGTGCCGATCCATCTTCTGGTTCATTTCTTAGATAAAACATGCAATAGTTCCCTGTACAGTCTCAAGCACCATTATGGTCCCCTCTGAAACTTTCCGACAAAAACCAAGTTGCACCTGACATTGGTAATTGATATACGACACCATTAATCACTGTGTATTTTACGTACTGTATAAACTTTATGTACTTATATGCTGAGCGCGAAGGGAAATGTTTGAGTATTATACTCCAAAGTTTTGAGTGAGTTCACTTAAAACATGGTCTGGAGAAGTACATTTTAAATATAAAAAAGGGAAATAAATTTTCAAAAATGTACGAACCATGGATTTGAGCAATCCTCTTTTTAATTCGTATCCAGATAATAGGGTAAGGATTAAAACCACAAGGTTACCCGACCGAGGGTTAAAAGCTTATGAGTCGAGCATACAAATCAATTTAATATGATTTTGCCGAACTTATTTTAATCCTTTTTCATTCTGCTATTTTAACGGAAAAGCCGGATATCGTAGTATACAGAGTGTTAATGACATAGTGACGAAGCTGCTTATCAGTGATTCAGTGCATGATTCTGAGACCCTGACAAAACATCCAGCATAAATCTATACATATAATAAAATTATAAATTTTCCATGTCAGTACATTAAAGATATTTAAGAAAAATAATTAGAGGGTTCTTTATAACAGCCGTAAAAGGCAAAGCATATTTTCTTTAATAGTTGTCCGTCTGTGTCGGTCTGCATGTGAACGACGAAGTCGCGGGCACCAGTTAGTTTATAAATAAATCTTCAAGTCAAACTCTATCCAGTTAAACTCTTACCATACGAGAAGTATATCAAAAATAAGTACAAAAATACAGCGAACATTATTTTCTATTGAGGCTTGTTACATTTTTACAACAAGTTAGTATGTAGCAAAACTTATATAACATAATATAGCTATGATATACGGAGTTTCGACTGCTAATATCAATGAATGGTGCCCTGGGGAACGAAGGCAAGGAAATATCATTGAGGTTGGCTACGAGTTAGGACAGGCATGAAATCCCAAATGTATCTCGTATACCATTGTGCAGAAATATGACGGCTGTAAATAAATCTGTTTCGGCTTTCGGCGCCCGATAGAAGTATTTCCCGTTTGTTGGATGTGTATTATGGAAAATTGGAAACGTAGTGTCATATTGCTAATGCTGGGTCCACACGCTACAAAGTGCACGTAGACTTTTATGACATTTTGTTTAGGCAGACTTTGCCAATAGCATGCCCGGCAGATCAGCTCCGTTCTTCCGTTAGACGGCTGACTAATAGGATAAGGAATTCTTTGTCTACTCCTCATCCTATTGATCATTTACGTTTAGTTCAAGCTATTGCCGTCAGCCATGCATAAGTAATGAGCTTAACTCGTATGTGCTTTTTTGTTAAAAGTAGTTATAAGTCTGCTTTAAGTTTGTAGGAAATATATCTGACTCTTCTGACCCGGTGACGCTGTCAAATATTGTATGGAATTGACACATATTCAATATAATAATTTTCAGGTCCAGACAAGCTAGTGAGTAGCAAAAAGGAACAAACTTTATTCTGTATTAATGTTTTGGTTTGTTATCACCGTTGCAAACATTTTAATCACTTTTCCAAGATTTTAAAAACAAATTTGAGACTATGCTCTTTTAAGATTCTACTACAACATATTAAAAAATCAGCCTCCTAGGTTCATTTAGATTAAATGCTAGGCAATTAACGGATATTTAAATTGCACTATATAGGTTACTTAACTTGGGAACTACCCAATCAAAGAAATAGGTGGTAAAATTTTCACAAAATTGAGTAGTTTCTAATACTGGCTTATATTTTGGCCAGCGACTTAGTATCGCAATACAACGCGGTAATGCTGCCAGCTATACTTTTTTGTTAATAAATATGTATGTTTCTAATTTATTGTATAATTATTCGCAGGGTCTATCAAGTCTCCAGTAATGTCTACCTTTCGTACCTTTTAACTAAACCGTAAACGATACGCATTAACAATTTGAGGTCATAGTTTAATTAGCGGTATCCTTAATTGTGGTTAGTAATTACAAAGGAGATAGTTCTTGTTTGACATTTGACCCTTCCTCTGGACTAGTTAAGATTACAACTTTACCTACTAGATGTACATCTACTAATTCGACGCCTGTTTCGTTAACTCATATGTACATAATCTGTTGAATCTAAATTAAAAATATTAATTTTCTGAGTAACTATTTCATTGTCAGTCTTGATTTTATAAACCAATAATATATTTTTGCATGCCTTATGGCAGGGTCACTTGACACATGTTTATTGAATAACACCATTGTAACAGTGCTTTCTACAAATATTTTTTTGTTTTTTTTTTCTACGTACATAATATACTATAACGTCACGTCTGTATTTCTTAAAAGGGTGAGCAGAGATGGATAACAGTCAGCCCCACGTCATGCCTTGCACGCTATGGCACATCTATCAGGTACAGCTTTAATGCTTCTCAGTCTACTGAAAAATTTCTCACAAAAAACGAATAACAATTTTGCTCGAGAATCGAACCCTCATACTAACACAATCAGCAGTCGATACGTTAACCACTGGATCAACGAGGAAGCCTAATTATATGTTGATATATTTTATTAATTATATTTTATTTTTGTTTTGAGGTTAAACATTTATTATGTTACCTTACTTTTCACGTTTTTAATCAATGTCAGAAAATTAATTACTTACAATTTAATTAAGTTAGGTTCTGTGAAAAATGTTCAGCTATTTACTTACTTCATTATCTTTATAAAATGACGACGAAAGATGTTCGTTAGTTTTTGATTCTCCCAAGTTATATTATGTGTAATTAAATTTGTTTTGAAAGACGACCTGCGATCATAGTAAGATTTCATTTTTAAAATACTTACTAATATTACAAATATGAAAGTATCTCTGTTTGTTTGTCTACCTGTCT
Source organism: Hypena proboscidalis (assembly GCA_905147285.1). Taxonomy (NCBI): domain Eukaryota; kingdom Metazoa; phylum Arthropoda; class Insecta; order Lepidoptera; family Erebidae; genus Hypena; species Hypena proboscidalis. The sequence continues at coordinate 3,012,764 of LR990129.1, read as the reverse complement.
GTTATGCTTACACTCCTTAACAAATTTAAAGACGTGGAGAAGGACATAGGAATACTACAAATCGCGCCAACGAATCCGCTGCGGCAGTTTCTTTAAAATGAACTAGCACACATTACAAACTTAGTAATCGACATGATTGTAAATATATACATACATAACATAACATCACGCCTATATTACCCATAAGGATGTGGCAGAGTACAACACTCACTCTTCACCTGTTATGTTTAGGTCTCATGGGAAAGGGGGTGAACCTATCGCAATCCGCCGGGCACAATTCCACTCCGTGCTACTATTGTGAATTTCCTGACGAAAAGTTCACAAATAACACTTTTGCTCGATCCGGGAATCGAACCCAACACCATACGGTAAGAGGAGCATATGCTAACCACTAGACCATCAAGACAGATGATTGTTTGTTTCCATAAAACCTTTATTCTTTACTTCGATGCACTTTGTAACATATCTTCGTATCTCGATTCACTCTAGTCGAATCAATCTGCTGAAATTGTCTAAATCTACATGCAGCTTTGTATCAAAATGTTTGAAATTCCTTCACAAAGTTGAGTAGCTGTTGGAATTCACAAACAATACGAAAGGTTGATTGCAACGGTTGAGAAACAAAGAAGCACAAGAAAAGTAGTGTAGTTTTGATCAATGCGATCGTAATACTATTGGTGCAATGTCTGAACAACAGATGATCTCTATGTTACGAAGATTTCCACTTAAATTGTATTGGAACTTTTTGGCTTCGCGACTTGAGAATATTTAAAAAAATATATACTTCGCGACATCTTGGAATTCGGTACAAGCAAGTGCAGACTAAGTTATGTAGCACTTCTAATCCTAGATTATTGCCATATATAGTATCGCCGAATAGTAGGCGTTACTTTATATGCCAATAATCTAGTATTATCGACCCTATCGTACCGTACCACGTAACACGCACACGGATGTTAGTGCTATATAAAAATCAATTATAAATAGGTAACTTAACATTGATGTTTACAAATTTGTAAAATTCAGCGTTATGTAGCAACATTCAAATGAAAAAATAAGGTCAACGTCAAAACTTTATTTGGGAACAACGCAAATAAAGTATACAAAAAAAAATGGTTTCTTCCAATTGTTTCAAAAGTATCAAACTTTGTACTCTCATTCGCTTTAATACATATTTTTATTGCGTAATCTGTTTATTCTAAGATTGAAAATTAATATTGATTAAGCAAGTGCGGCTTTTAAATTAACCATTTTATTTTATGAATCGAGAAAAATATTAAAGAACATAAAACGCCAATCAAAATTTAATTATTATTTATTTTACGTACAGTCATTAACTTAATTTGATGATCAAACAAATTAAGCCACGCCTTATCCAACCTTTACGCCTCCTATAATAAATAACAAAGTCATCATGCAGTTGTACCAATAAAACAAATTGTAACAAAAATCGGCGAAGTGTGTGTTGGACACACGCACATTCATTCCGTACATGACGCAGATATAGTTTATCTGTCCCTAAAATTCAGTTTATTGGTAATCATGATTTAAACCAATAAAAATATAAATGAATGGGTAAATTTTGATCTCACCTTTTTCTTATGAGTATTGAAACCCCTTTATTAGAAATTTATTATTTTTATTTGGAGATATTTTTGTTTTTTTTTAGAAGTATTTATTAATTACAGCGAAAATCGTAATAAATGAATGGGTAAATTTTGATCTCACCTTTTTCTTATGAGTATTGAAACCCCTTTATTAGAAATTTATTATTTTTATTTGGAGATATTTTTGTTTTTTTTTTAGAAGTATTTATTAATTACAGCGAAAATCGTACGGAACCCTAAAAAGTAAGGGTACGTACAAGCGGTTGTCCTAACCTAACGCAACGGGGTGTGCAACAATTAAAAATGAATTTCCGTTTTTAAATACAATATCCGAACTATTTGGTTATGGGGTCGTCAGTTTGACGGCAGGTGGGAATCGTTATATCTCTATTAGGGAGAACACAACGGTCAGAAAAAAACTTAATGAATTGCACACGTGTTATGATCAGGATAACCACTGTCGGTCAACGGGTGGGTTCATTACGTATTCATAAATTATTACAAGCTGTTATGTGTTATTAGTAATTAGTGTTTTGTTTATTTCATTTTTTTACTCAGATGGTTCAATGGTTAAAACAGTTAAGTTTGGCCGTACGTACTTCTTACCAATAGACGCCAGGGACTAACTGATCAGGGGGATTCAAGGATGCCTCTAACTTCAGTATTTTGAAATGGTGCTGATCTGGCATGTATTCTGCAGCTTGCAGTAAGGTATTAAGCTGGAGATTATATTTCCCTGATTAGGCAAAAGTGTTACGTCAGCTTTGGACCTTAGAAGGACCGCTGCAGTCCGCAATAAGGGTCATTAATAGTCCACCAAGGATGTAGATGTAATCCCGCTCTGTATAACCGTTGAAAAATACTTGCATGATACTTAGAAACAGTTAAACAATTATGGGACCGGCAGAATTTGAACCTGCGACCATCTGCACACCGGGCAGCCGTTTTAACCTAGCTACGGTCGCCTCTTGCCAGAACCATAGACCGGTCGGTCTTTACAACATTTGTGCTGAAAGTAATTTGTTGGTTTGTATCCTACTTAAGATAGGAACAAATGGATGAACGTGACGTAACATACAATTTAGGGTCCTGGCATGAGGTGACCCTAGCTGGTTAGATAAAGCGGCGGCCTGTGTGTAGAATGTTTCAGGTTCAAATACTTACATGATGTTTTGTTACGTTAAATAATAGGAAATATGACAAGCTCCGCTATAAACATTACATTGTTTAGATAACAATTTGTAACATGTTTGCAAACCATAGAGCAGGAGCTTCTATTGTTTCTTTACTCTGCCGTTGTTCTGCAAATTGACCTGACCCACTTTTTTAATGATGGGGATAATAATAACTTAGCTACAAAAATGTACACGACTCAATTAAAATGACGAGACGAGCTTTTACATTTCATTCAAAGATTTCGTGAATGCAAGTGGAATCGTAGACACGGTTGATTTTGAAGGATCAAATGGCAAAGGAAGGAAAGGAACATAGATTTTTTATAATAACATAACATAACATAACGCCTTTATTATCCAGGAGGGTGTTGCAAAGGTGTACAACACCCATATACCAGTTATGTTGTTTATAAAATAAATAAATAAAATAACTTTTATTTCAGACCAAGTAAGATCCATAGTGGGTTAGTAAACAATAATCTTAAATGTATGTTAGTAACAAAACGTGGGTATTTATTTCATAACAAGTTTATTATGGGAGATACATCTCCTTATAATGCAATGCACTATCGCTGAATCATATCTCCCAGCTATCACCTTCAGGATGGAGTTGGAGCTCGCTCGTAGTCTTTGGAGCAATGAGGGAGAGTTTTGTCTCACGATGGCCTGGAAGCCATCAACGTGACCAGGAGCAAACATGCCAGAGGCACTGCAGAAACGCGGCAAGCCCAACAGCATCCTGTAGCCGTTATTGTATTGCACTCGTAGGGCGCTGATGGCCCGCTGCGTATAATTGTTGCGTTTATGATTGAAAATTAATATTGATTAAGCAAGTACGGCTTTTAAATTAACCATTTTATTTTATGAATCGAGAAAAACATGTTTGAAAACTTATTTATCAGACTATCAGGAGGTAGGAGCAAGATAGTTTTGTTGGAAAGTTAAAATGTAAAAAAATGATTTTATTATTGTTTGGCTTTCCGCCTACATAACATTTGATAGTTGCTAACGCATGTTTCCTGTTGTTTTTCTCCAATAATTAAAATTAATTAGTTGTTCCGAGATAAGATACGTTACAAATTGTCTTAATTAGAGCTTAGACGCTATTAATTGCACACACTTCCGGTTTAGATACGAAATTGTTAGCAACAAATGAAGTCATTAAATCAATAAGTATATAGTTACTTCTCTCTGGATTAATTAGAATGAACGGTGTTTTGTTTTGGTAGAGATTTCATGATCGTGATTTTGTCTAAATTGATTTTAATGTACTGTGACTTTCTTTTTTTTTCAATATACTGAAGCTTAATAGATTTTTTTTAATCTACATTCCATGTAAAGAAAATATTGGAAGATTATTGAACCCATAATTTTATGAATACACATAAAGTTTACTTCCCTGTTGTTCATTTCTTACCTCTTAGATCGACGTATAAAAAAACAGTTTTTCATCATAATATGAAATATCACCACGTCATCGTTATTTCAAATTACTTTCTTAAATTCTTTTACAAATAACCATATACGGGTAATGTAATACGGGTCTAAATAAACATAACATCAAGCCTTTATTATCCAGAAGAGTGTAGCAGAGGTATATAACACTCACACTTCACCTGTTATGTTTAGGGCCTATTAGATAGGGGGTAAGCCTATCGCCATCCACCGGGCACAATTCCAACTCCTTGCTGCTATTACAAATAACACCCGAACTGTAACCTCGCGGTGAGATGCGTAGAGGTAACAGGCTAATATTCTTTGGGAATATTACCCCTTTTATCTCATACCAAAACAGAATTCCCTAAAAATAAAAAAAAATAAAATCGATTAACAACAATTTTTCAACGAAGCAAGGTTGTTCCCCGACCGTGACGGAGGGTTCCGTGTACAATAGTTAGAAAAAACCGTTGCTTTTGTCTCGCCCCTCTGACAGCAATTAATGTTTTATTCCACCTTTGTACACTGTCGCATGTACCACCATCGCGGTTTAATGGAAAAAGGACGTGTACTGCTTTCAGGAATCAATTAAATCCAATAAAGACTTGTATGGGTATTGTTAAGCTTTTAAGAATATATGGGCTCTTCCTTTGCTAAGTATTTACTTCCGTGTAGACGGGCACTATTTAACTGCGATGAATATTTTGTTGAATTAGCTGACACTTGAATGTTGTTAAGGACCTTTGTGTATGTGAACCGTTTCAAATTTATACTTTGCTTTGTTGAGACTAATTGATAGATGCTGACCAGATTCACGATTTGGCAACAAAATATCATCTCATAGATTATCTGCTAGAGAAAACTAAAAAATAACATGATGGATAAATTACAATAATTAGAAACGCATCTTGCCTCGATAGTCTAGTGATTAGCGTACGTGCCTCTCACCGCGAGGTCCGCGGGTTCGATTCCCGGGTCGGGCAAATCAAAAAAGTTCACAATAGCAGCACAGAGTTGAAATTGTGCCCGGTGGATGGCGATAGGCTCAACCATGGGACTTAAACATAGCAGGTGAAGTGTGGGTGTTGCATACCTCTGCCACACCCTACTGGATAATATGCCTATATTGTGATGTTATATTATGATGTAATGTTCTGCATATATTATTATCAATTCAATAAAATAAATCTAAACTGATTTTCATACTGTTTCCATAAAATATCTATGGTACAAGAGAGAAAGTAATGCATTGTATTACTTTAGTGATGTCATGTCCTGTTCTAAGCAAGTTGACGCAACTTGAGTGCGTTAATAAGACAAGTCAAGCAAGAACATTTAATGGTTTTCATATTCGTAAGGTTCATGAAACGAAGAAGATAAAAACTTTGTAATATGTGTGTCTATAATACTTTAATACAGGCTAATTTTGATTTAAAAATAATCAATATTTTTAATAATGTAATGTGTATTGCTTTTAGAGTTGTGACAAGAGATTGTTTTTTTTTTTAAATAAGCCACTACTTAACTTAATACCAAACAACAATCTTTAATATAAACAATAAACAAAAAAAAGTAGTGGCAGATTTTTTGTTCTGAAACTAACGTTAAAAATGAGATAAATGTGAGTGTTCTTTAGTTTAGTTAGATTGATATAAGCTACGTATTCAGAAATCCCAATTTAAGCGAACGTAGCTCATTAGTCGAGGTGTCCGATGTGCTCCAATGTGTCAAATCGTCCACGTCAGCTTCGTTTTCGTTCCTTGCACCATCAACGAGAATCCTAATATAAGCATTTTAAGCTTAATAAGGTTTTTTAAAATATTCTATTATTATTTATATTAAAATAACAACAGGAAAAGCTTTCCGAAGAAATCATTTGACAAACAATCTAACGTGAATTAACGCAATAATTATTTACCCTTTAGGTGTAAGGCAAGTAGGTTGTCGCGTTAATTTCCGTTAGATTTTTTACTTAATCATGCAACGCGTAAGTTTAAAAGTTAAATCAAGCATTTGTTTATTTTTATCTTAAGCGTGAAGAGAACATACAAGATCTTATCCAATTTTCATTAAAAAACTACGTGGCCAAAGTTTTAGGGTTTTTTTTTTCTAAAACCACGATTCGTCGATAGCTAAATTGTTGGTAACAACTAGCAAAAAAATCTCGACTAAAACCATTTGAATTCCCATCACTAGTAGTTTGACAACGTCACTAGCACTGTGTGTGACGCGTTTACGACTTCAACAGAAATTTACAACCATTTCGCGACCGTCAGATTGGTCGCCCGATAGTTTTATATATATTTTTATACAGGATGGATACGACATACCGACATTGTTTGATACCACAGTTTTAGGACATTGCAGGCATTTTAGGGCATTGGTCAGTGTAGTGTTCACTTTCCACGATTCTAATTGTTTTTTTTTCAATTAGCCATAGCCGAGTGGGACTATAGGACTGCTATGTCGAGACCTTTAACTTAGCAGTCCGTCGGGGTCGAACCCACGGCAAACACCTCTGTCAATGAATAGTTAAGATTCGTCTTTTCGAAGGATATGTGTGTATTTATCATATAATTTAACGCTCGCTAAAGGTGAAGTGAATATCGTGAGGGAGCCCAGCATTGGGACATGTATTAGATACAGGACTGCTTTTATTAATTGTTTTTATGACAGAAAATAAAACCGTTTTCCCAAATAAATACATTGCAATCATCCAATTTGTTCACCAGACGTGAATATAAAACCGGTGGAAATGAACACTGCAGATGTCTTGAAACTGTGGTTTTAATAAATGTCGCTATGTAGCATCCACCCTGTATATTTTTATATATCACAAGTATTGTTCGGGGAATTATAATATCGATGCCGCGGAAAGGAAAAGCTCGGGGCATTTTTTTATTATTTAGGTTTATTGGATAGATTGAGGGGTAATAAACGTTAGGCTTATTTTTGGGTCATGACTGCGGTTCCAATATGGCGGTCGTGGATGAAATACTCTATTAAAATATGGAATAGTACGAAATTTATTTATCTTTTTACAAATAATTAAATAAATTAAAATACCATTTCTTAAACCAAATTAGAGAACAAAATGTAAAAAATAATTATTATAATTTAGGCGTCTCAAATATCTCTGCATTTATGTCAGCCGCGGATGACGTGCCCAGAAGGCTGGCGGCATTGCCTCGTTGGATGGCAATGCTGATCCTTTGCCCAAGGTAGAAACCAGCCTTCTGGTCAATTATATATTATTATCAATTATGACGAAATTAACTCCTTGCAACTCTCCTGATTATAGTCTCCATGACTGATAGCAGGACATCAAAAGGAAAAGAAAAAAAAAATTATGACGAAATTATAAATATATCCAAGAATTATAAATACAAAAAAAAATCAGTCTAACCAAAGCTCTCCGGATAAAATTTTGAGGACAGGAATCTTTGGTTATCTCGGTATTCTTCGTTAAGATTAAACTTGAAAAATCTGACTGTTATTTCCATACTATTCCAATGGTCGATTTTCGGTACCATAATGACAGCAAAGTAGTGATATTTGCTCCACCGTTGATTATCAAAACTGTCCAAATTGAGAATTATAGTGTCTGCGATCTACCATTCTGACACAGATTTTGACTCCAGGTGAGTCGGAATCTTTGAGGCCACACGTTCTCAGAATGCTGGTATTTATTTCGGTCATAAGTTAAGCATTGCCATACGACGTGGAAATGCTGTCAGCAAATATTTTGGGAACGTTGCCCACTAGCAGCGGTTTTTTAGATTAGGTTTATACATAGTTATTTACTTTAACTTTTAAGTTTTTTATTTTTAGGTTACATGATTTTTTCTTACGAAATAAAAGAATAAAGTTTTCTGACACTATTGGAATAGCAGACTTAAGCCAGTTTTCTAACTGGCTTAAGTCTGCTATTCCAATAGTGTCAGAAAACTTTATTCTTTTATTTTGGCAGGTTAGAGGAAGCGGTGGTGATATCTTCTGATATCACCACCGCTTCCTCTAACCTGCCACAAAAAGAATTTCAGGAAAAATAATAATATGTATATCTTTATTATTATTTTTAGACACTGTCTTATATATCACGCCGACTCAACGTGCAAAACACCAAAATAATAATTAATGTTAGTCTAACTATGGTATTTATCATAGAAATCTTAATAACTAGTCAATAGAAATGCTATCGACTATCTTTTAACACTGGGACGCATGTCGCCGGTTTTCAAATACCACTTTTTGTATTCCTACAAACAAAATTATTCTTTTTGGCGATGACATTAAGACGACAATTCCTCAACTCGCACTTGTGTTCGATTAGACAAATGCGCTTGTATTCCTGCAAACAAAATTATTCTTTTTGCGATGACATTAAGACGACAATTCCTCAACTCGCACTTGTGTTCGATTAGACAAATGCGCTTGTATTCCTGCAAACAAAATTATTCTTTTTGCGATGACATTAAGACGACAATTCCTCAACTCGCACTTGTGTTTGACTTGACAGATGCGCGGCGACAAGGTCACGCGTCTTTGACATTTCTATTGCCTTATTATTAAGATTTCTATGGTATTTATGTATATGGGCCTTTGATACCTGCAATAAAAATGATTTGATTTACCTATCACTCGTAGTTCAAATCTATAAAAGCATATTATTAGTATTATCATGATTGATAAATATAATATATTACGACTAGAGAGACTCCACTTAAGCAGTATACCCTGAACAAATCATGGTATATCTCTTACAATAAATTCATAATCATAATCAAGCAATATAAATATTAAGTTTTAAAGCGTGGGTATATGAGGATAGCATAAAAATTGGTATAATTAGCGTCAAAGACTTGTAATTAAATAGAACCAAGGATATCGCTCGTATATAAGCTGTAATTATAAAATTTCATTGATATAATGAGTCGCTATCCAAATAACTCATGTAGAGACGTCAATGAACATATTTTTGCGGTTTACAACTCATGATGCCCTTTCAGACAGATGGTAATGTAACATTACAGATTCGAATAATTACTCTGAATTACATCAGTGTGAGAGGCGAACCAACTATCATATTATTATTTATAAGCAACCTGTTAGGGTACAATTATTAAAAAAAACTCATTTGTGAAAAAGTACATTACATGCGAATGCTCGCCTGTCTGGGAGCGCCTTAAGGGTATTAAACTGTTTTTACACACCCTTTTTTTTACTAGCTAACTCAATAGTTATCACTATTCATAGTTTCTAAAGTTAAAGGGGAAAAAGGCATTAAAAGGCAGCTTTTTTCTTTTTTTTTCTTTTGACTTATAATAAAAACAATATCAGCGCCTCGGTGGCCTAGTGGTTAACCACTAGCGTCTACGCCTCGAGGTCTCGGGTTTGATTCCCGGGTCGGGCAAAGTGTTATTTGTGAACTTGCCGTCAAAAAAATCTCCCAATAGCAGCACAGAGTTGAAACTAAATATAACAGGTGAAGTGTGGGTGTTGTACACCTCTGCCACACCCATCTGGTTAATATAGGCGGGATGTTATGTATGTATGTTAGCAATTTGAGCGCTACAAACATTAGCTAAAAGCGAATAAACAAATGTTAAAAATGGACAATAAATCAGGTCTTAACCAGTTTAGGCTGGTATTTGAAAAAAAAACGCAATAGTTCATACATCGAAACACACACAAAAACAACAGTGGAAACATATATATTATGTGTGCGTACTTGTAGCTTTGCATCAAGACTTCTAGTATCCCATTAGCTTACAATAGGGCTGTCTAATAAATATTATATTCGCACGTCTCCTCCATCTTCCAACACATACAAACTGCATCATGTAGCTCCAAAATGCCAGTATCTCGGCGCTTTCCATCACAGTAGGGATGTCCAATAAATGTCGAGTGGTCCTCAACATTTTTATAGCAAGACGTAAACGCTAAACGTTATTTTATAGCGCGATTATGTCTCTGACGCAAGTGACGCAACCCTGATCCGGATACGTGTTCTTATTTTGAATCGTGTTTTGTTTTTTTGTTGCTGTAAGAAATTGGCCGCCAGTTTTTTTTTGAATTATGGGTTGTTTGTTCGAATAGTTTGAACTAATTTGCTTTTAATTGACATGAAAAATGTGGCTGGTGTTTTAGTTGATTGTCCGACATTTTTTCGTTGAATAGTTTAACTTTTGAAATTGGAAAATCGATTTATATTATTATGTGGAATAAGTTCGACTTCGTAAGGCAAACTAAAGAGGTTTTTAATGTTATGGCTGTACAATGTATCAGATGGTGATTAAATGAAGTGGCGACAGTGGAATTTTAAATTAAGACAGAATGGTTCAATAATTACAAACATTTCATAGAACGGCACTTAACTCGATCGATTTCTTCTTTAACAGTCATGGCTATTGTCAGGCCTGTAAAATTATTATTAAAAATACAAACTCATCGTTTTTATGACTACATACTCGTAAATGAGTAGTTCATTTTGTTCAGTCATAAAAATGAGTCACGGATTGCTGTAAATAATAAGTTGGAAAGTCTGAATCAGTTGGCAGGAGCATAGAAACTGATTCAGACTTATCGATATTTATTTAACAACTGGGTTGACGCAAATAATACTAAATGTACTCTCAGACTAATAGACTTATGACTCATCAGCCAAACATTTCGTTTGAAATAGTAACATTTGATGGTGTGCGTGCCTTAATTGTAGCTATCTTAGCTATAAATAGGGCCCGCACACCTTCAATATTACTGTCAATACTTTTAGCACTTTGACTGGTTTTTGTGGTGCTTTTTCTAGTTAAAACGGATAATATTGACAAGAATATTGCCGGCGTGTGGTAGTTTGTAAAAAATTTACACATCACACACTTGAAGTTGTCAAGTTAATTTGGAGCTTGATTTTTTTTATTAACTTCACAAAAAAAATCTAAGGGTTAAACCTTAGAAAGTACTATCAGTACTTTCTAAGGAACCCTATTTTAAAATAAGGTAATCTTTTGCATCATTCAGAAAATAAACTGGCACTGTAATCATGTTACGTAACCTAACAAGACCACAACTAATGGTGTCGGTGTGCACAGACCCGACTCGAACGTAACCTGCGCACCGCAGTGTGCCCGCGCCTTTGGAACCTGGGTTAGTACGAGTTGTGTGCGGTTACGGTGAAAATATTTTCAATATTGTTTGTTTATTTTTCCGTGTTTATTATCTAACTAGATTCTACGCGCGGTTTTACCTGCGTCAAACGTTATTCTGGCCGGTGTCCGCAAGATGAAAAATATTCAGAACGCCATCTATTGATTTTTTTCGTAAACTCACTTGTAACTCAAAAACCCTGTATTCACCCTCTTGGGAATCAAATATAGAAAACTCCTTTACAGAAATTAATTATTTTTTATTCAAGTTTATACGACACTTCATGCTTGTAAGTTTAATAATTACGTATTTCCATTAAACTGTTCATCCCTCATTTTACCCAATCAAAATTCTATATTTTATTATTCCTCCTCCTATTGGTAATTTACATTTAGTTAAATTGCCGTCGGAGATGGTTATCTGGCTCGGTGACACTGTCAAATTTTATATAGAAAATGTTACAGTTCCATACAAAATGCCAGATAGTCGTTATTGTTACATGTTAGTAATAAGTGCTTATTCAAAAAGTCACCACTAAAAATGAAAAGAAAACATTTCAGAATAACTGTTCTTAATATACGTGTAGAAAACTATCGTAAACAGAACTGCTCCAGATTGTCAAACGATTTCATCTTTTTGCGTTTGCAGCGATTGTTTCGTCAACTCTGTCAGGAAAAAGCTTTGATTGTGGCATCGCAAATATGGTTTGTGAAATCGCGGACATTTTGTGTTTGCAGTCGTTTGTAGACGATCTAGCTCTGTTTGTTTGGAATATTAAAAATGTTGTCTGGAACTTTTCTAATATTTTGTGAAACGTCTACACGAATAATTAAGAGCTGATTCAAATACTGGCCAAGTGCGAGTCGGACTCGCGCACGAAGCCTTCCGGACCACTATCTATAAAAACGGCAAAAAAAAAACATGTATGTTGTATGTATTTTTTATTTTGATTTAATTGTTTACTTACAAAGTCAATACATATATCATTTAATATTATGTGAATATTTCAAGCGTCTGCCTGTTACTGTTATCTATATCGAGCTAAAACGAGCAAAATCATAAATAAATGTCTATTTTATTCGGTTTTTAGTATTTGTTGCTATAATAGCACATGAACATAATATATTACGCCTTTTTTTAAGACTAGCATGTTATTAATGATATTTGTTGTACACGTAGCTCTGTATTAGAATATTGGAATGCAACTGAGACAAGTAAATACTAGTTGTAGATAATTACGGTACTTGAAATACAAATATTTATCAGGTTTTCATGTATTTTGCGCCAGCAATTACGAGCAAACCGTATCGATTATTCTATAACCTTATTAATAACCTTTATTAAATATCCTTTATAACCTTATCAAACAGTTACTACTACAAAACTCTATAATTTCGCATAAGTTTCTTCAGAAATCTACTGATAATTTAGTGTTTCCAGCAAGCAGTGACATATAAACCACACATACTGAGACATTATGTTTGCTCACATGTTATTAAAAGAACAAAAAGTATCTCCAATAACTTACCATCTTGCTTGACAGTGTTCCCCAGCGGGCCGCAACTCGCGAACCAAACAAAGAGGATCCACCTCAGCATGAGGCCACGCCGCAGCTCGGGCTGGTTGTGGAAGTGCCGGACCGTGGGTACCGCCCAAGGAGGCATGACTGAGAGACCATTGGTCCGTTCACATGGTATACCTGGAAAAAACCGATTGTAAGACTTGAGAACTAGGCAAGATAAAGATTTAGATTATTTTTTGTGTAGTGAAATCTATGGAATCTTGTTTTTTTTTTAGTTCAGTTGTGTCCTTATCTAGCAAAGCTTGATAACAATCAATAATAAATTAGTGTAACGCCCTCTAATTTGACTAAGATTTTCTAGATAAATTCTAGGTTTATTTGCCGGAACGACGACCAGTATCAGACCCATCTTCAATCTCGTTAACCAGTACGCATCATATCATCGATTAATCAGATATTGTTCGATGATGTTTTGCATCAGTGAATAAAAAACAAACATGGGAATGTGGACCTATCAATACTGTTTAGAGTGAGATTTGATGTAAGCAACGATAGCCGCGTGGGAGACCGTAGGACTTCGAAGTCAATGGTCTTGAGTTCAAACCTACGGCATACGCATCTGTCAATAAATCGTTAAGATTCGTCTTTTCGAAGAAATGTACTAACGGTGAAGGAAAACGTCGTGAGGGAACCTGCATGCTGGAGTCTGAAGTCTACCAATCCGCGCTTGGCCAGCGTAGTGGACTATGGCCTAACCCTTCTCATCATGAGAAGAGGCCCGAGCCCAGCAGTAGGACATGTGTGGGCTGCTATTATTATTATTATTAATACTTGTCAAACTAACTTCTTAATTTATTGTATTTGTATAAATTTTTCATGTACCTACTATAATTTGCATGCTTGCCGGCGAAATACGGTCTAAGATCATAATAATAAATTTGTCACCTTTTGTACCTGTATTTGCAGAAAATAAATGAATTGAATGAATTGAACTAACGTTTTTCTACTTAGTTACGCGTAATTTATTCACATCTATTGTAATAGTATAATTTAAATTAAACTTCCGAACCCATCTAAAATAGAGCCTAAGTAAATCTCTCAAATGAATTAACATATCGTTTAAATCCAGCATTCATTCAGCTTAAAATACACAATCGGATGCCAATTCTCATAAACGGTTGGATCTAATCGGCCTAAATGTGCACTAATTTATACAATTATCGATAGGCCTTCGTGACAGGTGATTTTAGGTATCATTGATTTAGTGGCAAACCTCATTGGTAATTAGAACTTTCCACCCTATTTGCAGCTTAATTTTAAAATCTGAAAGTAGAACTCGCTATTTCATTTTTATTAGTTTCTTAATATTTAAGAAATTATATAGTTCCTTTTTGGTTCTCAGAAATTTTTACAATGCTATATTTTCATGACGTCCAGGTAGCGGATTCAGTAGTGCAAATGCCTGCTACGCCAAGGTCGCGTTCAATTCTTGCTCAAGGCAAATATTTGTGTGCACGAACATAGAGGTTTGTTTTGATCTGGGTGTTTCTATGTATGATAAATATATATTTTAATAAAAAAGTATATATGTATGAATATCAGTTATTCTAGTACTCAAAGTACAAGGTCTCCTCTGTTTGAGACAAGATGACGTATTGAGAATATTGTGTGATATTTATTTATTGATGACGTTGTATCACTGAGTGCCATATATACTTTGTTGCTACTAAAGCAAATTTACACTTCTCATTTTCATTTATCGTTTTATAGAAATGGCAATGTATTTTTCGCGTTACTAGCTCTTTCTAAATTCTGAGAATTATAATGACGTTTAAAACTATGCCTGTCAATAGTGTGCACATCCTTTTTCTACTAGGACAGTCTTATTCGATTGGATGATTATGAGATCGAAGTCTGTTTTTGCCAAAAGCTATGCACGTAACAATGAACAACGGACGTGCTCTATCGAGCCTTTGCCTTAATAAATCTAAAAGCTAAAACAGATCTGAAGATAAGGCCTTTAAGACATCACCTTCCGATTTCTATCCGAGTTCCACGCCATAAAACACTGGTTAAGGAAAAATAGGAATTTGTTTGATCAAACTTCCGCCTCTTATTAATTTTGGTAATGTTGATTTAAGTAACCACGGTTATTGGAAAACAGTGGTGAGATTGCTCTTGATAGAATTTGATTCACAATTTGAGAAATTAAGCTTAAGTTGCTTAGTGCCACCACAATTGTGTTATTCTTAGGTCAAAATATATATAAAGATATCGGACAGTGGTAGTTCAGTGCCAGTTAATCATTCCTTCTAGTATCTTAAAGCTAAAATTTGTGAAGCTAGCTTACACATGCTGCTTTGCCCGCTTCGTTGGTCAACAAAAAGTAATCTATGTGTTAATCCTGGCCATCCCCTTACTCGCGTCATGTTTCTCATCATCATTATCTTTTTCTGTCAGTGTCCCACCATATGCTTCTGTGCTTGAGTCATCATATAGTGCGACATGCAGTGGGGTGTCAAAAGTGGAACGGACCTGGTCTGTCCATCTTGTCGAGCTACGGCCTCTAGGTTCCTTCATCAACCTTGCCAGTAATTATGAGTTGGTCAAGGTTGTTCTTTCTTTCATGGCTATGTAACCGAAGAAGTCTAGTACTCTGCGCAGGCAGATGGTTTGGTTCGCGCAAGATGGATATGTTCGTGCGAAAAGCAGTCTATGGAATGTGTAACATTTTCCTCCAGCAGCTCATCTGGATGCGGAAGGCGCAGGATCGGGTGTTGTGGCGCACATTGAGAGAGACCTATGTCCAGCAGTGGACTGCGAGAGGCTAATTGATGATGATGAGCACATCTCAAAGGCATCAATGCGGTTACGGTATGTCTTTATGACTGTCCAAATTTTAGCTCCATTTTTAAATATGGAGAATATCAAAGTTTGCACTAAATTAGTTTTGGTTAAGTGTGATATGTTGCGATTCCTCCATATGCCTTGTAGCTATGACTTTGTACTTTTGGCTATTTCTATGCGCCTCTTAATTTCACCTTCCCATGAACGGGTATTGTTGACGCTCGCACCAAGATAATAAATATCCTAGCCATAAGCTTCCTTTATACCATTTATTTTAATCAAAGTCGGGCCATATTCGAGCGAGAAAAAGTTACTCACATACGGATATAAACTTCCTAAATTTTACATTTTCATAGTAAGAAGCAGGCTCATAATCTACTATATTTAAGATGTCAAACAGCTTTGCAAGTAACATTAATTAGCTCTACGGTGGCACAACAGTTTTGTGCGAAAATCGACCTGCAAGTTCTGTTTCCGCAGTTATCTTCGTATCTCCTCTGATAGAGACGTGCTTTGTACCTTCATTATTTACGGCTTTGTGTTTACAAACTGTACTTGTACTATAGTTTAAGTTCCTTGATCTATTTATCATACTAGTCTTTTCACGTGGCTCTGCCTTAAAAAGAAAGATGGCTATTATCTACAATATTTTAGTTTTAAAATAGTCTTGCAAGAAATATTAGTTAGTTTAACATTGGAACAATAGTTTTGTGCGGAAATAGACCTTCAAGTTCTGTTTCCGCAGTTATCTTCGTATCTCCTTTGAGAGAAACGTGCTTTGTACCTTCATAATTTACGGCTTTATGTTTGCATACTGTTTCTGTATTTCTTGATCTGTCTATTATTGGTATCATGGGGCATCGTCCCACTAATCCCACTTTTATTATAAATATGAAAGGTTGTTAATGTGTTTGTATGATCACGCAAATATACTGAAAGGATTTTGATGGAATTTAGTAAAATACATCTCACCAAAAACATTTTTATGTAAAAAGTTGCCCAGTCAAGGCCATATGGCCTGCAGAGTCAAAAAGCTATCAGATCTCATGTAGAGCAAAGCTTCTTACTCTACAAGCCCTCACTTCGCAAACTCTGCGCCCTAGTCAAAATATGTATCGATACCGTTACATGGATCATTCATTTATAATACAAACCCAATTTGTAAAAGTTCAAAAATCGACAAAACATTTCGGTAGGAATGCTCTGGAAATGTTTTGCTCGCTCGTCTTGGCGGGGCCACCGCCGTGGCCCCAGATACTATAGTTAAGTTCTAAAACTATATTTTATTGAGATAGAAACTACGCAAGTCGCGGATGAAAGCTAGTTTCTATTCCTGTTTTTATTATTTAAAACAAGGAATAATGTGGGCATGGTGGCTTGCCCATTGCGACGAATTTCTGGACCTTTCGTGCACTTTTGTTATGCTGCGTGCCATCCGTGGTACGCGTGCCCATGGTTCTGTATACATACCTGGCCTACACTGGTCATTTCATTGATGTGAAAAATGTTTGTAATGTTTGTTACAGAAATAAAAAAATCTTTGTGTAAAAAGATTATGCTTCTGTTTGAGTTCTTATGCATGTGCCTCAAATTGTGAGTGATTATAAAATTAAACCCAAATGTGGTGTTAAAAAAAAAGTACAAAATTGACTCTTTTAAAGAAGCAGTTGAACAATATTGTATGTAATTTATTTAACAAGTCTGCAAACGAATGTTCGTAAATTGTTACTGCGGCTTGTCATTGTAATTTTTTTAATGACATGCCCAACATATTATTTGCGCCATATTTTAAAATGTCAAGTAGAAGACCGGCAACATTGGTAATTCACGTAACGAATGAAAAGGCCGGGATGTTTTTGAGGCATGGATAAAACCACAAAACCGTTTCCATTGGTCGAACACCTGTATCGCCTCTAGCGATTGTTTACACCCGGTTAAATCGGCAGATTTTGGCTGTAGAACGACTAGGCTGAAAATGCCAAAACTATTGTCCACGCATTGTCTATTTTGGACGACAAGATTGTTTGAGCAAACTTAAATGCACAGAAACCGTACAGTCAGCAACAGAAGTAGCTACAGATAAACAAATTTTCAAAGACGTTTAACTCGTTATTATTTTATGATTGGTTGAATTAATGCTAGTAGTAATCGATAATATGTGCATTACGTAGCCTGTAAATCTCCCAGAAAGCTTCTGTGCTTCTGGGTGGAATTAAGATGTATGTTAGTCACGTACAATGGACCAAATGAGAGTCTAAAAACGAATCTACTTTCCATTCCATTCCAATATGTGCATTATTTTATCAAAGGGATATTTTTAATGCAAATAATGTAAGTTGTATTAAAGATTGAAAATTTTAAGGTGTTCAGCTGCTTTGTTGCTCACTGTACTTGCAATAGGACAGTACGCTTAGTTATCGCTTTCATTTGAAAGTCTATGACAGTCGTTACGGGTTAAGTTACGGTACAATAGGTCTAACAAAGTTATTAATGTGTTATAGCTCCATGAGAGGTTGTTAAGATGGCAGTCAATTGCAGTGTTTACGTAAAATAGTGATATTGAGCCGCCTCCGTCAGACTAAAACTCAAAAGGAAATGATGATGATGACGAGAGCGTGCATGTTGAGAGGTTAATAAAACAATGTGAAACGTGAATTTTATGATGTTCAAGAAAGTGAGTGCCAAAAATAGCAAAGTCCTTGGAACTCTCATATTTCAGTGGCACACTCTTGCATAACCCGATCCGAATCCTCTAAGGAGGGAACAATCATACGTACCCAATGACCTACAAACGCACGCACGCCTAAAATTTATTACCCTAATAGTAATATGATTGAACACATCGCGATCGTAATTTTGAGCGTGGTTCAATATCTAATAATGTTATTTTTGTTCTTCCAATAAGGTGATCGCGTGACGACGAAATAATCCTCGCAACTTTCTTTTACTCACACCTTAAACTTTATACTGAAGACTTAAGGTTGAAATTTGAATGGTAAGGGGTTAGTTTTCCCTGAAAGTTGGTATATAGTGAGTTATCGTGTTGCCATTGTCTGGAATGTCGCGCTGATCGAGTGTTTTATTCTTTACTGGAATTTTAGTGGATCGAATTAGATAGCGTTCGTGGAGGGATTTGAAATGTACCGGCGTTTGAATTAACGGGGAGAAGGCTACATTGGGATTTGATGTAGGTGCTTTTTCTAAGTTACTATGTTTAAGGGTAGACTCCCGAACGCCGTGTTTTCATACTAACGTAATATGGGTTTAACTTAAATATTATTAAGATATACATATCTTAAACACTAAAATGCATGTTAGTTTGTCATTTTATTTAATAATTGAGTTACATACAAACTGAACAATTAATATAATAATTTTGAAAAATGGGCGCCAACCAATACCTAGTGTTTTAAATGAGATTTGTATATAATAATAGATATAAACTTAATGATATTAAAGTTAAACTAATATTACTTTTGTGTAGAAATCAGTCAATTGTTGCCTATTAATATACTTTTTAACTACTTCATGCTGAGATTTTCTAGCAAATTTACTCCTTATGTAAACTCTGGAATCAAACAAAAGCCGTACTAGATGTTTGGTAAAAAGCAAGGCACTACATTTACAGATATTTTATTTGCGTGAAAATTATCAAAATTATTTTACGTGATTTTTTTTTATGCCTGTTCCATGATTGTCAAGTGTGTCAGCTTATACAAGTGATAAAAGCTGGTGATAAATGTAGGTCAAGCAATAAATATGTGGGTATCAAACAGATAATTTCCCACACAGAATAGGACAGAATGTGGTGAAGGTGTACCACCTTTTATCGAATAACTTCTACTCTATGATTTCATAAGCTCACACCACAAAAAAATATTGCTTATAATAATAATAGTTCAAGCGGATAAAGATCTCCAGCAAACATGATTGTCCAAAATCATAACCAAAAAAGTCTATACAAAAAATGATCCACATTGCGATCCAACTTCAAAACATAATTGGTTTTAAAACGTACCAGATATCTTTATAAAAGGCGCAATCATAACGAATTATAAAAAAAGTAGACAAGGTGTGTGCTGATCTTAATTTAAGTTTGTGTTCCGTAGATAATAATTTAACAAAATATTAGTATGTACATTCAGATTTCATAGTGATTAATTTAACCATAATCATATTATTAGATAAAGCCAGATAGTAGTGCTTCCATTAGGTACTGTGTTCCGGTTTGGTGGTGAGATCAGGCCCTGAAATTACTGGCACAAGAGGCATAACACCGTAGTCCTCAGCTGCAGCGACGCATCTATAATCTGCTTTTGTAAATTGTTGATGTCCATGGGCTGTACTCCACTTACCATCAGGTGGACTACACGTTCGTTTGCTGTGGGCGTAGTATAAAAAAAAATTATCTAAAATAAATATCCATGGAGCCCTAACCGCTGCACTGATACCGGTTGTTGCCCGTTTTTTTATCAAAATTAAATAAATAAATGGATAAGGTATTAATTTTAGTATTATTGCCTGCTTAAATTAATTGCCTGACATGCATCAAAATATCCAGTATGTGCCGAATAATATCTGAAAATCAAATTGGCAAACAAAATCCCAGTTACTGGTCAAATGTTTCAATTGATTACAAATTATACAAATATGGTTTTTTCAAAATTAACATATAAGTAAGTGTAAGTTCTGAAAAACTCCAATTTGCGGAATGCCAAAAACAACTTAATCTATGTTCTTACTTTTTATGTCAGTCAGGTAACTGACCTTTTTTTTATTATTGATACGAAGATCCTTTTAAAAAGAATGAAAGTTTGTGTACAAACTTTAAATTATAAAAATTTGAAAAAGGTACTTGAGGAATTTGATTGAAGCTTTGTATATATTTAAGTATTATGATCTAAAAGTTCATACTCTAATTATTTTCATCTTTTTATAACATGTTTGAGAAACCAACCAAAATGATGTTATTTTAAAACTATTAGGTATGATGAACAACATTCACTCCAGGTAATAATTGTACGAATTTGACTAAATGTAATAAATACGGTTTTTTTTTAAGTATAGAAAGCGTTTAGTTACATTTTCAATTGAAATTACAATTGCAATCATACTATTGGGTGCTGTATGTAATACACACTGAAATATGTCCTATTTCATGTAATTCCATTACAACCACATAAACACATTGTTACCGATAGTTATTCCACCAACAATACTTCAAGTATTTCATAGCCAAAGTTTTTATTTTACGGCATATCTGCGGCTCAACGCGTTTACGATGACAACCGTATGTCATGTCGGAAGGCAATGAACTATACGCAATCAACATTATTGGTGGATAATTTTATTGGTGTATTGCTTTTTAGGTGGGATAAAGGTATTCCGTGATTTACGAAGGCTGTTATCATTTTTATAACATATCATTACAGGTTTATTACCGAGGAGGTTGTGCAGAGGTGTTTAAGTCCCACATTTCACCTGTTATGTTTAAGGCACTGGCAACTCCGTGCTGCTATTGAGAATTTCCTGACAAAAAATCTTAATGAACACTTTTGCCCGATTATGCTAACCACTCAACCAACGTGGCAGTCATATTTTAATACCATAATAATAATAAAAAAATAATAGCAGCCCTGTACCTAATACAAAATACAATATTTGATTACATTTTTATAGAAGTCTATTCTCGTGCAATCGTTGGTATATTATATATAAATTTCTAGGACGGAAATCAATAAGTAAATATAAGAATAGTGTAGATCGAACTGAGTATTTTCTCTGAAAGGTTCTCATATATATTTTCTACGAATCTACTTTACTTGTCCTCCTCCTTGTTGACACAGACCAGTTTCATTAGACTGGGTCTAACTTATGCAGCTCATTTTCTAGCTTTAACTACAAAAGAATCTTTATCGTGAGACTTGGTGTCTATTTGTCCGTCCGTGTGGATACTCAATTCTCTTTATATTGGGTGACATAGCGGGTGATTTTCGTTGTGGTTTGCAAATACTTTTAGAAACAAAGTTTACATGTTTTCCCACCAAATTGAACATCGAAATCATCCAGATTTCGATGTTCAATTTGGTGGGAAAACATGTAAACTTTAAAAAAAAATAACTAATTGAAATGATAACTGACCAAATGTAAAAACTGTGGTTTCAATTAATGTCGCTTTGTCCTTTCCACCCTGTATATTATTCAAAAATGTTTGATTAGTTATATTATTTTACTGTAAATTCTTTTTATAATTTTACTAAATAAATATATTTTATCTGAGCAAAAAACAAAAAAAAATTGTCGATTGTGAGATGAGAGTGATGAACTTTTAAGGAAGTACTTACGTATAAAAAATATCAGAAAAGCTTATTTACTTCTAGAAAGTATTCGGTTCAAAAACCAATACATATAATAGTTGAATTATTGTTTCACCCTCTGCTGCTGTACAACAACTTCTAAACATTCAATACTCTCAACTGAAACTTATCTACTAATACGACAAAATATCTAAAGAATAAATAATTCCCCAGACGTCACGTTACAGTAACGTAATAACAGCAGCATTGTGTAACGATCGGCTCTCGACAGCGGCTCTCCCGCGGGACTGAGTCATAATCTTCCTCATTGGGCACTAGGAACGAAGGATGTCATATCACAGGTTATTATTGTATGAGATTTTAGTGGTATATAAACATTAACGACAAACGGATGGCGGAGTTCGTAGTGTACCTGGGAGTAATCTGCCTGCGACGCTGAGGTCGCGGGTTCGATTCCTGCTCAACACAAATCTTTGTATGCATAAACATAGAGGTTTGTATTGGTCTGGGTATTTAAGTAATAAGTATGTGTTTACAAAAGAAAAGTAGATATGTATTTCGTCAGCGTCGCGCGACGCGTGAGACGGGACGCGATGGCGACGAAACACGATTAATCGCCCAGTTGATGAATCTACGTAATAGATTCGAAACTAGTCGGCATATTCTGGCTAAAATAACGTGAGTAACCCTTATTCTTAGTATTAATCTCAAATAATAAAGCTCTGCTTAGTTTGGGACTTGATGGCGTTGTGTGTATGTTGTGTTATTTTTATTTATTTATTTATAATGAACTTTAGGTATTAATTTATTTTTTGCTGTCCAATCTGTAATATTATTTCAAGCCTCTATTATGGCTAAAAGGTCTATTGCTCAGGTAAGCCACGTGTTGCACAGTGGGTCACTGTTTTGACCACCACATTGGAAAAAACAAATCTGATTTTTACATGTATCTAACGATTTTTCTAATCGAGAAAAGTTCCATTTATCGGTATGAATTGCCGCATAACTACGAGCATTCTATCGGATTTTGTAAGGCAAGAGACTGACTAGTATGTAGGTAGTTGATCAAATGTTTTCATAGATTTTTATAGACTTAAAGCCTCAAATGACACGGTAGGTTAAAAATTCAAATGAATTTCAAGTATGTACCAGCTTAACCCAAACATCGTTATTTTCATATTGCTATTAAATACATGTGTCCCTAAGCCGAATAAAAATTCCTACAACAATAATTCTAAATAGGTACTAAACGACTTAGAGTCAGATAAACACTCTAATCACATTAAATTATGACCATAACACGCAGATTATTAAAATTTCTCACACATGTCAAAACATACGCTAAGTTTCCAAACATTTTTATTAAAATTAACCTCGAATATGTAAACAGTTGTATTTTATTCTAAATCAGCTTACAGTTTATACAATATACATAATACAAATATACATAATAAATTATTCGATTTCATCAGCGAGTTAAACCAACGTTCAACATTAAGCTGCAGGTTTTAAACTACAAATACAAATACAGTAAGGTCGCAGGTTCAAATCCTGCCGGTCCCATATCTTTTTCAACTGCTTCTTAGTATAATCTGTTCTTATTATAATTTTGATTCAAGCTACAAAGAGAAATTAACTTATCGTTTTAAAGTCTTTCAATCCACGTTAATATTTAAAAAAAATGTATATCGCGATCGAATTGTCGACTACACCATAACTCAAGCAAAAGAATGACGGTGAGAAACTCCCTACACAAAGCCAAATTCCAAAAACCGATACTCATAAACATTTCAATAACCAAAAACGAAAAAAACTGACAGTCAAACACCTGCCTATATCTAACTAATGGTCCAACCACGCTTTAAGAACTAACTAAAGGTGCGTTTCAACCGGTCTGATATGAATCACGGGGATTAGAAGACAGACTTAGGGCCAATTTCACCAAATTTCTTTATCTACAGTTTAATGTAACTCGTATATCGATATATATAAATAAATATAAATATTTCACAGCTCACACACAACGCCATCTAGTCCCAAACTAAGCAGAGCTTGTAATATAGGTACTAGAATAACTGATACTAATACATATATATACTTTTATTTTGTAAATACATACTTATTATACATAGAAACACCCAGACTAACAAATGGATGAACGTGACGTCCTGAAATGACGTATCATACAGTTGAGAAATTTAGGATTCTGGTAAGAGGCGACCGTAGCTGGATGGCTAAAGCGGCTGCCCGGTAGGCAGTAAGGTCGCAGGTTCAAATCCTGCCGGTCCCATATCTTTTTCAACTGCTTCTTAGTATAATTTGCTAAGCATAGCTAAATTAAATGCTATAAAAATATACAATAAGATTATTGTATTTTTTATAAATTAATAAATTGCCTTGAGTTAATTGTGTACCAATAACACAAAGGTAACACAGAGGAAATGTACAGAAAATTAGAAATTCACCCATTATATTGGTACATTGTTTATTCATTAGCTGCTTCATAACCGCTCATCACGGTATTAATTTAATATATCCTTGCTATGCTATTGTTATTCTAAAAGGTATAGCACGGACGAATATTCAATTATATCGATGGGAATCTAGTCACGATAACTGCAAGACAATGATAGATTTGTATGCTTGTGCGGTTGGAGGTACGGTCTGCAATGAAAATTGCAATACCGAAATAATATACATCTAATAATAATATATTACTATACTAGTTGATCTCTGCAGTTTTACCCGCATTTAACGTATAAACCGGCTATAAAGCACGTTCAACCATAAACAATCTCTCTAGCTTTATTATATTAATTTAAGCGGCCGTGGCGCAATGGATAAGGCATCGAACTTACGATCAAGAGGTCGTGGGTTCGAATGGCCATTACACCACGGAGGTGAACTTCCTCCTTACACAAGCGAATTAAGCTTAGGTGGAGAGGGATAACAAGAATACTAGTTTATAAAAAAATATTTTTTTTTTACCATTATAACAAGCTTTTTAGTTTTAGCTGTAGGTATTCGTTCTCGATATTTATCTACTTATCCTTAACTAAAATGAAAACTGTTTAATCCGTATGTAATACCTAGACAAATAAGGAACTCTATGACCGAAGCTGTCATTATTCTACCATGGTTTGAGTGGACTAATTCTGAGCTTATTATGAATTCATTAGATGTATTGATCAACATTTTAGTAATGACATGAAATATCTTATGTTATATAAAACTTTGTTGCTGACTGTACTCATAAATTTTCATCGGGCGCGAAGTAGACTTATATGTTAATAAACTGCAATATTAGTGCGTATATTATACTCAATAAATAATATTGCAGTAACGGTTTTTTCAGTTGATATAGCTATTTGCACGATATCAATGGCTTAAATACAGTTTTTTATATTTTTTTCTTTTGTCTGTTTTTTGTATTAGCTGATTTGTATCGGTAAACGGCTGGAACGATATTTAAAACATTTTAGATGCAGGATGGATGCAGGACTATAAGTCGCGTAACATAGACTACTTTATATGGACGTACCAACTACGGCGACTTCAACGGCAAACGTCTTAGAGGTCGCAGCCCGACTAAATCCGCTCTGGCCTCAATCTGAATCTACACGAGGCACTGCACGAAGCCAAGAACAGAAGCGGTTGGAGGAGTGTCATCAGAAAGCGTCTTGCCCGAACCTTTCGTCCCAATTTCCGAAGCCTTACCTACTGGCCACGAACAATCAAGACCGGTCTGGAAATCCCTAAATAGGCTCCGGGCGCAAGTCGGGCGAAGCAAGGAGAACCTTGTCAGATGGGGATATCTAGTTGACACTAACATAAATTGCGAATGTGGAGCAATACAATCAATGGCTCACCTTATTGACTGTCCAAAATGCCCTACCACCTGCACAAGAGAGGCTCTTATGAACGCCGATGAGAGCGCCATAACAGTGGCCACTTATTGGGCCAATAAAATTTGACTCAGCCATCGACACGACGAAGAATCAGAAACAAAATAATACACCATCGGGGGAATCACGACCCTCAGCAATGAGGAGTTCGACGCGAGGAGGAGGACTACGCAGACTAAACCGCGGGGGAAAGTTAATTTGTTTGTTTCTTAGTGCTAATCTCGGCAATTAATTTTGTGTGTTGATAGTCTAAGTATCAATAAATGTTTGTCTGAACGTGTAGTCTAGTGGTTTAAGCAGTCGCCTCGCCGCTCTCCACTGCACTGGTGTCGCAAAGATTTGTTCTGAGACTGGTTGTGCTTTGTGTGTGTGTGAAATGTATGTTTGTGAACACCCCGCGACACAGGAGTTATGCCTAGTGCGGAAGTCATTTAAAAACAATGTTTCAAAATATTTAACATTACGCTAAACCCCACGGGAGCAGAGCAGTAAGATTTAACGCGGGTCAAAGAAGACGACGTCCACGCAGACGAAGTCGCGGGCAATAGCTAGTTATTAATACGATTATTTAAGCTCTGGTATCAGATTTAAAAATGTATAGTTTTTGTTACGGTGACGTCTTTTGTTTTTTTGTGGGCTATCCACCATTTTCTAAATTTAAGCAGGTGAAAGCACAGGTTTCATTACACCTGTCTATAAATTCCGAAATACATATTATGAATAGTTTAGTATCTACTTATTACTGACTACCTTGTTGGTCTAGTGGTTAGCGTATGCGCCTCTCACCCCGAGGTCTCGGGTTCGATTCTCGGGTCGAAAAATCTCAGTCTCAGAGTTGGAATTGTGCCCGGTGGATGGCGATAGTCTCATCCATAGGAGCTAAACATAACAGGTGAAGTGTGGGTGTTATACACCTCTGCCACACCCTTCTGGGTAATATAGGTATGATGTCATGTTCTATGTGCTATATAATTACTGAATCACCGTGTTTGCTCACATTACGATACAAGTATCCAACAACACATCAACCTATACAATTACATTCTTTGCTGGTATCCCATTGCAAGAAAAGCCTTTACAATGTTAGACCATCTTATACTCGCAATGTATAGCTTATTGTGTGGTGTGTACATAAACATCTGTCTCTAAACCACAATGATGTCTCTCGACCGCAAACAAGCAAACAGATGTCTTATTCTTAAACGGTTCTTTCTTTTTATTAGCGGTTATGCTAAACAGTTATTTTTTGTATGAAAAATACCGGCGGTGTTAGTATTTATTTTTGTACTACAAGAAACATTGATGAATTGTCAGTTGGACTTGGCAGGTAGTGTTTTAGTTTTTTAAATATGTACATAACATAACGTCTATATTATCTAGATGGGTGTAACAAATGTATACATCTGCTTTTGTGGACTGTTGATGTCCATTGGCTGTACTCCACTTACCATAAGGAGGACTACACGTTCGTTTGCGTACCATAAACAAACACATACACTTAACCTGATATGTTTAGGGCTCGTCAGGAAATTTTGAAGTTCACGGAGTTTGATTTGTACCTGGTGGATGTCGGTAGGCTTAATATACATAAATATGGGACCTGAAACATACAGGAGAAGTGTGGGTGTTATGTAATAGACCTCTGCCACACGCACACCCTTCTCGGTAATTTAGGCTTTTTTATTCTAGGCCAAAATTGTATGACTGAATTTATTTACAGGATCCACAACTGCATTCTGGTTTATCCAGAATACACACATTAATATGCTCCTGACAACACATTCACAATCTCCATTACACCAAGCGATATCGAAGTATAAGTTCGCCCTACGCTGACCGACTTATGGCTTAAGGACTGACAACTGCATTCTATGCTCTAGAAAAGATAGCCTTTTCTATGTCGATTGATGGCACAAAATACATCTTATTTATTTATTTATTTTATTTATTTAATACTTTACTGTACACAAAAGATTACAAAGAAATATACATAACACAGTAATTGTATACAAAAGGCGAGCTTAACACAGTGCTTGAGTTCTCTTCCAGCAAACCTAGATCAATAGAGGAGACGATGATGCCATAGAGGGCAAGATAATTGTACAACTTAAGAGGCTTTCCTCTACCAACGATAAATCTAACAAAATCCGTATACATATTTACATCCTAGTACACATATATTATATACATATAAATAACATAAATCTTATATTATATTATATTATTATGAATGAATACCTATATCTCCTGCTCACATCATCATCACGTGTGAACGGCAGGACCGATATTGCTTTTGTTATGTTATGTATTATAAAATACTGATTATTCTAGCATTATGTAGCACTTGTTTACATTTTTCGATGATCTCATAGTGAGAAAGCTTACTAATAATTATTACTGCACGCTCTTCTATGTTTTATGTTGTCATAATAATATATCAATGCAGGAATTGTCGGCTTCTGGGATAACAAATATCCAATGGAATGTTGTATTCTAGAGTTTATTATTTGCTTATGCATTAAATTTATATATAAATTGTAAATTGAATATCTATGACTTGTAGATAGAACTTTATCAGTTTTCTCGGATCACAAACACGGTCACATCTCGAGATGGCGTGCAAATTACTTGGTTGCGTGACAATCAAAGATAAAGGTTTTATCTCAGGTCTAAGTAATTAATTTGGTAACAAACTTTGCTGCTAAATTTTCCTTGGCTACTGTTTAATTTGATAGGAATTTGTGAGCCATTGTATTTTAGAAAATGATATAATTCATAATCCATAATATTACTGACTATTAGAGAGCATAGTAGAGCTACTAGTAATAGATGGAGATAGGTCTTCCTTAGCTGTATATTGTAGGTATTCCTACAGAAACTATGTATGTACCATACGTATAACTATTGGAATTTAAGCAGCTTGCTTAAGGATAGACTCTCGAGCGCCGTGTTTTCATACTAACGTAATATGGGTTTTACTTTCATATTATTAAGTTTTAATCTATTTTAATCGACAAATCATATCTAAAACACTAAAATGCATGTTTGTTGGTGCCCATTTTTTTAAATTATTATTTTAATTGTTAGTTATGAATTACTGTTACAGTTAATTGAAATTTAAATAAATTTGTCTATAATAATAGATTAAAACTTAATCATATAAAAGTTAAACTCATATTACTTTTGTATGGAAAACAGCCATGCAATTGTTCCTCCTTAAGATATAAAATTACAACATCTTGGTAACCTATTTTAACAACTGGCATGCCAAAGTGAAATAGGAGATTATAATAAATTGTCAAGAGCATTAATTACTTACTCTATCAGTTGACCTTATTGATTGATTTCAATAAGGTCAGGTGCTACGCTATCGTCTTTATGTGGGGCAGTTTACAATAAGGAATATTGTCATTATTATGAAATTCTTATGTCATAATAAAATAATCGAACGTATTACATTAAATGCTGTTCCAGAATTTACTGTGTGTGTATAAATATGAATACACAGCAAATTATTCAGGTAGAAGTAGAATAAAAAACATAAAATAAATCTATTTAAATTTCCTGGAGTCCAGGAATAGAGCAAAATTAGAACTAGGATGCAATGTGTGGAAGGGGTAATATGTCTGCATCCGATGAAAAAAGTACATAGGATATAAAAAAACTACACCGATATTTGCTATATTTGTCTTTGGATATGATACTTGAAAGAAATAATTAATACTAAGAATCTGAACTGTATATTAAAATGATTATATATCTAATTAGCTTTGATTTGGTCACGAGTATCTATTAAATATGAAATAACTATGTAAAACTACTATTTTATGAATTCATACGAAAAATAGAAAATATAAAATCTCCTTTTAACGATTTACTAAAGGAACAATACCAATACCCAAAAGGGCACGAGACAGCTTGTCAGATCGATGTGCAGTGAAGGCTTTATCGACAGACTGTTTGTGAGCAAACTTTCGCACACAATACAATCTACCTACCTGTCTGTTTTTGTTTGGTAAACTTGCGTGTATTTATCTCTGTCTCTGTCTATCAACTGAGATTTCTTTAGACAAGAGTTGTTCTACTCTAGCTTATAAAATTTAAATGATAGTAAGCATATCATTTTAATTTTTATACGCTACAGTAGAGCCCAAGTTACATAATTATTTACATATTTATTGGCTGACTTTTCGGTCAATTACGCCAACTTTTCAGTTTTACTATAAAAGTTAATTATCTAGTATAATGCGATACACACTGCAGCTATAATCTACATTTTAGTATGTCAGTTTATCTGCCGTGTGTTGCTACCAGTCCTTTGATTGTCCTTTTATCGAGATGTTAATACACATTTTTACATTATAGTTGCTGTGTGTGAACTGCTTAAGAAGTAGTACATAATTATATATTGTGCCGCGTTAAAATATACTGCATGTAGTGGTGAGACGATCGACACAAACTAAAACGATCCTTAACAGCATTTAATTCCACCGAAACTAATGATCGGCCTCGGCGACTAGTTGACCATTTATGTAGTCACGTAAATCGATAGTCGACCTAACTCTAATAGATACCCATTACCCAAACATTTTCGTGTTAGCCCAGGTTAAGATCACAGAAGGGGTGCATGAAAGGAGCCTCCCCGAGTGACGTACACAACGATTCTCTACGTCCGGCGCACCCTGGGCAATTCGCGAGTTCTTCAAAGTGAATTGGCTAATCCTTTCACCACGATGGCAAGTCAAAATAAAATTTGACTCTGCCATCGACACGACGAAGAAGAAGAATATCACAGAAAAGTGAAATACATTTTTGATACTTAAATATTACTAGTATTTAACTTCTAAAGTTATATAAATAATATGTAGTACACAGTACCGAAAAGGGAGCCCTGAAACGGCTGTCAGTCTGATGTTCAGTAAAAGCCAAAGCGATAGATGTTTGCGATGGGCAAACTTACACAGTCAGGCGATATCGTGTAGCTTTGGCCGGGTATGTTTTCTCTGTTCTTAATTATTTGTGTGTTTAATGCAGAAATAGACCAGTCTATTCGAAGGTAAAGTAAATAATAATGAGCAACAAAAATATTACTCGAAAATTTAGTTAGCTTGATTTGAGGTCTTATTTTGTATGTGCTATAAAAGATTTTTAGATTGATAAATTTATTACATATCAATTTTAGTATATGCAAGGAATATTGTTTTATGGAATGGAAAGTGGACTCGTTTTTACACTTTTAGGCGATCATTTATTTCTATTGTGCGTTGAGAGTCATGGGTTACATAGCCAACCCACCTCGACCCCAAAGCCCAAAAGCTTCGTAGGAGCTTCACTGACTTCGAAGAGTGCACTTATTCCCTACTATTCTGAGGATAATAATTATGTTCTCATTGAGACCCTACATTCAAGGAATACGTGGGAAACTGTTTCTCCGGCTACAAAGCATCCTCGACAGAGAAGACTGTCAGTGGCTTCTACTGAGAAAAGTATTTTTTTCTGTTATTGTCCCTGTCAATATTTTAGGATGTGTAGATAACTTAATTGTAAATTGGATGGATATAAAAACAAACTCCCTGACTAATGAAAATACGTTATTGTGAGTAAAAACCCGCATTTTGTTTAAATACAATACCAATAGATACACTTAATATCTATTCACAAAAAGCATAAAAAGTGATTTCATAAATATATATTCTCTAATCTGTCACGGTACAAGTCAACAGGCGATAAAAGCAAGTAGTCACATATAAATTGATTTGTTCCAAGCACTTCACATTAGATAGGGGACTGCAGCAAAACACGATTTTCTATACCTTCTGTTAATTCCCATCACGATTGATATAGCTTTTTAATTTGATGTGGGCCGTATGGATTTTTACAGCACCCACATTTCACCTGTTATGTTTAGGTCCCGTGGGTAAGGGGCTGAGCCTATCGACATCCACCGGACACAATTCCAACTCCGTGCAAAAATAACATTAAGTCCGACCCGGGAATCGAACCCGAGACCCGCGGTGAGAGGCGCATACGCTAACCACTAGACCATCGAAGCAGTAGACTGTTTGAGTCACATTTAAATGCAAAATAATTATATTAATTTAAATGTGTCTACATAGTTACATATAAGAATTTTAATAAATATATATGTTTATATACATAACTTATAACATATAACACTGGTGTAATTTTATAGTACTAAGTATAAATTTACTGCCACATCTATCCAGCATTTTCATTGAGTAACTACTATTTCCAGTACTATCTTTAGATAGGAGTGTATTTATACACTCCTGAATAATAAATATACATACTAATAAATAGAATATCAACAATTCAATTAATGAATGAATAACCGTAACGGTTCTCGGCTAGTTGGAGCTCCCTGCGGAGTCTATTCTATAAGTAAATGCTTTACCGTCACGCTGCGGGCATTCGCTATAGGGTCAAGTTTCTAAAGGTGGAAACACTTTTGTGAACTACTTAGTTTGAGAAAGTAAGAGTGGACTTATCTATATTCTGCAACTCTACAAACATCCAGTTTGATGGAAATATCAGGCGAAGAAATTAGTTTAGAAGTTTCCTACTATGATTTGAGTTTGGATTGCAATTACCATTTGAAATAGCCAAACTTCTATTTCATTACTACCTAAATTTACTACTGAATAATAAATAAAGTATTTAATAGAATATTTACAGTTGTATTAATGTATAGCCGTAACAGTTCTCGACTAGTCGGAGCTCCCTGCGGATCTATTCTATAAGTAAATGCTGTTACCGTCACGCTGCGTTTGTAGAGGTAGAACGTTAGTTAGAGAGAACGTGACAGTGGACTTACTTTTATTCAGTAACTCTACATTTAAACAGTTTGATGGTAATATAAGTCATGAAAATACTTTGGTATTTACTCACTATAATATGAGTTTGAACTACAATTGCCATTCAAAACTACCATTTGAATTTGCTAAAATACTAATAAATTCCTCCCGAAATATAACAACCACATAATAAATAGAGTCTTATATAGAATATCACACAGTTGTAATAATGAATAGTCGTAACAGTTCTCGGCTAGTTGGAGCTCCCAGCGGAGTCTATTCTATAAGTAAATGCTGTTACCGTCACGCTGCGGGCATTCGCTATCGGGTCAAGTTTCTAAAGGTGGAAACACTTTTGTGAACAAGTTGGCAAGCAAGAATCATCTGACTTTAATAATCTATCTACTTTAACAAGCTGTAGCCCTAGAAGAATGGTTGTGTGTTCTAAAAAATATGTTTTTGAAGAAATAGTTTTCATGTGTAAAATAACTGAAGTATATACTGCAAATGGACGGATGATCTGGTTAAGATCGCGGGGAGCCATTGGCTTTAGGTGGTCCAAGACCGCGCGTTGTGGCGGCAATAAGCTGAGCCCTGAAATGATGATGATGATGATGACACAGCAAAAATAAATTTAAAACCACACTAAAGTTTTCTTATATATATTTTATAATATCTAATTTATTGATATAATATATTTTATAACAATGCTTGCTAAATATAAACTGCAAATAATTTCTAATTATCTTAGCATAAACTACCGCTTTATTTTCTCTTTCCGAAATGTCCATCCTAAGGTTGCCTGGAAGATATCGCTTTGAGCGATAAGGCCGCCCTTTGTAATTTTTTTCTGTTACTTTCCTTTTTTGTTACCTCTTAAGATTTTCATGTGATATTATGTACAAATAAAGTATTTTCTATCTATCTATCTAAAGTCAATTTAACTCTATTGTTTGTCTACTCAGATCTACTCGTACTATAGACATAACTGTATCGTTATTATAAGATAGTAGGTACAATTTTCAAAGATTTAACCATTACTTTAGTAGATTTTTTATTCATACAAATTGTAGTCTTACTACTTTGCCCGGTAGTTACGAACAAAAAATTATCAATTACGGGGTATTTGTTGTGTTCCCAATATATTTTAATTAATATGTACACGAAGTACACATACCTGTATGTACACAAAGGTTTGAGTGAAGTGTGTTTACTTGATACAATCAATTCTGAGAATTAGTAATTATAAATTAATGGTACACTACCATTAATTTATTTATTTGTAAACAATTTCGAGACTGTCAACATTATATTTAGGTAAGTGGTATCATACAAGGTTATCTTCAATATACACCTATACAGGGTGGATAATCCTTTACTGATTAGAAAATGCAAAAAAACATAACTGGTGAAGTATGGGTGTTATACACATCTGACATGCCCTTTTAGGTATTAAATATAGGCGTTATTATATCTTATGTTTATGTCATAAATTGTTTTACTACCACTTAATTTGAGTAATTTGATTATTCGTCAATAACTTTTGTTAAATCTTTTCATTGAATTTAACGGGTCTTGGGTCTTTAACTTTAAAATATTTCTGATGGTTTGAAACCATCAGAAATATTTTAAAGTTTGCAATTTTTTATTCATTTATTCATTTATTCACACACATTAGCTTACAGTTAATAAACCAAGTCGCTTACATGCAAGTCATATAGTAAAAGGAAGAAAAAAAATAATTAAAGCCATATAAAAACAAACATTGAAGATACAATAAATACAATCAAATTATTACATTAAAATTAGTCAAATATTATATAACATTAAATAAAAAATAGATTCGAATACATTGAGATAAGAAAAAATAATTAAAAAAAAAAAAAATATAGCAATAAAAGTCAGACACAGTATAAATCATTGATTACAATTAAAATTATTTAAATAAAGCGCGACAGCGCCAGCTACATTGCCAGTTTTATCAAAGAAAATGTCAGTATTTGGTGTGTTTTGTAAAAAGTTATTAACTGATTGAATTGCTCTACCTGTAGGGCTACTACTGGCGTGGAGTGACCGCCATGATACTGGGTAGGCGAGTAGCTGGTGTCGTCGTCTACCTGTAGCTCTAAGGTATTGATCAGGTACATATAAACTAATGCATTCCCGTACCGATGGGTTATCCACATGATCATTAAGTAAAAGATAATAATGCATTATATTTGTAAATTGCCGCCTGAATTCTAAAGTATTTAGATCGACCATCCCAGAAACGAACATTGAGGGATACATATATGGATAATATCCATACTGTCTTTTGTACAAGTATCTAGCAAATTTACGTTGTATTCTTTCGATCATAAGCGAGTAAAGCTTTTCTTGTGGACTCCACACGATTGCATTGTACTCTAAGCGACTACGTACATAAGCATTGTATAGGACTATTATTACACGAACATTATTAAATTGTGACGAAGTTCTGATAATGAAGCCAAGTGCTTTATTAGCATCCTTACAAATTTGGATCATATGCTCGTGAAAATTGAGTTTGCTATCGAGAGTCAGACCTAGGTCACGGATGTTGGAGACCCGATCCAACAGTGCACCAGCTAACTCATAAGTAGTCGTAATTGGAGAGCGGGAGCGAGTGAATGTAATTGTTTTACATTTTGCCGTATTAAATGATAATTTGTTTTTTATACTCCAATCAACCACTGCGTCTATGTCACGCTGAAGTGCAGCACAGTCATTGATGTCGGTTATCGAAAGGTATAATTTTAGATCATCCGCGAACATCAAACATTTTGCTCTATGGAGAACACTTGGTAAATCATTTATCATAATAAGAAATTGTGTGGGCCCCAATGTACTACCTTGACTTATACCAGAACGAGTGTAATACTCTTGCGAAGAGAAATTGTTCATTGTAACGTACTGCTTACGATCCCGTAAATAGTCCGCCATGAATGTTATTAACTGTGTAGAGAATCCGATCGAGTAAAACTTAGATAAAAGAACATCATTATCAACGAGATCAAACGCCTTCGAAAAATCAAAATAAGCAGCGTCAATTTGACAGCCCGACGTCATCCTAGTTGAAACATAATCAACAAAATTGAGATGATTCGTGAGAGTGGAACGCGCAGGCCGAAATCCATGTTGGGTATCACTTAAAGATGTTCTAATCTGTCTAAAGATGCAGTTGTTGATGATTGACTCAAACAATTTTCCAAATACTGATAGTACTGCGATAGGTCTGAAATTAGTAATTGCAGTTGATGATCCGGTTTTAGGTACTGGCGTGACCCTTGAAACCTTCCATTTGCTTGGGTACGAGCAATTTTGTACCGAGAGATTGTATAGGTACAGGAGAGGTTCCTCTAAAACTGAAAAACAATCCTTAACCAAAAAAGCGGGTATTTTATCAGGCCCTCCAGCAGACGATGCCTTTAAGCGGCGTACTGCCAAAGTGAACTCTTTGTGTTTAATGTGTCCTATGCTTATATTGGACATGCAGTCTATAGTAGCTATACTAGCTGCATCCTGCACAGCTTTCACTGGATCGAGGGATGGAGTATTTTTATGAAATACTGAGTTAAAGTATTGCGCAAACGCGTCAACAGCTTGCTGTCCATGCACTATTTTATCTTGGAAGATGAATAGCAGCAATAGAACTATATGTTTATACCATTTAAGAATAACAATAAAACTCACATGTTTTTTCCCGCGATGGGCACACAAGGCTCTATACACTTTTTAAATACTATAAGGGTTCAAAATTACGATAATTTTTTTTTATTGTATTATGAAAAAAAAACTCCTATTGTATGTTAAAAAGTATGTATAAATAAGCAGATATTAAGTTTCAAAACTATGCTTATGTATGAACGTTGGATAGTTTAATTTTACATTGGAGTGTTGGGTCGCGTCACATGACTGACAGCTATCAAGAGACGCATCTGGTTCCCCATCTGTGTGTCAGTCAACCACGGGACAGAATTGTATTCAGAAACGAAATTATATAAACTTTATGTTGCTGATATGAAAATATGGATTTACGTTTTGATTATGTATTTAGATTTGTGTATATTTGTTGTGGGGGCAAACTAAAGCTACGTTTAAGCGCATGTAACGTGGACGCCGAGGACCAAAGAAGCGGTAAGTAGAATAAAGTGTTGACACAGCAGGAAACACCACAATTTTTAAATGGTTAATAAATATTTTCTAATGCTGACTAGATTATGTATATTTTTTTACAAATTATGGCATCAATATAACGATTATGTGTATCGCATGTTTTTAATAAGTTGTACATATTTTGAGAAGCATGGCTAACATCGTTACTTATTAAATAAGTTGAGTTATGAAACATGTTGTGTAACGCAGCGATCGGCAACCTTTTTGCAGGCAAGGGGCACATAGTGTCAAAATAAATTGAAGGCGGGATGAACTAGAAGCAGGAGATAGACCATCATCATCAAGTACTTTCTATTCAACTTTTTTCATTAATGTCGGCAATATAAATAAAGCGCCAGAGTCGCCTACTTGATTATGCATTTTCTTTAAGTATCTCATAGATACTTAAAGAAAAAGCCTCGTGCCTCTATGTGAGTAATTTTGCCAACCGCAGGCAGTGAGGAAGCGCCAAGGACGCAGATTTTTTTGTGATTTCTATCACGAAGAGGCCGAAGTTTTTACGCGATTACTTAAAAAAAAGAGCACCTAATTATATTTGCCACCATGACTTAAGAAGCCCTAAAGATGCATATTATTCACGCAATTTCTATAAAAAAGAAAAGAAGTGGCACTGAAGTATCTATGCCACCGAGAGTAAGATAAGAAACGATGTTTTTACGCATTTAAAAAAAGCATAAGAGCGACCACTAAAGTAGCGCGCTTGTTTCTTACATGATTTACTGGTGGTAGAGCTCTTGTGAATGAGCTCGAGGGCGGCAGCACCACACCGTCTCACCTTTAACCTTCCGCCAAATAGTAGTGCTTCCATTACTGTGTTCCGGTTTGGTGGTGAGATCAGGCCCTGAAATTACTGGCACATGAGGCATACCACCGTAGTCCTCAGCTGCAGCGACGCATCTATAATCTGCTTTTGTGGATTGTTGATGTCCATGGGCTGTACTCCACTTACCATCAGGTGGACTACACGTTCGTTCGCTGTGGGCGTAGTATAAAAAAAAAATGATGAATTTATTCAGATTAACAATAAGTAATTTTAAAACAGGTTGCCGACCGCTGGTGTTACGTATTGATAAGTAAGTTACAACTACACTGTAACAAGGGTCTTTCCCTACTGCTCTGAACAATCCCTTGGGGGTAATAAAGGGAACAAACCATTAACTGTGTTCTGTGAGTGGACTACTCCATGTTTCGAATTATTTTTTTGAAACGTATAAGAAAACGAGCTATTGGTAGAGCGATAAGTGATCACTGCCATCATAACCTGTTTGTGTGTATGAATACTTGAGATCGATTAATTACATAATGATATACGAGAAACGATTAAAATACGGGACATTTAAAACTTTGACTTGGATACGGGACGTGCCGGAAAACACAAGACGACTGGCAGGCCTAGCCATGTCATGGACATCTACATTGACCTGCATAGTCATACGACTCACCGAAACATCGCTGCAACATGCATAAACATGCATATGCATGTTTTTTTGTAAAAAGCTCTGAACCGAAGCCAAATAACATCTAATATTTGTAGATCGATACCTACATTTTGGACAACATTTCTAAATAACATCGAGATAGTTACAGCGTATCAAATCATCCATTTTCATCAGTTAATAGTAAATTAATGCCTTTGTCGACGAATCTATTGTCCGCAATACATTAGTACACATTTAGGCTCAACGCCCACAAACCACTCACGATAACTGCACGCGACTCGCGTCTTTGTCAAGTTGCCGAATGCTGAACGTTACCTACACCACAATCACGTTTGCTTTTAAATGGGAACTTTTGACCTAGATAGCTGATGTTGATGAAATACTTTATGATTTACTCGAGAAATAACAAAATTTAGTTTGTAACCCTTGGGGGATAGTAAAACGTTGCTAGTGAAGTAGAGCAAAAAACCTATTTATAGAATATTATTTAATTATGTCCGTATGTATTTTTTGCAATACATCAGTTTCTCTTTACCTTTTTTTTTCGTTGCTTTGGCAAAAGCTTTGGAAATAGTGATCGTCTTATTGGTACAAACTTAAAATATAGTAAAAAGCCAGTAAGTGGTACATACAAGTTATACCTTAGTTTGTTTGCACCATTATTTGTCTAAAGAACCTCTTCTGAATTCGATTTTATTACCATTAAATACCGCCCTTACATTTGTGTCGGGTAATGTGGAAAGAGGTATTATGAATTAGTTTGCGATGAATGAAGGTAAATTCTATGTATGTGCTTATGTGGAAGGTCTTTGGTCCTCTTCATTTACTTAGAGTACTCACAAAGAGCTGAGGGATTGCTAGTTTATATTTGATTTTATGAATAAAATGAACACGATGCTAAACCGAAATACTGGCTATCTAAAATGACGGTGGCTTCAGGGATGGTGGTGTTGATACACAATTTGAAACACCATACAACTCTTACATGTATTTTGAATAGTACTTTAATTACTTTATTTACCATAATATACAGTTGCCACTGACCATCGCATGGTCAAGCTTGATAGCTACATCTAGTACCTATAAAAAGTGTAATCGAGAAATAACGTCTGGGATAGACGTTATTTCCCTCTGCTCATCGTTATTAAAGGTATAACATTTCCCATGATATATTGGTCGCCTCATATGTCGATATTTATGATAGTGTATTCTCCCATGGTGTGCGATGGTGTTATAAATTTTTATCGTAACTGTTATACCCCATATAATTATCATGAGAATCCGGTATCCAATGTTTTTATGGTCGAATTCGTTTATGCTATGGCTGTAAATATTGGGATCGGGTAACATAGCACTATTTAAAATTATTGTTAGAGAAATCCAGAAAAGTGGATTCTCTAAGCCAAAATTCTCATTTTTTTAGGGTATGGTATATTATTTATAAGAAACCCTTATAGTTTCGCCATGTCCGTTCGTCTGTCTGTCTATCCGAGGCATAGCAGCCGTTAGTGCTAAAAAGCTGACATTTTGCATAAATATGATAATTAACTAAGTATTGTGCCTAAGAGGTAAACAAAAATTATGATAAGTGTTTTTGTAGGGTACCTCCCTCCATATATGTAAAGATAAATTCTTTTTTCTCTCTATAAATTTCTTTTTTTTCTTTTCATTCCTATAGTGTGGGGTATCGTTAGATATGTCTTTTAAAAACATAAAAGAGTTGGCAAATATTTAAAAAATTATGCCTTACGACCGCAAACTAAAATGTTGTACGAATTAGGGTAGCAAACAGTTTTTTATCGAATCATAAGACTTAAAATATATCGATCTATAGAGGAAGAAGTAAGTAGGACAGCATAAGTAATCTATTTGGCGAATATGACGGGTTTGCTCTTTGAGAATGTATTATCATCATGTTACTAGGCATTTTAACTTTAAATTTGATGTACTTTCATATTATTAAGAAAATTAAAGGGATATAAAGGAAGCAAACGGTCACAAGATGGTGTACTAAAGTACCGTTAGTATAATATTTGGAACCTCTGACGACGCCGTTCAAAAACCGTTGACCAAGCTTCATGCATGAGAGCTAAAAAGCTCCTTTGAACGGAATTATTTGGGGTCTACGTTTTAAATTCATGTTTTCATTAGACTTTTAAATAAAACCTTCGATGGTCTAGTGGTTAGCGTATGCGCCTCTCATCGCGAGGTCTCGGGTTCGATTCCCGGGTCGGGCAGTGTTTTTTGTGAACTTTTCGTCAGGAAATTCACAAAATTGCACGGAGTTGGAATTTTGTCCTATGGATGGCGATAGACTCACCCCCTATTCCATGGAATCCAAACATAAAAGGTGAAAAGTGGGTGTATGACACCTAAAGAAAGAAAGAAAGAAAGAAACCTCTACCATACCTACTATAGGCGTGATGTTATGCTATGTTTTAAATAAATAAGCACTATAAGGTACTTACTATAAGACTCTTATACATATTTACAACATCAGTAAGTTTTTTGTAGATAATTTATGTCATCATCACATTGTCATCTGGTTGATTACTAATTGATCCACATGGTGATATTTGGTATAATAAGTCTTTATGTATGTATTTCTTATTTGTCAGTAATACTCTGGATTGAATCTAAATGTTAATAGTGTCATTATATACTAAAGAGGGATTTGCCAATATATACATAAAATAACGCCCTTATCCAATATGCAATTTGTGCAATCTCAATTATTGCACAATTGCTAAATGCCCCCATATTGCTTTAATCTCTGTCTGTATGTTTTTATCTACCTATATAGGCAACAAATCGTAAAGCTATGTATGTATATTGTTCCTCCTTTTAAAATTTATCTACTATCATCTTAATCCAAATTATTCATAATTATCCATCTCTATCTGTGCCATCGACCCTATTCTAAGATGACAACCAAATTTCACGACCCATAGTGCCCCCTTTTCTCACGAACTAGTCTCTCTTATTAATAGTCGACGAATGTCACTAATTGAATACGAAGTTACATGCATCGTTTGCTTTAACTTTTTATCTTACTTTAGTAGGGTTTGACACGTGCTATGTGAACTGAGCCTTAGAAGATTGATTAAAGCTATAATAGACTTTGTGGTGTAGGTATAGGGTTGAATTTTGTATGGTGGTGTATTATTAGCCGTTTATTAAGGAAATGACAACCAGACGTCCTTTTTTCGCATGATTGAGCCTTTCTAGGGTTATGTTTGCCTACGAATGATTGATTAGATACGGTGTGCATGAGTAACGAGGGGTGCAGGCCATTTTGTTTATCTCTTTGATATTTAGTTGCGGCACAATGTAGAATTTTCATTTTTTTTTTAATACTGCCTTGTTTGTCTGATGGTAAGCGCCTCTCACCGCGAGTTCTCGTGTCCAAATCTCGGGCCAAAGTGTTATTTGGGTTTTTCCGTCAGGCAACTCATAATAGCAGCATAGAGTTCGAATTATACCCGTTGGATGACGATATGTAGGTCATCATCCTGCTAGGTAATATAGGCGTGATGTGTATATAGTTGGAGTTGGGAAGTAAAGATACATACTTTCCAACTCCAACTATATTTCTGATTAAATTCGTTGCGGGTTCCAAGACAATTTTAACTCTCCCTGGGATTGCCCGTGTGTCATGCACGGTGCCTTTCAGTTGGTTACCGCTATAGATCCTGGCGTCACAGGAGTCACAGTGGTGGGCGTGTGGGTGGGATTATATCCCGTAAAAAAAAAGGCGTTATGTGTAGTTTTATAATAAAATGTACGTCTGGTCGAAAATGTAACCATTACATGACACGATACAGTAGACAGAAATAAGATAGATTTTGATCAACATGGTATTTTTGGTAGCATAGAGTATGAATTTAAGCGTAGTTATTAAATACTGTAATATCTACTAAACAAATAAACGACAAATGATTGAAAGACTGCATACAAATAAAAAAAACATAATCACGTCCAAGTAACTACAGCAGTAGGTAAACAAGTGGCTTAAGCTTAAACAATCTCACGGTAAATAAAAAGCAAATATTTGAACTATTAAAATAAACTTCAAAGGTTTAAGAACTCAATAAAAGCATTGACTAGTAACCTGTTCTTTAAAAAATAAAAGAAGCACTCGATCAACTCATGCGCATTCATCCAAATAAACGAATGAAACTGGCTTTATTCTTATGCAGCCTTTCGGTACATTTTGTTGCAGTTGTTGTATGAAATCGGTAAAAGAAACCAAATTCAAAGAAGAATATACGTTTTTGATGTGAATTTAGAACATCTTATCATTCTGAATTTGTAAGTTAGCTTGAATTAAAAGTTTGGTTTTTAAATGAAAATACTGGACATAACATTACGGTTGTAAAAGAAAATATGGTAGAAGACACAGTTAATGAGGTATCTGAATTATCTTTTAATGTAAGTTAAGATACTTACATTATGCATAATAGTTCTTATATATCTAGGTCAATTATTTCTAGGAATGCCCTCAAGACTATTGCTTTACTATTAGCCATAAAGTAAATTTAGGCTAAGGATTCACTTGAGCCAATTTATGTGCTTCATTCACAAATCAGAAGATGCTTTGTACCAAATTGGCAGTGCAATGGCCCTAACTTCCTGTCTTGTGGTCACGAGTCATTTCGAATACAATAATATCTGTATATCTGGGTTGTGAAAATTCCGTTTTGATCCACCACTATCATTACATTATTCATAAAGTTCAACATCTGAGACACTTCTTGCCGAATCGTGTAAAATCTTCATAAATAATCGTGTTGTCCAGCTTAAACAGTTTTAAAAACCAACTTGACAATTCTCCAAATCGCAAAACACACACGCATCAGCTTAATAGCTGCAAGTGTGAAATTCTATAAATAATAAATAATAATAAAAATCTTGCTGTTTTATTCTATTACGATATCTTCATCTTCTTCTTCTTTAATTATATTTAACCCCATAATATTATTAT
This sequence comes from Hypena proboscidalis, assembly GCA_905147285.1. Classification (NCBI taxonomy): domain Eukaryota; kingdom Metazoa; phylum Arthropoda; class Insecta; order Lepidoptera; family Erebidae; genus Hypena; species Hypena proboscidalis. The sequence continues at coordinate 2,969,376 of LR990129.1, read as the reverse complement.
TTAATGGGAAATACTAACAGAGGATCATCAACATACGTATCTTGCTTATTTTTCGTAAAAGAAATTTTGCTTATTTATTGTGTCAAAAATTTTTAATTTCTTCAATTAATAATTTCAATAATAAATCTCCTAAGACTTAAAAGTTGATATTTCTACGAGCTATCTTATTAAAACGTTGCTCCAATAAAACTCATACGCATACAAGATCAACAGGCACCGTCGGCCTCATTGTTGTGGAACTGAACCGGTCCATAACTTCCGGACAACTGACTTGTGTATTATTTTTATTAAGTTCATATTCTCGCTGCTCTATTTTGGTCGCGTTGATGAGTATAGTTCTTTGGGTTTTGGAAGTTTCTGTTTTCGTATCGTTATGTGTATTTAACTGTCTGCTAATGAGGTGTTTTGTGTTGAGAAACTAAACATTAAATCCAAACAGGGAAATAATTTATTTGGGACTTTATAACATAGATGATTTAATTCTGTAGCAGTATCCTTACTAATATTAAAACAGTTTGTAAGTGTTTATGTACTAGGCGGCAAACAGACTTTGTGTTAATAATATGAAAAGAAGAAGACTTAAAACCTACCGGATCGATATTGATTAAATTTTGCGCACATGTAGCTTATAGCAAGAATTAACGTATATGTTACTATTTATTGACATACAAGAATGAACCGTGAGAAGAAGCTAGTTAATTATAATACTGATTATTTTCTAGTTAATATTCCACAAAAGACTGTTCGTCAGAAATATCTCTGAGATATTTTTTTATACTTTGTGGACTTCAAAGAGTCGATATTGTTGTTTGGTCTGATAATAGCATCCCGATCATAACAAGACATTCATTGCAAACCCAACAATCGGACAGCTTAGTCTCCGGTTCGATCGAGGAACATGGGGCCGAAGGGACAGCGCCGAACTTTACAATAGATCCGAATACACTGCTCTAAAGTACCCCCGTTGTTCTGTACAGAGCTTAGTAGGTGCCCTGGGGTACACCTTTGTTATATTTGGTGATACTGGCGATATAGTAGAATAAAAGAGAAATATATATTATGTTTCTGTAAATAAGATGATCAATAAAAATCAAAAACGTAACTATCTAAATTATGGCAATGTATTTATACGTGGTGTGAACAGATGCATTCTATAAAGGTTGTTAATGTAATTAGTATTTATAGTTAAACAAAAATATAACTTTAGCTTTGTGATCTATTATTTTCTTACTATCGTCAAGCACTTCAAGTAGCGCTACTTGCTGGTTGAAGTTAGGCCCTGATTTGATTTTACTACAGCATCCCACAGAGGAAAACAAAACTGATCACGCCAATTTTAACGTTTATAGACTAGAATGTAAGTAAACACCTAAACGTTTATACTTCAATAACAAAAATCTTACAAAAAAGATAACAATCTAAGCAAACCAATAACTTGAAAAAAGGCTTACTCTATCAGTCAATACGACATAACTATATTCTTTATTTATAGAAATTTGATGTGTGATCTATCGTGTCGCCGCAACGTAATGTTTTATGACTAATGCAAGTAATCTCAAGTGTGACTCCATTAAAACTCAACGTTATTTTTATTCTCAGCTTAGTAATGTTTTTTTATACACGTAAACTAGGTATACGTAATAAAGACGGAGACCTAAAGCTTAAAGAAGGAAATAAAAATAAACAAAGACTGCGAACAGTTGACGCAACAAACGAAATCAAAATAAAGAAATGATCAAACAACGGATTTTATTGAGATCCGCAACTAAAAAACCTTCATTCATAATACCAAATTCGGCAAACAATATTTTTCTTTGATATTCGTATGATTGCCATAACAATAGACCGATTCAATTATTCCCTAATACGATTAGGTCCATGAAAACATCCAGATATCGTACATTTTCCAAAAGACTGCGTTATCAATTTTCATATTGATTTTCTAGAAGTTTTAGGTCACGGAATATGTAATCGTTTAGCCGAAGAATTTCGAAGCCATTTCGTTCAATGCGGTGTCTTAAATCATAGTAATGATATAGAGGCTCCGGTTAATTTTTCGGCGATAAATCAAGCGGCTGAATTATTTGATAGATTAGGTTCTTCTTCGTCAGATCACGTGGCACTTTGGCATAAGATGCCAGGGCTTTTTAGGTAGCAAAGCTAGCTGAGAAAGAACATTATTGTGTCTGGAATAGTAAACATATTCAAAAGCTCTGTCTGGAAATTCCTTATTATACTTATACTAGCTTTAGCCTGCGACTTCGTTTGCGTTTTGATATTTCCAAGCTATTTCCTTCAACATAGTTAAAATGCCCGTATACACTTCCTACCCCTAATTCACCCATTTGAAGAGTGGAATTTCCAAAAAATATATCTTAAAATGAATTAATTTCAAATAAGGAACCTATGTGCAGAATTTCGAACAATTTTCTAATATTTTGACAAACCACCCATATAGACGTTCATCACCTAAGTTACCTCCCTGGGATAAAATACAAAGATATATAATATAAGTGTTTTCTAGTTAGACCACCAGCTACGCAACTGTAAAAACTGCATTTAATGTCATGCAATTATTTTGCGCGATGCCAGTAAAAAAATATAGACACACAGATTTATGTAAGGTTTGTCTTCTTTTAAAATAGCAAAAAATAATCTGAAAAATATTCAATATTTAAATATTGGCGTTAATCGAAAATTTTTCCGTTTGTGCCAATATTTTCACAATGACTTTAATTGCAACTTAGCTTTGTTGTAATGATTTATATCCAATCAGGTTTTCTAAGGAGTGTATCGAAAAAAGCGCAATATTAGATACTACGTGGAAAAGGTCAAGGACACAAGACCAGCCTCGGAACGAACAAGAAAAAAGGACAACCACAAAAGATTTTCTCTAAGAAGGCTGACTTAAAGATCCTGTCGAATCCTATCATTGATTATCTTGTTATTGGTTATAGAAAACAGAGTTGAATCTAATTTAGCCCGGCTTTGTGAAATCAGATTGTTTTTTTTAAAATTGCCGAAATTTGTACAGATATTTTGCTCCGAAGTTGCTTGTCAGATTTATTAATCCTCTAATCAGATATTCTAAACTGGTGTTTTATTCATGTTCAACCATAAATATACCCGCTTCTATATTGACAATATCATCTCAATAAATAATGTCTGAGTTTTGTAGTTATTCTTTAAGTGGATAAGCCGCATTGCAACTTGCAACCAATTGCATTGTTGCAGTTCTTGAAAAATGCATAAATCTCGTAGCTTAGAGCAGGTAGCTCATTTACAATAGACGAATACTTTATGATACTCTTTTGTAGTTTCAAGTTTTCTGGGTATATTCATTCGAGAGGTTAAGGATTTATATATCATTCATTACTGTTTCATTAGAGTTCAGGTATTTATGTCGTCGACCTTTTGTGACACCAGTTTATTTATTCTTTCTTGAAATAGACAATAAATAATCTTATAGAAAAGACCAATGATAAAAGATATATTTTCCAGCTTATGTAACTCGTCTCCACTCAATTAAGCTCAACGAGAATTATCAATAAATTTTCAAAACAAATAACCAATTTGTTATTCAAATTCACAACACGAATCAATTGGACCTAATATACTGATTGAAAATAGACAGATCTAAACCTAGATCTGATCGAGACACGTTAATAACTGAGAAAGCAGGCAATTACAGCAAATAGACTATTGGCACAAAGGAAATGACACTACCCGTTCCTATTATGAAGCGAAAACTGTTAGCAGCAGAAAGCAAAATGTTGATTATGAAATCTGTCAACTTCGTACAATTCTGTTTTGAATTTGAAGCACCAATTTATTGAAACACTCAAACCAATATTTGTTTGATTATGACGAAATTGGAAACAATTGCAAATTCGTATTAGAACCGGGTTCACAAATTACTTACACAAAGGCAGAATGCGAACTTGCTAATGAAAATAGATAAAATAGACCGTACAGACGGAGAGGATATAAATTCTGGTAAATTTGCAACACAAATCGCACTGCAGTGTCTAGTGCAGAGCTTTTTGTGTGCGGGTTAAAAGAAACCAACTTATTAGCATATTCCATAGATTCCACCCCCACATTGCGGGTTGTGAAGGTAATACAATGATATATACCGAAGCAATCCTCAAAGACGGCACATTACCGATTATAACACAGTAACAAGCGATTTATCGTAGAAAATGTTTTATATCATTATGGTTAGACGCTGTTGTTCCGTTGGTATTGACACTGAGTCACCTTTGTTTTCACTGTATTTGTTAGTGGGTAGCACTGATTGGATCACTGTAACACTGATGTTATTCACGTTAGGTTGATTGTTAAGAATTTGTGGTTTTTTGTTGTGTGTGTATTAAGATCGCGACGCGCGTGCGTGCGCGGTTGCAACGCGCACTCAACTGAGTTACAAACCCCAGGCTAGGGTTTTAGTCCCGGCCGGCAAAGATACGTTCCGTTATACGCTTCGTATTGATTGTTTGTAACTACAGGAATGTTTTATGGGTTTCGCTGCTACTGTGGTGTTATTTTTTATTAGGATTCTTATGATTTGTTCTTAGAATATTTTTGAGGTGCCTGATATTTATATTTTAGCAACTTTGTGTGCATTTGCAACAGTATTAAGCGAGTCTTTGTTTTATGCATACTGCAGGACTACTGTTCAAGAGTAAATAAAACGTTATAGTAAATGTCAAATAGTAAAACATTGCACTATTTTATTATATTTAGGTATCTACTAGAGAAAATTGACTAAAATTATGATAAGTTAGTGTTCGTGGTTCAATTAAAATACTTGCACTAAGATAACAATTTACCAAGTAGATTATGAACAAAATTGTTAATATTTCCAACTGCACTATTTATTTTCTTAGTTTAACGTTCTTCACCTAAGAAAGGATAATGTTGATAAAACTTTGTAAACGACAAAGTTACTTTATCACAAACCCATTAATTTATATTTTAATGTATCTACATAATTTAAATGTCAAAATATGTCTACTTTCTCGTGCAACGGAACGTTATAAACAAGAACAGCGCTATCCCCATCTCACTCTGCAATCATTTACAAAAGGTGACAGAGTAGCGCGTGTTCCAACCCTGTATCTACCCTTCTGTATACACGCTCTACCATCCACCATAACTAGACCCGTCCAAGCTTCTCTACTTTCGAAATTGACTTCAAAACCCAAGGTCATGTTACACCGGTCGATGGATAGGGTTGCGATTTTAGGGCTAACAAATTAGAAAGGGGAAGAAAAAATGTTTGAATGTCAGGTTTATTGACATTTTGCAGGGCTATAATTAAGGTTTAGCGAGGGTGCCAAGCAGTTATCGACACACCGTTAAATTTTAAAGGCCGATTTTCTTCGCAATTAATTCTTTCGATTGGATAAATATTGGGTACCGTAGAATTAACTCAGGTTTTATAGTCCTGAAATTTGTCTTCAAATATTTTATGGCGCCAATTATGAAGTATAATATACCTATTTTTTTAATTAAACGAGTTTAACTTACTTAAGATATTTCTTTACTACTTACATGTTTTATATTTACTACTGAGTTTATAACGTAAATATTTTCAGAAATAAATTCTGCTTTCAAATTAGTATAAAAGTTACTATTGTTTTAATTGAAAAATAATTTCATACTCTCACTCTCGACAACAACTTATTTTATCGGTAAATTTAAAAATCTGTACCGTATCTGGCGACATCTATACAACACCATCACAAGTAGTTTAAGTTGATAACTTGGCTTGGTCTGCATGCTCACATCGTCAAGTTATCATCAAGTAGCAAAGCAGTATTATCGTGCATCAAGTTTCTAAGTTGGCCGATAGATGGCGCTAGTAGGTAAATTTTTATTAGAGAAAGGTTTAATATAATATAAAATAATTATAATATAATTATCATTCTTGTTTTTTTTTTCAGACTTCTTTACTATAAATACTTAAAAATAAAATTGCTTAATAATTCAAAGGTGTTGATTTAGCCCACTTAGTCTTGTGTACTATAATGTAGACGCAAGTCTAGAAAAAAAGTCAAGGTAGGCTCTCGGAATTATTGAAAAATAGGTACCCGATTCACAATATCAATAAGGACCAAAAAGTTGATGCTAGCAAAGTTGCGGATCCATAAACTGCTTGAGATACTTAATTTAATTTTATTAGCCTTTTAATATTATTTTATTCAAAAAAATAAAACGACCATATAAATTTCAAATATTTTATTTTGAAACTTATCATATAAAAAGGTATACAAGTTTTACTACATGTAACTTAAATACAAGTTTATGTATAAAACACCTATTCAAAATATATGTACCTACCTATTTAAATTTCGCTAAGAGTGACTGTTTATTCTTAGTCCATAGCATTTATACAAAATATTTTTATATATATAATGCCATTGTAGGATTCATAATCCCGTTCAACCACCGAAAACGATAAAATATACAAAAGGATTATACAAAATAATAATAATGTTATTTTGCAGAAATTTTAGAACTTATACCTTTTTTTAGTCGTGATTAATCTCAATCATAGTAATTATATTTACATTATTTAATAATACTTATATTACAATCACTGTAAACGATGTTAGTTTTGGCAAAAACAAAATGAGATAAAATATTCAGGGGTAGTGCGCAAAGTACACGTATATATAAATTTAATTTTTATACTTGTACTTTTGAAAGTAAAATAATAATTTAACTCTTTATTTACAGTTATTGTTACTTATAACTAAATAAAGCTTAGTATGGATGGAAGGAATGTAACAAATGCCTCAAGGCAAGTTTTTTGAGCAAATATTTCATTGGAACGGCAAAAAAATGGACAAAATTAACTACTCTAATCTCAAATTTTATGTCCAGCATTTTTGGGTTACTCAATAAAGTTACATTTTAGCTAAAAAATCTAGCATTAATTGATACCTGCATATTCCCATAGGGCTAAGCAGCGATACCCACAATTTGCCAGTTGTGTTTAAAATAATTGAGGAAAGGTACTTAACAGTAGTTAACTATGAATAAGTCCACTCATGAGGTAGTTTAAACGTAAAACTGGTAAACAGAAACAAATTTACTCTATGATCGAAAACTGATAGAGCTTATAATAATTTCCATGCCCATTGAGACAAAGTCGTAAAAAATATGTTATTTTGTAGTCGAGAACAGCTCACATGGATTGAAGTTTTAACAACTGGTCTTAAATTTAACTGTACAATATCTGTTTGGAGTTTACGAGGTACTGTATATCCTACTTTAAGCAAATAAGTTGCCTACTGAAGGTTGACAAACATCTTTTCAATACAAGTGGGCTTGTCTATAAAATCACAGAAGACACGCACTGAAATGACGTCTATCACAAAAAATATCACAGTCAAACGTTTTTGGTCACAAACGTTATTGCTCTATTTGTTACCTTCACAAGGCGTGAAGTGACCGTGTAGAAATTTCACTCTCTCCAATCATCGTTAGTTTTATTACATAGCAAGTAGGCTCAACTAAAAGTACCTCGTAGTCTCCAAGCAAGAATAATTAAAAAGTACATTTAACCTAATTGAGTATTATAGGCTATTGCACTTTTTCTTTTTCTGTCGTGTTTGGTAATACATGACCGTTGGATTTAAGTACTCCATTAAGTTTGACATCACCATTAGCAAGAGTGAGATGTCCATTTAGGTCACCATTGGCAATGTGTCCGTTGAGATGACCATTGCTGATGCCGTGTCCGTTGAGATCGCCATTTTGGATGTGGCCATTCATTTCGTTCTTGACTACTCCGTTGCTGAAGTGTTTTTCTTCATTGTTGTTGTTATTGTTCGCGACTACTTCTTTTGGTTTCCTCTTTGCGTTCTCCCTTTTGTAGGCTTGAAGGTAGAAGTTCATGAACAGAACAATGAAGATCGATGAGTGGAGGATAAGGCCAGAGGCGATGATCCTGAAATCAAGAGAGATAGTTAGTTAAGTTCTTAGATAAAATAAACTGGAATCAAATTAGCAGAAATATTTTGAGTATATATACTCATTGCGGAAAAATAAAATCATTTATACATTCAATAATGAAAATAATGAATTGTTAAATAACCGGTATTCAGTTGAAGTGATATAAGTACTTGATTAGGTATTATTAAGTTCTAGAATAATGTTCAAGACTTGCTATGCAAGTAAGTAATCATAATTTAACGCTATTAATCTTATCTCTTTTAGTTGTTCTAGAATCGTAGTTTTATTGTCAGTTATCTTATAGTCCATCTAAGGTTCGTCTAATAACGGTATTACGTAATGGAATGGTTTAGTGTAGTTTTATTAGTCTTTGACTAGAACCCAGATTTTATAGCCACCTCGCTCATTTAAAATTTCTGGCCAATTTAGTTCTTACTGTAATTACATAATTGACTGTTATCAAATAAAATAAAAAAAGAAAATTGTAATTTTGGCAGGCTTACTTTGGATAACCACAGTCGCACACCAATGCGCTGATTGAATGGAACAGCACCATGAAGAATTGGACCTGGAAATTAGAAATTCAGATTAGTATTAACTAGCAATATATATATAGCTTGACAATAAATAAATCACGGTTTCAGGCTTTTCAATGCATCATCGGCGATGCATTTTCCATCTGACGTTCGCCAACATTAATATGAGTAATTTTCTCTATTACAAGCTAAACAGGCTGCATCATTTATATTTTTTTTGCAGCACTACAACCAGTGTTTGGTATTGTTTCTTTTCTGATAATTTAATTCTCTCTATATATTCCAATCTTGTCTTATTTTCTACAAACTAGGTTTACTACTCGTAACTATCTGCGTCGTCACGCTCTTTTCATTTTAGTCAGCTGATGACCAAAGCCGCCATATTATCATAATTTCTTAATTACCTTTCAAAATATACAGCAGACCTTTAATTAGTTCAAAATTTTGGAGAAAGTAGGCTTTCTCTGTTTTTAAAATCTTATGATTCAATCTTGTGACTGCATTCTGTTGTTCGGAGAATCTGGTAATGTCAAAATTGTTTCTGTTGTTTCACAGTTACTATAATTTTGTACCCAGAAATGAAATCAACGTGAGGTATTTGCTTTTACAAACAAATAATTGTTATACCTTAAGAGGAAATTGCATACATTTTTTTTTATCGTTTCGTACTTTTGTTAACTTCGTTTGGGACTAATTTCAAAGGTTCCGGATAGATCTTATTAGACCCATAAAATATAACCTGACCGAATTTAAAACTGACACAAGCTTAACTTGAAAAAGAACACTGTAATTTTCATTGATGTGTGTAATAGGCTTATCCTGCCAATTGACTCAGTGCACGACACTAGCGCCGCCTGTTGGCCGTAACTTTTAAGGCTTAACTTAACTTTACATTGCATCGCGATATTGTAACAAAATATTAAGATTTCAAACTATCTATTAATTTATATGATTCAATTAATGTAATTGAGTAACCAAAGAGTTGTAAGGTCATTTTTGATAATTGGTATTAAATGAGGTAAGTAAAATTCATTCAAAATGTGTGTTTTATTTTGGTTTTGTGTAGATTTACTGTAAAAGAATAAGAAAAAGCTACAAATAATAGGTACTATATTCTTTTAAACAACTTGATGAATAACTCATATTTTTTTGTAATATCTAAGAAATAAAAACGGGTGAGTTATCCTTAGGAGATAAACATAGTGGACTCTTTTAGTTGTCTTTTAAATATGCATAATTCTGTTTGTCAATTTTTGGACACCATGGCGCCGTGATTGACAACATTGCGATAAATAGTTCCTTGCACCTAGCCAATAGGTTTTATAACACCTGTGAAATTAGCCCTTAGTTCCGTATACATCACCTAAAATTTAATGGTCATGGTCCTTATTATAAAAGGTGCTAAACAAATCATTATCGGTATCTCAACCTTTTACATTTAACATTACTAATGTTTGCTATAAAATGAATATCTACTGCATTTTTAAAAAAAAGCTTTGCTACTTTTTTTGTAGCATTAACAATGACATGGTAATTTTATTTCTTATACTCGTATTTATGCAAAAATACAGAAGAACCACTTGTTCATCTCATTTTAACATCAGCCATATATCTTTGTATTTCAGCAATCCTTTACATTATTGTTACCGGTATTAAGCACAATAATTAAATTACAAACTCGGTGCGCAAGGTGAGTAGGTAGGTTTCATGTAAAACATTTTATAGAACGTGTGCAATACGGAGAAAGGATACGGCGTTCCGTCTAGTGGTGCAATCGTTGTGTCTAAATGTTGCCGCGAAGGTGCAGCTACACTGCACCGACGAAAAAATATTTCGCCATCAGTGACTGGCAAATGTAACTGTCAAATTAAGTTACTACATTGATCAGTCGTATTTTCCCACAATGGCTTTAGATCTAGAAGATCAGCTTCTAAAATATATTTCATTTTACATTATTTTATTTGGTAAAAATAATTCTTTGATCGTAAATATGTACGTGGTCGCACTAAACTATCATTACTTCGTCGAGCGAAGTGTGTATCCCATATTTGATGTAGAGTAATGGACAGCAAACTAGATTTTTCATGTGTTTCTACTTGGAATGCCTTAAACATTTAAATTTTAAATTTTCCACTAGTATTGCACTGCAGTATAGTTCGACCGTTAGTTATATCCTTAAAGTTTGCGCAAGCGCCTCCCGTCTCTTGAGGAATTTTAGGCGCGGTGCGATCCTTATTGGTTGGTTCCATGTTACCGGTATTGCGGAAGTACGCACAGAAATGTTAATGATTTGGAGGCAAATAGTTTTAAAATGATTGCAATCTGGTTTTAACTTATTTGAGAAACGAGCTCGAACTGTATCACTTATAGCTACTAAGCAATAGTGTTCTCAGTAATGAGGTTTCGCTATAAGACACAAGGTTAAACAATTGGACAGAAGAACTCCAACAATGGTTCTGTGTGAATATTTTGTAGATGTTTTACGAGTTGTTTACTAAGATTGTTCCGTGTGGAAGTTACTCTGTCGCACGCATCAAATAAAAGAATGTACCGAATGAACTTTGAACTTTGGCTTATATGAAATACGAAATTGACGAAACGATTAGTGACTTTTAAATCTGATAATGAGACTAATAAATACAATTTTACTGACATATTATTACTGATTCAAGATGAGATACGATAAGAGGTGACTGAGGTTGAATAAACTTGAAGTATTTTTAATACACTTGGTCCATGATGTGTCCATATGGGATTTAATTACCACTATAATGGTACTTATAAATGCAATGAATGCTGGTTTTAAAAATAATGTGTGCGTTGGGTACTTCATAAGTTAATTTGGTGTTTAATTGCTACAGATATTTTAATTAATATTTTGAATTGTTCTGTAACGTTCGTGAGGACTTCGATGGCGTTCTTTATAAGGCAATGAAAATTTTATCGATTAACAATGGACAAAAAACAGTTTATATATAATTATTATAAAAATCAAACATACCGGTAAAATTAGAGTGTTAGAGTATTAATAGTAGTTCTACTTTAAGAAATGAAATCGATTTTAACATATCCAGTTCCATCATTTTAACACCTTGTTTGTGATTATTCTTTACAACTAAATCTGACGAATAGCATTTGTTACTCATCATAAAATTTTACCGTTTTCAATTTTATTTTAATTTGTTGAATGTATTACTTAGTGGTTAGACATAAAATGTGAGGAATGGTGAAACTAGAGCTTATAATAGCAGCCCTGTACCTAATACATGTCCCACTGCTGGGCTTGGGCCTCTTCTCATGATGAGAAGGGTTAGGTCATAGTCCACCACGCTGGCTAAGTGCGGATTGGTAGACTTCACACGACCTCAAGTACTTTTTAGGCACTCTCAGGCATGCAGGTTTCCTCACGATGTTTTCCTTCACCGTTAGCGAGCGATAATTTATAATTATAATAAATACACACATATCTTCGAAAAGACGAATCTTATCAATTTATTGACAGAGGTGTGTGCCGTGGGTTCGAACCCGAGACCTTTGACTTCGCAGTCCTACGGTCTCCCACTCGGCTATCCCTGCTTCCTTCGAAACTAGAGCTTATCTTCGTCCAATCAGATAAAGATAAGTATCAAAAGAGATTAGAACAGACATTTCTAATTTAAAAAAAAACTATTTTTTCATTGACAAAGCAGATATCCTAAGTGATTTAATCGATGCAATCATTTAATGGTTACTTTTGCAATACTTGGCTCTTCGTGTTTTTAATTGTTTACTGCTAAGTAGACCGTGTCAGGTGGTTAAGCCGTAGCTAGATAATTGTGTGTCTGTGGATCAGCTAGATATAAATGGGGCGGAGTTAGGCGTAGAAAGTAAAACTAAAAGAAAGCTGTGTTTTATGATTTGCTAAGTGAAATCATTTTGGCACAATCAAAAATGTTGTATTGAAATTAGCTGCCGTGACCCCAGGTCATGTTTTGAGTCCCTGTGATTAGAAATTTTATTTCAACTGTCAAAATGCTGCAAACTTTGATTTCGACTATGTGTAGAACAAAAATTTGTTGGGGTGGTTTTGCGAAATCTTATTTTTAAAAATATTAAAGCCAGAGTAGATATTTTCTTTATATCATCCTAAAAGTGTTCCAGTACTGGTGAATGTTTGTAATAGTATCGTCATTAACGAAGTAGTATTTGTAATTAAAGGAAATGAGTTGCCAATGAGGCACGAGTACGTATTTAAATTATTTCAAACGCTATTGACACATGTTTAATAAATTGTTATATTGGGTGTTATTACATTTACATCGATCGACCGTCGATCGATGCATTTGACGTTGAAAGAGCCAATTAGAGCGCACCACGCATGCGCAGCGCGCTGTTTTGCGTCGATCGATGCATTTGACGTTAAATTAAGAGCCAATAAGAGCGCACCACGAATGCGCAACGCGCTGTTTTGCGTCGATCGATGCATTTGATGTTTAAAGTTTTGTTGAATTAGGCAATGAACTAGGCTGGCAGAAAAAGAAAGCTACTAAAATACATTAGAACATCTAAATAAATTGACAGAGAAAAACAAAATGTGTCAGTAGACAATGTAATTACAAAATAAATCTAGTCTTAAAATGCGTGAAAGTACGATACAAAAGGTAAGAAATAGACCTGCAGACTCTGCAACCATTTCTTTTATTCTCTCTTACATACAAAATATATTTTTTAGTCTAGTCTAGAGTATTTGTTAGTGTATAAGATGTTGGTGAAATTAATTAAGTATGGCAGATTTGATGTAGTGTTTCATATAATTTTTATAACATTACTTCTACCCAAATAAATCGCTATTGTATTGTTATTATGTATGTAATTATGTAACAATTAGCTAAATTATAAATAACGCTTAGTTCCATGTTTCAATTTCACTGTTTAGATATTTAGCATAGAAATATTGATAATTTAAATACGTTTAGGCTGTTTATTTATTAATGTCACAGTTAACAAAATTTATACACCGTAATTTAAGATTAACTTATTATTATTATTTTTTTATTTCTTTTATTAATTAAAACGACGCTCGCCCTAGGAATAACTCCTATATTGCAGGGGTGTTCACAAACATACATTTCACACACACAATACCCACTCACATATACATGATTCGATTACAGTTTTAGTTATTTAATTCGAAGTCTTTGTTTTGCACCACGTTAAATAGATTTATAGATCTAAGCTACTGAGCTAGATACGAGACTTGCATTTAAATCAAGACTTCTAATAGGTATATTTACGATTATGTATACAAAGATTAAGTATCTAACTACAACAGATAAACATCTACTAACTAGTAAATGGATAAGTGTCTACAAACGATCACTCTTGACAAAATGAAAGGATTGAGTTTCAACCTGTTTTAAAAGTATGTACCTACGTTGCTGAATTCTGTCTTCTGAATACTGTGACAATTAGAGAGTTTTAATAAAGTTCGCAGAAAATTGAGTTTGATTTGATATTTAAATTTGAGTATATTTCAAAAAATTGCTTGTTTCAGTTGTATCCTTAAGTTATTTACGGGCATTTTTTTGGCATAATCTATGTTCGCATTGTTTAAATTTGCCATAACATTTTCGTCATAATATTTTTTTGTATTAATACTTAACGCATAATCAAAATTATATAAAAAAATATAATATTAAATAAAAAATATAATAAATATCATACCCAAAATTATTTTGGCATTATTGTCTTTTGGTAAAATTGCCCTTTGGCATAATTGTTTTTGACACGTTTTTTATAAAATACTTTTCATATGCCTACAGTACTGTTCCTATATAATTATTGTTGAATAATCATTATGAATAAAACTATAAGGTGAAAATACATTATGCCTAATAACAATTATGTCAAATTAAAAAGTATGCCAAGTGACTATTGTGCCATATTAATTATTCCTAACGTTATGCCAAATTAAATTATGCCAACAAATATTATGATTTAGATAAGAAGAAATGTAACATCATGCTGGCAATTGATTCGTGATTAAAATAGATTCATGTGTCAAAATGTGTATCAAAAATGACATTTGAATCAGTTTAGTCAGATATTGACAAAACTGACAGCATTATGGTCAAACTCCGGATGGTTCTTTAGTCTAATATGTGAAAAGAAACTTACTAGTTGCAAAGTGGTGAGCTGCTTCTTCCACCATAAGTACTTCTGGTACTGTGGTCCCATCGCTGCGACCATGTAGTAGGCGTACATGATGATGTGCACCATGTTGTTCACGACGTTGGAGAACGTGCCGTGACCACCTGGAATCAGATAAATATAGGATAGTATTAAACTAAGTGGCACTTCATACCATATAATACATTAACGATTATAGATTTTGACCTCAGTATATTTCAATGAAAAGAAACCCATGCATGATTTTATGCTCGTGAAGCCAAAATAGATAAACAGTTAGATAGTGTAAAGTAGAGTATTCCTTATTGTACACCAAATTTACAGTTTGAAAATAAATACAAGAACAAACCAATTTTTTTTTAAATGAACAATGGGCGGCATTATCGTTAAATATTAGTATTTTTTAGTTACAGGCTGACGAGATAGATAGACGTTTTCAAGTCTATAATTTTAATAAAAAATGAGATTTCTTTGACTTCTTCAAGTGAGAGGAATTCCAGTTCTCACAATATTATCGCCCATTAAGCCAATTGTTCCGGTAGTCGTAAAACATAGGCATTAATTCGCGGATATTTCGAATTCCCAAATTGTAGTAGTAATTATAAAGTAGATTGGAGAAAGTATAACAGTTGCGAAAAAAATAATTAAATATCTGCTGAAATTGAATTATGCTCGTATCAGCCATTTTTGAAAACAATAAGTAAAATGATACATTGACAAAAATTTTCATTCGCTTTTTTTTGACGACCTTCCACGATTTATTTTATGCGTTTAAAAATTACATAGTTAGTTGTCCTGACTGACCCTTCCCTTACTTTTGTAATACTAAAAGGACTTTCCTCAACCGGTAATCTCTACAAAATTATAAATAATCGATTGAAATGAAAGTTACTGATGTAACTATAAATTGCTGTTGCACTTTCTGCTTTGATTGTATTTGAACTCATGTCATACAGTTTCTGTATATGACAACATAAAATTTTGTAACTTATCAGAGAAATCAAAAGAAGGCTTTGTTTTGGAATTTCTGGAATCACGTCATAATATTTCTGTTACAGATATTTTCTTGGGCTTTTAAGGAATAGCTGCCTTTACCTTACCATGCCGACAGTTTAACACAAGTCGTACGTAATATCTGGACTCTGACTCCTGGTCTTCTATTTATTTATCCAAGAAGCTATTGTTTCTCACCTTATGACTAAGCATCCTAATTAGAATAATTTGCAACATGCTTTCCATTATTAAGACAAATAATCTCATTAATATATGCCTCACCAGCAATGAACTTGACAAGCAGCCACGCTTCAAACGGGGTCAAGGAGTGGTGGTACAGATGAAGCCACGTGATTTGACTTTTCTTCTTGCGCAGCACAAAGAACACCGTGTCTGCGAACTCGGAGAGCTTCGAGAAGTAGTATACCCAGCAGAGGAGCAACATCTGTTGGTAAAGAAAATAAAAGACATTTAGAAACTAAAAATAATTATATCAAAGAAAACCATTATTTCAAAAAAAGCCGTCTTCAATTACAAAAAATGCACTTAAAACTAAGAATATTTAAGTAATAATCAAGGTCACGCTTCATCTGTGTATAGCTTTAAAAATACAGTAAACGACCTCGTTACTTTGTTGTTTCTTAATTGACTTATCTACATTTTATATACTTTCTTTGTATCATAATGGTGAATTTCAACCCACATATTAATGTACATTATCTTTAGGCCGCTTGAACAGATTTCTTAAAGAATATTTTTTTCAGTAATTTTTGCCTCGATGTTGCAGTGGTTATCTTATGCGCCTCTCACCGCAAGGTCTCGGGTTTGATTTCCGGGTCGGGCAGTGTTATTTGTGATATTTCCGTCAGGAGTTGGAATTGTGCCCATTTCGTTTAACAAGCATACGTCATACATTGCCGGCAATGCAAAGAAAAGAAAATGGACAAAGTAAAATACAACAATCATCTTGGTCAAACGTCCGGTAAGCACGTTCTGCTAAATGTTCCTCAGATTCAGAATGAGTACACACTGTTCTCGGTAAAGATTGTCGATATATTTGCAAGGAAGTCAAATGTATGCAGTTATTGTTGTTTCCTGATAAACACTCAACTCATCTGTTGTTAAATACATTTCAACCTACAGATTAGATTGTGTTTCACACTCAGTATAAAAACAAAAATAGAATGATTTTGAAAATATTAACGGAAATGACTAATATTTACAGCGGAAGCTATAAACATCGCTCTGTTTATGCCTGTCTCCCTCTTTACTTAAGCCTTCATCGCACCCTGTGTGGTTATAAACACCTATATAAATGATGTTTCTAATTAATTAGATACTTCATATTATTATAGATTACTAGCTAGTCTATATATAAAATTAGATACTAATAAGTAATGACCTAAGCTACTAAGCTACCTTTATAAATATGCTTAAAAACTTAAACAATTTCTGCAGCAAAACATTTGGGATCAAAATATTTCGACATGTGTTTGGCATCGAATACGGATGCAAGAAAGTAGTGTAAATCTCGATTAAGAGATTTAAATATTGGCTCCATCAAACTCACACATTGGCCTGTCTTTAAATTACCATAATCAATGTATATTTTATTGAATAAGTTACAAAAGAACAAGTTCAAGTCGCAATGTCAGTTTCACTTTCGCGGACGGTGTGACGCAATGGAACTTTCACTGTTACATGGAGGCAAGTTCACTGGTACGGTCAAGTACGACTGCGCTAGTGGAGGGAGGTGTGTGGTCGGGTGCTGGTGCTTGGAGGGGACGCTTAGGAAAGGGAGGGATGTCTTTGGGATTCGGATAACAGGAATGTGGCTGGATAGATCCTTCGTCAGATATGTAAATGCTTTGTGATAACAAATTTCTGTTGCATCGAGTAATCAAACCAAATATTATAATGATATTGTTATTACTAATTAGATTACTAGTAGGTTGTGTCATTGAGAGAAAATAAATAATATATTTTTTTAAACGACGCACGTTGTGGTGATGAAGCAAACGGACGTGTACTCCACATGATGGTAATTAGCCCATAGGCATCGCCAATCCAAAGAAGCAGTTTGTAGATGCGTCGCTTCATCTGAAGGCTGTGTTATGTCCCGTGTATTAGTAATTTCAGGGCCTAATCTTACCGCCTAATCGGAACATAGTAGTGCAAAATTGCTATAGAGGGCAAGCACCACACAGTTGATATCTCCTTTGCTTTTTATCCCTTTCGTAATTTATAGCATGTCTTATGTGCATAAAACTATCGTTTGTCCAGCGAAGGGCTTTTAGAGTCTGCGCTTTCTATTTGTTCCATATTTTTTTTTTACAACCATATTCATTTAAATACATAATATAATTTTGTGTAATGTCTTATGTTCTTTAATCTTTGGTCGTTTTTGTCCCGTGTAGTGATGGGTTTTTTTAATTAAATAAATTGTTCTATTTAGCTGTTTCTATGGGTTTATCTTCTAATATATATTATAAATCTCGTGGTAAAGTGTTATTGAGCACCTTAAAATGGCTTGACGCACGCCAGGAATAAATTGGTATTCTATGTATCATAAGCATAAGAGTAAATAAAAAAAATACTAATCGGGTGGACCCGCAGCCGTCAGTTTATGTATATATATATTTAAATTCGTATCAATAAAATTGAAACGAATTTGAATGTTGCCATTTTTTTATTTTTTATTATCTTGCTTATTCTATCCAGGGTACTATGAAAGGAAATTTACATACTGAAAGCGACTACTTTTCAAGTTAAACGTACGCAGGATTGCTAGCATACCATCATTGTACAAGATGACTCGTAAAATAATGTTATAACCTAGTAACAGTGGAGCGAGACGCAACCTCAAAACATCTTGGACTTAGCGGGTTTTGGCTCAACCGGTTTTATTTTCCAAAATATTTTGATCAACATACTTTCTAATTCAAATTTATTGTCTTAGCATGGCACGGATTTCGGACAACAGTAATGTGATGTTTTATTATAGTTAATTGATAACTACAAGGCTGTTTTGGCGGTTTAGACCCTGTTATTATGCAAGGAAAAATATTCCAGAGTCAACCATTAGAAAATAACAATATATTTTGTTATCTGTAATATTTATTTGTTTATTTATTTATTTATTTAAGATATATGGAAGACTTACAGCTAAATTGACAGTATTGTATGTAGTAGTAAAGGAATCTGGCAGCCAATTACAAGTCTTCACTTATATAAAACAGAATAAAAACAAACGTAAACAGTAAACAATATGCAGTAATGGTTCCTATATACAGTGCAAAATTATAAATGAGTAACAAAACTAATTAGAAACTTATTTTAACCCCCTTTTATTAGCAACCTGTTTAATAAACAGTAGTATTTATACTTCTGCCCAACTTTTATAAGGGATTCAGGGATTGATTCAACGTTATGCTATGTCATAAAAAAGATAACATAATATTTTCGTTTTTTACATGAACGTTGAGAATCGGCAATTGAATCAGACATCTATTTCTATGCTCAAATAGGTATAGAAACCAATAACACGATTTACACATTTTGACTGGCCATGACATTGCCGTAAAAATCATAACAAACCGTAAAAAATCCACTCAAACGAGTTTTAATTATGTAACTAATGGATAGCTATGACCGAGGTCGTTGATTGATTGACTAGCTGTTGTCCGCTGTTTTACCCGCGTAATTCCTTCTAGCTTCGCACCCGTCAAGTTTAGTAGAACAAAATTCGCCTGTTTTTGTAACTTATTTTATTGCTATTCCGCCCCTTTTAATCGTAGCGTGATGTTATGTAGACTGCCTCAATAAATGGGTTTTTTAATACAATAATATATTTTCTATTTGGTAGTTTTTGAGACGAAACAAACAAACAAACTCCTCAGCAGTATAATATTAGTATACCTGGATAAGGAATTTGATAATTGCCGAATATTTTTTCACTTATTGTAGTATTGAGACTAATTCACTGTAAAAGTTTATCTATAGTTTTTTTTTATTTCTAAAAGTGTGTCAAGTTTTGTTGATCACGTTTTGAATGTGGCTAGAAAAGTTATCACTAGACAATCAGGAATTCATATCAATGTCACGGCTCTGATTTTAAATACATGTCTGGAAAGGAATCTGTCTGACTATTTAGTGTAGCAGCGCGTTTTGCGGCTTTTTAATAAGATTTAATTGCTTTTATTTTGTCCTAGTATTAGTAGTCTCTTTTTCTTTCTACGACGTATGTAGCGAAAGGACAGGTTGTCTACCTGATAGTAAGTGGTATCTACAGCCGCTATGAACATCAATAATCCACAAAAATAAAACGAGTTTTCGAAGCAGATTGTAGATGCGACGCTTCGTTTGAGTGGTATGCCTACGGTGTTATGCCTCATGTGCCATTGTCAGTTATTTCATGGCCTAATCTCACCACTAAACTGTAACACATTAGTGCAAGCACTGCTTTTTGGCGGCAGTTTAAAGATGAACCAGTGGTGCTAACCCTCACAAGAGTTCTACCACCATAGTCTGTATTGAAGAGGTTCATGGTAGAGGCCATTTCAAAATTGTGGGCTTTGTGGGTTTATGAGTTGATAGGGTGAAATAAGTCATTTGGAAGCTTGCAAAATGTTTTAGTGTGTTAATGTTAATAGCCACAAATTTAACGTTTTTTTAGTGCCATCATTGTCAATTGACTCTGCTTCAGAGTGGGCTCATTAAAGTACGCAGAAACATTGTCACAGAAAAACTAGTATTCTTTGTAAAGAAATAATTGGGTTAGCCACAAAATACCTAGCTCCAAAAATCGATGATGTTTTTGATGCCTATAAAAGGAGTGGAGACATACACACCGCAAAAAATGTCTGCCATTTTTACTTTCGAGGCTTTCATCAACTTTGTATTCAAAATGGCGTCAATTGTAGTTTTTTAGAAAGGCATTACAAATAAATCATCTGTTTGAGTATTTTGATCGATGTCTTCTTTGTGCAAAAATATTGCACTTGCGATTGCGTTCTAGTATTCAGTTCATGTGGTTGTATTCATTTCAGTGAATACAATATCAATTACATTCAAATAACAATTATTCCTTTTCAATAGCTATTCGACTATCGCTGCATCTTATAAATTGATTGATCAATATCAAATAATATATATTTAATCTATCTCTATATTAAGATCAAATGTAATTGTTTGAAAAACGAAAGTGTCTGGACTATTGTTGAAGTGTCTGTTACCTAAACTGAAAAAAGCGGTATGTCGGCCAAGGTCGGTAATGTCCAAAAAACTGGTTATGGCTACCGTAACGGTAATTACTTCTTAATGGTCTTACAAATAAAAAAAACATGAATGGCCACAAACAGTGACAGTCGAGATTTCACCATGGACCGTACTTTAGGTAAGCTTCTAAGTATGTATGTACTGGTATATATTATGTATATTTTATATTTTGTTTATATATATTTTTTTGTAGTAATAATTATGAAAGTATTAGTATAATATGTATTAACGTTTTTTTTTTTTATATAGCTATTATTAACTTATTATCTAAATGTCTGCCTCACACGTGTTTAAAACTGCACCTACTATCTACATCTCTGCATCACCCAAAGGTTGACTGGTAGAAAATACTTTTGGTATTAAGTCCGCCTTTGTACATTTTAGTGCATAAAGTTTAAATAAATAAATAAATAAATTACTGTACTGATACTGTACTTTAGGTAAGCTTCTAAGATTACTGTACTGGTACTGTACTTTAGGTAAGCTTCTAAGATTACTGTACTGATACTGTACTTTAGGTAAGCTTCTAAGACTTCACTTACCAGCAGTTACTGACAATTAAAAATTCAAAAATATGTAGATAACAATCATAATTTTACAATCGACGTCGTCGTCACCGAAGACCGTCAAACAGTGCAGTGGTGGTCCATCGATTTTGGTGTAATGACATCCTAGTGACCCGTTTAGCACCGTTAATTTTCAAATTTATGAATAATAAAAATATGAATTGAAAATGAAAATTATAAATTTATGTTTTATTAATATTATTAAAAATCGAAATATCTGTATTTGTATGCCTTAGGCAAAACATAGCTGAACATAATGTAATTTTTGTAACAACTTTTAAACTTTGTTTACAAAAATAAATTCTTTGACTTTATGATAATAAGAACTAAGATTTTTTTTTTTCGATAAAAGAAAACGGTTGGTGAATTCTCGCCGTTGCTAAATAGATGCCCACTGCTTCCCTCTTCTGCTGCTCTACCTCTTACCCTTCAACCCGTATTGATACAGGATTTGAGTTGGCCACGTACTAGGAAAAAGTCATTCAAATTTAAACAAGAATATAATATCAGTGAGTACATTTAGATGTTATTACGACGTACAGCTTGACAAATAGTCTAGAAACGGCTACTATTTTTTATTTGTTGACAACATTGTCCAAATAATGACGTTTGATCTCAACAAACCTCTACGATTAATTAACGATTTACAATAAAATTAAATAGGGTTCAATTTAAATAAAATTTAAATTACAAATCAACCAATAAGCCAATGGCACAATGTTGCTATTAATATTTTCCTCTCTTTTTTGCTGAGAAGTTCTATTACTAAAATTATTTCTTATTGATTTATATATATAGGTAGGTATAGCATTTAGCCATGCTTAGCAAACTAATACAACGAACAGTCTAAAAAAAGTTTGGACATAAAACGGGATATGAAGCCGCGGCTATAGGAATCCAGCCTATCACTTTATCACACAGCCATCCAAACCCCACTGAAAATCCACAATGTTTTTGACTGTATGCATCGTCTTTCCAGACGCCTCGCATCGTCTATTGTATCTACATATTAATAGGTAGCATCCAACATGAATCATGTTACAATTAATACAAATGCTGAATCGATGGAAACGATCGGTTGTCTTCAATTTCTAATTGATTTATATATAGCATTTAGCCATGCTTAGCAATTTAATACTAAGAACAGTGAACTATGTTTATTCGTCATAAACAAGAAAACATTCAGAAGAGCTCTCTAAACCTCTTTGCCTAAACTCATAGAAGACCTGTTTAACTTTTAAGGTGTGTGATTCACAGTCTTTACACATTAGCCTTTTCCTTTTCGTTAAATAAACTAAGAAGTATGCAGTTTCACTTTTTGTATATAACAATAATAAAATTCGAAAGCCAAGTGTGTGTCGAGAAGCAGGTACCGTTGGACGTTGGACGATCTTGACCGCCATGAGTATAGAGTAATAAATAAAAGAGATGCGGTGACATTATTGAAAGATGGATCACACAAATTGATACTAATATTATAAAGCTGATTTGTTTGTTTGATTGAACGCGCTAATCTTAGCAACTACAGGTCCGAATTGAATAATTGCTTATGTTGGATTGCCTATTTATTGAGGAAGACTACAGGCTATATAACACAATGCTACGATCAATAAAAAATGTTGAGAAAACGGATAAAATACCACGGAAGCTGAGTAGTAACACATAACTCTAGTAAAACCGTGGTTAATATAATTAATTCCACGCAAACTAAGTCGCCGCCAATAGCTAGTCATCTTTTATCAAATTTAAATGTAGTTTCATGGCTAACTAAATAAAACCGTGGCTAAAGTGCAAATTCAAATTCAAATTCAAATTCAAATCATTTATTTTCATAGGCCCCAGGAGGCGCTTGAACACGTCAAAACATTACAAAAAATGATATAAAAGTAAATAATAAATAATACTAAATTATACTAATTACAATGATTTGAATAACCGGGGCTCAGATTAATTTTAGTCAAACTGTTTAGAATCGAATTAAAATCAATCCAAGTACCAGCTCCAATGTGCAAATCAGAAAACCGCCTGACGCCTCAAATTCATGTGAATTTACTATAAAGAAAAATAAAACGATTTCATAATTTGCAAGTGTTTCCGCTTTCGTACGCCTAATGCGTAAATAATTTTATACACATGTAATTACGATCTCAAAACATTACATTCACTAAAAATCTCAGCATACAGTACTGTAGAGGTTTGACATATATTTTAATTCTGTCTAAAACGATTTAACACTCAACAGACGACAACAACAGACGGTTAATCTACTGCAATTAATTGTTGGTCCTTATTGCTTAACATTTCAGTTTTTCGGGCTGGGTTGATCGGTACGCTTGCACTAACCATAAATTAAAGAATACATAATCCTGACATCTGACGAACGCTGCATTGCGTATCGTCAGAGGTATCTTCAGCCGATGATGCATCCATGACTATGACGTAATTATCAACATAGAAAATTACGTCATAAGACACAAGAAATTGACGTTGAAAACTGAACTATTTATAATCTACACAGAATTAAGAGATAAATTGTGATGTGTACAGTCTGTTTCATAATCTACGTCGGCAATTTTATAATATTCATAACACTTTCTATGCTTTAGAGATTTGCCGCACGTGACTCAGTCCTAATTTCACCGAACTTCTTTAACCGCCGTTTTCTTAAACACGTATTGCGATCTCTCTCTCTCTCTCTCTCGTGCAATGTTTGAAGGGGACAAAGAAATTTATACACTTGTAGCTCAGCGTTAACCATGAAACAAGAAGTTTGGTTAAATTGGGGCTTCAGCGTTAATACTTTTATTTAAACGTAGGTGGATGAACGTTTTTTATTTTTCATTTGCTTGGATGTCAATCTTGTACCCGATTATCAGTACAGCTCTTGCATTTCACGAAGGCAGTTCAACTGACAGTTGGTCTTACTTGTAAAATGTGTAGTCTGACAAAAAAGGGTTTAAATTGATGGGACTGTCACTGTGTTCTTCTTATGACCAACCAATCAAAAATGGTGATCCAAGCCAGAACTTTAAGAACTTCCACGCACTTCTATTAATACCTATGCGCAAATTGTTCAACTTGGAAAATATAATTTGTTTTGTCTCAGGAATTAAACCATTTGGTTCACCTTATACATATATGTAAATAAAATGCTAATTGATTGATGTTGTCTAGTTTTTGCTATTATGTTAATGTACGGTTAAAAGCATTAATCTTCATGATTAATCTCATTATTTTCCGTAGTTCATGATATAAAGACATTAAGATTTTATTAAAATTAAAGATAATATTAATGTTATCTCATCATCTCTTATTAGCAGTACAATGGTTTTAATTACTTTTGCTATTACATAAAGCATTTCCTTTCTTTTGAGAGCAAGATTAGAGTATACCACGTTTCTTTTTGCTTTCTTGGACTAACACATTTTTTAAGAAATGTTCAGTCACCGTTTGAAAAAGTCAAAGTCAAAGTCAAATTATTTATTTTCATAAACCCCAAGTACCGCTTGCACACGTCAACAAACCTAATAATTACAGAGCAAATACAAATTATAAAGAATTAAATTAATTAAAATTTTACGAAAATAACATGATTTGAATTACCGTAGCTTACATCAATTTGAATCAAACTGTTGAGGTTCAAATTAAAATCAATCTAAGTACATAGAACTTGATTACTTTTATAATACTGACTACAACTGCTGATGGCTGCTGAAAGCTTTTCAACTACTAAACGTTTGTTTTCAATGTTTATTTCATAGTGTGGGGGTTCATGTACGGAGCCTCTCCGAGTGATGTACACAACGATTCCCTACATCCGGCGCACCCTGGGCAATTCGCGAGTTCTTCAAAGCGAATTGGCTAATCCTTTCACCACGATGGCAAGTCAAAATAAAATTTGACTCTGCCATCGTCACGACGAAGAAGATAGTGTCGATAAAGTATATAATGTAATGTATCTTAGTATAATTTATGACGAACTTACCCGCCGCGCTTTATCACTGTCGCTGTAGTCCACAGGCTGACATGCTAAGCTGTAGTCACCCCACCACCCTGCCGCCAAGTGCTGGGAACAAAACAAATACTGAATTAATAATAAATATACAATATTAATGAGCCACAACGATAATGGCCAGAGTTGTTTAGAGGTCATAGGTATGCTAATGTTCCGACATTAGCATACCTATGACCTCAACTGTTAGTAATATCATAATATAAACAATCCTATGTGTCTTACAATGGACTTTTCGCCCGACACAAATTAGAGCTATTCCATAGAGTACTTATTTCAAGAATAAACAATCCGGATGTCTGTATTATTTTATCTATTAAAAAAGAGTTAGAGGACGAGAAAAAAGTTTGGAACCAGCCCTAAAAGCATTGATGAAAGATAAAAAACCAGCGCCTCCACCCACGTAGTAGGAATGTCGATAAAAAGTGGCTTATGTCCTTTCTCAAAGTAACAAGACTAACAAACATCCATACATCCACACACTCACAAACTTTCACATTTATAATAAGGTAGTAAAGATTTCTGATAAGTTATCTGCATGGATAGGATAATGATGAGTTAATCGAATTAGATCACTACAATTATTTTTTTATTGTCTGAAACGTTAAACTAACTGTAGATTTGTAGAAGGCAAAAATCTCAAACAGATTAGACGTAAAACCATCTACTCACATCTTTAGACTATGCTCAGTCGTAGACACCATCCTTACTAATATTATAAAGGCGAAAGTTTGTAAGGGCTACGAGCCCGTACACTCCTCAATGTTCACCCCTAATTAGGAATAAGTGCCCGTACACTCCTTGAAAAAAGAGCAGTACCCGTTCACCCCTTAATGCAGATACATTCAAAGTACAGTCAGCAGAACAATGGTATTATAAAATAAATAAAACAAATAGTAGACGGAAAAAGTTTTATTTAACGAATTAGTTACACTAATAAATATTCTAAAATAACCATTGTTAGCATTTAAAAAAATAGTTCTTCAATAACAATAACAGTTTAAATGGTTAAGTATAATAAAATAGTTTACTGTAGATATTGAATAAACATAATAATTATATATATACTAGCGGCCCGTCCCGGATTGGCACGGGTAGACATTAGATTTATTTTTAAATTTCTTAGCATTTTTTGTCTAACGGTACTTTTCATTTGTAAAATAATTCAAATAATATAGATTATACGTAAGGGGTGTACGGGCTCGTCAAAAAATATTAAATTAATTTTGTCTAGATACACCCCTTCAAAAGGGGTGTAAAGGCTCTCCAAAAAGGGGTGAATATGCAATTTTAATCTGAGGGGTGAACATTGAGGAGTGTACGGGCTCGTAGCCTTTGTAAGTATGGATGTATGGATGGATGTTTGTTACTCTTTCACGCCAAAACTACCGGGTCGATTTCAATGAAATTTTGCACACATGTAGCTTATAGTCTGGATTAACATATAGGCTACTTTTAATTGACATACCACGCGGGCGGAGCCGCGGGCGGAAGCTAGTTATTTAATAAATCTTAAGTCTGTTATTTTACTCGTTGAAGGCTTTGGTGTAAAGCAAGTTTATAAAAATCTACAAATTTAGTGCCTGTGACTTACTTTTTCCCTTTCAAAAGTTAATAGTTCTGTGAATAAGTCAATCAGCTTAACACAGCAATTATTTAGAACAATTAAAACACGTAATACTTATATAGACCAAACAATACTCGAAATTGCATTCGATAATAAATCACAACACAATAAAATCGATTGCAATTATTCGATAACTTTATATCCAGTTATATCTTTGATTAATATTTTCGCCTTGACCGTTTTAGATGGAATTTGCACTATCTAGCTGTCTTGTTGCGTTTTTATTTTTTTGTATTATTTTTGATTGCTTATGAAGCAAGGTCAGAGTTTGACATCTAAGTAATTTGGCGAATCAATGACCGTTTCAAACAGGTTATTGATAATTGGGAATCAGGAAATGAAATCTTTGATCGTATATGTTATTTTTATGGTAATTTAACTGGATTTTTGCGGACATAGTTATGACTTCCGACTTTCGAGTAGTAGTAGATATTAAGTAGTATGCAAGAAATAGTAAGTCGTTTATTTTACTGTCTAGCATATGAGCGTGAAATACATTTTCTCGTGTTTTTGTCATATATCCCGATACAAAAAGGTGATAAAATCTGTCCGTCTTGCGGTCGTATGCTAGCCCTATTGTTAATTTGGTAGGACTGTTAGTTTTGACACATTTACGGCCAATCTCACCGGCTGAGTTTAACGCTGAGTTTTATTTTTCAATGTCTCTGTCCTGTTCAAACACAAATGAGAAAGAGAAATTAAAACCCGGGTTAAGTTGAGCAGAAATTAGGACTAGGCCTAATGTGAAAAAATGTTTTAACGTCTATTATCTATAAAATCAAAGGACAAAGGATCAGCATTGCCATACAACGTGGCAATGCCGCCAGCCTTCTGGGCACGTTACCCACGGTCGACATTGATGCGGATGTATTTTTTGACACCTGAACTTTTTATTTAATCTTCTTCTTAATAAGTTTGTTTTTTTTTTCATGTATATATAGTTAGGCATATATTTAGTTTTCTCCCTTATATTATAGTGTAATTTTAAATGTTAATAAAAAGTGTAATGTAAATTGTTATTGAAATAAAAAAATATGTCTATAAAATTCGTCAAGCTAATTAGTGTCTTCAGATAATTTTTAAAGCAATTGTAGCGTGAATGCAATGACAGGCACATCATCTAACTATTGGACCTATATTGTCTAGCTAATTTGAAGGCAATAAAAAATAATTACTATTCTGTATCAGACTGTTTGTGAGGTTTTGTATTGTACCCACCTCTTAGATTGACGAGTAATGAATGATGAAAAAAAATGGTCATAGAGTAGAAACAACCAAATCTACCGGCTATTCAGCAATATTTCCAATGTTTGCAAAAGATATCGAAAAGTGTCTTAACAATAAGACGAAACAATAAGATATCATGGAAGCGTATCGTTGCAGTTACCTTGACCCTATTGCTGACAGTTTTGCACAGCGCCGGTCTTAGACTATTGAACCAAAAGGACTTGTCATTATCATGCGTCCCTTGCAGCCAAATGTGGACGAGAACTGCTCTTTCTCATCATATGAAACTAGTTCTCAAATCATAGACAAACAATCTACTCTCTCGCTCCCCCGCGAATTTAACAAACTAATTTGCATAGATATTTGGTTTTATTTCCTCTCCATATTGATTAAGTGCTCTTTGGTAGAGGACGTTGCGTACATGGGACAAATGAACCGTGGACTTCACGCACCACGGGTTCCGTGAGAGCAGATTTTGATATTTGTAAATATTGTGCGTTATAGGCTCTTCTTTATTCTTTTGTTATGGTGGTATTTAAGCGTCTGATCAACGCTACAGGTTTTTATTTTGTTCGACGTGGCAATGCTGCTAGCTTTCTGGCCACGGTACCTGCTGGTGACAGCAATGCGAATGAATTAAACGCTTTATATTTTCATTTTATGTTTTTAAATCAGTCAATCAATTAGTTCTATATTGTAATGGTGTTAATAGTTTAGCCCTTATACCTTGTCCATTCGTTTATTTTATTTTTACAGCTGACGTCTATGAATTACAGGTTTTTTTAATAATATATTACATACCGTACTTAATACATAATATTATACACACCTAACTGTGCTAAAGAGGTATGACCAACCGACTATGGGATTGTTTATCGCTGC
Organism: Hypena proboscidalis; assembly: GCA_905147285.1. NCBI lineage: Eukaryota > Metazoa > Arthropoda > Insecta > Lepidoptera > Erebidae > Hypena > Hypena proboscidalis. The sequence continues at coordinate 2,940,123 of LR990129.1, read as the reverse complement.
TGTGTTATCTATTCCGTGGCTTTGTAAAGATAAAAACTGCTGTATTGTATGTATAAAATAATATGAAAGTTTAATTTTAAGCCGGATATTTGCATAGTAAGCTGGGATGTCATGAAAAAAGTTAGTAAACAAGTGCAAAAAACGTGATAATTCTATCAAAACAAAGTTAGACTCTAGTTCATCCTTCATGTTTAAATAGAAAATCTCTTTTGGTTATTAAATCCCGCTTAACTTATGTCTCTTATTACTAGATAATCGTCATACACAAAACTAGAAATTATTTACTATATTTGTTTTTGTTTTGTTTTTAAAATAACGACGCCCGCATTTGGAATAACTCCTGTGTCGCGGGGGTGTTCACAAACATACATTTCACACACACAAGCATACCCAGAGTCAGAACAAACCTTTGCGAATCACACAAAGATTTGTCCCATGTGGGGATCGAACCCACGACACCAGCGTAGTTGAAAGGGGCAAGGCGACCGCTTTAACCACTACGCCAACCGTGCACTTAATGTAATGTTTTTTATATAGATTCGAATGAACTAATTTTAAGCATTGAAATTAACAAACTAAACTTAAACTTAGTTTTAAAATAAAGTGTTAAAAGGCATCAAAAATAAAACGATATGAACTATTTTTTCCAAAGCTATTTTTTTTAAACTATCAATGCAAAACTGTTATTTAATATCTAGCAGCTTATTAATCTGAAATGTCTACGGAAAGCTAACTAGCTAACTGTACAAGAATGTATTCCTAGCCCATCAATAGTGAAAGTTTCAATAGCACTTATTGTAAGCCATGACATGACGATTCCCATCGAAAGGTTATACACCCGTAGCAAATTATTGTATTTAATCAAATTATATGGCTTGTTAGGCATTTGAGACATTTCACTCTCGTATGAAAGACTTCGTAATAAGGAACGTCAAACGGTAACAAAATACAGATCTATTTATAAATTTACTTATTTTATTTTTGGGCAAGCGGAACCCGTACTGGGATTAGAAATGTATAAATGAAACATATATATAACACACAAATCACATCAAGTTTTAGAATAAATATTTGCGAAATTTCATTAAGTACAAACGTCAGCGACCTTTGTTCCCGTTGTGTCACACCATTTTGTGTAACACTGTTACCCATTGGTAAAAAAATTACCGATTAGTAACACTGTTACTCAATGCCTCATATTTTTTTCACTTTGAGTGACAGTGTTACTCAACAGAACGCCCTTGTCAGCGAGCGTAGACGCCAATGGTGGACTGTTCATAAAATATTCTTCACCTTAACAGCTCTAAACGTAAAGTATAGGATCCCGGTATACAACGACCTTCACTGAGATGTTTATTTGATGAAACGTATTTTATATTTCATTTAATATGTCAATAAATATATTGCATATGGGTTGTCTAACATATTTCAGTCCATAATATGATTAATTAATAATTAAAAATATATATTTTTTTATCATTTCACCGGTTTGATTTTTAGACAAATTCTATACCAATCGAAAGTCTGAGGCCCATAGAATATGTAAATCGATACTAGCATTTTGCACCGGTCTGATTATTAAATTAAAATTAATTAAAAATAAAGGTTATTTCATTATGAACACGATGGTATAGGGTTGCTATTGTAGTTCTTTGTTGTGTAAAACAGTAAGCAATATTTAATTTTGCTTCGAGTCCTTTTAGTAACCATATCTCGATTTGGCTTCGAATTTTCCTCTGGCTCGAAGCAAAGTTAAATGTTACATACTGCTCGCCTCTTGCATCACTATGATCAAGACTTTTTACACTACTACTATAAAATCTTTCGCTATTTTGGTACTCAAAAATAGCACTCAAACAAAATACGAACTTAGCTGTCTTGTTGCACAAATAACTATTTCTCACATACTTTTTTACCATAACATTAAAATAGCATTAGGTATTTAATAATGTTTGTTGTCTTAATTCAAGCATACATGTAATGACTACCAAACAAACCATTAAATTTGTTTTACACGCAAAGAATATCGCCTCACAAAATGGTGTATAGTCATACACCATTTAATGTTAACGTGATTTTAACTCTAACTTTCACTGAACTTTTATTATTAACTGTGATATAACATCTACAATAAAATCATTTGGGCAGCCATAGAATTATGCAATAGCCTTTCAAATTCTTTGGCATGTTTTAGGTAAATTTCATTTTCAGAAAATTTTAAGTGGTATGATATTTACTTCGTTTTATTTATTCATGATTTATACAACTGCCTAATGTACTCAAAGTTTTCCAATACGTTGTTGAAAGTTAAAATGTTATAGTGCTTTATGAGATTGAGCGATTTTACACTTATTTAATTGACATTAAAATAATACGTCCACTCGGCTAGAATAACAACCAAAACAAACAAACAAGATGAGTATTGACGTCGAGGCAGGCCCAGAAAGTGCAGAAGAGGTAAAGAGACTCATTGCAGTCTATTAAGGTATGCAAATAAATGTAATGCTTTACTAAAGCTTGCAAGAAATACGTATAATGTTCTCACAATATTTTATTATGTATTGAATATGTTATTTTTATGTCTAAAAGTTAGAAAAAAAAGTGCACTAACTTTGTGTAATCAATCAAGCAAATATTTTATTTCAGGTTTCAGGGCCCATACATAAATACTTTATAACTAACATACATTAATCTATTTTTTAATCAGTTAACTTCTAGGATTAATTTACACTGGATTTGTTACGTTTAATGTCTATTTTTATGTAATACAGATCCTTTAAAACTAAAACTCATTCCAGATTGGTTCAAGAAAGCCCTAAACTGGAAGTCCTGTTCGAGAAACGGATATAACTTAGCAAAGTAGTTTGCGGTTAAATACTAAGGTTAATAGGACTCATGATAGGTGCACATAATTATTTGTACCTAGCAGTCTTCAATCGTTAATATGGATATCACAGCTTTTGCAAAGTCATTACGCGCAGCAGAAAAATGCTTATTGTTTTTTTCATTTTTGAGATGGTCAAATTGAGTACATTTTGCCGATAAGCATTTTTATTGAGTTTTATCGAAATGTTACCAGTTTATGGGTAGATTGACTAATAACATGGTGAGAATTCAATTGCAAGAGGCAGATGTCTTGTTTACCTTTACCATTTATGGAAATTCTCCTTATTTGGGTGTTTTCGATGGAACCGAATTGAATCGAGAATTTTGAGGAAAATATTGAATACAGTGTGTTAATTGCTTGACTGATCTACAAATATCTCTCTTTCGTAGCTAGTGCTGTTAACAACGGCTAACACCACAGACAGATTCTAGATAAAAGAAGCTAAGATAGAAGTACAAATTGGCAAAATAAGACGTTATTAGAAATACTACAAAATTTAAAAGTATTCGTTCCATCACATTATACTCTATCTTTAAATACTTTAAATTTCACTTTTTACCACCATTCGACCAATTTCTGACGAATGGTGGATTTAAGTGTTTTCTTTAAAATAATATTTAAAATATAAACGTAAGACTCCTGATAAGACATACAACCAAAAATACACCTTAATTTTTCGGAATAAAAGCCAAGGTTATATGCACATCGTCACGGGTTCTCAGTTCATGAAATTGCACAGCTACCTTGACATGTTGCGAGATGCCGTGCGATTCATAAGCGATTGTGTGACACAATTGATTAACGAATATTGTTTGTGGATAATCAATGTTTACAACTGTACCAACATGTTGATGACTAACATCTTTTGACGGGTAATCTGTGAGTATTTTGTGTTATGGTTGTAGTTTTTTGGCATTAAGGAGTACAAACGCTTGGCTGTTTTCCATACAAAAATAATAGTAATATTATTTTTTATCTATTATTTTAGACAAGTCATATTATTATCTAAAGTACTAAAATGCATGTTTGATGGCACCGATTTTACAAAGTTATTATTTAAATTTTTCAGTTTGTATGTAACTCAATTTATAATTATACCATTTAAAATAAAAATGCTTTATTTATACAAACATGCATTTTAGTAATTTTAGATATGATTTGTCTATTATAATATTTATCTATATAAATAAAAATCAATTGTTGTTCGTTAGTCTGATTAAAACTCGAGAACGGCTGGGCCGATTGAGCTGATTTTGGTTTTAAAATGTTTGTCGTAGTCCAGGGTAGGTCTAAACGGTGAGCAAATATGGAAAAATTGCGAGTAAGATAGAGTAAGACGACAATTCCATTTTCCCATATAAAAGTTGACCACTTACTTTCTGTCAAACATTTGAAGAACGCATTAAAACAAGACTTTTGAATCGACAACATAATATCAACTTTGCTCATAACATCGTGTATTTAAATTTCAAAATATAAAAAAAAATTAATGTGTTGACATGTTTGATGGGTGCCAACCTTACAGTGTTACCAACTCTCAAAAATATTTTTATTATAATAATAAGTGTATCCGAACGTTCCATTGTTTTGTCATTTCATGTAAAAAAAACCCGTGTATCCGAACGTTCCATTGTTTTGTCCATAGATTTAAAGACTTTTTGCTGCGCTCCTACTTTAACATCCTTGGTTTTGTCATCTCATGTTAAAAAAAGAAACATTTAATTGGAGAAATACTGAAATTAATTAATAATTTAATACAACCTGGACAGTTATTATTTTTGTTCTGCCGTTCCATCCACTTTTTACAAAAGGGACAATGCATTTTAAGGAGTTGAGGGATATATAGTTCACTATAACTTCTGGAAAATAGTTTTAAAATATCAACAATTTAAATATTACAGTTGTTTGAATTCTTTATTTTCTCGATAACAGATGTAGTTCTTTTTCTTTTCTTAACCATGGCCACCGTCAAAAAAAAAGGACAGATGTAGTTTGATAGTTATAGTGTAAATATTTGTCAGTATTCACTCAAAAAAAAATGTCTATGGTAAAATGACACTTGAAATGTAAACGTCTCTTTGCTGTGCATCTATACTATAATTCTTTCATATTCCTAAAAATCTAAAAGCAACAAATTTCAATAAAATTAAAAAAGTATTGTGTCGTGTGTTTGTGACTTACTAAATTAATATGCCTCCAATAATTAGGCGGTACGAAGTTCGCCGGGTCAGCTAGTAATAAATAAAAACGTTGTAATATTCAAGTTTAACCCATATTACGTTAGTAACACGGCGCTCGGGAGTCTGCTATTAATTGCGTTTTCTAAAGTTTCAGATTCACCTGCCTCCATATCGGTATTTGACGCAAATTGAAACTAACGTGGCACGTACCAATTTGGTTCGACCAGTGGTCAGACTTTCTGGTGACTAGCTACCTTAAGTCTCATCAGGCCTCGTGCGACCAAAAAAGATTCTGATGCAACTCAATGCGGTACGAATCAAGCGAGTGTAGCCCAGTATTCATACATACCTACAAGTCCTGGGCACAGCCCTTATCTTATGATGGGAAAAGAAGGCCAAGTCCACCACAACATCCCAAGCGATTTAATTGATTCTATTGTTTATTCATTATTGTTTTGATAGATTAAAGGTTCTTTATGAGTCACAGGAGACACGACTTTACCGTTCTGACGTTTTTAATTTGCCGGTGCAAAACCAAAATGTAGGGGCATTGTTATATGCAAAATAAAAAAGGTCCATTAGCGTGTGATTTTAATTGACCGATGATGATTGATCAAAAACGCTCGCTCAATTAAACAAAAATAATCTTTATTGGCAGAACGAATCAATTAAATTTAAATTGTCATTAAGAACGGGTGTTAATGATGTAAAAGCCTTTTTATACATTGATTGATTGATCAATTATTTACTGATATGGTAAGAAAGTCTTTTACTGAAGGAGGAGTGTAAATTAAACATTATGTCTAATCTATATTGAAAGGAATGGCAGCGGTGTATTATCCCAGATTTTATCAGTTTTGTTTCTAGGTCCAATCACCGCCTTTCGTCATCAAATAGACACAGCTCCAGGTTTTGTGCTATTACTGGGAGTTTTATTATAAAAATCTTAAATAAAGTTTTTGCCGGCGGATCGAACCCGAGACCCACGATGACAGTCTGCTAATGGCTATCCTCTAGAATACTCTATATTAACGTGGCAGTTGAGAGTGAAAATTAATATTCAAATTATCGAAATTATAAATTAATTAGTTTGTAATCGTTCTAGTGTTGATAAGAATGAAAGCTATCTCATTACATTGTGACATTTCTGAGAAACGAGTGAGATGTTGTCAACTGAAGTGAAAGTGATTAGCAGGTGTCGTGAATAATAATCGTTATTTGAGCTTTATGTCGTACATTTTTTAAAAGATCGTCAATCAGTCTATGTAAAATATATAAATTCTATTGATCTTAGTGCCTGGCTGACGGACTATTAACAGTACATAAAAAGTAAAATTTTAAATTCTGTGACTAATGTATTTGTAAATAAACACTTTAATTAAGAATCCTTTAGAGTTAAGACAGTCACAGGTTCTACTAAAATAAGACTTAAAACGAGTAAAACCTATTTTTGTTTTGTTTTTCGACGTATATAGCCATCGAACGTCATTTAATCTGAGGACTGATGTGCTGAAAGTAATTTCAGGGCCTGATCTCATCACCAAACTTGTGCAAGCAGTACTGGCGCTATACGACAGATTTGAGGTGAGACGGTGGTTTTGCCATCACCGAGTGTGCTCACAGCTCTACCTCCATTTGTTAAGTGAAAAAAAACGAATCAATCTTCACTCACCTCGTAAAACATATAACTGGACAGCAAGACTTGAAACGCATTGTATGCCACCAGGGTATTCTGTAGTTTGAAGGGCTTTCTGTTCGCCATCCATAGAGGTCCAACCACCATCACAAAGGCAAGGTACACGAGCACCATTGCCAGGGTGGGGAGGGGGGTCTCGAAGAGGAACCATCCTTGTACACGGGGATCTGGGAAAAAAAAGAGTTTTAGAAGACTTAGAGTCACAATAATCAGTCTTGATAAGATTACTGATATCAAATACTAAGAAACAGCCGATTATTTAAAAAAAATTGTTGAAAGAAAGTAAGTAAAACTAATCTGTTTTAAGCTAGATCGTAGATTTGATTCGCCTTTTTTAAACTCAAAATAAATCAATTTCGAGCAGTTAATATTGTTTCACCAACAAAGACATTGTTGAATAAAGATTTAACTATTATGTCCTGATTTCACTTGCTGTAAAAATGATAGCGCATTCACTTTTTTATTTTTAGTATTAATTTTTCGTTAGACATTGAATTGTTTTTACAAAGAGTTGAATAAAATTGTTTTGGTTTATATTTTTTACGTTTTACTTCACATAATATAAACTGATAATATATGTAACAATTAGCTTTAACATGCATGTAAAATACATTATTATAAAAAGCAATTACAACAAAGTAAAACAAATTGGACAGCTAATAAATTCGACGAAACACTTCGAGAAAAGAAAGGGTAGGGTAGGTGCTTCGCATGGCTCGTCTTGGAAGGGCCGCTACAGTTTTAAAAAATGGGCTTACACATCACACATTTAAAGAATTACTGAGCAGACAGAAACCCACAACCATACATTAAGTAAAAGAAAGTTTGTACATAGCACAGTTATGTGTAGGCAAGGTGAGAATGCAATCACAACTCATAACAATGTTGCGGTCAGTTATTACAATTACACTATTTAATCAGGTCTACTGCATTTTATCACAGAACAACTACAATCCAAAACAACAACATTGTTGGCCTCAAGTAGAAAAAAAAGTGACGCGATGAGACAGGGACAAGTGGAAGAAGGGAGAGAAGTCCTTTGCCCTGCAGAGGGACACTGAAGGCTCGCTTTAGAGTCGAAGTGAAAGCGGGTGAACTTAATTTGTCAAGATTTTTTAAATCAAATCCTTTTTTACATTTTGTTGCTGCAGAAGCATAATATTATCGCGGGGTCTCTATTTCGTAGGATAATTTAGAGGTATTTTAAACTTACTAAATATGTGTACCTACTAATGTACCTTTTAATGTTTGCGGGTACTTTTGCTGTTTGTTGACTGATTTGTAAAATGAAAAAGGCTCACCGCCTATCATTTGGGACCTTAACATAGCAGGTGAAACGTTTTTTTATATTTTTTTTGTGAAGGTTTGTGCAGGCAAGGACGATGAGGTCTTACGGTGGTACGCTTTCTTATGAGATACCTATTTAATTTTACTTTGAAGATACCTTATCTTGGGTGTTAAAAACCTCTGCAACACTCTTGTTATGTTATGAAAAGTTTCTCCATCGTAAAATGCTTATTTTTACAGATGAAGTTTGACCTTCAAAGACATCAACGCGCTCTCCACACTACTACTACTGCTATGACTTGTACCGAGATCTATGCACTAGATCTACATAATGATTTTCAAGTACACATCAAGCTATACATTGTCTGTAGAAGATGGTTTATTACGGTATTATGAGCAATGGTCTCGGGTTCTAACCCTCGGCACACACGTCTGTCAATAAATCGTTAAGATTCGTCTTTTCGAAGATATGCGTGTATTTATCATATAAATTATCGCTCGCCAACGGTGAAGGAAAACATCGTGAGTCAACCTGCATGCCTGAGAGTGCCTAAAAAGTGCTCAAGGATGTGTGAAGTCAACCAATCCGCACTTGGCCAGCGTAGTCTGTGGACTATGGCCTAAACCTACTCATCATGAGAAGATGCCCGAGCCCAGCAGTGGGACATGTATTAGATACAGGGCTATAGAAGATGGTTTCTAATTTTATAGGCCGTCGCGTTCCCAAGAACAGCTTATACCAAACATGTATAGCATGACGTGTAGCCGTGTGTACATCATGATCATATACATATAATCTACTTTGAGATAACAGATGATCGTGGTGGTAGCCGTAATGATAGAGTAACGAGAAGCTATAACCATGGACTGCGTGAAATCTCAATTTGAAAGCGACGTATCATTGTTAGATGGTAGCACTTTTAAGAACGAGATAGCTGAAAGAACAATGGCTTTCATTTACTTGATACAAGAAGAGATTTGCTTAGCTACTTTTTTTTAATTGTAAGAGAACTGAAATTACAGTTATCATCGCAAAGGGTGGAGCATTTCTAGGCTAGCACTACATCAGCAAGGCTTGTAGCTGATGACAGTTTCAGTATCACCGCATCATTTCAGTCAAGGTGTTGATAATGTGTTATTACACCAATGAATCGTCTAGCGCTGGCACGATATCATAAATAGTCGATGTTCAACTGTTTTTGTGTAGAAATACTGTCAACTATAGGCTGACCGTTTAACTGAGACTTCACGCGGTACAGGGGCGCGGGGGTATGGCGACAAAGGGGACTGAAACAGCTGCGGGCGGTGGGCAAATTTTTGTGATTGTTCATTCCGTTCGCTACATGGGTAGCGATCGCATGTGTTAACTGTTGCAGACACCTTGTGAGAGGTACACATGTAATGACAATCTCAAGATGAATCGAAAAATCTTCAGACATAAAGTAAACAGTCAGTGCAAGCAAATGGCTTTTAACGTATACATAAATTTTAGAAAAAAGAAACTGGACCCAAAAAAAGTTTTGACTTTCTTACGATTTAATTATATGTTTAGATAAAAAATAGTATAATAGTTTATTCTCAATTATTTTATTTACGTACATAAGTTTATTAAAATTTTGTATCTTCTTAACTATTTTTCATTTGATAAATCACTATTTCTTTTTTCCTATGATGTCACATATCTTAGGAAATATCTTGGTGCATTTCATCTCCTGTATGTTTCATTAAGTGCCCCCACCACCCGCAGCTGTTTCAGTCCCCTTTTTCGCCATACCCCCGCGCCCCTGTACCCCGTAGGCGAATTCTCAGTTAAACGGTCAGCCTATAGTTTATTAATATCAATCAATTGATTTTATGTAATAACCCTAAGGCATAAAATATCTTTGTCATAGTCGTAGCATATTTTAAAGTTAAAAAAAACCAGATATGTATCTGGAATCTTTTCAGTGTACCATTAACTTCGCTATGAGTGAGGGCTGGCGCGGAGTCTGGCAATAGCCGGCACTAAATGTTAATGACTAATGAGATAAGGAATAGATTAAATATTGCTATTTCTATTGGTCAATTGTCAAACTGAAGCTCGGCACTGCTGATGAAAATAAAGAAAAAAAAAAGTTTTTTTTTTGTGGTGATACTATTTATCATTTTATGACGTTGCGTTCCGTTCAATGCTTAAGTTACTTTCTAGACAATGTTGAGGTGTTAATTAGAGCCTTATAATAAAATAAAAAAATATTATTTGAATAGAATATTGTTATTAAGTGCTATTACAATAATTTAATTGCGAGACACTGAAAATAATTTCTACGAATTAGTTTGCAAAACATCAGCACTTTCGCAATTAGTATTACGCAAGTAAAATAGCGACGAGTTAAGAGAGCTGACATATTGGAAGTCCTTAATTCAAATCCCAGCAGGTGATTTTTGTAATTTTGTGGTGTTGTGCATAGATAAATTACGCAAAAAGAAATCTTGAGGCTTAACCCACATTACGCCTAGGGATTTCATTTGTTACCTATACACTAAAGCCTTTTATTCTGTCAATGAATATTTTAACGATCGATTTTAATTAAAAATATAATGTCAATAAATTATTGAATGATGATTTATTGACATTATTTCTAATCAGATGCTAATTTATTGACATTTTAATGGGATATTGTTTAAACACGTTACTACTATATTATCTACAATTATTTTTGAATTTACATTATTATTATGACTGCATGATTTTGCTATATTTGATTAATGTATTATAATTTAAGAACCCTTGAGGGAAAACTTTGTATGGAACATGGACTGTACCTATTTATTTGTAAAAACATCCGTATTCACCTGTGTTTCACAAAATAAATATGTGGCGGTATCCGAACATAATAAATGACAGATGACACACACGTGATATAATTATGTCGACGAGTGCTGAATCGCGATAACGAAATGTTTACAGCAAGTGACTATATATACCACTTCCAATACGATACCGTTGGACAGCTGTCCGCCAGGCAATACCACCGAGCCTGGTCGGAGGATCCTCCCTTTGTGGTGGAGGAACATCACACCCTGTTCCTCTACAAATAAATTGAATTGAATTGAACTACTATATGTGGCATTAACTGACCTATTTTATTGAACTATTTGTATGTTGCTGTTAGATTCCTAAATAAAATAAAATAAAATAAAAAAATATAATCTCGGGCTTAGGTTGATGAGTAAAAGACTCATAGAAATAAAACTCTTTAACGAACACCATGTATTCATCATACTTCTATCCTTCTGCCAATTACATTGAGTTTGGCTTCTAGTCTAACGCATTTAGCTCAACATCAGTATTTTACGTGGAGCGTCCGCCATCAGACCTCCGCAACCCAGTATGAGGTGATATGATACTCTTTGTTGGACTAGTTGTGAGAATACCAAATTTATACCTCTATTTTGATCTAATCGGCCACACATGATAGAAAGTGAAAACACAAAGAACATATTTGCGTGAGCATGTATAAATATATAGCCTTTAAAACGTGGAGTTTATGGGTAAAAAGGTTTTATCTGCTAATTTCACATCAACTAACTCTCAAACAATGGATAGATTTACATATTGTTGCGATAAAATCTCAGAGGTCCTCTCTCTAGGTTTGTCAATGATTTCTCTTTGCAATAAAGTGACTAGCTTGATCTGGCTGGGTGCTATTTGTTAAACAAAATCTCTCTCGGGAAATGTCAATGGAGGTCAACTTTTTATGAATAGCTTTGTTAGAACTATACAATATTATAACTGAAGGTAAACTCAAAACGGTTGATTTAAACATGGTTAGATATGAGTTACTACTAATTATTTAGATTTTTTGTTTATTTTTGATTTTTTAAGTAGGAAATTTAGACATCTATCTGGTAACTACAGACTACGTAAAATATCAACAGCCTTTTTTTCTGGTGGTGAAATGTTCCTGACCGTTTACTACAGTGTTTTGAGAGACTATGCGGTTCATAGTACCCAATAAAAAAACATTTTTTTTTGATTTTGCAAAAATGTAGGTAGGTGCTTTTGTACTGAAAACATATAAGATAATTTTGCCTCAGAAAAGCTTGAAAAGCACAGTAGGTGAGCGTTACATTTGGCGGTAAAATAATATCATCGAAATGATTTTCTTATCTATCTATATAATAATGTCTATGCAGAATTAGTGTTAACGAAGCGGCAAATTTATGTTTGAATGGTCCATCGAATAATTATTTTGAATCAGTTAGATAAACATGTTGACGTGAAATAAATAACTTTCTTTTTTTGAATGACTTGTAAGTTATTACTACGTATTTATTAGTCAATGTACTAAACAAATAGTTTAAACTACACCTCGAGGGCATATCAAGCTTAAACATGTTCAATATGTTGAGTTCATTAAGTTGGCAGTTTTGGAACTTATCATCTGTATACATACATACTTACAGTCACCAACAAAAGTAGCTGACCACATTTTTCGCATCATACATAAAATAATGCACTTACAGATTACTATTTTTTTTTGTTTTATAAGACCTTACTAGTAATTTGCAAATACAAATTACTTAATAAGTTTTTATTTATAATTATTATTATATATTTTATCATATAAATTTTATAATTCATCCAATTAAAAATATATACGATTTACAGAATTAAGCAACTTTGAAAATTTGGTTGTGTGTAGCTACTTCTGTTGCTGACTGAACAGAAAATCACGCCTTTATTCTACGAGGGTAGGCAGAGACAATGGAACATCATGTGCTTTACTGCTTACATACTTCATCTGAGGTCTACAAAGCTTCATGTGTCAGTAGTAATTTCAGGGCCTGATCTCACCGGCAAGCAGGCACACAGTTCAAGCACTACTATTTGGCGGCAGGTTAAAGATTAAACGGAAGTGCTTCTCGAGCTGTCACAAGAGTTCTACCACTAATTTAAGAGCGGGGAATCGGATTAAACAACGCCTTCTCTCCTCTGCATACTTTTACCAATAGTTATTCGTAGCCATCGATCAGTCACCCGTAGGCCGTAACACTTTTACCAGTTTGACTGGTTTCTACGGATAGCATCCGACACTTACATTTTTCTGCTAAGCTGACCGATTCACTTTTACTAACCTTTAGAATTATTTATTATGTTGATGGTCAAATTGATTATTGACATGAGTTTATAAAAGCTTTGTAGGAATAATATTAATTGTTTATACGCACTAGAGTAAATTGTACGAGGCTGGTTAACGTGAAAATTTTGCAGCCTCACTATAAGTTAGAAATAAGTTCTTACAATATCCGTTCTCCTTGCAATGTTTACCGTTGCTTGTATCAATACAGTATGCATGATGTATAGTTATGTCATTAAAATGCATTCATATTGAGAAGGTCGTCGCAACCTAAAATCATTTACCATTGGACTAATGACACTATACGGTGAATGCCATGCAATCAAAGTCACCACGCCGTTTAATTGCCGGCCACGTGCAACCTTTTCAATCTTCGATCATGCGAAAAGCATTTATTAGAACCATGTTTGGGAAAAAATGGTGTTTGTGAAAATATGCAACGTGCAACTATCAGCATTTTGTGTATCCATCCAACAACTATTTAACAGTACCAGTACTAACTAAGCCTTTGTTTCTCAATCATATAGAGATACTTGTATTGCTCTTTTATTTATCTTTTAACTTATTGATTACTTTTTTATATTATTTAAAAAGAAATAACTACAGAAGAAAAAAAGTAACTAAGCCTAAGGATTCTAGAGAGGGGAACCGATTGTGATGAAAATTGACATAGTGATGCTTCAACGCTCCAGGAATGACAAAGACTTTTTATCGACGTACTACGTAAGCGACGCTTTAAATATCTACCTGATCACCTGTAGTCACTGTCTGATCAACTCCTGACAATTGACCCTATATGGAACACTACTTGACTAACTAGTCGGCCCCATAGGCAGAGGCATAAGTTAACAAGCCAGGTCTATATAAACTTTTTTGCCTACGGGACGTAGATAAAGAGAAAGTCGAAAGATGTGGTTTTAGTAAAATGACTTGTGTTTTAGCAAATAGCTTAGTAGTAAGTTGCGAAAAGTATTCTCTTGAGTGCTTGCTTCGTAATTATATTTAATGTGTGCTTGTGAGTCATGTTTAGAATGCGATAAAAAGGAAAGATACAAATCTGTTATCAAGAAATTTTGAAAATAAATCCTTCCATAACTTACTCGTAGTTGTTAGTAGTATATTGTGATGGTAAATAATACTTGCAAAATGCTATGCAAAAACTAAATCAAATGCATTCCATAGCATCGAACAAACATGAAAATTTATCGAATGGGCGCCACGCGTCTCCTGTCCTAATCTTACGAATTTTCCTTCATTCCAATTTTATCAATATCGATTCAGTGGTTTAGGTGTAGGTGTAACAATCAGACACATATACTTTCGAATTGATATTATTAGTAGAGTTAGAAGAAGCTACAAACATCTGACAAATGACAGCAATAAACTGCCGGACGTGGAGTAAAATCTGGTTGTAAGAAAATATGGACTTTCACCGTTAACGAGCGCTTACACAGTGATGTTATTGACCTTGAGATATACCTTGTGTATCACAATATGGGTCAAGAAGAAACACTTTTAAGGGCAGAGTGATAAAGCTTAGTTCTAGGTTTATGCTTTAATGGAAAGTACCTTTAATTCTTGTAGAAGAAAAGGAAAATAAAGATCGATGTGTGTTTTTTAAATAATTTTAAATCTACATGCTACCTTTATTAACATAATATAACATAACATCACGTCTATATTAACTAGAAGGGTGTGGCGGCAGAAGGTGTACAACACCCACATTTCACCTGTAATGTTTAGGTACCATGGGATAGAGAGTGAGCCTATCGCCATCCACCGGGCACAATGCCAACTCCGTGCTGCTATTGTGTACTGCAAATAACACTTTGCCCGACCCAGGTACCTAGAACCAGAGAACTCGCGGCGGCAGAGGCACACACACTAACAACTAGACCATCGATGGAATTTATTAATTTATTTTATTAAATTATTTTCTCCTTCATATAAATTTTAGGTAGGTAATATATACATATATTGAAATATTTTTATAAATACAATTGTGTTAAAAGTAATGAATCCTACATATTTATCAACAATGTTTTGCTTAAATCTTTAAATTGAAATATAACGTGAAGTTTTATCGGATATTTAATAATATTTTTTATTTGTCCCTGCAGCTTGAAAACGACTTTTCTGTTTTTGGTGCAACTTTGCAGTATAGTTTATTACTTTATTAGTACGAGACTAATAATTTATTGTCTATAATTATAGGAAGCGTTATATAATTTGTGTTATTATAAAAGATACAAAGAAACCGGTCGGAAGTATTTTTTTATCTATTGTCAAGATATTATTCACTTAATAGTGGGTTTTATTGATCGCGTGTTTCTTGAAGATGGGTACAGACGTAAACATGAAAATGTTGGCAGTTTTGTACCTGTTTTCTATAACTAACTGCCAACTTATTTAAACTCGACTGTACAATAAGTAGTATGCGCTGTGATGATCTGAAGTTCAGAAGGAAAATGATGAAGGTTATTTCTTTACGGAATGACCTTACAGCTAAACTAGATTCTTTTCTGATTAGTAATTAACTGTGTTGGTATTACAGATATTGTTACAGCTGCAGAGTAGGCTATCTTACCGATTGCAGATGATTCGTCGCTATCTGACAAACTTTATGACAGATTAAGGAGTATAATCTATGTATCTTAATTATCTTCTTCCTCCGAATCAATAGACTACAAACTTATATTACTCCTGCCCAGTACGTGGCCACACCAATTGCGCATTCTGTAGCGTCGTACTACAGATCGTGCAAGTATCAGCTGTTAGAGCCATTAGGGCAATCCAGCAGATGTGGCATTGGCTGATGCGGAGCACCGCAGTCACATTGGGTCTGGTCTGTTAATATGCCCCATTTTTCTATATTGTGTCTGCAGCGGCCTGCTTGAGTTCTCAATTAATAAAATTTGACCAAGAGGGCAAATGCTCCTGAATCTCGACCAGTGGAAACCTTTCATACCATATCTTTTGCCTGGTACAATTCTAAAATCTCGCCAGTCAAAACATTTTGTATTTTGTACGAACGTTTAAATAACAGCTTAACGCGCAGCTGCGGGTGAAGCTAGTATGAAACATATTGCAGTCTGTATTTACTTTTAAAGCTATGCTATGTAGGAAAGTAGTGAGAGTGACTTTGTGGTACCGTATTCACGACGCGACTTGGACTAGTTTGATTTGACCTTGTATTTAGATGCTTTTCTTGCCTCCCACGTTATTTAATAATAGCAGCCCTGTATCTAATACATGTCCCACTGCTGGGCTTGGGCCTCTTCTCTTGATGAGAAGGGTTAGGCCATAGTCCACCACGCTGGCCAAGTGCGGATTGGTAGACTTCACACAACCTCGAGTACTTTTCAGCTCCTCTCAGGCATGCAGGTTTCCTCACGTTGTTCTCCTTCACTGTTAGCGAGCGATAATTAATATAATAAATACACACATATTTTCGAAACGACGAATCTTAACGATTTATTGACAGAGGTGTGTGCCGTGGGTTCGAACCTGAGACCTTTGACTTAGCAGTCCAACGGTCTCCTTCTTGGCTATCGCTGTTTACAACGTTATTTAATTCCTTTTTATTTCTTTATTTGGCTGCAATTAAATTAATTAAACAGTCATTTATATGTTTTGATGAATTGATGATTCCTAAAAGTTTTGTCAAGATATTTTTACCAAAATGATTTTTGAACGGTGTTTTGCCCACAAAAGTAGCTAGTGCTATTTATAAAATCAGAAGGTTATCCTTTTACATATCCGGTTCCTGTTCCACTATCATCTACCAATAAATAAATAGCAAAGGCTCGACAATAATTAAGACCAATGCCAAATTTTTATATATAATATTTAAAGCGGAAGAGTTTGTTTGGTTCTTTGTAAAAACGAGTTAATCTCTGAAACTTCGCATCGAACTTGGATAATTTATTTTCGTATATGATTGTAAAGTAAAGAGGCTAAATAATAATCACGCTATTACCGACAAGAGAATAATAATAATAGCAGCCCTGTATCTAATACATGTCCCACTGCTGGGCTCGGGTCTCTTCTCATGATGAGAAGGGTTAGGCCGTAGTCCACCACGTGTGAATTGGTAGACTTCACACACCCTCGAGCACTTTTTAGGCACATGACAAATACACACAGCAATAGCTGAGTAAGCAGCGATAGCCGAGTGGGAGACCGTAGGACTGCTAAATGGTAAGTCTCGGGTTCGAACCCACGGCACACAACACTGTTAAAAATCGTTAAGATTCGTCTTTTCAAAGATATGTTATGTGTGTAAAATATTAAATGAAAAGTTTTCTCATCAAAAGATCGATTACTGTTTACACATATGAATCAGACAACGTTCTCAACCACATTTTTATTAACATTAACTTTCATTTACCGGTTTTTTGTGTAGAACGGAACTTGCTGTGTTACGAAATATTTCAGACCATGTTTATTTAAAATTGGTACCTACTTATTAAAAAAAGTACCAATTATATTGAACAACGTTCTCTGTTTTAAACTCGTTTAAAAATTAATATTTGTGTAATATAAACCAGTTTAATATATCATTTAACATTTTATATTAACAATATTTGTTAATACAGTTAATTGTAATTATTTGAACTCGAATGTTTTGATTAAATATCTTAAAGGATTATAAATAAATACATTGCATTCAATTATATTTTAAAGATAGATTGTAATTGTGTTGCATAATGATGATATGATGATGCATATAAAAAAAAAACTATAAAATTTGGATTGACATTAATAGAAGTGTGTATTTTAAAATCCGCACGTTTTTGTATTAGTTTAGTACAAAAGATAGATAAATAAAATATATGTGTTTTTTTAATGTTAAATAAAAATATTAAAATAATAATATTTACCTGAAACTCTCTCTGCTAGCATCCAATATTTGTTGATGATCGTCGTCCAATTGCTGTCGGAATAGATATCGTCAATCGCAATTTTCACGAAACCGGACATTTTGATTAATTAAGTACGTCACTGAACTAAGAGATAATTATAATTATTATTTATAATTAATTATTGAGTCTCACTTGTCACTAACACTTCACTATTGCAGTCTCGTTGAGAGTCCTGGTAACAATTTGCCCAAAGCAAGCTGTCACCTGAAACAAAAAAAAATATTAATGAAAAAAGAATACTACTACACTTTAAAAAGATAATCACACATATACTTTTATTTATGCAATATTTTGATGTTTTTTTTAATGAACTATACAGTCATGTTAATTAATATTAAAATAAATGGAGTTTATAATTTATTTAATTTTATTTTAATATTTATTTGCCCGTTTATTAACAGGCGATTGCGAACACAAACACTGGATAATATTTTTTCAAGTTATCTCGTACGAATACGAGTATTGTTTTAAATATTTTGTTTAATATAAAATTATGCTACACTGAAATTCCACAAATCTTTAAATTACCAAAAGTTTTTTTTTAATTTGAACCGATTAGAAACGTAATTTATTTTCAATTAATTAAACTAATTTAAAAAAAGGAAACTGGCCTTAAAATATTAATAAAATTTTATTTATAATAAATAATTTTGTATTTATTAGAATTGAGAACTGTCAAAATATTACAAAATTTACCGATTATTATAAGCAGCCAGCATTTTTCTATACAATTATTTATGGACACAATTGACTAAACGCGAGCATCTCATCTCAACAGATGAAAGCGAAAACTTAACTGAAGTTTTGCGAAAGTGCGCGCCAACCGATATCTGAGCCAGAATTGAATTGCCCGCGCTTGTCCAACCAATAACAAGCCTTCGTACTCCCACGCAACAACAAGGCCACATGTCATATGACCTCGTCAAGATAAAATAAACCTTCCGTCATTAGCAAAAAGTTAGTTTTTACGTGTATTGATTTGATCACTTTTCTTTGCGAGTTCAAAGTGCGTTCGTCTGTTTGACAGCTATTATATTTGAATTTATTTATTAGAATATTCAACAATTTAATTCAGAGATTTGTGTAACTTTGCGAATAATAAATTATAAGGAGACAGCAAATCACAAGGGATTTTTTTTCTTCTTAATAACTGATTTTATGTCGTTTCTAAAAAAGCTCGTTTAAATAACATCACGCCTATATTACCCGTGGCAGAGGTGTACAAAACCCACACTTCACCTGTTTAGGTTCTATGAGATAGGGGGTAATCCTATCGCCATCCACCGGCCACAATTCCAACTCCTTGGTCCTATTCAGAATTTTCTGACGAAAAAATCACAAATAATTCTTTACCCGACCCGGGAATCGAACCCGAGACCTCGCGGTGAAAAGCGCATACACTAACCACTAGACCATCGAGATAAATGATTATAAGTACACTTGTTTCTTTCGGCAGCTTAACATACTAGCTTTAAGAACTCAACTATAACAAAGCAATAAGTAATGTATACGAAACCAAATAAAAATAATTTATATATATTTTTGATTGTGTTCTAAATTCAATTAAAGTTATTTGGTTACTGATAAAGATAAATTAATTGATAAAGCCAACAATGCAGCCTTCAAAATACTAGGTTAATTAGACAACGGAATTCACGAATGAAAACGTGAGAATTACTCGCATATAAAGAAAATGACCGTGACACCACACTACTGTCTACTCGTTAATTTGATGACAAACATTGCAAATCTACGCACGTGTCTGAAATAATACCAATGAAAGAAAGAAAGAAAAATATTTATCTCCATTACGAATAACAAAAAAACATTACATAATATAAACACTTACAATAAAATAATGAACAGATATAGAAATAGTGACAGTGATACAAATATAAAATAGCCATAATGACAAATAGGACAGTAGCTCAGCATATTGTCAATGACTTGAAAAGCCCCTGACACTGGTTTTCAGCTATGTCCCTTTAAGAGATACGCGTCTTTTTGAAAATAAAGTAAAATAAATATGTTGACAAAAGCTATTATATTTTGAGAAATAGTAAAAAATACTTTTTACCTGAATAATAAAAATAAGAAAATGAATGTGAAATATTATAATAGTTTTATTATACATATAAAACACTAATAGGTATATACATTAGCAATGATAGTTATTTAAAAAAATATAACTGCTAATTTCAGCGGCCCGAGTTCAATCAGAACCCGGCTTCATATCTCTATGTCAACTTCAAAAATTAAAGGAGAGAGAATGAGAGATCCAAACCCGGGTTCAGCGTAGAACTCAGTTCAAAACGTTTGGTTTGGTGTCAATTAAATTATCTGAAAGCAGGTACGTTTTAAGTAAGAGATAATTTATTGTAAGAAATATGAGTTAAAAACCGAGAAAATAGTCTTACTATTGGTTATAATAATTAGAACATCCACATTTAATCTCGCCCGTTATTGTTTCAAAGATTTACTGCCATCTTTCGGCGAAAGTTGCAAACATCATACTGCTACGAACTCACGTAGTAATCAAATTATCTCATCTTGAACCTATGCGCTACGATTTATCCGTTGATCAAATAGCGACTACGAAACGTGACGCAAAATAATTTTAATCACTCATGCATTTAAAACTTATTCTAAAATAAAAAAAATAAAAAAATATAAAAAAATATTTGGAACCTGCAAATAATTAAGTCTCAAACACAAATTGAGAAAATGTTTTTTTTTCTCATAATATTTTTTGTCAAACTACCCAATTGGCCATAAAATAAATAGTTAACATCAACAACAATGACGTCAGAGATACAAATAATCTATTTCCCCTTGGTTATGGGATTAAGTCAACTAATTTCCATGAGTTGTAAGAAAATGATGAGCAAATAAATAGCATTTTTTTACGCGGAACCAAAATAACAAAAAAATACATGAAAATTATAGTAAAAACACTTTTGTTGTACAAAATAAATAGACAAAGCACAATTTGAGCATTGAAGATAAATATGGCGCTATTAATTTTGTTTTTGCTGTGATTTCTACTTAAATGTCGTTATTATATATTTTGCTACACGCGGAATCTTTAGCAGACATAGTCAGTGTTAACAATCATTTTTTATGCTTTCTCATTGTTGCAAATATAAATTATCCGGTGACAAATCACAAACCTAGATAAGTATATCACTTTTATCTGGTCCGTAAATCCGCTAAAATAATTTAAGCTAATTTATTTTCTTTTCAATTTATTACGTAATATATTTACGTTTAAAAAAGAACCATTATTTTGTCTTCAGTTTAAAAAGAAAAATATTTTATTCCGCAATTATATTAGCACCTTTGAAGCTAATAAAAAAGTACAGAATGCCGTACATAAATCGGCGCTCGCTTCACTTCGGACGTCAAATGTTGTGCAACGAACGAGACGCACACGAGATTGTCTATTGCCAATATCTCCGGACTGGCCGGCCTTCGGATATTTGTAATGTTTGTCCGTTATACTAATATATACAAGTACTTTAGTATATTATAAATCGTAACTGTGGTCTAGATCTTGGGTAAATAAGATACTTAAAGTGTTTGTTAAAACGGTATTAAAAAATGTTAAATTATTACAAAGACTCTTTACGCCCCTTTTGCGTCATCTCAATATAAAACAACTGCAAACAAGTATTTTTCGTTTGTATGTGTCGTTACTACCATCAGAACATGTGTTTTATTGAAACATAAGCATCCAGTAATTTTAACTTAAAAATGGCCGTGAAAGTCTTAAGTAAGCAGAGAAAGTAATTATTACTGACAAGATTAACAGTCAAGGAGTAAAATAGTAACTGACGACGATTTCGAGGATAGAGCAAAGTGGAGGCAGAAGACAAGGAAGGCTGATTGTAGCACCATTGTCAGAAAAAGAGAGAAAGATAATTATAATAACAATTTACCCACACTCACGTTTTAATCAGATTTGGCCTACCAAATTCAAAAAGATTTTAAAATTTTCATTTAAGCACGCACTTTTATAATACTTACTTTTTTAATCAACTTGCGTGCCGTAATGTCTAAGCCAACTGGACCAGTATTTTATTAATGCTCAGATTTTAATTCTGCAATTATCAATAAAAAAAATAATACCGTGTCGACGCCCCCACCGAATAAAATGGTAACCGAAAATCGCTAACTTTACAGGAAAAATAAAAAACGTTATTTTCTCAATACTTCGCGTATTAAAAAAACAATGGTATTGTGTTATATATCAAATGAAAGGTTATTTTTTTTATTATCTAGCCAGTTATTTATACATTTAAATATATTAAACTTTAAAGAGTTATTTACAAAAATGTACATTGCCGATAGTGTCCCTGCGTGCAGTTTACCATAAAACGCTTTTACCATTTTATTCGTGTGATTATTTTTCTTATCGATGATATCGCAATAGAAGTATACACTAATATTCGCTGATACTTTACTAACGGATAGTAATCGCACCATCATGATACCATTTTGTTCGTGTAACCTTTCACATATTTTAATGTCACATATCGAATGTATAATCTCTTAATGATATTATTCACATTTTAGAAAGTAAGAAACATAAATTGTTACATTAAAATGTTATCGTATGAACGTAAATATATTGATAATAATTATAAGACGATTAGGAATAACTTTAATTAAAGTTTAACGTTGGGAGAGGTAGGGTTTTATTTATAATAAATATATTATAATATATAATAAGATAATATTATATTATATAATAAAATAATATTATACAATAAAAACACATTTTAGTCGTCAACTAGTGTTACTGGGGAACTTTAATGCCCACCACCAGGAGTAACTGTTCCCGTACCAGCACACTAACCGTGCTGGGAGAGAGATGCGCAAACTCGCTTTGCCTTTTAATCTCACTCAGCTGGTCTAAGGGTTCCAGATGTTGACGGTCAAATAGCCAATTGCCTGGACCTTCTGCTGACTACCGACCCGGATCACTATGCAGTGTCAGTGTTGTGTGTCACCTTTAGGCAGCTCTGACAACTGTCTAGTGAAGTCTGTGTCGGTATATTTTCCACCCAACCTTAGCCCGAAAAGCACAAGGTGGTTATGGCGATATAAGTCAGCAGACTGGAATGAAATGCGCTCATTCTTTGCATCCTATTCGTGGTTGCCCATTTGTTTTATTTTGGGTGATCCTTTAGCATGCGCGGATGCTATAACAGATGTGCTGCGCCAAGGTATGGAATATTTTAGTCCTTTTTCCGATGCAAGCACATCTAGCAAAGCACAGCTTTGGTTTGGAGCTGAGCGTGGGCGTGCCGAAGCACGGAAACACGAGGCTTTCCTGATGCTCGAAACCGTAAAGCTAGCGACATACCGGATAAGAAATCCTATAACAGGGCAACCAAATCCAGCAAAAACGCTCTACGAAAGGCTCGATTTGACCATATTCGCCGCATTGGGTACAAACTCGCTACACACCCAACAGGGAGTAAAGCGTTTTGGTCCCTAGCAAAATCAGTCGAATGGAACTTCTGCCGCACCTCACTACCTCCACTGCTGAATCTTAATGGGTCACTTGCCCACACTGCTGAGGAGAAAGCAAACTTATTCGCTTCTATATTCGCAGTATCTTCGCGGCTAGATATTACTGGCTCGTCCACTAGTTTGCGTGACTTCTATATCGGACATATGCATACGTCAGACAAGCCCTTCTTAGCAAGCTACTGTCCTTCGGTCTACCCACTAGTCTCTATGATTGGGTATCAGACTTCTTGAGGGACTGATCGATTCAGGCTGTCGTTAATGGCAGCTCGTCCAATCAAATGGCAATCAATGCCGGAGTCCCTCGGGGGTCCGTGCTCTCAGCAACGCTTGTCCTGCTTCACATAAACTACCTACTGATGCCAGGTACGTTTGACACAACGGTTGTTGCAAGCTATATACACAACTCACGAGCTAGTGGTGTACAAATTATACAGTCGCTCAGAGAGGCAATGGTCAAACGTATGAACGTGTCTCTAAGGGAGTCTTTATTTGGGGTATAGCCAACTTAGTAACGTTCAATGCTAGTAAGACTCAGGCGTTCCATTCATCATGACTCCTACTTTCTGAAATGTATCCCTTCCAATAACCGATCGTCTTGAGCTCCTCGGTATCTCGTTAACTTTGAAACTTAATTTCAGCTCCCCAATTGAGTCGGAAGCTTGACTAGCCGCCAAAAAGCTGGGCATCTTCAAGAAGGTGAGACAGTATTTTACACCGGGGCAGTTGCTTGACCTCTATCAAGCGTAGGTCCGGTCGTGTGTAGAGTACAGTTCTCATCTGTAAGACGGTTCAGCCAAATACCAGCTTGAGGCGCTCGAGTCAGTCGAGAGGAGGGTCAAGAGAATCATTTGCGATATCGATCTGACGGATACTCGATTACAAAGTATGGAGCACCGTCGCTAGGTTGCCAGCCTATCAGTTTTTTATAGGATACATTTCAGAGAGTGTGCCGAGAAACTACACAACCTTATGCCTCCATCCCCGTTTCACCATCGGACTACAAGATAAACGACACTGAAGCATCGCTCCACAGTGGGTATTCCACTAATAGGTACGCACAAAGTCTTTCGCCTTTACAATTCTTATGCGAACTGCCAAAGAATGTAATGCCTTGCCTGAGTCTGTGGATGACTGACAACTTGGATCTCTTTGAAGCAAGAGTTAATAGATATCTCATAGGTTAGCGTGCTCCTCATCATCACTTACCATCAGGTGAGATCGTGGTCAAACAAGTGCTTATTCACCATAAAAAAAAGACAAATGTAGCAACAGTAGAATTACTAATATCGAAATTTTATTATTTTGTATTTTTTATTTTACGTACCCTTTCTTTATAATATAAATGTTTCTGATAACTTTCTTCTAAATAACGCTTACGATATTAAAAACTGAAATTTAAATATGTGTGCCGTTTTACAAAATATATCAATTTAAAATTACCCACGAATAAAATGGTAAAACGCTGTTGCCGAATTCATTTCGTAGTATATTTACTAGAATATTATTGTTATCGCATATTACCGGATAATAGAGGTAGTCGGTAATTGGTAATGAGGTATAATATGTTTATTCGTGTACATAAATTGTGTGTGCCTTCCGCCGAATAAAACATATTTTCTTAATAACTTTGCTAAACACAACGAAAAAATTATGAAAAAAATCTATCAGATGTAACTAAGTCTGTAGTATTCAAATATGCAATAACATTTTTTTACAGTAAAGTGACTTTACCATAGTATTCGGTGGGGGCGTCGGTGTTTTCAGTGTAAAATGTTTAATCCTTACGTCAAATTTAATTACCTATTATTATATACAGGTGTAATTAACATTACCTGTAAACAATATGGGTATTTTATCTTTTGTAAAAGCACAGTATGTTCTTAAAAAACTTTACTTTATAATTGGCTTGCAGTCTATAGATGCCAAATATGTTATTTACCATGTTTATTAGTAGTTTTCTGTATAAAAAAACCACAAATAAACATGGTAAATATGTCGTTAAAAACAATAACAATAGAATAAGTGAACTTGTCAGTTAAAAGACTTATGAAGTAATTTAGTTTCTGGGACTTAGGTCACCTTGTATTGTTTCCGAATCTACATTGGATACAAGTCTTAGATAAATTTAACGAATAATACTAAATTATTTTAAAATGCTTATTAAAAGCTCTGATCTTTCTATTTAAACAACATGTTGTATATTGTAACATAGTACGCAATTCATTTGATTAATATCTAATTCAATCATAAAAACTGAATAATAAGTATATTTTTTACCTAGAAATTAACTTACAAAACAAATTAAACTGTTTCATGTAGTAGATGTAATAATTACTCATCTGTTTGTCTGTTTTCAAATTAAACCTGTCAGAGTTAAACTATAAAAGAGCGAGGTCAAAAAAATCACGTGGTTAAAGATTTAGAATTTTAATAGGTAACTTATACACTAGTTGTTTGAACTAATAGCAATTGGTTTAACTAAATGTTTAAATAATGTGAATTGAATATTGATAAAAGTATCTTTAGATAACGGTATAATCCGAAATGAAATCAGATTTAAAATGGCTGGTATTTTTAGTGCACTCTTAAACTAAATAGAAGCAAAGCGACATACTTTCAAAAACATAGCAAAGCGCATAGGGTTTTAAAAACGATATTAATTGCCACATTTAAATCAACCCAAGGTTTTGGATTTAGTAGTAGATATAAAAATCACAAAAAAACATCTCAAGACCAGTCTCGTATACCGACATCTCTTGTGCATTGTAGTTAGTTCCACTAAGCTCCACGAGAGGGCGACACCGGTCACTTTCACCACAACTATACATATTTGTATGAACTTGTAACACTTTTCTCACAGTCAATGCTAGGCGGTGGTTGTAGTGTTTTGCAATAAATCGTACGATTTTATTCATGTTTGAAGATAAGTCTTCAAACTAGTCTGGGAATTGAAGTATTGTTTCCATGATCGTGTTATTTGAGTATTTATAGTGTAGCGATTTCTTGTTGAATCCGAAAAATTAAAATGTCAGGAAATTAACTACTATACATTTTTTGCGCAGCAGTTTTTAATTTGGTGTTTTTCAATAAATATTTTAACCAAGTAATATTTCGCGTTTGTTACACGTGTCACATATAAATTAAAATAATATATTTTCTCCATACATTGGCGGTCGACCCTAATGTTCAGTTACCCGTTAGTTCTTCATGATTAAATATAAATCACTTTTGTTTGTGAAATCCCGCTTAAAGTAAGTCAGATATTATTAGATAATTGTCATATACTAAACGAGGAATTATTTACGATCTTAAATTGGCGACACAAAGTATACTTAGCAATACAAGTTTTGGTCATTCACTTTTGGTATGGGATAGTTGAACACCCGGAAAGAACATTTTTTTTTGTTATCCTGCATTGTCCCACTGCTGGGCAAAAGCCTTCCCCAAACGTGTCAAGTCCTCTGTATCTCCTGCAGTTGCCCACCAGTTGTGGGTGTAGGCATCTAGGTCTTCCGCCAGCGAAAGAACATAAGCTAGTATATTTAAAATGCGTTTATTGTACCCGAGTATTCATCTTAGGTATTCAGGCCAACAGCTAATAAACTTAATTATGCATATAACTCTTATAGATAGCGTGCATAATTTAATTAATAAACTGGGTAATAGTTTAGACGGAATCGCATGTTTTTAAATACGATAATTGATAAATTCTTATGCGTGAGCTTTTATAATGATCTTGACTTAGAATATGTAACCTCTTTACCCATTTCCCACTTCCCTTGCATGTTTTTTTATTGGCTAAGTTTGAGTTCAATTTTTGTGTTAAGAGTTCTGTATCTTTATTTATTATAAACACGATATGGAATTTTTTTAATAATAATATTAATTCAAAATATTTTAAGAATACCTTTTTTCATAAATAATTTAAAAACATTTTATCTTTACAATATTTGTTTACTGTATTAGTAAATAATGACTCAAACTGTATTCTTTGGCCAAAGTGACAAAACATCACATTTTTTCATTTATTTTTGCATTACTCGGTTTTTTTCTGGGATACTCCACTATTCTTAGAAAAGTTACAATTATTTGTGATTCAGACCGAAAATTAGACCAAGGTTTAAGTGTATTGCACTTTTGCAATCTGACAAAATTAGATGCATGCAGTGCGTGGTGCACAAAGTGTTAGTCAAAGATTGTATTAATATGAAACAATTTTTTACCAGCCGCAAACATAATTTTGTACCCTTTTAATGCTATATGAAATTTGTTCCGCTACGTTCAAATTGTGCAATTATTATTAAATTGTATGTTTACATTTAATATCATGCGCTTCTAGCCGAATTGTTATAAATGCAGTGTATTTTTCGTTAGTAAATAGATAATTATGTCAAACAGGTACTGTTAAAATATATTCTATAATTATGTTAGTTCCTGGCGCTAGTACTATAAGCTTATCTATGAATTTAATAACAACCAGAATAGCGTGTTCGTCGAGGAACAGAGACAACTCTTTATTTTATTTATAGATACCCATCTTTGGACCGACTGAGGTATACTTTTCTCTAACCGAACCGCAAGAAAAGTTGATAATATTGACAACATTATCAGCTTTAATTTATAAAAGTATCACAAAAGCCTGTCAATCTGCGAAATAGTTTAAACAATATTTCGTGTATGAGTCCCGATGGCTCTATGAGAAGATTTTGTCGCGTTTATACGAAGTTTCCCCATACAAATATATGACAAAAACGCGACAAAACCTATCTCGCGCTTGTTATTCTCAGGCATCAATAAAAACAAAAGAACATGAAGTTGCTGTATAAAAGTTGCAACCAAGACCATTATATTTGACCTTCATAGAGTTCAAACCTCAATGATCAGGAAACACCATAGTAGATTTTGGTTATGCAAAAATCCAAAAATACATCTGCATAAATACATAAATTAAAATACCAAAAATAACTGTGAAGGACAAGGTTCGTTAGATTACATTTGATATTGAGTCATAACTCAATAGAATTAGAGTTCGAAATTTGTAATTGATGTTTAAAGCGAGCATTGCCTGATTTGATTAATGGGCTATGATTAAAAAATCATGTTGTGAGTTACTTTGCTTGGCTTGGATTAATATAATATGTGAAGATTGAATTATTAATCGGTTAGGATATTTATTTTGATATGTTATTACTACTGTTCTTTTAAGTATTACAGATGTTTTATAAGAGGTAGTTTAAGAGTCTACTGTATATCTTTAGTCAAAAGTTAATGCTACTTATGTTAGTATTTCTCTCTTACTTTTTAATAAATAACTTTTCATACAAAATTTGAATACAAGGCGGACTTAATGCCATAGGCATTCTCTACCAGTCTTTGGGTGATGCAGAGATTAACAAGGCAGGTGAAGGTATAAAATATAGTATTTGATTTGAAATGAAAGGTAATAAAAATCAATACAAGTAATGAATACATAATGAAAATATATGCGTATATGCATAATACCTATAAATATAACAAAATTCTTAAATACAATACTTTGGCAAAGGAGTATGACCAAAATCTATATCGCGATTCGTATTTGTGTTATGAGTTTAATACATAAGTACTACGTCATTTGTGTACTTTGTCTAATAATAAATTAATATGTAACTTAAATTAAGCCAGATTAATTAAATAAATTAAAGCTAGGATACTCAAGGGAGAAACAAGTCGATTCAATCATTCATATATAATATACTCGTGACTTTAGTAGAGCATGAGTAGCATTGCAACAATGAACTCAAATGACGAAGAAGTATAATTTGCTTAATGATATTTATTATATTATTATTCACATGGCATAGATAAGAACTAGCATAGTCATTGGAACATATCCCTTTATGTAAATAAAAATAGTCCGTACAGAATCTACAGTGTGCTTATGCAAGGATTTAAAAATATATTAGAGTACAGAGAATCTTATAATCCATTAGCTATTACAGTATCCTGGCAGCATTCCAATGAGGTGAAGCGTTGGCTTAAGTTATTGCGCTATATGCTGTTATTAATGTTTTTAAATAGCAATAATTCTTAAAGTTACAGAACAAAGTAAAATATGCAAAAGAGCAACTGCATTGTGATTTGTACAATAATATTACTATACTAGATGCCGAGCTCGGTTCCACGTGTTATTTACTTATATATTGATCCAGGCCATAAGCTACCCGTGTACCAAATCTTAACAAAATCGTTCCATCCGTTCAAGCATGAAGAAGTAACATTTATTCGCACACACTCACAACTTTCGCTTTTAAAAGTAAGAAATCATTTTCACACAGGAGTTAGATAGTGGTGGCAATTAAACCACACTTCACCTGTTATGATTAATGTCCCCATGTGATTAAAGGTGAGATTTTATAATTCATCTAAACAACAATGATGAACACCTCGCATAGTTTCTATAAAAAGCCATTTGATGACTTAAAAAAAGAGATACCAGTTTTTTTTAATTGTTAACATTTTCGAGTAAATTATGTTAACTCTGTTATGGTTTTATTATGACTCAATTTCTTATTTTCCGTTTTTTATTTCACTATGTTGAACTAATTAATAGGTGAGTTATGAATACCTGATTCCGTAATTGATTTATCAGAACTAATTAAATAATCATTAAACACGAATAATGCTCTAGAAGCATTGCATGATTTTATTTTTATTTGCATGCAACAGATTACAATATTGCAGTAGGCAATGTAACGCAAAGTTTGAATAAATTAATTTAAATAATTATTTTAGCCTCACTGTAAACTAGGTGAGAGGGCTACGTCCGGAACATATTTATCTGTTTTTTTTTAATAATTAAAATTGTTCGAAATTTAAAATTTTAGTCTTATTATTAAAAAAAATAGTATATTATTAAATACTGTCATAATAATTTGAGCAGCCCGTGGCTAAGGCTAGGCTGCGTGGACCGATCAATCTAGGAGGTTAAGCAATGCTTACCGGATGGGTGACCATCTGAACAAAACGTCTTCGGTCCCGGTTGCCATTTGCAGATCTATAGCAGTCGTTACGGGTAGCATAGGCCAGAAATTCTGACAACTAGTCTAACAATGAGTATCATATCAACCCGTACTGGGTTGTGTTAATCTGATGGGCGTCACTCCATGTAAAATACTGATACTCCGCTGGCTGGCTGATATTCAGCTTAATTCGTGAGACCTAGTCGACCCTAATGTAATAAATTGGGAAAAGGCTGAGAAGATTAATAGCAAAAAAAAAAGTTTCCAAAATTATACACCTTCAGTTACATAATAATATTGAATTTGTTTTTAAATCCTTACTTCCTTACTAATATTATAAAGGCGAAAGTTTGTAAGTATGGATGTATGGATGTATGGATGTTTGTTACTCTTTCACGCCAAAACTACCGGGTCGATTTCGATGAAATTTTGCACACATGTAGCTTATAGTCTGGATTAACATATAGGCTACTTTTAATTGACATACCACGCGGGCGGAGCCGCGGGCGGAAGCTTGTGTCTTATAAAATCAATACAAAAATAATATAAGAAATTCGTTCTATTGCAGGTGACATTTTTTAAATTATATATCGTAACGACATTGACCAACAAGGTCACTGAGTTCATTGTGCTTATAATTTGTATTACAACCGTTGTACTGTGTTGAGAAATTTATTTGTTTTCTCTCAAGTTCAGCCTCCAAAACGAAGGAGTCGTGATGCGTATCGTTTTCTTTCCGACCTTCACCTAGTTACAGAGTAAATTGGGACTGAAATATTTGATCATTTCGCCATTTTTTAATACTGTTTCATGTAGGATCTTTAGGTTAGACTCTGCTTTGGTGGCAAAAATATAAAAGCAGTGCACCTTTAATCTAAAAAAAATAAAAAAGGTATTTCTAATACTATAATTAAGCTTAACTTTTACTGAAAAGTCGCTAATATGAGCCAATATTAGCAACTGGCAGGATACTTTATATATTATGGCTGATTTAAAAAAAAAACAATAAACAAATCATTTAATATATATATTTTTATAACTGCAATATCTACCGTCAAACTGCATAATGCAATATAGTAGCAGATCAACCAGAAAGTAATTTTAAATATTATCCTGCCATTCACATTTATTTGGCTGTTAAACTGCAATTATTGCAAATAATTATAGTTTATCTTTCTCAACTGTTGAAACTGACTGACTGGCTAGATCTAGACAAGGCTAGTTTATTATCCTGTCTGTATATAATGCATTAATCAAAATTATACAATAATTACATGTATATAAACCGATATACAGGCAATTTTATCACAAATTGCAAAATAATTACTATTTCGAAATACTGTTTTTTTTTATAATACATTGCCACACATGCCTATAACCAGATTGTACTAAAATATTAACTTTTAAACTTACGCGTTGCATGATTAAATAAAATCTAACGGAAATTAACGCGATTATGCAATTATTTACCTTTTAGGTTTGACGTTTCGGCTAACAGGTTACACTGGCCATGGCCATGGCCAACGTCAAGCCTAAAAGGTAAATAATTGCATAATCGCGTTAATTCCCGTTAGATTTTATTTAAAAATATTAAGTTGTACAAAAGTACGATAGTGATAATATAATTATAAATATATGAATTTAAACAGCGACGCGTGGTTTATGGCAAGTTTTGTGAAGAAAATAAAAGGTACATTATATAAAATACTAGCTTCTACGCGTGGGTCTGCCCGCGTAGTATGTCGATGAAAAGTAACATATTAGTCTTGAGCTATCTCTACAACAATTTTGATTAAGACCAGTCCAGTAGATTCGAAGATTTTTCGGTACAAACAAACAAACAAACAAAACATTTTTTAACAAAACTCTTTATATATTGGTAAAGATTGAGTGGAATATAATTACCAAATCTTACTAAATAATGTAGATTTCAAATAAATTTAAGATTTATAAATAAATTTTTGTCGTAATTTTGATTTAATTTTCTGTATTTTCTGTAGCATCATAAAAATTAAACCAAGTAAAAAGCCAAAAAAAAAATCCAACTGCATTTTCTGGGAGATATTATTATGCGCTAATCTCTCTCGCTAATTATATATATGTTAACCATAGCTCAGCGTAGAACTCGGATGTGAAACCATGTTTAACACTGTAACATGAGATTTAATAAGAAACACATAACATAAAATCACGCCTATATTACCGAGAAGGGTGTGGCAGAGGGTGTACAGTGGGCCAACGAGTTAGCTATGCAGGGCAAAAATGTCTATGTCATAGTAAAGACTTAATACACATTTTATGGATAAGTGAGTTGCATATCTAAATAGTGGGTATATTACACTTATTAAATATTAATTTCACACATGCATATCTATTGCAGTCAGTTTTCAGTATGGCGTTGAATTTTTTGCCCTGCATACCTAATTGCTTGGCCCACTGTACAACACGCACATTTCACCTGTTATGTTTAGGTCCCATGGGATCCCTATCCAGCATGGAGTTGGAATTGTACCCGGTGATAGAGTCACCCCCTGGTGACTCTATCACCGGGCACAATTCCAACTCCATGCTGCTATTGTAAATTTTCTGACGGAAAGTTCACACAACAACACTTTGCCTGACCCGGGCATCAAACCCGAGACCTCGTAGTAAGAGGCACATACGCTAACCACTAGACCATCGAGGCAGTTAAATTAAATATTACTATCTTCTTCTTCTTCGTCGTGTCGATGGCTGAGTCAAATTTTATTTTGACTTGCCATCGTGGTGAAAGAATTAGCCAATTCGCTTTGGAGAACTCGCGAATTGCCCAGGGTGCGCCGGACGTAGGGAATTGTTGTGTACGTCACTCGGTGAGGCTCCTTTCATCCACCCATTATATACCTAATAATACTATTATATACCTAAATAAATCTTTATATACTACACAAACATTATTGTGGAAACATTGCTAATGCATTTATTTCACAAGAATTCTTGCAAGTGCGCAGGCGTTATCTACTTTGATTTATTCTGCACGTGAGGGGTTTTACATTTAAGCTAATTGCCATAATGTTTTAGTAATTTCGTAATAAAATACATATTATTATTTTAATAACTGTTTAATTTATATTAAAGGATAAAGTAATATAAAAATAGTATAGTAAAACGTAAAACGTAATAGTTTACGTTATTGTATAAGAGTCATTCAAGTTTTCTACTAGTATTCAATCTTTTTATTATATTTTACTCAATATTCAAGATGTAGTGTGGGTTGTATACACCTCTGCCATACCATACTGGATAATAAGCGTGATGCTATGTTAAGTATCATAATATTCAAGGAAAGAAATTATAAAAAAATAATGCAATACATAATTAAAATAAAATAAAATGCAGACTTAACGTCCGTGTCTACGTTTTTGAAGGTTGCTGCAAGTGGTTGCATTTCGTAATAAGTACAACTTTCATTTGATATCAGTTATAAAAAATATTTCGAAAGAAATTTAATTACAATAATATTTAAAAAATAAGCATTTTTAGGGTTCCGTAGCCGAATGGCAAAAAACGGAACCCTTATAGATTCGTCATGTCTGTCCGTCCGTATGTCACAGCCACTTTTTTCCGTAACTATAAGAGCTATAGTGTGGAAACTTGGTAAATAGATGTATTCGGTGAACCGCATTAAGAATTTCATACAAAAATAGAAAAAAAACAATAAAAGTTACGCATTACGTTATCAATGGATAGGTCTTCAAAAATGATATTGAGGTTTCTAGTATTTTTTTTTCTTAACTGAATACTTTGCGCAAGAGACGCTTCCAAAGTGGAAAAATATGTCCCCCCCCGTAACTTCTAAAATAAGGGAATGATAAATATAAAAATAATATATGATGTACATTACCATGCAAACTTCCACCGAAAATTGGTTTGAACGAGATCTAATAATTCGTTTTTTTTAATACGTTATAAATCGTAAACCGCATAAAGAAAATCATTTATTTAGATGAATAGTGGTACGGAACCCTACGTGCGCGAGTCCGAGGCACACTTAGCCGGTTTTTTATTGAGTGCACGGTGTAGTGGTTAAAGCGGTCGCCTCGCCACTTTCAACCTGCGGTGGTGGTGTGGGTTCGATCCACACACGGGACAAATCTTTGTGTGATTCGCAAAGGTTTATTGTGACGCTGGGTCTGTGAAATGTATGTTTGTGAAAATATCATTATTATTATTACTGTTGACGGATTTTGTTTAGCCGTTGATTTAAAATAAAGGTCGTCCCACGGGATTTTTGAGGAATGACAAAAATGTATGTCGATATTTTTAGACAAATGTAATCGCTCTACGATGTTATGCCATAGAGCGATTACAAAAGGGTACAGGGGGACAACCAGAACTGATTTAACTGTGGCAGTTGCAGATTACCAAAACTGACAATATTTACAAATTATGGTGTCAGTTATCGACTAACTATTGAATTAGCAGACTGGGCTTTAACCTTAGCTGAATCTATTTTCTACTGTAAAGTAATCAACATCGTATATTCCAGGTCATCTCACCTTGTTGACATAATTATTTAATATTTTTAATGAGCACCCATTGTGAATAAACAACGTGACTTCGTGAAGCCTTGCCTTAAAATCATAAAGCATGAATTACAAAAGATGTTTTGTAACACGGCCTTCCTTAGACCGGTCTGCCTCGTATACCTAAACTACGGTCATTGTCAGTACTTGTTTTAGGGTTAATATACCTTTTTAAAGTATTTTGTAATGTTATGAATTAACATTATGCTCTCATAGCAAAATTTCAGCTACGGCGCGGCGGCACAAAGTTGGTTGATCTCCGTTGAGATGTTAATCTCAACGGAGATCAACCAACTTTGTGGAACATGTTTATACGAGTACACTACTCGTGCGCGTAACAAAAGAGCACTCTCTATTCCTTCACTTTCATAGCCCGGTGGGATAGATCAACAGACACGGCTGTAGGGAGATCAGACGCAGAACTTACGGCTTTAAGTCATTGGTGAACCACGGGTGTGTAACACCGCCAGCTGCCTGTCTCCAGGCACGTATTAGGTTTTCTTCACAAAAAACCTGACGCCCTATTTTGCCCGGCCCGGGATTTGAACCAGACCTTTGAGTGGTAGTTACATACGCTAGAACCCGGAGGAAGACAAATAACATGCTATTTGTTTGTAAACAGTCAACGAGTTGGCTCTTAATTTTACAACAGGCGTTTACAGCCAAAAAATAATGATTGTGAATTGCTAAGGTCTAAAATTTATGATAATTGTAGACCTTTATCCAAACAGACAGACAGATGACTACAGCATGTATATATCATGACGAGAAAGGATAAGGAGGATAAGGACCTTAGCCCATTACGCTACAGCTGCATTTTTTAAAATTCAATATATTTCTCATCTAGTCGAATATAATTTAACACTCTAGCTAGTTATAGGCTATTTTTTATCATTGTACTACGAATTTACTTTTATCCACGCATCTAGAGAAACGTATCACAATGCATTTCATGAGTCTTGAGCCTGCATTAGAGGCTAACCATTGTGCAATACTACCGGGCCAGTGGTTACGCGCACGCAACAGGCAGGATATTGCAACCGGTGGGCATCCAAGGACTTTCGCGAAAACTGACTGAGTTCCGACAACCTTTGAATAGGGAAAGATAGGGCTGTGCTGAAGGTAATAGAATCATGCCAAGTACTGAAAGTTACGGTATTCTTTCCACAGTTACATCTTAATAACGGTGTGTTCTTATTGATGCTTCAAACGTCAACATCGATTTTATTTTAATAGGGCGTAATAACACCCTATTCATTATCCTTGGATCTATTAACTAGGGGTTTTTCACACAATCCGTTATAAGTGAAATGATGATTGAAAAATAAAATGATTGATTAAAAATAGCAGTTGTAAGGTCATGTTTTGATTTTAAACGCTGAATAACACACTTAATAAGACTTTGTACAGGTTCGACGAGTTTATTTCGCGGAGATATATACCGCAATCATATCTTTTCTATTTAGGTTAAGTACAACAAACTGGAAGCTAAACTACTATCTGCTTGCACAGTTCCAGATTTTTTGTTCTACAACTCACACTGGTACTCACAACCAGAAGAAGCTAAAACTGTCAACGAGGCAGCCTTTCTATCCTCCTTTGCAGTTTCTAAATATGAATGTACTATAAAAAAAATGTAGGTATATTAATGTGTCACGGATGTAGGGCAAAAGTCTGCCAGACTAAAGTGGGACTGGTCTGTCCACG
The DNA here is from genome assembly GCA_905147285.1 of Hypena proboscidalis. Taxonomy (NCBI): domain Eukaryota; kingdom Metazoa; phylum Arthropoda; class Insecta; order Lepidoptera; family Erebidae; genus Hypena; species Hypena proboscidalis. The sequence goes on along the minus strand of LR990129.1, from coordinate 2,903,214 downwards.
TTCGTCGTATGAGTCCAGAGAGGTGGGCCCAAAAAGCGACCGGTGTACCACGTGACGGTCAACGGCGACGAGGAAGGCCCAAACGGAGATAGCGGGACGATACGGATGAATTTCAGAACGATTGGCCAGAGATAGCAAATAATAATAAGATAGCAAGTCATGAGGAGAGGCCTTTGCCCAGCAGTGGGACACACCCGTAGGCTAATAAAATAAATATATTAATGAAGCCGAACTATAATGTTAATAGGCAGCCCTACATGATCAAGACTTGTATTTAGGGATCCTGCTACAGTTTGTTCTAGAGTTTCATTCACCGCGGCAGATTATGCGTTCTTCCTTCAAACAAGGATATGATTATGCGCTTTATCCGCCAACACACGTGTGCTCTTGCCTTCATTATGACACAACTCTTTTGTAACAATAATTATTCTAATAAAGGTTTGGCAATTAGCACCGACCTCTTTGCTGGTTATTTGCCGTTAGTTGCTATAATTAGGTTCATTTGAGGTAAATGTTTGTTTATGTCTGCTTCGATGGGCTAGTGGTTAGCGTATGTGCCTCTCACCACGAGGTCTCGGGTTAGATTCCCGGGTCGGGCATTATGTTATTTGTGTACTTGCCGTCAGTAAATTCACAATAGGACCACGGAGTTGGACTTGTGCCCCGTGGATGGCGATAGCCAATGAATCCTAAACATAACTGGTAAAATGTGGGTTTATACATCTCTGCCACCCCCTTCTAGGCAATATAGGCGTGATGATGTTATATTATATTGATATTCCGCACAAGAATATTTTTCCAGGTTTCAGTTTATCATTGGATGACGTTTCAACTTTTTTATTCGACATATTGAGCTATCTAACGAGTTGTGTCCATCTGATGGTAAAAAATAACTTAAGTTTTTCTTTTTTTTTATTAAGATTCAAATTTTCTCTTCAAATTAAAAGACAATTTTTTTATAAATAATGAATTAATTTTGAATTATTTGTAAATGGGAAGATAATAATATAACAATCAAAGACTCATAACCTACACAGTTAACATACACATAATTAATAATAAAGACCATAAACAAAGATATAAGTAAAACGGTAAGTCCATTGTTTTATAAATTCACACAATAAATAACTATAATTACTATCTGAATGCGATCATGACTTTATATCTACCACACTGTTATATAATCCGTTTCGGGTCAGACTTTTAATGGGCTATACGCCGTTGGTTTGAACTTGACTTTGAAAATCTTTAATGGTACAACGTAATCCATTTTGATTATATGGTAAGGTGCTTTGCAGACGGAGCAATCAAGTTGAGGCCAGTCGCGCAAGCATTAAGAGCTTTAGATAGATTTTGTCGCGTTCTTGACATAATTTTGTATGGGGAAACATGACATAAACAAATCTATGTCGCGATCGAAATGTTAGTCCGGCCAATGTCAACTTTTTAACACGCTTGTATTAGCTTCACCTGTATGTATGTATGTATGTAACCGACTCCTTTGGACTCGACTTTGACCCACTCTAAACGGACAGATTTCATTAAAATAATAAAAAAAAAAAAAAAAAAAAACTTAAAAGTTAAACTTATAAATAAACCAAACTAAAAAGTAGAAAATAAATAATAACCTGTTCTGCTGCTCTCATCTCATTCCTAAATCAATCATTATTAATATACCGTTTTCTGTCCTTAAAAATAATATTGTAGGTATTTATGTATATTTATATATGTATATATATATTTTATATATGTATGCCCTTTTATTGTATTTATGTATTTATATGTAGCCCTTGCATGTATTTGTATATATTTTATAGTACCTATGCTTAGGTACACAATTATTTATTTGTTAGAAGTAGTTATTTAATGTATTTATTCATTCTTTTCTTCATTTAAACTTCATGCTAGTACACCTTTTACTTCCCTTTCGTGTTTCTTTCGTACTTTTCCATCCAATGGTTGTCTGTAAGAGATTGCCTTTGCAGCGATAAGACCGCCATTTGTACTTTGTTTATCTACATATTCTTCTGTATTATTTTTCCTTGGTGTGCAATAAAGTTTATTATATTATTATTATTATTAGAATAGTTTAAAAAAACTAAAAAGCACGCTTTTAAAGTACTTCTAACTAAAAAGTGAAAAATAATTCCTAATATAAGCTGAAAATGGTAATGAACAAAAAATACTAGTATTATTGTGAAAAAGCTTGGGTTGTTTTTTTAAACTATTATTTTTAAAGAAAAGTTGTAAAGTTGCCAGTTGTTACAATTAAAGATGTAATATTATGGAAATACCTAGCTGCCATTTGCCAATTGCTGCAAGAGTTCTATCTGCGAAGCGCCTTAGGTGTGCTATTTATTATCATGATATAACATCACGCCTATATTACCCAAAAGCGTGTGACAGAGATGTACAACGCTCACACTTCACCTGTTATGTTTATGTCCCATGGGATAGGTTGTAAGCCTATCGTTATCCACCAGGCACAATTCCAACTACGTGCTGATATTGTGGATTTCGTGACGGAAAGTTCACGAATAACACTTTGTTCAACCCGGTAATCGAACCTGAGACCTTGCGGTGAGAGGCTCATACGTTAACCACAAGACCATCGAGGCAGTACTTATGAAATTTTTCATACAGAAGTTTCATCGAATAAGTCATAAATATAATAAGTTAGTCGGTCAAAAGTACAACTTTATCAGATTTTTCCCCCGGGTCAGGCTGGTCCATAGAAATCTTGCCTTGTTATTAAGATTTCTATGGGCTGGTCGTATATAAAGTTTTTATGAAGGCTTTTTAGCTACTGTTTGTATTTTGAAAATTGATGTTTTTATTGTGCGCTGAAATTACAATTATGGAATAGTCTTCATTTTGCAAAGGTAAATAAGTAAAGTCTTATCGAAACATCGGCACACAATGTCACTTAGTGGCAGCTAACATACATTGCCACAAAATTATTCGTAATTTGACGAATTTTGAATGTACTTTGTATAATAATACGTGACTTGTTTGTTTTTATTACTGATCCTATAAAAAAACACGGCACAGGAAATAATTATAAAGAAAAATACCATACGAATCATCAAGTAAATATATATATTACTATCATACATTTAATCAAGACAAGAATGCTACTTGTCAAAGAAGAAATAAAACTATCAATCTCTAGACATATTATTATAGAAACATTTATTTATATAGAAGGGGAAAACCCAAGAACTAGGATGCACATTAATGATGATACGTTGCACTTTGAGTAGTCTGTTGATATGACGCAAAAACTCATTGTACTAACTATGCAATAAATATATATTATGTTACTAATAACATTTGAAAACAATATGGGACCGGAAGGATTTGAACCTGTAACCTCTGCATACCGGACAGCCGCTTAAACCATACGGTCGCCTCTTGACAGGACAATAAATTTCTCAACTGTATGTTACGTGACCAGAAGGCTGGTTTTTTATTTTTTTGTAGTTATTTATGAACTATTGTACCAATATTTTTTACCTACGAGTATTAAAGTAGATAATACAAATATATAATTTACATTAAAATAAAAAGAAGAGAAAACAAAATTCCTATTTACCTAAAAATAAATGACTACATCTAAATCTATGTACAAACCTAGTCTAAAAGACCGCTACCAGTGGGCAACGTTCCCAAAATGTTGGCAGCATTGCCACGTTGTATGGCAATGCTCAACTTCTGGCCAATATAAATACCAGCACTCTGAGAACATGTGGCCTCGAACAGGCGAGCTGAAATCTGTTTGTACAGATTCAGCGCTTCCGGCCCCCACGGCCCTAATGTCTCTACCCCAAAAGGCACAAACATAATATATCCACTATGTTTATTTGCCTCAAAGAATAAGCATTGCCATACAACGTGGCAATGCTGCCAGCCTTCTGGGCACGATGTCGCCCTTCGACATCGATGCGGAGGAGATTTTTGATGCTCTATAATGTTTTGTAAATATCATATTATAAGTTTATTGTAGATGTGTATATTATTGAATTATAGTGGGTAATTTAATGTATAATTATACTTATACAATAAAATATGCTTAAACAAAATTGTATATGGACAATCCGTTTAAAATTTAATTTTATTATAATGTATACGCTTCTTTTCTATCACATTAGATTCACCAATTATAATTGGTGAATCGCACCAAATTTAATAGCGAAATCGAATGAGAATTTTAAGGATTTATTTTTAGAATATGTTTATTTATAAAAACAAAAAATCGTGGTGTTTATTAGAGTATGCAATATCTGTGCAACCGACAAGGTCACGAACGGGCCTGATGGTAGCTTTGATTACTTGAAGCCTTGAATGCCGGGTCATTTCAAAAATACTTATAACTGAAATGTTTTTCAAATTATCAATAATAACCATTGAATTTTTGTTTCCGAATAGTCTCCGAATCTATTGGAAAAATATTGTGTGAATATAGTTCAAGGTTCCAGGAATAACATGGGCTACCTTTTATCAGCGTATAACGCGACCTGAGCCGTTGATGAATATATATATATTTTTGCATTCAATGTTGTAGTATTACATATCTAGGCTTTATAAGCCTTTGCGTTAATACGAACCCGAAGTAATGTTATCTCTTACCCACACTTTTTGCTTTGTTTAAAAAAAAAAGCCGCACTAGGAATAACTCCTGTCGCGGGGATGCTCACAAACATACATTTCACATAAACAAAGCACACCTAGAGTCAGAACAAATCTTTGCGGATCACACAAAGATCTGATTTCCTGTGTGGGAATCGAACCCACAACACCAGCGAGCAATTATACTTCAAAAATATTTTTATTTGTCTTACAGCTAAAATTATTTATAATGGCGTATAAAAGCCACCCGTAAGAAGTTTCTAGTATTTTAAACAGACGCAGTGTTAACAAACACGAACGCCTTTCATACTATCAGTAAGTATATTGCGTTATTGTTCCTTAACATTACTTTAGCTAACTATAGCTATATTTAGAACTAGATAGATGAAGGTTGCTGAAATAAAACGCGAATAGCAGTTCGGATGACTGCAACTGTTTGGTGCATCTTGGACTTGCGTAATTAATACCTGTATCCATAAACTGTCTTGAATTATTGCAATGTCTACTAAATTTCGACCACTTTGCATAAAGAAAAAGTCATTTAGTAATCGTTAATCGAAAAGCAATCGTTATTATAAAACAAGATCACTGCAAAGTTTTAATGTCCCAGACTGCGAGCATTCGCTTGTTATGTAATATTTAGCACCATTATGGTTCAATTTGAATGTAATATTCTGAACATTCACGAGTGCACGGTTAGCGTAGTGGTTAAAGCTTGTCGCCTTGCCGCTTTCAACTGCACCGGGTTCTGGATTCGATCCCTACACGGGACAAATCTTATCTAGATCCGCAAAGATTTTTTTCGACTCTGCGTGTGCTCTGTTTGTGTATAACTGTATGTTTGTGAACACTCCCGCAACACATGAGTTATTCCTAGTGCGCGCGTCTAGCTCTTTATTTTTATTGGTATAACCTTACATATTATAAAACAAATTCTCTGCCTTGTCTGTCTTTTTGTCTGTCTATTCGCGATAAATTAGGTTTATTAGGACGATTAGTTAGGTTCTGCCGAGCAAGCGTAACTAACAGGAGATAGATTTTGTCACTTTTTTGTCATATTTTTGTCTCTTGCCTCCCGCTCGTTATGCTATAGTTCATTTTTAATCCCGGATATTCATTTAACAGCTACAACAATAGGTTAGTTATAGTTACTGTTAAATTAGTCTCTATGATTAAAAATAACTATGGCTCGTTAGATGTACATTTTTTCAAAAAATGCGGGCGGTAAAATTTTATCTATGCACATCAACCTTTCAATGTGAAGTACATCAAATTACTTTGATGATAATTAAAGCCAGAAGGACGTAAGTAAGAGGTTTACGAGGAAATGTAGTTGCAATTATAATTAGAATCATTATAGTGCAGTATGGTTAATTATTTGCGAGTGAGTTTGTTCATTGTTGCTACATAATAGACTCGTGAAATAGTCATTTAGTGTGAAATCAGGGTCAAAATTTAATAGTTTATAATTTAATTGCACTAGTTTTTGCCTGCAGGTCTGTTTGCGTGAAGTCTTAGATTACTCAGCTTGGAAAACCTTATAAAAATCAGATAATTCATTTTTGCATGAAATGATAACGTAGATACCTACACAGAAGGACGTAAAACAGAATCCTTATATATTTACTAATATTATAAATAAAAAAGTGATTTTGTTTGCCTGTCTGTTAGACTGTCATGAATAACCACTGAATAAGCTTTGTTGAAAATTACATCCCGTTGCCTTTTCTTGCTAGCTTTCTAAATAGATTTTTTTACAATTTAATTTCAGTAAAAAATAATATAATAATGTTTTTACATTTTCACCATATTATTGACCATAATTCAACGTTAACATACAATAATGGTGTAAAATATTTAAAACAAACTATTTAGATATAAAGGTGTTGCTATAATAAAAAATATTATTTATATAATAAAAACCGGCTTAATTTATTCCGCTCATTTGTCAAACGATGGCAAAAGATAATGTATCTTAATTGCCTCTAGCGAGTTGTTGCCTGTCATTGTATATTATTAAATTAATTTGTCATTGCTTTCCGTTAAGATTAAATCAAAATCGTGTCATTAAGTACTGTATAAACTTAACTTACATGTGTGAACATGATTTTAAAATGTTGACACTTGACAGGCCACAGAAAAAAAAGTATTTTTTAATCAACCTTGCTTTCGTAATAGAAAGAAAGAAAGAAAGAAAATTATTTATATTTTCTTACGTAACTCAAATCAAATCAATTTTATTTCAAAACTAACACATGCAAAAACAGGTATTATACAAAATGTAATAAATATGTAAGAAAACAGTGGTGGTTGCTCAGCTTTGATGCTGTGGAGTCTTGCATATCTGCAAAACTTCCACAGCGCTAATTTTCAGCAACCACCACGGTTGACGGCACAAACAGAAAACAGGTACAGTAACATAAAAAGATGATAGTGACGTAAAATTAAATTAGGCTAAGTACAAGGAAAAACACAAAAATATACACAAATAATAATAGGTTAATGTACCTATTATTTTTTGTGTATATTTTTATACGAGAGAATAATATATAATAAAATTAATGAAACATAAATTAGGTTATAAATACATGCATAGAAAATTACAATTTTATATAATTATGGTTACAAAGTATCTACAAAAACGGCAAGAAAAAAGAAAACAAAATGCGATAAAGGCAAGACGAAAAATAATTATGAATCCAATGCTTTATTTTATGCAATATCCATTAGTGCCACATACGTTAAAAAAAAAACTTCGACAAATTATAACTATTTGGCCAATAATGCGCTGTCAAATTGAGTACACACAACTAAACATAAAGCTTTACAATGCCAGTATAAGCTGGTCCCTCACCGTTTATACTAGCCGTAATGAGAGATCAGCTTATCCTGGCAAGTATGACTGAATGTGGCTGAGTTAGCCTTGTGTGGAGCATTATTAGCACTTCATATAAAATATTGAACAAATGATTTTCTTTCGCAATTGAAAAGGCATTGACCTACTACGGTAATCTACTTTAATCTACGCATTAGTAAAATGAGTAATTTAAATTACCGTAAGTACATTTTATTTGAATTTTTAGTAATTACATTCTAAATAATTCTTTTGTTTTTTAATATTTGAAATTTATTGATTATACATTACATTTTAACATCTTATAAATAAAAATCTCGTGTCACAGTGGAAGTTATCGATACACAATATTTTAACGCATAATTATGTTTTTTTTTTGTGTATTGAAATTTGGTAAGTTTGTGGTCGATGGCAGGTTTTTTTTTTCGACGTTCCATGCGCGTTGAGCCGTGGTGTGAAACTAGTTATAATGCATTAAAATCTTTAATTTACAAATAGACAAAAATAAACTTGCTAATTTTTTTTTTAATTTTCCTTTTAAAAAAACTGTATTCGTTGATGTCTTTTGTATGCACGATTCAACCACTAGTTTTATTGCCTCCAATAGTGATTCTTTACTCTTTGCGTTCCAGTTTAGTAAAATATGACAAACAAATTACTTTTTTATATGACATATGCAGCGAACGGGTGTATAGTCTACATGATGCTTCGTCATCTGAAAGCCCATGAATATTCACAAGGGATCGTGAACTGGCTATATCTTAGGATGGTAATATTAAGCATCATATGCCAGTATTTCAAGGCCTTCTCACCACAAAACCAACACAGTATATTACTATTTCGTGGTCAAAAATGAGAGGGTTGAAAAGGTGCTTTTATTCTTCGAGGTTTCGTACAAAAATATTACTAGAACTGATAAAATCGAACGCGCAATGTCTATCAGACATACGCTCGAAAATACGTTATATATTTTGCATTCCGATTATCCGGTGAAACATGTTGTGTCCTCAAATTTAACTGTACCATCTTTTTGGCAATAATACGTTTCTATTCTATTCTATTCTATACTATTCTATTCTGTTCTATTATATTCTATTCTATTCTATTCTATTACATTCTATTCTATTCTATTCTATTCTATAGGAACGAGTACGAAGTGACAAAAACGTGTGATTTATTCGGTGTGCACAGTAAATTGTCCATAAAACGGTGGTTTATAAGTGTTCGAGTCACGAATGTAACATAATCTTATTTAATATCATGCAACTTGGCACAAGGCTTTCGTACGGATGACAATTTGTTACAATGTTTATATAAGAAGAATAATTTTTGTTTTTTTTTTGTGAGCTTTCGACATTTTGGTTTCCTTTTATGATAACTTTCGTGATTATTGGTGGTTTTTGAGCATAAATAAATATTGTTATAGTCTAACTACAATTCGGTTGAATTGTAGTTTCTCTTGATTGTTTGGCAATTTTTTAATATTGTATATATTATAAATATTATTATTTATTTATTTTCGCTTTCATTAATTAATTTAAGCAATTTTTAGCAGAAATATTTTTAAATTAGTGTTAATATTAATTTTAATTTGCATAAAATAATAATAATTAACATAAAATAAAATAAATGTTTTTTTTTTCAATACATGAGATTAAATTTGAAAAAAAAATTATGTCACTCTCCTATCACAAATATAAAAAATAAAGGTAAATACATACCAATATCTCCCAATACACTTCATCACATTCACTTATCTCTTCCCAATTTACTCAATCACAAATCAGTAGAGCACTCACAAAAACACTAATATAAGCATAAGTAAAAGGATCGCTGCAAACTAAAATTGTACTGAGTTTCAATATTCAATATATACGAATAGATGCCCGGCTCGGTGTGACGACGGCCTATTACTGCTCGCCACAGACCACAGAATGTCTAGAGGTGCCAGTCCAAAAATTCAAGAGGAGGGGAGGAGAAGGGGTAACCTTGAGGCTTCTGGACAAAAAATATATTTTCTAATACATAATTACATCCAAGGTGGAAATGAGCATCCTTGTTATTGAAGGTGTTACGCTATTTCATGCGTTTGTAGGGCAATCGGAATGTCTGAAACGTCGGCGTACTTGTATTCGTGATTATGTGTATTATATCATTTTAATTTCAGTTTTTACAGCTAAATGGTTCAGTAATAAATTTAAATGTATCCTTTTGCACTTAATCTAGATTTTACCGATGATTTACCGTAACTTTACAACATTTATTCCTCATCAACTATTTGTTTTTCAAGTCGAAACGATTGACATAAATTTGATAGCTTTTTAGCAGTGCCATCGTCGTCGACCGTCGTCATGGGTGTCTACGTCGTAGCTTGTCATTTAAAAAAAAATAAATGCAAAATACGCGTGTCTAAAAATACTGTGAGATCCATAAATTTTCATAAAAATGTTATAAAATGTGTTTGAAAAAATTGAAATATTTATGAAAGAGTTAAAAATTAAAAATTGTTTATCGTAAATATATCAAGCGGATGCTCTACTATCTTCATGTAGCTATGCAGTCTACGATGGTTACGAACTTGTCATAATTTTATTGTTGTTTTGATCTGACGTACAGATGACGTAAATAAATACAACCACACAATTACATTTAAAACACTATTTTAAATTGCATGATAAAATTTCAGTATTGTTTCGTCACAAGTATTTTCAGAGATATAGCTAAAATCTGCAGAAAGACCTGTTTACATTTAGATAATAAGAAAAAAATATTTACACTTTATATTCTCCCGGAAAACAAACCGAAACTGAAGAAAAAAGTAATTCAGAATAGTTTTGAGATTTTCACTTAAAAATTCTAAGAATTCGTTGACCTGTACGGAGCGCAGTGGATTATTTAACGATTATTTTATATCGTTTAAAGAAAGTGTTTTGCGTCACTTGTATAAGGTGGATTAATATTCAATTTCTACTTTATATAATTTTCTATTTTCATAATGCGATTAATTATGGTGACATTATGACGACTGGATAGCGGAGTAGGTAGTGCAGCTGCCTGCTACGCAGAGGACGTGGGTTCGATTCCCGCTCAAGACAAATCTTTGTGTGCATGAACATGTTGTTTCTATGTATAATAAATAATAAATAAGTAAGTGTTTATAAAAGAAAAGTATATATGTATTGGTATCAGTTAATCTAGTACCCATAGTACAAGCTTTGCTTAGATTGGGACTAGATGATGTTGTGTGAAAATTGTGTGATATTTATTTATTTGTTTTAAAAATATTACATCACGGTACACGCTGCAACCCACGAAAGCATTATGGATAGAACTCGTAGCTAATTCAAATCCGTACGAACCGCTTAATCTACAGGTTTAAGGTAGACTCCCAGGCGCCGTGTTTTCATACTAACGTAATATGGGTTTAGCTTTAATCTTATTTAAATTTAATCTTATTTTATTCACGAATCATATCTTAAACACTAAACGTTTGTTCGTGACTATTTCGTTAAAATTGGTTTAATCATTATTTGAGTTACGTACAAACTGAAAAATTAAATTAACAAATTTGAAAAAGTGGGTCCCAACAAAGTGCATTTTAGAGTTTTAGATATGGTTTATCTGTAAGAATAGATAAAAACGTAATAATATTAGAGTAAACTTATTATTTTTGTTTGGATAACAGCCAACAAATTGTTGTAAAAGACCGCAAGTAGCAGCTAGGATCTGTTAAAAAATGGTACTTACAAAACAGTCTAGATTTACAATCGATTAGAGGTCATTCAATTGTAATTGTAATCCCTAGTAAATGCATCCACGATACATGTATCCTGTATATTCAGTGACCTTTCATTTAAGAGGTACCACGAGCATAATAGACAGATGTAATAACAAGCCCAAATAAAAATGTGTAATAAGTCTTTTGTAAGTAAAAAGGTCAATTTGTTGTAATTTAAATAAATATGCATTGTTCGGTGAGAACTCGTGGCAAAAACATTTATTTTGGCTCTTACTTAATAATATGCTCTGAAAAATTATTACAAGCTTACGATTTCAGTTGTGAACATTTTGTCGTTTTTGTTTCAACACGAGGAGCGAGTGCTAGACTTTGTTTTATTACAATCTAAATAAATGGTGATTATGACTCCGTTCACCTGCATTCGTTCACTACTCTATGTTGCAAGATTGAGCATATTTTGTTGGTGGTGTTGATGTTTGCCACATATTTGACTATGGATTTTAAAAAAGCTTGATTTTTTATCGGTCTTACAAAAAGTCTGACGCGGACGGCCATTCTGAGCCCCTTTGTCCACTATGCTACCATTGTCGATATCGTTAGAATCGGCGTCTTTAGTAGCCTTGTGGACGAAGGAGCTTAGAGTAGCTGCCCACGTCAGACTTTTTGAAGGACTGATAAATAACCAAGCCTGCATACAAATCAATAGTCTATTTGTCATATTATTACTGACCGACTTTTTGTAGGATATTTTTTCAAAATCGGTTACTGATTTATCAGACTTGGGCTGGCATCCTTATTTCAAGTCATGTTTAACAGTATTAAATATCATTACGCCAATATTTAATAACAACAACATTTTTTTACTAAATATTAGATGTAACGGGATATTTACCATGAATATTTGTTGTAGCGAGTTATTTCGATATTTCAGAGATGTTGCAATCTCTTTATTCACGATACAACCAAAACTTAAACACTATAGTCATTGCGGGTAATGTGAAAACAGTTTTATTGGCAGACGAACCGATCTACCCTCTTCCGCACTCTTAAACTCGATGGGGCACTATTATTGTCAGCATTCGTACAAACTCCATTACGACATGCGACACTCCCGATGTCATCTCGAACGATATCGTTAGAGTTTTTATGAACGTGTTGTAGTTGCTTTAGTGTACGACACGACAGGACACTGTTATTATCCTCACTCACATTAACTCGGCCGCGTCTATAGAATGTACGTTTTAGTTTTTATGTATAAAACATGCATATTATAGAACTACAAAGTACCCGGAGCGAAGCCAGACCGGGTCGCTAGTCTTCCATACATCAAATGACTTCATTATTGAGAATACGGGTCAATCACGTTACTTTATATATGTTTGATAAGCTGCATAGTAGAAGGCACAAGTTAAAAATATGTTTTCCAGCAAATAAAACTGCTTTACTAAATAATAGTCTGTTCTGTATGATCCCACGCCTCTATAACCATTTGCCAAATGCTATTTTAGAAATTACAAAATTCAATGTATTTAAGAATACTGTCAAGAGGTTGCTTGTGGCAAAATGTTACTATTCAGTCAAAGAATACCTAGCTAATAAATTAATATACTTATAGAATGAATTTTTATTATCTTTGATTTAATTATTATTGCATTTAATTGATTGTTCTTATTTTTATATTATATTTTACTTCTTAATTTATATACTTGACATGTAATTATGATTTTGTGACATTTTCTTGAATGTAGTGATTGTGTTTCAATGTTTTTTTAAAAATTATTAATATCATTTTGCATTCTGACAGGCTGATTATGGTGATACTCATCTATTATGTAACAACATTGTAAAACCCATATTCGCAAATAAATAAATTGAATTGAATTGAATTGAATTTAGAATTGAATTGAGCCGGGATATGCCTACTAGTTTCGAATCTGGTACGTAGATTCATCAACTGGGCGTCGCCGTCGCGCGACGTCTCGCAGAGCGTATTCTCCCTCTCTCAATCATCATCATCATCATCAGCCTAGGGACGTCCACTGCAGGACATAGGCCTCACCAATCGATTTCCACAGCGTGCGGTTTTTGGCCGACTGAAACTAACGACTCCCCGCGATCTTGATCAGATCGTCCGTCCATCTAGCGGGAGGACGTCCCACGCTGCGTTTGCCAGTTCGTGGCCGCCACTCTAGGACTTTCTTGCCCCAACGGCCATCTGTCCTCCGAGCTATGTGTCCGGCCCATTGCCACTTCAGCTTAGCGACTCGCTGAGCTATGTCGGTAACCTTCGTTCGCCTACGGATCTCGTCATTTCTGATTCGATCGCGTAGTGAAACCCCGAGCATAGCTCGCTCCATCGCTCGCTGAGCGACCTTGAGCCGTCTGACGACTCCTATAGTGAGCGGCCACGTGTCAGTTCCATAAGTCATCACTGGCAACACACACTGGTTAAAGACTTTTGTCTTTAGGCACTGGGGTATACTGGACGAAAAGACACTACGTAGTTTCCCGAACGCTGCCCAGCCGAGTTGGATTCGGCGGTTAACCTCTTTCTCGAAGTTGGATCTACCTAATCGGATAATTTGTCCCAGGTATACATATTCGTCCACAACTTCGAGTGTAGAGTTCCCAACAGCGATTGGAGTGGGTACTACATGGACATTCGACATAATTTTCGTCTTGTCCATGTTCATGTTTAAGCCCACTCGTTGAGAAGCTCTACAGAGATTACCGAGCATTGTGCCTAGGTCCTCCAGGGACTCCGCCATGACCACTATATCGTCGGCAAACCGAAGGTGGGTGATATACTCGCCATTAATGTTGATGCCGAGTCCATCCCAATCCAGAAGCTTAAAAAGATCCTCCAATGCAGCAGTGAATAGTTTCGGGGATATAACATCACCCTGCCTCACTCCCCGCTGCAATTGGATAGATTCCGAGCTCTGGTCATGGAGACGAACCGACATAGTGGCGTTTTCATATAAACACCTTAACACCTCGATATACCGATGGTCAATTCGGCACCTCTGGAGAGCCTGTAGCACTGCCCATGTTTCCACCGAATCGAAGGCTTTCTCATAGTCCACAAACGCTAAGCATAAAGGCCGGTTATACTCTTCGGACTTCTGTATAACCTGCCGCAGCGTATGGATGTGGTCTATGGTACTGTAGCCTTTCCGGAAACCGGCTTGTTCGGGAGGCTGGAAGTCGTCTAGCTTGCGAGCGAGACGGTTCGTAATGACTCTCGAAAACCCTCTCTCAATAATGATGTCTTACTTGCACGACTGACTGACAAATTTTGCAGATGACATAAACGCGCACTAAGAAGAAACCTTTGAATATTCTATCTCTAAGGGGGAGGAATAGGATTCAACGATAGTATGGTAATCAGTCGTTTTAAAAGAAATAATAAGAAATTTTATATATTTGCTGTTAAATAAAAACATAGGTACTAAAATATTTGTTTTTGAATGTTCCTGTTTGTTGTTCTGTTTCCTTTTTTGTGTGATTTAAGGATTTTAAACTAGCAGTTAATTTTACGTCAGATATTTATAAATAGCCGTGCCGTTGATTTGATAGAATTTAAACCTTAAAAATTCAGACTGAAACAATGGGAATAAAATTAGTTTTCGTGTAGTAATACTTTTCGTAAACATGCAAAATTCAAAGTATTTTGGACTCAAAAAGTTAATGTGTAAAATGATTGTATTAGAGGCTAGCAAACTTGAACAAACTTCATGAAAAATAAAACTAAAACACTGAAAAAAAAGTATAACCGGTGCTTGCTTACCTTGCTACTTACATTGAAAATTTTCAAAACTAAAATTATAATAATAATAGTAATAATGATGATGTGGATACGGCCATCATTATACCGATAGTCATATCAGTCAATGGACTGATAGCAAAGAGCCTCAACCAACACCTTAAGAGGCTCACGTTAGGCAGCTGGACCAAGAACCAGATGCAGAAGGCGGTCCTTTTGGATACGGCACGCATCATGAGGAGGTTCCTCTCTCTGGAGCCCTAACCATCGGCAGCTTGGTCCCTGCACCTGATGTCGGTGGGACACTGTTTTTTATATTTTGAAATGTTTTTTTGTATTTTTTATAAATCATATTTAAAAAAATATAAAATAAGTAAAAAATAAATAAAGAGAAATAATAGTAATAATAATTCTCTTGCATGCTAGGTTTTTACTGAATATGTACGTACGCCTCGCAAATAATCTAAGCTTTCAATACATTATGCCAATTCATTATTATTGATAAATGTATAAGGAAGATTATAAGTAATATTATAATTTATAACCAAAGCAAAAAGATAAACCACGATTAATATTTTTATTTTGAACATTAAACTTTAAAAAAAGGCATAGCAAAGCTAAAAAATTTGCTTTAAAATATTACAAACATTAAACTTATTTTTGTACGTGAACTTTTTACAGAAAATTCGGTGTTTTGTCCGGAATTTGTTTATAAAAAACTTTAATTCGAAAATCATTAACCACTTTTTTTTGATCATAATTATGAGATTTCTTGTATGATTACGTCAAAGAATTTTGGAACCTTTGTACATAATAAACAAATTGTGACAAGCTTCAAAGTACAAGCAGAACTTATAAAATACCAGGGTATCAAAATTCAATGGAAAAAGGTACTTCAACAATATGAACGAGTATTGAAGGAAAATTAAAAATAACTTTACAGTTGTAAACTTAATATTAAATTCCAATTCAATGACAGGGGAACCTATTTTTTAAGAGTGCTGGCACTGCAACCGTAAAAAAGTCGAGTACAAAAATCAAATATTATCTTAGCTTATACTATACAGAGAAAATATTAAATTCGTTGGCTGATTACGATTTAACTGAAAAACAAGAAGTCCGATTTCAAACAAAATTCGGAAGCGAGAAAAAACAATGTACGTAACTAGTCAGTGCATAGTGCATCCTTGGCAAACTGTACTTTAGTTAGCTACTAATGCACTACAATTAAATATAAGCTTAGCTACTGGTAACAAACTAACAATAAAACAATAAATGGGCGTAGGGTCATCGGAAATTATTAGAATACGAATTTACCACTAACCTCCTTACATAATACAACGTTGCATTATTATAATAATTATTTAATATTTAATTTGTATTTGTTATCTAGTATTTATGTTACAGCGCTAACCGAGTGGGAGACCAAGGACACAACCCCAGTTTATCTTAAGGAACGTTTTAAATACGTACAAAACAATAAATGGGCGTAGGGTCATCGGAAATTATTAGAATACGAATTTACCACTAACCTCCTTACATAATACAACGTTGCATTATTATAATAATTATTTAATATTTAATTTGTATTTGTTATCTAGTATTTATGTTACAGCGCTAACCGAGTGGGAGACCAAGGACACAACGCCAGTTTATCTTAAGGAACGTTTTAAATACGTACATGACTTACATTCTAAGTTTTTGAGATCATCCGAAAATTTGAGACTTGAGATGCCAATGCATTCTACAAAATGTTATGACCAGTCTCTTACTGTCGAAGCCGTACGGTTATAGAAGGCATTGCTTGTAGAAATAAGACAAGCCAAATCCTTAGCCACTTTAAAAAAAATGTTAAACGAGCATTATCTATCACTTTAGTAAAAATATATATTATTATTTGATATGTATGATATTATATTGTATTGTATTATTATATATTTATGTGTGTAGTTATTAATTTTTTAATTATATATTATTAGCTAAGTTACAAATTATATTTATTTAGGTATTAGGTATTATCTTTAGCTATGTATTTACTTTGTATTTACTTTAAGCAAATGGAAAAATTAAAAATGTTTCTAAGCTCCACACACCTTGAAACTACAACGCTTTTTCTTTTAAATCTGTCCATCCAAAGGTTGCCTGGCAGAAATTGCGTCAAGCGATAAGGCCGCCCTTTGCATATTGTTATTATCTTTTAATAATTTTTATAAGTTATCTTTAGTTTGTATTGGAATGGTATGCAAATAAAGTTCTATCTATCTAGCTATCAAGGACTGCAAAGTCAAAGTTCTCGGGTTCGAACCCACGGCACACACCTCTGACAATAAATCGATAAGATTCGTCTGATTGAAAAATATGTGTATATTCATCACATAAATTATAACTCGGTAAAGGAAAACATCGTGAGGAAACCTGTATGCCTGAGAGTACCTAAAAAGTGCTCGAGGGTGTTTGAAGTCTATTAATCCGCTCTTCACCAGCGTGGTGGCCTATAGCCTAACCCTTCACATCATGAGAAAAGGCCCGAGCCCAGCAAAAGGTCATGTATTGGATATAGGACTGCTATTATTATATTTATGTTACAGGATATTTGAGAAATCCAGCAATGTATACAATACCTAGAAAATCTGTGTAATGTGACAAATAATTTATACTTACATTTGTGGGTGTATGTCACCGGAGCCCCGCTCGGGAGGCATCACCTTCTTAGTAGTTTGAAAATAAATCACTATTATTTCTCACCTTACCATTAAAGTCCTGGCCTGAGTCAGGATATTCCAAGAGAAAAATATAAACTGATTTTTATTTTAATATAATCTAAACTCTTTTATCTCTATGTTAATTAGAATTTAATAAACATAGACTAAGTTTATGATGTTTAATGTTTTCACATTTAGGCAGCCGTGTGTTCTAAGAACTTAATAAGAGCGTATGGACTAGGACCTGCATGCGATCGAAATTACAACGTGATTTTAAATAGATATTAAAACACGAAAAAACTTGAGGGAAGCGAGGGGATAGATTGCTCCGTGGACCTATGATTTGATAACCAGTTTTATATGATACGTATGACCGACGGTCTTTTAGCAGTAGGAGACGCCTGAGAAGGACCAGTCCTTTCGATTTAACTGTCTATGCTTGAACTCTATTAGTTATTCCAGAGATTTACGCATTTAAATATAAAAAGAACAGCTTTAGGGCGTTATCACACTAATAGAAAGATCATCCAGCGTCGATCGATTACGGTATAATTACCACCTTAATATTAGTATAGAACTCTTTTGTGTGTGTGGAATATATGTTTGTGAACACCCCCGCGACACAGAAGACATTTCTAGTGCAGGCGTCGTTTATAAAGAAAAAAAAAGTACTTACTAGTATGGAATCAGTAGGGGAACGCTCTGTACTGATGCTGGAACTCGTACTCCTCTTCTTCAGTCAGAGCACATTCTTCGAAGCACCACAGCCCAGCTATGGCCAGCAGAATTATGTATGACATAAAGTATGACAGGTAAAGAAGGATGCTAAACATCATCGTTGAAAGGGAATTGGGTCTGAAACAAGGATATTGTTTTTAGTTATATGACGCCTACATTACCCAGAAGGGTGTGGCAGATGTGTACAACACCCACATTTCAACAAAAACAAAACATACTAAGAAACAGTTAAAAAATATATGGGACCGCCAGGATTCGAACCTGCGATCTTCTGCACACTGGGCAGTCGCTTTACGTGTTAGTCATGCCTAATATGTGTTACCACTTAGTTTTATTTGCAATATTTTGTTTATTGTCCTTTTGCATGCTTTATTTGAACTCTTGTGCTCTGTTATGAGTCCAAATACTTTTCTTTCTTTCTAACCACGACCCACGAGACAGTCTATCTAACTTTACAAAAATTGGCACTTGTAGTAGGAAGTTGAGTTGACTTACACAACAATACTAAACAAAATTATATGTCTGTGCGCGACAATGACTGCATAATGATTGGAAAAACTAATGGCTCTTTATTGTAATGATTACTGCAAGTTTCCTCACGTGTTTGATGACAATCCTGTGTGTCACAGTATAAATATTAACCAGTACTATGCCTCGATAATTTTCCTTACAAGAACAAAAAGCAATCACGCGAATTACGGCAGGGCTACTTCCCTACTGAATTTTAATTTCATGGACCTGACTTGAGCTTTTTGTATTCGTACGTCACAGCGTCACATACCCGTCTTATGTTAGTTCCTTTATTGCGTGCATATTCCGAGGCGTATACACGTGACGCGTTCCGACCATTATTAACCATTTATTAAGATAAACTACTCGGTATAGCTTTACTCTGATACTGTGATGACACGTGAGGTTAAATCAGGCGTATATCAATCAAAACCAAAGATATTTAATAAAATCTTAACTCAGCTTTCGACTGCGTGGCGCGTCGATAACCTTACAAATCATAATATTACATCTCGCCTATATTGCCCAAAAGAGTGTGGCGTATAACACCACATTTCACTTCTGATGTTTAGGTTTCATGTCTTAGGAGGTGAGCCTATCGCCATTCGCCAGACATAATTCCAACTCCGTGCTGCTATTGAGAATTAAGCGATGGAAAAATTCCAAATAGCACTTTATTAATTGCAATTTTGAACCAACTGCCGTGGACTGTAATCCTGTAAGGTGCGTTCTCCATAGAAACGATTTGACGCCTAATAAAGATATTTCTTTTCATTGGTAAGTCGATGTGCTAAAAATTGGCTAAGGTAAATTTTATGTATGAAATCTGGGCTTTATGTCTGCTGTTTCCACCATAGTCTTCTAAAAATGTCGATGGTCGATCACAAACTCGATGATGATATCATTACTGTAAATATATCAATTTTTGTTCCAAAATTGATTTAGCAGATTACCAAAACAGCAATAAAGTACAATTATGGTGTCAATGAACGACCATTCTGATTATATTGAAATAGCAAACTTGGGGCCTGTTTAATCGTTAATACAATATTTATGAAAACTACCGCTTGCAGTGACTATCTCATAATGACAGATTTATCATCATGAGGTCAGATAAATCCATTAAGAAATAATGATTAAATGGTAATAATATTGTTTTATATTCAACGGATGTGGCAAATGAGCTTCTTTTTCCTCTTAACAATTGCTAGCGATATCTTTCAATACAAGTTAGTATTTATACAAACTTGCTGATACATATATTTTACTCTATGTTCTAGCTGAGCAACGTAGCGCTACAAATGCAAAGGTACTCGACGCGATTCATACAAAACAAGCGATGAACTCCAAGTGGACGCTGAAAAAACAAGTTTTTTCAGCGTCCACTTGGAGTACAAAACAGGCGCTGGATGCCTTGGCATCCAGCGCCTGTTTTGTATTAATCGCGTTGCAAAGCAGCTATTGACGCGTTACCTTGCTCAGCTAGGACAAAGCTTTATCTATAAGTCTATACTAATACCTATGTATACTATTAATTGTTTGTTTGTACCCTTAAATCTTCGAATCTACTTGACCGATCTTAATGAAAATTGGTGTGGGGATAGTTCAAGAGTCGCGATCTCCATTCTAGGACTTGTTTGCTCCAACGGCTGTCGGTCTTTTGGCAGACGTGACCAGCCCATTGCCACTTCAGCTTATTTTACGAGCTATGTCGGTTACTTTAGTTCTTTGTCGAATGGCCTCATTACGAATTTTATCCTTCAAAGAAACTCCGAGCATAGTTCGCTCCATAGCCCGCTGCGCGACTTTAAATTTGTGGACTAGTGCAACCGTTAATGTCTATGTCTCGGCAACCGTAAAGTAGGACGCCCCCCTGCCATTTGGAATGACGACCTAAAGAAGGTCGCTGGAGGGGACTGGATGCGGAAGGCGCAGGACCGGGTGTTGTGGCGCAAATTGGGAGAGGCCTATGTCCAGCAGTGGACTACGAGCGGCTGAATAATAAGATCAAGACCCCAGAAATCATATAAGCTACTTTTTAACGACATACCATGCGGGCGAAGACGCGGACACGCGCTAGTCTCAGTATGAAATGGTAAACAACATTTAGTTAATTTAAGTTCTGTTTTTTATTTTGATACCTAATAACTTGGTTCATATGACATCTATTTTTATTATGGTGATTAGGCACGCGTTTAACCACAAACTTGTTGTAAATGTTTATTCAAGAAGAGAAAATTTGTGAGTGACACTTATAACAAATACAATTTTAAATATCAAAAACATTATTCTTAATGGCCAGTACAATCACCGATTAGAACCTACAACATCCTCCCCTTAATCGGAAATGTTGCGCTCAATATTATTAATCAACAAAGTGTACATGAACTTATCGAGCTGACTGTACTTTACAGAGTCATATAAAATGTATCATCAGTGTCATAAAAACAACGTAAAAATACTATTCTAGTTAAAAACAAACAAAAAACACAACATATACCTAAGTTACAATACAAACAAGAAAATAAATAAATACAGGAATGAAAAAACTTAGGATATAATTAAGCCTATTTCAGCCACGCAACGTTGGTGCTTGCATCGATTCAAGCCCTTAGTTAGAATATCTGCTAACATCATATTGCTTGGCAAATATGACAGCTTAATTTTGTTGCTTTCAACTAGCTCTCGTATGAAATGATATCGGACGTCAATGTGCTTTGTCCGATTGTGATGCACGGGGTTTTGTGCTAACTTCTGCGCACTTTGATTATCATTACAAAGACTTACTATTGAAAACTCACCTGTAATTTCAGCAATTAAGCGCTGTAAGTATACTGCTTCCTTTGAAGCACTTGTCAATGCCATGTATTCGGCTTCTGTTGATGACAAGGCGACTGTAGGCTGTTTTTTACACTCCCACGACACAGGTGCATCCGCTAATTTGAAAATAAAACCAGTGTATGATCTCCTATCGTCACCATTGGCCCAGTCGGCATCAACAAAACCACGTAAAGGCTCTCCAGTCTTTTTAAAAGTAAGACAATAGTCTAACGTACCTTTTAAATACTGTAGGACGCGTTTAGCAGCAGTCCAGTGTACTTGCTTAGGATTCCTATTAAATTGGCTCAAAAAACTTATAGTGAACAATATATCAGGCCTAGTATTAATTGCTAAGAACATTAGACAACCAATCAAATTTTGGTAAGGAACATTTCCCGCTAATTCCGTCTCTGAGTGCCAGTCAATGCTAACATCCATTGGAGTAGACACTGCTTTACACTCCGACATATTAAATCGGTTTAAAGTTTCAACAATGTAGCGTTTTTGATTAACTTTGACGCTGTTATCTCCTACAGAAATATGTTGGCCTAGGCAGTAACTTAATACACCTAAATCTTTTAAGCTAAAATATTTCGCAAGACCGTTTTTCAAGTATGATAACTCGCAATCGTTGTCATAAGCTAATATTACATCATCTACATATATTGCTACTATAGCAATACTATTAGAACTCTTTTTTAAATATATGCAGGGTTCAGACTTCAAACTATTATAGCCCAAATCAGAAAGTACCTCATCAAATCGCTTATTCCATGCTCTGGCAGCTTGCTTGAGACCGTAAAGTGATTTATTTAATCTACACACTTTAGTCTCCTCACCTTCGGCTATAAAACCAGCAGGTTGTGCCATATAAACCTTCTCTTCTAGTTTCCCATACAGAAAAGCTGTATCAATATCTAAATGATGCATTTTTAAATTGTGCTCAGTTGCTATCGCAATTAAAATTCTCAGAGACGAGTAGCGAACAACTGGAGAAAATGTTTCCTCATAATCTATTCCATAACTTTGATGAAAGCCTTTTGCGACTAAACGTGCTTTATATCTATTTATTTTACCTTCAGAATCACGTTTTAACTTGAAGACCCACTTACACGGTATAACTTTTTGACCAGTATTCTCTACTAAAGTCCAAGTACCGTTGGTCATCAAAGATTTGTACTCATCTTCCATCGCAGCTATCCATCTAGCCTTGTCAGGACGTGAGACAGCATCGGAATAAGAAATAGGTTCATCATTTAACTCACCGGAATGCATCACAGAACAGCAAACAGAACAACGATAATTAGTTGAAGGATTTCTATCTCTTAAATTGTACCTCCGAACTGATTCTGTTTCCGCAGGTAATTCCTGATCCTCGACTGGTAAAATATCAGTAACAGGGAGAGGAGGAGGAACTTCAATCTGTAAATTATTATCAGGATTATTACTAGAAGAAGGTTGAGGACTTTGCACCTGTAAATTGTTATCATTAGAAAAGACAATAATATCGTTCTGATGTGAAGATGATTCAGACGATTCATCATTAACTTCAGGATTCGAAAAAGAAGTTTCTAAAAATACTACATCCCGCCCTTTAATACATTTTCTAATATTGGTAGGATCTCGAAATCTATAAGATTTGTTGTCATCGCAATAGCCAACGAATATGTACTGTTTTGCTTTCGGATCTAATTTTTGACGATTACAAGACGATACATGTACGTATGCTCGACAACCAAATATACGTAAATGAGAAATGTTTGGTTTTCTATTGTACCAAAGCTCATAGGGTGTGCGATTTTCTAGAGCTCTATGAGGACATCTATTTTTAAGATAAGTGGCAGTACCTATGGCTTCTTGCCAGAAAGCTTTTGGTAGACCACTGTCCTGTAACATACACCTTGCCTTCTCAACTAGAGACCGATTAGTTCTTTCTGCGACTCCATTGGATTCAGGACAATGCGGTACAGTAGTCTGGTGTTTGATACCTTTTGAAGCCAAATACTCCTTAAACTCGCCATTTACATACTCACCCCCGTTATCGGTACGTAAGTTGCGAATTTTATGCGAGGTTACTCTCTCAACATAAGCTTCAAATTCAATGAACTTTTTTCTAACATCCGCCTTAGAGCGTATAAAATAAGAAAAAATCATTCTAGAAAAATCGTCTACGAAAATAAGTAAATATTTGTTATTTTCTAAAGACATAACATCAAAAGGACCACATACATCTGAATGTATAACTTCTAAAATAGAAGTACCTTTTTTGTACTCAATTGTTTTAAAAGGTTTTCTAATTTGTTTACATTCTATACAAGAAATACAAGGGTTTTTATCAATAGAAATAAAATCAATACCTGTTGCTTTTCCACGACGTAGATGTTCCAAGGCGACACGGCAGAGATGTCCAAGTCTACGATGCCACAAACTAGATGAAGTTGATGCATCATCGGATTTAGACATCATAACGCATTCCGGGCGAATAGGAACATGATCGAGCCTATACAAGCCTCCAATGTTGCGAGTGGCGTGACCTACTGCTTTACCAACTATCTTAACATTATCATAATTGTACATAGAACAACCATTTCTATCAAAAACAAATGTTATACCCTTATCAACCGCCTTACTAACGGATACTAAGTTCGTACTTAATTCCGGGACAAATAGGACTTCTTTAATACTGTTGAGCTTCAATTTTTTATCAGTTTTAAGCAAAACATCTCCAATTCCAGCTGAATTGACCTTTCTATTATTTGCCAGAGTTATATCCTTAACTTCTAACGTAGTGTCGAAATTACTTAGCCATTCTTTATTGCATATCATATGTGTAGAGGCGCCAGAATCAACGTACCAGTCATTATGACTTAACGTACCTCCTACACCAAGTGCTGAGATAAGTGTAGACTCATTTTTACATTTTTGCTGAGAATCCTTGCCTTTCTTATCCTTGTCTTGTTTTCCTCTTCTCTGAGGACAATTTGGACTCTTGTGACCAGGCTCTCTGCACTTATAGCAAATTATAGGCTTCGTTACAGCTTTATACGACTTGACCATTGCAAGTGCTGACTCCTTCGATTCACGTTTAGTGTTCTCGTTTAATAACTTTCGTTTTACTAATTCTGATGTTACTTCGATATTAGAATTCTCCAAAGCCATTACAAGAGGATCAAAATCTGATGTCAAACCTCCAAGTAAAATTGCACCAATAGATAAATCATCAATCTTTCTCCCAATATCTGCTAAATCCTGTGCAGTACTGGTTACAGCATTAATGTATTCTTCTATAGAAGAAAAATTCTGTAACTCATATCTGTACAGTTTACGTTCTAAAGCCAATCTTCTACATATACCTCTATCTTCGTATGCATTAGATAAAGTATCCCATACCTCTTTGGCTGTTCTGCAGGCACGTACATGGGTTATTGCACCACCTTCTAGGGTTAAACACATTTTTGTCATAGCCTTCAGATCACTGTTTTCTCTTTGGCTGACTGGTGTACTATTGTTTTCGTCATAGCCAACAATAGCCGACCACAAATTCTCATGCATTAAGTACATGCGCATCTTAAACTTCCAATTTGGATATCCATCCTTCCCATGTAAACTTTTAATGGTAAGTAAGGAAGCTCCCGAGGAACCCGTACCTGAATTAGACGCATGACCATTATCACCCATCGACATTTTTGTATTTTACCTATTTATACATTTATGCACGACGAATATTTTGTATTTTTCATCTATTTATACATGAGTACATAAACATTAACTTTATTTTAGGAATTGCCCATAACCATTTGTTGTAAATGTTTATTCAAGAAGAGAAAATTTGTGAGTGACACTTATAACAAATACAATTTTAAATATCAAAAACATTATTCTTAATGGCCAGTACAATCACCGATTAGAACCTACAACAAAACTCGCCTGATTGTAAGTGATGATGCGGTCTACAGTGGATCAAGTTTTCCTATGAGGTACCTATTTACTCTTGCTTTGAAGACACGCAGATTGTCCTCATGCGGAAACACAGACTCATTTTCTGAGAGTCGGCGTAAGGGTTGTTGAAACGAAACATCTTGCGCGTATTTGTGCTATTTATTAAGCGATGTTCGGAGTGCCGATGGTCTGGCAGTCCGATGGTGAAATGAGGACAAAGGAATAATATTTTATGCAGTATAAAAATTATTCCTTTTACAACACCTACATTTATTCCAAAATTGTATTTTTCTTTTGTTAATTTTTGATTCAGTGTCCGTTAAATATGTTTATACTACACCTACTTCGAAAATACTTCATTGAAGTATCTCATACGGAAAATATCTATCAAAGAAAGTAAGAGTTTTTGGGCGAGTCTTGAATAGCGGGCCTTTTTCTACTTTTCCGCCCGCTGCGCTCTGCAGAGGGGACGAAAAGTAGGAAATACCGATACTCCTTCTACTACGAAGGTGAAGTCTATTTCTCTCATTTTATGATTTGTTTTGTTTATTTGTTGCTTTTGTTAAATTATGTTTATTTTTGTAATTTTTTATAGTTTTAGGCAAATGTTGGTAGTTTCTGTCATTTTTGGTAGATATTTGGTAGATTTCGTATTGGCAGAACCAAAAGCCTTGAAAATCAATGTCATATAAAAATAACCGTAGTTTTTACCAGAATAAAAAAAATACCTATGACGACCTATGTTATTTTAGTAATATAATTACGTAAAGAAGACGTAATTATATTACTAAAATAACATAAGGACGCTTCAATTGCTTTTATATAATACGGCTAAATTGGTATGAACTTGAATTATGGGGTCCCGTGCAAGAACTTGAAAAAAATCTCTATTACATTTTAACTTACAATCATTTATTAAGGCATGTTTTCAGTTACCTCCTTTGCTATATATAAGTGGTTAATAAGTGATAAGAGTTACTAGCTTATGCCCGCGGTTTGTGATAGAAAAAGCATTTATGGCAATCTAGTTGAGGCAATAATTATGCTATTTGAGTGTCAGATACCATCAAAGTTCATCCTGTAGTTTTTGATACCAACGTTTCACATGAACAAACTTCTACACCTATATCCACCTATTGAAACCTCCAATTTATAATATAGTAGTTTAATAACGAAAAAATGCTAATTTATTTTATTTTATTATTATTATTTATTTTTTTTTATGGTGGATAGGCTCGCGTTTGACCACGATCTCACCTGATGGTAAGTGATGATGCGGTCTACGGTGGAGCACGCTTACCTATGAGATACCTATTGACTCTTGCTTTGAAGAGATCCAAGTTGTACTTATGCGGAAACACAGACTCGGGCAAGGCGTTCCACTCTTTGGCAGTTCGCAGAAGAAATGTAGAAGCAAAACGCTTATAGTTTTTTAATATTATTCATTTCTTTTGACGTCACGTCGAAGACGTACCCGAATGCCATAGAAGTAGGGTTGTGTTTGGCATTATTATTTTTAAATTCGACAGCAATGTTAACATTTCTGAAATATCATACGTGGCAAATTACCCTTAAATACCTGTATATAGTCGTAGTAATAGTAGATAAAAAAAACTTGCAGTAAGTATCATCAGATTAAGATGTAAAATAGCTATTACCACTCCTCTACAATAGTTTTTCTTGACATTGTGGTTTTGAAACGATTTTATGGGACTCTAAACATAGATAAGGTAATGCGTCTTTGAATAAAAAGTGGGATTAAGGACTTTAGTTGGGTCACCTTCAACGATATGTTTAAATTGTATAGTTTTGAAAGTCATACAAGTTTAAAGGTTTTTGCATATTCTACGTAGCTCTAAGAGTGTACAAAAACCTTTGAACATTTGACATGTTGCTACCAGATAATAGCGCTATAATGGACCTTGAAGTTAAGGTAACCTGAGACTGTAGTTATCCTACATAATATTTTTTTTACTAGAGAGAGAATAAACAATATTATATAATCAGACAATGCGACTTAATTATCTTTGCATCAATAAAATGATTATATTAAGTAGAACTATTAACTACTACGGAAATATTAAAATATACCATAGCTAGAAATATTGCGATATACATAATATTATGTACTCTTGACTTCTTTTTTAACCTTCCGGAACATCCTTACGTTTTCTTCCGCCGTGTCTGTCTGATTGTTTGTTCGCAATTAAATTAAAGACTACGGATTAACATGCGGTATTTTTTCTTTTTTTTTATACTACGCCTTCAGCGAACGAACCTGTAGACCACCCGATGGTAAGTGGTGCACAGACCATGGACATCAACAATCCACAAAAGTTGATTGTAGATGCATCGCTGCAGCTTAGGACTACGGTGCTATGACTCATATGCCAGTAATTCCAGAGCCTGATCTCAACACCAAACCGGAACACAAGCACTTCTATTGCTGCCCTCAAGCTCGTTCACAAGAGCTCTACCAATAACCAATTTATCAACAACCATAACTTTAGTTAACCAGAAAACCCGAAAACCGTTTGTACAGAACCAGTGCTGATTCTAAGCAAACTACTTTATATAATAATAAAATAATAAATATTTCACAACTCATACACAACGCCATCTAGTCCCAAACTAAGCAGAGCTTGTAATATGGGTACTAGAATAACTGATACTAATACATATATACTTTTCTTTTGTAAATACATACATATTATACATAGAAACACCCAGACTAAGGCAAACCCCCATGTTCATGCACACAAAGATTTGTCTTAAGTGGGAATCGAACCCACGACCTCGGCGTCGCAGGCAGGTACACTCCCCACTCCGCCATCCGGTCGTCGGAGTGTCATCAGAAACAAAATAATACACCATCGGGGTAATCACGACCCTCAGCAATGAGGAGTACGACGCGAGGAGGAGGACTACGCAGACTAAACCGCGGGGGAAAGTTAATTTGTTTTTCATCAGTTAATTTATCAGTGATGGCTAAGTACAAATAAGTGTTTCATAACAATGGTTTAGGTATATGTAAAATCAAGGTTATCGTTAAAACACGTGGAGCCGCGGGTCAAAACTAGTCATTTACAAAGACTAAAACACAAAGCATAAAAAGGCCTATTCGCAAGATGTATATCTTTCACTACTTAACATTCATAAAGGACTCTGTGGTTAGATTCACAAATGATAAATGTGTTTACGCTATAGAAGACCGGTTTAGGGTCAAAGGCTCATTATGTGACCTTTGTGTGTACGATGTAAGCAGTAGTGCTTTGGCTCTTAGTGTTCAACCGTTATTTGTACTCGCAATTTAAATACTAAGGGCTAGTTTCAGAAGTTCTGGATAGATCTTAACCGCCTAATAAAATAAAGCCAGACTTAAAATACTAATTAGTATAAGAAAACCACCCCTGAACAAATTTAATAGAGAACTTAGTAGATTTGTACTAAGAAACAGTTGAAAAAGATATGGGACCGGGTTTTGAACCTGCGACCTTACTGCACACCGGGCAACCGCTTTAGCCATCCAGCTACGGTCGCCTCTTACCAGAACCCTAAATTTCTCAACTGTATGATACGTCATTTCGTGACGTCACGTTCATCCATTTGTTCTTATCTTAAGTAGGATACAAACCAACATGGCAAAGTTACATTCAGCACAAATGTTGTAAAGAATGAACGCGTACGTTATTTCAACTTCTAATTGATTATTTTTATAGCATTTAGCTATGCTTAGCGAATTATACTAAGAAACATTTGAAAAAGATATGGGACCGGCAGGATTGGAACCTGCGACCTTACCTGCACACCGCTGTACCGGGCAGCCGCTTTAGCCATCCAATGTTTCTTAGTATAATTTGCTAAGCATAGCTAAATGCTATAAAAATAATCAATTAGTAGATTTGATTGAGAAATGTTATTACTTGGTAGCAGATTATCTAGACGACCAGTCATTGTAATAAAACATAATCATAACTTTTTTATTGGTACCTTATATTAAGTGCAAATTGTGATTCGTTTAACCCTGTTATTTTACTTATAATAAAATATAACCTTTGCATGCCCTACATGCAGAATGTAAATGGCTGCCTAAGAAAAATGTGTTATCTTAAATGTATTACCTACATTCAATGCAATAAAATAAAAAAGAGCAAAATTAAAATACAATAGATAATATATTGACTATTCAGCATTAGCAAACATAGTAGTAACTATGGTTATAATATAATTAATTACCTAGATTAGTTTGTCACTATAATTTTTGGGTAGTTTTGAAACTAATAATAAATATTCTTTATGTCCCTAAAATTAATATTAAAAATAAGTTCACGGTCGGGCAAATAGTGGAATAATTATCCAATTTGTACATTAAAATAAAAGCAAAAAAAAAACACTGCTTTCGAAAATGTGTCATTGCTCTTCTAGAGAACGATGGCATTTTAAGAGTCGATACTGTATCGTCACAGTATAAAGATATACCAGTATTCTGCCTCCCTGATCCCTTTCCTAGAAATAACAAAAGACAATTACGCAATACACGATTGGGCTACCCACTTACTCAATTATAATTTCATGTACATGAACCTTACAGAAGAAAACTTTAGCTTCTATTATCCTTTTTTTTGGATTTGTTATTTGCAGCGGTGTATCCTCGTCTTTTCTTGGTACCCTTATTGCGCTCTTATTCCGAAACGTAGGCAATTGACGCGGTCCAAGTCAATTAGGGTAAACTACTCGGCATATCTTTACTATGTATTGTGATAGTTGAATATTACATTAACCGATAGTTGATATTATTCTTTGCTAAGATAGATAAGTTCTCAGTTTAAATATTGCAGGCTACTTACCTAAATTCGTAATTGAACAACGGATGCAGTCGAATTAAACACACAATCTTTCTCATTTAGTTAGTATTTACACAACAGTTATTCATAAATTCTAAGTACTACTTATGAGCATTACTTGACCACTGACCACAATTCATACAAGTTATTAACCGCGTACATTTTGCAACTGTACCTTGGACGGAAGGACAAACAGATTTTTGTGTAGATAACGCGATCACGAATATTCGTACTATATACGTGAAATGAGGAGATTTGCGTGTGAGATTACGGGTTAGTTGACTTATTTTTCAGTATTAACTTGTATTTATTAACAGCCCCATATTTTAAGGATAATCTTTGGTAATTTACCCTGAAATAAAAATGCAAAGAGGATTTACTTAGGCTTAAATACGGAACTACTACTGGCTTCAAATACGGAAAAGGACTTGCAACTAAAAAAATAAATACAGAGTTCGATTAAAAATTAAGAGGAACAAAATTATGGTGTTGTTTTTTTAATAAATGCAGATTGTAACCAAAGACGTTGTAAATAACTCTTTTAGAACTAGAAAGGCATAAATATTAAGAAAGCGTTGTAAAATTTTTGCATCTATGAATGTCAAAACTCACCTATTAATGTCAAAAATGCACTTATGAAAGTCACAAATACATACATAATTTCTGTATTTATATGTGAGGCTGATGTTTCTTATAAATAAAATAGACAACTAAGTCGTTGCATCAGTGCCCGTTGGTGTCATTACAAGTCTTAAAGATATGTTATTGTTTAACACCGACAATACTAAAAAAAATATGAACTGAAATTAAAACACTAACTAAATTCATTTTGAAAATTCAAACCGAAGGCAAATCCAAGGACAAGACAGTGTACTTACATTCGGAAGCATTCGGCTCGTATCGCGGTCATTCGGAACTTGTTCCCTATCGCTTATTCACTTTACTTGAGTATTCTAGAAAGGCCGTTGCGAGCGCTTGCAACACTGCAATTCCGTCGTCGCCAAGTTGTCCTGCCATAATATTAAGTATTTGTTGACTTTACGACAGGTTTGTACGAGAGGAATGTGGGTAATGAAATACTTAAGGAATTTGAGGATATAGATAGGATGTATCTGACTACTATTTGACGGGTGAAGGTATAAAATGAAATGAAACCTCTTCGCTCTAACACCCAGCCCTTGGATTTAGAATCCAGGGGCTCAACCCTTGGATTCTCACAGAAGACTAGGGGGAATCCTTTTGAATGTAATGGCTGAATTGTTGTCACAATATTAAAGAGATAATAAAATTTGAATACATTAAAACAAGGTTTGAATATTAATAAGAATAACCAACTAACACTTACTTAAGTTTATAAAATCATTAATTTAATGATAGTTAACAGAAGGAAACATAAGACACGCTTGTGATATGAGTACTGGAATAGACACCTCCTTCCAGCTACTTGTTCAAACATAGTATTTAAATGAATGGAAGCAAAATTAAAAAAAAAAGACATTTAGTAGAGTTTGGAGACTGGTATTCTAGTTATTATTAGTAAATGCACGTTGATGTTTTAGGGTGTTCGGTCCGTGACATATAACCAAGAAAACAAAAAAAAAATGTATTTACTATGTATATACTAGAGATTTGTACCTTACGATTGAGGATATCATACTAATATTATAAAAACGCAAAATTTGAAAGGATGTCTTGATTTTCGTTTCCCCAAAAGTACTGCTTGGATTCTGAAGCAATATGGATTAACATTATTTTTGAAGTGAGTTGGGGCTGGAATCTGGTGCAGGATGTTTTCTGACTCAGCTTTTGACTTGATCACCTTCTCACTTGGCTGCGACCAGGATGCGAATCGAACTATCTGGCAACTTCACACCTTCAGTTCGGTTTTGGTTCTCGATCACGGAAGAGGTAAATGGATTTAGCACTTGTTAGACATCTCATTGATTTAATTAATTTCGTAATATTCATAGAAATACAATACTGTTTTTACCTGCATCATTAATTAGCACTAAGTGTGGCACTAGCAAAAGCAACTAATGTTGTTCCGTGTAAAAAAACCCTTCGTAATCCTACCTATTCATAAAGGTTATAATACAAAAACATTAATTTAGTTAAAAGTACACGTATTAACCACCTTACAATGAGATTAAGTCATTGGATTTTACGAAAACCTTGATGTTCAAACGAAAAGATAAACATGATGTATCATCAATAGTTGAATCTCTCTGATTAGAACAAAAACTGTACGGAAATAATAAGTTTCATAGTTCACTGTACATTGTGAGTAATTCGTTTCGCAGAATTGTACTTTAAGTTGAGGAAAATTGAGTATTTTAATATTTTCTTGTTTTGATCCTGAAATACGATTTCGAGAAGAAGCAGTTCGATATCGATCCATTTACAATAAGTTTGTCTGCGGCAAGAAGACGGTTGAGTCTCGTATTCTTTAAATAAGCGGAGTATCATATTTCTTTTTTTTTTATGTTGTGTTATATTTCTTTTTTATTTTTATTTTATTTTCTTCATTTAAATCGCGCCCTAATTATGAGGTAATTATAAGCGCAATGTTTACATTAGTTTTGTTCGCACCAAATTGTTATACAGTCACTAGAAGCGAAAACTTGTTATTGGCTTTATGGTTCCTAAACTTATTGTTATTTAAGTTATATACTAGCTGTAAGTTTTCCATATGATAAATAAATAAATAAATAAATAAATACCATTCAACTAACGAGGTCACGGGTTCGATTTCCGGGTCAGGCAAATTATTATTTGTGAACTTTCCGTCAGGAAATTCACAATAGCAGCACGGAGTTGGAGTTGTGCCCGATGGATGGCGATAAGCTTACTCCCAATCCCATGAGACCTAAACATAACAGGTGAAATAAGGGTGTTGTACACCTCTGCCACACCCTTCTGGGTAATATAGTCCTCAGAAAACGAACCTATTCAATTTATGCCGGTCTTTTTAATGTACAGTGGGCCAAGCAATTAGGTATGCAGGGCAAAAACTTCTACGCCATAGTGCAAACTGACTGCAACAGATATGCATGTGTGAATTACATATTTAATAAGTGTAATATGCCCACTATTTAGATATTCAACTCACTTATCCATAACTGGTGTAGTAAGTCTTTACTATGACTTAGAAGCTTTTGTCCTGCATAGCTAACTCGTTGGCCCACTGTACGTTAAGCTCTCTTACAGTCTTTACCTTTCTTCCAATTTAGATGTCAATGAAAAATTTACGAAGTCATTAGACCTTGCTAGCTAAAGTAATTAGTAATAATAAATTAAAATGGGTAAACTTTTAGTAGGTATTTGTTTTTCTTCTTTAACTTCTTGACTTTGTTTGGATATTGATTTACTGATTGATTGTGATTGTATGAGTTAATACTATTAATTTTAAAATAAAGTACAAGAGGGGTCGGGCCTAATTTTGAGCCTGTCAAAATAGCTGCTAGTTTTAGTTGTTTTTTTCTTTTTAAAGTAGTTTTCTTTGTAAAGTAGTTACACACATCACTCAATCGTATAAATATTAAAACACTGAGTACTAAAAGTGCAGTTTATATTTGTCTTCTTTTTCACTTTAGTTATTTTAAATTAAATTATATTTTATTATGTACCTAACATTTTTTTGAGTGTGTGACACATACATTCGCCACTAAAATTAAGCTTTAAATTTTATCTCAATCACATGGGTTAACCTTATCACATATTTGAAAGACAATAAAGTAACGCTACCTTTTTTTACAAATTTGAACAAATAACCCTCTAGTCTAGCGCTTATTTTGCCTTATGTAAATAACTGACAACCGGATGGCGGAGTGGGTAGTGTACCTGCCTGCGACGCCGAGGTCGTGGGCTCGATTCCCACTTAAGACAAATCTTTGTGTGCATGAACTTGGGGGTTTGTCTTAGTCTGGGTGTTTCTATGTTTAATAAGTATGTATTTACAAAAGAAAAGTATATATGTATTAGTATCAGTTATTCTAGTACCCATAGTACAAGCTCTGCTTAGTTTGGGACTAGATGGCGTTGTGTGTGAATTGTGAAATATTTATTTGTTTATTTTATTTAACTATACTAATAACAGTTCAGCGTAAGAAATATCATCTCGCCTTTGAATC
This sequence comes from Hypena proboscidalis, assembly GCA_905147285.1. Classification (NCBI taxonomy): domain Eukaryota; kingdom Metazoa; phylum Arthropoda; class Insecta; order Lepidoptera; family Erebidae; genus Hypena; species Hypena proboscidalis. The sequence continues at coordinate 2,868,543 of LR990129.1, read as the reverse complement.
TTCATATCTTGAACTCCATATACTTCAAGTACATAATATTAACTGATGGTAATACATCTGGTCAGTGGTCAGTTCTGGGTCAAGGCCAACCGTGCACGCAAGCATAATTTTTGCCTTAGGTTTGCATTGCATCATGGTGACATGTCATTCGGAAGATGAGTCTGTGTGAGCGGGCACTTTACGATTTTTAGTTTGCATGTGAGAGATTTTGCGATTATAGTTACCGCCAGAGACTAACGGCAGTGTAGCTTGGAACTACGAAACTCAAAAGTGCATGACCAAACTACACCACTACCAAAGTCCCTTAACCCCCCCCCCCGCCTGATAAATCTGCAAAGAATTGTAGTAGCACCAGTGCTACGATACGTTTCTTTAGTTTATTTTATACGTTTATTTACCGTACTACCCATTATATTTAGCGGTATTGTTTCTGAATATTGGAATACAATAATACATGTGTTACTTAGCATTATTTAGCTGATACTTAAGAACTCTGCCGTAGGTACTATGTAAACTTAAATTCATTAAGCTACCCAAAGAGATTGGAGATAGGTCTTTTACTAGTAGGTAAATTCATCACACATAGAACGTAATGCACCGATATTATACATTTTATGTTAAGCTAATAAATGCATAACTAATATTGCATTTGTTTAGTTAAACTTCGCATCAGCTTTACGAGTTCTATAAAGAAGCTATTCGGAAAAGGTTTTATAAAAAACTTTCAACTGCTGTCAGAAAAAAATGTTGCGGTATGTATAGTACAAAATACCATAGATTGTTCATTGATGTGAAGAAAAATACTAACGAAAAAATCTTGAATGATATACTAGTGGCAACAGCAATCATAAAAAATAGTATGTTCATTTATGTGAATCAGTAGCATTGAAGTTAAATTCTCAGCAAACTAAGTGGACAACAAATATTAGAGTAAATTTCATAACATTTCTAAAGAGACAAGGTTGATTGTGACAAATAGTCAAACAATTTGTAATGTTTACATTAGTAGTCGTGTGACAAAAAAGTGGCTTGTTTTATATGTTGATGGATGGACAGGAAGACGAAGACCGAGGAAAATATAGATGATAGAAAAAGATGTGAAAGACAAGGGAGTTAGCGAGACGGCTGGCGGGAGAAAAATACGTTTTAAAAAAATAAAAAAGAAGACGAAATAATATTGCCTTATTTTATTCCCTTTAAAAATGATAATTGATTTGTTACACAAATCAAAAATAAAAAGGTAACATGTGAAATTATGAATGAGGTAATATTTGCCTAACGTGGCAATAATCCTTTAGGTTTTATAGAGCTCTCCTTTAAAAATAATTACATAGAATAAGATGCTTAAATGCTCAATTACATAGTTTCCTCAAAAATATAATCTCCGATTACATAAAGTGATTAGGACCAGAGATGTACAAAATACCCTCTAAAAAGTATCTGGAATACTAAATCCAAGATACTTTGAAATTAAGTATTTCAGATACCAGATACAAAATACTTTCGAGAATGGTATTTGAAATACTAGATGCAAGATACGTATCTTCTAAATACTTTTCAAGATGAAAATACTTTTGTAAGAAAACAACATTTTTTTCCATTGAATTTAAGATTATTTTTGACATTATCTTAATAAACATTAATGTTATTTATTTACGAATATATTATGTTAATCGCGGAAATGTGACAAGACAAAATATTATATTTTTAAGGAAAATAATAAACATAATATCAAAAGTAGGTATTTACTTTATTTCACCAATCAAAAGCCATCAATTTACTTGGTTGGCCATCAGGTTATTTATTTTTTTCCGACCACCCTGAAGTTTTTCTAAGACAATAAAACAAAAAGACATGACATGATACAACATGAGATAAGAGACTTATGACATGAGGCATAATCATTCCTAAAAGTATTTTGTCAGAAAAAGTATTTGTAAAATACTAAGATACCTAACAAAATGTATTTAAATACAAGATACAAGATGATTTTTGGAAAAGTATTTCAGATACAAGATGGAAATACGTATCTTGTATCTTGTATCTGTATTTCAGATACTTGTATCTTAGATAAGTCACATCTCTGATTAAGACATAACTTTAAAATTGAATTTTAACGATCATTCAACTCGATACGCTTCACGCCAAATATACGCCTATTAAATAACGGATTTTCCACAGTAGTAATATTGTTAGTTAGCCGATTGAATATCCCCGTTAGTATAGTTACTGTCTGAAATCAGGATGGTAGAGCTCACGAATATAAACAGGAGGCTGCAGCGTTTCATTAGCCTGTTACCTATTAATAACTTCTGTACTAATGTGTTCCGGTTTGGTGACAATACATTTCAGAGTTACTGGCAATAGTAAAAGATACGTCAACTCTTGTAAAAAACCTATCTCGGATCTCTCTATTTGGCGCGTGGCTAGATGTGTGCGTAACGGACGACGACGGGGACATACACTGAAATTTATTACGTATCGCGTCACTACCATACCATCGTAAGTTGAATATTTACAAGCCAAGCACACGCACACAAAGAACCGTGGGCCAAGACGATTCAAGGCATCTTTAATTCTGGATGTGATGTATTATTTATGAGATAGGTGTACAAGCACCATATATGGCTTATTCCAATGAACATAACATTGTAGTTGTTATCATTACATCTGATAATAATCAAATAACAGTAGCTTACATCGCACAATTATATAACAGCTTAATTGTTGTTATTATTACACGGAAATAACAAGATGGTCATCTACATTACGTCTTGGATGACGTTTTTAATACAAATAGTCTCATTGTTGTGAAAAAATCAACAACCCTTTGATAAAAAAAAACATTATTCCGTATCCATAAAGGGTTCCATGTGGTAGCGGGTGAGCCTATCGCCATCCACCGAGCATATAATATATATATAATTCATGAATAACATTTTGCCCGACCTGGGTATTGAACCCGAGACCTTGCGTTGAGAGGCGCATACGCTAACCACTACACCATCAAGGCAGACTTCATTGACTCATCTGACGTAGTACGTTAGTAAAATCTGTATATCGGTATTCGAGTAGTACATTTCAGGTAATGTAAAAATAACTTTTGTTTATATTTAATATTTTTCAAACCGTTTGTATATGTAGATTGCAGCCAAAATATTGATTAATTGACTACGTTGTGACAATTTCTGAGGATTAGTGGATGACTCTTTCATACAAAATACTACTGGATCGATTTTCATGAGGTTTTGCTCAAATCAAGCGTGTAGTCTGGATCAACATATACCTAGGCTATTTTTAACGACCTAACACGCGGTCGGCAGCTTATTTTTTAGCAATTTTTTTAATTTTTATAATTTTTTTTTATTTTATTATAATTTTATTTTAAAAAGTTTAATTTGTTATTCATACTGTATTTAATTTATAATGCTTTTTTCATGATTTTCCATTTTGTTGTGTTTGGTTAGACTGTGAGATAAAATAATAATAAAATGATAATTGTATAATAAATAAATAAATAAATAGATATATATTGATTCTTTATTTTTGTATGCCGAAGTATGCCGAATCGACAAATTAGGATAATAAGTAAATGGGGCCCAATCCACCATTTACTACGCAGCTGTGAATTTACTTCTAACACAAGCTAAAAAGTGTACAAACATTTGTAACATTTCAATTGTACAAATTCTCTGTAATTATTGCAACACAATAAGTGCCACCTACCATGAGCTTGTTTAGTACTTAAAAGGGCTCTAAGTATGTTTTAAGAGCCGGCTGAAGCAAGTATTGTAAATATTTCTTCTATTTGTTGTCATTTTACCTAGAAATCTATAAAACCGTAATATAATTAATACCAAAGGTGAAACTTTTAACCTACAACGCTGAAAATTTACAGAGATTTCCTTAAAGCTCACAGTTGGAAGCAAGCGTCAGCGTCAACGTCCAGCGTATGTTAACATATTTTCATAGAAAAAGACGCGCGCGCAATCTTATCGTGCCATCACGCACGCATCTTTTTTGCTTGCTTCCAACTACCAGCTTTGTTATGCAGAAAAGAACGGAAATAAATGCATAACATTTTACCCTTACGTGATACCTATAATATCCTACTTCACCCAATACTCCTGATAAAGCTAAATTAACAAGTACAAAAATTTGTTAGTTTAAAAAAACAATTGCACAATGTATTCGCAATACAACTTGCACAATCATTCTTAATTTTGTTGATAAGAAAGTGATCAAACTATCGAAATCGAGCCCATTGTTCACAATTTTACTGTGAGATTATATTTATACGCAATTATTAATGGCTAAATTGATACAATAGACTAAAGTGTAGATAAGAAAAATTGTATGGGAAACAAAAGAGAGTTACCTGCCAGAACCCATAAATTAATAGCATATGGATAGATTCATACAAGCGCTTTCACTAAAGTAAAGCCAAAGTCCTCACGCACACTAACAAAAAGCTGTTGTGTATTGACTGATAATGGCACACATTTAAGTAAATAAGTTAAGTACTGGTTTCTAGGTGTATTAATTTATATATCTTATTTTACTATATTTTCACTCTTTGCGTTACTGGTACCAAGGCGGAACTACTATATAGAATTACCATTTTCATAACTGAGATGGACTGGACACTACAATTGTGTTGATTTAGTTTAGTTCAGCAGGTAAAGCTGAACATAAGAATCGTGGAGCCGCTGTAAAGTATAAAATTACACAATAATACAACAAAGGCAAGAATAGCGCCTTGCATCGTTGTCAAGACGTACATCATGATTATTATCAAATAGTTTTACCTCGGGCCTCACCCATACTGCAGACTTCTTAAGAAGATAATTATATTATTACTTTGGCATGCGAGTTATTGTTAAGAGTGAGTAACATCATCTTCGAATTTCAAGGTATAATAGCAAGGTAACTAGCGTTCTTCGTTGGCTTCATTTGCAAATATAGTTTATGTTCTTTATAAAGCGTATCATTCATTTACCTAGTCTCAAATCTTTTGGGTTTTAGGTTTTGCCTTGAGTGTGAACGTTAGAAAAAACCAGGACAAAAGTTTTGTAAATTGCCTTTCTGCTTTTGAATATGAATAAAATGTGATGTTATTACGACATTTCATTGAAATGAACAAACAATGCCTTCAAAAGTCGTACAAATATCTAAAGCAAACTCTCAAACATGTACTGAACGTAAAAAGAGAGTACGCAATCGTTGTCACAGCATTGACCCCGCCCTTAGATTCAAGGTCAAACTGAACAAATATTACAGGGGTCACTTGCAAAATCCTATGATGACATATTATAGGTAAGAAGATTTGTCATGATAGTGTGAATTGTGATTAATGATCATTTGGCAGATTGTTATTCGATTTTTATTGACAGTTGATTGGTAGAAGAACTTGTGAAACACAAAGACCGACAGATATTCTGTCCGAAATACTACGATATTTTGCAATCAGAGTCCATCATAAGTCGGAACATAGACAATGATATTTCGTATCAGAGACAATGATATTTCGACTTGAATTAGATCAAGGGTAGGTAAGTCGGTTGTGTTCCCAATTTGTTGTCCATTGATATAAAAGCTCACTTACTTGTAATTTATTATAATACTGCTAACAAAGATTAGTTGCTGTATAGTTTCTAAAAGGACGAAAGCGTTTCCTTTCTCTAGAGCCTCCTGATTAGTCGAGAAGAGTTCATCACGAAATATTGATAATGCTAGAATTATTTTAAAAGCACTTTAGTCAATCCGTTTCCATTAAAATTTGAATAAGAAGTGCAACGGACGACACCATCAGTTCTTTGCAGGCAAATCAGTAAATTTGCCGAGCCATCCTCTTGAGGTCATAATTAAAAAATCATGTTCCGACGATTGACATCTGCAACCCAACGTGTAGTGCCACTGATCGGCTATTATATTAAAGCATCGCGAACATCTCATAAATTCGATTCCAGGATTCAATGTATACATTCAATGGAGAAGATAACAGTCACATGGTTTTACAATCATGCTCAATTCCATCCCTTTCGAGCGAAATCTGCTGGATTTTCCCCATTGCCTGTGCAGATATTGATGTACAGAGCACCAAGTTATGAGGTATAGAGAGTCCAAACACCTATCTCATAGTGAAGGCTGACTATACTAGTTACGCATTTGTGAGTTACATATACAAATAGTGCGTACCTTACACTTCTTAAATATGTCACTCACACATGCATAATAGTTAATCTCCACTTTGACGCAGAAGTTTGGGCCCTGTATACCTAATGCTCGATCTGTACTGTATAAATTTACCACTTATTAGTAAACTACTACTAACTGTGCTACTAGATGCATATTTATATGAAAATATCAGTAATTTAATTTTACTAAGGCCGTAAGTTAAGAAACGTTCCGACGATCGACCCGTCAGAACAACTCATATAAAACTAGCTGAACTTTCAACCCAACATGTAATGCCACTGATTGATTACTATAAAAGCCGTGAGTGTTAACTATCCACGATGGCAGTATTTACTGCTATTTACATGATGTGCATTTGACGTTAATACATCTATCTATTTTATAAAGGAGAAGTTTGTTTGTTTGTTTATCACGAATAGGCTCCTAACTTACTGACCGATCTTTATGTAAATTTCTACGAAGATGGTTCAAGAATCCAAAAAAAACTTTATACTCCTTTTTATCCTCGTTCCATGTACGCGGAGCCACAGATGGAAGCATGTAAACAATGTAAAGGGGAAAATTGTCGCATAAAGTTACAAAGCATTGGAAAATATGTCTGTAATTTTAAAATGGATTGTAAAATAATATTTTAAGAATTACAGTCATATAAATATATTCGGTTAATTTAACGGAAAAGACAATTCTGATTGTTCGTGAGTTTTAAGTAAGATCTGGGGTGTACCCAATCGGACCTTTTTGTATATTTTTTGTACATATTTAGTTTTTTATAAGAATTTGCTTTTGTTTTTGACATTTAAGTTTCATGTCAGTCTTTTGGTTTTATGTCATAGATAGGTTCAGTGTTTCTTTAGTTTATTTTCCTATTTTTCTAATATAATTTATTTCCTTTTTTCCTGGTTTCTTTGTATTAACCCAATCCACAACATGGGGAATTACTGAAAAGGATTTGTTCAGATTCACTATTATTTTTGCATTTTTCAAAGAGAATTTTTTTCAGACTTCAATATGAATCTCAAAATAATATTTTTTTATAGACTTTAAGAGGTAATCCGATCAAGCGGGTGATTACTTATTTGTCTCCTAAATTATTTGTAAAAACTATGTCTACAACAAAATAATTGCAATATAAGGTCTTTGTTCTGCAACGTTGCAACCACAAACTTTTGTGTCGCCTTTCTACACGAAATTTCGTCTAGGTATTCCGAAAATGTAACCTCAAATTACCAAAACATTCACAAAAACCTTAGCCAGTTCTAGTGCAGAACTGCAATGTTGCAAGAACTTTAATGCAATAAAGATTCTGATAGTGGACTTTACAACACACCATTGATACCAGACAATTGACGAAACAGTATTGAAATAAAATACCTATAATTTATTAGTATGTACTAGGTATGTAACTTCAGACGGTACAAAACAACGTGTATAATACACGAACCTGCGAAAGAAAGTTATTTTGTTTATTTGTGAGCGCTAGTCTAACTCTCAATAAAGGTCTTTTAATATTTAATATTACGCTAAACTTAACAGGAGCGGAGCAGAAAGGTTTACAGCGCGGGTCAAAGCGCAGCACCAGCTACTACCTAATATAACAAATTCCACGCGGATGAAGTCACGGGCAAAAGCTAGTACATGACGATCGAACCCCATGTGTTTCGCTCCTTACATACTTCTTTCGCTTACTTAGCATTCATATATCTCCTCAACATGTCATGTTCACCGTTTTAGTTTTATAAAATGTTATAGCAACTTTAGTAAATTTATTTTAGCCAAAACACAAACTTTTCCCTTAGCGTCAGTAATTAAAAACGTGATAATAGTTTGCCACTAAATTCATCAGCAACTAATGCAAAAATCATCGCCAGTCAAAGATCATTTGACCCCTGACTCCAGGTCTTTCCATACTCAAGTTACACCACGCAAGCGAATATAACCTTCGTTCTCAGCTAAGTGTGACAAGTGTCCACAGGCTTGCGCCACACCTTGCAACACTCGGACGTTCGGTGACCGGATATCTTGTCTCGTAGACTAGTTCTTAGATTTTACACAGACTCGTTTTGGCGTAGGTTGTTGCAAGTGCAAATGTTACGGTATAATAATGAAGAGAATGTGATAAATTGAAATCTATTAATAATTACCAAAAGGCGAAGTGAAAGTAATAAGTTAATCTCATTTATTGGGAATTTATTGGTGAATATAAAAAAAAATACACACAGTACCGATAAATCGAATACATTTTCAAAAATAACGTGAGATAAGCGTCTTTTTGATCAATCCAGCAATAGAGGAAAGGTAGAAGTTATTAAATTTTGGTCCCATACGTAGTTTAGGTTATGTTCGATTGTGACCAACAACGCACGAGCCGAGCGAACGTGGCGAGTGTGTTACGGCAGCGATCAGCGGGTGCTAGAATCGAAATGCCTGCTGGATTGCCAAAATAAACTACTGGCTAAAGCGAAAATTTAAATATTAAAATCACATTTAGCAAATCATGTGGTAATTGTTAATAATCATCGGTAGTTATTAATCATTTTCAATTTATCTCATTCACCGTAACACAAATACTTCAACTGCTGCTGCAAGATGCTTCAACTGACAATTAGTAAAATAATTAAAGAACTGTAGTAATTGTTTTTAACATGTATCATTGTGGCACAGGTGTTTCACATCATGAGAAGGTTATTCCATAGTACAGCACACTGGCCATATGCTCGCATGTACCTACTTTACTTGTTTTCCTAACGAGATTTTCTTTCACTGGAAATGAATGATTTAAAGATTTTATAGTTATAAGAAATTATAACTTAGGTTAATACACTACTAAAAAAAAAATTGTAAGTGGCGCATTTAAGACTCCGATACCTTTGACTTAGCAGTCCAGCGTTCTCAAACTTGGCCACCAATGTTCTCTAAATAATTATGTAAAAAGGTTTTCTCTACGACCAAAAAGCGGTTACACATAATATTTATTTTTACTCCAACTATATAAATATTGCATTAAAATATCCGGTACTTATAACACAAGGCTGGAGATTACAGTTAAAAAATACTCTTTTCAGAAATGGAGTTCATTGACTTTTTCTTTGACAATCAGTCATTGTACTCATTGTCCTTTCAAATTGCTCTCAGTTTCGTTATTTACAAGGTCTTTGCAGATTTACACTATTGTCTGACACTTTAGAGAGTTGTTGAGAAAAGTTTTGTGTTTTGTTGAAAAGATTACTGGTAATGTTGCACGCAACTAAGGATTACTTAGGCGTAAGAGCATTGTGATAACAGTATGTGTTCAATACATAAAATGTGCTTTTGCTACACTAAATTTCGGTTGTAGGCTCGCAAACTATTACAAAACATGACACCTGTATTAGCCTGAAGGGTATGGCAGAGGTGTGCAACACCCACACTTCCCCTGTTATGTTTAGGTCATAATAAGATAGTGGGTGATCCTATCGCCATCCACCATGTACTGTCACAAAAAGTACAATATCATTATTTTCAGATGTAAATTGTGGTGGAAGGTGTTTTTTTTTTTTTTCTATTTGTAGTTCACACCGATTTCTGCGTCAATTAAAACCGACTTCAAAAAAAGTAATTATCGTCAAATAACACAAAAAGTCGGCTAGATAGTTCTTGAAGTCGGTGCTAAACATTTTCTTCTAATTTGAAATTGATCAGCACTGACTTTAAAAATTATGTAACCGACCTTTTTTTTTCATTATTTTACGATGTTTAGTTTCATTTTGTTTTTTTTTTAATATAATTTTATCAAACTATACATCGTCGTGTAAATACAATAATATTGTTTTGTTAGAGCAATTAAGGCAGAATGTGATCCGAAGGACATCTGTAAATCTTTTACATTAATGTTCATCCAAAGGTTGCTTGAAAGAAATCGCGTCAAGCGATAAGGCCGCCTTTTGTGCGTATATTGTTTTTTAAACTTTCGTACAAACTTGTATATCTTATGTTGTATGGGCAAATAATGTTTTATCTATCTATCTACTAAATCTACTTATTATCATTTTGTTTTTGTTACATAAGCAATGGTTACATTACAAACTAGTACTATTGTTTTAGTCACTCATTAATATAACGTTAGCGTTTTATATAACTTTAATCATATTATTGCATAAATTGCATATGAACCTTGTCATTTCCTTTTTTTTGGTTAAGCAAGACCAGTGAAAAATAATAGTCTACAGCCACGATAGAATTGCATTATACCAATTATGATTATGCACATTATGTTAGACCCGGAATCTAGACTTGAACTTAATATTTGTTACTTAATCATGTCTGGTACAAATTGCATAGTCAAATAAACAAGTCAGATTAGTGTTACAGATGTTGCATTTTTTGAGAGTTTGGACCATTGCAGAAATACAGGGGAGGTGGCTTAAGCAACTGTGCACTGTGACTCTCAACTAAGTCCTGACAAAAACTGACGTTGACTGAAATAAGTGTTGTTTTTTATCTTGTAAAAGTACTAGAATAGACGTTATGATGCTATAGATGGCAACACATTTTGTTTATAAGTTTTTAATTGATAATTTAACACTGCGTGATATCAAGCTTGCGATAGCCACATCTGAGGGGTGAACATTAAGGGGTGTACGGGCTCTGCACGAGTATTGTTATACTTAATAGTTTTGTTATTGACAGGTAGCATGGAAATAGAAGTAGGCGGGATTTTAACACCCCCTAATCCCCGCTATATTAGGTAAATCTAGTTGCCGCACCTCTACCCTGTTTCTGCTTTATGGCTCAGACATTGTCTACTTATGTAATAACCAGAGCTCGGCATTAGGTAGAGTTTTTTATGTACTTGCATCGAAATGTTGATATTAATGTGGACCTTCCCGGGATCTCTAATGGACAATCCTGTGTGGCCTACAATATTACGAATAAATAATAATAAAAACCTCAGAGATAGACAAATAAAACAAAGATAATTAACATATTTTTTTTATTAGTTTACATTAATTCACAATACAAATTATTGATAGTCTTAAGCAAATTCTCATACGCATATTTCGCCTTTTTTTATAAATACGAGCAAATACTTTTGCTTCTAGCCTAGACTCGTGAGGTTTTGCTTATTCAAAAGGCCCAGCAGAATCATTTTCCTTGTCCGATTCATTACCAGTAAGATTTGAAGTGTTCGCTGCCGACATTGCTGTATAACTTTTGTGAGAATTAAAATATTTAGTCGCGCGTGCAGTAGTTTAAATTGTGTAAAAGTAAATAACTTCTTATTTAAAAAATTACGGGATATTTTTCTGCTCTTAAAAAATAATCTCGGGATTTGAGGTATATCTTTCGCTGTATGAAATCAGTGTAAGTACATGAAAAACTACCTAATTCCGACCTCTGGTAATAATCAGAATTAGGTCGGAATTAGGTAGAGTTGTTGGCCACACGGGATTGTCCATTAGAAATCCCGGGAAGTACCACATTAATATCAACATTTCGATGCAAGTACATAGATAACTCTACCTAATTCCGACCTCTGGTAATAACTAATGATTGATTTTTGAAATATGTTCCGCAAATCAACCGCAATAATCTCTACTTGCTATATTTGCAGAAAAGTCTTTCTAGATCTGAAATATTAATAAAAAAGACAGCTTGTTGTCTGCTCATGAATAACATTACTATAGTCTATTCATATAGACTTGGCAAAAAAGATAAACAATAATGGCTGACGAAAAAAAATAGTGATGTGAATCATTTAATGAACTGTTGTGAACTACTCAAAATGGCGCTTCAACATTCATTCAGTGAATGATATTAATTAATTAAAAGTCGCTAAAGTCGGTTAAAAATGGACTTTGATTTAGTTATGTGTCGTTCGCGATTGAACGAATCTAAAGAACCGAGTCGCGCGAACCGCACAGTCGAATGGGCCACTTTAGCTGTAGAAAAGGATTAATTCGTTACGATTTGTTATTCACGATAAATAGATTAAATAAAATTTAATTTAATATAAGTACAGCTTTCAATAAATTTAAGAATGTTTTGAACAATTTAATTCATCATCACTGACAAAAACGTAAATCAATCCCAATCGTTCTTTCGTTCACTTGTTCCCATCCCTAAATCAAATGTCAAACTTCCATGTCGTTTTTTTAAACTGTGGTTTGAAGTCTCCTTGGAATAACGAAATTTGCAAAAAGAATACATTTGCACAGTGAATTTACAATGAATATATGTGAATATGAGTGTGTTGGTGTGTGAACTAGTTTATACAACTCAATGTGGTAACGTACAGTGTGTTATTCTTTCGCAATATCGTAATTTGTAATTGGGGGGGGTTTGTTTACTGTTTTTGCCAAGTCTAAATGAATCGACTATACAGCTATCGTCATGTTAATTGGTAAAGATATTGTTCTACAAAATTATTTAGGTATATGCGTAAATACTTAAAGATTGATTATGGAAGCTATCAGTTAAATATAGCTAAATCAAAATAACATAAACTCATGACGAAAACAGTTAACACATTCGCGTAAAATAACTAATTGTTTGTACGTAATACCTACATAAGCAGCGATAGCCGAGTGGGAGACCGTAAGACTGCGAAGTCAAAGGTCTCGGGTTCGAACCCACGGCACACACCTCTGTCTATGAATCTTTAAGATTCGTTTTTTGAAGATATGTGTGTATTTATCATAATTTATAAATTATCGCTCGCTCACGGTGAAGGAAAACATCGTGAGGAAACCTGCATGCCTGAGAGTGCCTAAAAAGTGCTCGAGGGTGTGTGAAGTCTACCAATCCGCACTTGGCCAGCGTGGTGGAATATGGCCTAACCCTTCTCATCATGAGAAGAGGCCCGAGCCCAGCAGTGGGATATGTATTAGATACAGGGCTGCTACTAATAATACCAACATTTAAAAAGACTATTAAAATTTGATTACTAGAATATGATGTTCCCACAAAAAGTTTGCAAACCTGCGCGTTTAATTATCGCAGACCACTAAACAGAAAGCGTTAACGCTAGCTTGTGAATATTTATCGTAACGCGGTACGTTGCGTTATGGAGCCGCTTATGTAGAGTCAATGTGCTAAATGTTTATTTACTAATACAATTTGTATTTAACACGTAGTTAGCTGTAAAGTTCTTGAAAATATAACACTAGCTGAATGATTACATTAAGGTCTGACTATAACAAAACATAACAATACGCCTATATTACCCAGAAGGGTGTGGCAGAGGTGTACAACACCAACATTTCACCTGTTGTTGGATAGGGGGTGGGCCTGAAGTCATCCGCCGGGCACAATTCCAACTCCATGCTGCTATTGTGAATTTCCTGACGAAAAGTTCACAAATGACACTTGGCCCAACCCGGGCATCAAACCCGAGAGCTCGCGGTAAAAGGCGCATACGCTAACAACTAGACCATTAGGGCGGTCTGATTATAAATGACTTTTAAATTTGGCTTTGCCCCGTACCTAATTTCTCAGTCTCCCCACGACAGTAATAAAAAAACATATAGCACTATACAAACGAAAGCAAGCTTTTTAGACACATTTAAAGGTGTTGTTACACTAACGAATCGACCTCAATCCGTTAGTGTACCCTTAGTAACTTATCTAGCGCTAGGTACGTAGAACGCAGAGGTGTGAGTTTGAGCCTCACTAGATACATAATTTTTCAACCGTTATATTGTACAATAAATGCTTAGCAAAGCTCAAATTTGCTTTAATATTACAAGAATTAAAACCAGAGTAAAATGAATAAAAATAAAAAGATTTTTAAATATAGCTAAAACTTGTGTTTCCTAAAATAATATTACAGTTATTGCTGATTTCACCAACGTGTCAAATCGATATGTAACGCTGAGCTACAGTTATAGATCGCTCTATCCCGTTTAAACATCGAGAGGGAGAAAAAGATCGCAATACGGCATGGATATTCTGTAAAGATGACTAATTTCCAGTCGATTTCGAAAGCAATTAATAATTTCGTTTGAAACCGGTTCATCTCGGATTTAGTGCATCCTTATTTCCATACACATACGGTTGATAACTGCTTGGCAAAAAAATTGACAGCTTGCCAGTTACTATCCTCTTGCAGGTTTGACAGCTTTACAGGCAAGTAACGCAATTTCTTATGTCAAAATCGGAAACTGGTCATGGAGCAGTTTCTTAGTAATTTCTTGTACTTTGGCGAGATAAAATAATGATATTTAAAAGGTTTTTTTACTTCAGATTAACGTTATACATCAAATCAATAACTGTTTAATACTATGTATGTCATAAAATACTAATTAAATACGTAATGCAATAGAATTTAGGTCATATTATTTTTAGTCATATATCTCGAGATTTTTCATACGAAAACTTATAAATACGACAAGTAGTAGCACGAATTATGGCAGTCTGGGATATAAAAAGCACTTAATGAAAATAATGTATCTTCAAAATATTGAAACAATAATATTATGTAGCTAAGTTGTAGGCTTCCTCTTTCTCGCCAAACTAAACAAATTTTAATGAATTCTGGCACACGGGTAAGTGCTTTTTATCGACGTAGTTCAAATCTAGTTACATACTTTAATCAAAAACGAAAAACCTGATTCATTCCATTTCATGGATGGTGGAGACCTTTGCCCAACAATGGGACAATACAGGTTATGCACCAGATAATGTAACTACTTACATTCTGTATTCACGATTATTATTATTTATTTGGAGTTTACATTTATAATTTCTTATGTACGTAACGTAGTGTCTATGTCTATGATAATTATGTGAGAGAAATAAGAATATATTAAAGAAAAATCAGAAGTTTTGAAAAATTTTATTATTTCACAGAATTTCAGGAACATTTATTTTCTTCTAATGTTCGCTAGGCTTGCACTGATGAAACTTAAGTCTAAAAAATGTTTAGATCTGAAATCAACCGCCGCTATCATCTTATCATAATACTATTATAATATAGGTGTGCTATATTCGTGTATTGAACCTGAAAGACAAAAAACATTACAACACAAGTGAGAGATATGTGATTTCATCGTGTCACGGAGGACTAAGTAGAAATTATAACGCATACTCACTGTTTCTAGTACATAGCAGTAGCAAAGAGTTAAAATCACATTTATATATCGTTTTTATAGTTGTCTTAAAATATTATCTCGATCTTTGATATTTGTTTTGTATTGAGGATAACTTTTTTTTCCATTACATCGCGTTCCATTCTTATTTTATTTAATTTTAAGCACTCGTTATACACTAAAGAGAAAATCTCTCCGAAAATACCTCTTACCATAATGACTTATATTGTGTATTCTCTGTCTACGGGTAAAAGACATTAGATGCCACAGAGTAAAAATACATTTTAGTAGGTGTCAACAAGAAGGTTTTATCAATACAAATAATACTAATAAAAATAAATAAAACTAACATCATATTTGCCACTGAAAGATAAGGTCAACTACGTGATATAAAATTCTAGAATAATGGATAAGTATAATATAATTTCACTAGGGTAAAACATTAAAATGAAATAAAATTGGTACTTACTAATTAAATATGAATAATTGCACAAACAACAAACTGAACTAGCTAATTACACCTAAAGGCACTTTAATTAATATTTAACAATGATTTTTTATTTGTTTTTTGGACCTAAATAAATATTTTTATTTTCAATTTACTAGGTAATGCAGCAAAAAGGAAAACAATTTTCTACGTACTCTAAATGTAAAGAATTGTCCGCCAGTTTTGACGTTCAATTTTTCTTTTGCTCATGCACGCTTTTTTAATATTTTTTTTGTCTCAATTCCAGATAGACAATAAAATAATAGACAAATTTAGTGTTTTTTGTTTTATTTTATTACGTGTGAACGAAGCATACATTTGAGGAGAGTAATTTGATTGCGTTATGTCAAAAATGCGTGTTTTGACAGTAACTATTACTATTTGACAGTAACTATTACTTAAGAAACCAGAAATTATATCTGTTTGACAGGAATAATTACTTTTTGACAGAAACTATTGCAAAAGAAATCACAGTCATCTTTAGGGAATAAGTCTACGGGTTTAAAAAAATTGCATTATGAAAAGTTTGGTGGCATCGGGACTTAAAGATTAAAAGATCCAGTCAAAAATATTATAGTACTCACACTTTTTCACTATATAACTAACAATCCTCATTAAACTCACTATTTCAAAAACAAATCAACACACCCTTGAAAATTGTCACAAATAAACCACAACTGGCAAGTCCGCGTTAGCACTAAGGTACGAAAACGTTACTGAAACGTTACATCACGTTACAGACTGCGAAACTTGGCCGTGAAATGTGTCACTTATTTGCGACACACTGCCTTAATGTTTTATCTTACAAAGAGTCGAGTGGTTTTGACTAATTGTTTGACAAAAATAAATTTATAAAAAAACATAACATACCATCATGCCTATATTACCGAGAAGGGTGCAGCAGAGGTGTTCAACACCCACACTTCACTTGTTATGTTTTATGTTTCATTGGATAGGGGTTGAGCCTATCACCATCCAAAAACACAAGACCATCGAGGCAGTCTAGTTTTAAAGGTATAGTACCAACTTAATTTGTTCTTCATTATTATTTACTAGCGACCCGCCCGGCGCCCCGGCTTCGCACGGGTACAATAATGCTGATACTAAATATACTACAGAAAAACTGTGAACGTTGTATATAAAAACACAGCGGCCCGCTCCGGATTCGCACGGGTATAAAATGTATAGCTTAGTAAATAACCCATATTTTTTTTGTAATATGTAAAAGATAAAAATGGTTACTGTGGGTTATCCTTAGGAGATAAACATATGCTGTCGCGGCCTTTTTTATTCATCTTTTTAATATATACAATTCCGTAGTACATAAATTTATTCTATCTCGTAAGGTTTAGCCAGCGTTTGCAATGTAAGCGCAGAAAAATATGTTTGTTACGACATCACATTACAAATCTTAAAATTTTTCGGCTTTTCTCTACTATAATATGCATGTAAAACCTTCCTCTTGAATCACTTTATTCATTAAAAAAACCGCATCAAAATCTGTTGCGTAGTTTTAAAGATCTAAGCATACATAGAGACATAGGGACAGAGAAAGCGACATTGTTTAATACAATGTAGTGATGTGTTGGAATAAAGTTAAGCAGTTGTTATAAATTTAAAAAATAAAAGTTGACTTTGAAGGAAAATTACGACGTCCTAGTTAATCTAGTTAGTAAACACTGTTAATTTAAATATTTCGTACAAAAATGTACGTGTAAAAATGACTTGTTTAGGATGTTTCTTATTTAATACAGTAGAAGACTTTTAAGTGTTGTCCTGTTTTTTGCTAAATACTTAGACTATAGAAGAAAAAGATTAAGGAGCTATTTCATTTTTGCAAACAGTACCTTCATGGTACGACCAATTATTCAAAATATCTACAATACTTCACTAACGATGATGTCAGTCTACGTCTTCCGTAGCAATTATTGCTTATCAAAAACCTGATTAAGTTAAGACTGATATTCAGAATTACTTTAATAAAAATATTTATTTTCTCTTTCACAAATTGGTAAAAAAATACATTGCAATGTTGTACAAACAGAGACTTGTGTCTGATTCAGGATAGACCTGTGGTTCAGATCACTAGGAGTATTACTACCAGATTTGTCTTAATGCTGGTTTTACAGTAATTACTGAAGTACCAAAAGTTTTATTTTGACAAAAAAAAGGTTTCTTAAACAAATAAGACAATGTAATAAAAAGTGAAAGATAGCTATTTAAAAAATATAGATGATAAGCATCACATAAAATGAATTTAGTATTTTATTAATCCATATTTCGTTAACAAACAAGAAAATAATAGTTTAAACTTAAGTAACTTTAACATAGCAGGTGAAGTGTGGGTGTTGTACACCTCTGCCACACCCTTCTGGGTAATATAGGCGTGAAGTTATGTTATTTTATGTTTATAATTGATAAACTAAGTGTCATAACAACATGGCTTCGCCGCAGTGGCAGCAAAGCCAAATAGACAGGCAGACAGACAAAAGGGCAGCTGAAACAATATAATAGCTCTTTCAAACTTTTGTCTGGTTAAAACGACTGCAGTATAAAAAAGACATCATCAACGTCAGCCTGAAGACGCCCACTGCAAGCGGCAACAGTTATAGTCATCATCTGTGAAAATTGCATTTGTTTAGCTATCACAAGTCATGAGTTACAGCCCGGTGACTGACAGACAGACGGGCAGAGAATTCTAAGTAATAGATTTCCGTTTTTATCCTTTGGGTACGGAACCGTCAAAAGGCCGTCAATTGGTTAAAGTTTATGAATAACTCAATAAAATATTGACATTATCAATCGCAATCAAAAACAATTAATGATTACATAGGCATATAATATATTAATGAGTGTGTCATTGCACCGTTGAAGCAATATTAAAGGTTATGTTTGATTTGTAAAAGGTTAATGTCTTGATTTACTTAAGTTGCAAATTTTGTATCTTTTTGTCTTTGTCACTTTGATTCAAGCTGTCAAAATTATATGATTACGTTACAAGCTATTAACCATGATGAAACTTAATTAATATTGTAGATACAAATTTGACCAGTTTCATAAGTCAATTTGTGGCAATTTTTCGCTTTATCGGATTAATAAGACAGGGTCCAGATTGTGACGTAAAACTAGAACAATGAACCGTCGAAGTACTGTTGATTATTTAATCGTCTTTTCCGTTCGAATTCAAGCTCCAAAACATACATAATTTTACTCCTGACTTAAATACTTGTAGCTAACAGAAATTTTTTGGCAGGTTTTAGATTGATACTGAAATATTTAGAAGTATAAAATTATAACACGCACAATCCTTTTCTGTAAAGCAAAAACGGGTCCTATATCAATTCAATTTTGAAAATTACGTCATATAAGCTGAAGTACATGTATTTTTTTAGGGCCTGCTAAGTGAGCTACTGTGTCAGATAATTGCAAAACAATATTTTTGTTATGAATTAAATAACATAAAACTTGAAAGTGCATTATTAATTATTAATATGTTTTTTCATAAACGTATAACTTGTAGTCTTGTAAACAGTTAACAGTTCCAGCTAATTTTAATTCGCTGGTGTTAGGAGGAAGTTCACGTCCGTAGTGTAATGGCCAGGTTTCGACCTCTCGATCGTTTGACCGATGCCTTATCCATTGCGCCACGCTTTATGTGTAACAATAGATCACGCCATGCACATTTATCAATTTGGCAAAGTTAATTTTTAGTTGCGTAAATTAATTAAGCCCAAAAGATTAAAAATATGTACTTCAGTTGAATCGCACGAATCAGATAGAAGATTGGAGTGGAACCGACAATACCCAAACCCATGGCTACCACTGTACTTAATTGCCAGTTTTAATACCTATTTTATTTTATTTTATTTTTAGATAGAATGCCAGAAGCAATTACACTATCCAATGGTCCCAATGACAAGGCCAAATGCACACATTCACTCACACAAGCACACCCAGTCTCAGAACAAATCTTTGCGAATCACACAAAGATTTGTCCAATGTGGGGATCGAACCCACAACACCAGTGCAGTGGAGAGTGGCGAGGCGACCGCTTAAACCACTACACCACACGTAGACCAATAACTATGTCACAAATGACTGACTGAATAATTTTAAACAGAATAAAAAAAAGAAGCTTGATTTTATGCATACAATAAATGTCCTCATTGACAACTTAGCACATGTCTTTTGAGAAACTGAATAACTTAGTGGGGAAGTGTGAATATCCAATCAGTTTATAGACAATAAGTTATGCAAATGTATTATGAATATGCCGATCTGATCTTTCTGCATAGCTAAAAAGCATTAAATATATTAATTTAACGGCCAATGTATTGGTTGTTTCATCTTTTCTTATGGCGCTTTATTATGCACATAAGCAAAATGGATATTAAAATTTGCGTATGATAGCCTTTAGTCATAATGTATGCACTTTTGCACTAAAGCCTTTATGACTTCTTTTGGATGAAGTGTGCAGTGATATGACATGTCTTAACCATCTATGGTCATTATTAATACTCATTCGGGATCATTTTATGCCTCTAGCACCTCTAGAGAATAAATATTAAGATAGGCATAAAGGCTATGTTACTTTTTCTGTTTGACTCCCCCGATGGTCTATTGGTTAGGGTATACGCTTCTCACCGCGTTCGATCTTCGGGTCGGGCAAAGTGTTATTTGTGAACTTTTGGTCAGGAAATTTACAATAGCAGCATGGAGTAGGAATTGTGCCAGGTGGATGGCGATAGGCTCACCCCCTATCCCACGCGACCTAAACATAACAAGTGAAATGTGGGTGTTGAGCACCTCTGCCATACCCTGCTGAGTAATATAGGCGTGATGTTATGTTATATTATTATTTTTCATTCTATCATATTTTTGTGATGTTTTTACGCCAAAATACAGATTTTGGAGCGCTTTGGTTTACTGATTACTGTTGGCCTGACGAACCAAATGGACCATATGTTCAGTCTGGGCAACACTTTGTCTAACTTGTTAACGTGCTTTGCTCCTAAAGCAGCAGAACTAAACTAGTTGCAGAAGCCCAGCTCATTTCTGACATTATTGGAAGTCGTCAAAGTGACCAAATGACCATGGCTCGTTGGCACTTCAATATAATTTTGTAATGAGTATGTGTTTAGTGTTTATTAGCACCTTGAAGTTTATTGTGAAACTGCTTAACAATGTTTAAATGGCGAGTAACTTACACGGGATTGTAAAATCCTAAAACATTAATTAAATAATCATAAATTTTATCATTGAAATTGCTCGTTGCACATCATAATCCAATTTGCTTGGCAAAGAGTTTTGACATTTCCGATGATACAATTTATGTTGCAACGGCGGTAAATATCTTTCTTAGACAATATCTATCTAAAATATGTCATTAACATCATATTTAATTACTCAAGAAAAAATGAGACGCTTTCTAATTATGAAGAAATTTTTGCAATCGGTCCAGTAGTTTTTTAAAATAAATTATAGCAAACAAAAAAACAATAAAAATTAAAAAAAAATATAAACTACCTTCAAAATACCTTGAAAAAGCATTTAATAACGCAAAAAGTCGACTAAATAGTTCTTGATGTCTGTTCTAAGTATTTAATCTTCTACCGACTTCCTACCTTTTTTGAAAGGCAGTTATAAAACAAATAAATCCTCTTTATATTATTAGTTTAGATCAAAACATACTTTGAAAACGATACAATAATGTACTTAAAGGAGTACAAAGATTACATGAAATTGCACTCGCCTTATCAATTAATGAGTCGTGTTGCGGCAATTTGAAATCTCCATCAATAATGCAAGTGAAACAGATACAGAACAATTTGGTTCAGCCCTGGGGTTTGACGATGGAATTGTGTGGATATGACGTTCGGTTATGTGGAAAATATAAGATTGGTTTTTTACCATCTAACATCGTGTCTAGTCTTATGTTTTCATTCTTTAATAGGGATGCATGAGAGGAGCCTCCCCGAGCGACGTACGCAATCAACCCTAATGCAATTTCTTTAATAAAACAAAATACTAGAAGAAGGCGAATTTCGCGGGTTTTTATGTTTCTGATTTTAAACATGGTAAGTATTAATATGTATTTTTATTATATCCTAGGTAATTGAAACCCTTTGCTCATTTAAAATATGTTCTTCTATGGTAAAGCTGCATTTTGACCAATTACGTTGCTAAGGATGTTTTTGTAAAATATTTAACCCATAAACTGAGACTCTCTTAGAACTGAGGGTAATAGAGGCATTGGCTCACTTATTACACAATAAAATACATCACCAAAATGTTGTCGGTTTCTGATGTTCTATTAAGCTCAAATTTTGTAACACTTTATTAAGAATCCGTGTAATAGTAAGTTATAGCCAATAGCCGTAGTCATCGACAATCTTCGTGCTGCTACTAAATCCAACCCAGGAATCGACTCTTTGTCCCCGCAATCAGCATACCTACACTAAGGACCAACGAGGCAGTTACAATAAGTTTGCTAATGAGCCTCTGTTGAACGACGCATTTTGTTCGCAACCACTTGTGGCACGACGCATGTGATGGGAGTAAAATACTTCTGAGAACCGACGGTAATAAAGGCATTTGCTTCTACCAGTATAATTTTGCAGTTACAGCACTTATTGTAGTACATCGCCAAAAGGTCATATCTTGAAAATTAAAGTTATGTCTGGCTTAGCTTATTCTATTTTTTAACCGACTTCAAAAAAAGGAGGAGGTTCTCAATTCGGTTGTATTTTTTTTTTTTTATGTTTGTTCGCCGATTACTCGAAGACGCCTGGACCGATTTGAGAAATTCTTTTTTTAAAGGGTATACTTGTCATGTGGTCCCATTTTTTTCAAGTCACGTTCTGATGATGGGATCCTAGAGAAATCGAGGGCAACCCTCAAATTTAAAAGGCTTCTATATTGTTTTTTGTATATTATCTAAAGTTACTTGGATATTTGCATCTAGTAGTCAGCATTTTATGTTGCTGAGCTGATGCTGGAAGGTACAACTCCTCAACGGTTAGGAGTACGGGGATAATTCTTTTAATATAGGCACCTTAAATAAGTTTTCCGTCAAGTAACCGTCGTCTCCTCATTCGAGAAACATTCTTGCTCGGTCTACCCATCACTTAAAATTGTAAAATAAAATAATTTTTAACAAAAAAAAAACCGACTTCAAAAAGTAAGTAAACTAAAAAGCAAAAAAAAAAAAAACCGACTTCAAAAAGTAGGTAAACTAAAAAGCAAAAAATAAATTTACTTCGCACAAAATAATACGTTTTTTCATTAAGTAAAATAGAAATTATTAAATAATTATTTTATAATTCTGAAGTCGGTGCCAAGTAAATCGGATAATTAAGAACTAATATTCAGTCAGAAAATAGTTGTTAAAAAGATTAGTATATTCAGAGTTATTGTTTACTTTGCACCGACTTCAGAATTATAAAATAATTATTTAATAATTTCTATTTTACTAAATGAAAAAACGTATTATTTTGTGCGAAGTAAATTTATTTTTTGCTTTTTAGTTTACCTACTTTTTGAAGTCGGTTTTTTTTTTTTGCTTTTTAGTTTACTTACTTTTTGAAGTCGGTTTTTTTTTTTAACAGGGAAAATGATAAGGTACCATTGTCTGATTTAGTGCCAGAAGGTATAGAATATAAAAAAGTATATAAAAGAAATTTGGGTACATTTGTCATGGGAAATATGTTGGTACTAAAACCTGGTGGTTCCTACTTTTATTCTCTGCATACCGCCTTAAGCAGTGATAGCCGAGTGGGAGACCGTAGAACTGCGAAGTCAAAGGTCTCTGGTTCGAAACCACGGCACACACTTCTGTCAATAAATCGTTAAGATTTGTGTGTATTTATCATATAAAGTATCGCTCGCTAACGGTGAAGGAAAAAGAAGGAAAACGTCAGGAAACCTGCATGCCTTAAAGTGCCTAAAAAGTACTCAAGGTCGTGTGTAGTCTATCAATCCGCACTTGGCCAGCGTGGTGGACTATGGCATAACCCTTCTTATCGTGAGAAGAGGCTCGAACCCAGCATTATTATACCACCTTAAAGCTGACTGGTCGAGACTGCTATAGCATTAAATCCGCCGTAGTACAATTTCATTTGCAAAAAGTTTTAAAAATATATTTAAATAAAACAGTAGCCTATATGAAAATGGCCTACTTTTTAGATATCAGTACATAAATATGACACTGATACAACACAACAATTATAATTAAAATCTGAACAAGCTCGTGTCATTGTCAGATTAATTGCATTGTTTGTGAAAACATAATTAAGTTGGTCATAATTGTGTATGTAAAATTATTATGTGGTACTATGATCTTTGCAGTACAGTTTAAGTAATTGTAACCTGGAATAAAATCTGTTTACATTTATCTATATAATTAAATAAAAAAAAAATAACATAACTTACTTACAAAAATAACATTTAAAGTGTTTTTTGTAAGTTACTTTTAGGAATACTGTCGCAAGTCGCAACAGACTTCGATTTAAAATTAGATTTCAAATAGATATAGAATCTAGATCGAGTTGGCGAATGTTAATTTTAAAATGCAATTCTTCTGACAACATCGGGTTGGTAATTTTACATGAATTTATATTCAAACATGTGAAAGATAAGTATCTCAGGTAAGTTGTAGTACCGCAATAAAATGGTTATGGAATTGAATTCACTTATATTATAAAGCTGACTAACTTCTATTCCACTTCAAATTTAGATTTTAAATGAGCAAAAACATGAATTCAGTAAATATTTGAAGAAACAATACCGAATCTTTCAAAAAGGGTTCTACATAATATTAACATCATAACCAAGGTGTATTGTTTCGTTAAGAATTATGTAATAGAGTATTACCTTATACCTACTGACATTTGCAGTTGTACAAGTAGCTGTAAATAAAAAAATATTTATGCATGAAGTGAATAATTGCTTAATTTTTATTAAATACCTACTAAACTTTTTAATAATATTTTTGTAACAATATTATTTTAATGATGTTTATAATTTTATGAAAAGCTTAGAGCAAAAAAGATTAAGTATATAAAACACAATTACAAATTTTTTATTTGACGCCAGATTTTTTTAATATTTTTATTTATTATGTACCTAAACATTTAAATGTTTCATAAATTACAATCGAGTCTAGTCTATTTTGTACAGAGACTAAAGAGTAATTACACGCTAGATAATAAAGTTTTTTTTGTGAACCACAATAAAAAGATAAGTACACAAGTTTATAAAATACGATACTATTCTAACTGGCATTACTGTGTGTCATTTCACGGTGACTTATGAAGTTATATGTATGTTCGCGGGACCTTGACCTACACCTCAAGTTATGCGTTTGCGTGCGCGAGTATCATTTTGAGAAAATTCTAGATATACCGTCATATTCTTCTATATGCCTAGTGTTTTTGTAGTGCCAATCATCATTACCAAGTTGTAAGTAAACAACGGTTAATGCACATAAATAAATATCTCACAACTTACACACAAAGCCACCTAATCTCAGTCCTAAACTAAGCAGAGCTTGTACTATGGGTACTAGAGTAACTGATACTAATACATACGCACTTTTTCTGTTGTAGATACATACTTATTATACATAGAAACACCCAGACTAAGGCAAACCCTATGTTCATTCACAAGGATTTGTCTTAAGCGAGCAGACTGGTACACTATCCACTCCACCATCCGGTCGTCAAACGTCTAACTCCGCGTCGTCAAAGATCTATAATATTTATTTGTTTGTCATTATTAAGCTCAAAAACTAGTGGACGGATCATAAATTACCTCAGAAAATTTATATTAATTTTTATTTTGTAATATTTAAGTTGATTTTTTTAATATATGTATTTAACGCAAGTTGTTCATAAAATTTTTGAAGGTTGTTTGTTAATTTATTTTGAAGTAATATTATAATATTTTGATATCGAAAAGTCTGTAAGTAGATTAATAGAGAATTGAATACCTGATAAATATTCAATTCTCATTATAAACATTTCATCAAGTAATGCCTTGTAACTTATTTCGTGATATTAATAAACTTTGAGGACGTATACCAACAGCTTATTGGTAACTTAACCCTTACCAGTAAAAACTGTTCGCATAACCTGAATTCAGTCAAATACCATTGCGCAACTCAAAATTATGTAAGTTTTTTTACGCTACTGCAATTAAGTTAGTTGTTTTAAAAAACATACGGCCGTGACCTCCTTTTAACCCGCCCCTACTTACAAACATCCCTGCAATAGAAGGTTATCAAATTCAGAACCACCAAGTCAAAATATCGTCAACTTATAACCTATAAATATGAACACAAACGACAATAAAAAGTCTGTCGTAAAAATTCTAATAAAAAAGAAAACATTCTTAAAAAAAGAATAAAAATAAATCTCAAGGTCAAGTGCATTGCGCCACTCACCAAGGTCACTCGAAGGTCGGCTGCGCAGGAGTTGCACAAATGTTACCACGGCCCGAACGCTACTGAGAGCCGGCAAGCCGACCGCCGGCTGATTTCACAACCCTGGCTATGTCTCAACTTATTTGAAAGGGATTGTATTAACGTTCGATGAGGTTTCAGTTTTAGGACGAAACGTGGAAGGAATTAGATGTGATCCTTTTGGGGCATGAAAATGGGATACAAATAAGAAGCTGTAAAAAAATTCGGGAATAGGAAGCAAAAAGTCTTGATTTATGCTAACTAGTAAATAGCAAAAAAATACCAGCAAACCCTTAAATGCAATCGATAGATATTAGGTTGGCTCAAGGTTAAAATAGCTAAACATTTTAAAATAACACCTGTTTTGAAAATAATTCATGTATGGCCAATCATACGACTTCAAGATTCCAAAACTCATATTCGAAGACTCCAAAACTCCAGAACATAAAGATCAGTTCTATCTTGAAATCGAAACCACAACACGGCTGCAATAGCAAGGTGACCACTTTAACCATCGCCACATTTTTTTTACAATTCACGATGACAACGGTTTCACTGTAAATAGTAAATATAGGTCGTAATTTTAAATGAGGCTTTTGAACTCTGAGGCTGGTCAAAGGGAACGATGTAGATCTCATCACCTCTACAACTTTTTACAGGGTTTTATGGCGCAAACTATAGACTTGCAACGGATTATGACACGATAGACCACCGGCCCGAGGGAAGGTACGATTGGAAGCTGGTTTCCTATATTTTAGCGCTGTATCTCGTATTGCTTTGCACCTTGATCTTGTGATATGATGCAGCCTCAAAAATATCAGGTTAAGAGTAGAGTCTTGAAATCTTGAAATTATAAGAAGCAAATTACAAAAGTCTGAAATAAAATTTCCGAGTGACATAAAATGTTAAACGGTTTTCTTCTTAATAATTCAGTGGAACTAATTAATGAAAATAATACAGCGACGTTGATGGCCACGCTGATTACATTTTTGTGGCCTTGTCAAGATGGGTTGTGAAGCAATTATATGAGTATTTAGATCACTGCACTGGGTTTAAGTGCTCAGGGACAATACATTTACTTTAGTGCGTAAAAGTTCAGAATTGCATCGTGTTTAGGGCTCAGCGGGCCGCAATGACATATGAATATTCTTTTAAATTATTTTCGTTCACTGGTTTATCAGACATTAGATTCACCAAGTATACTGTTAGATGATTACTACACATATGTACAAATATTTGAAATCGTGTTCTTTCTCATGAGAGTAAGCAGAGACAATGACTCTCCGAGAGTTACGATATCCACACACCTATTTGCTTTCTTTACATCTGTATATTTTGTCATACAGGCTCTTTTTCTCCTCAAGTTACAATGTTACAACCTCTGCTAATACTTAACATTCTGAGTTTTTATATAAGGAATACTTACAGTACATAGTGAACGGGTTTGTAGTCGACCTAATGCTAAGAAGTACCAATCAAACAATATTTGCAGGTGCGTTTACTCTTCCAATAACTTTCTGTGTGTGGACAACATCTTCTGAGGACGATAATAAAATCATAAATAAATAGATATCTCACAACGTAGGTACACACTTACGCCATCTAGTCTGAAACTAGGCAGAGCTTGTACTATGAGTACTAGAATAACTGATACTAATACATATTATTATATATTTACTTTTCTTTTGTAAATTCATACTTATTATACATAGAAACACCCAGACTAAAATAAACCCCCATCTTCATGCACACAAAGGCATCGAACCCGCGACCTCGGCGTCACAGGCAGGTAACTACTGACTCTGCCATCCGGTCGTCATTTATTATTTTATTTCCTACTTATTTTCTGAGGAAATGCCTTTCCAATTGTTTCCAACTACATCTGCACTGCATTCGGCCTCATTTCATCTACTTTTACTCATTTCATACGACCAAATCATTAATGACCCAAACATGGTCAACCAAATCCGAAATAACTGCACCATGTTGCAATAACTGCATCGTCCCCATGTCGCAACGGTCCAATGCAACTGTGATATCTTGGTTGCTAAATTGTTGTTAGCAATTGGTTACACTTGCCCCATGTGCTTGCTTTTTGTGACTGTATCGTCTTCCAAATGAGTCAACCGTGAACAGATTACCTCTTTTTTGAGTCTACATTACAAATAGGAAGCATTTGCATCCATTAGATACTCAGAAGCTACAAATTGATAGTTTGTGGGTAAGCTACTTTTTTGCAGTCGCACTAAATGTGTGTCAGATCATTTTTTCTGTATTATTCAACAACAGTTAATACAATGATACATTATAAGAAATCAAATAAACATTGGAATACATATAACTAATTGTATAACTTATTAGTGATATAATATAATACCGCATGCATAAAATACAAGAAAATAATAAAAATAAAAAATAAAATAAAAAAGCCTTTTATTTCCTGTTACAAACTTAAACTACATAATATGATATTTTAACATCTATTATTTAATTCTAGGGTTAGTATATTAAATGCTTATAATTCTAATTGTTAGTTAAATACATAATTCAGGTAATTTAGTAAATTTAGAAAAATAAATAAATTAAAAAATTAAATACAAGACAATATAAAATATAAATTTACAACATTAATTTATAAAAAAATAAAAAAAGAAATGGCATACTATTATTATGATTAGAAACTAGACGTTAAATGATAGAAATAATAATTTAAAAAAAAAAAACAAATTTCAATAACATTAAGATTAAGATTGAAATTGAAAGAAAACTGAAATAAAATTATTATTATTATATTATTTGAAAGTAAGGCGTACACTCGAATTAAAAAAGAAAATTGCAATTACAATCATTGTTCTTGGATGTTATGAAGATGAAGAAGAAGAAGAAGAGAGGGAGTCAGGATGATCAGTTAAATGAACGTATATCTATCTACTTTAGTAACAATATTTTAGTGCAAATCTCTACATATCCACATTATCATTTGAGAAGGCTCTTAAGCATCATAACAACAATATAGTAGATATAATAAGAAAAAAACACCATAATAACAATAACTAAATTGCTCAGTGGACATTTATGTGACCAGAACTATGGGATTTTTGTGGGTCATTACCAAGATAATGAATCTTGATTACGAAATCTTTGCTTGAAGTGTAATTGCGACCTTTGTCGCATGAGGGCTTTGTAAATAAGTTATTAGACCAGCAGTAACTCAATGTCAAATTTCCTAGCTTTTGCGCGGCCAATCTAAAACATCCGATGGAACTAAAACTGGTCAAAACTCAAAAACAAAACAGATCTTTTGAATACCCCCAAAGGCTTTTTTTTAGAGTTTCTATCCATAACTTTGGTTTTAAAGCCAATATAATATAAATAAATATGGTCCACTTATTAATTTTCATGTCTATGAATAAAATTCGTAAAAAATCTCATTATTATCTAGTTTCATTGTCATAGGGTTTAATTTTCAGAAAAGTTGTTTGGGTATCGAAAAATTAATGATTGAGGGGTCATCCTTGGCATTCCTAGTGATCCTTAGCTTCAATATTAACGGAAGCATTAGTCGGGCCACCTTAATAGTAAGTACAAAAGTATTATCACTTTTACTCAAAAGTATAACTTAACCAAAAATAATAGTTTAAAAAAACTAAAAAACACGCTTTTAAAGTACGGGGGGGGGGGGGGGTTTCATTACCATTTTCAGCTTATATTAAGAATTATTTTTCACTTTTTAGTTAAAAGTACTTTAAAAGCGAGTTTTTTAGTTTTTTAAACTATTATTTATTTTCTACTTTTTAGTTTGGTTTATTTATAAGAGCGTTTTTTTTTTTTTTTTACTATTTTTTTTTTTATCGAATTATTGTATTGTCATCAATCTTTGACAGTTGTGCAAAATTTGAATGAAATCTGTCCGTTTAAAGTGGGTCAAAATCGAGTCCAAAGGAGTCGGTTACATACATACATACATACAGGTGAAACTAATATAAGCGTGTTAAAAAAATACCTCTTATCCTTGTTTTACTTAATTACTGTCCACTTTATTGACTGACTAGCAATATTATTCCTGGGATCTTAAATTCTCTCCACACTAATTGTAATAATGTTCGGTCCAGTAGATCTGAAGGTGTTTGGGAACAAACAAACGAACAAACAGACAAAAAAAATAGTGACGTTAATACTTTAAAGGTTAAGGTTAGGTGCACGGGTCCGATACCCGGTACGGGCATTGTGTTATTCGTAAACTTTCCGTCAGGAAATTCTCAATAGCAGCATGGAGTTGGAATTGTGTTCAGTGGATGGCGTTAGGCTCCCTCCCTATCCCATGGGACCTAGACATAACAGATTAAGTGTGAGCTACACCTGTGCCACACCAATCTAGGTTATATAGGCGTTATGTTATGTTATGTTATGTTATATTTCTTAAACCACGTATTTTCAAGCTGTCACATTCTGCCTACATTTGACATAAGTAGTAAAATTCGAGGTCATTCTTATGATGCGTAGCTACGGTACGATGACCTTGGATCCACTATGACCTTCGTATTGGTGTCAAACACTATAAACACGTTGACAGTTTTGTAAATGGATGTAAGAAGTGACATGATATGGGCTAAGCTGCTGTCAACTTAGATGTGGTTTAACAAAATGCTTCTGACGAAATTGTTGTATTTGAAAGGAATGTGGTTCTAGGTAAGGTTTAGATTGAATTCTACTATGTTTTGTCCTCGACTGTGCCCGTGTGGTATTCGATAGAAAGACCCGGGTCCTTTTCCAAAAAATTTGAATGAGATGCATTCAGTGTTTAAGCCATATAAAACAATAGGCATGGTGACTGATCTAATAGATAGTAAAATATAGGATACCATATCAAACTATAGGTAAACATAAACCAATTGAAATATTTTTTTGTTACATACTATAAATCTAACTCATTTTATAATCATTTAAAGTTTCATGGACGAGTTCATTTTTAAAATACGAAATGATTCGATTTTTTTTATCATTAAATTACATACACAATTTATAGCAATATTTGTAATAAAACCATTTTTATAAACGCAATATTTCGTATCAAACAAAATTCATAACTTCACATACAAAATACTCAAGCGTGACGTCACGCTTGAGTAGCCTTTTGTTTGGAGCGTTTGGGCGAGTCTATTATTAATGTGAATTTGAAATTGTATTATCTCAGGAGGTTTATGTTAGGTCAAAGTAATTGTTGTAATGATATTTCTTTTATCAAGAGGTGTTTCAATTACATACAAAAATAAAAATTAGTCATCATGCCTATTGGATAGATCAATTTCTTTTTAACCGAATTTTAACGGTTTTTACTTCAATCGTATATATTTTTTTTGTTTGTTGAGTCATTTTTTGCTTTTTGTATATTTATTGTAATATGTAAGAATCTTTACTAAAATACTGCCTCGATGGTCTAGTGGTTAACGTATGCGCTTTTCACCGCACGGTCTCAGGTTTGATTCCCGGGTCGGGAAAAGTGTTATTTGTAAACATTCCGATTTTTTTAATTCACAATAGCAGCAAGAAGTTGAAATTGTGCCCGGTGGATGGTGATAGGATCGTCCCCTATCCTATGGCACCTGAAAAACACGATAGGTGAAATGTGGGTGTTATACACCTCTACGACACCCTTCTGGGTATTATAGGCGTGATGTTATGTTAGTTCCTTACCAATATTATTACAATAAAAACTTGTTGATCTCTCAAGAGTTCCTGTACTGTGAATAACCCTATTGGATGAAACAACGGACAAAACACTATAATACTAAATAACTACATCTGAAGACTACGATATTATGCCTTCATCATCATCAGCCCAGAGACGTCCACTGCAGAACATACGCCTCACCATTCGATTGCCGCAGCGCGCGGTTATGAGCCGACTGAAACCAACGACTTATAATGCCTTACCCGCCAGGAGTTGCAGTCTCACCTAACCTAAAACAAAAGTATTATGAGAATGCTATTCAAACGTGTAGTAACCATCGCAATAGTAATAACTTAGTAATTAAATGATGAAATACGTCTGGCTGATGATGGATTACCCTCAATAACGTCCGTAACCAATTTCGGTCATAGCTGCCAATCTAAAAAATAATAGTTTAGAAAAACTAAAAAACACGCTTTTAAAGTACTTCTAACTAAAAAGTGAAAAATAATTCCTAATATAAGCTGAAAAAAGCGTGGGT
The DNA here is from genome assembly GCA_905147285.1 of Hypena proboscidalis. Lineage (NCBI taxonomy): Eukaryota > Metazoa > Arthropoda > Insecta > Lepidoptera > Erebidae > Hypena > Hypena proboscidalis. The sequence continues at coordinate 2,836,122 of LR990129.1, read as the reverse complement.
TGCTCGATAGACGAAAAATATGGCACAGAGCGCCCCACGCTTTTTTCAGCTTATATTAGGAATTATTTTTCACTTTTTAGTTAGAAGTACTTTAAAAGCGTGTTTTTTAGTTTTTTTAAACTATTATTTATTTTCTACTTTTTAGTTTGGTTTATTTATAAGAGCGTTTTTTTTTTTTTTTTTTTTTTTTGTTATATATTTTTAATTTTTTTTATCGAATTATTGCATTGTCATCGATCTTTGACAGGTGTGCAAAATTTGAATGAAATCTGTCCGTTTAAAGTGGGTCAAAATCGAGTCCAAAGGAGTCGGTTACATACAAACAAACAAACAAACAAACATACAGGTGAAGCTAATATAAGCGTGTTAAAAAGAGTCTAGTCATTGAGGTAGGGTCTAACTAGTGCATAAATGTGCACTGTCCTTCAAGAAAGGCAAACTAGATAAATTATGAGTGAATACCTTCTCAAATTAGTGCCAATAATAATTGTTAAATAAAGTTAGAATCGTTAAAAAAAAAATTGTGCCTAGGAGTATGTTTATATGCTTACCTACTTTAAGGATGATAAATCTCTCATGGCTGTTTTACATGCAAAAGTAATATGGGTTTATCTTTATAATATCATAAAGTTTTTATTTGGTATTACAGATAATTCCTATCAAAAACACTAAAAAGTTTATTGGCTTTAATTTTTTAAAAATTACTATTTAAATTTTATTAGTTTGTTTGTAACTCATTTTTGATTAAAAGAAAATGGTCACCAACAGACATACATTTAAGTGTTTTTGATATGATTTGTCTATAGGTATAGATAAAAAGTTAAACACATTTTACGTTAGTATAAAAACACGGCAATCGAGTCTTCCCTTAAGTAATTGTTACCGCAATTGCAGCTTTATAATCTTTTCTCGAACTGAAGTTGTCCCTGGCCTTATCGTGCAAGTCAATTCATCTCACACCATTCAGTATTAATTAACGAACAAGTAATACAATTGCTGTTAAATGATCTAGTCATCAACAAATTACAGCATCAGGTTCCACCAAGATATTAACTTATGCAAGACGATTCTGTAACTGAATTCGAGACTGCAGACAAAAAAAGTATGACCCGTGGTTTTTTAGTCATCAATCAATATCAAACATACTATTTATGTTACAACACACTTTTTTTAATTAAAACACCTTTATTCTAATCCAACTTAATATTATTATTGTCTGCACGAGTGGTGTAGTGGTTTAAGCGGTCGCTTCGCCGCTCCCCATTGCACTGGTGTTGTGGGTTCGATCTCCACATGAAACAAATCTTTGTGTGATACGCAAAAAAATGTTCTGAGACTGGGTGTGCTTGTGTGAGTGAATGTGTGTATTTGGCCGTGTCATTGGGACCATTGGATAGTGTAATAGCTTCTGGCGTTCTATCTAATGTAAAAATCCAAATTGATTATTATTTATTATTAATGAGAAGTAGTCCATCTGTCCGTTATAATAAGAATAGTCCATTTCATCGACGTATCACTCGGGCGGAAGCTGTCATTCCATTAATGTGGCAGAATTTTGTGAATCCGCTCTAATTCTCATTTTAGCCTAATGTCTTTGCACTAGGGATGATCTTTCAAAACATACAAGTCGCAGAAAGATTTGTCCTCTCCATTTATGCATAGGATAAAACAAAACTGAATTCTTCAGTTCAGAATGTATGGTGCGGTTGAAAATGGGGACATTTTTATATTTTTGGTAAAGGTGACTAATTAAGTATCACCTGTGATGGCCATTGTCTCCAGGGCACCGTCTCGTTGAACGTGCTCACACCTGTAAAATGGAAAAAAAAGTGATACTCTCATAATCTTCTGCATGCCCATCTTCTTGCATGTTCTCATGGAAATGTATATTGATACTGCTTGCAAACAATCATAATTTTATTTTAATGGTTGTAGCACTGTCTGCCTGTTGTTTAGTTTCCACTGAGAGTTTCAAAAACTCTTTATAAGTTTGGATAATTCGAGAAAGATCTATAAAAGGCAGGTGCAAGTATGCAAGTTCTAGGGCTGGGCATGTTTTTTTACACCTACAATTTAGGTCAAAACGAAAGGTTCATTACTAAAGGTTGATTACTCACGCTTGTTGAAATTTGCAACTAATTAATACTAGTAACTGATACAAATTATCTAAAGCATTTAGTTACTCGGGTACCGTTAGTTGCTTAAGTATTTAAAAGTATTTAGTAACTTATTGCTCTGATTAATTCACCTACTTCTTGTCTATCCGAAGACATCGTCTAGACAGAAAATTAAGCAACATTCAAATTAAGACATGCTTGCATTATCAAGATCTCTATAATTAATGCACGTTTGCTTCGAGTTGATCAAATTAACCCGTCCCACTTTTTCATACATCACCTCTTATGAAAAAAATTACCCTTTTGACTACTTTAAACGTGTAGTAATGTATGATGAAGTTATGAACAGAAACGGGATGGAAAAATTTGGCATTATTATTTACTGCAAGCATTATATTTATTTTGAATATTGCTTAATAAATGCAAAATTATAATTTTGCAACAGATTTGTCTATAATATTTAATTAAAATCTTGCCACTCAAAATAATAATTAAGATGGCAAATTAATAATAATATTTATGTATAGATTATGATTACAATAATACTGATACTAAGATATAAACAATTATTTCTAATAATATAAAAAGAAAAAAAAAAGAATTTTACAAAAAACAGCATCAAAAAAATCGATATAAATTCATTTCATTTTCACTTTGTATAGCAAAATCAACTACTTGTAATCGGTTGTCTGTTGTTTGCCCGAAGAATATATGCCATAATATTCATATGCCCGAATTTCATTTACCCGAATTTCATTTGCCCGAATGTTTTGTTTACCATAAAAGACATGTGACATACTGTTATTTGCCCGAACATTAGATTTCATAATGATTCGAATGCCATACGTATTGTTTTCCATACTTTCAATTGCAATAATATTATTTGCCCGAACATTTGATTACATAATGATTCGAATGCCATACGTATTGTTATCCATACTTTTAATTGCAATAATATTATGCAACAGAATTTTCAAACACCATACTAAATTAATTTCCAATCTATCTAAGGTATGTATTTGCTCATGAAATTCTAACAGGCGCTCTAAAATTATTTAAAAACTTAAGTAATTACAAATTAGTGGGTAGGAAAAATATTTGTAGGCGATATTTATTGACAAGAGTATAACTGGATATAAATAAAGTATGATTATAGTATTAAAATTGATTTATTTCTAATACCTACTTATCACTATAATCAGTCTAAGTCGCTTCCGTACAAATTTAACCTAACGCCTTTGTCCTAAAAAGCGATTGTCTTTCATGTTTCTAACCTAACCTACCTATTAATTTTAATAATTATTTTAAACTTTTTTACAAGCAATTTTGGTGGGAAATGATGTTATGGTATATGATAATTACGGCTTACAATGATTATACTGGCACTTCGCCGGCCGCTGCCGCGGCACGCTCGCTTCGCTCGCTCGGCTCGTGCGTTGTCTTTCATGTTTCTAACCTAACCTACCTATTATTTTTTATAATTATTTTAACCTATTTTACAAGCAATTTTGGTGGGAAATGATGTTATGGCATATGATAATTACGGCTTACAATGATTATAACAAATGATGTTATGGAAATTGATTTTATGGGAAACAATGATTATAAGAAATGATGTTATGGCAATTAACTTTATGGGAAACAAAGTTTCTAGCACGTGACTAATATAGTAAACAATGAATATGACAAATAAAATTATGAGAAACAATAATATATGTCAGAAATTCTGGCAAACGGCGGTACACCCTTGTAATCGCCCCGAGGTAAAGGTATAACCATGAACGCCTACTCATTACTGTGCTAAATCTTTCTTACTAATCGTAACTTCTCTTATTCTATAAAAATACAAAAATTACAGCAGTAAGCTAGAAATCTATATCACCCATTTTCTCTTTACAACATGGTGGCGGGCCAACATTACTTATCTTCTGCCCCCACTTCACTGTCCGTCTTTGTCCATGACTTTACCTTCACTTGTCATGCACTCTTGTAAGTCCATTTGGACTAGCTCCTTCCACCCTGCTGGGTCTCTGTTTCAGCTTTATGTCTGCCTTTAGATCTTTGCCCGGGGATGGAGAGCTGTAGAGCCAAGTTCCCGACGTAGTCTATTGTAACTTTTTTTCTCTTCTATTTTTGCGCTGCAGGCAAACCTCTGTGGTTTTTAGCAGCGCATTAAGATGTTAATTTTTTTAAGATGGCTTTTGTTAATGTTAATAAATAAAAAAAAAAAAAAAAAAAACTCTATTATCTCCCTATCACGGTCGAAATTATAACAAAGCAGCGATAGTCGAGTGGGAGACCAGAGGATTCCGAAGTCAAAGGTCACAGATTCAAACCCACGGCACACATCTCTATCAATAAATCAATGGTTAAGATTAGTTTTCGAAGAAATGTGTGTAATTATTATATAAATTATCGCTCGCAACGGTGAAGGCAAACATCGTTAGGAAACCTACATGCCTTAGAGTGCCTAAAAAAATGCTCGAGGGTGTGTGAAATCTACCAATCTGCACTTGGCCAGCGTAACGGACTATGGCCTAACCCTCCTCATCATGAGAAGAGGCCCGAGCCCATCAATGGGCCAGTATTAGATACAGGGCTGTAAACAGTCAAAATATCATCTTTAGCAAAACTTATCTCAAATCTCTCTGCAATATTTGTCGTCTTTCTTACCCACTTGATTTAATTTGCTTAAATTAACAAATTCCGATCGACCATGAGAATATAATGATTTCTTAATGTTTATTTATCTCTGTGTTGAATGTATTTGACATTTGTCTGCGTTGTTGGTCTAGTAGTGCTAAGGCCCACTGCGAGATCTCGAGGAAGATTTCCGGGTTGTGAAAATTTGTTGTTTGCGATTTTTTCCGTAAGGAAATTTTCAATAGCAGCACCGAGTTGATATTGTGCACAATATCAACTTGCCTATCAAATGGGACCTTAAACAGAAAGAAGATGAAGATTAAAATTTTCTTAGATTACTGTACGGTTTTTAATTAGGGGATATTCTTTTTTTCTTGCTTCATCATATTAAATTAATGCTACGTAACTGCAATTTTCCTACGGTACATTAACCTTTTGGAATTTTTTTAATAAATTTAACTGCCATCTAACGGACAAACCAACGAACCTTGATACATTAACACGTAGTTAACTTAAAAGTAGCGTTTTTAATTTGCGCATGCGCATCACAGTTTATGAACCATCGTTCCGATACATCATTTCAAGGCCTTATAAATATGAAATTATATCCAAAATAATTCAACAAATTATAATATTTATGAAAGAATTTTGTGGTGTTGTAATGCGTCTAGACCGATATATATTTATTAAAATAAATATCTCACAACTTACACGCAATGCCATCTAGTCCCAAACTAAGCAGAGCTTGTAATATGGGTACTAGAATAACTGATACTAATACATACATATTACATAGAAAAATAAAAAATAAAATAATAATTTTGAAAATGTTGGCGGTAACGAACATACATTGTCGTATTTTTGGTATAATTTTTTACCCGTATTACTAAAGTAATATGGGTTAATCTTTAATATTATTAAGTTTTTATTTATTATTTAAAAATCAGACCTAAAATACGAAAATGCATGTTATTTGGCGCCCACTTTTTCAGAATAAAATTATTAATGGAAAACAGCCTAGCAGAATTTTTTTTTTTTTTTTTTTTTTTTTTTTTTTTTTTATGGTGGATAGGCACGCGTTTGACCACGATCTCACCTGATGGTAAGTGAAGATGCGGTCTACGGTGGAGCACGCTTACCTATAAGATACCTATTAACTCTTGCTTTGAAAAGATCCAGATTGTACTCATGCGGAAACACAGACTCGGGCAGGGCGTTCCATTCTTTGGCAGTTCGCATAAGAAATGTAGAAGCGAAACGCTTAGTGCGTATTAGTGGAATGTCTACCGTGAAGCGGTGCCTGAGTGCCGTTTGTCTGGTAGTCCGATGGTGAAACGGGGACGGAGGGATTAGGTTGTGAAGTTCCTCGGCACACTCTCCGAAATGTATCCTATAAAAGACCGATAGGCTGGCAACCTTGCGATGGTGCTCTAGACTTTGTAGTCGAGCCTCCGTCAGATTGTTGTCGCAGATGGTTCTCTTGGCTCTCCTCTCGACTTTTTTTTTGGCGAAAACGTCCCATAGCTGACGTATTTTCTCGTCAAGTAGCGAGTGATGTCCAGTATGTCATGTGAATGTGTGATGTAGATGTTTTTATTGGTTAAGAAAATATTAATTAAAAGAATTTTAGAACTTTCGAATATTAAGTCACATTGCTAGCTATAAGGTTAAAGATATTGCTAAAATATTGTTTCAGTTTGATAATGTTACTAAATTATTAAACTAAAATTATTATTAACACAGTCTAAGTTCTCAAATTATGATAATAATATTTTAGCAATTTATATTCGCTTTATTACAACAATGCCATGGAAGCTGCTCTACAAAAATAATCGTGCAATATTATTAATAGTCATAAAAATTTAACAATACGAATATAGCAAATACCTACTCCAATTATTGCAATGTTGAGGTAGGTTGGGCAACTACAAGTTCATTGTGAATTACCGCAATAACCTTGATACAAACTATGAATGAGAAAAAAAACCTTTATGAACAATTTCAATTTCAATAGATCTTTATTTATAAAATGACATATTATTACAATTTTTTTTGTACAATACTAGTGTTAGTTCAGATCCTAGAAATACAAACATCGTAGTGTAGGTTATTCTTCAAGCCCAAAAAGACTCATATAGAACTTCATTGACGACCGGGTGGCGGAGTGGGTAAAGTACCTGCCTGCGACGTCGAGGTCGCGGGTTCGATTCCCGCTTAAGACAAATCTTTGTGTGCATGAATATGGGGGTTTGTCTTATTCTGGGTGTTTCTGTATGTAAGTATGTATGTATAATAAGTATGAATTTACAAAAGAAAAGTATATATGTAATAGTATCAGTTATTCTAGTACCCATAGTACAAGCTCTGCTTAGTTTGGGACTAGATGGCGTTGTGTGTAAGTTGTGAGATATTTATATATTTATTTATATTCATGAACAACTATCTTTCGCACACGGCTCCACCCGCGTGTTAGGTATGTTGATAAAAAGTAGCTTTTGTCCTTACTCAGGACTTGAACTATCTCCATACTAATTTTTATTAATAATGGTGAAGTAGTTTAGCTCTAAGAGCGTAACAGATTGACAGATTTACTTTGTTACTTAATATTATATTAGCACAATGTAAGAATATTTAAGTACCTATATATTAGTAAGGAATCTTTGAATAAAAGCATGATTTTGCGTATGTATGTCTTTGGGATGAGCAGAAATCTATTTTAGTGCTTCTTAAGGCCTTCTTGGCTAAATCATCAGACCAAAATAAACAAATCTTAGCAGTTTTAATATTCAATGACTGAAAGTACAAAGCAAAGTTAAAAGTGCCTGCTTAAAAATAATAGCAATCACTTTATCGTAGATAGATAGAGTAATCTTTATTATACACCAATATTAACAAGGAAGTTTATGTAAACAAATGCACTTAAAAATTATGTTGCACAATGGGCGGCCTTATCGCTTAAAGCAATTTCTTACAGGCAACATTAGGATGGACAAGTAAGTACCTAATGAGCAAAGTTATGAGCAGTTGTTGGTGCGTTAATTAAAGAAAAAAGAAAAATAAAGTAAAATTAAACGTCATGATGATGACAATGGAGATTATAAAATATAAAATGATACAGAAATTTGTAGTTATTTTTCTGAGAAAACTCTTCTACAAGTATTGTAGCGCCTGATATAATTTTGATAATAAACACAATACATTATGTGTGTTTATCATTACATAGTAAAAGTTGACTTATTAGTTATATTTATTTAAATAAACTCAATTAACGCTATTTTGGTAACTAAGGCACGTTGTTTATCCTCTTAGATATGATATTTGATCGAGTTAAAACTCATACTGTTTCGAAAAAACGAACAACAAAACATCATCCCTCCATATTGAATGACCGGCGACGGCGGCTCATATCTTTAATGAATTGGCAAAGTTTACTTAAACATAGTAATAATAAAATAAGTAGTTTAGGTTTGATTGTATTTGTGTATATTAGAATCATGTATATATAGATCTATATATTATTTATATATTCTAAATAGTTTATGTTATGTATTTTGTATTGCAATAATTTAAATTTTAATGTATTAGATTGAGTCATTTTAATGGTTCTAGTTTCCAACCAACTCTCAGCTCTTGCACCTACCACTTGTCGTCTCTGCATCACCTAAGGGTTGACTGGTAGATAATGCCTACGGCATTAAGTCCGCCCATGTACCAATTTTTGTGCATAAAGTTATAAATAAATAATATCTTGGTTTCAATTTTTTCTCCAGACGTCTAATTTTGGATCTTATCTCTCTCTCCGTCTTATTTTGAGTTCTTTTTTTCCATTTTGACCTTCGCAATTCACTAAAACTCAGTAATTTCACTAAAACAAAAAATAATTAACAGCGTTCGCGCGAATGCTAACACAGAAAACGAATGATTGCAGCGCCATCTAGTCACAAGTGGAAGCACTAGGAAGTGTTGACAGCTGCTCTCGATATTATATTTAATCTTCGTTCTATTTCGTTTCATATATAAGCAACTTAATTCTATGCATAATATAGTACAACATACTAAATACAGCTGCAAAAGTATAATGTACAAATGGCTGCTAGAATTAGACTACGAGCAAACAGAAGGAATCTTAAGTCATTTGCAGTAATATATCAGCGTCATAATACAGTTTCGCACAGGCATGGACACACACACACACTCCCACACACACACACACACACACACACACACACAAACACACACACACACACACACGTACACACAAACACACCCACACAAACCCCTCTTTGTTTTGTACTGTACTATTTCAATTATTCATAATTATTTTATTATATATGTGAAGTATAATAAAATTAAATTTATTATCTGGTTAAAAATATTGTCTACTGGGCCGAAAGAGACTGGACTCCACGACACAGGTTATCCTAGTGTGGAGCCCAGGGATCAAACACAAGTGTACTAATTTTAAAGACAATAAATGATTTTTGTTTTTTTTTTTTATTCGTATTTAAAATTCATGTGATGATGCAGTATAATAGAAAACGGACTACATGGGATAAATTAATGTCTACGGATGCAACAATGAAACATTATTATACTTTCCTCTTTATAATATCTATAATAGTAATAGTACCGCTTAAACTCTTGATCCTTAATGTTTTCTTTATTTAAATAATAGATAGATAGATAGAAAGAGAAAACTTTATTTGCACATCAAATTTGTTACAAACATACAAAGTAATAGGTACTTAAAACTATAACGTACAAAGCGCGGCCTTATCGCTTGACGCGATGGCAACCTTATAATAAAACATAGTTTTAGAAAAGATGTATTAATATGTCAGACTTATATTAATATTGCGCTAATATTTCTCACACATTGTGTTATTCTTGAACCATTGATCAAATATAAATATATTGTTACTTTAGTTTAAATTCTTAAGACCGATTTCTGTTTAAACACTATTAATAACCACGATACAGGCTTTGCCTAGTGTGGTTATTACTGTTATATCTTTTTATATACTTGTGGACTGTAATAAAGATTATTCTTATTCTTAAATAATTAAACCCTTTCTGCGACATGGAATTCACGTTAAAACTTATTGAGGCTGCTCCCGTGAAGTATAAGCTAACAAATGGGCCAAGTCCCTTCTTGCCACTTCTGCGGTTTACTTATAATACAGAAATGTAAATGATTTACATCAATACAAACCTAAATAACAAAAGACTGTGACTATGCTGTTTGTTAACTTTATGCATTTAAATATAAATATATTATATATTTTTCTAAATATTTTGTCCTAATCTGCTGATACGGTTATGTTTTCGGTTTCCATATATTCACGAGGTTCCTACGATTTAAAAACTTGTAATAACTTGTAGTTTAATACTGAATAAATTAGCATTTATCTGGCAGTTCTTACTACGGATGTTCTGATGTCTATTATTTTTAAGATGAAAAAAGATAATTTGAAATCGAAGAAACATAGGTAATGATGTTTTAAATATTAAATTGTTTTAAATTGACTGTGCAAAATGTTTAAAATTGTGATGTATAATATAAAAAAATACAAGTACAGTTATTTAGTGGGGTGCATGAAAGGAGCCTCCCCGAGTGACGTACACAACGATTCCATACATCCGGCGCACCCTGGGCAATTCGCGAGTTCCCCAAAGCGAATTGGCTAATCCTTTCACCACGATGGCAAGTCAAAATAAAATTTGGCTCATCGACACGACGAAGAAGAAGAAGAAGAAGTTATTTAATATAAGAATACGATACCGATTGTTCCCCTTAATACAACGAATTACACGCGAACGAAGTCGCGGCCAAAAATTAGTCCCAAATATAAACATTGTCACAATGACTGCACTAAGGAAAATGCTTTAATTGATTTATTCAATTTAAACAATGCACTACGGCCCTAATACATAGATACTTCCCTAAACATTCGTTTTATGCCGGCACTAGCTATTACTAGTGGGTATTCTCGTGATTTTAATTTAAACTGACAAGGTACAGCAAAGGAAACAAATTGATAATTAAGAAAGTAAGTCAAAGTTTCTAAATATAGATATCTCTTTTCCTTTTATTCATGTCTTAAAAACAACGTCTTGCAAACATTTGACGTCAGAAGCCCTTTTCAGTGCGAAATGTTGAAAATTTTCTCGTGTGTTTACTTTTAGATACATAAAAAAGGATAGGTAATAATAATTAATTAATATAATTAATATCTTATTGACGATTTTGTTTCTTCATTGGTCTATCATAGTCATGCTAGTGGGTACATGGTAAAAGATTTAGTGGAAAATTTCGTATCTATATGGTCATGCGACTACGACGGTATTTATGATTTACATCACCTAAATTGATTTATTTTTGATTATTTGTATTGATTCGGTGATGTTGACATTGATATTTCTATTGATTACTATTGCTCCAGCATTTATGAATGAAGCCAATATTCTGAACATTTAGGAACGTGCTTGACAGATCACGCTCCATAGTCTTACACGGTCTTCGAAAAATAGTAGATAATTTTCTACGTTGCGTTCTGATGCTTAGACTCAATGCCACCGTGAAATTTCAGGCACTGAATTAGGGAGACATAATGATTTATTCGTCGTCAGGTAGTAAAGCATTTAAAACTTATATGTAGTTTTCAATGTTTTCAATGTTTAACCCTCAAGTGGACTACAACTATTTTCAATACATACTAACATAACATCACGCATAAATTACCTATACAGAAGGGTGTGGCGGAGTTGTACAACACCCACACTTTACTTGTTATGATTAGCCTTTGATGGGGTGAGACTATCGCCAACACCGTCCACAGAGCACAATTTCAACTCCGTGCTGTAGTTAAGAATTTTTCGACGGAAAATAATACTTTTGCCCGACCCGTAAATCAAACTAGAGACCTCGCGATGAGCAATGCGCAATTTTTACCGCTAGCCTAGACCAACGATTGTCAGCGTCTATGCGCGAGCGATACCTGGCACCCCAGCAAACTCTTGTAGACGGAGTAGTCCGTGCAACTTGGACATAACCGCTGACGCTGTCCAGATCAGTGGTATGCGTCAGGCATTTCCCAGTATAAAAAAAGGATTGCCATGCAGTCTAGATACGTAAAAAAACGGTACACATGAACAAACAAACGTACATCCACTTAATATAATCCAGAAACTAGATCAGTTTATATTTGAATACAATACAATACAGATCACGGCTCGCTCCATTACATACATTACAATAGATTTCTTTATTTACATTCCCTTGAAAGTTATCATTTACGGAGTTAGAATTGTTTACCTATCACGTAATGTGTTTGAGTTTTAAGTAAATATGGATTTGAGGACCAAAGCTATCAAAGAATTAAGTTTAAGTCAAAAGCCAATGCGTAAGTTTTACTTTATTAAATGCAATATAATGCTTTAATCATAATGCTTGTAATGTTTTAAAGCAAATTATAGCTTTGCTATTCAGTAGGTCTGAGAATCGGCTAGTATGTATTTTTCATACCCCTAAGATATATATATATATATATATATACATATATATATATATATATATATATATATATATATATCTATAGATAAGGGTTGTTCACCCTAAAGATTTTTTTTTTTAATTTTCAGATTTTTTTTATTTTTCTATAATGTGGCATTAAAAAATACATACAACTCTTATTTTTTACTCTTTTATCACCAACCCCTATTTTTAAGTAGCCATTTTAGTAACCTTAGCGCTTTTGACAATATGAACTTTTTGAATGTACCTTTATGGGGTTTGACATAACATTGACATAATGCGTGCTGCAAAGATCGTCACAGAGAATGTATGCATAGTTTAGACAGGACGACGTCTGTCGGGTCAGCTTGTAATATTATTTAAGTGTTTTTTAGAATCCTAAAAAACACTTTTGCTCGATCCTAAGAGGCTGCGGATATGTCCGGTAAAAGACAATAGGCTCAGCCCCTGTCACAGCCGACCCAAACATAGCTAGTGAAATGGGGCTTTAAATACCGACATCTGCAATATATTTCTACGTTATACGTTACAGGAATGATGTTATGTTATAATTTATAATACGAGACTTTGTTTACATAGAATAACACCTTGTTTTTCTTTTATTTTAGAAATAGTCCCAACATGGACTCTACAAGAGACGCTAATTGGTTTAGCCATCGTCCTAGGCTTATATCTAGTCTTAGTGGTAAAAGTTCTTCCAACTTTTATGAAGAATAGACAGCCATTCAAGCTAAATAACATTATGTTGGCATACAACGCGTTCCAAGTCGCCTCCTCAATTTATATAGTGTTTATCGTAAGTGTGAATTGCTTTTTCTTTTTATTAGGCGTTTTGAGTTTTGCTGAATTAATGATCACTTCTAACGTGGGTGAAACGTGAAGTAGATTTAAAATTGTTTATGATGTAAAATGTATCCATTTTCATCAAATATTTTATTGGACGGATATATAATTACGAAAAAAAAGCTATACTCTTCTGTAGTTTTTATTAGAAAGACCCGTTATCGACGAGAGTCTTGTCACTAGTTCTTGTTATGCTAAAACGAAAGCCGAAGGAACCTGTACTTAGGGATACAGATGGGACTCGATCAATCTTCCAATACTTTTCCCAATTACATTGCGGTCGACTTGTAGTCTAACGGATTAAGCAAAATATCAGTATTTTACCTGGAGCCACTGCCTCCACAACCAAGTACGCGGTGATGCGATACTCTTTGTTAGACTAGTTGCCAGACTAATTTAGACTATAAATGTAATAATGTACATGCGTATATAGAAATTCAACAATATTTATATAAAAAAGCAACTAGGGAGACCAACAAAAAAAAGAGATTGGCCGCCGCCACCATAGTCAAATTTCGGCAATATCATTTTGATGTAATTTCACATTGTATTTTTCTATTTTCAGTATCTAAAGTACATATACAAATTTCAAATTATAACAACAAGGTGTCCAAAAGGCCAAGATTTACAAGAGGTAATACATTTATTAATTAATATAATCATTAATTCACTCATGTGACCTAAACATAGCAGCTACAAAGGTGTTATACACCTCTGTCACTCCCTTGTGGGTAAAAGAGCGTGATGTTATAAATAGGAAAGGCAGACCTTAAAAGAATTAGACGATTTTTTTATTTTTCAGGTTATAAACGATATCTATCCATACTTCATCGCGAAGCATTTAGATCTTCTAGACACGGTATTCTTCGTACTTCGAAAGAAAGACAACCAGATCACCTTCCTTCACCTGTATCATCACACCACAATGGTGACCTGGACCTGGCTGCACTTGATGTACCATCCCACGGATAACTTCGTGGTAGTGGGCATGCTGAACAGCTTTATACATGTTCTGATGTACACTTATTATGGGATCTCGTCTTTAGGGCCCCAATACCAGAAGTATGTTTGGTGGAAGAAGCATTTGACTAAATTTCAGTTGGTAAGTTCATAAAATATCCTGATATTCCTGATTTTAGTTATCATTAAGTGAGATCGTTGCCACACGTGACCCTATTCACACGTAACAAAATCCTTCAACGTAGCGACACATAAAGTATTTTTTTAGTTACCACTTATAATCAGGAAGACTAATAATCAGTTTCCTAAATAAAAGTCCTAAAATAGTTTTGGCATACAATGCTGCCACGTTGGATGCCAATATTTCTTTGGTGCCCATAGTATATGCCAACATTTCCGGAATAGGTTGACTCAACCAAACGGTGTGATATATTTTTTATACAAACAGGCCCACTGTTTGTATAAACCCTGGTCCCCATAGCCCAAGGCCCTAAAGGCACAGACGTAATAATATCCTTTATCGAGGAGACTATATTTGCGCCTATGAGGTTTTCGGCTTATTTCACCGCCGCACCAGGCCATTTCTTGGTCCTTGGAAGATATTACGGAGTCAAAGTATTGACGCAAGTAGCCTTCCACACTAATGGCTACCCCAACTTCCAAGGAACAAGAGTCATTTTATCAAACTTCTTACCATTGAACAGTCATCTAATTTATAGAGGGAATGGACGCATGTTTTTTACTTTTCCTTTTATTTTCCTCAACTTTTTATAATAGTGCAACGTTCGAGATAGAGATTGTTACCGTAATCAGTCATATAGAACTTATATAATTATGCGGTAGGTAGATGTTATTTGTTTCTGTGAGAGATACGTATGTAACGTACAAAATAATTTATTAAATTACATAATGTTCATTACAAAAGAAAAATATTCGGGATCACACAAAGACTTATTGCATACTCATGTGATGGGTTTTATATTATAATATTAATTGTTTCAGTAGGTCGAAATTTGAAATAGATATTTATAATTTACGTGGCTATTTTTTAACATAGAAAATATAATAATATTCCATTTTATCCAATAATATTGAAATAATTTTCCAAAAAAAAACCGACTGCAATTACATTAATTTTAGACTTATATGGTTCCATTTAGAACTGGACCAAATTGTACCTAACTTATGGAACCGCACAAGAAGCACCAGCTTTCAAATAAAAAAAGAATATTAAAATTGCTTCGCCCAGTCGAAAGTTATGAGGTAAAAAACATTACAAAAATACAGACGAATTTAGAACCGCCTCCTTTTTTGAAGTCGAACCGACTTTTTCGTCGTGTCGATGGCTGAGTCAAATTTTATTTTGACTTGCCATCGTGGTGAAAGATTAGAAGCGGTTAAAACCAACTTTTTTTTTTTTTTTTTTATTCCACTGAGGTGGCAAACAAGCATACGGCCCGCCTGATGGTAAGCAGTTACCGTAGCCTATGGACACTTGCAACGCCAGGGCATCACGCGTGCGTTGCCGACCCTTCAAAAACCTATTTGAGTGATTCTTCAAAAACCGTTCTCCGCGAAACTTTCATGGCGAATTTTTTTTTTAGAGCTATCTTTATATGTAGGCGATGTAAAAATAATATGTACACTCTTTGCTGCATGTAAATCGGTGCATAAACTACCGAGATAATCTAATTTGAAATTTTGGTGCCCACGAAAGTTACGTAAGACGCCATAAAAGTTACAAACGTATTTTCTACGAGCAAAAAATGATTTAAAATTCATTTTATTCTTATATTTCTGGTTTAAAAAATAAAAGATATTATTATTTTACTAATCAGTTTGTATTTGAGATTAACAATAAAAAATAAGATTATTTTGAGATCAATAGCTTCTAGTCCCGGTAAATTAAATATACGTTTTACAATATAAACTTAATTATTACTTACAACTATTGTATCTGCAAGAAGGTAATGTGTACTAATAGTAATTAGCATATTATAATTTTTTAATCTTATTTCAGTCACACAGTTAACATTTTTTTTAAAGACATTATCATAGTTATCACTTAACGTCTGAGATCCTTTGACTGCTCATTCCACTTACTGGTATTATTTTCTCTTCTGCTTTTCTTCTGTAGTACCTTTCTCTTGCTTTTTGCTCTGCATTGTGTAACTCTGTATATTCTTTTATTCTTGCTCTTCCTCTAATTTCTGCTAGACGCTTTTTCTCACGTCGATTTTTTGCTCTTTGCGGTGGCATAGTTTTGGTTTCAATGAAACCTGAGAAAAATGGCAAAGAATACATTACTAATGTGAGTAAGGGTGCTATATATCTAAATCGTTCGACCGTCGATAGGTCATTTGACCACCAAGTGTATAGGGCACCACGTGTGCACGATTGATGCGCCAATCGACGTCAATCGAAGTAGATTTAATAATTCCCGTATTAAAATGGCCAAAGTGTGTACAAAAATGTTCGGATTTTAAGGCCAGCTAGTTATAATGTGCAAGATAGGGCAGTTGAAATATATTTATAAAACTAATAGAAATACATGAAATATCTTTTAAGCTTTGTGAAAATCGATAAATGTATCTGCTGCGTCACAAAATACTAAAGTTATTAGTATAAATGGAGATATATGGGATGTTTGGTACATCGTTTGCTGAATTTAAATAACCAAAAAGTACAAATTGAATAAAATAAACAATTGAATAAATAATTTTAGCATCCCAAACTCACTTTTTACCCCACGAGTTTTTTTCTTCGATTAAAATGTTGAATCTGAGGAGCTCGTTAAGTAAAGCTAATCGCAGTTGGCCGTGAATGGGTGACCATTTTAACACATGAAATGTGCAGCTAAATTCGTTTCACTAGAAGCCGACCCGAATTTAATTTGGAAACTTCTTTCTAGGCTACTATATTCAGCTTTTCAATTAATCAATCTTGAGGATGGATTGATTAAAAAGCTTAATATAGATTTTTTTATAAAATATGTTAAAAAAAAGCTTGTTGGGTGAAAAGTGAGTAAAGGTAAAAACTATAGCTAGGAACAACTACCTTTTAGCCAATTCCATTTGGCAAACGATGTCTAAAGCGCCCTGAATAACTTTCGTGGTGCGCTAGCTAACTTTCGTGAACAAATAACCACGAAAGTTATGCCACGAAAGTTACTAAAAAAACACTTTTTTCAGAATAACGATAAAAGTTATAGGTAAATAAAGAAACAAAGTATCTGGGAATAATCCCGAAGATCTACCTTATTTCTTTATTCGAGATGAGTTACAAAATTATAAATATTAATCATTCAAAACATGCGCACGAAAGTTTCATGACCAAGGCCATTTCAAAATATTCAAAGAATAACTCACCTCGTAATTCTTTGTTTTGAAGCGATGAACGTACGTTTCTCCCGCCCTGATGCCGGAACACCACCGAGCTCCCGCGCAGATAAAACGTATTACGACAAGTTGGCGCTTTTAAAAGATAGCTGCAGTTTTGTTGCGCGCTCATGGAACTAGCAAAATCGTGTGACCGAGACGTTATGTCTATTAATTATTTCATCTTTAGATATTTAATTAATGTTTTTTGATAATAATGGAGTACAGTTAATGTAAATTAATTTGACGTATAACATTCTATGCTTATGAATAGAATACAAAAGTTATTAAAGGTTTTCGGGATCGCGAACAGAGTGTGACACGCGGAGAACACCGATTTTGCTCCCGTTTTCAGCATAAGATTATTTTTTTTAAAAACATTCTAAATATTATTAGGTTTTTAAAGTTAAAATAATACTCTTAAATAAATAAAGAGTAGTCCGTTTTTAGTCCCAAGACTTTATGTATATTATGTTCGGAATAAAGGCCGTGTGACCGCATTTTTAAGGGCCTCGAGATTACCCATTTGCACTCTTTTTAAAGAACCCCATGCTGTAGTCTCTAGGAAAAACCTTGGCAGGGAGCTCATTCCACAACTTTTAACAAACAGCTAGAAGTTATAGCTGTACGAAGCATATTAAACTATTTCATAGTGTTACTAATAAGTTTATCGGACAATAATTTTTGGACATTACCACAGTTCTATGAGTTTCACAATTTTAACGATTCTGTAAAATGTCAAACAGTCATCGCGTGATAGGTTAAGTACTACCCATTTCCTTTAAAATGGCCATATTTTCCCACCCCTCTTCACCATACCTCACCCGTGTAAGCTCCAACCATGTCAAAAATGATACGGTCAAAACCAGAGAGCATGAATTTAACTAGAGGAAACTAGATACGTTTAAAATTACATTATTCCCACTGCGCGAGCAGACCTGCATGAATTTTATCTGAAAGATAAAATTCACGTTATAGTTTTAAAATGTATGGGTTTTGACAGCTTCTATCCGGCCCGGGGAAAATTTTCTAAGGAATTGGACAGTCCAATGGTTGCAAAAGTATAACCGTCAATTTTCTTCATGACATGAATGAAGTTGAAGTCAAGTGAATGACATGAAGTTCATGTTACATCTTGGCATCTATTATCTCTGGTCCAATCAGTCAATAGGGGGCTTATAAAAGGTGAGCTTTGGAAAAGTGGGACAAGAAAATTTGGCCAAATTAAAGCGAACGCGTAGTAAAAAGCATAGAGTGCCAAAATCTTTACTCTTTATTTTGGCTTCGCCGTAGTCGGGTAAAAATACAGTTATAAAGATAATATTGACAACTTAATAAGTAGAAATTAATACTCCAGGTTACTGATATTTTTTTTCAATAACGTATTGGCTTAGGGTTCCGTAGTACCTACTAGGAACCCTTATAGTTTCGCCATGTCTGTCTGTCTGTTTGCCCGAGATATAGCGTCAAAACCGTTAGTCCTAGAAAGCTGAAATTTGGCATGGATATGTATGTTAAGGGTCAATCTTGAGAGGCTCAGTTTTTGATGTCCGGGGGTAAAAAGTACCCGCAATATTGAAATATAGTCCGTAAATATTTTTTTTTAGACTTATCACTATAGTATCTAATTGGTGCACGATAGTTTTTCTTTTTAACTTGTGTAAAAATAATAGTAAAAAATATAAATAGTGCCGAAAATTGATAACCCTGGCGCGTCCTTTACACATTTTTCAATGAAAACACCGAAAATTTGCCAACTTATTACAGTAAATCATATTAATCATTGTATGTATAAGCATCCACGTTAGTGGTTGTTTGAAATAAATATAATGTATATTTGAAATAAATATAATAAATACTCATGGTATTTTATCCCATAGTTTTCCATAGAAGTACAATTAAAGTTTTGTCCTGAGGTAAACTTTGATTCCCTTGGCGCGACACATAACTAGGCATACAACATCAGTGGAACGGTTGAGAAACATAGTTGTTCGTTCTCACACGAGCTCTAGTCGTCGTTCTTCAAACGCTGTGGTGGGAGGTTCTGCGTCACGTCACCCGCGGACGAAGTTACGAAGGTAAATATTTGATTACCCTGGCTTTGTTTCATTCACCCTGACGGCTTGAAAAAATACTATAAAAGTTCTTAGGGTTTTGCTATTCCACGGAAAGCCAATAAGGATAGCTTTTTACTTATGCTATTATAATTTCTAAGAATGTTTAAATTTTTACATAACTGAGAAAAAACATACTTTTATTGATTCCCTTGGTGATGATCCCTTTAGCGTTTGTGCCAGGGTAATCAATATTTTCACTAAAATCCTTAAAATAACGGTTGAATTTTCTTTTAAATCTACACTATGTCATACAAATCAAAATATTAAGCAATAATTATCAAGAAGGTAATTATTGCATAATATTTTTTGTGTTTTTTTCAAAAGAAGAAGTTTTGTTGTTTAGTTGATTTATTTCGTATTGTTTTTTGTGATTAGTTGGTAATTAGGAAAAAGAAAGTGATTAATAATAATTCTACTGTGATACAATTGCCAACAAGAGACTGAATGATAAATAAATGATAAGTTAAATTAGCTATGTTTGTTTCAATTTTGATTCCCCTGGCTCAAAAAGAAACGTTATACCTCTGTAATGAGTCGTTCAAAAATGACCCCTATTTGATATATAAGTTTATAATTCGGCTAAAAATCAAACTAAATTATAATTTGTATAAAAATGTCATAAAAAAAATGCGCCAAGGGCATCAACTGAATATCGCCAATCTCAAGATTCACCCTTAACTATGCCAAGAAAAAGGTAGAAAAATCATGAAAAAAAAAATTTTACATGTAAAGTGGAGATGTTTTTTTTTCATTGCGTTCTCCATAGTGTGGTGTATTGTTAGATTTGTCTTTTAACAACATAAAGAGATTGGTAAGACAGGTATGTTAATTAAGTTGTTTGCAAGATAATTTACTTTAAAGAGCAAATTTTTGTTCGACGTCCCTTCTAAAAGCTAAACCATTAACTCGAAAATTTAAAAAAAAAACATGGTGTAATTAATTGTATAAATAATTGTAACCTAAATGTGAGCGCCTGTGACTGTCACTTGGCGGATTAACTTTAATACCACAGTTGTTTTTTTAATTGGGTTATTTAAGATAAAAAAATCAAATATTGATTTAAATGTTCAAAATAAAATCCTTTTCAATTGGGAGGTTTAAAGAAAAAATAATGTTAAAAGCCTTAATTAGTTAAGACGAGTAGGTTATCAAGGAGAGAGTGCAGTGGCCGATTTAATTAATATTTTTATTCTTTTTTTGAGACAAATACACTCACGGTTAGCTGCACAGTTTGCACAGTTATCTGAGTGCTGCTTCAAACTAGATGGTTATGTTGTCTGGACCGAGTAACGGTCAGATGTCGGTCCTGAAACTGTGAGATGAACTCATTTTACCTGACGACGGCAACGCCAAAAGGAAGATTTTGGCAGTCTATGTATTTATACGTGAGTTTATATATATATATGTATTTTGTTTGTATGTCTGTAGGTCTGTATGTTTGTATGTTGGTGTATTTGTATGTTGCACAATATCACCTTACATACAAAACGGATTTAAATGAATGAGGTGATAATAGATTCTTTAGAGTGCCCCGGCTGACATAGACTATAATAATATATTCTAACCTCGAATGAAAAAAAAATGAGATAATCATGACATGTTTGGTATCAAATGGAAGATCTTGGCGATTACATTACAAATGTGCATTGACATATAAAGTTTCTATGCAAATGTGTGTATTATTTTATAATTCAAGTCTCCATAAAATACGTTTCAAATTCAGTCAAACAGTTTGCGCGGTCCAGTCGTTTCAGTTAAGTTTTTAGTTACGCCTGTAATCAGGTTACAGTTTTTAAACGTTTATAGCTTGTTATAATTTCAATTTTGTATTAAAACACTTTGAATTCCAATTTTGTCTTTGTAAAAACTCAAAACTACGACGCATCTCGGATCTGATTAGATCAGAGACGTAAATTGCAACTTTATTTGTCATCCTGCCGATGTCTTGTGATAGCACAAGGCCGAGTCTAATTGCTATTCAAATGCACAATTATCATGTCTTGATCTTAGTGGCTGATGTTGTTGACGTTGACTTCCACAAGTGTAAAACTGAAAAATAAATAGTGACCAATTACTCGTCGCGACGGCTTAAATTGAATTTAGTATTAGGTTTTTTATTTTTTAAACGTGTATTTCTAATATAACACCTGCTCCTGGTGTTTAGGAATAAGAAGATATTGCATAGTCTATGTATCTTTATAGATAAATAACTGTAATAAATATGTCTGTCTGTGAATAAAACAGTGACATTTATTAATTTTGAAACTTCTTTCTAAAGGAGTGTAAAAAAATATTTTAATTTATCTCTAAAACATTCCATGTAATCGATTAGTAGATAACAATTTTGATCTCACGATTTCTAGTTTTGAATTTTTATCGTATTTTTTGATTCATTTATATTATTTTTTTGATAATCCTTTTTAGCTCACTATGTTGAAGGCAAAGGAAGAGCTATAATTTTAACAGTTTATGTATATGTATTGTGTCTATTCCTTCTAAGGGCCTAATTTATTAATCCTATTCCGAAGAATAAGGTGTCAATAGATTCGTTTTATGGCCCGGGTAACATAGGCTACATTTGAACCGATTCAAAAGGAGAAGTCACTTTCTTTCGTCATCAAATTACAGGTATCTGAACTTTTTTAGCTTGTTCGTATAATTTACTTCCAATTTATTGTTTCAGGTCCAGTTCATTTTAGTGGTCTCTCATCTCCACTTCCAACAGAAACTATCCCCGTGTCCTTTACCAAGCTTCTTCCACCACTTCTGTATGTTCCTGATCTGCTCCTTCTTTGCTCTATTCATGCAGTTCTACATCAGTAGCTACCAAAAGAAGAAGACTTCTGCAAAACAAAACAAAGAAGTGGACGAGACTGAGTATTCTAATCATCAGAGATTATTGAAAGCGCGTTAGATTAGATTTAATAAAGCCTTATTTACATTACAAACTAGTTGAGTCATGAATTTCACAAAGATTTTACCATGTAAACATCAGCTTATTCATCATTAATTTCATAAAACTAGTTTCGTAATGTAAGCTAGAATTAAGCTAAATAAAAGTAATTTGCTGAAGCTTGGTATTATTGATAAGATTTGAAATGTAACGTGTTGTAATAAAGTAAGATTTTTGTACAATATAATTTATTTTCTGTATTAAATTGTGATATTACTTGAAGCAAATAATTTAATAAAGGTTCTAGCTTGTATATTCCAGAAATCACCCACCAACATACTCTCTAGTTTGTGAGACATCTTCAAAGTAAGTACTGCAAAGCAATAAAGAATTATTAACTACTACATACAAAAATTAGTCTAAATATGAACGGGCAAACTTTACATTTTTGTACGAAAGTAGAGCCACTAGTAGGCAGTGACTTAACCCTTAATCAAATATTGGGAAATTATTTCCCACTTGACACTACTGAAATATTTTTTTCTTTCTTTATTGGCAGCTCTAATTAGTACCAATCTCTATAAAAAAAAACCCCATTTCCCCCCTTTTTATAAAAATAAGTAGATTTATAGAACCCTTAGGTAAGAGGGTTTTATAGATTTCGAAACCGTGACAAGATTTCAATTTTTTGACGAAAAACGTCCATTTGATTAAGGGTGCAATACCGATGCATCTGAGAATAATTGATAACCTGACTACTTACGGCAAATTTCACCGACCCGATTTGAATGCAGCCTGATTTTCGAGATCTCTCTCCTGTCAAACATTAATTGTGATAGAGAGAAAGAGATCGATAGCTGGGTTCAGCGTTGAAATCAGCCATTAGACCGCGGGAAAATTTTAAACATAAAAAAAAAATATTATTAAAACTGACGTGAGGTGAGAACATTGTTAGTGAGAACACGGGTTAGTCACATTATTAAATTTGTGCTGGAGATAATAATATATGCCGACTAGTTTCGAAGCTATTACGTAGATTAATCAGCTGGGCAATTAATCGCGTTTCGTCGCCGTCGTGCGTGAAGTCGCGCACACAATAGCAGAATTAGTTCCAAAGCGCATTATATTGTTTCATTTGTTCCTAACCTTTGATGTCACGAAAGATGCAGTTGAATTGCATTATGTATGGAGCCCTTTATAACTCTTCACGCTGGCATTTCTTCATAGTAAACGTATGAAGAGTAATGTCTGTGTTGCAAGTGTCCACAAGAATCAAACAAAATTTAAGAAAAATAGTGATCTCCATAAAGTAAATCTAAGGAACAAAAACAAACTGGCTGTGCCCACTACTAGGCTCCATAAAATCTCTAACTCGTTTCCAGGTCAATGTATACGCTTCTACAATAAACTTCCATTAGACGCAGTAGAATTATCGATAGGTAAATTTAAGAAATATATTAAAATCAGATTATCTCAAAAAGCTTATTACTGTATTTTAGACTGCATAAATGATAATAGTATTTGGAAATGAACTGCTCTTTTTATGTGTTGTAATTGTTATATATTATTATATATTAATATAATTGTATATTATTCATTTCATTTGAAAAGATGGTGCACATGAGTTTCTCACCAGCTCTTCTCATAATGCAATACCCATCGGAGCTGGTACTTAGTTTGATTTTAATCTGATTTTAAACAGTTGGATTAAAATTAATCAAAGCCCCGGTTATTCAAATCATTGTAATTAGTATAATTTAGTTTTACTTATAATTTATTTTTATATCATTTGTTTGTAATATTTTGACGTGTTCAAGCGCCTCCTGGGGCCTATGAAAATAAATGATTTGAATTTGAATTTGAATTTGCAACAACGTGCGAATGGAACAAAAAATTTGTTGGCGAACACTTATTTGGAGCCATTTTTAAATTACATACATTGGGGTCGGCTAACGGATTTAGGTGAATATCAGTATTTTATGCAGAGCAACTGCCATTAGACCTTCACAACCCAGTACGGGATGATATGATACTTTACATGTTATTAAGTGTAAACTCTGACCACTAGTAAGTTAGAGTGAGTGGTCACATTGTTTTAAACTTTCGCGATTTGAGAACATTTTTCAAAAATTAGATTAGAGATTATTATAAAGAAAATGTTACGCGTAAACCATCTGATACCGTTAGTATTGTGTGTTGAACTACCGACGGTTCCGAACTAAATAAAAATAAAAATTGTGACGACCAAGTGAGGGTAGTGGACAATATCCGCGCTTCACGGAGACGACGACGCTGAGCTTCACCAGTCGGCTCGTGACCAAGAATGATGCAAGTCATTCGAAACGTCGAGCTTAGGTATTTATTTACCTTTATAATAATTACGCGATTTAGACCCGTTGTCTAATTTTTGAAAAATGATTGGTCACAGTTTATCATTTATGGTTTTTGACTAAGCGTTGCGACTGTCATAGATATTTTAAGTCAACAGGGGCATAGCATATCGAACAATACATTAGTCGTGTTTTTATCATATTTTTGTATGAGGAACATGGCAAAAACGCAATAAAATTCTGTCTCGTTCTTCTTATGCTGGCTCGGCAGGATCGACAGCACGTGCACTCGAGGCATGCATCAAAACTCTATATTAAGATGGTCATCCATCCAACGGTCCACTGTGGTTATCATTGCTTAACCTGAATATAAACGATCGGTTCGATGAGAGCGCTGTAATATTGGCCACAAAATGGGCCTTATTTTGGCCTGCGACACAGTGTACACAAGTGCAGGGGCCAGGGAATCCAAATCAATATGTAACTTATCATGTGCTAATAATGATTTATTATTATTATTATTTATAGTTTATGTTACCATTCCAGTACAAACACTAAGAAACAGTTGAAAAATTATGAGACCGGCAGGATTTGAACCTTTAACCTCTGCATGCCGGGCAGCTGCTTTAACCACTGAGCTACGGTCGCCTCTTGCCAGGCCCATTAATTTCTCATCTGCATGTTAGGTCATTACGTGACATACAGTTTACGTTTCTAAGTATAATTTGCTAAGCATAGCTAAATGCTATAAAAAAAAATAATAAGAAGTTAAATCTATGTTACTTTTATTTTCTTTGAAATAAACGTACCTTATCTCGACCCACCTTCGTGAGTTGATATAACTATACCTATATACACTTGACCAAATGCATTATCACGTTCTGACGTCATTCCTATGGTAGTATGGTAGTAGTTATACAATTAACTACTGCAACCGTTAAGGAAGGTAAGATACAACTACGACACTGAAATAAAACATTTTAATTGTACGTTTATTTTCTGTTCTTCATTGTCACATCAGAGGCCGTATTATCACATATTTGTTACTCAAATGTATGCTAATACTAGTTGTTGCCCGCGTGGTATGTCGACCTTTACCTTACAGTATAATAATTTGCCAAAACTAAAACCTACTTCAATTACAAAAATGCTTAAGTAATATTCAACGTCTCGCCTCATCTGTCTGGACTTATGGTATCCAGCTGTGGGGCTGTACCAGTCAGAGTAACCGTCAAATTATTCAACGTTTCCAGAACAAGGTACTGAGGGACATTGTCAATGCCCCGTGGTACATAAGAAACAGCGATCTTCACCGGGACCTCAAAATAGACGTTGTGGACAGGGTCATACAAAAATATGCAGAAGCTCACGAACGAAGACTTCACCATCACGTCAACATCGAGGCAATCCGGCTCCTTGATAACACGGAACTAGTGAAAAGACTAAAACGAACCAAACCTTTCGAGTTAGTGTAGTGATAAGTGACAAATAAATTAGTGCGATAAGTGTCGTTATAAAGAACACATGAACAAAGTGACTTCCCCTTAACAAAAACTAAGTAAAGTGTTAATGGACACATTCTTAGATTATATTATTACGTAGCAATTTAGGTTAACATAATATTACTTATTAGTCTTGATAGGCTAGATTGTAATGTAAATAAGATATCATAATTTTAATAATTGATTTCTTATATATATATAAAAAAAAAAAAAAAATCTGTTTAACTTGAAAGAATACAGTAAACGGCCTTAAGGTGCCTTTATTTAAAGAATTATCCCCGTACTTCTAACCGTTGAGGAGTTGTACCTACCAGCATCAGCTCAGCAACACGAAATGCTGACTGCTAGATGCAAATATCCGATTAGCTTTACGTAATATACAAAAAACAATATAGAAGCCTTTAAAATTTGAGGATTTCCCCTCGATTTTTCTAGGAGCCCATCATCAGATCGTGACCTGCTGAAAATGAGACCACATGACAAGTCACTTCTCAAATAGGTACAGGCTTAAAAATAATCAAAAATTACTGGCGTGATGTTATGTTATGTATGTTATGACAAATTGCAAAAAAACTTTTATAACGTTAAATATAATATATACATAGAGAGAGAGAAGAGTGTCTACAACCTTTTCTCCATTCCTGCCTCTTGTACCAACCTTGGTCATTACGCCACCGTGCCTCGTCTCTGCAGGCAGTACAACACTTTGTCAAAATCTAGTGACTTAGACCTAAGCACCTCACTATCCGTATTTAAACGCAATCTCCAAGATGCAATGAAAGCAACATGAATTTGATTGATAACTTAAAATTGTTTTTCGAACCTCAAGTAAAATAACGTCCTGTTAAAAAATAATAATATTTTCTTTCTAAATTGTAATGCTATGTTTTGATCTCATAATATGTAATTTTTTATTTCAATTTTATTCTTGAACTTTTTATCTTATGTTTGTGAGCTGTGGTCTCCTTTAATTGAGAGAATACAATAGAATGTTTCATTGTGTTTGTTATATGTCTATAATGTGTATAGCTCTTGTAGGAGATCCATAATTAATTAAATAAATAAGAAATTTTTTTATTCATGTATCTAAAGGGTAAAAATTTAAAGATATTAGTACTACAGGCAACAAGACTTCATAGTATTATGGCGCCTCAAATAATACACCTTTACTGATTTTATTTTAAATACCATACCATCTATACCTATCTATATGTGCTGATAAATTAATGTGATTGTTCTTAAAACGATTGAACTATTGACTCGTAGTGAATGACATGTTAGAAAAACATGTCTTTGTTTTTATAAATATCAAAATATGCGATTTTACATAATAATTATAAGCTACTTTACATAACATTGTGTTGGCCCTGAATTCCATGAACTTGTTGTAATAATGAAAAAACAATTTAGAATCAACTTGTTATCTACTAAATTCGTCCCGTTGTTACTCTATAATATAAACGAAGACATACAAGGCACATACAAGGGTACAGAAATTAAAAAAACCCGGCCAAGTGCGAGTCGGACTCGCGCACGTAGGGTTCCGTACCACTATACATCTAAATAAATGTTTTTCTTTATTCTTTATTATATTGGAGTTGATTGTATGAAAGGTAAAATGCGGTTTACGATTTATAACGTATTAAAAAAACGAATTATTAGATCTCGTTCAAACCAATTTTCGGTGGAAGTTTGCATGGTAATGTACCTACACCATATATTTTTTTTACATTTATCATTTTTTTCACTTTGGAAGCGTCTCTCGCGCAAACTATTCAGTTTAGAAAAAAAATATATTAGAAACCTCAATATCATTTTTGAAGACCTATCCATAGATACATACAGATAACCCCACACGTATGGGTTTGATGAAAAAAATAAATTAGAGTTTCAGTTCTAAGTATGGGGAACCCCAAAAATGTAGATATTGTTTTTCTATTTTTGTATGAAAATCTTAATGCGGTTTATCGAATACGTCTACTTACCAAGTTTCCACAGTATAGCTCTTATAGTTACAGAAAAAAGTGGCTGTGAGATACGGACGGACAGACGGACAGACATGACGAATCTATAAGGGTTCCGTTTTTTGCCATTCAGCTACGGAACCCTAAAAAAGAGCTTAAAGTTGGTATTTTTGGAACACCATTATAAAAAAACGCTTCAAAATTCCCCATCAAAACAAAAAAATATCGCGATTTGAGAAAAATTTTATCAATTTTTTTTATTAAAATATGTTAGGCAACATAGTAGATCGTACCATTACCTAAATATAAAACTAACTGTTGTTCTAGTGCAATTCGTTAAATTAACTAATTACTACCCGCGTATAACCTTTCTCCTCCACTCCCATGAAGTTTAGCATGATGTTAGATATCATTCCACCGAGATTACCGTTTTGGGGTGCATGAAAGGAGCCTCCCCGAGTGACGTACACAACGATTCCCTACGTCCGGCGCACCCTGGGCAATTCGTGAGTTCTGCAAAGAGAATTGGCTAATCCTTTTACCACGATGTCAAGTCAAAATAAAATTTGATTGAGCCATCGACACGACGAAGAAGAAGAAGAAGAAGTGTTACCAAACAAACAGACAAACCAACTTCCCTGCTGCCAAGCCTATGTGTTGTAGCGACCTCTTGACATAAGAAGCTCAATCTAAAATACTTTTAAAAATGTAATGAAACTATTATATTTATAAATCGTTTTATCTCAGAAACTATAGCTTGAGAGAAAACGATTATAGATATATTTTTTTTATAGATAATTATATGATCTACCATTTTGTCTACCAATCAAAGTTTTTGGTACAGCAAGGAATTTTATTACAAAAGCGCACCCCAAGTCCAGTAAATATAATTAATGTAGCTAGCTTCAGCGCGGCTCTGCTGGCGTGGAATGTCGATAAGGCGTGTGTGTCCTTTCTCAGGACTAGCACTCCATACTATTTTTCTTCAATAACTACTAAATGCGTAAGCGAGGCGCTTCATTGGTACGACGTGTGCGTGGGAGCACCAACAGCATGCTGTGCTCGCTGAAAGACTAGACTGTCCTTATGTAAACCACTGTTGACTTTGTGACATTATTGTATTCACTAATGAAAATGACATATCGATTTAATAATTAATAATAGAATAAATAATAATAATTTGTAATTTTACTCTAATGAGTGATGATAATAATTTTAATTTAATAATAACTGTATGGATCTGTGTTATTTGAGAAATAAATGATTGAATTAAATAGGTTACAAAAGGTTAAATAGGAGACAAGCAGAAAGATAGAGTTATTTTCAGATAATATTATTACCTACAAATTAAGGATAAGGAACAAGGATATGAAGTTTAAACCAATTTAAAATGCAAAAACCATTATTGTTTATTTTATTTTAGTAAAATTATGTCTTAACTCAACTTATAATCTTGTTCACCGTCAAACACAATGGCACATGTTATGTAAATATTACGAATAAAATTAAATCAAGACATAATAAAACAATAGAAATTAGCATACCGGGAAATAGTCAGACGTTGAAAGGTCAAAATTATCGAAAATTATTGTAAAAATAGTGTTCACATTAAATAAAACGTTTTTTTTTTAATTACTAAATATGCAGTGTCAGCTAAAATGGGAGTTTTCTTGCTATTTTTCCGAAAATCACATAACATGCGTCGAACGCGTATCTTTCCACAGTTTCCTCCATAAAAAACCGTCCAAGTGTGTGTCGGGCCAAACGCAGCAGGGTTTCGTACTCAACCCCTACAACATAATAATGCACTGAAAAGGCGTTTAAATATCTGTGAAACCTCTTCCCGCTTCCCGCAAACAGATTTCTAAATAAAAAAACTTAATGTTTTGGAAAAAACCCATAGAACGATATCTCACACAATGGGTAGACGATAGAAATAAAAGAACTAGCAAAGAGTCAAACTCGCAACTCCAAAGTACTCAAGAATTCTGCGAAGGCACAGGGATGAAAGGCGGTCTTTTATGCCCATTTAATTAAGAATTGAAAAATTAGTGCGGTGAGCTAGAGTTATTTATTTATAAAGTAAATAAAAATATAACTCAATACTCTGTGAATATTACAAGCGTCTACCTGTTGCGATTATCAAAATAGAGCAAAAAAACACGTTTGTTGTATGGGAGCCACTTTTAAATATTTATTTTATTTAGTTTGTATTATTTGTTGTTCTAGCGACAACAGATATACATCATCTGTGAAAATAACAACTGTCTAGCTACCACGGTTCATAAGATACAGCTGGGTGTCAGAAAAAAAAGACGGACAGACAGACAGACGGACAGCAAAGTCTTAGTAATAGGATTCTGTTTTTACACTTTAGGTACAGAACTAAAAGGGAAACTCAAAGGGCTCCTTGTAGGTGCTACGGAATCCTAAAGAATGATAACCGCGTACAAAATCAAAAAGGTCTATTACCAGTTCTCTTTTAAATTCTCACGTCATTGTTTTAAAATAATAAAATATATTATAATGACAATTAAATTAACGTTTTTCTTAAAATTATTAATTTAACTAGTCAGATGGCGAGGTCTAATAAAAGTGTTTTACTTTTTGGTCTGGTTTAATTGAGTTGCATAAGTTTGGTTACGGGTGGTTGAAAATTTTGTAAAAGATTTTCAATAGCAAACATTTTAAATATACCAAAATATTATCTCCTCTTATTTACGGAAATGTTAGACATCACACAAATCTGACTACGGAAAACTATCTAAGATTATATTCCATGATTATACCTTGTCTTTTATTATGGACTGTTGTTATTGAATAACTAATAGTATAATTAAGTACCTTAGTTAACACAATAAAAAAAAATTGTCTGCACGTGTGGTGTAGTTGTTTAAGCGGTCGCCTCGCCGCTCTCCACTGCACTGGTGATGTGGGTTCGATCCCCACGTGAGACAAATCTTTGTGTGATTCGCAAAGATTTGTTCTGAAAATGGGTGTACTTGTGAGAGTGAATGTGTGTATTTGGCCTTGTCATTGGGACCATTGGATTGCTTCTGGTGTTCTATCTAATGTAAAAAATCCATGATTAGTAAAATTAAAAAAATATAATAATTCGACTGTCTCTATGGTCGAGTGGTTAGCGTATGCGCTTTACACCTTGAGGTCTTAGGTTCGATTCCCAGGTCGGGCAAAGTGTGAACTTTCCGTTGGGATATTCACAATAGCAGTACGGAGTTGAAATTATGCCCGATGGATGGCGATAGGCTCACCCCCTATCCCATGGTATTTAAACATAACAGGTGTAATGTAGGTGGTGTACACCTCTGCCACGCTATGGCATGTTATGTAATACAAAATTTCAGGCACTTGAAACCTTTTTTATCATTATTATTATTTATATTAATTCATTATTATTAACTCTACGTTTTAGTTATAAAACTTTTGTATGTGAAAAAGAAAAGGGCTGTTTTTAGGGTTTTTTCGGCAATTATTCCATTTTTTCTCGCCTTAAAAACCATCTATGAACTTCAACGAACATTTAAAATAAAGAATTGGCCAAATTGGTCCAGGCGTTGTTGAGTTATGCGCTTACCAACACATTTTGCGATTCATTTTTATATCATAGATTAGCCTTTAAAACAGCTTACGACTTTTTTTTGTGTCTGTCCAGAAATAAGAATACCTTTTATCTCATGATTAATCTGTACAGTTTTGCACAAAAAATGCTTAATTATTTCTTCACCTCAGCAGCTCAAAAGGCGTTCTTTGTTGTGTGAAAACAGTGAGCAAAACTCTATTTTACTTCGAGCGTGAGAAAAATGACTTCGAAATTTGAAAGTCATTGATGTCATTGCAGCGTGCGCGAGGTCTAACACATATAGAGGTACAGTGGAACACATGTAGAGGTACAGTGGAACACATGTAGAGGTAAGTCAAACAGTCGTAAGTATAATATATAATATATATAAATATGTACTCGTGCCTTTGGTATTATTTACTGAAAATGTTTAAGTCATTAACTTTTTGATAAAATGTTGTATGTAATTAATAATAAATAAAAAATATAAAGTACCTACTTGAGATTTTGTCAGTTTATTTTATCTACCTAATGATTTGTTTTGTAAGCTTGCATTGTGTGTAAATGTGTTTATGTATTGCTTAATATTTTAAATTGGTTAAAGAATGAGTGATGACGAAATTTAACTTCCCAGGAGTTGAAAAAGACTGTCAAGGATGCAGAGTTAAGTTTTATTTCCACCTTATCCTTTATTTCTAACCATTATTTACTCACTGATCTGGTGAAAAGTTGAATGTTCGACGCGAGATCAAAGTTATTAACAACTTGTGCTTTTGAATCCGTTACTACGCTCAAGATTCTAACCTCGCTACAAACTCGAGATTTTACTATAGAATATTTCGCTTATTCGGGACTCAAAATTAGCACTCGAAGAAAATACGTACTTTGGTCTCTTGTTGCACAAATAATTATTTAGCTAGTATTTTTTTGGGCCCCATAGTTCCTACAAGGCTGCTTAATCCTTTCGTCATGTCCGTCTATATGTATACCGTTAGTGCTTAATCATCTATGCCGACAAAGTGGTAAAATAAAGCTTTGAAGAATATGTTTTTTTCTCCCCTTCTTATTTTTTCTTTCTTGTCTTCAAAATTAAATGAATTGAAATGAAAATATCCTTATTCCTTAGAAACTTTTGTCAAAAATTGTCATACAAAAAAAAATCTACTCTAAGAGCTTAAACTCTAATAAATGTGTTCAAAAAACATTTATTGCTTTCCCAAAAAGTACACAATGTTACTTCACCCGATCAAATACCTAATAAAATAATTTTTAACAAAAAAAAACCGACTTCAAAAAGTAGGTAAACTAAAAAGCAAAAAATAAATTTACTTCGCACAAAATAATACGTTTTTTTATTTAGTTAAATAGAAATTATTAAATAATTATTTTATAATTCTAAAGTTGGTGCAGATGCAAATATCCGAGTAGCTTTAGATAATATACAAAAAACAATATAAAAGCCTTTTAAATTTGAGGGTTGCCCTAGATTTCTTTAGGATCCCATCATCAGAACGTGACTTGAAGAAAATGGGACCACATGACAAGTATATCCGTTCAAAAAAAAAAAAGAATTTCTCAAATCGGTCTAGGCGTCTTCGAGTAATCGGCGAACAAACATAAAAAAAAATACAACCGAATTGAGAACCTCCTCCTTTTTTTGAAGTTGGTTAAAAATACAAAAAAAAACTATCCTACACAAATCACACACACTTATTACTTTAAAAACACGATCTATATACATTTTACACTTATTTACAAACAATACGAACGACATGACATATTGTTTTTCATTTGGTCGATAAGTTATTTAATACAAGAACAAAAGAATGTTTGGCTATTACATATTAATCAATGTGTTTGGCTTGGTTTTAGCTTGTTTGAAAGTACGAATATTGAGAACCCCGAATTTTATTCAAGAAAATTTATGGTTGTCAAAAATGTCAAACTATAAAAAACGTGGCGTTATGGGTGCGTTCCTTGTTTCAGATTTAAAATATATTTGTAATCAATATGAGATGTTTGCAATTATGAATTTTGAATTTAGGTTTGTATGATAATATGATTTGTTCTGTTTATGTATTACGTTACTATTATTTATATAGGTGTTAGTTGTTTCTTAGTTATGTAATTTAGTTGTAATGTTTTAATAATATTATTTTCACCACACCAGCACGAAAAAGATCGTTTGCTTGCCAGAATTCAGTGAGTAAAAACCGTTTTTACTCACTAGTGAGGCAGAGTAATTCAAATTTCCAAACACAAAATCCTTCCAATGAATAGGCGCTGAAAAAAAACAAAGCAGCCACCATGGTTAGTAATAAACATTGACATCAATTTAATTAAATTACTACAAACGATACGTTTTAATTATTTTAAATTATATAAATACACGCTTATTTAGTATTTTAATGTTTTTATATTCGTGATTGATCATTAAGTTACTTAAAATCAGGTACTTAAAATAAGACTAAATAAATGTTACGGAACAAATTTCCGAACGCATTCTTAAAAAAAAACGTCTGTGTCAGTCATCGCGGGGAATTATAAATTTTTTTCAGTTTATATTTAATTGTTTACTGGAACTTTTTTACAAAAAAATTGTGAATCCAGTGATGAAGAACTTTGTGGAACTCCAAAAGAGTTGCGACAACTTGCTTCTAACACAGAAGTTTGCTTTTTACCAGAAAAATTACCTGAAAAGTATTTAAAAGCGTATGACATATTTAATAAGTGGCGACTTACAAAAGGCCCTAAAACGCATTCTGAATCGGTATTACTATCGTATTTCATGGAATTATCGCAGGTTAAGCGATAGCTATAAATAAACTCGTACTCGATAGAGTACGAGTTTATTTAATTCTTAATATTTTCTCACTGGCAGAGGTGAAAAGTTGTATATGTAACCCGTTAGAAAAATTTAATTTCTAGTTCGTGACCTGTTAAAGCTTTCGCTTGCGAAGTAGTCTTTATTAGAATCACTCGCTACGCTCGTGATTCATATCATGACTACTTCGCAGGCTCAAGATTTTAAATTGGCACTCACAACAGAAATATAAACTTTTCCTCACTTGTACCGTAAACAACTATTGTTTGTGACAAAAATTCTAATTTTATTTTGTCACATTGCTCCTTGTCAAAATGAGTTACTTACTGAAATATTACTATAACAGCCACAAATACTTGTAATTCCAACATCAGCGCCAAAAATATTCTCATTGCTCCGGTTTTGACAGAAACTATTTATGACGATTTTGATTTCATTTATGGAATTTGCCTGTCAAAAAAAAACTTTTGAATAAGCCACTATTTAACGGCAGATAATAATATGAGTCGGGGTAGACCTTGGAGGCGCTGGCGGGACGACCTACATGTCTGCAGCCACAACTGGTGGGAAACTGCAGAACATAGACAGGACTGGAAACGTTTGGGGTAGGCCTTTGCCCAGCTGTGGGACAGTGCAGGCTAACAAAAAAAAATATAATTGGGTGAATTGCACAAGCATAAAAAATACACGGCAAACGTGAGAATGGTAGTGCTGATTTTTTATTTAATATATTTTTCTCAAAAAAGTAAGTACTTCTCTACCTTGGCAAAAAAAATCATTGATTTCTACCCAATAATATACCCAAAAAAAAATAACAAAGTGTCATTTTATCATCACGGTGGCCTTTCCCGAACCCCATTCCGCTCATAAAATACCTTCCCCTGCAAATATATTCATAATATGGATTTAAATCGGTTGTTTTATCATTAAATTATAATATATTCGATCAAATAAAACCATTTTTGTTTGTTTATCTTCTTTCTCATGGATTTGACAGGCAGTCAACTTTTGTCCGGAAAAAGTTATTATTTCAGAGGACAGTAAGTTTTAGTAGAATAGCCACGTCAATTTTGCGTTGTTATGCCCTTCTCACCTTTCCTCACTTCGGATCAGGCCGGCTCAAGCTCTAAGCGCGATCGCACCAGTCCCAACGTCTTGCGGTTTCCCGCCACAAAAGTAAGTTTATCATTTTAGTGATATGGGGACAAAAGTAGGATCATTTCGGTGGCTGTTATACTCGAGCTAGATTCCTTTAATTTGTTTCAAAATTGTGTATTTAATTTCGTCGTAAGTACTGATTTGTTTGAGCAGTGTTCATATTGTTTTAAAAATTATATCACACAGTAAGAAACGGTGCACAGTTTATCATTTCAGTGGTAATTTTTTATTATTTTGGTAGACACTTTTCATTTCAGTGGACTCTAAAAAATTCATCCTTAAATATTTATGTAAGTGTTGATGATATTTGATGTCCACTCACACACAATGTTATAAAATAGGCTAAAGTTTCATTTCTCACTTAAAATATATAGATAGCATTGAAATTAAAAAAGACCACCGAAATGACAAAAAAATATCGCTTGTTGAAATTGACCCAATTGATGAAAAGTCATTGAAAATCACGAAAAAAATATTTAAAAGCACATTATTTTGTATTTGACGCAGCTCTTTTTACAAAGGGAATTATGTACAAACGCAATGTTTTGCTGACTTAAATATTTTAATGGTTGGTAAGTTGTTAGTTGAGTGTAAGTCTGCGTCAGCTTGTTTCTTGTCAGTGGGTCAGTTTTGCCGATAAATTGGTTCAAATTGTAAGGCTTAATGTACACGTGAAACCATAACAAATCACATTTCTTGTGTTTTTAGGTTTAGTAGCATGCGCCTGCGTTATGACAAGTTATGTTGGTTTTTATGTTTGATTCTAAGTTGGAAGTAAAATAGTATTAACTGTTTTAATGATCAGATTATTTTTTTATCTATTGACAATATTTACCCAGATTTGGACAGTTGATAATGGGAATATTCAGTTACTGCTCAAAAAGCGCGTTGTATTATCAGTCTAACACTTATACTGTCCTCAATTATTTAGCCAGTATAAAAACAAAGACGCAATACCTAAAAAGGCAATTGGTTAACAATAATAATTGTTATGCATGACCTTTCAACCAATTTAACTAGAATTCAATGTTAACGTTACACTTAATTAAAACAATGAATCAATTAATCATGACATTAAAATAATATTGACCAGAAGACTCGCGTTCGTATATCGATATATGTATTACATTTAGATGAGTTAACGTAACCCTATTCTATTCATTAATAATGCGATTCTAGTGCGATTAATAACCTTATGGCTCTTTTTATAAAGTACATAATTAAAATGCCAAGGACGGTAAAAGTTTTAAATTTGAATATGTATAAGGCATATTATATGTATCTACATTGATTGACGTAAAACAGAGCGCATGCATGGTGCGCTCTTATTGCCTTTACGTGATGAGTATTAATTTCTACTGGTTAATTTTTCTTTTACGTCAAACATATTTGTATCGTTTTTCAAACAAGTTGGATGATCGCAATGTTAAATTTATTCCAATAAAAGTCACTTTGTCGCATCCACCCAGTATATACAGGGTGGATTTGACATGGTGACATTTATTGGAACCACAGGTACTTTACATGGTCAGTATTTATTTCCTCCGTTTAATTTTTCTTTTAAAAACATTTAAACGTTTTCCAAACAAATAGGATGATCAAAATGTTAAACTTATTCGAAAAATTAAAAAAAAATATTTCATATTTTTATTATTTAACTGGTGAAAATCAATAGTGTCCATGTGGTATCAGTTAAAGTCACTTAGTTTCAACGACCCTTTAATTTTTAAATCTATGATAATATTTGCTAATTCTATTCTTTGACATTTTTATTCTTACATTTCTGTCACCTATTTGACATTTCTACGTAATTAGATTTACATATTATTCTGCATGTCAAATAGGAGTTCGAATAATTTTATTTTATACACCATCATGGTAGGACATAGCGCACTTCAATGTACTATTTTTATGATTTTCGTTTTACCTAAGATCGACAAAAAAAATGGTCTTTTAAACTATTCAACGACTTCTGATATATCTATGTACTATGGATGCAAAGTCACGGCGATACGCTAGTTTCACATTTGATATTAATTATTTTGTTGCTGAAAAAAATTGATCAAGCAAATAGGAGTTGAAACTTTATTACTATAATAGAGTGAATTAGAAAAAAACACTTTTTTCCATTGAAAGAGGAAAATTCAACACTTTAATTTCTCCGATAATATGTTTTGTTAATCTTTTGATAACTTTTTCTCGGCGTTTGTGAAACGAGCCCTTACATAATACTTAATAGGAATAAATAAGTACTAAAATAACCCAACCATGAAATATATAGATACTTGTAATATTTTAAAGCAAATTTGAGCATTGCTATGCGTTTTTGTATTTTATATAATAAATATATACTTACTGAATATTATAATAAACGAAACTATAAATAATCACACAAAGACTTAACCAGGGCATTTTTGCATAAATTTTCATCATCCGGTATATTATGTATCACATATAGTTAAATTATCATATGCATGTCAACCATGTTCGAGAAACAGTGTGTCCAACGCTTTATTTTAATGTTGTATGTTGCAAGTTCGCTTCATTCATGCGCACCCGCAGGTTTCCAGTGTTGCGTGCGCGCAAGCCTCACCAGCCTCAGTTCCTCAGTTGCCTTCCGACGATATTACTAGCCGCTCGTATATATTCTACTTGAGCGATATAAATACGCGAGTGTATATAAAATAATAAATTAAAAAACATATATAAAGCTTTTGGTTTGTGCATCACCATCGAAACAGAAGGTTAGTTTTTTCACGATAGAGAGATTTCTAAAAGATAACCTACTTTTTTAAAATTATGCCAACAGTTTATATTTTGTGTTACGCATGTTTTGTGGCGTATATATATAAATAAATTATGCAACAGATTTTACGTATGTAGCTGTAAATACTTTTGAAGGTTATGCTTTGCTATATATAATAGTGAAGTAATAATTAACATCTTTTCATTTTTTTTAAATATATTTGCTAGTATTTGTATAGATAGACATGTACTTATGACATATTTTTTATTTATTATATTTTAATATTTTAGAAGCAATAGCATTTGTTTTTTTTATATATCTAGTAAGCATAGAATTTAGCTCCGTCGTTGAGTGCACTCTCCTTTAGTTAATTACGTACCTATTATTCTATTGTAAAAAATTAAAACAATAAAGCAGTTAGTAATTCTAATTACCCGTAAAATTGCACTTTCCTTTAAATAAACAATAAGATTGTGTTTATTTAATTATGTTAAAATTTAAACAGCGTGTCCAGTCATAAGGAGCTCCAGAAAAATATGAAAATAAATTTATATGCTACCATTTTTTTATCAATAATATTAGTGAAAATCAAAAAATACACCAACTTGAGTTAGAATTTTTTAGTGACTATACTTTTGGTGTTTTTGTGAATGTTTTTTACTTTTTCAGTATCCCAGAAACTCAAGTTAGTTATTTACAAAAACCATAAAGTCAGTGATTAATGGTTTTAGTATGAAAATTGCAATTTTTTACTAGAAATGAATTTGACAAAAATATTACTAAACTAAGCTACAATATTTTGTAAAAAATTGGCGCATTTTTATCAAGATTCCAAAATGCAAAGATTTCTCGAAAAAAAAAACTCCTTAAATTAATGGCGTCATCCAAATAAACAGTTTCCAACAATGGGCAAAAAATACAGTCAATTGAGCAAAGTAAGTAGTAACAGTCTTTAAATTACTAGAAACCGTAATTATTACAACTCCTTCATCAGGTTTAGCAACGCTTATCTTGGTCGGTCCTGGGACGGGTCATCCCTAACGTATTGAATGTCCTCTGCATGACTAGGCCTTTCTCCAGATGCCCGATTATCGATGAGTACCTACCATTGGAGTAACGTAATCAATTATGTGACTACAAATGTTACCATTTAGTCTTTGTTTAATTACAAGCTTTTGTCCGCGACTTCGTCCGCGTGGAATTCGTTTTATTAAGTTGTAGCTTCACCTTTGACCTGCGTTAAACCTCATTGTTCTGCTCCCGTGGAGTTTAGCGTAATGTACAATATTTAAAAATATTTATTGATAGTTAGACTACACACAATTTTTTTAAAATTAATGTTTTTTAAAATTTTACCTGCGGTTTCGTCTGCGTGGTAGGTCCATCAATATAAAGTAGCCTAATCTAATCTAACATTTTGTCAAAATTGATCCAGCCGTTTGAAAGATTAGCCGATACTAACAGACAGACAGACAGAAACAAAATTAAAAACTGTATGCCTTTGGAATCGTGCAAATAACTATATCAACTGAAAAAAAAAAGTGTTATTTTGACATTCAAAACAGACACTTCAATTTTATTTATTTGTATTGATTTAATTAATTTTATTTCAACATAATTTAATTATTCTGGCCTTTGAGCCCAATCACATTAACATTCATACGTAACATTCTTATATAACTGGCTTCTGCGCACGGCTCTGCCCTCGTGGTATGTCGCTAAAAATAAGTCTATGTACCTTTCAGACCTTTAACTATCTCCATAATAATTTTCATCAAGATCTGTTGTGTACTTTAGTCGTGAAACGGGACAGACATACAGACAAACAAAGCTTTTTCACATTTATTTCAAACTGAATAAGGATTTTTGAAATCAAAGAAATTCAAATAACAAGTCCGTGAGTTCTGAAAACAACTTTAACCATTAAGCCACAAAATAGGAACTGCCTCGTCGGTCTATAGTGATTGCTTATTCGATGCCCGGATCGGGAAAAAGTGTTATTTGGTATGTTTCTGTTTGAATTGTGTACCGTGGATGGTGATGTGCTCATTTCAAAACCTATCGAGACGTGTGAGCTTCTAGTTTAAAGAAAACTATGAAGGATTCTACTGCAAAAAAATACTGTAAGCAAGAAAAGAAAAAGAACAATAATTGAACAGATTATTTGAAAAGTACTTCAGTAATTCTGAAAAAATTCTAAATTTCACCATCAAAATGAAATACTTTAAGTTACCTATTTTGTGATTTTCAGTGGAGTTGTATGGTTTCTTCAAAACAATAGAACTTGTTAGTAGTTCTAAAATTACATAGTATTAAAAAAAAAACAACCGAATAGTCACGATTTTGCTCGTAACATAAGGTCGTGAGCGAGAATAAAAGCCATGCAATAATAAACCTTATTTACGGAACAGCAAGCGTTATAATTCGATGATAAATTTTATGGCAATGCATTTCTAGCTAATATACTCGTGATGTCAATGTAATGGTTAAGTTAAAAAATAAACAAATCAAATACGTTTCCAAAACATGAAAAGCTTCTTATATGTCTGATTTAAAATTCCTCTCAAATTTGATGTAAGATTTCTAAAACATAAAATGTGCAAACTGACACCACAAGTGCAGGTTTGTTAGCCATTACCATATTTACAACATACCACGTTTAAATAGTGGTAGCGGTTTACACGGTCACAGAAATAAGGGATATGAGTTTCTACAATATATTTAAAAATGTTGTTTTGTTAGTATTTAGTAGGCAATTCTAGTAGTAAAAGTTGTTCCAGGAAGGTCCCCACATGGCCCCATCGCCTTCCCCGGGTGGAGGGGTGTGCGTCAGGCATTTTTTTCCCGCTGAATCAAAAAAAAAAAAGGGAGGGAAAGCTCTTGTGAATGAGTTTGAGGGCGGCATCAACACCGTCTAACCTTTATTGGCAAATGAGGCATAAAACCGTAGCTCTTAGTTGCAGCGACGCATCTACCATCTGTTTTTTTAGATTGTTGATGTCCATGGGCTGCACTCCACTTATCATCAGGACTACACGTTTGTTCACTGCAGGCGTATTATAAATAAAAAAGCTCCACCGTCTCACTCTTACCTTGCCACTTCTGGAGCGTCTTGAACCGCCATGTTCTGGTTTGGTGGTTAGTTTAGGT
The DNA here is from genome assembly GCA_905147285.1 of Hypena proboscidalis. Classification (NCBI taxonomy): domain Eukaryota; kingdom Metazoa; phylum Arthropoda; class Insecta; order Lepidoptera; family Erebidae; genus Hypena; species Hypena proboscidalis. Next base: position 2,794,384 of record LR990129.1, on the reverse strand, counting down.
CCTAAAATGATACATGTTGCAAAATGTGTAAGTCTGCATTATATAGCGGTGGATTCGCAATTTAGGAAAGTTTGCAGGCATGTCAGTCAGTCGTGTCATGGATAAGAACTATTTTCAACCTCTTATCATGAAAGGAACAGGCCTGTAATAAAAATAAACAAGCCACATGCCTTTTCGATATTCACATCATATATAACAAAGTAAATGACTATTTCGTAAGACAACAGTGTACAATTTTGATTGCCATTTTGACATAAATCATGAGCTTATTTGTTTTGAGTTCAGGGGTAGAAAGAGCGATTGCTTACCGTGAGGTTTCGAATTTGATTCCTGGGTTAAATAGAACCTCGGTCGAAGAATTTCCTCACGGAAAGTTCACAAATAACACTTTTGCCCGACCTGGGAATCTAACCCGAGACGTCGTGGTGAGTGATACACAGATTATACCGCTAGACCATCGAAGCAGTCATACTGGATAATATAAGCTTGATATTATGTAAATTTAAAGCCATTTGCGATAAATCTCAAGATATCTTTTGAATCTCGTGTTGTGTGTGTTTGTGCGTGTGATGTGCAATCACCTGTTTGTTATTGCAATCTTACCGACTACTTTATTACAAGCTGGACTGGTCGCTGTTTTGTAATACTTTTATACGCAGTTTCTAGTTTTAGTGCTGGAATTTGTGGGCGTAGTTTATCTTTGGTTTTGATTTTAGATATGTTTGTAAAAACCTGTGTTATAATATGATGAGTGCAATATTACGATTGAAAAACCTTTGGATTCTACGTACCCAGCGCCTTATCCACTTTGGCCATAGAATCGAGTACCAGTATTTTTTTATATGATGTTTCTAAACAATTGTACACTTTAAAAAGATTACAATCTAGTCTAAATTAAGAGACTAATAGATATGTAATTTGGTTTTGACCTAAGCTTCTAAATTAAGTTATGCTAAGAATGTATCCATTCACAAACTTTTTTTTTTTCATTTTCAATTTATTGCCAACATGAATTATTGGGCCTCGCCTTACTGGCTGAGCGCCATCTATTGAGAAATTGTTAAGACCGTAATATTATATAATAAATGCTTAGCAAAGCTAAAATTTGCTTTTATTACAAATAGGATGAGTGTTGCGTGTAGCCTGATAGTAAAATGTTATTACAACCCATCTGTCAAATATAATATTATACCTTATGTGCCTGTAATTCCAGGGCCTTAACTCACTCCCACGCCGAAACAAAGGAGTTAATGTATATACAAGCACTTTTTATTATTTTTCGAAACATCGTTTTCATAATCTCTTCACTATTCAAGTTCATTCTAGTTTTCCCTTCTCTTGTTTTTAACCAATAAAATTGAGGCCCATCTTTAATTCGAAGACCGTTAAAATTGGTTCCGGTCGCGCTCCAGTACAGAAGTACCTATACATTTCCAAAAAGAGCTGGTCTCGCTTTCCACGGGAAGCCTTTAAAACGCGAGACCATTATAGACTGGAAATGTATAGGCTGATCGGTAGTCGTATGTATCTATTAAAATTTAGTTGATGTTTTGAAGTTGCATGCCATGATGATATAACGATCGATGTGTGTTAACTAATAACTGATTACCATAATTATCTTACAACATCTGATCAAGTTACCGTCCTTGAGAGACGTAAATTTACTTGAGGTATCTTGGATTTTCCAAGACCATTAGTGATGTAATAAATACTACTCTAACGAGTACATACGAATTGATTGACTATTCGACGAATACGAATAGTATAAAGTTATTTTAAAAACAATTTTTAAAATAGGATCCTAAAATTTTTAGAAGTGCCCAAATTGCTAAATAAAGAGGAAAAAAAATCAGCAAAACGTAATAAGGCTGCCAAAAATACCAAATTTTCTTTTAAGTCGGTCTATGTTACGCTCAAAAGATTGCTATGCAACATCTTCACATAGAATTTTAAAAGTGCGATTCATTATTAAAATCAAAATTCCTATAAATTGCTAATGTATTCACCGAAAAAACGAATATTTATATTCGATGCCTCTTGCCGGGTAAACCCAACGAACAAAGGTCAACAACCGGATTTGTTGGTCCTATTTTGAATGGCTTAGCGAACGCTAACGAATCCTTAGATATTACCGCCACGCTTTGGTTCGCCATCGAACGATCGATGGCGTTCGCTTAGCCGTCCAAAGTACTCCAAACAGAAACCAACAAAAGTGTTCGTTGGTTTTCGTTTGCGAGGTGTGTACCCGGCTTCTCGTGTTTCCCATACTAGTTTTATTAATTATTTGATGGACTTTGTTTCTTACATAAGTACGTAATAGCAGGATACGGTGTTCTGATCGACCTTAAGGTTCACTTTGATTACTAGTTAGAGCTATATGCACGATGCATGCAGATAGGTAAAAGATGTATGTAAGCATTTTTTACATCAATAACGTTTTGCTTGTGCCGCATATGTTATGTAGGTTATATATTAACAATATCATCATATTTAAACGAAAAATTCAATAAAACATAAAGTCAACAGGTTGATTTCGGCATAATATCAACATATTCAATATCGCTCTAATTGCTATCTGTACAATTATTATAGCAGATGCAAAACATTTCATCTTCTACCGTTAGAAGAAAGAAGGAAAATTGCGGATATATCATTACTGTCAAGTGTGGCGAAGGGGTCGGTGGACGTGAGTGAGCTAGTAAGCAAATTAGAGCTGCGTGTGCCATCTGCATTTTTACGTAGACCACACTTGCTTCACACACCAACAGTGAATACGAATTACAGGCAAAACTCATTCTTGGTTCGAGCTAGCCGTACGTTCAATGCGGCATGCCGGAGTGTTGATAAAGATAAAGATTTAGATTTAGATTTAGATTTGTTTGCTCATAGTAGCGGTCAACTTAAAAAAACATTGTGTAATTCTTTCTTTCTATCGTAACTTAAAAATCCTACTTATGTCTTATTCTTGCTCTTTCGTTTCGTTTATTATTTGTTAAACCTATATGTGAATGTCTAATTTCTTTATGTATATCCACTACATTATCTGTGAAAACTTTTAATTGGCCTTCATTTTCTCATCATCTCTGTATATTATATCTATTTAGCTGTAAGTTTTCCTAATAAAGTAAAATAAAAATAAAATAAAATATTTATTTGATTTTGCTCAAATTCTATAACTATTAGGTGATTGTTCTTAGCTATGTTTTACTTATTTATAGCATTTTGTAAAATGACGCAAGTTGGCCCACGGGCTCTCATTTTATAATTATGTGTCTAATCAATTTTACCATAGATCTTACACTGGAATACTAGGTTGATGCAAATAAGATTTGCAACTTTGTATACCAGACTAGCTCCGCTAACTCACTGCACGAGACTTTTCTGACTCAGTCCACTTCAATTACAAGTAATGTTCTGGGTTATTAACTTTCTCTCCTTTAGCACTGACCTACGCATTCGTGTTACTGGGGTACTATTGCATAACTTTCACGTCTTTTCTGTTTTGTTTATGTGCTATGCGAATACCACTCTCCTGATTGTAAACGATTTTTTTCAACAGGAACGCGCATGTGATCGAAAATTTCGATCATGTTCTAGCAAATGGAACACTTTCAATATGGCCGAAAAATTTGTTCTTATTTGATTCGCTAAGTACAGCTTTTAGAAATATTACAACTTAATTAACGGTTATTATTTCTAAAGACTATACATAATATGTGAATTGGCAGATAATCAGCAAATTGAGTGTAACTGAACACCACGTGCGATAAAATCGATTATGTTCAAATAATTAATTGATGTAAAGTGTTTTAAAACATTTGTTTGACAGGTGTTTGTACATATTGTACCTACATATTACTTTAATCTCATTAAATATGTGTTTAAAAACCAAACTCTGAATACATATAAATATCACAGATGATATATTACTTCAAGAATTTAAATAAATATGATGTTATTAATAAACAGGGGCAATAACCTTTGAAAAAAGACATTGAACTATTTTACATTTAAATTTCAATCTAACCTGTTCTAAAATACTTTAAATACAAATATTTTAATAAAAAATAAAATAATTATATTTCACGACAAACTTTTTAAATGAATGTTTTTGTTAAATTTGAGCAATTGTTTTGTTTTAATAAGCTATCTATAGGACTTTCATGTCAGTATTATAAAATTCTATTGCATTCTATTCAAGTGATCTGCTCTGAAAAATTGAAATCATCAATTTTACATCATATCACAAATAACTATTTTCACTACTTGCAGGATAAAATAATGCTATATGTCACTTGTGCAGTTTTTATTTTAAATTATTAATTTGAAAATAGACGACAAAAATTATGACTTCACATTTTTTAACAAATTGAAGATTTAAATCATTTAACATGGTCGAAAACATGTTTTTTCATTAATTAATCGTAATTAACACTGATCATTTCATCTTAAATCTATTTTATAACAAACTTAATTTGTATAAAAAAAATCTATCAATTTAAAAACATTTAAAAGCACTTTATGCAGAAAACGTGATCTAGCTAACAATATTTTTTGTTTGGTTTTAATTACTGGTCGTCACAAAATAGGCTATATTTTTATTCCGCTCTTATAGTACGTACTTATAGGATTACATTGTGACATCATGATTATATTGTTTTTTGACCACACAACCAAACAACAAAAATATGCCGGTCAAAAACCGGTCAGTAACGAATTTTATACCAATGTAACCGTTACCACATACCAATATAAACAACCAATGTGTTTACTACAAACCATTATGAATTATTACAGTCATTTGAGGTTTCCCCATTCAAAACATGGCTCACCTGCTTTCGTGCCCGTTGACTCCCTCTATATGTGCCCGTGAAGACGTAATGCAAGCCACTAGCAAGGGAGTAGAAGTTACTACCTACTGGGCAAAAACAATAAAAAAAAAAGAGAAACCATTATGCCATTGACACGTTAGAAGACAGCTATTGAGGCACAATTACTAGGATTTAGAGTTAATAAAATTTTTGTGGTAACATAAATTATTTTCAATCGTGAGTAAAACGGACATTTTTAAAGCTTTGACCCCAAATTTGAATCGAACTCGCTGACAACGGTCGACGGGACAGGTTTTGAGCAGGCAGACAAGCGGTTAACATACCATCATCATAGTTGATGAATTTCTAATATCTCTGTATAGCAAAGTCATATAAAGCAATCATAAATACAAATGAACCTAGAAAGCTCATCGTAAATCGAGGTCTAAAATTTCAGAAGGCTCCTCTACAACATACCCAAAAATCAGCAGTCTAGGTTCATTTGCATTTATCCAGGCAACTCGCCTACAATTTAATTGTGCGTTTAAGGTATCGATCGAACGATATCCATCGTGAAAGATCCAGGACCCCAAGGTTATGAAAACTAATACAAATACAGTTTCACAATGTCCGTCTTTGTTTACAAATATCCTTTCCTTGCAAACGTACATCCGCTAATGATATTGTATCACTATTCACATATTTGTAACAGTATTACAATGTTTGATTGGTAGGTTTCATATTTGTTTTGTAAAACTCTTGACAGGTTGTATCAAAACATAAACACCTACAATGTTATCCACTTTGACTAGTTTGTTTGTGCTTTTCCTAGTCAAAATCTCGCAAAAACCAGTTGACAACATTATTGCGCGTGTCCCATAAATATTTCGCGTCATAGCAACACTGTACCTGTTATGAAGGTATATAACCACACTTCTCCTGTTATTATTAAGTCCCATGGGATAAAGGGTTAGCCTATCGCCATTTACCGGGTACAATTCCAACTCCGTGCTGCTATTTTAAAAATGAAAAGCACAAGTGACACTTTTTTCCGACTCTCGCGGTGAAAGTCGGGAATAATAAAGCTAACCACTAGAACTAGTATACCTAAGTATAGGTATATTTTTTTATGAAATCTTTAGTTTTAAATTAAAAATTTCTGTAGGTTCTTAGATAAATAAATATAAAATAAATATTTCACAACTTACACACAACGCCATCTAGTCCCAAACTAAGCAGAGCTTGTACTATGGGTACTAGAATAACTGATACTAATACATAATTATACTTTTCTTTTGTAAATACATACATATTATACATAGAAACACCCAGACTAAGACAAACCCCCATGTTCATGCACACAAAGACTTAATAAACCAGTTAAGTTTGTTATAAATCAATATCAGTAATCAAAACTAAACACAAACTTATGTGTACTGTAATTGACGGTGTTTTTACTCAACTATTTTAAATATAGGTATTTTTTGCATACTTTTTTTTGTTTAAGACATTTCTGACCATGTTTTTGTATTGAAAACATATGAGGCATTTCTAACATTATAATAATTACATAACAAAATATTTATATTTAAAACGGCAAGGTCAACCAGTTGCTTGAAGGAAGAACTAGTCACACCTTGATTGATTTTATTATACGTATTATAATAAAAACCATTAAAATTTGAAGCCTATATTATGGGTCATTATTAAATACTCTGGTGTAAAAATTAAATGATGCAAGTCAAATTAATATATTTAATATATAAAATAAGTGAAAAGTTGTCGGAATCGTCTTATCACTAGGCTACCACGCTGTGTATTCATCGTCTAATATTTCTATTATATATTTATATATGTTAATATATGCATGTATATATAATATGTAGTTTAGTATGTTAATAGTGTACCTACCTGCGATGCCGAGGTCGCGGGTTTGATTCTCGCTCAAGACATATATTTGTGTGCATAAACATGGTGGTTTTCTTGGTCTGGGTGTTTCTATGTATAATAAGTATGTACTTACAAAAAAACATGTATGTATTAGAATCAGTTATTCTAGTACCCATAGTATACGCTCTGCTTAGTTTGAGACTAGATGGCGTTGTGTGTCTGCTGTGTAATATTTATTTTATTTATTTATTTATATATCGGATAAAATAATTTCAAGAAAAATCCTTAAAAGAAATAATCTCTATTTCCTCTAAGAATAATACATAATCAGCATGAATGATATTTATGTCTACAAATATACCGATATTGACCTTATTTCATATATATAGTTAGATTATTTAGATTTTAAAGTTGCATAATGCGTAAATAACCGATCGGGTTATTTACTTTCGTTCTTCAATGACCATGATCAACTTGATGTCAACATTATTTATTAATAAATATATAATTTTTTATTTATTTTTTTATACATAAGAAACATATAAATATTATGTGTCAGTAGTTTCAGGAATTTATCTCACCACCAAAATGGAACAAAGACTATTTGGCAGAGGTTTAATGTAGGACAGTGCTGTTTCCTCATTGGTCTTGTGGTTAGCAAAAGCGCCTCTGATGCCCGGGTCAGGCAAAAGGGTTTTGGGTCTCAATTTGTACCCGGTGGATGGCGATAGGCTGACTCCCAATCACATGGGACCTAAACAGGTGAAGGGTGGGTGTTATACAGCTTTTCCACAGCCCCTTCTGGGTGCTGTAATGATGTTATGCTGCTTCTGTCATCGAGCTCGTTCACAACAGCTCTACCTCTGTCAAAATGATTAATTCGAATATGACAAAACAAACTTTGAAGTATTTTAAGACTTAAGTTTTCAAGTTCACCTTGATACACTTTCACTCGTCCTCAGGATGTGAGAAAACCTCTTTTGCGTGTTCCATAATTTTAGATATTACCGTTCTTCCAACTTTTTTGTGAGTCGTTTTTTTTTGTGAATGTTTGCATTAACAGTTTAATATCTTAATGATATTTGCTGCTAAAAGGCACTTTCTTTTGGACAGTTCCTTTCATTTTCTGATTAGCTACTACACAGGTCATCAGAAAATGAAAGGAATTCACGGTCAAAGGTTTCACCTGCGACGAACTTTAATAATTTGAGTGCACGGCTGGCGTAGTGGTTAAAGCCGTCGCCGCTTTCAACTGCGCTGGTGTTGTGGGTTCGATCCCCACATGGGACAAATATTTGTGTGATTCGCAAAGATTTGTTCTGTATGTGTGCTTTGTGTATGTGGCCCCGCGACACAGCAGTTATTGCATAAGTGCGGGCGGTTTCTTTAAAAAAGAAATAATCGGGTTCCGTAAGTCTTAGCGTCATATTGAATATTTGTTTACCTGTTTCCAGATATTCACAAAACAATTAGTCAGCATGACATTTCATAGATTAAGCCCCAATTCTCCAAGTATTAGATAAACGTTATTGGCAGAATAAGCATTTAACAGAAATATATTAATGATAGTGCTGTGTCCTTTTTTTAAGTGTAACCATTGTCACTTTTATTACACGTTATATTTTATGGGTTGGATAAGATCTATCCCGAACCTTAAAAACTGGCCTTCAAACTTTCAAAATTCACAAAAATAAGACATTCAAACAGATACAACACTTTAGCCACATTTATTATTATTTGTATTGCCACACGGATATCAAAACCAGTTAAATAGTTGGTTTAGGATTGTTTTTTAGCACCTTCTATAATCCTTTTTGCAAGAAAACTACAGTTTTATCATCTTTACACATTAGTGTCAAATAAACATCTTCTTTGTTTAATGTGAAATTGTTACTTTTTATCGACCCCATTCTTATATAGCTGACTGTATCTAAATAAATTATTATCGTTGACGTATCTATGATTTCTTGCTGATTTGACGAGTTTAGCAACGAAGTCACATAATAATGTATAGAATGTGTTAAAAAATGAATAAACATAATATTAAGGCGTTGTTATCTTGGTTTCATAAGGCAAAAAAAAATATTTTGATTATTTTTATAGCATTTAGCTATGCTTAGCAAATTATGCTAAGAAACAGTTGAAAAAGATATGGGACTGGCAGGATTTGAACCTGCGACCTTACTGCACACCGGGCAGTCGCTCTTAGCCATCCAGCTACGGTCACCTCTTACCGGCACCCTAAATTTCTCAACTGTATGATACGTCATTCAGTGACGTCACGTTCATCCATTTGTTCCTATCTTAAGTAGGAGACTTAACTTACTTTTAGTAAAAAAAATATGTTACACTTTTACAAAATTGTACACGACTCAGATGCAACTGCAGCTTTAAAGTGTTTATGTGTGTGTTTTAAAGTTTCAGGGGCTACATAATATTTTTTTTTGTCTTACAAATAGTCAAGCCAAAATTTACATAATTCAAGACTAGATTTTAACCGACTTCATAAAAGTAGGAGGTTCTCAATTCGTCTGTATTTTTTTTCTTTTTGTTACCTCATACTAACTTTTGACTCGGAGAAGCGATATTAATGTTATTTTTTATTTGCAAACTTGTGCTTTTCGTGTTATCCCATTTCGATTTGGTCCATTTCTGGAAATGGCGCCCATGAAAAACCATATAAGCCTAAAATTATTGTAATTGATGTCGGTTTTTTTTAATTATTTTTGCGATAAGAAGTTGAATTCCGATTACCTTCTATTGCAATTCAATTTACTTCAAACTTTTAAAATTTTTTGTAATAAAAAAATAAACTTTCTAGATTTTAATTATTTCTTCATTTTGGACGAAGTATAGATATTTTTTGAGTGTCAGTAGGCGTCATCGTAAGGTCTATAGTCGACGCAGTCAACATCTGTTATGTTATACAATGGCATACGTATGCTTTGTAGATCTATGAATATTGGTTGTATATTTCAGAAAGGTAATTTAATGTCGATCAGATATGCCGATGAACTTTTTAAAACAAACATGATTATATACACGAAAGTTTTTGTTCCAGAAAAGATTTCATCACCATCATTATAATTACTGTATTAACATCTCATCGTTTTTGATAATACTTGCCTCTACTATGTTATACCAATTTTATTGTCCTTGCGACCTCGTGACTGTGAAAAGGGAAAAGCGACACCAATTGCCTTTGTTCTCAAACTATTTGTCTCAACCCTATTCGTAGGTTTCTCTATACATTGAATTTATGAATACAAATCGTGAGCTTTTATTGAGGCCAGCAAGTTTTGCGCAGATGGGCTAGCCTTTCAATAGGCAATGCACTATATCAACCTTTGAACTTCACATGCCTACTTTCAAAGCATACCGTTATAATTGCCTACAAATGTGCCTTACCATTCAGAGAGTGGCCACCAAAAAGCTTTTTTACTTTTTTATTTTTATTCGGTACTATGAAGGTTTCAATTGTGTTTCTTTTATGTGTGTGCCGCAATGTCGCAGTAATGAGGCCGTGAATGTGATGATTACTTTTTTACTTAAAATGTGCTCTTAAAAGGTTTTGATAATATAATATATGTATGTATAATTGTATATTTGTTATCATAAAAGTGCTCCCAGACCGCAAGCTTTGCCTTGTAGGGACAGATTCAAATATTATTACACCTTTGTGGAAGGCAACCGGGCAAAAAGATTACAAGTGCTCTGTCAGCACATTTAGAGGACCGATATTTAGTCTAGAAACCGTCCTTAGATATTCAATACTTAATGTATAAAAATATCAACAAATTTATCTAAGACATGGTTAAATATTAATAAGATAAACTGCCTGGATGGTCTAGTGGTTAACGCATGCGCCTCTCACTGCGAGGTCTCGGTTTCTATTCCCAGTTTAGGTAAAGTGTGATTAGTGAACTATCTGTTAGGAATCTCATAATAACAGCACGTAGTTGGAATTGTGCTCTACTATCACATTACAGGTAAAGTGCGGGTGTTGTTCACCTCTGCCTATGTACATTGAAACATAAATAGTGCTATATTTATAAGCTTATTTATTTTATTTTATTTACATAATTATTCTCTGACTAGATCTGACGTTTGATTTTTGTTACAGGTAATGCCGAAATTGGTACCTACATGAATTTACAGCAGCAGGTCGCCGTTAAATTTTAGTAACTATGCCCTTCAGACTATCAATAAAATAAATATACATCTATACAGGGTGTAAATGACATTCGTGACGAAGCCGCTTACCAAAGTGATTCAGTTCATGAATCTAAGATCGATTCCGAGATCAAAAATTTCAAGACATCGTAAAATCGGTCTTGAAAATGTATACACGTCATTATTAAATTGGAAATGTATGCGAATACTGCCTCGATGGTCACCGCGTGGTTTCGGGTTCGATGCCCGGGTTTCGCCTAGTGTTATTTGTAATGGGACCTAAACATAACAAGTGAAATGTGGGTGTTGTACACCTCTGCCTCACCCTTCCTGTAAATTTGTAAATAGTTATTTGTTATTTTTTATTAACTTGTATAAAAATACTTTTCATATATAACGTGATATATAGTTTATGTTGATTAAATTTATTTATAATAAAGAACAAGATTGTGAAGCTCTTAGAGCAAACATTTTTAATCGGAAAATTCTACAAATATTTTTTAATCAGATGCCTTCGCGATATGTTATTTACAGCCAGTATTGTGTATTCAAATTATGAAGGTATTTGAAATCAAAGATCTCTCTGATCGCATGTTTTACACATTGTAACTAATAAATGCTAATAGCAACACCGCGATGTTAATTTTCACAATACCACTTCATTTATTACTAACAAAGGGAAGTCAGTACTTATTCGTTGCAATCTATCCGTTTTAAAGTTCTGCGTGTATAATTAATTCGTTTATTATTGTTGCAAATAAAGTAATTCATGTAACGGAATCATAAATAAAATTTATGTTATTTTTCTTGACTCATTTTCGCACTGTATAGGTCAGTGATGGCGAACCTTTGGCATGTGTGCCACAGATGACATGCAGCATAAACATTTTGGTACGCGAAATCCACGAATTTCTTGAATTGGGCACGTCGTCGTGGCTTCATAATTCTTTATTTTTATTAAATAATCACACGTGCATCAATAAAGGTTCGCCATCCCTGATAAAGTATTTGACAAGCAAAAGTAACAAATAAAACCTAACTGCTCCGCTCCTGAGGCTTTTAGTGAAATTGTCAGAAATTCTTACTACTAAATTCATAGTTAGGTTTTATATTTTGTATTTTTAAATTTAATTTATTGTTCTACTCTCTCTGCGCTATGTCATGATTACCTACTACTTTGTTATCTCTGCACCACCTGAAGGTAGACTGGTAGATAATGCCCTAGGCAATTAAGTCTGCCAAAAATAATTAAATCTGCCAAAAATAAATAAATTAAAAAATAACAAAGACAACCTTTTACTGGGGCGTGAATGTCTGATATCAGTAGTAGGTCTCCGTAAAATACTGGTATTCAACTGAATCTGTTCGATTAGAAGCCAATCTCAATATAATTAGTAGAAGGCTCGGAGAATGATGATGATATTAGCTTTTACTAGACGAACTAAATGTGGTGAATTGAAAGAGTATAACTGTAAGGCATTTGTTACTCTGTCTTTCGATAGATGGCGTTGTACCGCTTTTCTGAATCGCGCTATGGTTTCGTTACCAACTTGTGACTAAAAAAGATATTTATATTAATATTGATCTATATTTTTATTGGACGTACCTTATTTTTGACGTCCAGTGAATTTAGCGCTGTGATTAAATTACAATTCCATTCCTAATTATTTATAATATAATATTATTCCCGATTAAAAGGGACGAAGGAAACAGGCATGATGTATAATTTAATTTTTTTTTTATCAATGCCCTTTTTATTTTTTTAAATTCAATGGCCCTCACATTACATTCATCCTATATATACAAAATAATATCTCGAGTAAAACTCGATTAAAGACTCTGGAAATCCATCATATTGGTTATGAATTATTTGTCGTTTTTTTTTTGTCTCTATTTAAATATTTTATCGATATCACCATCATCAGGTCGCAAAAGGCCTGACCCACTAAAATAGTACGGTAATGTAATTCAAATAATTGCTACTTATAACTACTTGTAGTTCTTCAATGACGGCCGATCACGCAAACTTAAACAGTAGCTTTGAAATTATAGGAATTTCGCCCTTACGACTATTGGATTAAGGGAGGTAGCAAGATTGGATGCATAATATTGGAAATGATCTGCATATTTTGTACCTTGCTAGGCCTTCGTTAATTCATCGGTCCATAGTACGGCTTGCCACTTCTGACATTTCGATTCGACTATGACGTAGTTAAAAACATAGAGTGGCTGCCGTCACTCATAAATTACCAATGACCGAAAAAAAACGTGCAATTTGGGATTCGGTGTTGTTGTCTTAATATAAATATACCTTTATACTGCGGGATTCCAACGTTTTATCGATAATAAATGTTGAAAATTTAGAGGAAGCAATTTTGATTTATTTTAATTTTATAAAAACCACAATAATGTTAAAAATATATGAACAAAACTTTTGCTGGGCTACTAATGTATTTAGATCTCACATCTCTAGTGACGACGCGATCTCTACAAACGTCAGACGTCAAACGACAAAAAATAAGTATTTGTGAAGCACCCGAAGCTTAAAATATCTAATTAAAAAACTTTAGAGAAACAAAATAATTTAACCTTATCTACTTAGTGTGCTGCTAGCTGCTACGTAGTGGTTAAAGCGTTCCCCTCACCGCTTTTGACTGCACTAGTGTTGTGGGTTCGATCCCCACACAGGACAAATCTTTGTGTGACCCTCAAAGATTTGTTTTGACTCTGGGTGTACTTTGTGTATGTGAAATGTATGTTTGTGACATGAATCGTCGTTCGTCACATCAATTAAAAACAAAGCTAACTACTAGACAAAATTTGTAATAACAGTGACTTTTTTAGCTAGCATTTCAGTTATGATGCCTATTAGCAGTGATTTAGATCCAACGTAGTGAATTAATTTCCATTATAATTATAAGATTCCATGCGGTTTTTGGCTACGGTACCTTGGCTGCTTATTAATATAATAATACTGTTGTATTGAACCGTTCACTGATTTTAATTGATATCAAAATGAAAATATGTGTGTAAATACAGATATAAAACATAGCAACTGCTAGAAGTTGAATGAACTAATTTATACAATAAATTGAGACAGTTCTTTATAAACAATAAAAGAAAAACTGCAAAAGCGGTAGACTTTTTTAGTTTTTAATTTAATTCTGTCTATTTTTTTATAAAACGTTATTTAATTATACAAATGTGAGTAACTGCTGTAGTATTTGTTTATTTTTGCTTTGCATTATTTATCATAATTCGTAGCTTTGAAAATTAAATAAACGAAGAGGTAACCGGTAACATTTGCCGGTATATTTAAAAATTTAACTGTCATCTATATAATATTGCTAATGAATTTTGCTACCCTTTAACTAGGTTACAATGTAAGAAGAAGGTTACCATATATATGGCTCTTGACCAAATCTTACGAAGCTATTGACTAAAATGAGTATACTTTAACCCAAATACCTTCCCCTTACACACACACACATACACACACAAATTCACAATAATTATTATTATATAATATATGCATGCATATCTACTTTCATACAAAAAAAGTTAGTTAGTTGCATGCAATAAAAATATTATTATTAAGAGTTCAATCTACGATACACTACTCTTTAATACTATACCTGTTGCAATTGAGTTCGAGAGCCCTGGTACCTATACCACAAGTTAAATCTTACTTTAGGTACCAGTGGTCAACACAAAATATGTGCTAATTAAGATGAATGTATTTTATGTGAAATTTAAATGTGTATATCTTTTGGTGACAATAAAATATTATTATTATAAAACTTTACCTTTTTAGATAATACTTACAAGAAACCCTTAGAGTTTCGCCATATCCGTCCATCTGTCTGTCTGTCTCCTCGTTCAGTACCTATTTTTTAATCAAACTTGATACTTATATTAGTTTTATTAGCGAAAACATTCAAAAATTCAAAAATCTTTATATTTTTATCAAACTAAGTACTTAATGAAAGATAAAATTTATGTAAACAAATAACCAAATAACAGTTAAACAATATCAGCGTAAACGTTTGCACATACCCATTTTACGTAACTTGGTTAATAGCTATGTTACAAATCATACTATGTTACTAACTTCATATCAAAGAAACTGGTATATTATTATAACCATCTCATACTAAAATTACTTCAATAACTTATTTATATACGACGCGAATTTTCCACGACCAACATTTAAATATAATTATATTTATGTAACAGTTTTACTTTAGAACTTGGCTTGAACTTCACCTCTGTTACACAATGCGAGGCCCAGATTCCCATCATATATTATCACGCCAGTCATAGTAACGGAGAAAACAAGCTTTATGTAATAATAAAGTCGAGTATTATTATTTAACCTGAATACATAATATAGTAATGTATATATTTTGTCTATGGATTTGGGATGAAAACAGAGGTTGTTTATTTGGATATCGATTAATGATAAGATTTCTCAATTTGATTCGTATTAATATGAATAAACTATCGGATCGATGAACTGACGGTATTTAAATATCAAGGATACTTTTTTACAAGTACGATAAGCTACGTTTAAAAAAAAAAATAATAGGTACCTACTTGTAGTTATTTTTTCGAATCATATCAATGATTCGAAAAAAGTAACCGCAAGTATTTATTTCCTAACACAGCATTCACGAAAAAAAAAACAAGTTTGGTAAAAAACCGGAGTTGGAGTTAAAAAATAGTAGCGTATGTTTATTCCCAGTTTTTTTAATAACTTATTTTTTTAGAAATTGTTAATTTACATTACTGGAGTTCACACGCTTATTGGTTCATATTTTTAAATGATTGTCATTTTTTTCTTGAGTTAACTTCGCAAAACTAAGTTACAAAGCAAATATTTGCTGGTAAAAGATAAAAATTATATTATTATTGTGATATCAACATGTCATTGTTTGAATACGTCTAACGGTATCATCAAAAACACTATGAAAGAAGCATGGATTGGAACTCTACAAAACTGGTTTCCGATGACAAAAATATCAAAATTTAGATACTTTCGTCGTGGTATTCGAATCAAATAAATCATACGCACGAAATAATAGAAAAAAATAACAGTAGCACAAGTAGCAGAAAACAAATAGCAGTTTAGGACGATCGAAATAACTGTGAATTAAATTTTTCATACTTACCACCAATTTGTTAAATGCGAATAATTATTGTGGTTGTTCTTAACAATTTTGTAGTCATATATCGGAGTACAGCAACATCATAGAACGGAGTATCGCCATGGTGTTATGATAAAAGTAAAAAAAACGATACAATAAAAAAAATTGTGATCAAATTTACAATTTTCTTTTTTACAATCAAGTTAAATTACTTTTATGGCAATATGGGTATCAAACATTGATCTATTCAAACCTTTAAATTTTGATTCCATAAGCCGCAGAAAAAATTTTTTTTTTTTAAATTTATCTTCAGTCGTGTTAGAAATACATAACTAATTATCGAACCAAAAATGTGATGATATTAATATAAAATTATCGATTGCAAGTTTAAAGAGATTCATTTCTCAAATATTAAGGGCTGTTGAATAAGTAGTGCTCTACATAGAGATGCTTATCGCTACAAAAACGGTACTTCTCTTGTAGAGTCGTTACAATTAGTTGTTATTTGAGTGAAAATGCTTAGAACAATAAAATTACAATGTAAGCACGCTATTAAGTAGCGTTATGTTACCATGATTCATTCACCGTGGTATAGTCTAGAGACCATACAAATTAAGCAACGTGGTAATTAAGAAGCGTGGTATGAACTCTATGCCAATGTTCGTCAAGATTGATTTAGTGGTTTAAAAGCGAAAGCGTAACGAAAAGACAGAATATAGAGATCGAATTTTAAACATATTAACTTTTTTTTATAGTTAAGATATGAGTTTTAACGACATCTGCACTTTGAATTTTAATTATAATATATAAGTAAATAATAATAAAAATACGGCCTAAGTTAGTAACCTCAAATTCTGTCATTGGCATTGGATTTTACAAAAAAGTCGAACAAAAATATAAGTAGCAGCTAGATAGTCATTATAGACATTTTTTAATTTACAGTTAGTCTATTTAACGCGTGGAGGCGTTAAATTCAATTCAAATAACAATTTGTAAAAAAAGTAATCACCAACCATATTAACAGTTAGCAGAACCACAATTTTAACCACATTCACGCAATGGTAGAGACATTTTAAGTAACCCACTTTACCAAATCTTCTAAATTTTTAAAATCATGTCTTTGGGAAATAAAAAAACAAAGACGAGTACTTATATTGTAAAAAATAAAATGAAACTACGAAATTATTGGTTTTGCAATTCATATTTTACTACATTTCATATTTTATTTAAACATCTAAATTCAAAATGTTATGATTTACCAAAAAAAACGGTAATTCATAGACGTGAGCTGTCAAAAAGAAAATAAACGGTTAGACAAGGTATAATAATAAAATGAAGTAGTTATTACTTCATTTTATTAAAACAAATGATACCGCCAAAAAAGTCTTCAAGAAATAAGAACTCAGCAAAATATGAGGTATTTTGTTCTTACATTACTACAATGGTATCTCTGTACCTAGATTTACCTTAAAAGGTGTTTTTTGACTATTATTGTACCTATATACTATAGGCTAGGGCCTATTTAGGTGAAACTGCTTCTAACAGCTTAGCAAACATAGTTTAAAAGTTTGGCAAACAAATGGCAACCCAATTTAAATCATACAATTAGCATAATCCAATTTAAAAATGTTTGAAATGGCGGCAATCGTGAACTAATTGGTAAACTTTATATTCATGGATCGTCATTACTTAGACAATTGCTATTGCCAGCACATGCATTGGTTTTCGTTTCCAGACCATTTTACCCAAGTCAAGCCAAGCTTCATTACCCAGCAGATATTTTTTAACCAAAGTTCGTCAGCAACTTTCAAATTTACAAAAAAATCGGTTATGCTAAAGTCCAAACATACTACTTAAGATATTAATTTTAAATCGAAATGATTAGATGAATAATGATAGTGATCTAATATGTTCATTTATTCAACTACTAGTTTTTTACCAAAGTGTATTACCGGATACTGAATATAATTGATTGCTTCAGCAATCAATTTATTAATGTATTTTTTCGGAAGAAACTGATTAATTCTCCAAAAAATACTATTGCCTTCTTTTCAATACATACCTGTTATATTTTTTAACATTATACATTCTTTGTTTGCGAATCATCTTTAATAATACACCCATTCAAAACTTTTTTGCACAAATTTGGCATTACATAAACTGCCTAGTGTCTCAACAAGTGAAAACAAAAAGTAATGACAGTTTGTAAACAATGAAAATTAAGCCTTATTTTTGTCATTTGTGGGGACCGTCGTTGTATCATTAAAGTAATTGAGTATTATTTTAACTTGTGTTATCTTTTTATTAGCTGCATTTTATTGTCTTTTGACAGCAGTGTTGTGAAATAATATAATTTTAAAGTCCCCTTCGGGTATTAAAATAGCAAACTAAAATAACAAATTACATAATTTGCCTGATACCATAATTGAACCCCAGACTGGTGAGCCACATACGGTAACCAATAGGTAAAAATAAAAAACAAACTCTACCATAACATGTACTAAATGCGAACTACAACCAAAAATGATAAGCCAAAATCTTTTTAAAAATCTATCTTGATCGCCAAATCGAAATGAATACAGTAGCGCGACCAAAACGAATGAAAATTTTGAACGAAGTCATTCAATTTAAATGGAAGTTATTTCATTAGTTATCCTTTTTTTGCTTAGATTCTATCACACTAAAGAGCTATGTCGTCTTAAACATACTAGCTCTGGCCCGTGGCTCCGCCTTCGTGTTACCTAGGGGTATAAAAATTGCTCACCTTCTATTCTTAGACCTACTAAATACATACACAAACCATCAGTTAAGTTTTAAAGGAGTTTGATTCCTACCACTGTGACACGAGTTTTTTTTATATATATATTAGACTAGCTTCCGCCCGCGGCTCTGCCCGCGTGGTAATCCAGACTATGAGCTACCTACATTATTGTGTACAAAATTTTATCAAAATCGTCTCGGTAGTTTCTGCGAGAAAGAGTAACAAACATCCACACATCCATACTCACAAACTTTCGAACGGCTTCAATATTAGTAAGGATTGCAATAAATAATAATAATTATTATATATCTTATTTTCAGACTAGGTCCATATAGTGTTAGTAATACAAATAAAACTTTGCACAATGCCTACCAAAGCATACGGATTTCGAGATAATTTCTAATTGTACATTTCACCACATTCCTCGAGTGTACTTTGCACCTTGCGTTAAGCATTAATAAGTAGGGCATTAGGTTGTCTAGAAATGCCTACCTTTGCGATTACAAACACTAAATGCTATTTGCTTACTTCGTAACAGCGGTCACAAATAGGCACTCACATTGCCACAAATCTGTAAGCTAATTCGAACCCTATTGCTAAATTCAGAAGACGTATTATTATAGCTAGCGATGGTGTAGTGCACACACGGCTACCGGTCAATCTATACATTGCCAGTATACGCTGGTCTTGCATTGCACGAGAAGCATAGACAATGCTGGACCATTTTATCAATACATCATCAATACAAATAAATAACATTGAAGTGCCTGTATTTATTGTCCAAATAACAATGTTTTTTTCTGTTGATATTTTTTTTTTTTTTTTTTTTTATTGTTTTTAGGAAAGCTTACAGTCTAATAACAAAATGTGAATATTACAGTACATAAATTTAAGAAAAGATTGCTTTTGAAAAGCCTCCACAGATAAACAGACATTTGGTCTTGCCTACAAGAAAAAGAGTTAAAAACAAAAAAAAAAAAATAACAATGTAGGGGAATAAAAATTAAATTAGCTAAGTGCCATATGCCCTACCTAAGCCACACTTTAAGAGCCACATGATTCAAAAAACAATGAGTCAGCCAATAGCCGCCTTACAGCCGTCGCAGTGGTACAGAAAAGATCAATGTCTAAGTCACGTGGAATATTATTAAACTCGTGCGTAGCACGTAAAGCAAACGAATTTCGCCTATAGTTGGTTGTTGCAAAAGGTATATCCAATATCAAAGGTAAAGTAATGGTCGTTGACGAAGACCAGTCTGATTTGTTCGTAGAGAAATATTGGCTAGCAATTCAGGACAGTCTATAGTACCATTAGCAATATTGATTAAAAATGAAATATCACTAATATTACGCCTGAGTTCGAGTGGTAGAAAGTGATACCTTTTGCAACGGTGATGGTAATCGTCTGAATATTGCCGAGCCCTGTAATCCAGATAACGTAAGAATTTTTTCTGAACGCCCTCAATGCGAGACCTGTAAGTCTCATATTGAGGGTTCCAGACCTGTGATGCATATTCTAAATGGCTGCGTACGTAGGAACAGTACAATATTTTGACTGGTTTAAGGGACCGGAAACAGGCCGTGGTTCTCAATATAAACCCTAGGGCTTTTGATGCTTTCTTAACTATGGCATCGACGTGTAAGTCGTATGCAAGTTTACTGTCTTGTATTAATCCCAGATCTTTAATATGTTTAACTTTACTAAATGGGTGATTGTTGAGAGAGTAGCCCGATATATAGTTATTTGATACCTATGCATATAATACAGTTTTTTTTTGTCTGTCTGTTTGTAAATTTTAGATAACTATGACTACAAGGCGCGTAACATAGGCTACTTTTGATTGATGTATCTACCACGTAGACAAATCCGCGGCAGAGAGTTTTTTTGTTTGTTCGCGCTAATCTGAAGAACTACTAATCAGATTTAAATAACTCTTTTTGAGTTTGATAGTCTAACTATCCGTTAAAGTTTTTGATATTTAACATTACGCTTAACTTCACGGGAGCGGAGCAGTAAGGTTTAATGCGGGTCAAAACGCGGACGCAGCTACTACTTAATACAACGAATTCCACGGGCAAAACGACCACACTCAGTTTCGCAATGTAATAACGAAACAATTTTTCGATCCGTAATAATGATTATTTATTTTTATTACTATAATTATTCTAATTTATTGTATCCTATCGACATATCAATTATTTTTATATCATAATGTGAATTATTTAGATCATGTTATTATATAACATCTTCATTTAATAAATTATAGAAAATTTACAGGAAAATAATCTACCTAAAAATAAATAATGACTAATCTAATTAATAATAAAACAATATAACACACACAAATACAATCAATAAATTTGTAAAATGAAATAAAATAATAAATTACATTATGCGTCATAAAATTACTCCGCATCGCTGTCCACAGCGGATACCGTGGCCAGAAGGCTGGCAGCATTGCCACGTTGAATGGCAATGCTTATTCGCTGGGCGAAGTAAAAACCAGCTGGTCGCGCGAAGCGTCGATTAGGCGTTTTGCTATGTCTTTAAATAAAGCCCGAGCACTCGGACCCCACGGTCCTAAATTTTCAACCCCAAACGGGTCAAATATATAACTGACGAGATTATTATATTTGCGACGTTTGAGGTTTTCGGCGGATGCTGCCGCGGCACCCGCGCAACTTACAGTACTTGGAAGATGTGGTGGCGCAAGGGTATCGACGCAAGTAGTGTCATATTATTGATCATGTTATTTATTTTTAATAAGTAAGTTTCGAATTTAACGCAATACTGGAAATGTTTTAGTTGTTGTGGAGCCGTCTTCTCCTTCAGATTACAGTAGGTCAATAGTTGAATAGTAATGGTGAATGGAAAGGGAGTGTTAAGTGTATAATATCTGCACATTAAAATTTATTTGCTAGCTATATTAGTAGAGTAAATAAAAATATGTTTACATAAGCTTGTAAACATAGGTTTACGCAGGTGTTTTATTTTTAACCGACTGCAAAAAAGAGGAGGTTCTTTCGTAACGATACATGTCATCAATTACCAAGTAAAAGTCGAAACAATCTATGCTCTCGCCCCTGTAGCGGAAAATATCGAAAGCTCAAAATATCAGGCATATAATTTTGTCATTATCATAGCATGGCTGTTCAACACCCACACTTCACCAGTTATGTTTAAGTCCCACGGGATAGGGGGTGACCCTATCGCCATCCACTGGGAACAATTCCAACTCCGTGCTGCTATTCCATTCTATTGTGAATTTCCTGACGGAAATTTCACAAATAACACTTTGCCTGACCCGGAAATTAAACCCAAGACCTCGCAGTGAGAAGCGCATACGTCGTACACCTCCGCTGTACTCTTCTGGGTAACTACACCTAGGTGTGAAGTTATGTTTATGTTTAATGTTTATGTAGTGACATAAAACACCCAAATTGTATCTGGGGCAGCGTGTAATATATTTTTTTCGAAACCGGTGTTTTTTCGAGACCGGTGTTTTTCCGAAGCTCGCGAGCGGACAGTAGGCGTGCGTGTTATTATCATGTTATAATGTTGTCTGCACGTGTGGTGTAGTGGTTTAAGCGGTCGCCTCGCCGCTCGCCACTGCACTGGTGTTGTGGGTTCGATCCCCACATGGGACAAATCTTTGTGTGATTCGCAATTATTTGTTCTGAGACTGGGTGTGCTTGTGTGAGTGAATGTGTATATTTGGCCTGGTCATTGGGACCATTGGATAATGTAATTGCTTCTGGCGTTCTATCTAATGAAAAAATCCAAAAACTAAACTGGGCACATAATCGCGTTTCATCGCCATCGCGTGTCATCTCGCAGTGTTATGTTACTTTCATCAGCTTATTTACGAGGTCCCTACTACCCAAAAAAACTGGTATTATATGAGTGAGATAATCTCACCGCGCCGGTATGTCTGTCAAGAATTTGTGTTAGTAGCGTTAGTAATTTCATTCAATATTATCAAGTTACATAATGTTGACTGCGTATATTATGGGAGAAAGTAGGTATGTTTGATAACAGTTTTTTTATAGTTTGATTGACATGTTATAAAAAAATATAATACGGTCTATGGAACACTTTTTTTGTTAGACGTAAGTAGTGAAAGGGCTTGTCTAATGATAAGTGAAATCTACAGCGTATAAATAACAAAAAAAGAGGATTTACTGGTTTATCAGGAATTTGAAGTATTTTATCTCCTATCCTATCCTATACTAGTTATTTTAGAGTAAAATCACTGAAAAATTACACAATATTATTGACAATATATTATTCAATATATTATTGACAATATTTCGCGTTGGTTTTTGATCAGCTTTAACAAGTCAATACGCGACATATTGTCAATTTTATTGCGTGAATGCGGCTGGCCTAATAAATCCACTGATTTGGGTATATCAAATAATCAGTAGATATGTGCCGACTATTCGGCCACTTTTGGAGTCACTGACCAGTCGACTTAACTATAAATGCGAATAATCTTGTAAAAAAGTGCTAAATAAGTTCTAAACTTGCACCGGTTTAAAATAAAGGTATACACTATATTCCATACGGTAGTGCAACGAAGAAAACAAAATATAACGGATTACTACTACCTACGGTAACTAGTTGGTTACATTTGCTGTTGCCATTTTAACGCCCGCGCCTACTAGATGGTGGTGCTACGAATAAAACAAAATATAACGGTTATAAATGCATGCAAATAAAGTAAACAATTACATCCAAATATTTTACGCCTATTAGTCTATTAAGTTTTGACTTAACATTTTTAAAGATTGCAGTGGAAACACAAATTTATACTTTTGCGTTCATGCTCAACATGGGCAAAACGATTAGAAGATGAACGAATTGTTTGACGTAACAACAAAACAAGTTTTTAACAAAGGTACCGAGTATTTTGATCGGCCTCGTCAACTACCGGTCACATTTGCTGTTGCCGACTACTTGGTGGATAGTCGGCCACTCAAACGCCGAGTAGTCGGCCCATCTTAATCTGGAGGCATCACTAGGCACATTAGCTTAATCTAGTTTGTTGATAAATCGGAATGCGGAAAAATACATTAAAATATTTCAAGTCCATTGGTCTATAAAGTTTTTAATATACCAATTTTAAAGGTTGCAGTGGAAACAAATTTATATTTTTGCGTTTCATGGGCAAAACACTTCGAAGATTAACGAAAAAACACAAGATTGCTTGAAATAACAACTTACCAAGTTTATAACAAAGGTACAAAAAACAACAGTTTTAAATCAACTCACATACAAAGTAAAAGTTGAAATTTAATAGCTGTATGACTGACACAGTGGTTTCGTAACTGACAGTAACATACGCAGGTTTACGCCAAGAATTTGGGGATACCACTCAATTGACCTCATTGACGGTTCCCATTGAAGGTTGAGCTCTTGTGAACGAGCTCAAAACACCACCACCATCTCACCTTTAGAGGCTCCACAGCCTACAGACTGCCTAAAGTTCGATAAAATAGCGTTCTCTTAATCTGCATGAAGATTACTCTCATGAAGATGTGGAAAGGTTGTTACTTAGCACCGTTTAAGTATCGACCGATTTGCTCCTACAGGTGATTATCAGCCAATAGAAAGAATAAACTATCAGCAGATATAGTAAGTCTGTAGTCTGCGACTAACTGACCAAATATGTACCAAATCATTACGAAAATGTAGGGGTTTACGCACGTTACACCGATTAGGTACTTATCGGCCGATTTTTCTCCTGCAGGCTATCAGTCTGATTGTAATTCTGTAGTCTGCGACTCTTAGCTGATCGAACAGTATTGCTTGCACTATTTTCTGCTGGATTAATAGCGAGATTATGCCTTAAAATATTAGTTTTCTTTAAATTTAAATGTAAGCTTCTTTAAATTTCAAAATTGGCTTACTGCCGATTTCACTACACTATCCCATCAAGACTTATTGAACATTCAAACATTAAGTTTGCGGCAACCTGTCTTAGGTTTGGTTAGGAAATCGCCTGACCTAAAATACTGCTGCTGGCTTCCAGTTTGCCTTGAGGAGTACAGTGCCTAAAGGCTTTAGTAATAGTCCAGGAGTTTAAGGTGAAAGTTTACAATGCATTTACGAATTTTGTCATTGCGTCAATAACACCTGCAGGTGATGTGTATGAGTGAACCTGTAAAGCTAGCAATAAGAGTGTCTCATCGCGTTTTTGTCATGCTACTCCATATAGAAATATGACAAATATGCGGCAAAATCCATCTCGCGTTTGTTATGCTAGCCTCCTCATAATAAATAATATTTTCTTGAATGTGAATTCTTTTGGTTCAGTGTAAATCTTTATGAGAATTTTCGATGACTAATTTGAGTTTTCTTTCCCAGGTATGAACCAGAGATAATCCAACTATAAAATAATGATTTTGTTGAATAATGTAAGTGTTACAGTATTTCGTTAATTGTATCAGTTTAGTAGGTCCAAAGTCGTCCCATGTACGGCTCAACTAGTTCGTTCGTGTAGGCGTAGAATAACATAGAAGTAGAATACAGTAATATATATTTATAAAGATAAATTACTGCATACGCTATTTACATTTTCAATTTTATTTTGTTGTCTGGCATTTCTAAAAATGTTTCATTACCAGGCTATTAGACCTACAACTGTTTAATATTCGGCAGTAGTTAACTGGTTTTACTACTTTCCAGGCCCTCTTTAATTGGTCTGCTATTATGTTACGCAGAATCTTCAAGGTAGGCATGATTACATAACAAGCTCATTTTATATCCTAATTTAAAACAAAAATGCGATGAGTCTGTTATTTACGGAAGTATGACTGTGACATAAGGATCGCGCAATTTTGTATGAACAGAGAAAACATGATAATGGTGAGAATAGGTTGCTGACATTGCTGCCCACATATTATGTGAGAAAACTTGTCTAATGTCGGCCATACACGCTCCAATCTACCTCTCCGGTTACCTGTGCAGGTAAAATAGCGTGTATGGTATGGGGACGTCCGGTCGCCTGCGCAGGTCGATTAGTTGGTTTTTTTACACCTTTTGACGCCGCTGAAAAGAATTTTTTTTCGATTTTGCTATTTCGAGATTTTGTACAAGAATGCAAATACGCGACCTGCGAAGGTGCGACCCGAACGTCTCCATACACGCAACTTGACCTGCACAGGTATACCTGCGCAGGTAACCGGAGAGGCTAAGGTGTATGGACCACATAAGAGTCAAGTATCTGATCTGTATGCAATAAGCTTATGTCATCTATACATTCAAGTATTAAAGTAATTTTGGTAGTAGGCGAATCGGTTTTAAGTGGTATAAGATTTGTTAATTCGGAATAAATTGAATGTGTATTTGTTATTTGAATAGGTACGTAATTACGTATTATCATCAAGTGAAGATATTTAAATGTTGTGATTCAATGTTTTATTTTCAAATGAGCAGTAAGTTTAACGAAACTGACGAAAATACATTGTTTATTTAATTTATGTATCTGCTAAACTGTCTATGTCTTGAGAGATATTACTTAAAACTGTTTGGGAACTAGACAAATGATACTAAAAGTGTAATGACTGTTATAAAACTTGTAGTTTGCGAGATAAGTCATACAATGAGATGAGATTAAGAGCCATATAAATGACGATTATAATTTTTATATTGTGATTTAGTTTATTTTGGATTGCTTCGTAGGTCAAATGGTAAGCTCTGCGCCTCTTACCGCAAGGTGTCAGGTTCTATTCCCGGGCCGGGCAAAAGTGTAATTAGTTTGCCGGTGCATGGTGATAGGCTTCTATTCCATGTGACCTAAACATAATAGTAGAAATGTGGGTGTTGTACACCTCTGCCAAACCCTTCTGGGAAATATAGGCGTGACGTTATGCATGTTGAGGAACACTAGCTTCAGTCCGCCAGGTCTTTAAAAAGTTAAACCAATTTGCATCAATGTCGGATAGTACTTTCGGAGCCTATTGGGTACAAACAAACAAAAAAATATTTTTTCTGTTAGAACACGTCAAGCTGTCGCTGGTCCCGGTTGCCATTTAAACATCTCTAGACCGTCTAACAGCCAGACTAACAAAGAGTAGCGTATTACCTCATACTGGGTTGTGGAGGTCTGAAGGCAGATATTCAGCTAGACTAGAAGCCTACCCCAATGTGATTGGGAAAAGGCTCGGCAGATTAAATAATATTAGCATCTTTAAGATGGATTATGGATAGAGTAATGCTGCAGTATCTAATAAACTTTGACTTTTTAACACGCTTATATTAGCTTCACCTGTATGTATGTATGTATGTAACAGACTCTTTTGGACTCGATTTTGTCCCACTTTAAACGGACAGATTTCATTAAAATTTTGCAAACCTGTCAAAGATCGAAAAAAATAAATAAAAAAAAAAACTTATAAATAAACCAAACTAAAAAGTAGAAAATAAATAATAGTTTATATGAAAAGCGTGGGTTGCTCGATAGACGAAAAATATGGCACAGAGCGCCCCACGCTTTTTCACAATAATACTAGTATTTTTGTTCATTACCATTTTCAGCTTATATTAGGAATTACTTTTTAGTTCGAAGTACTTTAAAAGCGTGTTTTTTAGTTTTTTTTAACTATTATTTATTTAGCCATGTTAATGATATACCGCAAAAGTAGTAACACCAGTTTGGTTATTATTACACAAAAACAACTTATTAAAACATAAATATTTCTCATTCACCGATGAATTTAATTCTAATGCGATGCTATTTCAAGAAATCAGGTTTTTAGACCTTGACTGTCCTGACAAAATAATTCGTAAGGTATTTTATAAGTATGGCAATTATGCAAAAAGTACCAATGTCATCCAATTTGATTAAAGGTCTATGAGCAAAATACCTTATTTCCGTATCAAATGAAAATCAAAATTAAAATCTATTATAAGAAAAAATATACACTTTGACTTGAGAACCTCCTTCGTTTTTTTCGTCGGTAAAAAAAGAATAGTTCTTGAAGTCAGTGCTCATAAATAGCTATTGGAAAAAAAATATCAGCATTTATCTAACTTTTTGCGTTATTAAATGGTTTTTCAAGATATTTTTAAGTTCGTTCTTTTTTATTGCAAAATAGATTTTTAATTTTTTTTCGTCCCATCAGTATATAACTTATTTTTTTATTTATTTATTTATTAAACTTTTTGCACAAAAAAAAATAGTACAAAGGCGGACTTAATGCCTGATGGCATTCTCTTACAGTCAACCTAGAGTGGTGCAGAGATAAGCATAGGTAGGTGCAGTTCAGAAAGACGAATTATGATAGATATGTAAATAGAAGAAGTACATATTATATAAAATACGTAAAAGAGATACATAAAATAAAAAAATATATAATAATAAATAATATAATAGTTTATAGCATAAATAAATACCTACATACATTTATAATACAATAATAATAATATGAACATATACAGGTGAGCCTTACAAGAGGAGTTGATAATTATATAAGTTGAATAAGATACATTAAGATGATTCTGCCAATTGCTTAGTTAACAGTTTGCGCACATTTATCTTGAAACTGTGACGTGTTGTTGCCATCCTGATTTCCAGAGGTAGCGCATTCCACAGAAGAACGGATTGAACGAAGAAAGAAGAATGAACAAAGCCAGTAGTGTGTGAAGGACATAAAAGCAGTCTGTTATTAGATGACCGTAGATCCCTAGCATGATTAGAGCTCAAATACTGGAGGTAAGGCGTTAAATAGAAGGGTGGAGTTGGAGAGTTAAGGAAGGAGAAAAGAGTGGTGAGGGCACGCAAGCTACGGCGTGGGCGAATAGATAACCATTTGAGCTCAGAGCGATAAGCAGATACTTATGAATATACAGTAAACAGGTGCCTATATTAAAAGAATTATCCCCATACTCCTAACCGGTGATGAGTTGTATATTCCTTGATCTGCTCAGAAACATGAGAGGCTGGCTACTAGATGAAAATATCTAAAAAGCTTCAGAAAATAAACAAACAAAACACTGTTAGAACCTATAAAATTTGAGGGTATTCCTTGATTTTTTTTTGGCCATGTAACCATCTCGGAAGAACACTCTATCAAATAAAAAAGAGTTTTCAACATCGCATCTGTTAACAAATGAACGAAAAACGCTGGAAAATTATAAATAAAAAATATACGCGTAATAGAATCTCCTCCTTTTTGGAAGTCGGTTAAACATAGATCAACGCAACGTTATATTTACTCAACCAGCAACCTGAAAACCGTTTTCAAATCAGTTTCAGAACCTGTAATCAAATACATCCCACTAGTAATTACGAAAAAATACGTGCTAAAATAATAAATGAAAATTTATAACAATTAACAAAAGAATACTATTTCAACCATAAACAAACATGAATCATGTATTAATTTTTTACTTTAGATTACTAACCTTTTAGACTTAAAAGTACCTGTCTCACAAATTATTTAACCACTAAACACAGTCTTTGCCCTAAACGACCGCAGATAGTTAAGTTTAAACCTAGCCAACCTAGGCTTTAAGTTTAAGCCTAACCGCAGTTCTAGATGACCTAGGATTAGTAAACCGCATTCTCTTGACCGAGTTTCCAGAAACAATATTTGCTTAAAATGCTTTTCAAGATTTTGAAATGTGTGTTCTACAATTTAGATGCCCTAGTCTGTAGGTTGTTTGAGTGGATGTTAGTGATGTCATCTTTTAGGCAAAAAATACTGAACGAATTTGATGAAATTACCTATGCAGATAGCTTATAGTCTAGATTAACATCTAGGCTACTTATTATTAAAGTCTATGGAAGTGAGTACTTATTAGAGTAAACATGGTGTACTACATCCAAACTTCACCTTCTAATTGATTATTTTTATAGCATTTAGCTATGCTTAGCAAATTATACTAAGAAACAGTTGAAAAAGGTATGGGACCGGCATATCTGCCCGGGATATTTGCCCGGTGTGCAGTCTTCTTCTTCGTCGTGTCGATGGCTGAGTCAAATTTGGTCCAATAAGTGGCCACTGTTATGGCGCTCTCATCGGCGTTCATGAGTGCCCCTCTTTTGCAGGTGGTAGGGCATTTTGGACAGTCAGTAAGGTGTTCAAGGTTTTGACTTGCCATCGTGGTGAAAGGATTAGCCAATTCGCTTTTAAAAACTCGCGAATTGCCCAGGGTGCGCCGAACGTAGGGAATCGTTGTGTACGTCTCTCGGGGAGGCTCCATTCATGCATGGTGTGCAGTAAGGTCGCAGGTTCAAATCCTGCCGGTCCCATATCTATTTCAACTGTTTCTAAGAAACAGTTGAAATAGATATGGGACCGGCACACTTCACCTGTTATCTTTAGGTTCCATGTGATAGGGGGTGAGTCTATCGGCATCCGTGCTGTATCTAAGAGATTCCTTACGAAAAATCGCATTATCTCAAGTTTGCCCGGCCCGAGGATCGAACCGGAGATCACAGAGCGAGACGTCCTTGACAGATTTGAATAAATTATAAAAATAAAAGTATTTCAACGCGATCCATAATAACAATTATATCAATAATATTCATAACACTTGCAATCGTGCACATACCAGTTTACAGTATCTGATCTGAAGCCCCAATTCGCCAAGCTCCTTAATCTGTGGTTAACACTAAACCTGGCGTCCCAACTCTGTTTCGTCTATGGGCAGAAAGATTTGAAAACCGTTAGCCGTTGAAATTCGGGCTTACTTACTTTCGCTACATTCAACAATTTGTTACGGATTTAAATGCTGTTATAATTCATGTTTGTTACATAAGGCTAAATAATATTACCATAAACTATTTGTAAACAAAAATATGTAAACAAATTGAGTATTTGACACCAGTCTATTGACATACTTTTTAATTCTGTCAAAACATTTTCTTGCATTCGTTTTTTACGGCGATATTGAGTTATGACGTCATGATAATAAATATCACAATGCTCAATTATCGCACTATTTATGGTTATAAAATAGAACTAATATAAAATAGAATTTTACTTATAAATTATAGAGTTAAAATCATCAAAGAGATATTGATGTAATAAAATGATGTCTTGGAATTATTTTTATTATTATGTTAGTGGTGTCATTGCCTCGATGGTGTAGACTCTACACTGTAGAGGATAGCATATTTGCCTCTCACCACAAGGTCTCGGGTTCGATTCCCGGGTCGGGCCTAACTTTCCGTTTGGAAATTAACAAATGCACGGAGTTGGAATTGTGCCCGGTGGATGGCGATAAACTCACCCACTATTTCATGGGACAGAATCAAAACAGGTGAAATGTGGGTGTTGTACACCTCTGTCATACCCTTCTGGATAATATAAGCATGATATTATGTTATGTATGTTATTAATGGTGTCAGTTACCCAATTTCGAAATTCGTTTTACTTTCCCTTGATAATCTTGAAGTTAGTTTTGGAGATCCAGATTAATTTCCTATAAAATTATTTTAATCTGAGAATGATCTTAAAGATCAACACATAATATTTTATACTCCATAGAAAAAACTACGATGTATTTAATTAGTTTTAAATTATTGTGTTTGTGTGAAATAAACTGGTTTTTGAAACGGATCCATTTATTCGTAAACCTGCATATTGCGTCATCAACTTTTTGTCTATAAAAAAATGCACGTGACAAAAACTTCTGTATAACTATATTAGATTTGAGACTATAAATGCAAATTTTCTTACTAAATATTAGATATCACGGGATATTTACGATGTTGTAACAAGTATTCCGATATAACATATCCGAGATACAACCAAACGGCTTGCAACAGCTGCAAAATATCGGAACAAAATACATGATAAATATCCCGAAATATATATTTAATAAGTATGTTAACCTTACTGTACCTATACCTTATGTACCTACTCAACTTAATGATTGTGTTTTCTTTAAATGATTGTAAGCATGTATGAATGCGGTGTTCACTATTTTAGGACTTAGGTACATGAAATATAGTGTAATTAAGCGATTCATTGTGAATGGCAAAAAGTAATGTCCGGTGTGTGAACCAATAAACAAAAAAAAATATTTAATATTTCTACTTGACTGATGAATATTAAATAATTTATCATCATATCTCATAGCACCAGCAGATGATTTGCTGAAATCACTGATTCAACAATCAATCAAAATCATTTGTCTTGTAGACTTTGGTTACTAAAAATGTTTAACCGGTATGATGCAACGCAAACTGACGTTTAACTCTATACTAATAAGTCTAATAACGCATTGAATAAAAAACAGATTTAAAAAGTGGTCGGTGTTTATTTCTACTGCTACAAATTAAAATAATTTTCCAAAAAAACCGACATAAACACTTAAGTAATATTCAACGTCTCGCCTCATCTGTGTATAACTTGAAAGAATACAGTAAACGACCTTAAGGTGCCTATATTTAAAGAATTATCTGCATACTCCTAAGCGTTGAGGAGTTGTACCTTCCATCATCAGATCAGCAACATGAAATGCTGACTTCTAGATGCAAATATCCGAGTAGCTTGAGATAATAAACGAAATACATTTCGATTTCTTTAGGATCCCATCATCAGATCTTAACCTGATGAAAATAGAACTAGGTAGGTACATGACAAGTATACTCTTTCAGACAAAAAAGCATTTCTCAAATCGGTATATGTCGGTATCAAGTAATCGGTGAACAAACTTATAAAAAGCATACAATTAATTTGAGAACCACCTCCTCTTTTTAAGTCGGTTAAATAATTAAAATTAACAACGTGTAGATCGACGCATTAGATTGCATGTTGATCTCGCGATCGACTCTGGCATTGCATCCGATGCGTGGATTTACGCCACTGCTGCGCCACACCGCACCGTGTGGCGCATCGAGTTCAGTCGGCGTACGGGGGCTGAGGTCTGGGCGGTGCACATTGACTGACCACTTTGGTGTATGAACGCACGTTCTGTTGGAGTTCCATACTCGAAACGAAGACCGCGATGCCGCTGGCAGTGGGGCCAGGACCTTCACCTCTTGTGACAAGTACCAGAATAGTGTCAAGTTTCTTCTAAATCTTGTATCAAGCGGCACATCAGAATGTTCAATGAACTTTAGTCAAGATGACGGGCTTTTAAGATGTTCAAGTGGATTTCTTTAATCTTGTAACATCACTTCACTTTCAGAACTGCTATTTCTGAAGCAAGAAATTTATTTAAATATGTATGTAGTGAGAATGGTTTGCCGGTGGGTGGCGATAGGCTCTTGGAATCTAAACATTATAGATAAAGTGTGGGTGTTGAACACCTCTGCCAGACTATTCTGGGTAATGTATAACGTATATAAATATAAGCGTGATGTTATGGATGCAAAATAAACGCAAAAAACACAATTTTCAAACTAATTGAATGATCTCAACGTTTTTTTATTACTGAACTTTATTACTGACTTTTATAAATAAATGATGTGACCCGTTTTAATCGGTTATTAGAAGCAGTAAATATTCAGAAATAATAATTTTAGTAATAATATCTACTCGTATATTATCTATATTGTAAATAAATAAATAAATATCTTACAACTACTACTAGAATAACTGATACTAATACATAAATATATACTTTTATATTGTATGTAGATACTATTATACATAGAAACACCTAGACTAAATTTTAAATTCCTAGACGAAACTGCGACTTTAATATGACGTCCATCAATTTATTGTCGGTTATTTTATTTAATTTTTTTTTCTATTGTGGAACAACATGTTTTTCTTACACGCAAAAAATACTGCCAACTGCTTATTAAGTCTATTTTTGTGAAAAGAAAAAAACAAAACGTCACATGATTATTGCGGCGATCTCGACTGGAATTTTCGTTAATTTTTTGTTGTACCAAATAGGCTTCAAAACTAAAGCATCCGATCCTGACCAAAATTGGTATGGTGATAGTAGGCTATATTAATCGATGTAGAATGCAGTCGGCACCGCAGCCGACAGCTAGTTTAAGATAAAAAAATTTCTGAATAAGTTCTCTTAAATATCTTATGTGCCTTAGTCTCAACAATATTATCAATACATCAATACAAAAAAATAAATAAATTTGAAGTGTGTGTTTTTTATGTCAACAATTTTTTTTTCTGTTGATATAGTTTTTTTGCCTGTGTTTAATAGTCTAACTACGAGTATCAATAAAAGTTATTTGAAATTTAAAATTAGGCTAAACTTCACGGGAGTGGAGCAATAAAGTTTAACGTGGGTCAAAGCGCTGAAGCAGCTACTACTTAATATGGACCCGTGGACGATGTCGTGGGCAAAAGCTAGTTGCTACAATAAATATAAACAACCAATAAGGGTAACGCCAACAGTGTTAGATAAACTTTCTTATTATGCTAAAAATAGCTAAAGAGCTAACGTTCAACGTGTGGAACTAAGTCCGTTTCTATTTGACGGAATCCTATAAAACGTAGGTTGATACCTTTTTAACTAATCAACAAGCTGGATCTAGCATTGGCTTCGGCGACTTCGTCCACGTGGAATCTGATAGTGAATATATTTGAATTAAATTCATCTCTGATTGTGATTAAAGCATTCAAGAATCAGTTGGCCAGATATCACTACTATACCTCTACAATGTTACACTAGGAAGTTCTTATATAACAGAATACGTCCGGGATGCTAATGATAGGGTACGACCTCGAGAGAAAGGGCATTTGCCGTCGTTACGTTTTTGCCTACTGCCTGCCAATGAATCTGTCGGCTATGCCAGTACCCCTAGCACAGCTTGCCACTTTTGACATTACGGGTAAGTGACAAGACACACAAATCGATTATCGAAGTTATGTCGCGTTTTTACGTACAAAAATCAGCCGCTCAAGTTCGGTCGACAGAGTTAAAACATTCTAGTTTGTTCTGCTTTAACGCGGTATGGTTCCACAATTATCTCAGAATAACGACATATAATTTTGATATTATTGTAAGACAGATATTTAAGTACCACGGGAAATCCGCAAGATAATCTGTATTTTGACTGAAGATTTTTTTTAATTAGAATTATGAAACGTCAATTGTTTTTATCTTTTGACGTTTTATATTGATAACTACGAGCACTATGACATAGACGAATCGGAATGTCTAAAGTGGCAAGCCGTGCTAAAAGGCACAAGAGGGCAGAATAATCACAGTCATTAAATCACAGTCAATTAATTTTATTAAAAACTGAAGCAGAATATTTTAAATGCAATTATTTAAATTATTTTTGTAATTAATATACTAATAAATAAATAAAAATAATCTCTGCATAATAAATATTACTACATAATTATGTTAAAATAGATACATTATGTATGACACGACAAATAAATAATGCTGAAATATGATGACATTTATTATGGAATAAGAATAAAGTATTAGTTAATTTATAATATTCTGACTTTAAAAAGATTCCGTTCATTATGTTTTTATTATTTAATGTTTTCGCATTAAACGAATTCAGACCACGAGCATTCGTTTGTAACCTAACGTTGTAGATTTAATTTTGAGCATAAAGCTTAAGCACATATTTTCACACAAAAAACATGCGTGCGCTGACCGCGCCGAATGTGTGTGTATGAAAATATGTTAGCGTACGCAGTGCGTTGACGCTGACGCTTGCTTCCAACTGCAAGCTTTACTTTACAAACTGATACGCCCTGAATGAAGACCATTCGCCTGTAATATAATTATCATTTATTAAATTTTAATGTAATGTTAGGTTCTCTCTACACTGTAGCGTAATATTCGAAATTGTAACGTTATACAACACGTGTTTGCGATCTGTAATCACCTTAAAGGTTTATATTCAAAGATAGTCATATGAGTCACCAATACAAATGAATAAAATTTAAGTGTCTGTTTTAATGTCAAAATAACAATTTTTACTTCTGATCGGCTTTTAATCATTATTTTTTTTCTTTTAATATTACTTTGTCTTTAGATATTTAAGATAACGTTAAACTTCACGGGAGCGGAGCAATAAGAAAAAGAAACTACTATACTTAATATAACGAATTTCACGCGAACAAAGTCGCCAGTAAAAGTTAGTATCAAATAAAAACTAACGATATCATTAGCAAAATTAGATTTTCAACCGTCACGGTTGGTCTGAGGATCTTTTCACTGGATATCAAAATCCTATTACGATGATACGGTCCCATAAAACAGGTACTTATCACTAACCAGTGAGAGCAAGGGATTTCTGAACGACAATCTTTCGACCCAAGTATTTAGGCCAGCCAGCGGACCGAGACATTACCACACAATCTAGACAACCCTTAACACATTGAAATATCACCTTTATACCTTTCAAATTAAGGTTCACGATAACTGCAAGTGATGGGTGGTATTGGTGACAAATAACCAGTTAGCAAGACCTATACAAATGGATGAGACAACCTGCTGTGGTCAGTAAAAGTGAAGTGAAAGAGGGGAAGGATGGGTCAATGTAAAATGGTGGTTACTTATAAGGCACTTTACGATGTCTAGTATGAATGACTAGTTGCGTTGCGAAAATTATATAGTATGTGTTGTGACGCAAATGTTTGTTTTCGTTGCTCGGTTTTGTTTTCATTGGTGTGGAACAGTCGCCTTATTTAGTTAGTCACTAACTGTTGCTAAATTATTACAGCTATGCAGTACCTAGAGATACTCTATCTTGCAGTTTGATATCTACTCTACTACATCGTATAGTAGTCCCTATTTCACCAAACTTCGTCATCTACGGTTCAATTTAACCTG
Organism: Hypena proboscidalis; assembly: GCA_905147285.1. Taxonomy (NCBI): domain Eukaryota; kingdom Metazoa; phylum Arthropoda; class Insecta; order Lepidoptera; family Erebidae; genus Hypena; species Hypena proboscidalis. The sequence goes on along the minus strand of LR990129.1, from coordinate 2,757,865 downwards.
TTTTTTCATCTCTCTCTCACTTTGGTGTTGAGAACGAAAGTAGTAGCTTAGTATTAAACGTGGGTTTAACATGTTAGTGAAGTCGGCACTAAGTGGCTCGTTGCTACTTTAGATAAACGTAGATAAAATCATCATTGTGCAATCAAAATCATTAGGAAACAAAATCTAGTTAATTATAACACTTTATATAAATGTTATGTCGTGGCTATTTTCTGTATTTCTCACTAGTTTTTTCCCGCAACTTTATCCGTGTGGAATTCAATATTTTTAGTGCTATTTTCCTAAAATTAAGGAACTTCTCTCATAAACTTGCAACCCAAAATTTCACCTTTTGTGGAGTGGAGTTCCAAAAAAAATATCTTATTGCTAATTTATGTCGTGAAAGGAACGTATTAGCAGTATTTCGTGCTATTTTCTTTAAAATGGAAAAACCTCCTTTAGTAACTAACGTGAAGTAACTATGGGAAGTTCCCTCCTTAGAGATAAAATACAAAGATAAAATAAACCAGTTCTTAACTTAGACCTGCAGCTACACAACTGTGAAAGCCATATCCAATTTATTACAATAGTTTTTGCTTGATGCGCGTACGTACATACAAGCAGACAGACAGCCGGACAGACAGACAGACAGGCAAAAATACTAACTTGTTTTTCTGGCTTCTACTGATGTCATAAAGACCCTTCGTATCATTATTTCTTAAATATCAGACATGACAAATTTTCAATTTTATTATATGAATCGATTTTGTATACTTAATGCAACTAATGCAAGACATGGCTCGGGTTTTCTCTACATTAAAGAACTATAATAATGTTGTCGAATTCAAATGCGACATGCTTAATATAGAACATGGAAAAGTGAAAACACTTGTAAGGCAGCCAGCTTCTAGCTGCGGCTTCGCTCGACTGGCATGGCACATTAATATTATTAGTAGCCTATAATATAAATCTATGTTATGAGCTATATTATATGGTGTAAATGACATTGTGACGAACATTTTGCATCCGAGATTCATCATCGTCGTCATTCAGCCGCTCGTGGTCCACTCCTGGACATAGGCCTTTCCCAATTTGCGCCACAACATCCGGTCCTGCGCCTTCCGCATGCAGTCCCCTCCAGCGACCTTCTTCAGGTCGTCAGTCCACCTGGCAGAGGGGCGTCCTACCTTACGGTTGCCGAGTCGCGGTCTCCATTCTAGGACTCGTTTGCTCCAACGGCTCTCGGTCCTTCGGCAGACGACGTGACCAGCTTTGCCACTTCAGCGAGCTTATTTTGCGAGCTATGTCGGTTACTCGGAAAGGTCGGTTACTTTAAAAAACTATCGAAAACACTTTTTTGTGAAAAAGACCAAGATATTAAAGCTCTAGGTGCGAAAATTTTGATCTTTTGATACAAATAGGAAAATAATCATCGAATAATCCTAAAATTTACCGGTAAATAGCAAATGTTGGGATAGTCCCGAGTAACGTTACTCTTCCATAATCAGTCGGAGAAATAGCGAAAAACTTTTTGAGCCCATGGCCTCAGAATCATATGTATTAAGTATGTGGTATTGTATCACTACCCCTTCTTCTTTTGCTTAGTGGACCTGCCCATGTGGTCACCCTTTTTGTCCATCTCTGGTCTCGTAGGCGCGCAACATGGGCAAAAGAAGAAGGGGTAGACCTGTGGCAAGCTGGGCAGACGAAGTCAAAAAAATAGTCGGCCCCAACTGGCCTAAAATCGCCCAATCGAGAGAGGACTGGATTTCTTTGAAGGAGGCCTTCACCTGCAGAGGGATTCTTGCAGATACATGCACACAATAGCATGTAATCATGTATAATATAATAAGGAAAAAAATATTTAAACTAACATAGAATTTTTAAGCAGTGCATACTAACAAAAATCTTTTAAAATTTTTAAACGGTTTCCTTTTTTATTTTGTTATTGATATTCTGCAACGAAATAACAGGCTTTTTATTTATTTTATTTCTATTTTATTTTATTTTATTTATTATTGTATCACTGGTACGTGACTTTGTCTCGATGTCGTTTACACCTTATATTATTATGTGAGCCAATTTTCATCAAAATCAATATTTTATTTAAAGCAGTTAAAACATAGATATACCTACATTCTAATTGTTGCACCTTTATAATACTAATAAATAAATAATAAATATCTCACAACTTGAACACAACGCCACCTAGTCCTAAATTAAGCAGAGCTTGTACTAGACAAGTACTTGTACATGAATAACTGATACTAATACATATAATTATACTTTTCTTTTGTTACATACTTAGTATACATAGAAAAACCCAGACTAAGACAAACTACCATGTTCATGCACACAAAGATTTGTCTTCAGCGGGAATCGAACCCGCGACCTCGGCGTCGTAGGCAGGTACACTACCCACTCCGCCACCCGGTCGTCCAGTATAATATTATCATACTGTTCTGAAAAAGCATATTTTTTTCAACAATACAAACTTCACATTTCGTTAAAAACGTACTAAGAATTGAATATCATGCAATTCAGTAATTTTCACTACAGTACCAACATTATAAACCCATTTATTACAACCAAAGGATGTAAGTACTTAAAACATTGCTATTTATCCGTTTTCGTGTCTGCGTGTGCGTAATTTATTCAAATTAAATACATTAATGAACCGTAACATATTTATTAATAGTTAATTTAACCGGGAACACTGCAACATTGTAAAAAGAAAATAAATTGTATAAATGCTCTGCAGCATAATCTGCCTCGATGGTCTAGTGGTAAGCGTATGTGCTTTTCACCACAATGTCTCGGGTTCGACTCCCGGGTCGGGCAAAGTGTTATTTGTGAACTCTCCGTCAGAAAATTCACAATAGCAGAACCGAGTTGCAATGTGCCAGGTGTATGGCGATAGGACCTAGCCATAACAGGTGAAATGTGGATTTTGTACACCCTGCCACACTTCTAGGTAATATTGGCGTGATGTTATGTTATTTATGTTATTCTAATATAAAAATCTCGTGCCATGGTGACAGTTATCGATATCTCCGTATTATTTGCACCGACTTCAGAATTATAAAATAATTATTTAATAATTTCTATTTAACTAAATGAAAAAACGTATTATTTTGTGCGAAGTAAATTCATTTTTTGCTTTTTAGTTTACCTACTCTTTGAAGTCGGTTTTTTTTTGTTAACAATTATTTTATTATATCCGAACCTGAGATCCGAACAATAAAGTTTAAAATATTCACATAGCCAGTCAAATAACAATACATAAAGTTTTTGTGTAGTTATTTTCCGCGAAAACAAATTTTCAAGTTCACCAGGACATCTACATACATATAAACAAGTTATTTTTATAATTAAATGGTAATAAAGTTGACTGACGTCATATAATACTGCTTGGGCTATTATAATTTCTCATTAATATAGGTATTTTGCTTAAATAGTTTATAAATTAGTGTCCAAATTCAAAGCTATATTTTACAATTGATTTGATTTACAATAGAATAAAATATAATAATATGATATTTACAAAACAATATAAAATCAAAAAACTCCTCCGCATCGATGTCAAAAGGTGACAGGGCCCAGAAGGCTGGCAGCATTGCCACGTTGTATGGCAATGCTTATTCTTTAAGCCAAATAAAAACCAGCCTTCTGGTAACCAGTTGCATCGATAAGACTTCTTGATATTTTTTTAAAAAGCAGCTGTGTGCTCGGTGGGGACCGGCCCTAAGGTTTCCCCAAACGTCAAAAATATATTTCTTTTGTTCCAGACCAGTATCACATCACCGTATAGAAATTATTATTATTTAAATACTTGTTTGGCAAATTTTAATATCAGTTCACTTCATTACTCTTCCACAGATAATATTCTGACCACTATTTCAAAGACATTAACCTCCGTTAAGTCGAGTAGAGTCCAGAGTGGACATAGGCCTCTTTGTCGGTGCGCTATTACCCCATTCACCCCTATCCGCAGTGGGGTAGATAACCCTTTCCTCTGCGGGTCACCGGACTATTTCAGTCGCTACAGCCTGGATAAATAGTGAACTGAATATTTTTTTGCTAATTGTATCATATTGATAGAACAAGTTGTTATAATATTTTGGGGGATTTAGGACTATATCACATACGCTACTTTTTGTTATTATTATATGAAAGTCTCAAAATAGATTGTTACCATATTATGTTCTATGAGTATGTGACCATAGATTAAATGTTACTTCCTTCCGTTCAGTAAAAATAAGCACGTTGTTTCATTTAATTTATTCCTATTAAATTAAAATAATAGCATCGACGATTTGGTTAATGTTTCCATCGAATAGTTCGATCACGGCATCGGAGTTATGCCTTTGGAAGACTAAAAATATCATTGTAGGGAAACAATATTTTCGAACGAGCCAAGAACAGCCGGGCAAGCATACGTGCGCGAGATAGACTATGTCGCGTTTTTGACATGCTTCCTCATATAAAAATATGTCAAAAACGTGACAGAATCTTTTTCGCGCTCGTATGCTTGCTCGCCAGGTTGCAGCGACATTTGTGTGTAATTAGTTACTAACTGCCGCATCAAGCTATTTTTTTAATTAACTGACTGACAAAATAAATTGGAACTGATTTTAGTACAGGTATCGCGTAAATAACTATATCAGCTTTAAAAATACTTGTTAAACATTACAAACAAACACTTCAATGGTATTAAGATATTAATTTTAATTATAGCTTTACCGTGCAGCGATTGCCGGTAAGTTCAAAATACCGAAAAAGGTTCCTACACTGACGTCGTTCGAGCGAACTATACCTACACTAGTTCTTTGATGCACCGCACTGCAACAATATCCAGCCAGTTAAGACCATTATTGTATGTTTGACAAATAAAACATTCTAATTCTGATTCTGATATCGTCAGCGTGCAGCATTGTAGAGCGGTGTTTTATGGAACGTCAGCGACCGGCACCAGCTTAGAAGGAAATCAAGCCTAATGTTACATTCCTCAGAGGCAACAAGCAATGCTCTGTCTGCAGTTTATTCTTCTGTGAACCTTGTCATTTCAATGATCTAGTGACATTTGAACAAATCAGCACATTGACCGTTGATATCCCTACTAATATTACCTATATAACATGCAAAAATAACTTAGTATGTCTGAAATGCTATCACAGCAAAACCTCTAAACAGATCATCATGTATATTGCTACGCGGAAGCAATAACCACTTGTTAATTACTTAGTTAATGAAATAAAAATCGTAAAAATACTTAAGCACATTTATTCAATTGAAACAGTTCCCAAGACTTCAAAAGTTTGCAAGACAACACATATAATTAAAGCAGTGTTCATAATAAATAGAACTGGCGGTTTGGGGTGGAAAACGATGTTACCAGTGTTACTGCCCTATCTGCATATACAGGGGTGATGCTGTGCGTAGATGTTTGATGATAGATGTCAAGATGAAACAGGAAGAAAATAAACGTTTAAACTTTTACAACAATTGGACTGTAAAATTTCAAAGAAAATTTTCCCCCGGGCCGGGAAAAATAAATAAATAAATATCTCACAACTTACACACAACGCCATCTAGTCCCAAACTAAGCAGAGCTTGTAATATGGGTACTAGAATAACTGATACTAATACATATTAATACTTTTTTTTTGTAAATACATACTTATGATACATAGAAACACCCAGACTAAGACAAACCTCCATGTTCATGCACACAAAGATTTGTCTTAAGCGGGAATCGAACCCTCGACCTCGGCGTCGCAGGCAGGTACACTAACCACTCCGCCTTACGGTCTACTATAAAAATCGTCGTAAAAGCTGTCAAAACCCATACATTTCTAAACATTGACGTGAATTTTATGTGGAATGCGCAACTCTGCTCGCGCAGTGGGAATAATGTCATTAAAAACTTACTCTTTAGTTAAATGCATGCTCTCTAGATAAATGTAGGTAATATATAAACTGACAAATTTACTAAAAAGTTTTGATATTTAATATAATGCATCACTGATGGACCGCATTAATTTATGTTTAAAATAATCCTTCTAAAAATCCTAATAACAAAAAATATATTTTGAAAAGTTTAGGCCCTGTCTTATCAAAAATATTAGTGTGATAATATAAACAATTTACCATGGGTATGTCTAATAATGTCAGACTATTTTTTTAAAAGCATCGATTTCGTAGGACTTCTGAGACGAAGGTCTCGGTTGGCACCCACCACGTTACGGCACACACTTTTGACAATAAATCGATACGATCTGTCTTTTCGTAGATATGTGTGTATTTATCATGAAAATTATCGCTTGCTAATGGTAGAGTAAAACATCGTGAGGAAACCTACATATCTAGGAGTGCCTAAAGTACTCAAAGGTGTGTGAAGTCTTCCAGTCCGCACATGGCAAGTATGGTGGACTATGGCCTAACGCATCTCCTCGTGAGAAGTTGCCCATGCCCAGCAATGGAACATGTATAACAGGGCTGCTTTTATTATTTATATTGCCACCGTTAAATGCGATAAAATAATAATGAACAATATTTAAGTGATAACAACCAAACAATACACAGGATAACATCACATTTACCTCAAAACACAATACCATTCACCATTACCAGGTTAAACGCCCCAAATGAGCAACTCAAACAAAACGCTCATACCAACCCCCTGTATACAACCCTCCTTCGATTCTCCTCCTCTTAACAGGGTAAGTTGCGGGGGAAGGGGGTTGAAAGCTCAGTCGCGCTAACGATTGCGAGGCGAGCGCACGCGTTGTGCGCCACAAAATATTTATAATGTAATAATGGTGTTGTGAAATGAAAAGTGCTTCCTAAATGTGTCTTGCTGTAGTTTTTGGATGTGAAAACGACTGAAGTGATATGTTTCAGTGACCAGTTTCGGTAAGATGTGATTTAGATACGTCTGCTGGCCGATGAATTGGTTTTTCATTGTAGGCCTACAGAAATAGGGATAGTTTTATGCGACATGCCCATCGGAGCTGGTACTTAGATTGATTTTAATTCGATTCTAAACAGTTTGATTAAAATTAATCTGAGCCCCGGTTATTCAAATCATTGTAATTAGTATAATTTAGTATTATTTACTTTTACATCATTTTTTGTAATGTTTTGACGTGTTCAAGCGCCTCCTGGGGCCTATGAAAATAAATGATTTGAATTTTGAATTTTGAATTCCATGTGTATTATATTTTCTGGATTGTCTCTTATTGTCAATATAATGTTCATTAACAAATATTTTTAAGGCACTTAAAGCTTGTTTATTATAAAGCGTCTTACCAACTTTGTTGATAGCTTAATTATTTCTCCTAACGTAAAAATTCAATAAAATGTTTTGTATTTAATGGCGGTAGATTATTATGAATTAATATGTTTTGGTAAATAAACTACATTTATTATCATTTAGCACGGATAATATTACTACATCGGCATCGTTTTATTTGGGCCTAAGGGACTCGTAACTACAAAAATAAAAAATAAAAATTTTAGATACCGTGTATATAATATGAGACAGTATAAAAAAATATAGTCAGAATAAAGAAAGCAGAATTGTAAATGTTTTAAATTTCAAAAAGGTTAGAGGTTACAGGTTCGCGCAAGCGAACGATGTTTCTTCCATTATTCCGAACCCAAAGTTCCTGTTGGATCAATGTGTTATATTAAAAGGGATTCGCTAAGCCAAGTTAATGACATAACTCTCACCTTCATTAAAGAAAAATAAGTACAAAAGCTTTATGGAAACCTTTGCGAAAACATAATGCTTACTAAAAAAATACACATACAAAGTGTTGTATTATAGAGACGGTAATAAACAGGCATTCCTGGCCACATTCCATATCACATATAAAATATTTTAACAACATAGCAATAAAATAAAAAAGCAATTATATAAGAAGGTTAGGTATCGCCCAAAATGTTAAAATTATTATGTAAAACCTAAATTCTCGTAGGTTATGCAATGTTATCAAAAGGCAGAATGATTTTCTCATAAAAAAATATAAATTTATGAAAATTAGGCCATAATTCTTATTTCCACGATTTCTCAACGATATTAACTGTAGTTTTTGCTTCCGCTTTGCCTAGTATTTTATTTTTATTTTGACGTAACAAAAGGCTAATGAAGTATTATGCGTGTAAATTTTAGTTATTTGCATAGCTTCCTAGCATGCTGTCTGATGAACCCGGCATTTATGCATTAAATATTTTTTAAAACACTGGTGTGTGTGAGAGTGACAATTGCACCACCCTAGTTCAATGCTGAACCAGGTTAATGATCTCTGTCTCTCTCTTTCATCCAATGTTAGAACGAATGTATGGGACAAAGAGATCGAAAACTCGGATTCAACATTGAATTCGGAAAGATAGGTTTAGTCAAGTTCATTGTTTTGACAGTTTAAAACCTATTAAAAGATAGAGTACGGTTTAAAACTGCTAACATAATCTATATTCATAAACATGACTGAACATCATCCTACTAAGTGCATAGAACTCTAAATTACGGTTCTCATTAAAGTTTGCAAGACATATTAGACGTTCAATGCTCATGCTGTTTCATTGACTACTAGGTATTATCAATATTTGTTTACAAACTCAAACCGTAGGTTATCCTCACCAGGTTATATTTGCAACTTATCTTGACTGCACATTCTTTAATAAAAATCACTGGATAGAGGACTCAAAAAGGGAAACCAGTCTTGTGACTATAAGAGTTTATATATCAATCGATGGACTGGAACACTGGAACAGACAGACTGAAGATATAAAAAATAGATTGCGTGAAAGAAGACTTGAAAGAGAAAGGAGTACGTGATAGCGAGACGGCTGTCAGAGGAGGATAGAGGAAAAGACGTTTGGCTGCAACCCAAATAAAACGGGAGAAGGGCAGGAAGAAGATAATTTTCAAAAATACTTTTATTTTTATTGAGAGGAGAGTTTTAGTAACCGCGGTAAATGGGAGAAAATTTTAATTTTATTATTAGGTTTAGATCTATTTCTATAGGCATAAGGATTGTCACGTTCATGCGGGCAGAACAACAGACAAAGCTTGTCAACAATACCGGTCTATTACGTAAACGAAAACAATTCTATTTTCTTTATTCGATCGAATGTCAGTATCTGGGTCAAGTATGCTGTCATACTGTAGAGAACATTTGGAAATGGTATTAACTCGATACTAGGCTTATTTTTTATGGTAATAGAATTTATAGTTTCAGCGAAATAGGTCAAACAAGCCTGATATTATAATGGCATTATCTTGTTTGTTTGGCGCCAAATATGTTTCTAGCATCTGTATAGCACTGAATAAAGGTTTTTGAGAGCTGTTTTTTGTTTCGTAGAGGCCTAGTGCCGCACACATTATGTTGATCTTTAAAAGTTTATCTCCTAGGTATCGAAGGCCTGATAAAATAATAATTAGTTACGTTAAGTATTCTGATAAATATCCTCTTCAACCTTATAATTGTATTTTGTATTATGATTAAATACATCACTAAACACGGATTTAGTGCCCGAGTTCAGCGTGATTTTTTATACCTAATTATTACAAGAAATAGTGATATAGCTCATAATAATTATTTGCTTATGTAGTTTTTTTTTTGTGGTTTTACATCCTAAATCTCATAGATTTATTACATGAAAAATGTGGTCATTCTAACTTCGAAAAGGAAGGTTAAAATAAGCCTTGTAGGTTTCACAAAATTAGATAATAGTTATTTATGGTACAAGTGAGAAAAAGTTTATATTTCTGTTGTGAGTGCCAATTTTAAATCTTGAGCTTGCGAAATAGTCTTAAATTGAATCACGAGCGCAGCGAGTGATTCTAATAAAGACTACTTCGCAAGCGAAAGATTTTAAGAGGTCACGAACTGGAAATTAAATTTTTCTTACGCGTTGCATACAAAACTTTTCACCTCTTCCTGTGAGAAAATATTAAGATTTAAATTAACTTGTACTCGATTGCTTAACCTGCAATAATTCCATGAAATACGACAGTAATACCAATTCAGAATGCCTTTTAGGGCCTTTTTTAAGTCGCCACTAATTAAATATGTCGTACGCTTTCAAAAACTACTCACGAGTACTTTTCACGTGATTTTTCTGGTAAAAAAGCAAACTTCTGTGTTAGAAGCAAGTTGTCGCAACACTTTTGGAGTTCCACAAAGTTCTTTATCACTGGATTCACTATTTTTTTGTTAAAAAGTTCCAGTAAACAATTAAACATAAACTGAAAAGAATTTATAGTTGCCCGCGATGACTGACACAGACACAGGCTTTATTTAAATCGTGCGTTCGGAAATTCATTCCGTAACATTTATTTAGAGTCTAATATTAAGTACCTGATTTTAATTAATTTAATGGTCAATCACGAATATAAAACCATTAAAATACAAAATAAGCGCGTATTTATATAATTTAAAATAATTAAAACGTATCGCATGTAATTATTTAATAAAATTGATGTCAATGTTTATTACTAACCTACATGGTGGCTGTTTGTTTTTTTTCCAGCGCCTATTCATTGGAAGGATTTTGTGTTTCGAAATTTGAATCACTTTGCCTCACTAGTGAGTAAAAACGGTTTTTACTCACTGAATTCTGGCAAGCAAACGATCTTTTTCGTGCTGGTGTGGTGAAAACTATATTTATTTATTCTTACTCAGATATTTTAGTAGCTCTTCCACGTAATTTTACCTATTTACGAAGATATATTTTACCGCACGTAAAACAAAACACGTAGTTAGTTTCTCTAAAAAAGTATACGCACATTATGTGACTGTTTTTGCGATGCCCGTTCCACACCCAATATCTCCCCGTACCCCTCTCCCTTGTTTATTAAGAGAGGTACACCCAAAAAATTTGGTAAAATCGTATATTTGATTTATCCTAATAAAGTACAAAAGCAAACTTTAAAAAAATGTTTCAGGTCAATTTTCAATGCAAACAATCATACAAAAGTCATTAAATGACAAATACAAAAATGAAGTTTAAATTTCTCGAGTAGTGATTCTCAATCATTATTATAAATAGTACCTACAATGAAGGAAAACATCGTGAGGAAACCTGCATGCCTTAAAGTGCCTAAAAAGTACTCGAGGTCGTGTGACGTCTACCAATCCGCACTTGGCCAGCGTGGTGGAATATGGCCTAACCCTTCTCATCATGAGAAGAGGCATGAGCCCTTAGATAGATCTTTTTGTTGTTATTTATATAAGATATTGCGTAGCGTAGCATTGCAATGATTGTGAGTTATTATTACCCCTGAATGATCCACGCGGTGATCTCATATTGAAAATTAAAGTGTATGTTTTAAGACAGGGAAATACCAGACATCTAATGGTGCCGCAATTATTTAGCTAGGTATTTATTAGTTACATGCTTCAATAAGTACCACTGAGATAAAGGAAAAGTCATGTACCTGACTTCACATCAGTCTATACATTTTCAGTATAAATTGGTCTCATATTGCACAGGAAGGCTTTACAACGAGATACCATCTTATATTGGATATGTAAAGGTTCATCGGTAGCTGGTTAGGTAATTAAAGAACCTTAGAAAATGTACTATTTTCTGCCACCGTTAACTTTAATGTTTTGTGCTCAATCTTACAATGAGATTTCATATTTATAATATTTTAAAGCAAATTTTAGCTTTGCTATGCCTTTTTGTATTTTATATAATATTAAAGCTGAAAAATTAAGAATGCCACCTATGCGATGAGTGACTTATCACTCATCGCATAGGTGACGCTAAAACCAAGTAAGGTTCGTCTAGCTAAGGTATATTTATATACCTATGACGCTGGCATAAAAGAGTTGAGAAATTTCGAGTCTAGCAGCATACGAATCCATAGCTGAATTGGCAAAGCACTTGGGGCGTATACCCAGGGGGTGCAGGTTCGAGTCCTGCTGGATTCTTAATTTTTCAACTTTAATATTATATGAGATTTCATACGTTTGTTCTTAAACTATTTAAAATATGAGCCGTGTTCGTGACTTCGTCTACTTGGAATTCGTTATATTAACCACGGTTTCAACCACGTTATACCCTACTGCTCTGCTCCTGTGGTTTTATCCCCGTTTCCACAGCACATTTCAGTGCTGTTCTATTAGTCGCAGCGTGATTTAATTTAGCCTTTAATGTGGTATATAGCTAACAAACTCAAGCTTTATAATACTACTAAATATGAGTATCTATTTTGTTTTAATATATTTTGTACTTGTTACAGGCACTCGAGACCAGCAATTCAGCTATAAAATGCAGACGAGCCACTCATGACAAAGTAGATAACAACAAATTATTGTATTAAGTAGCAAAAACCAATAAGAGATGGCGCTGTTCAACAATTCCTTTTCTAGGACCTACCATCATTTGTTCACTGAATTAGCTGGTAAGTTAATAGACCGTAATTGATTTCGCATTATTTTTCGACTGATTTATAGAACAGTAAAGTTTCCTATCCCAATACATTTGCAATTCCTACAATTTCTCGTTTTTTATAATATGTAAATAGCTTTTTTTTATGAGAATTAATTAATGTTCATTGCCACTTACCACGATCCTACACCAGTATAAGTTGGTCTCAAATTTCACGGAAACTTAGAAGCCTAAACAACGCAAGACTATCTTATGCTGGAAATGTATAGATTGATGTGCAGTGCTGGATTTACCTTAGACGGGGCCTTTAGCAACCACTGATTTTCGGGGCCCTCGTTCTAATATAACCCTCCCCCCCTAATTTTAATCACTCTAAATATCAACTTCTTTCTACCCTATTACACTATTTTTCTACTTTTTTCAGTCGCAAATTGATAAATAAATATCATCGAAGTCATCGAAGTCAAGTTCTCGAAGCTTGTCTTTTTCGATAAACAGTAAGCTCAAATCGACTCGTTCGTTTTTTTTTCAAATTTCGGGGCCCCTGTCCAAGCGGGCCCAAAGCAATTGCTTACTATGCTTTCTGGTAAATCCGCCACTGTTGATGTGTAGCCATTTGTACAAAACATATTTGTTTCTTTGTTTCATTGCATGCATCCAAAGTATTCCGAAGGCCATGAACAGAAACTTAAAAACCAGCCGCTATAAAAACATTAACACTATTTAAAATTCAAATAATATTACAAAAGTCATAAAAATGCGTACAATATAATATAGCAAATGATATAATCGCTTTCAAATAACTATTTGACTTGTAAAAGGCGTGGTTGTGGTATATGTCATTGTAGGCGGCTTATTTGATGCTACTGCAGTTGCTTAATAAACACAGTTAAAATATTACTAGACATAGAAACTGTCAACTGTAATAGTTGTTGTTATTGCAAAAGCTTTTGTACAGGTAGTGTAGACACGGAGTGCTGCCATTGTTTTGCTTAGAACTCATAAATTATTTTTCGTCTTTATTTCTTACGGTGAGATCATCCTAATAATATCTTACACTCGAAATTACACTGTGTCCATCTTGCGAACTAATAAGAAACTCAAGTTATAAATCAATTTTCATAATTATTGTACAGTCAAGTTGGATAACTTTTAACGTTCTTGAGATTTTTTACATTACAATGTTATGTAGCCAAAACCTTACTTGCAAACGGTACTTTCTTGAAAAACAACGTAAAACGAAGAAATGTGACGAATTAACTATGAATGTATGGAATTTAAAAGTGTGACGAATCGACATGTGGCAAATTTACAATAACCCATTTTATTCACTACCCCTTTATTTTATTTCACAAAATAATTTTCTTTTGTATTAGTATGTTTATTTTACACAATAATATTAAACACTCGTGTTCAAAGTTATAATGAGAGTTGGGTAACTTTGAATAATATTTTTTTGTGTGATGTAAAGCTTTAATGTTTAAATATTTTAAAGTTGAAATTAACGTCTTTGATTTCAGATTTAGTTGTGACACTTTTATGTTTGTTTAAGTTATTATTTTTCTGACGGTTATGTTTGACTCGACGATTTTGTAGCAGGCATTTAATGACAATTCTATATCAGAGCAAATACATTTTCTACAACATCACCACGAAAAGTCGGTGACTAGCAAAATTATGATTTTAACAGTTAGTTTTATTTTTTTTCGTTTGCTACACACATTATTTTGGTCAAATAAATTAAAATATATATTTTACACCTTCGTTCAAAGTTAAACGGTAATTCAAAGTTACCCTAGTTGCCCGTACTACAAATGAAAGTAAAATCATGTTTTCTGACGAGATTAACCAATGACAACTGTGTTCTTTAATCAAGTGTTACTTGTGTCACTTTTATATTCGGTTTGGTTATATTGTATGGAGCAGATAAAATGTTTTGGCTTCACTTAATGCATTGTTACGCATTGATATGTTGTTTCCCCGGATATTGTGTTTGGTCCAATCGATAATGGACTTTCTTACAAGTCTATAGTGAAAGCATGTGCCTGAGCTCATAGCCAGTGCATGTGTCACCTGATTTTATTAGTACCATCAACACAGCTCATTATGACCACAACATTTTATAACTGAAGTAAGAGTTTCTCTCAGTATACTTTCATTTTCCATACATCAATAATTTTATACTTAATATAGTAGAGTTACTGACTTATTGCTATCTAGATTCTGGTTTATAAACACTTATGTATGCTTCTTATTGAAGCAAATGGGCTATTCCACTTGGTGACAGGGAGTAACGTGGTAAAAACCTATGTAAAATTCGAACAACAACGATGTTGGTTTAGTTGTGACGGAATTTTTATACACAGAAGGGTGTGGTCGAGGTGTACAACACCCACATTACACCTGTTATGATTTTCTTTTTAAATTACGGTTGACGCAGTATGAATAACTCCTGTTTCGCGGGGGTATTTTCAAACATACATTTCACACACACAAAGCACACCCAGAGTCAGAACAAATCTTTTCTAATCACACAAAGATTTGTTTAGGTCTCATGAGATAGGAGTTGAGCGTATCGCCATCAACCGGGTACAATTCCAACTCCGTGCTGCTATTACTGCTCACAAATAACACTGCCCGACTCGGGAATCGAACTTGAGACCGCACTGTGAGCGGCGCATACGCTTACCATCGAGGCACTTCACGGCATTTATACCCCATTGTTTTTCATTCCAGATGAAAGGACAAATAGCTGGCCCCTGATATCAGACCCCTGGCCGGCGCTCACAATCCTCGGCCTGTACCTGTACTTCTCTCTGAAATGGGGCCCCCGGTACATGATCGACAAGAAACCATTCCAGTTGCAGAAGACGCTTATAGTCTACAACTTTATACAAGTTGTTGTCAGTTGTTATTTATTCTACGAGGTTGGTATTTATTGGATTTATTCAGAATTTTATTGCACCTTTTGACATAATTGATTAAACTTCTTGTAGATTATGTTTGTAGCATTTAGCTATGCTTAGCAAATTGTACTAAGAAACAGTTGAAAAGACGTCACGAAATGACGTAACATACAGTAGATAAATTTAGGGTCCCAGCAAGAGGCGACCGTAGCTGTTTGGTTAAAACGACTGCCTGGTGTGCAGAAGGTCGCAGGTCCCATAGTTTTTTCAACTGTTTCTTAGTACATAATTGATTAAAATTCTTAATAAAAGTATTTATCTACATATTTATTGCTTTAAAACTCGCATGGAGCTTCACACTTTATTATTTATCCTACTAATAAATATTATAAAATGCAAAAATGTGTGAACATTTTCGTTTCTCTTTCGCGCAGAAACTACTAAACGGATTTTGATGAAATCTGTACTGCACCTACAAATTGAAACATAGAGGTTTTTATTCAGAAAATGAATGAATGAAATGAAAATGTGAAAACTATTTTTTACCGGTGTCACCGGTGTTGTCTTTTGTTTCACCATCATAATAAACGTCTATATTATTACTTATTTCGCGATTTTTAGCAGAAAATATATATGCATTCTAATCGTATTTTTTATAACATCACATAACGCTTATATAACCCAGAAGGGTGTGGCAGAGTTGTACAACCTCCACTCTTCACCTGTTATGTTTAGGTCCTATGGGACATAGGGTGAGCCTATCGCCATTCACCAGGCACAATTCCAACTCCGTGCTCTATTGTGAATTTCCTGACGAAAAGTTCACAAATAAGTGTTATGTGTGAACTTTACTCGATCCGGGAATAGAACCCGAGACTTCGCAGTGAGTGGCAAAGACCATCGAAGGAGTTTTTTTATATAATCCGATTATTTAATTATTTCAGGGCCTCGACGCGGGCTGGTTGAGGACTTACAGTTGGAAATGTCAGCCGGTAGACTTCTCAAAAACACCGGAAGCTATAAGAGTGAGTATTTTATTTATTAAACCCTCTTTTAAAAAAAAATCATGAAGCTTATCAATAAAAAAAAAATCACGTCGTTTTTGAACTATTTTTAATTTTACTATTCGACCTTCCTCACAAATGTAACCACCGACCGATAGCAAAAAGATTTTTTATATTACTAGGGTTTTCTTTCCCATATAATTTTGGAGTGAAAATACTACCCTAATCTAGTTTTTCAACTATAATTCTATATTATTATTTTATTTGATGTATATACCTATAGTTAGGTATTACTTGAATTAGTTTTAACGATTAAATTGTAGTTAGGTAAATAGTATAACACTATTAGTGTAAATATAATAATCTTTTTGGGTAAATAAATATTAATATAGAACATCATAGTCGCGAAGTATCAGTAACTAACTAAATCGTTTTGTAAAAATTGGTTTATAATACGTAAACAAAAGTAGCAGGAAACATTACGTTAGTAGTTATAGACCTAACAGCTAGTATAAAATAACGGACACGCGTCCATAAAATCAAGAAAGATTATCATATGCGGAAAAACATCATCATTTAATATAAAACGCCTTGTCGTGATACAAAGACATCGTTTAATTCCTGTTTAGATATTGTTTATTTACCATGTATAAAGATAATTCTTATACATAATTATAGGTGCGACCTTAAGAAACAATATATCATAGATACAATAATAATAAGTTAATATTTAACTTTCCTCAAAGATGACAAGGCATATTATAATTTTATTAAAAACTATATTTTATTTTATTAACTTATTATATATATTTGGGGACTGACTTGCCTATAGAACAAAATCCTAAACCACTACCAGATGAGCTTGAGACTTGATATTTGGCATTAGGGTATAATATTAGGTCCTATTAGGCTGCCCAGGTCATGTGACGGCGCCAAAAAGTCGGCGCAAGTAGCGGCCCTAAGTGTGGGACGCTGCTCACACTAAGGGCCACCGCAACTTCCAGGGAACCTGAGTCATTCCGTCTGGCCTCCTACGATCGTTACGGCTCAGACCATTCGGTTCAAGAATGACCGGACAGTTGGCGGTGGTAAAATCCCGACGGATTATATCGTTATGCCTGGAGTAGCGAGAGAATCTGCTTGCACTTTTCACGCAGCTTAGGTCTTGGTGGCTAAGTTGGCACACGGTGATGCCACAATGGCAGCACTGCAGAGCACAACACGGCACGCCAGGGCGAAGAGACACCGCAGTGCTTAAGGTAGCGGTGTCTAACGAGGTGCCAGTGTTATGCGAAGGGAAGCGTATAGCCACAAACCCGATTCCCGTTAGAATAAACAAAAATACTATATATAACTATATATTATAATACCAACATATCGAAAATAATATACAAGATTAGGACAATTATTTTAGGGCGATCCCAGATTTCTCGGACGTATGGCAACCCTAACAGGTCAGGCCAGACATCATGTTTAGGTGGCATCTCATCTATCATTAAGTGAACTGCAAGCCAGTTTAACGAATAAAATCAAACATATAATTTTGAAGGTCAACGCACCCGTTAGATTTTTTTCTAATAATTTAAAAGGTTGTTGAACCAAGATTGCTTTTATGTATAATTCATAATTTTGAATGTTGCTGTTGACTAGTTTTTTATACGAATAGCTTACAAAAATTTAATATTAATATGTAATAATTTTTATCATGCATGCATGCCAATAAAAGCTGGAGTACCACAGGGAAGTGTCCTTGGTCCCGTGCTGTACCTACTGTACACCTGTGATATTCCAGAGCTAGAAAACAATATAATTGCCACATTCGCGGATGACACAGCTATCATGGCTACAGGGGTCACTCATGCAGAAGCTGTGGAAAAGGTACAAGCTGCCGTCAATACCATTGTTCACTGGACAAAGATGTGGCGTATAAAACTAAATGAATCCAAATCGATACATATAGACTTCACCAACAAAAAGGCCAACTATCAACCGGTATACCTGAATCATCTTATAATACCGTATGCGAACTCAGCCAAGTACCTTGGCATGACACTAGACGCAAAACTTCGCTGGAAGGCTCATGTCAAAAAGAAACGCAGTGAGTTGGAACTACGCTATAAAAAAATGTACTGGTTGCTGGGTAAATATTCCACGTTGTCAGTGCATAACAAAATACTTATTTATAAACAAGTCCTTATGCCAGTGTGGACTTATGGTATACAGCTCTGGGGCTGTACTAAACCAAGTAACATCCAAATAATCCAAAGGTTCCAGAATAAAGTATTAAGGGGATTCGTGAATGCACCCTGGTACATCAGAAATGAGGATCTCCATCGTGATCTGAAGGTGAACCTTGTCGCCAGTGTAATACAACAGTATGCTGAAGCTCATGAACGACGACTTCTTCAACACGTGAATGTCGAGGCTATCCAGCTCCTTGACACCACAGACATAGTTAGAAGACTTAAAAGGACGAAACCTTTTGAGCTATTTCAGTGAAACGAGTGTTTCAAGTGGTTTAGTGCTACTTTAAAAGAACACAAGAACAAAGTGTCATTTTCGATAATAGAGACAATAAGATAGGTGTTAATGGACATATTCTTAGCATAAATTAATTTAGTAGCTTAGGTCAAAATTAAATTACTCATTAGTCTCTAATGTTAGATATATCTAGACTATACTCTGTCCACTCCTTTATTTTCTTTTTGACAGATCACGCCTATGAATTACCGTTTTTTTTGTCAGATTAATGTACTACAATAATAATGTACTTTATTGACAAGCGACACTTTTTAGGGAAGTTCACTGTTTGTAACAAACAACCACAGACTATAAATCAAATCGTGAAATGAAATAAATCGATCATTATGAAAAAGAATAATTTGACTTTTTTTGTGTATGTCTGTATTTTTTATAAAAAAAGAATATAATAATAGTATCATGATTACATGAATAATTATTTGCAAGAAATTAAGTCGAAATCTTGGAATTAAAAATTAAAAATGAATTAAATAAATTAAAAATTGACATTATTATTATATTATTATTTTGTATATTTATTTCATCTAATAAAAACTACTAATAAACGAATAATTAATAATGAACTAAAACCATTTCGATGTAATAATCGATTGAAAGTTCTTCTTAGACAACATCGATTATGATTTTAAATCGAATCAGTAACGTGTGAAGGCATCCCTAAATGTAATCTGTCAAAAAGAAAATAAAGGAATGGACAGAGTATAGATTGTAATATTTATGACGTATCTAATTGTTAAACATCATAAAAAGAAAAAAAAAAAAAAATGCATGCATGTCCGAAAAGTCTGCGTGGGTAGATAATAATATAGTAATTAATTTATTCCACTCTGTTAATTATAAAACAATGTCAGGTTAGTTACATCATTACTAAAACTGAAAACAAGTGAACCGATTTAAGAACACTAATTCTAAAATAAAGGTAAATTTAAAATTTATATGTACAATATACGTACTTATTTTTGTGTATCCCTTTATGGGGAAAGCACTCAATACAATTCTCAATAGTTACGTACTAAAATTAGTTATAAATCTCGTGTCGCAATTACAACTTTTTACCTCAGCAGCAGCACGAAATGGCGAAAACAGTAAATCAGTGAGCAAATTGAGGTGAAAAATAAATTGTAGGCGACAAAATGAATATAAATGCGACTAACTTAACCGTAGCTGGACGCACCGGCGCACAATTTAGGAATTCATTCCATAGATCGATCAACCTGTTTGACCGTTACTAAACCAAAAACTGTACTCAACGTTATACTTATCACTTCAATTTCCCATAATCATTGGGTTTTTGACCTTTGAAACATCAAGACAAATTATACCTTAGAACTAGCCGCATGAATGACGAAATTCGTTATGGATTGTTTTATTTCAATCGGAACTAGCGATGAAATTTATTATCATATTCGAATACCTATGAATATCTATAGTTGTCTAATAGTATTTAAACATTTTCGATTTAGGTATAGGATCATTTTAAAATTATTATTTCAGTATTTTTTGACGTTGGCAATTTATTGAACTTTTTCCCTCGGTGGTAGTGTGGGGTTTGTATAGTAGTTTAAATAGTTAAAGATACCTACTTAACCTAAAATAGGACAAACCAGAGGATACGAATAGAGACCAGATAAAAATGCTAGACTGCTTTATTTCGATTCGATGTAAGAATATTTTTAAAATATTCTGATATGTAATAATATAAAAAATAAAATAAAATAAAAAAGCCATTTATTCTACTACTAAATTTTTTACAATAATAGGTTAAATCATGCATTATAATTTTACAATATTATGTAGTTCAATGTTAAAAATAAAGTAACAATAAAACATAAAACATAACATCAATGAATTTTGCCTAATTACATAACATTGAATCCATTTATAACATTAAGATAAATAATATAAAAAATCATTCAAAATTATATTCAGTTATTGTCATTAGCATCATTATATCATTGTATGTTATTATGAATGTTTTGTCTGAAAAATAAAATAAAATAAAAACTAAAAAGTAGACTAAGTAGAAGTCGCCTCCTCGGCGTAGGCCTCCCCCATTTCCTTCCAGTGCTGTTTGTCTTTGGCTTTGGTCATCCAATTAGGTCCTAATCTGTCTAGGAAGACATCTGCCCAACGTTTTCTCTGGCGTCCTTGTGATCTTGTACAGTCTCTAGGGATCCATTCCGTTATCTTTCGTCCATCTATCGTTAGCCATGCGGCATATATGCCCTGACCAATTCCATTTAAGTAACCTTATTCGTGTTGTAATATCTGTAACTTTGGTCATTTTTCTAAGTTTATGGTTAGTTATATTGCTAGCTTATTTTCATCACATTTTCTTAATGACCAACTCTGACACGCGTATGTCAAACAAGGAAGGATCGCTATATCGAAGAGCTTTTTCTTGATTTTGATATTTATTGATTTGTTTTTCATAATTTCTTTTAAGCCCCAGTATTTTTTCCAAGCTAAAGCGATTCGTCGATCTAATAATATAAGTGTTTTTTATTCGTATTCGCAAAAGCAGAATTCGTGCCACGACATTTCTCATTGGAAATAACCTGTAAATCTTGTTTTACTTATTTATTGGTCTGCATAGTCTGCATAATGCGTTTTTTATGCAAGATAATTATAATTGTTTTGTAACAAATTTTGCTTTTGATAAAATTTTATTTCGATACCTAAGCCAATATATTAGTCTGGAGCTGTTGGGGTTATTAAACGCATAAATATTTCAATCATACCTATCATTATTTTAATCTCACTTCATATCTATCTATTTATACCTACTAATTTTTTTTTTTTACTTAATAATAGCAGCCCTGAATTTAGTACATGTCCCACTGCTGAGGTCGGACCTCAACTCATTATGAGAAGGGTTAGACATAGTCCACCACGCTGGTCAAGTGCGGATTGGTAGACTTCACATACCCTCGAGTTTTTAGGCACTTTCAGGCATGCCGGTTTCCTCACGATGTTTCCATCACCGTTAGCGAGCAATATGATAAATACACACATATCTTCGAAAAGACGAATCTTAACGATTTATTGACAGATGTGTGTGCCGTGGGTTTAAACACGAGACCTTTGACTTAGCAGTCCCTCTCGGCTATCGCTGCTCATGCCTGCTTACGTACTAATATTATACTTATTAAACAAAATAAATACATATTATAAATGCATAAGTTTGTGAAGATGCGTGCTGATATTTGTTACTTCTTTACGCAAAAACTACCCCAGATGACGATGTTTCGTTTTCGTAGATCTAGCTTAAAGTCTGTATATTATACATAATAATATTACTGTGAGTGTATGTGTGTCTGTGTGTGGATATTTGTAGCTCTCTGGTACAATAATTACCAGGTCAATTAATACTTGGTCTAGATACATAATAAACTATTTTTTAAATTTCAGGTGGCAAGAGGTTGCTACGTGTACTTCCTGGCAAAGATATCCGAACTTCTAGACACAGTATTCTTCGTCATTCGTAAGAAGGACCGCCAGATCACCTTCTTACACATGTACCATCACACTGTAATGCCCATGATATCCTGGGGCGCTACGAAGTACTTCCCTGGAGGACATGGTACCCTCATAGGAGTGATCAACTCCTTCGTTCATATTGTCATGTATTCGTACTACATGCTGGCCGCCATGGGGCCACAGTACCAGAAATATTTGTTTTGGAAGAAGTACATCACTACTCTGCAGATGGTTAGTATTAAAGCTTTTTGTAAACCTTACAGCATCTCGTTTACAGAATAGGTTAGAAACAGGCGCGGCGCACTGTTGATGAGGTTGATGGATGTCGACGGCGTGACAACTCTTAACGCCATAAAAAAAGCGTTCTTCAACCCCGCTACTCCTCTCCTTTTAGTAATCTTCTAAAGTGTTATTAGTAACATTTGATTTGTAATAATATTGTTTATAACTCCCCGATATTTGCGGTTGTTAAAGTTAAAGTGATAAATAGTTCTTTTTTAATTTCATAGTTATTAATTTTTATGAGTACAATGTTCCAAATATCAATTTTGCGGCGAATATTAGGCATTTTGATTTGAGAAATTTTATTGATGTTTTTATAAGAAATCAATAAAATAATTCTAACTAAGTGATTTGATAATTTTCAGGCAGTAACCTGACTTTGGATGCTAATAATATGTGTGGGTGTGTATTTTTTTTAATGCAAATGTTTTAATACTTACTTTTTTTATTCAGCTCCAGTTTGGCATCACGTTCATTCACTCAGCTCAGCTCCTCTTCTACGACTGTGGATATCCTCGCTGGTCCGTAGTCTTCACCATCCCCAACTCTATCTTCTTCTACTACCTCTTCTACGACTTCTACTACAAGGCTTATGGCAAACCCGGGGATAAGAAACCGAAAGAAAAAATGTCTAATGGAGATGCTAATGGCAATATCAAAACTAATGGTAACATCAAAGCTAACGGCAATATCAAACCTAATGGCATTTCGAATGGACATGTTCATGCCAATCACCTTATAAGCGATAAAAAGCACGAATAAAATAATGTGATCAAAAATGTAAATATAATATTAAGATCCAATACCAATTTTAGTTTAAGCTAATTTTGAATATTGACCTATCCATGTAACGGATTAACAAATTCTGCTTTCGAATTTCCGCCAAATATTGGTGTGCATTTGTGCCAAGCCAATCAAATTGAGATCGATTTTGATTTTAGACACGAATCTAAACTAGCCCTAGTAAAATAAAGCTCAGTGATCAAGAGACTGGCATAAGGTTCAAAAGCATTAGTAGCTTGTTTATTATTGTATAAAGTTAGTAACTACTGTCTTATCGTGTAACATCTATTCAATGTTATTCATCCCTAAATCAGTACACTTACTATATTATCATTTGGAAAAAATACTTGCTTCATCTTCAGTTATTTTCAAGTAATAGGTGTATATAGGCAAATGCTTGTTGTCATTATATTTAAGACGTTATTGTTTATATTAGATTATGCTGAATGTATTTCAAGGGAGTAGGTGGGAGCAAAACTTTAAGAATATTTAAACCTGTCTGTGCCTTAGACAACCATGTAGCTCACTCAATATTGCTTTTACTTTTTTACGTCGAAGATTGCTACAATAATGAGTGAGATAGCAATAGTTAAAGTATTACATTTTATTTTTGCTCCAGGTTGGAAGTCTTATAGTGTTGTTGCCTCCTAATCTCTTGGATGCCATGAATTTAAAATATTTCTGCTTTTTCTGTTCTATGAACATTATCAAAATCTTGATGGTGAAGATGAAAACTAAAGCTAATGTGCAATCAAAGAAATTTAAAAATATTAGGAATATTTAGGGTTAATGTTATTAAGAAATGGCAAAGCGTAAACATTATAAAAATGTACTTAAATTGATGGTGTATTGAAATTTCATTGAATTTTAGCGGTGTACGTAAAACAAAATATTTTTATTCAGCGACTAATAAATTTGGATGAGTACATAAATAAAACTGTCAATTAAAAGAGTATTTACATATTATATAAATTGTGATGTATGCATTGTCTTCCAACGTCTGAAAATCTTCCATCTTATCTGCGTTTTAGTTGAATATTGTAATGTTAGACTGGTTAATTTGTATTATAATAATCATTTCGTTAAATATGTTCTTGTTCGTCTTTAGTAAAATTGTCATTGAAACATCAAATTTCATTTAATTGATCTACTTAAAAAATCGCTTTTGAAATTATGCAGGAAACCTAAAAAGTAGTTCTTCGCTATAAACTTGCGTGGTGGTTTGAACAGTTTGAATAGCCTAGCTTTTAAACTTGCCGTTACTTTTACTGTAACGTACGCTTTACAAAAGTAAATACAAATGACCATCTCACTGCCTTTTACGAGTAATAATAATTTTATTATTCTCTAGCGATCAAAATAACATTTTATACGAATTTGAACTAAGACTTTAAAAATCTATTATTGGTTTACATTAGTTAAAATTAGCGTGAAATTACCAAAATAGTTGGTTAAAGGGATTATTCTAATAACGAATTTAGACAAAGAAAGAAAATAACAAAATTTAGCGAGCTAACTGTTTTAGAGTAGTTTTAGATTTGAACAAAGCGTTCGATACGGTTGTCTATAAAGGCGGTCCCAGTATTCTACCCTGAGGTAATCTTAATTGCTAACAATAAAGTAAAAGCAGTAACGTGTAAATGAAAAGGCGCACTTTTTAAGTAAACATCATCGATTTCTATCAACTACTTACAAATGCAAGCCTCCTCGGCGCCGCCTTTACTCTCCTGTTTTGTACCTCCGTTAAAGTCAACCCGTTTTCACGGCAAAGCCGGAGCGGAGAAGTGTCTTGAATAACCAATCAGATTTGGTTTTTCCTCAAATTGCTGGAAATTGTTTACCTAAACACAGAGAAGAGGAGAGGAGCGCTGAAGTCTCAATTTGTAAAAAAAATACTTTTCTATTGAGTGTATCTTTGGGTAGATCACTGTTTTACGCTAGTATTGCCCCAAACACGTTACATTTTTATTATTGTAGCGCACATACATTAACTAATTGTAAATTTGCGTAATCGGGTTTGTAATGTTAAGAATAAAATGTGATTATGAAATTGTATCTTGTTTTTTTTACGGAAAAACAATTTTATCCAATATGATAAAAACATAATAATGGATTTATCAGATCGGACGGCTTTATTGTTTCATCTACTTACAACATTGCTAAAACCAAATAGCATTTCAACAGTCGTTTACTTGTATAACTTCTGCTGAGGTACCAATGCTCGCCTGAAAAGGAGTGGTTCAAGTTTCTTCTCTGTACCGCGGGTACCAGGAGCGCTGGTAGGGCCTTGGATGCAAGAGGGTGAAATTAAAAAAGGTCTGTCTGGCGTTTTTAATGTCGGTAGAACAAGCACCCTTCTCTGAAAATAATTGGTAGAAGATACACCACCTCGAAAATAATTCAGCCGCGCCCATGGTAAGTACGTCAATAAATAAAAAGCTTACTACATTTCGTTCTATCGATATAATATATATTTCGGTTTTTATGAAAATATACGAATAATTTTACCCGACATTATTATTATTTGGAGACAATAAGATAAATATTGTTGTGTTGTTCCATAATTTTCAATACAAATACCATAAGATCTATATTCTAAATAAACATAAAACTACTAAATACAATTATTACAATTAAATCTTGGCAAAAAAGAGTACAATTAATGGGACCGCCACTGAGCCCTTTGTATGGCAATCCATTGTAATCATTGCTTTCATGAACGTCATTACAATAGCAACTTTGTTATTATGTTTCCAGCAGACATAAATTAGTTTCCGTTTCTATACTATTTTGCCAAGCTGTAGACATCTAAATATTACCAACTGTTGTTAGTAATAGGTAGACCTACCTTATAATTTATGGCATGTTGGTAATCCCACCGTGTGTTATAAATAAGAATAAAAATATTATCGCACTCCGATTATTAAAAAAATATTTGTAAAATGTGTATTTTACAAATATTTTTTTTAATAGACGTGCGGACTAAAATTTAATTTTAAAATGGCATTTTTTCTAGTGGGCCTTACTAGAAAAGAAATGCTATTTTAAAATATTGCATTCAATCAAATTCCAAATTCTATGTTGCCACAATAATATTATCTACAACAAATAACTACCTCTAGTTTGATGGTGAGTTTACCTACCAATATTATAGTTCAAAGTTCTTCCATATTTACAAAACTTAATTAACTTCACAGCCTAGAATACCATAACTAGCCGAGTTCTAGCACTTGAGGTAGGCTTCAACAACATCACAACTGATCAAATATCATCCCTGTCACATTTCCGTAATGTCTATATTTACATGAGATTGTGAATAAAAATTAAAATGAAATTAATCTTCTTACCATACGTAATGTCATACAAAATTAATTAATAAATATTTAGAAGAATATTTTGTATATGATGGCTTAAAATTTTGAAGTTTATCGTGTGGTATTAACATTGCAATTTCAATAACTTTATTATTATATAGATTGCTTCAGAAACCAATTTCATTTCAATATAGATTGTCTAATGTTATCCGTTTAATCTTCTTTGGGGATACACATAGCTGGAATGCCATCAGTAAGGAGTTTCAATGACTTCTTTTTATAGTAGTTCTGGCGGTAGAAGTTTAGGAAGAGAATGAGTATGACTCCCGTATTGCAGGACACGAATATGGCAACTCCTTTGGCTGGCGGACATTCTGATACTCGTACTGTCATTATGTATTGAATAATGATTGAGATGAATTGGATCTGTAAAGAAAAACATTTTCATAATAACTTTTAGTATTACGTAATTACTTACATTAACTTAAAATTAAAGAAGTGCTTATTTTAAAACACAGAAAGTTTTCTTTGATTGTGACAAAACAAGGAAAACAATGGATTAAATGGATTTGATTTTTCTATTATACCTTCATGTATAAATTTCATACGCCTGTACGGGCAATTTGAGTGGACTATTCGTTTCAGTGTTCATAATAAGGGGTTACATCTTGTAACTACCTATTTTTATGAATAAAATAATTATGATTAAGTTCATAAAAATTATAGACCAGGGTAGAAGCCTTTAAAAAATATAAAAAGTGAAAAAAATAATAGTAGGATAAAACTCATTAGAAAAGGAGGAGAATATTATAAAAATGAAAGGAAAAATAATTTCCGGGCGATCTGAGGTCGGGGCAGTGGCGTAGCTATCGTAGGGCCCGGCGGTGCAGTGCACCAGGGCCCCGGACCTCAGGGGGGCCCTTTGCCCATTAACCTAAGCTTTGAAAAGAGCGGGACAGCCAACTCGCCAGCTCCTGAAGCTAGGAAACCTCGACCCTGCTCACAAGATTTTTTTTTTTAATTTTATGATTTTAGGTGAACATTACATCAACAATAAGATAACTCCCGATTGCACTTGACACTTGCTTGACGGTCGTGAGATCAATTCGAAAATTTCACCCGTAAATTATTTATTGAAGTTTTCATTCGGTCTAGTTACTTAATAAAAGTTTTTTGTCCTACTATTATTTTTGTTGGTTTTAAAAATTATCGATACTGGTCTATTAGGAAAATCATGGATTTATAAAATAGTTAAAGAAGAGATACATAAAAGATTAGACTTTTACAACGTATGTTAGCTGGATAATAGAGTCACCAATGTCGAAAGCCTAAAACTTGTCAATAAAAACTAATGGCGACCATCAAGAAGAGGATAGTCGAATACCTCGGTCACGTATTCAGACACGAGCAATACCATCTTCTCCAACTTATAATGATGGGCAAAGCATAGTTGAGGGCAAGTGACGCTTCGGCACAAGGAAAAAAGCCTGGCTTCGCAACATTACTGAGTGGACAGGCATCGCCAATAAATATGCAGAGCTGACAGCCAACCTCAGTAATGGAAAGGCACCACACAGAAGAAGAATTATATATCAATATTTTATTGTCAAACTTAAATAATCGATCATGGTTTATCGATTTTTGCCAATTAGTAACCCCATAATGGCAATATTTTTCATAAAAAAAAAACTAGTCGTCAACTGTCATCGATTTTTTTTGTTGTAAGACCGACATGACAATCTATACTTTGTCCATTCCTTTATTTTCTTTTTGACAGATCACGCCTATGAATTACCGTTTTTTTTTGTCAGATTAATGTACTACAATAATAATGTACTTTATTGACAAGCGACACTTTTTAGGGAAGTTCACTGTTTGTAACAAACAACCACAGACTATAAATCAAATCGTGAAATGAAATAAATCGATCATTATGAAAAAGAATAATTTGACTTTTTTTTGTGTTTTGTCTGTATTTTTTATAAAAAAAAGAATATAATAATAGTATCATGATTCCATGAATTTATTATTTGAAAGAAATTAAGTCGAAATCTTGGAATGACATATCAAAATGTAAACAAAGGTAACTAGGAAACCGTCATAGACTAAGTATGTGACATTATTATTATATTATTATTTTGTATATTTATTTCATCTAATAAAAACTACTAATAAACGAATAATTAATAATGAACTAAAACCATTTCGATGTAATTAATCGATTGAAAGTTCTTCTTAGACAACATCGATTATGATTTTAAATCGAATCAGTAACGTGTGAAGGCATCCCTAAATGTAATCTGTCAAAAAGAAAATAAAGGAATGGACAGAGTATAATGACAATCGCTTCGACTGCTTCAAGAGTATCATTATTTTTAAAATTTGTAATAAAAATTACTTCAGTTTCCCGTATTGATATTAACTGTTACTCTAGTATGCCATTGCATCCATCGTAGACCTCTAAATGACTTTGGACAAATAGTCAACCCTATCTATCTATGTCCTCGGAAGACCGTGATCTAGAAAAAGATGTAGATGAAGTAGAGAAGAGCGTAGAAGTACAAGAAAGATGTATGTAAGATTAAAATGATTACACAGCCTTCGTATTACGAAAGTGGCCACTAGTATAAAGCCAAAGGATTGCAGTGCAGTGCATCACAGTGGTATGTTTCGCCATAATTTTCTTACTCTTAATTACTTGCATTTACACGAAATTAAGATGATAAACTATAGTTTGTCATATTTTGTGCCTTTCTAATAGGGTTAGAGAAAACGAAATGTCATTAGGAACATTAATAAATAAATAAATTGTATCTTTGTGCAGTTGAAAGAGACAAAATGTCTTCATTATCCCTTTGCAGGCAATCAGAAAAAATTAGTCAAAATCATTGAATTGTGTGAGCAACACCTTAGTTTTAAAAAAACCATAGACTATACACACATTGGGGCTCCCATATCCAAAAAAAAAGAAATTATGTTTCTATATCTTATTTTACCACTTTGTTGACCTAGCTAGTATGTCATACACATCTATGCAAAATGTCAGCTTTCTGGCATTACCGTTCTGATGCTAGACCTCAGACAGAGAGACGGATATGGCTAAACTAAAGATTCCTGTTGGGTACTACGGGACCCTCAAAAGCATATCTTAGCAAATCAAACAAATTATAGAAGCCCACATCCTGCAAAGCTTGTCCATATAAATAATAATATAATGTTTAAGATCATTTTTCCCGAATTGCATGGTAGAGTGTTATCACCAATAATAACTGCTCCGCAATGGCTTCAAACTAATGAGCAGACATCATACTAAAAGAGAAAAGAGCCTCATTAGAGCTATTGTAATTTACTAGATTTAGATCCTACAAGCCAGTTCTTTGGAAATGGAGACAGCCCCAATATCACAGCTGTTAAATAAATCTTACTGGCAGGACAAGCATAGAACACACATAAATGATAGTGACAGCTGTGTTCTTTTTTCAAATGTACATTGTTACACTTTTAAATTTGGTCAGGTTATATTTTATGGGTTGGATAAGATCTATCCAGAACCTGAGTAACTTGCCCCTTATCTTAGTAATTCTATAATTTGTCAACCTACCTTAATGACAGTGTGTACATAACACACTATGCACAATGGCAATGGCCTGCCGATTCGTCGTCTGCACCCCAGCGACACTGGTCTCAACCACATTAACCAATCAAATCATGTAAAATATTATCATTTTAGTTATGTTGCCTGCCATTGAAAAACAGTGCTAAAGGCCGTTCATACTATCAAAATGGAATCACCAAGCGACGACAAGGTGCTATGTGTTATTGAAGCAATAAAAAGCGAAGCAAATACTGAGGAAGAAACGTTGAACATTAAAACTGAAGATTCAAGTAATTCAACCCAGTCAACAAACATAGGCCATTTGAAAGCGATATTTGACAAGAGACTTATCGACTATGATAACAATAATTCCGGTAAAAAAAATTGTTTAACTTTTTTTGACACCATTCTCATGACTAAAAATTTGGTGATGAAATCAATTTTTTTTTGTTGTGTTGGCCATAAATATGTTTTTTTTATAAACGTAGCTATTATTTTACAATACGTGTTATTATGTTGAATAGGAGATAATTTGGTAGAAATTATAAATAATATTTTCTAATTTATTTTATAATTTTTAATAAAATTATATTATAATTTTTTATTTATAGGGATCCACATTTTCATAACGAAAATTTTAGATTACTAATTTTATTTAATAAATGAGCTCTTTCTCTCAATAATAAGCATAGGTTTTACGTTTCTCATAGGTATGTCTGTTTCTCGCGGAATGACCCAAAGCCGCCTAAATAGTCAATGCGCCCGTGCACCTATCTCTTTATAATTTTATTTAATATCTTGCCTTCAAGTTTAATTAAGCATTTACTAGTTACTAATATTTTTATTCTCTTTCTTTTTAGCGTTGAAGCGGTTTACTCAAAAACCTTGGACACGAAAAAGAATAGCAGATGTTATAGCGGAATTAAAGCGAAATAAAATGATCCCTGGCATAAATGTGAAACCTATAAATTACTATTGGGTAAATAATTTTCAAGTAGCGGTCACTTCTACCAATGAAGAATATTTAATTGTCAAAAAAAAGAAACCGGAAGACCTGATACTGCGAGTGGTGCCAAGAGAAGAATACTATGATGTTTTAAGAGAAATTGATATAGAAACTGGGCATGGGGACCTAGATAAATTTATATCTGCCATAAAAACTAAATATTACATTCCAAAAAAGGCCATTGAGCTATACGTTTCAATTGACCCAGAACGTTTACCAAAAGGATGTGACTCTAAATGTGATAGCTACAACCATTCAAACCACAAAGGAATATTAAGTTTAATTGACTTTCAGTCCTTCCCCGATGGCCAATACAAGTGGCTACTTATTTATCAGCACGATGTTACAAAATTTGTAAGCATTAGACCACTTCAAACAGATAGCACTAAGGAAATCAGCACCGAGCTGTTAAAAATTATTTTATCTCTGGGTATACCTGTTGCTTTAAAATCTAACTTAAAAGTTAATTTTGTGTTAAAAATTTTGGATGAATTGTCTAAGCTGTGGCCTGATTGCCGACTCGAGGTAGAAATGACGAAAAAGGATGAAAGTAAAAGTAAACAAATTGAAAAAATATTGCGAGACTGGATGAATAGAAATAACTGTACTAACTGGTCCACTAAATGTTTTTTTGTTGAATATTACTTAAATACTTACTGTAATGATAACCTAGAATGTAAACCATATGAAGCATTATTTGGGCGTACACCTAAAATAGATTTTAAGGAATTTTCCATTCCGGATAAAACATATGCAAATAATGAAAATACTAAACAGGTAAATATTATAAAATCTGAACTGGTAACTAAGACTAGTGAATTTAACAGCACAGAAGTACAAAATTGTTTTTCTTCAGACCAAGATATAATAAACGATGATGCTTTCAAATGCAAATCTTGTACTAGCAATGTCATTGTCATTTGCGGCATTATTGATGACTCTGAAGGACAAAGACTCAATGTAACGTGCTATAAATGTAGGACTGTACAAGATATGACAATTGCAAGAAAGAAAGCACAAAAGCGCGTAATCGGCTGTGACTTGGAACTGCTGACCCCTAAAAAAGCTGCATACTGTATGAAGAAAGGGCAAAGTGTAGCAGTTTCCATACCTAAAGCCCTCCGAGGACCTATGAATTTGGAAACTATTAAAGGAAAAATAGTGGACATCCAAAATGAAGTCTTTAGAATTGCAACCAGGACTGGTACGATTAAAAATTGGTTTTCTGAAGAAGATTTGGAACCTATTGCAGACTGTGGTGTCGTTTCCGACACATTGGTTAGTTTGGAAGACGCCGTATTAAGACTAAAAAGTGTAACAACCAACTTGCAAAAACAAGCGATAAAATGCCAATGTAAACCAGCTGTGAATCAGTGCCAAAGTAAAAGATGTATTTGTTTTAGAGCTCAAAATTTATGTGGACCAGAATGTCACCAACAGTCACCTTGTGTTAACACATAAATTACTTTAGAAATTAATGTTATTTCCATAATAATATTTTTCATATAAATAGGCAAGCAATAAAAGATCATTGTTTGTTTGTGTCCGGATAAGAAGTACTTTGCTTGTGTTTTATGACATAAAGATTTGTGATAATATCATAAATCTTAATATTATTATTAAAGATGATTAATTAAACTTGTTTTGAGAATGTACTGGGATTTGTTATTGATGGTTACCCTATTCGGGCTGTGACGTCACATATGTCAGCCGGTGAGACGCCGCCATTTTGTTTTCGATTGAGCGATACGACGGCAGAGCGCGCGATACTTGGCGGCCATTTTACTAGCCTAGCCCATTGACTACATAAAAAAAGGCAGGACTCAGTCTCCTGAAACACTTACTGAAGCACCCATAGTAAGTCACACGTACACACAGAACACACACATTGACACAATAGTAAGTCAATCACCCGCCATTACGCTTTGGACTGTGCTGTTGCTCGGATGTTCAAGTAAAATAATTAAAAATGCCGTCTTGTGTTGTGAAAAGCTGCCGAAACCATAGCGCCTCGACAAAAAAAACCAAGGGATCAATTTTCATAGGTAAGCAAGTAATATATTCAGCTTATGGCCGAAATTATATTGTTTTCGTAAAAAAATATACCAAAACTATCAGTGTTGACAGTCAATAAATATTTTCATTTACCCTGAATTTGGGTAAATATTTTTTAGTAGTATAATACATTTAGTATAAATTATTATTCTATGTTTTATAGATTTCCTGCTGCAAACGACGCATGGAAAAATTATTGGATAAAAATAATTAGAAACTGCAGAAATGATAACAGTTGGTATCCATCAAAATATAGTGTAGTCTGCAGTAGGTATACACTTCGAGGAAATTGATTTATATAAAACAAAAGGTGGACTTATTCGCATTGTCAGCTTTGCCGTACCAAAAAAGGTAAAACAATATACTATTGTAAATAAAGTATTAAATTAATAAATAACAGTACTTTAATCTAAAACTTTTTATTTCTTAGTTTAGTTTATTATTATTATTTTTTTCTTTATTTTTTATTTGCCAATATTTATTTGAAATATTGAATAATCGCATGTAAGTGAATCTAAGCTTCGTGATTGTTGGTTTAGTTTAACTTAGATATTTTATTTGGTTTGTACATTTTGTTGACGTTTTCAAGCACTTTCTGATAGATTATGTAATGAAGAATTTTTGTTTTTTATTTTTTTGATAACTGCCATAACTTACCCTACTATCCGATTTCGGCTTCACGTCCTAAACTGGGACACCCTGTATATCACTAAAGCATCTTCACCATCTAAGAGTCAGCAAGTGAGCATCTTCACTGCCTTGCGTCAAGGAGTGCACAGAGCTACGAATTTTGTACATATTTCCTTAATAAAAACAAACAACTTCCACCTGCAGGCCCGCATCGCCTGCTAGAAATATAAAACAACTTTGTTTTGAAATTCAAACATAAAGTTGTTTTATATTGTTTAGTTTTTGGCCACGGTAGTATGAAACTACCTAAATACCTATATCATGCTTGATAGTAAAAGCAGCAAAAAAAAATAAAAGAATGAAACCTCTAAAATATTTATTTAAATTATTGTAAAAATGTGGGTAATATTTCTCATGTCTGGTAACCCCTTACACACGCAAACATAAACAGACCGCTGCCATTTTGGTGCTTCAATCATTTCTAGGTGACATTACGTCCTGCCTTTTTTTATGTAGTCTATGGCCTAGCCAGTCATGGCAGTTTGTTATATTGATAACATTTATTTACTTAATATTTGAAATTAAATTAGTTGGTTAGATGTAACTTAAGGTATGTAGGTATGTTGATTAAAATATAAAATGATGTAGGTTATTTTTTATATGAATTCTAGTATGACAGACATCGACATGGAAAGTATATTATGTATTCTCTATGATGATGGATGACAGAACCAAAATATTTTTCTACACTTTATTTAAGTAGTATTTAGGCCATTTAAGTCGTATGAGCTGCGGCTGTTGTCGATAACATTTGTTTGAAATCAAATAAAACAAAAATAACTAAATCTTGAAGGAAACTAAACTTGGATAAGGTGCTCAGGTATTTTCGTTGTTTTTAAATAGTCCTACTGTCTCCCACTTGGCTTTCGCTGCTCTGGGTATACCTAGTCGTTATCAATAGAACTTTACTTTCCGTTTCTAAAAAAAAATTACATCACGCCTATATTAAGTTATGCACGCCCAGCAAGTGTGCATAACCGACACTTCACCCGTCAAGTTAGAACTCCGTGCACCTGCTATAAATTAAGTTATATACTTACTTAATTTGAAAAAAAAAAATTGTATATTATTTTAAATAATTAATTGTTTTAAATTTTAAATATTGGTTGTTATTTTCGCATTTGTTTATTCTCTAATTTTATATGTTCTTTATTTAACTGAATTAAATATAAAAGTAAAGTACATTTAATAATATAAAACTATAAAATTCTACATTAAAAAAAAAGTACATATACAGGGTGTATTTTTGAAACGGGGCAGTAAGGGCAAGTACCTTAACCGTTGCAGTTACAGCAAAACGTTCTTAAAAGACCTTCCCTAACTTTTTGGGACATTTTGAACTGCATTCACAGATTTTGTAAAAAACTTACAGTTAGCAAAAAAAATGCAAAAAGTTCAATTTTTTTTTTTATGCCAATCGATTCTATTTCATGTGGGGATCAAAAAACTCTATGGGACCATTTTAGCTTTCAGTACTAGAAAAGACAGAAATCGCCAAAAACGTTTCCCATACATTTCGGCAACAGAAACGAATTTCTACGATGGTCTAACTTTTTGTTATGGCCTGGAAGTGGGTAGAATTGACTGTAAAGTAAATAAAAAGAATTTTTACCCTCAAATTTCGAATTTGATTCGAAAATCTGTGTGTTATACTTAGTTTCAGCTGAGAAACTTCGTATGAGTTATTAATTAAGGATTTTCGCTAAAATGTCTTCTAATCGTGAAAAAATTGACTTATTAGAAGCGTATTTTGAAAGAACCCTGCAATTCCAGGTTTTTCAAAAGATTTGTAATAACCTTTCTTGTTGGCACATGCCGCAACGGATACTTATTGCGGTACCACACTAATGCAGCTCCCGCATTTCTATTATTGACAAAATACGCTTCTAATAAGTCAATTTTTTCACGATTAGAAGACATTTTAGCGAAAATCCTTAATTAATAACTCATACGAAGTTTCTCAGCTGAAACTAAGTATAACACACAGATTTTCGAATCAAATTCGAAATTTGAGGGTAGAAATTCTTTTTATTTACTTTACAGTCAATTCTACCCACTTCCAGGCCATAACAAAAAGTTAGACCATCGTAGAAATTCGTTTCTGTTGCCGAAATGTATGGGAAACGTTTTTGGCGATTTCTGTCTTTTCTAGTACTGAAAGCTAAAATGGTCCCATAGAGTTTTTTGATCCCCACATGAAATAGAATCGATTGGCATAAAAAAAAAAAAAATTGAACTTTTTGCATTTTTTTTGCTAACTGTAAGTTTTTTACAAAATCTGTGAATGCAGTTCAAAATGTCCCAAAAAGTTAGGGAAGGTCTTTTAAGAACGTTTTGCTGTAACTGCAACGGTTAAGGTACTTGCCCTTACTGCCCCGTTTCAAGAATACACCCTGTATATAAAAGTATTTCAAAATATAAAAAATAGTACCAGTTGGCTGTTTATGTATTATGTAGTTTGTTTAAGTTGAAAAAAAGTTATTTACATAGCTATATAATTAAAACTAGCCTGATTTAGTTTGTTAATTTAGTTGATACCGTCCTATACCCGTCTGGTTCCATCAGAATGTCAGCGCTGCAGGGCTTAAAAGCAATATAGCATGGCTGAGATGGAGTCATTTTCGGGTAAAAATATATTACTTTTACATAATATATAAATATTTATTTTGATTTTTACCTACCATATTCTCCGCTGTATTAAGAAAGTTGTTTAACTACTTGAATAAATACGTTTCTCTTTTTTTCATTATTTTTTGGTGATAATTCTCTTGCCGGCAATTTTGATTGAAATAATACTTTAGCCGGGACTGAAAATAGAACCGGAGACCCCGCGATTTGCAGTCGCATATAGTTATAACTACAAGACCAACGAGGCAATGGTAATTACCGAAGGTATGAGAAATGATGATACATAGATAGGTTGTTTTGTTATTACACCTAAATTGGTGAACGTTGATCGATCATCGTACAGCGCAGTGGTGCGCTCGTATTGGCTCTTTTTAATATCAAATACATCGATAAATTTTGGTGTATTATGTATAAAACCTTAAATATGCAGGTAGGTACTTACCAGCTGAAACTTCGTCATGTATTTCTTCCACGTCAAATATTTGGCCACGTTTGGTCCCAACGCCGCCAGTCCGTAGTACGTATACATGAAGACGTGAACCAAAGAGTTGAGAAAGCCAATGAATATTAGCGTATGAGACGGCCAATATTTGAGCAATGCCCATGTGCCAATAACCATGACTGTATGGTGGTATAGGTGGAGGAAGGTGATCTGACTGTTCTTCTTTCTTAGCACGAAGAATACTGTGTCTAGTAATTCTGTTAGCTTTGCTGTTAAGTAAAGGTATGTGCCGAATAAAATCTGTAAAAAGAAAACAATTGTTTATCATTTAAGATATTATTTTCGAAATGCAAAGTAGTTGTCGTGGTGCATGACAATGTGAAATTATTATGTATGGAAGTATAGGTATACCTATTCTATTATTTATGCCCTCGCGCCAGCACATTAGAGATCGATTCTACTGTTATTCATAATTTTATTAAAAGTGGTTAGATAGCAACCTGAGTGTTAATAATACCTATACATAGATAGATAGATAGAATAAACTTTATTGCACACCAAAAAATAAGACACATTAAAGAACATAATTTAACATTAAGACATGTACAATGGGCGGCCTTATCGCTAAAAAGCAATATCTTACAGGCAACCTTTGGATGGACAAATAGATAGTTAGACTGATATGGGGCAGTTTAAGGTGTAAGAGATGAGATAGAAGGTTTACTATAACTAATACTTACATAAATTTACACATTTAATAGGTACATTTACCTACAAATTAAATACATATTATATAAACATATATATAGGTATACTTAAAATAAATATGTACATATCACTACTTATATATTAAATAAATACATATTATTATAAATAAATATTATACATACATATAATGAAAACAGAGGAAAATAAGAAATGTATAGGCACAAGTTTTACACATGCATCTGAAAGGACTGGCAATGTGAATAAATAATGTTAAGATTTATAGAGAGGATAAGTAATGATCTTTGACAATTTTTTTAAAAGAGTAAATAGTTTTGGCGCGTCGAATAGACACGGGTAATGCATTCCACAGACGTGTTGCTTGAACCACAAAGGATTTGTCGTAGAAGGTGGTAGAATGCATTGGCATATCCAGTTTCAGATTTTCCGACGATCATAAGGCTCTAGAATGCGTGTCACTGACGAACTGAAAACGTTCTTTTAAGTAAGAGGGGGCAGAAGGGTTGAATAAGACCTGGTAGAGTAGAGAAAGAATGTGAGTATTCCGTCAAAGGCGAATAGGAAGCCACTTGAGCTTATTGCGGTACTCGGATACATGATCATATTTGCGTAACCCAAATATAAATCTTATACAGAAATTTTGAAGTCGCTCAAGCTTATCAAGCTACATACACACATTGCGAAAAAATTGTTTGATAAATTTTAGTAACCAGTCACTCAGCTTCATCAAAACTGAAAAGCATAGGTTATTATAATAATAATATCAATAGGTACTCACTCTACTCCTAGAAGCACTTTCATTCATAAAACATTGTCTTGGCACTAAACCCATCATATTTAAATCTAAGAAAAACTGAAAATAAAGAAACATAAATAAAAAAAGATTGTTATAAACCATTTTATAACAAAATAAATATGTCTAAGCAATAAAATCAAAAATGACAGAAACATACACTTTCGCCTAGATAATTTCAACCACAATTCTACAATCTTGAAATTGCTGATATTATTCTAGTAGGCGCTTTAAGATTTTTTTTTTCAGAATTCAAAAGTGAACGGACGAGAGAGAGAGAAAGAGACAAAATAACTAATAGAAATTGATAAAGTCTGCAAGGATTTTTTCAAGCTTAATTCGTAAACCATAGTAATACATTTTCAGTTATTTTATTTAAAAGTAAATATACCTTGTTGCAAAACTTCTTTATATAGTTTACTTGAAAATAAGTTTCCTATAGCTACGGTATAAACAGGATAAAATATAGTAATGTAACTAATTATACTCACTCTATACACTAAATATACTGATATAGCTACTTGTACAGCGTTGTATATTAACATTGCGTATGTTAGTTTGTATGCTTCCCTTTTCCTCATAAATGCTGGTCCGATTTTGACTACAAACACCAAATATACAGCTAGGATTGTTAACACTGGTCCTAGTGATGCCATAAATGGTAGGTCATCTATTTCTTCAACTAAAAAAAAGTATAGATAATAAATTAGAAGTGTGAAAATTTTGGGTATAGTCGTGTTCATTACCAGG
The DNA here is from genome assembly GCA_905147285.1 of Hypena proboscidalis. NCBI lineage: Eukaryota > Metazoa > Arthropoda > Insecta > Lepidoptera > Erebidae > Hypena > Hypena proboscidalis. The sequence goes on along the minus strand of LR990129.1, from coordinate 2,718,486 downwards.
GTGGACGCGGTATAGTGACATTTATCGGAAATCAATAAAAAAATAAGCTTTTTGAAATGATCACTGACCAAGTCTAGAAACTGAAATTTTAGTAACTGTCGCATCCACCTCGTATGTTGGCAGTATTGGACCTTATCTTTTCTGTTATAAGGTTCAAAACTGCCAACATATAAACTAACTGTACTTGGGCCTGTGAACAACAGCTTAGGTTATTACTGACATTTCGTAGTTACTCTAACTAAATTAAATAAGATCTACCAAGTTAATTAACATAATAGTAAAAAAATAAATAATAGTTTAAAAAATCTAAAAAACACGCTTTTAAAGTACTTCTAACTTAAAAGTAAAAAATAATTCCTAGGTAATATAAGCTGAAAATGGTAATGAACAAAAAATACTAGTATTATTGTGAAAAAGTGTGGGGCGCTCTGTGCCATATTTTTCGTCTATCGAGCAACCCCCTTTTCTACTTTTTAGTTTGGTTTATTTATAAGAGCGTTTTTTTTTATTTATTTTTTTAATTTAATTATTTTTTTTATTTTTTTTCTCGAATTATTGCATTGTCATCGATCTTTGACAGGTGTGCAAAATTTTAATGAAATCTGTCCGTTTAAAGTGGGTCAAAATCAAGTCCAAATGAGTCGGTTACATACATACATACATACAGGTGAAGCTAATATAAGCGTGTTAATAAAAAATACAGTTACTTTTATCTCCTACTTTGTCAAGTCATAATATTATCAATGGTGGTGGTACACATTATTATTAGTTATTTGAACTAACTTATTGACGACATCTGTATATTTGCCAACAAATTCAAAGACTTGAAAATGAATTTTCTTCTCACTTCATAAAATATTTTTTATGTTCTATTTTTACAGGGATGTACACAGGGGTTGATTCTGTAGGAAATATAATATATTTATGATAATCATTATTATATATAAAATTATTTTAATTCCCACATAGTATCCCCTCTTAAACAAAACAATAAAATTAACTAAAAGAAAATAAAAGTAAAAAAACTTGGTCTATCTAGCCGAGTTAGATGAAATCGAATTTTTATCAAAGAGCGCGAACCGCAATAATTTGCACACAATCTCGTTGTCTCATGGTTACGTAATGTTTTTCTATACGGGTATCCGGTTCGATGACCGGACCCGGCAAAAAAAACATTGGCAATTAGATAACAGGAATTATCAGTTGTAAAACGGAGTCTGGCATTATAGCCGATGGATACCAAACCTTTTTGTCCAAATCCAATAATCGAAAGTAATAACATAAGGTCGTGTCTCCTGCAACCCAAAAAGCGTTTTGATTGGCCAAAGAGCGTTTTGATTGGCTGTCAAAAATATTTTGCTTGATGTTTGGGTTGCTAGAGACACGGCTAATGATGATGTTATTAAGAGATACATTTCATACTTACATTTGCTCTTGTTTAGATCCCAGCTGGGATTCTTCGGCGTCAGCCCAATGACAGAATTCATGATGAACGTTACCTCACCAAGACAGCTACTGCGAACAAAGATATAGAACGTTATACACATTGTATTGATGCTACAGATATAGTGGGAACTTGGTAGGTCCATTTGTTGATTGATTGATATCATTTATCATTCGCCGAGCCTTTTCCAAATAACCTTGAGTTTGGATGCTAGTCTAACGAATTAGCTGAGTATCAGGATTTCACCCGGAGCGACTGCTATCTGACCTCCATCTACACAGTATTACGCGATACGATACTCTTAGTAAGAATAGTTGTACGTCTAGATATCGACTACCATAGATCTTCAAAAAGCAATCGGAACCGTAAGGCATTGGTTCGGTTAAGGCAAGAAGGAAAACTCGTTACAATGGCCAGCTACGGGGACCGATCAGACTTCAGGTTAAGATATATCAACCTGAAGCACTCCCCTCGAGTTAGACTAAGGCCCGAGCTCTTTAACTTCATACTGGAGACTGCCATGTATACCTAGTGTGACGTAATTGGATCTGAGTTTTATAATTTTATGGTCGTCTTAACATGTAACTGTCAACTTTTTAATCAATAACAAACCTTTCCTTTATAAGTAAAGGAAACAGCATACATTGTATCGACTACATCTAAAGTGGAGTCTATAACGTTAGTTCGATAGTCGTTAGTTTAACTGATGCCATGTATGCGATGTTCTTCCGTCAGATGACATTAGTTATCATTAAAATTGGGCAAACTAGGGTGCCGCCGCGCCGGCTCGTCGGCTAGCTGATTTGTCGGCAGTTGAATGGCACTTACCGTGAATCTAACATAGGACTGTCGAAGTAACGTTACGGCCCCTTTAAAGTGCCTTTTGAGGTTCGGATATTTAAAAAAATAATAGGTATGTATAACTTTAGGTGTAAGCAGTGCAAGATTGTCATATAGTGATTTTTCTAGCAATAAGTGCTGCAAATTTTATTTTCAAAGGTTTATCAATAAAACTGACAAGGCATTATAGTTATTGGTCCGTTTCCTCATTAGACACTTGTCACAGGAGCAAAATGTTGGCGCTCGATTGTTGTTTCGGTATTTTCTATTAGAATATGTTATCACCAGTGCTCGGAATTAGGTAGAGTTATTTATGTACTTACACTGATTTCATACAGCGAAAGAATAAAGTGGATATGCCTCAAATCCCGAGATTAATTTTAAAGAGCAGAAAAAAAACCCATGATTTTTTAAATAAAAAGTTATTTACTTTTTTACACAATTTAAACTACTGCACGCGCGATTAAATATTTTAATTCTCACAAAATTTATACAGTAATGTCGGAAGCAAACACTTCAAATCTTACTGGTAATGAATCGGACAAGGAAAATGATTCTGATGGGCCGTTTGAATAAGCAAAACCTCACGAGTCTAGGCTAGAAGCAAAAGTATTTGCTCGTATTTATAAAAAAGGTGAAATATGCGTATGATAATTTACTACAGACTTTCAACAATTTGTATCTATTGTGTAAACTAATAAAAAAAATATGTTAATTATCTTTGTTTTATTTGTCTATCTCTGAGGTTTTTATTATTATTTATTCGTAATATTGTTGGCCACACGAGATTGTCCATTAGAAATCCCGGGAAGGTCCACATTAATATCAACATTTCGATGCAAGTACATAAAAAACTCTACCTAATTCCGAGCCCTGGTTATCACGCTGATCCCGCGCCAATTAAATAATCAGAGAGCCTAGGACGGCAAATGATAAACTGTTATCGTCTATGCACATTTGCAAAACCAGGCGAATAACCTACTTGGATATATTTGCTTTTTTTCTCAAAAACACTCCTTACCGAAGGTAAATCAAATCAAACTATTAACTATAAATTCACTGTAACACTGTCGCTTCACTCACTCGCAAATCATGCGGTACCTGCAAGTACCGTGTCGTCCCAAACCCAAGTCATTACTAAAACGAGTTGTAATGTACAATCATTATCTAATGGGAAAATATTGCACCACCACAGGCCCCAATATTACCAACGTGATAATTCGACGTTTTAAGTTAAACTACGGTTTCCGAGCTAGCTGTCCCTTTCAAACATTGAATGGGAGAGAGAGAGAGATTGGAGTACAGGATTAAAAAAACTGCGGTTTAAAGAAGTTCGGTGAAATTGGGGCTTCGTCGCGAGCTGATTTGCTTAGTTATGACAAGTTCATATTTTATTTTTAGACTACATTTATAACCACGTTTTGGATTTTAGTTGTTCTTCGTTAACGACAATTTGCTCCTCGCGGTTTTATGTTACTGCTCCGGTCCTGTGGGTTGTACCGTGAAGATAATAGCCTTAACAATTTTTTTTTATCTATATCATGCAATAATAACTATCTAAATCTGACAAAATATTTCAGAGGTTAATATTAAACAGAGGAAAGATATTTTCGTTTGTTTATACCCTGCTTCGAAATAACTGTACTGATCTTGAAGAAAATTAGTGTAGAAGTAGATTCAGACTCCAGGAAACACATCATTTTCTTTTTATCGACGTATGTCTCTGGATACTCTGTACCAAAATCATAAAGATGTGTCAGAGGATATCTCAAATTAACGAATAATTATTTGTGAATTACATTTTGAAGCTCGATTTTTATCTCTATTATTAGAATATAGTATATACTGGGTGGCGCAAAAGTAAAGACCCTATTTGGTTCAGCTATAACATTTTTTCTAAATTAGAAAACTAGATTTAGATTTTTTTAAATGTATATTTGTGCCATTAAATTTCGTACCATTAGGATTTAAAGATGATGTCTTTTAAATGGTGACCTCCAGAGTTGATACACCTTGAAGAGGATGATTTTCCTTCAAAATTGGTTATGAGTGACGAAGCGCATTTCCATCTCTCAGGGCATGTCAATAAGCAGAATACTCGGTTCTGGGGCACTGATAATCCGCGCATTATTCAAGAAACACCTCTACACCCACTAAAAGTTACTGTATGGTGTGGCATCTGTGTTGACAGAGTGATCGGACCCTATTTTTTCGAAGACGCTGGAGGCAATGCGATAACTGTCACTGGAGAACGCTACAGAACCATGTTACGTGAGTTTTTGATACCCAGTTTGGACGAATTGGGGCTGGAGCACATCTGGTTTCAACAAGACGGCGCTACGGCACACACAGCGCGCGACACTATGGACTTAGTGAGGGACGCTTTTCCAGACCGAGTTATCTCTCGTTTTGGCGATTTGCCTTGGCCTGCAAGATCACCCGATCTGACCAGTTCAGACTTCTTTCTTTGGGGTTTTTTGAAATCTCGGGTGTATGTGAACAAGCCACAGACTCTCGCAGCTCTAAAAGAAAACATTCGTCAAGAAATAACGAACATATCGCAGGAAGTGTTACGGCAAGTTATGCAAAATGTCATAAATAGGGCTCAAATGTGTATCAACTCTGGAGGTCACCATTTAAAAGACATCATCTTTAAATCCTAATGGTACGAAATTTAATGGCACAAATATACATTTAAAAAAATCTAAATCTAGTTTTCTAATTTAGAAAAAATGTTATAGCTGAACCAAATAGGGTCTTTACTTTTGCGCCACCCGTTATAAGATGGTACTTCTTTGAGGATACATTTTGAACAAACTTGTCCTCTTAAAGAGATCTACGTGCTCATTGCGGTCCTTTAGATTGTACAAACAGCTACCCATAAAGTTATACATTTGCGAAGTATAAGATGGACTCGCATTAAAGTCATTTCTTAAAATAAAATACGTTGTTTTGCCGTAATCGTGTAAAAAGAGCCTTAAGTACAGTGGGCCAAGCAATTAGGTATGCAGGGCAAAAACTTCTACGCCATACTGAAAACTGACAGCAATAGATATCGATACCTTTGGGTAGAAAGGTCGTATAAACCATTTTGGCCAAATTGAGTTATATATATCTACCATTTTTCTCAGAATTTTTTTCTCTATCGATCTGTATATACGAAATGCAGAAATTCGCACAAAAGTGGTTAATACGACCCAGAAATTTCAGAAATCCAAAGGCTATTTGCAACGTTGGTGTATAAACCATGTTTATTACAAGGAGCACTTTACGACCAACACACAAGGCTCGCATTTGGGAATCTTTAACGTTGGCTAATTGAGATCATATTTATCTTTATTTGTGTCGAAATAAATTGAAACTGTTAAAAAAAGGTTAAAATAAGACGAAGCTCTTTGGAAATAATTTACGAAAACTCGTCCGAAATAAAGTTTAATAACAAAATATTAGTCTGTAATTCTACATAAAAATTCATAACTTTTTTGTTTTTGAAGTTATAAAAAAAGTATCTATGAGAAAAGTTCTTAAAATTTGCAAATGAAAAAGGTTTAATCACCAAAACCTATCTATCTTCTTTAGTTTAAAAGTTAGCTTGGATTTACATCTAAGATAAAGTCAATTCTTGGTTAATACACCCCATGAAAATGTGCTTTAAAAAAACTATATAGGTCGTATATCCAATTTTGATAAGGTAATGGGCACATTTACTGTCTTAAAAACCCATATACCTATGTAGTTTTTTTGTATTAAAAACCATTTATAATCATAGATTCTAATATTTTTACGGAAAGTAACAAGACCGTTGAACTGGCGAGTAAATACTGTATTCGGTGTGCAAGCCGATGACGTAAAATAAAAATAGAAATCCATTTCATCTCACATGTACTGTATTGTTCATGTAACTTTACATTAATTAGTTTATTAGTAACAAAAGTTTATGTAACGTATTTACGAACTAAGTTAAAATTAATAAAAATATGACATGTATTGGAAAAGTCAATCTGTGGATCTATCTAAAGTTTTGTACTAAATAAAAAACAAACATTAAAAGCAGAGATGGTGGCACAAGGTCTCCAGTCCAAAACTTTCCTATGTCTATTTACAAATTTTGCTTTTGAAATCTTCGGTTTACAATAATAGTAAATGTTGAATAAAAGGCATTATATACTTAATAAATGTTGATTTCGTATTTCAGGTAGTTTTATTTTATTTGAATCCACCATTATTGGGTATTAGAATAATAATAATCGAGTTTCTACTAATTCTGAGAGTAACAGGATTGTTTATTAGTCAGAATTCAATTAATCTATACATAAATGGTTTTTAATACAAAAAAACTACATATATGGGTATTTAGGACAGTAAATGTGACCATAAGCTTACCAAAATTGGATATACGACCTATACAGTTCTTTTAAAGTACATTTTCATGGGGTGTATTAACCAAGAATTGACTTTATCTTAGATGTAAATCCAAGCTAACTTTTAAACTAAAGAAGATAGATAGGTTTTGATGATTAAACCTTTTTCATTTGCAAATTCTAAGAATTTTTCTCATAGATATTTTTTTATAACTTTATAAATAAAAAAGTTATGAATTTTTATGTAAAAAAAAAATCGTTTTTCTGCTCCCCTGAAAAGTCGGGTTTTGGTTTATACGACCTTTCTACCCAAAGGTATCGATATGCATTGTGTGAAATTCATTCTTAATAAGTGTAATATACCCACTATTTAGATATGTAACTCACTTATCCATGACTGGTGAAGTAAGTCTTTACTATGACATAGAAGTTTTTGCCCTGCATAGCTAACTCGTTGGCACACTGTACATACAATCCCACTACTTAGAATACAAATAAATCATCCTTCCTTACCCATAAAGTTATCAAATAAACCTTTCGAAATTCGAATTTCAATATTAATCAAATAACAATTCAATGGCCTTTCGAATCTTAATCATTCATTCACATTCACTATGGTATTATAAAGGCTTCCCGCTAGTACAATGCGAGACCAGCTTTTACTGAAAATGTATAACTGTATGTGTAGCCATGTGTACTTACTCACTTACATATTTTTCATAAAACATGACAAATAGGCTTGTTTTATCAAAAAAAACTTCCTTTGTCTTTAAGGAACTCATCATAATTTATTGTTAATCGTGCTCATATGGATAATGATAACATCAAACCTTGTTTAATTTAATGAACCTATTAGTCAGACTTAACATGTATAATATAAAATAAAATATGAAATATTTATTACAACAAAAAAACTGACTGCCTGGTTAGTCTAGTGAATAGCGTATGCGACCTCTCATCGCGAGGACTCGAGTTCGATACCCCGGTCACGCAATTCTGTCAGGAAATTCTCAGTAGCGTGCCTGGTGGATTACGATAGCCTCACCTCCAATCACATGAGATCTATTAGGTGAAGTGTGGGTATCATAACACCTCTGCCACACCCTTGTGGGGATAAAGGCGTGATATTATTATGTAAGTAACAAATCGTTTCTGACGTGATCTTGTTAGTACTTTTAAGATAAACCTATGTAGGGTATACCTTATCTTTATCTGAAAAGATATGATAGATAGCATATTATGTAATATTTGCTGTCGCCCGCGTGGTGTACCGACCTTCACCTAGCGGTATAATAAATATCTTACGATCTATTCTTATAATGCCAGAATATACAAAGAAGCAATAAAATCGCTCAATCCGTTTCGGAGAAGCTCGATAACATGAAATTTTAAATATTAGATTATGTTTTGTGAAATAGTTATCTTCAAGGAAAATGCTGCAGATAAAATTAAACATAAAACGCAAATATTGTACAAGGTATTCATCTCCCCTTGCAACGCACCAACTACGGTCAACATTCACCCATGTGTCGCATGTGCGCATTGTGTAACGACAATCGCCATCTTTTCGACATTTTTAACGCATCGGCCATGTCCATTAAAAAGCTTGCTATACGGCTGTACACTTAATTTTCTGGTTATTTTTAAGGTGTAAAATTTAAATACTTTGTATACCTAAACTTATGAGTTATTCTTTCGCATGCTGCGTCCACTTCTAGAAGGGCAAACATTATTTTTGTACGTTAATTTTAAGCATGTTTTTTCTTTTGCTATGTATTGTCCAGTTTAGTGGACCAAACAATAAAAAAAAAAAATAAAAAAAAAAGGTACGGTCGAGTTCATTTATTACGTTGGCAGTTTTGGATCTTATTTCATCTTTATAATAATAAGATTCAAAACTGCCAACATATTAATGAACTCGACTGTACTATGATTTGGGTTTGTTTCCACACCAGGCAATCTCTTGCGTGACATAAAAATAACTAAGTTATCATAAATCATTTGTGGTTTTTGATGTAGCTATTTTATATTAACTTGTGATCCTATTTATCCAAACACTCAAGTCGAATACAAATAATAATATTAAGATAAAATTAATCTGGTTCTAAGTTTTTATGAATATTTCCAAATATTTTTCAATTTATCTTATAACTAGCTGTGCCCCGCAGTTTCACCTGCGGCCAAAAAGTAGCCTATGTCCCTAAGGTCCTATCTATCTCCATACCAAATTACAACAAAATAAATCTAGCAGTTCACGCATGATGCCGTGACCATAGGAAATAGGGATTCATTGTTTATAACTCATAGAAACTATAAATAATTATGATACGTTGTTAAATCGAATTAAAGAACAATCACCGATAGAGCGAATTGTGAACAACGGTTAACATCTTTGAATATCAAAAAAGTATTTTAACAATGGTCAACCTACGACCCTGGGAACAATTGTTTTTGATTTAAAAGAATAAGTAAACATTTTTTTAAATATATTTTGAATATTCTTTGCACAGTTAAAGCTGTATGGATCCGCCACACATGAATGAATGATGCATGGATAGGATGAATAATTATATCATTGTGTCCCAGGTGCCAGTGTTCTTTTACATGAATGCTTGTCTTTGACACCTGGGTGTCTGTTACAAGATACTGTAACCGTAGCTGATAGGAGACGTCAAGTATTTTAACTCTGACGCAGTTGCTTCCAGATGTTGAAAATGTATACATAGATAACTTCCAAATAAAAATCTTTAATATTTGTAAAAGTATGAGGATGTATTGGAAGCAATTAAAATTGCGCTGTAGGCAAACCGCTGTTTTTTTAGCAACGCATTAAGATATAATTTTTTTTAAGATGGCTTTTGTAAATGTTAATAAATATAAATAAAAAATAAAATAAAATTAGGCCGATCACGTTCACTCATGATCACTAAATAAGGAGAGTGGCTGAAGAAATATGAAGTGATCAATGTGACGCTAAAGGAGGGTACTCAGTCCTGCGGACTAAGATATAATATTATGATATCCAGTTATTTTAGCTGAAATAACAGGACAGGTGTTCCAAACATTCATGGCAATTTTTAGCTCTAAGGAAATTTCTGTATCTTAAATTTGAGTTAAAGTCGTATCTGAACTGCGTCATTATAATTGCATATTTGCTATCAAGTGGGTTGTTGTCGCTTTGAAGAATACTACGTGCGGTGGTGCGACAAACAATACAAAATTTAACTAGGTTTTAAATACTTTTTTTTTTAATAACTGAATCTTCGGCACTCAATGTCAGATCAGGTTTTAACGCATGAGTAACACTGCAGTCCTCAGATCAGATGAAGCGACGCATTTACTATCTGCTTTTGTGGATTGTTGATGTCAATGGCATGTAGGTAGGGCACTAATTGTGCTAATCGACATAATTAAATTGAGGTTATCTTCTTAATTAAAACACTATTAAAAATAATCATAGGTTCCGTAATAGCGTTCATTGAAACAATATTCATCTTTTTTAAACGCAGAAATCGTGCTGTAACATCAACACCAGAATTGTTTTTGTTTACCTCAAAAAGTGGAGATTTTGCCGAGATTAATAAAATATACCTCGAACTCAGAAATAAACATTTATTAGGTCTTTTATACGTTGATCGTGATTTACACTGAAGTTTATTTGCATAGAGGACTAGATCATTTTATAAATAGTTTTTGACCGTTTTCCATGGCTTTCGTAAAACCGATTTTATTGAGATGATGACTGGTCACCACAATGGTCTTTATTTAGGGTTTTTTTAGACAGAAAATTCTTAGGAAGTAACTTAGCGTCACGCTCCAAATTTTTCACTATTACGCACCGCTATATGAATGCATTCACCACGATCGTTGTAGAAAAAAAGTACCGTTGGTAAAGCAAAAAAGACTTGAAAAAAATATTTTGATCTATAAATATATATAATAAAATTGTAAATTAGCCATGTCTGTACATTGAAGATATTTAAGAAAATTAATACGAGGAGACTTTATAACAACATGTCTGCACGTGTGGTGTAGTGGTTTAAGCGGTCGCCTCGCCGCTCTCCACTGCACTGGTGTTGTGGGTTCGATCCCCGCATGGGACAAATCTTTGTGTAATTCGCAAATATTTGTTCTGAGACTGGGTGTGCTTGAGTGAGTGAATGTGTGTTGGCCTTGTCATTGGGACCATTGGATAGTGTAATTGCTTCTGGCGTTCTATCTAATGTAAAAAATCCAAATTTATCTTATTTATCTTTATTAGAAGCCATAACACATTTGTTTTAAGGAAGCTGTGTAGCTGGTGGTCTGACTTATACATAGGGATATGTTTCATCTTTGTGTTCAGGTAAATTAGGGGTTTGTTTAAATCGAAAATTGCATGAAATTCTGCACATAGGTTCTTTACAAGACGTTAAAGAAATATAAGCTAGATTTTTGCACATACCACTCCATAAGAGGGTGAATGAGGGGTTGTAAGTTTATTTTTAAGAAAATTTCACGAACTTCTGCACATAGTTCCCTCAAATGAAATAATTATAAGATAGATTTTTTGAAAATTCCATTCCTCAAGAGGGTAAATTAGAGGTTGAAGCGTATGAGGGAAATCCCTCAATTTTGAAGTAAATATCGAATTCTACGCGCATTAAGCCGTGGGCAAATGCTAGTACCTAAATAAATCTAATACCTGCTAATAAACACAGCATAAATTGTGCTTATATTATAAAACAAAAAAAAAGGTTTCTTAGTACCTAAATAACTTCGAAACTACTGAACAGATCGTGATGAAAATTAGTGTGAGGATATATCAAGAACCAAGGAATAACAATGGCTACTTGGATTAGTAATAATGCGGGTGGAGTCATGGGCCAAAGCTGGTATACTAAAATATGTTTTATATAAACAGTATTAAACAGCCTTTCGTACTGATTACGTAATAATTGGTTTAAGTACATACACTTCTTAAAAATCTCACTACGTCCCAACGTTGTTTACTAATCTGTATTCATTAATTCATTCTTTAAATTATTCGTACTTTAATTATAAGCACCGTAAATATAACGCGCGTGTGTGATTTTTATTTGACTAAGTCATATTTTGTTCTTTTAAATTATGGAGATCACGTGTAATTTTATAATTTTTATTACGAATAAAAGTAAAATTAGGCATTGGAATGTTAGCCTTTACGGACAATTACAATGACGTGAATATAAGTAATGCGCATTTTCGCCCAGGAAGTGTAACAACAACTTCATTGACTAAAAGAAGCCAGTTATAATGAAACACACAACTTTTTATAATGTCAAAATTTGATATGGAGTTAGTAAAGGGCCTGGCGAAGGAGAAACGCTACTAATTTATCAAAATACCACGCAATCGTAGCCACGGTTGGAAACTAGTGCATTTTTTTTTAATTATAATAATTATTATACTAGCTTCCATTCGTGGTAGGTCTATAAAAAGCAGCTTACCTATATTATTTCTGGGGCCTTGAACTATTCCCACACCAATTTTTTTTAAGATCGGTCGAGAAGATACGAAGATTTTTGGGTACAAACAATCAAACAAATTAAAAAAAAAACAGTATCTTTTCTCTTAATAATAAGTAGAGATTAAAGATTCCAAATAACTCGAGAATTCTTAAAGAAATAACAATAATTGCTTTTACAAATTCCATCACTGATTATATCATTAAGCATGATAACAATGCAAATTTGATTGCCGGTTATCACATTTTTATTGCATACTTAATTAGTCTTCCAATAGTTTAATGTCTTCACAATTTATCTTGTTAATGACCTAATATTTTACTTGTGCTACTCTGACAACAGTAACTGTACTGTATTAGCAGTTATTAGGTAGGTACAGACAAGTTCATAATAATTATTATGTTGGCAGTTTTGGGCCTTATTTTCTCTGTAAAAAGGTCCAAAACTGCCAACATTTATTGTACTCGACGGTACCTGCTTAATCACGTGAAAAACGATTAAATCCATTTGGGATTACCCATCGCCTATTTTGACACGGAACTAGAATAGTAATTAATATTATGAATAGCTACAAGCAAATAAAAGGAATTGTGGAAGGTATTTGGAATAGGCAGTCATTGACTTTCTTGTCGAGGTAAAAAAAATGTTAAAGGGTTATTTATCTGTCGAATATACTCAAACTTTTCGAGCTACCAGCTGAAGTTGTTTTCATCAAGATAATGTACTACATACTAGTTTTAAGTCGGGTGGAAATTACTGTTATTTTGTAGTGTTTAGGCCCTCCCTAGCTGCTTATTCCACCAATGGTTTCGCAGCTGACTTCCCCCACAAACCAGCTGGCCCACGGTCTACAAGAGAAGGAAGCACTTTCATGTTAAACATTGGCTGTTAACTAGCAGGCCAAAACCGCCTTCACCTTAGCAAGATTGGCTAGTGAAGGTTTAAGTATATCACGAATACTCTGAGCACGGAATGGATAGATCTGCGTACAGACATCCTTAAATTAAGTTATACATTTTCGGTATAAGATAGTCTTGCTTTGTATGAGCTGCCAGCGCAATGACCAGAGAATATCTTAATTCTTATGGGCTTCACACACGACGGATATGGGACCTAACATGACAGGTGAAATGAGGGTGTTGTACACTTCTGCCACAACCTTCTAGATAATACAGGCGTGATGTTATTATATGATGTATGTTTTACAGCCTGCAGCGTATCACGCCCGCGGGCTCGACCCTGCTAGCCGCACCACCCACCGGACCTGATGACCCGGACTGACCAACGGGCCCACCCGGACCCACCCAACGACCCTGCTGTCTTTGCAGCCGGCTGTGACACCGCCAATGCCTGGACTGGATACCCCGAGACCCCTAGGGGGTCTACGAGAAGAACTTCGATATAAATATATTCTTTTATAATGAATTTATATTTTGCAGTGTTATGTTAAACAACAATTATTTTGTATTAAATGTTTGTAGTGAACTGTAGAATATCTTCTATAATATCTCAATTGTGTCGTATCGTATGTTTACATTCAAAAAGCCGGAGAATGGTACACCGCACAGTCCGCACAGTCCGCACAGTCCGCACATGTGAAACATTTCAATGTTTGTAAAACGAACAATAGCAAAATGATGAATAGGAATTACTTACGTTTTTCTCTTCTGAACACTATCAATAATAAACAACAGTGTTATTCTAAACAATAACTCAGAATTATCGAACAAAAATACTTATCTCAAAAAATATCATTGACGGAAGATTCTGAATTCTGTTTTATCTATGAAAGATGGTTGTCTGTAAAAAGAGGCCGAGTATCAATTGAATAGTGAGTATTTATGGTCTGTGGTAAATCAACATCACGTCGTATAATTACCTAGAAGAGAGTGGCAGAGATGTAAATCTACCACATTTCACCTGTTATGAAGTGCCCATGTGATGACATAACATAGCAACACGGAGTTGGAATTTTGCCCGGTGGATGGCGAAAGGCTCACCCCCTATCCCATGGGACCTAAACACAACAGGTGAAGTGTGTGTGTAATATACCTCTGCCAAATCGTATAGTATACACAATATAGGCGTGATGTTATACTATGTTATGAGTATGTAAAAGTACAATATTGGTCATAGAACATTCGCCGCTTCTAGTCGCTAAGGGTCGACACACACCAAAAGCGCGTCGAAGCGGAGCGAATCGAAGCGCAGTTTCAGTGTCATATGAATTCCAACTCTTTTCTCACAACCATAATACTCATTATCGCATGAGAAACTCAAACAAGTCGCGCGGATGCCCGCAGCGCCGCGGGAATTCCGGCGAATTCCATAGTAGTAGTAGCGTAGAGTTTCTCTTGCGATAATGAGTATTATGGCTGTGAGAATAGAGTTGGAATTCATATGTCACTGAAACTGCGCTTCGATTCGCTGCGCTTCGACGCGCTTTTGGTGTGTGTCGACCCTTAAACGCGTGATTCGGAAGCCGCGATCGAATTGTTTCTATGGATTTTATCTGGCTCAAAAGACTAAGTACTATGCTTGCATGTATTATTCATGGGCCGATCCCGAGTTTGTGGGGCCCTGGGCTAATATCACAATATGGGGCCCACCAATGATATTATATAAAAACAAAAGCAGATATGTTATAAGCGCTCGCGCTGTGAATACTCAAATACGTCCCAATTGGGACGTCTTGTGTTTAGTTTGCGTGTGGCCTGCGTCGAGCGCAGTCACGTGCCAGACGCCATGCGCCATGTTCAAGTTAAGAAAGAGAAAGCGATATTGTTTTGACGTTAGAGCGATAAGGATGCGTGCGCTGCGGACATTTGTCAATGTGTGCAATTTGGAATAGCTCGGAACGGATTTAAATCGTAATTTCTATGAACGTAACATATCTATAGTTCTATAACTTACTTACTGACTTAAAGGAGGTTTACAATTATTATTTTTTTAGAATGAAGCGTTTTGCCGTCCCCGTTATTTTCAAAACTACGAAGGTTTAAGTATACGCATATTGGCCAATTGGCAATGATATTATAGAACTATAGATATGTTACGTTCATAGAAATTACGATTTAAATCCGTTCCGAGCTATTCCAAATTGCACACATTGACAAATGTCCGCAGCGCACGCATCCTTATCGCTCTAACGTCAAAACAATATCGCTTTCTCTTTCTTAACTTGAACATGGCGCATGGCGTCTGGCACGTGACTGCGCTCGACGCAGGCCACACGCAAACTAAACACAAGACGTCCCAATTGGGACGTATTTGAGTATTCACAGCGCGAGCGCTTATAACATATCTGCTTTTGTTTTTATATAATATCATTGCCAATTGGATATTTTTTATTCGTCTATTGTTTTCAATGGAGTCTGGGGTTGTGACTGGGGGCCCTTGGTACTTGGTAAAGCCTCGGGGGCTTTAGGTTGCAGCCCACTTAGTCCTTAGGTAGATCCGATCATGGATTTATACATTCATGGTATGGAAATGATCATAATTAATAAACAAAAGAGCTGTCAAGAGAAACAACAATATTTGCATAACATTTGTGTTTAAATTTGTAAATTTGTGTAATTTTACGTGCCTGATCCAATATCCTAACGGTGGAACAATCAATTGTGTTTTATTTAAGACCTGGCCTTAGGTATCCTTAACTCTAGCTTCAGATACCTTACTAGTACGGACATCAAAATAATGTCTTTGCGAAAGATTCTGTACGCTTTATACCTTACATAACTTATATGATGCAGTAAGTACTCTTACAAGACTATACTGGTCGAGGCTATAGCTATCAATTGGTAGGCGCTGCAGATTCACAACTGACCAATAGGATGAGACTTTAGTGTCCATTCTGTAGTAGTAATAAAAGGACTATGGTAGGTGAATGTGAGACGCCGCCCGATGGAACGTAATTCGACTGTAGAAGACTCCGGAATCAATAAAACTGATTGAGTTTAAATAAAAATCAATTGACGGAAATTAAACCTGCTATCGAAAACAAACTGATAATGAGTCACCACTATGGCATTTTTACTTTTATTTACAAAGATATACTTTTCTTTGTATAAAAAAAAATATTACTTCATAAATATCTCGGATCCCTCAAGTACACTCCTTATATAACTTAAATATTTGAAAAGAACTAATTATGAGCCTATTTTAGCATTATATTCTCTTATTGCTCAAGGCTTGACATAGAAAACAAAGCACGTTTTTTTAACAGTGGAATCTCCAATTGGCCTAATGTTCTTTATAGTTCTTTATGTTCAAAAAGGCATAACTATAATTCTTCATTCAGACAAATGAAAATTCTGGTTCATTGCACCGTGATGGGTCTGAACCTACATTAACGTTATCCTGATAATTATCATTAACAAAATGTATCCATAATGACCAACAAAGCGAAGTCTCTTTGCCTCTGCTGTGAAGTCTTTGTGTTTTCTTAACAGATTGTGTGGAATTTTAAAAATAAGCGGGTCAGAACTAATTGTTAAATTATTCGTTATAAATGAATAAATATCTCACAACTTTTAAACAGAGCCATCTAATTCCAAAACAAAGCAGAGCTACTATGGGTACTAGAATAACTGATACTAATACATACTTTTCTTTTTTTTTTTCTTTTATACACAGAAACAGACTAAGACGATGACCCATGTTCATGCACTCAAAGATTTGTCCTTAGCGGGAATCAAACACATACTTACACAGTTACACTCCGCCATATGGTCGTCAAATTAATTTTCATTGTTTTTCTACAGTAATTACTCGAATTATGAGCATGAAATCTTTTTAAACCAATATTTCAAGCTACAGCAGCTTCTTCGGGTAATTTTCCTATTGGCACAATACCCAAATTCTCTATCACTATCTGCTGCTAATTATACAAATTAACGTACAACTTCATGGTAGCTTATTCGGTTATATTTCTTTTCACATGTACAGAGTGACCAGAAGAAATTGCCTCTTATTCCACTCATGTGATTTAAGCCGTTTCAGAGTTTTCTAAATCTTCTAGCGTTATTAACCTGTTAAGTCCGTGAAACTGAAACGCTTTCTCAAAATCTTTCTTTCTGCTTTGCATATTAACCTTGCAGTCACCTCTAACAACCGAGGTCCTTAAATATATTATATATGCTATATGGAAATTACATTTTATGTATACGTATCCAAATGTGTAACGACCATGGACCATATTTATAAATTATATTTTTGGTCTTCGTTTATTGATATTAAGACTATATACATACGACTACCGGTCAACCTATACACTTCCAGTACAAGCTGGTCTCGCATAGCTCAGTAAACCTATACAATGCGAGACCATCTTAATACTTTTCCAACTCCAACTATATACTTCTGATTAAATTCGTTGCGGTTTCCAAGACAATTTTAACTCTCCCTGGGATTGCCCGTGTGTCATGCACGGTGCCTTTCAGTTGGTTACCGCTGTAGATCCTGGCGTCACAGGAGTCAAAGTGGTGGGCGTGTGGGTGCGGTTATAAAAAAAAGACCTTCTTATACTGGTAATAATAGGTTGATGTGTAGCCGTCCGTGCATAAGATTAAGAGCTAGCTTAGTACTTAATTATCTGATATTAGGAACTGGTAAAACTGACTTCCTCTAATTTATTATTCATGAATTTGCCAGGTTCAGGTTATCTCTGCGACAACCTTCTGGGTAATATAGGCGTGATGTTATGTTATGTAAAAACATCCTATCTGATCGATCTATGATGACATTTTGTTATAATAATGACGTCAAGTGAGTATTGATTCGGCGAATGCGACCCTGTTATCGGAGCGGAAAGCATAAGGATAAAAGTAAATACCTATAAATTTAATCAGAAATGGTTAAACAATGGCATATAAAATATTTAACTATGTTAGTGTTTACTGATAAGGGTTGCCAGATTAGATTTCGGGATAAATCCAGTTGTGCTGGCGTCAATGGGACGGGACTAATATAGGGGGGAGGGAAGTGGCGAGTAGGCCGCTGAAGGTAGAGTGAAGAACGGCTACCTAACATCACGCCTATATTAACCAGAAGAGTGTGGCAGAGGTGTAAAACACCCACACTTCTCCTGTTATTTTTAGTTCCCATGGGATAGGGGGTGAGCCTATCGTTATCCACCAGGCACAATTCCAACTATGTACTGCTATTGTAAATTTCCTGACGGAAATCGAGACCTCCCGGTGAGAGGCGAATACGCTAACCACTAGACCATCAAGGCCATGAATAAATAAATAAAAGAAAAAAGTTTATTTTGTTTCAAAAAGTAAGTACATAGAAGAAATAGTCGAGACAGAAATGAGTTATGAAATCATAATATGCACCATAAATTGTTGGCTACCCAAAGTAGGTTAAATTAAAACTTGTGTTATGGGTAACAATATAATTGTCAATATGTTGCACATTGACTAGTTTTTGTGATGCTTTTTCTAGTCAAACCTGTTCACTATAAAGAACAGACACAAACAGTTAATTTTCCGATTTATAGTTAAATAAAATGTAATTATGGGGCACGGGACCAGACGGAAACCTCCGGGACAGTCCCGGGAATCCCGGCTATCTGGCAACCCAGTCTACTGAACCAGTCTACCTACCTTTTATGATTTGCATGCCTTTATGCTATTAAGATGTATTTTAGTATTAATAATACTGATATATATTTACGCACTCGCTTTCGCATCCGGCTATACGCGTGGTACCTCAATAATCAATAGTATAATGGAAATCCAGACCATAAGCTATCAATATACCAAATTTCATAAAAAAATCAGTCCATCCGATCAAACGTGGAGAAGTAACAAACGTACACACACATTCATTCACAAACTTTCACCAATACAATAAAATTGTAAGAAGAAAATATTGTCCAGATGATTGATTTTATGAGAATTAAATAAAAAAATCTATAGAAGACTTTATATATAGAACATAATAAAATAATACATTATATTTTAACTTATGATTGAATGGATTCCCCTGTGTTTCAAACCAAATTCCCTAAAGACCCAATCGCATGTATTGTTCTCATCTCATGGCAAATCTATTTATAATAATACCTACACCATCCTAGAATAATATATTTTAATTATTTTGAATTCAGTGCTATTCTAACGTGTAACAATCATTACACGTTATTTACTTTCCAATGCAATGCCAGTTATTACCAGGCACTCGGTAGAGAAATTAAATTGTATGTTTTATACAAAATATGATATAATAATGAACACGTTTATGATTAAAATGTCGGTATTTCTAACAGCATTCAATAAAATGCCTGAAGGCTCCGCACATATTCAACACAAGGAGTATTATTATTACAATTAAATGCAAAAAAGAATACTCACAAACTGTTAAATTAATAAACACACGTCACTTCACAAAAATATTTTTTTAAGAACAGATTTGCACTCAACGGAATGTCCGACGGCCACAAGATCCACCCGCCATTTGACCAAAATAACAATATGGTAACACTTATTAATACATTAACTGATAGCGAGTGTACATTGCTGTGCAAATTATTTGATCACTTGGTTCTAGGTAAAAGATACACATCCTAATATTATGAATGCGTAAGTTTGTGAGTATGAATGTATCCGATGTATGGATGTTTGTTACTCTTTCACGCAAAAACTACTGCGTCAATTTTGATAAAACTTTGCACACATGTAGCTTATAGCTTGGATTAACACATAGCCTACTTTTACTAACATACCAAGAAGGCGGAGCCGCGGGCGAAAGCGAGCTTAAAAAAAAATAATAAAATATATTTTCATAGTCCCCTCACTTCTACATTTTTGTTTTAAAATGATCCACATGTGTATTCCATAATATAATTGAATAATTCATTTCCATAAATTTTTAAATTAACAGTTTTCCTTACAGAATCGCACCCGCACCGCGGAAGTAGCATAATTTGAAAATCTTAATCATAAACAATAGTAACTAAAGTAATTTTGTTTTTTGTCGATCAATCGATTCATAAGTTGAACTCGATACATAAACATTATTTTGTTTATAGCAGCTCTAAGGTCAAAAACAAGCTTTAATTTATGTAAAATTAGATGATTAAATGTGTAGGTGACTTTTCATGGCCGGCAATGTACTTTTAAGGGTGTGTTGTTTGACATAAATTTTACCTAATAGAGTTGTTCATTGAAAACTAATTCATTAAATTTATAGCTCATATTTACACGAAATGATGATAAAGAAGGAATATAACTGACGGTGATCTAATTCATAATTTACTCTCAAAGAATGTTTTAGCTACTGCTCAATTCAAAACGATAATTTGTTGTATGATTATGTTTAATAGATGAAAGTTTCTATTTGGCTTAAAGAATAAGCATTGCCATACAACGTTGTAATGCTGCCTTCTGGGCACGATGTCGCCTTTTGACATCGATGCGGAGGATTTTTTTGATGCTGTATAAAGTTTGGTAAATATCTTTTTATAATTTTTATGTATATTATTGTATATAAATATTTTTCTGTATATAAAATGTATATTAATATTTATGTATGTAAAATGTATAGTTGTAAATACTTATAAGAAGATTAATATTAATACAATCATGCAATTATTTTGAACTATGCTGATAAATATACTATCAAGATAACAATTTCGGTTTGAACAAAGAGATTGTAGAAATTAGAAAGGTAGTAATGTCACTGCCAGTCGACTCACTGCGGCCGAAAAGGCCGTTACAGTAATGCTTAGCTTATTGTCAACAAATATACCTAATTATATAAAATAGATTTGAAGACTTACCTAATTGTCGACTATCTAAGTAGCAAATAGTTGCCGGATCCAACGGATTACCGGAACGGCATGCCGAATTGCAATCTATATATAGTACGACATCAGAAACAAAAAGTAATCATCTATCTAAGAATCTGTCAAGAGTGCTACAATAATGGTGGATAATAACTATGCAAGGCAATAAACATTGCTGTACTAGACAATCATATCTACTTATTTCAGCTCAATTATTTTAATCGTTTATTTACTTCATTTTTCACACCTTACAAAGACACTTAATAATTTACTTCCTTTTGGTAAACACAGGCTAAAAAATTAAAAACTATATCAATACGAATTCTATTTGAGTTCTAAAAGTTCCGTATACTAGAATTAGTTGTACGCTGGACATTCGTACTTACGGAAATTCGCGAAAAATAAGAGTTGGATCCGTAACCGTATTTGAGTTGAAATTCTAGCAATAAAAATCTATTAAATCACAATTAGCAAAGTAGTCATGAAGTTTATCAAAAAATAGACAACGGGTCTTAATCGCGTAATTATTATAAAGGTAAATAAATACCTATGCTCGACGTTTTGTATGACATGACGACTTGAAGTCATTCGAAACGTCGAGTAATTACGCGATTTAGACCCGTTGTCTAATTGTTGAAAAATGTTTTCAAATCGAAAGTTTAAGTACTATTAAACATAAAAAAATATAGAAATATACAAGTATTTTACCACACTTGACCTGTTATGTTTAGGTCCCATGGAATATTGAGTGAGCCTATCCACCATAATTACACTGGTCACAATTCCAACTTCATGTTGCTATTGTGAATTTCCTGTCGGAAAGTTCACAAATGACACTTTGCCCGACCTGGGAATCGAACCCGAAACCTCAAATTCAAATTCAAATTCAAATCATTTATTTTCATAGGCCCCAGGAGGCGCTTGACCACGTCACAACATTACAAAAAATGATATAAAAATAAATAATAAATAATAGTCGGTCTTCTTCTTCACCATCGAGGCAATATAGAGGAACGGTGTGCGGGGTGTGGTGTTCTTCCACCATACAGGTAGGACCCTCCGATCAGGCTCGATGGTATTGCCTGGCGGACAGCTATCCAACGGTAGTGTCTTGGAAGTAGTATTTACCTATATACACTTGCTGTGAACATTTCGTTATCGCGATTCAGCGCTCTTTGACATTTGTGACGAGTGTGTCACTTCTTGACGTTGTCAATGTCATCCGTCATTAATTATGTGCAAATACCGTCACAGCAGTACTATTAAATTCTATTTAGAATATTATTTTTATTTTCTTAAATTAAATATGTATTTAATTTTAATTAATGTTTTCCTGACATGCTTTGCACATTTGACATCCATCAACTATCGTTTCAAGGACATTCAACATTTTACACATTTTATTGAGATACTATTTGCTTGCCTTTGTCTGTTATTTATGTTTATTAAAAGTAAGCAGCAAACAATCAAAATACAAAGAAAGTGATAATGTAGACAATTGTCAAAAACTCGTGAATAACACAGATGATACACATCCCATCACCCGAGCAGTGATCCTGTAAGAGAAACTTTTGGTTTTGTGCTTCTTCTTCTTCTTACTTGTCAATGGCATTATGGTTTCTAATTTTTTATTTCTATTGTTTTGCCCAGTAGGTAGCAACT
Organism: Hypena proboscidalis; assembly: GCA_905147285.1. Taxonomy (NCBI): domain Eukaryota; kingdom Metazoa; phylum Arthropoda; class Insecta; order Lepidoptera; family Erebidae; genus Hypena; species Hypena proboscidalis. The sequence continues at coordinate 2,695,902 of LR990129.1, read as the reverse complement.
TCTACTCCTTTGCTTGTGACTTGCATTAGGTCTTCACGGGCACATGTAGAGAGAGACAATGGGCACGAAAGCAGTCGGGTGCATGATAGGAGCCTCCCCGCGGCGCGCCCTGGATAGTCAGCTGAAGGTAACGCAGTGTCTGGCTAACAAAATCCTATCACCACAATGGCTATCAACAGCTCATCTCAATAGCAAAACTCGGTTTTGTGCTAATTGTGATATTTGTCTGACACAAAAATAAAATTTCGTGTGATTCCAATTCGGGAAAACTCATGCCGATGATAGGGGGATCCCTAAAACTGGACTAATCATACAACAGATAAGCTGTCAGGAAATTCTTCGCACGTCATTCAAGCCGTTTATCTATAATATATAAACCAATATCAAAAGTGTCACTTTTAAAGAAAAATAAACATTGACGTCATGTCCACAGTAGCGTTTAGGTAAATAATGATTTTTAGATTTTCCCATGAAATTCATATTTTGGCTATAATATTATGATCCTGCGTTAGATCGTGTTCGACTGATGAGTCACTGATAAAGGTGAAACTTACTTACATAAAAATAACTTTTTAGTTTTGAAAAGTATCAAATATTATAATTTAAATTAGATTTAAATTTCCGATACATCTGTTCAAGTGAATTGAACAATTTTTCAGTCAAAGGAGCAACATACATACAGTTGAGAATTCAGGTCCCTAGCAAGAGGCGACCGTAGCTGGTTGGTTAAAGCGACTGCCCTGTGTGCAGAAAGTCGCTGGTTCAAATCCAGCCAGTCCCATATCTTTTCCAGCTGTTTTTTAGTATATTTTGCTAAGCTTAGCTATATGCTAAAATAATCAATAATAAGTTGTAATATTATAAAACTGAAGAGTTTGTTTATTTTTTTCGTTGAGCGGCAACTTTTCACGCGGGCAATACCGCGGGGATCGGCTATGTATAACGGTACCTATACCACATGACGTTCTCTACAATTAACAAACGAAAAGTACTTTCACTTTTACTGTATTTTTTCCTTGTCGTAAAAAACTTTGTTCGTGTTACAAGCGTTTTATAAATATTACCATTCGGCCCAGTCATTCACAAGTGATGCAAAAATAGATTAAGGTTAAAAAACTAAAGCGGGCTGTGTTACGTGTTGGTCCGCGATGATCGCTATATAAGTTTCTTCGTTCATCTTTTTATTATTTCTATTAAATAATTACCGTAGCAGGGGGAAAGTTTAGAGGCAAAGAGATAAAACCCTTTCTCTCAAAATTAAAAATATAATCGTGATTTTGAAAAAGTTCGGTTAGTAGGTACTTCTTTCTATTACTGTCAAGTTCAACCCGCTTCTACCCGCAATTAATTCGAGATGATTTATAAATAAATAAATAAATATTATACCTACAACTCACACACAACGACATCTAGTCCCAAACTAAGCAGAGCTTGTACTATGGGTACTAGAATAACTGATACTAATACATATTATATACTTTTCTTTTGTAGATACATACTTATTATACATAGAAACACCCAGACTAAGACAAACCCCCATGTTCATGCACACAAAGATTTGTCTTAAGTGGGAATCGAACCCACGACCTCGGCGTCGCAGGCAGGTACACTACCCACTCCGCCATCCGGTCGTCAATTTGACATAACATAACATCACGCCTATATTACCCAGAAGGGTGTGGCAGAGGTGTACAACACCCACATTTCACCTGATATGTTTAGGTCCTCCGGGCACAATTCCAACTTCGTGTATTGTAAATTTCCTAATGGAAAGTTCACAAATAACACTTTGCCCGACCCGGGAATCGAACCCGAGACCTCGCGATGAAAGGCGCATACGCTAACCACTAGACCATCGACATGATTTAAACTACTCCAAAGTTGTTATGGATTTAAAACTTCATTACATAATATTATTATTTATTGGGGCACTTTCACTTATAAGTGTACCCTGTTAAAAATACGATATTTTTTTTAAAGTTAGTTTTTAATATGTTAAAAGATCTCAACCTGTACTTCATAGTTTAACGGACTGGAGATAGTGTTTTATTTTTAATAAATTGAGTGTTTTCCTTATTAAAAATGGAAAATAAATGGACATTGTAGTAAAAAAGTGGTCAGTTTGGCGACGACATAAAAATCATCCTGTTTAATTATTTTAAATAATATGACTCAATTTTTATTATCTTTTGCTACTGAGCATTACAATCCATCGAAAAAAAATATAATAGCCTCGAATTGAAATCTCATTTCTCTAAAATGAGGTTTTAACTTCTGTTTTGTGACAAGTGATGCTACGAAGATCGATTTTTTTATAAATTCCCTTGATAAGAGGGTTAATTTTAAAGTAAATGTATTTTGTAGTGTTTAATATGGCAACAGGCTAACACAATATTCAAACAAATATAAAAAAACAATGAAACAAAAGTAAAAAAAAAATATTTTGTTCTTTTACAAATTGGGACAGTCACCAAACTGACACATTGGAAAACCTTAAGCTGAGATTACATGATACAAAATAAAACATAGCGTTGGTAATCAAAATGCTTTATCTTAAAGATGAAGTTTTAAGTAACTTGCCAGATTCCTTTTAATTTTTTCGTTGTATCTCCTGTACCGTTAACATTTATTTACAAGAATTTTATTATTTTTTCGTAGATTCCGAATTAAGATATCATCAAATAATTTATTTTCTTGTAAATCGTTACTAAGGCCAGGCATAACATTTACATTTTGGGACATAGCTAGAACTTTGTTTCTCTTTTGTTTCTCCCGGCTGGTCCTTTTATTTTTCTCCACTCTTCCCTTTTTTGTTTGGCTTCTTCTGGCGTCAATTCTAAAATTTTCATTTTTTTTTATTTAAATTTGTCCAAATTTGTTTTACTCTGATTTGCATATTCCTGAGGGCGTTCTAATTTTAGTTTTACTCTATATCGTTTTGTCCTTTCCGCGCCACTTAGTGGCATAGTGAAATTTATTTAAAAAATATCTGAAAATAAAATATTATAAATATTATACTTGACCTCAATTGAGGTCAAGTATGTAACGGAATTTTTTTATATTTTTGTAGGTACAGTATATAACCACGCGAAACGTCTTTCATTTTTCATTTACAGTTTGTTGAACTTACTAGAAATTTTTCATTTCGAAGAATTTTCAAGATTCGATTAAATTAATCGACGGATATATTTTTTTTTCATACACAGATTTTAGACTTGGCCTTTGTTTACTGCTAATGAATAAAAAAAAAAAAAAAATACGAAAAAATTGACATGAAACTTAATTTTTTTTTAAACATGTTTCTTTGTATTTTTTTGTATTACCCGTGGCAATAAACACTGACTTCAAGAACGATACTATGTTACAACGTACTTATGTCATATCCACCAGTATTTTTTTTTTGTGGTATATATATATGTGGTGTATATATACCGGGTATACCAAGTATTTATGTTTGTTCGATATTTTGATTAAGTTTTTATGCTCATCTATAATTAGGTATTGCTTGAGTGATGTTTTTTTCAAATGCATGGCTATTTTTAGCGGCAAATTTGCCATAGTTTTTATATGTTTGTGACCGATATTTAATGACAGTTGGTAAGGTTATGGTCACGCATAGCTTTAGTATAATTAGCGAAAGTAACGTGACTTGGAAATACTGCTTTAAAGACGATATAAATAAGGTATAAATTCGACTAATGTATTTTTATTATCTTTTAGATTTCCTCCTTTATTACAGCATTCTTTAATCGCCTAAAATGTGTATTTATTGGATTCTATGCCGCACATTTTAAATGAATTTAATTAAACTTTTCCTTATTTGTTATATTTTTGATATTTTACAACTAGAAAAACAAATAAAAATCTACACATGGAAAAAAATGACAAATATTTACATTTTAGCAAGGTGGTAAGGAGTCATAGTATTTTAAAATTTGTCATATTTTGGATTGATAAAATATTTCATTATCAATTTACTTCAAATTCAACAAAAAATTTCAAGTAGTTTACCAATAAAATATCCAAATAACTGCATTGTTTAATTTGGTTTTTCTTCGATAAAGAAGGTGTTTTATTGTTTTATTTTTTGGTATTTCTAGTACTTTCTTGTACTAAAAATATTATGATATTTAGCTAAATTCGTAACAATAGAAACCTTTACCTAGAAAATGTAACTGGGCAAAGGCTCAAAAGATTGAAAACTTCGTTGTACAGATGTAAGTTTTTCTATTTTGCATTTTTTAACACTTTATCAGAATGCATAATGAAGAATATAAATACTCTGTTTATGTACCTTGTATGTATGTATATTATAGACCTTGCAATAACATAATTAATGCAAATAAATTAAAAATTCTTCAATGACACTATTAAATTGTATCTCCTAATCAGCTGTTTTTTTTAAAAGCTGATGATGGATGCAGTTTTAAAAAAGAGTTTTATTATAATTCTTCATCGTGTTTGCACGTGATGACGCTATTAATCATTTTTTTTTTTAAACTACGCCCACAGCGAACGAACGTGTAGTCCACCTGATGGTATGTGGAGTACAGCCCATGGACAGCAACAATCCACAAAAGCAGATTATAGATGCGTCGCTGCAGCTGAGGACTACGGTGTTATGCCTCAAGTGCCGGTAATTTCAGGGCCTGATCCCACCACCAAATCGGAACACAGTAATGGAAGCACTACTATTTGGCGGCAGGTTAAAGGTGAGACGGTGGTGCTGCCACCCTCGAGCTCATTCACAAGAGCTCTACCACCAGTAAATGCTATTAATCATTGCAATAAATGTATTGGTTTTCTTTATTTAACGTATGTCGCAAACGGACATGACGTCCACCTGATGGTTAATGATATCTATAGCCCATGGACATTAAAAAATCACAAAAGCAGATTGTAGATACGTCCCCCTATCCCATGGGATCTAAACATAACAGGTGCAATGTGGGTGTTGTACACCTCTGCCACACCCTTCTGGGTAATATATGCGTGATGTTATGTTATGTTATGTTTTATTAATACACAACCTGCATCTGTAAATAAGTATTCTTCTCTCATTTGTTTTATTTATGTAATAAAATATAATGAATCAAAATAGTGTTTTTTATACCATCCTTTATACATAAATCTAAAAAAAGTTAATTGAATAAAATATACTAGCAATTATATTTTATAGTCCAATGATTTTAATTATCGTTTCTCTATTAAAATTGTGCATCCATGACTTATTTTATAGCCTGGTAAAGATGCCGAATGCGGCAGAATCCAAAATCGAATCAGTAGTTTTTGCCATAGTCGCGGATATACATTATACAGAGTGTAAATGACAACGTGACGAAGCCGCTTCCCAGCGATTCAGCTTTTGATCCTGAGATCCCGGATCTTTTATTTTATGGAGGTAGATACCAAACGGGCGAAGGCGTTGTCGAAAATCACAAAAAAAAATAAAGTTACTAGGTAGTTTTGCCATTAAAACGTTGAATTATTCGCATGGTGATCAAAGTTTTTAAATTTAAACCCAGCAATAGTACCATCATAAATCATAACCATACGAAAACCATTTGATTACATACACAATAAAGTACACACACACTGAGAAAGCTAATAACCTACCATGGGCAAATCTTTACCACCGTGCCTCATGCTGACATATTTTTAAAATAACTTTATGTGTATAGCTGTATTATATATATTCCAAGTATTATATACGTCCATCTCAGTCAAGTGACATTTGACTTAGATGGACGCTGCAGTGAAATATAAAATGGGCCGGCCCGAACGTGCCCGGCCCGCCTGTGTGTAGCAACCCTTGGAGTTTTGGCAATAGGAATGACGTGATAGTGACGAACTCAATAACTATTATGACGAAAGTAAAACATATCTACTGCCGGATCCGGATTTATAAAAGCGTACAGACAAAGTGTAAATATAATATGTGCCGAGAAATCGCACAACCTTGTTCCTCCGTCCCCATTTCACCATCAGACTACCAGACAAACGGCACTCCGGCATCGCTTCACGGTAGATTTTCCTCAAATACGCACCAAGCGTTGCCAACGAATTGAATGCCCAAGTCTGTTTTTCCTCATGACTACAATCAAGATGTGAATAAAAAGGTATCTCATAGGTAAGCGTGCTCCAACGTCGACGGCACAATCACTAACCTTCAGATGAGATCGTGGCCAAATGCGTGCCTTTACACCATAAATAAAAATAACGCACGCAACATTCCGAGAAAAAGTTTGTTATGTAACTAAAATAATGGTCGTGTTGAGTGAGTGTGAGGTAGGTTGGAGTTTTCCTTCTGTTCCAAGTAATTATTTTGTCGAAACGCAATCAAAATGCAATAATTTCTCCGGAATAGTTTATGATTAATATGACACCTCCTTGAAGTGATATCATACAGCTGATACAGCCTATACAGAGTGGATGCGACATGGCATAAAATTAAAGATTGTATACGTGCTCAGTGTTCCATTAAATTCAATCTCTTAACTTCTTCTTCTTACGTGTCAATGGCATTATGGTTTCTCATTTTTTATTATTGTTTTTGCCCAGTAGGTAGCAACTTCTACTCCCTTGCTTGTGGCTTGCATTATTAGAGCATGTTTTGGGCAGCCGAATGTTGCTTCTGAGAAGAGCTTTTGATAGCCATTATTTATTTATTTATTTTGGAAAACAAACAGCTTTTAAAACAATCAATTAAATTACTTATATAAATAACAACGTAAGCCAATTGACAGTTTCCGCTTATGTGTATGGCTAAGTTCGAAACTTACATATTAAAATAAATAAATAACATGATCTAGAAATAATTCACAATATATGGTGATAGTATTAGTCAGCCAGACACTGCGTTACCGTCATCTGACTGTCATCTATTCTTTTCACTGGATAAATTTGTATAAATGCAAAATGATAATTATCATATAACACTACGAAAGTCTAGAATATACCTACTAACTATTAGTTATGTAACGAATATTCGCTTTCGCACATTTCGCTGAAATCCGTTCTACTCGGTTCCATCATAACAACTCGTACCCGGTTCTGCATGTCCTATTCCTGACTCTTAGTTAGTGAAGGTGCTTTAGTCATGATTCTTCGTTTCTTAAGAAAATATTATTATTTGAAAAAATAGGCTTATTTTGTACTTCGGTTGAAGGTTGTTTTAGTAGCAGATTTTTTTTTCTTATTTTAAAAAAAACGACGCCCGCAATAGGAATAACTCCTGTGTCGCGGGGGTGTTCACAAAGCCTCCTCGAGTGACGTACACAACAATCCCCTACGTCCGGCGCACCCTGGGCAATTCACGAGTTCTCTAAAGCGAATTGGCTTATCCTTTCACCACGATGGCAAGTCCAAATAAAATTTGACTCGGCCATCGACACGACGAAGAAGAAGAAGACACACACAAAACACACCCAGAGTCGGAACAAATTTTTGCGGATCACACACGGATTGGTCCCATGTGTGTATTGTGTGTATTACTTTATAATATTGAGTTATATTATGATGATGTCTCGTGTGTCTTATAACATGTTTCAAGACACACAAGCTGCAGCTCGGCTACGTTCAATTTTAACAAGGCTGCCGCGAAATGTCAAACTCGATTGACATTCTGCGCGCCTTTTATTTGAAGGCCAACATTCGCATTCGAATTCGCATTCGCGAAAGTTTTAATATTAATATTCGCATTCGCGTGAGAAAACGGACATTCGTTACATAACTACCATAGAAATCTTAATAACTAGTCAATAGAAATGCTATCGACTATCTTTTAACACTGGGACGCATGTCGCCGGTTTTCAAATAGGTACCACTTTTTGTATTCCTGCAAACAAAATTATTATTTTTGGCGATGACATTAAGACGACAATTCCTCAACTCGCACTTGTGTTCGATTAGACAAATGCGCTTGTATTCCTGCAAACAAAATTATTCTTTTTGCGATGACATTAATACGACAATTCCTCAACTCGCACTTGTGTTTGACTAGACAGATGCGCGGCGACAAGGTCACGCGTCTTTGACATTTCTATTGCCTTATTATTAAGATTTCTATGATAACTACTTACTATATTATTATACAAACGGCTATTCATCAAGCTATACATTTCCAGTATAGGATGTTCAGGCAATGGTCTGCTTACCCTGCAATAACAGACAGAACATCTTATATTGGAAATGTATAATTCGATCTGTAGCCACGAGCACATAGTGATATAAATTTCAAGGTTTACCAAAACCAATATTTTGAATGTAATCACACACACGCGGCAGACATTATGCTGGAATTACCAGCTTTTGTTTGAATTAATTTACACTCATTATACACATATATTAAACAACCACGGACGAAAAAGTTTGTTTGATGTCCAAGCCCTGATTTCACCAAGCTTCTTAATCTACGGTTTTATAATACCCGCATTCCCATCTCTCTCTCTTTTTCAATATTAGTACGGGACAGATAGTTTTGTTAATTATAGTTTTATAAGTCAGACAAACCGAAAAATCTATTACAGAGATTTTTATAACGACAACTAACGACATCTACACCACTGAGTAATTGCTAAGCTTTCGTAACGCTTCGATAGATGGCGCTACAAGTATTCAAAACAAAGTTAACCATAATATAAACCATCATTATTATTTTGTGTTTGTACCACTTTTTACCCTACAAAGGTCTTAAATATAAATTATAGTTAAGTAAATAAAACATTCGTTTAAAATTTTTAACTATGTTTTATGTAAGTAGAAGGGTGTGGCTGAGGTGTACAACACCCACACTTCACCTGTTACGTTTAAGTGCCATGGGAAAGGGCATAAGCCTATCGCCATCCACCGGCCACAAATCCAAATCCGTGCTGCTATTGTAAAATTCCTGACCGAGAGTTTACAAATCACACTTTACCCGACCCGGCAATTGAACCCGAGACTTCGCGGTGAGAGGCGCATACGCTGACCACTAGACCATCGAGGCAGTCGAGAAGTTACGATACAATTACTGTCAAAACGTACATTTTTGTTAAATAATTAGTTTGTCAAATACCTAATAGCTAATAAACGTTTTACACTTGGTTTTTATAAAGATAATGGTTCAATTTCACAAGCCATTACCTCTCGTGTCGTCTTCGTGCATTGTTTACTAGATGAGAAATAATTAGATATGCCGTCATGGCTTGCAACAGTGAAGGTATACGTACATAGCACGTGCAAACTTTTTATTTACAGTGACGAACAAAAGAAACTACCATTAAATAGATTGTTGGTGGTGGTAAAGATAATGTGAATAACTGCGGAAGCTCCACAACATCATTAACCTGACGCTAAATAGTTGTGCTTGCGTGTAGGCTAGTACCGAATTCCTGAGTTGAAGAGACACATCAACAACCTGATTTTGAGGCTTATACCACTTACCACTAACTACCAGGTGGAATATCGTCAGTTGTATAAAAATATAGGGTTTGATGAAGGCCGTAGAGATTGCGACCGATCTCGGGATCAATCAGGCAAATAGTCAATCTTAGTATCAGCACGAAGTCTTGGTCTGTTATGTGGTCATTGGATCGATTATCTCCTATCCCATTAAACCTTCACATAGCTGGTCTGATAGATAGAGATAGGTAGAATAATCTTTATTCTACACCAATATTAACAACGGTTATTTTTTTAAAAATTATTAGATAAAACGGGATATTTACTATGTATATTTGTTGTAGTGAGTAATTTCGATATTTCAGAGAGGTTGCAATCTCTTTGTTTACAATAAAACTAAAACCCCCGTCGCATATTAAAAGAGTGCGGAAGAGGGGAGGGTTCGTCTGCTAATAAAATTGTTTCACATTACTGCATTTACCGTAACCAAAGGAATTGAAGAAAGGACAATAAAACATTTAGATATATCACATTATATATTTTTTCATAAAATGATATAGGTATTTAATACATTTAGTTTCTTGAATTACTATTTCAAGATTAATACATGCAAGTTTCGTAATTTATTTTCATAAATTCATTTTATTTGTATGATAAATACTGTAATCTTCATAATCTTTTTAGATCTTCAATTATTGACTTTTCATAGCACTATTCCCATTTCTTGTAATTATTCCATTACTTTTTATTTCACTTCCATTTCCGTTTTTACAATTCTTTATCTCAGTATCATTAGTCAATATGGTGGCTTTAGAAGTCTTTTTAGAATAGTTATTTAGATAGAATTTTCCAAATAAATACAGGAACAGAAAACTATTAAACGCTAAAGAGCTGCATAATACATAGGATGGTGGGCATCCGGAATAGGCAGCCGCTACTAAGAAGTGGGCAAGTACAACGACGAACTGGACCTGGAAAAATAAAATTGTAGTTGTAATCGCAGAAAGGATACATAATATTGTTAGCCTATCATTTTATTAACGTATGTGTTACTCTTTTCGCGAACTTTAATAAAATAATAGTCTTTTTACTCTCGGAATTAAAAATTAACATAAACCTCTACGCACAAAATAAAATCAAACATTTAAAAAGTCAAAAATATCATCGGTATATTATATTGAGTCATCAATTTGTGTACCTGTATTTTAATTATAGAAATAGATGAACCCGTTTTCGGCGGTTAAAAAATTACGGTTGTTTTTGCGTGAAGGTAGCTCGTCGGTATTAAGAAGTGAAAGATTATTGTACAAATTAATGAAAGAAAAAAAAAGAATGGTAGAATATAACATGGTTGGAAAGGATGCAACTGTAAGTTCTGAAATTTCTTCTGATAGAAAAGTATAAAAAGATAAAACATATTGCATATACTCCAAGTAGCTAATTGGGATAAAGGCAGGCGGATGATGATTTTATATTAAAACAAACATAAAATTAATTATTTAGGTTAAGTTTTGAGTGTCAAAGAGTAAATTAATGATGTTCCAGTTTAATTGTTAAAACGGCGTAAAAAGATAATTGAGGTCAACATGCCGCGTTTATCAAGTAGACTTATTACATTACGTTGAATAATATTTTAAGTAAAATAAAATTTTGTGAAAACAAAATGACGAATAAAAAATGAAATTTTTTTCATTATTTCATTTCAATATTAACAACAAACAAATTTACTGTTTCCTTTTTTATTGTAGCCCTAATTTCATCAAAATTCTAGTATTTTGATGTCTCTCTCACATTCAATGTTTGAACGGGAAAGAGGAATACATAAGCTCAATTTTGAACGGGTGGTAAAATAAAGCTATAATTGTATCAATACTTACCAACTGCAAGCTGGTAATATACTTCTTCCACCATAAAAACTTTGCCAGACTGGGGAATGAAGACAATCCATAATATCCATACATAATAATATGAATGAAAGAATTGGCAACTCCCAGGAACAGAAGATTAATACTTGGTTCATATTTCAATGCTGTCCATGTGACAATGATCATCAAGGTGTGGTGGTACACGTGGAGGAAGCTCAGCTGTCGATCTTTCTTTCGGAGTACGAAGAACACCGTGTCCAGAAGCTCTGATACCTTGGCTAGCAGGTAGAAATGCATTGCTGCGGCAATCTGAAAACATCATGCCCATATTGCTAAGATGATATAACAGTATAGCTAAGGTGTATTAACAACCAAATTTCCCCTAATGATTTTAAGCTTTCGCGATTTGTACACACGGTAGTAGTTTTAGACACGGGTATTTACGCCCTTAATAGTTATTTATGGTACAAGTGAGAAAAAGTTTATATTTCTGTTGTGAGTGCCAATTTTAAATCTTGACCTTGTGAAGTAGTCTTGAATTGAATCACGAGCGTAGCGAGTGATTCTAATAAAGACTACTTCGCAAGCGAAAGATTTTAAGATTTTTTTTTAAGAATGCGTTCGGAATTTCATTCCGTAACATTTATCCATAGAGTCTAATATTAAGTACCTGATTTTAATTAATTAAATGGTCAATCACGAATATAAAAAAAATAAAATACTAAATAAGCGTGTATTTATATAATTTAAAATAATTAAAACGTATCGTTTGTAGTTATTTAATAAAATTGATGTCAATGTTTATTACTAACCTACATGGTGGTTGTTTTGTTTATTTTTCAGCGCCTATTCATTGAAAGGATTTCGTGTTTCGAAATTTGAATCACTTTGCCTCACTAGTGAGTGAAAACGGTTCTTACTCACTGAATTCTGGCAAGCAAACAATCTTTTTCGTGCTGGTGTGGTTAAAATAAATTTACGCAATTAAGACCCGTGTCTACAATACATAATCACATTTGACCTATTATGTTTGGGTCCCATGAGCAAGTGTCTATCGCCATGAACCGGGCATAATGCCGGACGGAATTGCCTAGCGGGAAAATCCTAAATAACACTTTTTCCCGACCCGTCGTTTGAGCCCGAGTCAGGCAACTATATTGTAATAATATTATATTAATCATTACACTAATACACTTACGCCTTGCCTGCTGTCTTCAGTATCCAGAGCGCAGGATTTTGGCACAATACCATGAATCGCAAGCATTCTGCCACACTGCAATCACAAAAAATATAATAATAAACCAGGATCCTAGTTAGTCAGTATCCTTAAACAGGAACATTCCGTATCGTAGGAGTAAAATTCAGCCATAAATACATAGTTGTCTGATAAGTCGGTGCGGAAGCGGCGGTATATTACTCTGGTACTGATTTTTTTTTTTTATACTACACCCACAGCAAACGAACGTGTAGTCCACCTAATGGTAAGTTGAGTACAGCCCATGGACATCAACAATCCACAAAAGCAGATTATAGATGCGTCGCTGCAGCTGAGGACTACGGTGTTATGCCTCATGTGCCAGTAATTTCAGAGCCTGATCTCACCACCAAACCGGAACACAGTAATGGAAGCACTACTATTTGGCGGCAGGTTAAAGGTGAGACGGTGGTGCCGCCCTCGAGCTCATTCACAAGAGCTCTACCACCAGTATTGATTTTAATTTAAACCCAAACACTTCGATTAAAATTGATCTAAGCTTCGGTAATTGAAATCATATTATTTTGATTAGTAACATTTTAATTTATTTAATTTTACTGATTATTTTAATTTGCTCTGTAATTATAATGTTTGTCAAAGTGTTCAAGCGCCCCTTGGGGTTTCTATAAGAAAATGATTTTGACTTTTGACTCTTATTCTCATATAGTAATATCAGGCGCTCGGTACTAAAATAACCAAAGTTTAACGCTGAACGAACGTTTTTTATCGCTCTGCCCCATTTGAACGTTTAAAGAGAGAGAGAGAGAGAGATAGAGAAAGATCAAAGTTTGGTAATAGTCGTGGTTGGTGAGTTGAAGGTTAGAAAAATCTGAAATACCATACTGAAAAAATAATTAATCTGTAGGACACTGCTTTAACGTTAAATAATATCATTATTATTGTTAAAATGCATGACATGTTTCCTTCCTCTTAATTAGTTCTTCTATACAACAATATGTTTCCAATTTGTCTTATTCAACCTTCCCGAGAAGGGTAGTAATAGTTATTAAAATCACTGAATGATTATTAATTTTATTATTATGTAAACTAGATACCTAAAATTCTCTCTCCTGTGACCACTTCACAGACATTTTGGTCACGGTGGCCATAGGAAGCATGCATTGTTTTAGTTTGATAAACAATACTTTTCACGTTTTAAACAGTTTAGTTATGTTTCGAATAACTATGAAATTGAAAACGACATAAACCTTTGAAGATATGTTTCGATTTATTTCTAGCAAAACGGTTTAATGGCCGTAGTGTAATGCGACGTCACATTATTTTTTGAATCTCTCTGTCTAATCGGTACGTAATTAATCATTTATAATATGAAGAAAATCTAAAGAAAAATAGACGCCCGCAAAAGGAATAACTCCTGTGTCGCAGGCACATATTGGCCGTATTTTTCTGCCGATTTTAATGTTAATTTCACATTTTGTTATCTAAAAAAAAACATTTATAATAATATTTTGCTAATAACAGAGATAAAACAAATGCTTTATCCCTGTTGTTGATGTACTGGTAAGTATAATAATAGTACCGTGACTAAGTCAACGTCGCGCGGACCGATTGATTTTGCAGGTTAAGCCATGCTAAGCGCGGTTGGCCGTGTATGGGTGACCATCTTTAACATAACAAGTTTTCCACCGTGCCTCGGCGAGCACGTTAAGCCATCGGTCTTGGTTGCCATTTAAACATCTCGCAGTCGTTACGGGCAGTCACAGGCCAGAAATTCTGACATCTAGTCTAACAAGGAGTATCGTATTACCTTGTACCGGGCAGTCGCTCCATTTAAAATACTGATATTCAGCTAAATCCGTTAGACTAGAAGCCGACCCCAACGTCATTGGGAAAAGGCTCGGAAGATTAGTTGACCTTCCGCTCGCGGCTCCATTAGAATGATAGATCGGCCAAAAGGAGTAGTAGTGGATATTTATTCAAAACACATATTCTTCACGTGGTCAATGTTCATTTTCACCGATAAAAAATATAAAAAAATATCACGAACAAATTGCACATTTCGGCAAACGTGTTTTTTTTATGAGATTATTTATTTCTCGTTGAATAACACTAACAACATTATAGTATGTTTAATTGTATCCACCCCGTAATATGTTTTTTTTTTATATACTACGCCCACAGTGAACGAACGTGTAGTCCACCTGATGGTAAGTGGAGTACAGCCCGTTGACATTAACAATCCACAAAAGCAGATTATAGATGCGTCGCTGCAGCTGAGGACTACGGTGTTATGCCTCATGTGCCAGTAAGTTTAGGGCTTGATCTCATCACCAAACCGGAACACAGTAATGGAAACACTACTATTTGGCGGCAGGTTAAAGGTGAGACGGTGGTGCTGCCGCCCTTGAGCTCATTCACAAGAGCTCTACCACCAGTACCGAAATTCAGGATACATATAATGAAAAATCTAGTTGTGCGCTAAATTGTCTACTTATTTTGACTGATTAAATCACTAAGTGCAAAAATCCTCTGTCATTTGAATCACCCTTGTTTGTGTTTCCTTTTTTTTTTTTTTTTTTTTTTTTACATGTGGAAATGCATTTACGCATACCACCCCACCCCGGGGAAGGGCAGAGTGGTTATGTGGGACTCGCCCGTGCCAAAGATGGTAAACGGCACGGGAATACCCACTAAAACCCCACGGTGCTCCCGCACTCGCCTTGATGGGAGGGTCATGGGAATCTGGCGCAGCCTTTACGTCCACGACCCTCCCGGCGATGCCCGCCGGAGCGGGCCCCTCATGGCCCCCAAAGAGGGGGCTGGCGCAAGCCACCGACCAGCGCGAGGACCGCGTGCAAAGCCATCGGACATTCCCCATGTCCAACGGCCTGGTCCTCTCGCGGCGAGACAGGTGGTCGGTCCCGCCGCCCACCACGCCGCAGTTCAACGGCTGCGGCCCCGCCGGGACCGCGGAAGGCAGGGAATGCGGGGCATCGAAAAACGACGCGCGCACCGACACTCCTACCCGCCGCGGCCCCGTAAACCACCGGGCCACAGTGCCAGCTTGCGCCAACACCGCAGCCCGGCCTTGCCCGCCGAGGCAGGCCCCTCATGGCCCCCAAAATGTGGGGGGACCGGCACCGAGGGCCGCGTGCAAAGCCGTCAGACACTTTTGTATCTGACGGCCTGGCCCTCCGCGGTGAGACAGATGTTCGTCCCACCGCCCACCACGCCGCAGTACTGACGGCTGCGGCCCCGCCGGGACCGCGGAAGGCAGGGAAAGCGGCAACGGAACACCGACAGTCCTCTCCCGCCGCGGCCCCGCAACTCCTCGGCCGCAGTGCCGACTCACGCCGACACCGCAGGCCCTCCTGTTGCAGAGCCCCCCCATAAGAGCCCTGCAACATGGGCTGCTCCCACATGGACTTCCAGCCAAAGCCCGAAGAGCAGCCCCCCTCTGGGGTCCACTTGGCTTCGCCGTGGCTCGAGGGCGCCACGGGTACTAAGCCCCACCGCGACGACAACGCGGGACCCGTTGGTGGGGTACACGTGACGTACCTACCTATCTCGTGGCAAAACAGGGTTAATTATTTGAACTCGCAAATTGCAGGCACTAGTGGATGGCTCTGAATATTTATGTTTGCGTTTAATTATCATAACATAAGATATTTATCGTAATGCTAATCTTAGCGGGTGTGGAGTAATAAGATTAAAGTTTTAGCGCGTGTAAAACCACGAGAGCAGCCATAAATTATTGCAATAAATTCCATGCAGACAAAGGTAGAGAATGTGTATGGCATTAAGTCCACCTATGTGCGATATCATTGAACATGAAGTTTTAAGCGGTTAGCGTAGTGGGTAAAGTGGTCACCACGCCGCAATCAACTGCGCTGGTGTTGTGAGTTCGATCTCCACGCGACAAATCTTTTAGTGATTTTTCTGACTCTCGGTGTGTGAAATGTATGTTTGTAAACACCCCCGCGACACAAGAGTTATTTTCCAAGTGCGGGAGTCGTAATAAAAAAAAAAGTCGCAAGTAACTGTCAGATAAGCACGAAAAAACTTACCACATAAACTAAGTAACACGAAAAAACCACTTGAACAGCATTATACAAAGTGATGATATTCTGGAACTGGAAGGGCTTCCGATCCTTCATGTAGTTCGGTCCTATCTTCAAAACGAACATGAGGTATGTGACCAGTATTACCACTGGAGACACCGGGGTGCTCATCAGCAACCAATTGTCGACAAAGTCCACTGAAAAAAAAAAAAAAATATATCATAATATCACGGGGATTGGCAGTGCAACCGATGTGACCGTACCATCTTCTTTTTGATTCGATTTTTGTACCCCAGAGGCTGTGGCGTATAATACCCACACTTCACCAGTTATATTAATTGCTGAATATCGGGTATTATTTCAACACTATGCTGCTTTTGAAAATTTCCTGACGGTAAAGTCCCTAGCATATTTAAAGGAATTTTTTTTTTTTTATTCCACTGAGGTGGCAAACAAGCATACGGCCCGCCTGATGGTAAGCAGTTACCGTAGCCTATGGACACTTGCAACGCCAGGGCGCGTGCGTTGCCGACCCTTTAAAAATCTATTTGCACTCTTTTTAAAGAACCCCATGCTGTATTATCTAGGTTCATCTAGGTAGTTCATTCCACAACTATATCGTGATTTTCTTTTTTTTTTTTTAATGCCTTATTTTCAATTTTTTTTTATACTTAAGCAACAATAAAAGTATACAGATAAATATAAAAAGTAGTAATTTTATTATATAATATAACATCACGCTGATATTACTCAGATGGGAGTGACAGAAGACTATAACAACCGGTTATCCTTAGGTTTCATGTGATAGGGAATGAGTCGGTTTTTTTACACGCTTTATATTAGCTTCACTTGTATGTTTGTTTGTTTGTATGTAACCGACTTCTTTGGTCGCTATTTTGACGCACTTGAAACGTTCAGATTTCATTCAAATTTTGTACACCTGTCAAAGACCGATGATTATGCAATAATTCGATTAAAAAAAATATATAATTTAATTTTTTTTTTCTTAATTGAAAAAAGCGCTCTTATAAATAAACCAAACTAAAAAGTGGAAAATAAATAATATAATAAATAAAAAAGATATAAAATAAATTTTAATTATTTTGAATTTTTAATGTAATTAAAGTAAATATTATTAATATTACAAAGAAATTACTACTAATTACTTACTACTTGGTTGAATAAAATATTTTATATTCACTAAAACTCAATATGTACGTCCAAATAAGAACACAGCCTGATATAAAATAAAGTACTTGTCAATGTAACTTCAAGTAAAAATACTTATTAGTTGAATGAAAAACATTTCGTGAATGACATTGATAAAGCAACGACGGCGATTATACAAATACATAGTCTGGGAGCCCGTGGTCGGCAGACTAACGATTTTTTATTAAACTGGTAGTTTTCCTGCGTGTGCCTTTAACATAGGTAAGAACGATCACCATCGTGTGAAGCTTTGGAATATTTAAATAAAAAAATAGAAAATAAAAACGTTAAAAGCGCAATTATGGTCCCCACCATTGACAAAAACTTAACATGGTTCCATCTCCAGACTGTGTCTGTCTTGGGTTCTTACGTTTGAGGCACATACAGGAAAGCCTTAATTTTTTTTTTAAATTTCGAATGTTATCTGTCCACGAGCTTCTAGGCTCAAAGTTACTGTAAGTAAACATATAATAAAAAATAAGATCTCTTAAAATAAGATAATTGCGTTAAAATTGACTACAAATCGGCAAAATGCATACCTACTCAAAGCAAAATTTGGGTTGGTTTTTTCTACACCAAAAAGGTTAACAAAATACATTATACAAAGTACAGAAAGCGAACTTGTTTATGACTCGCTCAATGAGTTTCGGTAAGGCTTTTTAACCCAGAAGACTGTAGCAGAGATGTATAACACCC
Organism: Hypena proboscidalis; assembly: GCA_905147285.1. Lineage (NCBI taxonomy): Eukaryota > Metazoa > Arthropoda > Insecta > Lepidoptera > Erebidae > Hypena > Hypena proboscidalis. The sequence continues at coordinate 2,677,474 of LR990129.1, read as the reverse complement.
ACACAGAACCTGTTATGTTTCGGTCCCATGAGATTTGGGTGGCATAATCCCATAATTCCAACTCCGTGTGTAATGAGAGTTTCTGATGGAAATATTCTAAACAACACTTTTGCCCGGTCCGGGCAACCACTGGACTAACTAGACCAACGAGACAAGCAAAACATTATCTATATGTCGCATTTTGGGTACGAGGCCTTATGACAGTGACTTAATAAGTTAGATTAAGTTATTACACTAGTTTAATTTAAGATGCAACATGTTTATGTTTCTATTAATAAATAAATATTGTCTGGCTAATATTAAAAACTGAACAGCTTGGAAAATTGCAAATACCTATGGACTCAGACCTGGAGTTACGTCATTTTTGTTTTATGCCTTATTTCTTGATAAAATGCGAGGATCACCATTTTTTGTCTAATATTCATTTAAAACATTTAAACCCAAAACGATGTGACTAAGTCAAGAGGTAAGATTTTTTTTTATCATAGTAATATACATGCATAACTTGATTTGTCAGACGCAAAATAGGGCCTTTTTTTGAAACCACGAAAAAACTACATAAGATACATCACAAAAAAGACAAAAGATGTTGAAAATGCTCTAAATCACTGTAAAAATTTAAATCGCGATGGGCTGTTCATATTACAAGGTTGATAGACAATTGATGGACTCTCAGACTAACATCTTGGACCGGCTTCAAAGCAATAGAAAAATAGGTAGACTAATGATGACTCTAGATGAGACCTTCAACTTCTAACAATGAGAGGTTCTTACTGTCAGCAAGCGAATATACATTTGATCAAATAATTTGAAGTTTTCCATCATATTATGTATATACTGCCGTCATAATAAAGAAGGCCGTAACTGACATTTTTGTCAAAAATGAGTTATAAACACTACAAAAAAAAGCCCTAATTTTGCAATAAGGGCTTTGCTTATAAGTATTTTGAAGGGACAAGCGCCCAGGAGTTGGCGCGGGGAGAGTATTTGAATGAACCCGCGTGGCTCAGTTGCTAGCCAGGAGGCCACGCGAGGTTCCTGAAACGATATAAGCCGATGTTTTAAAATTATAAAGGGTCTTTCAAATAGAGCGGGTCGATGTTATAATAATCTAAAGAGGATCAAGTTCTTTATATGAAAAGCTGTAATTACATTATTTGCAATTACGCCCTTTCAGATAAGTATTTCACAATTTTTTTTTTTTTTTTTGCTAAAACAAAAGGGAAAACATTGAATTAAATTAATACGCGTGTATAAATTTAAATAAATTCAGGTTAATAATAAAGCCCGTATTTATTGACGTTTTATAAAACAATAACTACTTACTAAAACCATTCAGTAGCCCGCGGGCCTTCATTTTAGATAAAACTTCAATTATCTCGGAATCAGCATTGACGTAGTTACGGCCTTCTTTCTAATGACGGCAGTATAAGTTATTTTTAAATGTGTAGTAGCAAGTAAAATAAAATATATTTATATTTTTTTATTATTGAAAGCAGAGATTCTAGATAGATGTGTTGCGGTCAGTATATTCGGTAGTCATTACCGTAATAGAAATAAAAACAAATATATCTAATTGAATGATGCCATGACCGTTCAAACTCAACACTGACTGCGTCTAAAATATTATGTAGTTTCTATAAATTCTATAAATGTGTAAGGTAATCAGAATTACGTCAATTTACACATATTGAAAGAAAAGAAATGTTCTGAATAAGCTACCAGTAGGGAATTTAATCCCGGGTTTTTTTAATTCCGAGATTTTGGGATTTACAAATTGCAGTCCTGGGATCCCGGGATAATCCCGTAATTAACGATTTTAAGAAAAAAACTAAAAAGTACATAAAAATCAATTATTGAACACAGAATTCGTTTTTTGCGGTTTAAATCACAGTTTTGAACAGACACTACTGTTTATACCTTATCATTATTTTATCGCAATCATACTTATGAGCTTTATAGATATTTAACACAGTCTGCAAACAATCGTTTTTTATAATAAACGTTTAGTAAAATGAATTTGGTTACTAATTCTGTACTTACGGTTTTCAGGTTTATGGTGAAGTAAAAAGAAGGTTATATACAACAAAACAACATATTATATAAAATCAGTTATAAATAAAAATGTAAATAATTACATATATGTTAAAATAAAAATAATGACTAACATAGATCATGAGATAATTTTTACTAACAAGCTCTGGATGTAAATCTGAAATAAAATTATAAATAAAAAAAAAATAATAAGCTCGGAGAAATAATAAAGCGTCTAATGTGCCATTCCCTAACTTGCTCCTCAAGTCTAAGCACTCCGTAACACTTAAACACCCAGAAGTAATGATAGGTTGAGTTAACCTAAAATATACAATAAAACTGCACTGTCTCGAGGGTCTAGTGGTTGGCGTATGCGCCTCTCACCGCCAAGTCTCGGGTTCGATTCCCAGGTTGGGCAAGGTGTAATTTGTGAAAATTCCGTAAGGAAATTCACAATAGCAGGACGGAGTTGAAATTATGCGCGGTGCATGGCTATAGGCTCACCCCTATCCCATGGGACCTAAACATAACAGGAAAAGTATGGGGTTTGTACACCTCTGCAACACCCTTCTGGGTAATGTTTGATTTATATTATGTTATACAATAAAAAAAAACATAAAGTTTTGTGTCTGTCGAAAGATTCACCACAGAAGCGATAATTATTTTCTTTTTAATTTTATATTTAAAGCAATAAAGTCTGATTACGTGCTGTGCTCCTTTGCACTTGGCAGCATTTTCAGAATTAATCGTGTAGTAAATTAGCATGCAAAAAACCATAAATAACCGTTAATTGCTAACGAAAACGCAATGCATTTTAATACATTTCTGTAGTTATCATTATTCTGTTGTTAAATAATTCATCATTTTTTGTTTTTTTTGCAATCCCGAAATTCTCGGGATGTAAATATTGTAATCCCGGGATTTCATTCCGGCAAAATGGTCCAATCCCGGGATCAAATTCCCTAGCTACCAGAGACTTATCTAGAACTGGAGAAATTGGTCCTTAGTTCTTTATTGTACCCAATAAAATTACATTAGAACTTATAATATAAATCATTTACCATGTACAAAGGCGAGCTTAATTCAGATTGAATAAGTATAAATTTATTGCATAATATAACGTATATTATATTGTGATAAATACAAACTAAGGGCCAATTGTGAACTTTTTCGACAAATGGAAGGTAAAATTTGTATAGATTTATAGAATTAACCAGCACTTAACTTGCCGGCACCATATCAGGAGCTGATAAAATTGGGTCTTAGTGTAAAAATATTTAGACAATTATTTTTAGAATTTCGTTTGTCAGATCTGCTATCGATTAGCGCGTGTCGACGTACCTCTACAAAGTCCGCATTGAAAAAAATAAAAAAACCAATGACAATGTCCTCATAACCTTAATTTGAATACTTTTAAATAGGAACATAATTATTATGTTTATCAAAACGCAAACAACAATAAAACTATAGGGAAAAAAAACAACTTACTTTTATCTTGCATTAAGACCATATTGCCACTCTGGTTAGGCGATCAAGATCTTCGTTAATCGGTATATTTTTTATTACAATACTGAAAGTAATTGTAATTATAATGATGCAAACACCCGAAGTTGTCCAAAAACACGTCCTTTTCCTTTAATGTCTTTATTTACAATTGACATAATTTTGATACAATAATTTAAACTGATTTCATCAAAAATAATAACGTGATGGTTCCTGTGAGAGCGGAATGCATTAATATCTTATTTTTTTTTTTTTTTTTTACTAGCTATCCACCCAAGCTTCGCTCCAAGTAATTGTCATATCAGCCAAAGACGCCCACTGTTGGACATAGGCCTCACCAAATTGCCGCCACAACGCACGGTTTTGGGCCGCCTGAAGCCAACGGCTTCCCGCGATTTTAACCAGATCATCTGATTCTGTCCATCTGGCTGGGGGGCGACCCACGCTGCGCCTGCCGGTTCGTGGCCGCCACTCAAGAACTTTTCAAGTAATATATATATCTAGTATATAATATGGGTCCATATTGGCTCACCTAGTTCTTTTCCCGAAATTGTTCTTCCTAACGATTTGTAATCCGAATGATCAATCTTCCTAAAATTTGTCATCCTAAAGTTTTTAACCGACTTCAAAAAAAGGAGGAGGTTCTTTTTTTTTTTTTTTTTTTTTTTATCTTTGTTCACCGATTACTCAAAGACGCCTGGACCGATTTGAGAAATTCTTTTTTTGTTTGAAAGGATATACTTGTCATGTGGTCCCATTTTTTTCAAGTCACGTTCTGATGATGGGATCTTAGAGAAATCGAGGGCAACCCTCAAATTTTAAAGGCTTCTATGTTGTTTTTTGTATATTATCTAAAGCTACTCGGATATTTGCATCCAGTAGTCAGCATTTTATATTGCTGAGCTGATGCTGGAAGGTACAACTCCTCAACGGTTAGGAGTACGGGGATAATTCTTTAAATATAGGCTCCTTGAGGCCGTTTACTGCATTCTTTCAAGTTATACACAGATGAGGCGAGACGTTGAATATTACTTATGTATATTCATAATATGAGGTCATGAGGCTTCTATATTGTTTTTCGTATATTACCTAAAACTACTTGGATATTTGCATTTTAAGTTACTGAGCTGATGCTGGAAGGTACAACTCCTCAACGGTTAGGAGTACGGGGATTATTATTAATAAGTTTTCCGTCTCAAGTAACCGTCGTCTTCTCATTCGAGTAACATTCTTGCTCGGTCTACCCATCACTTAAAATCGTAAAATAAAATAATTTTTAACAAAAAAAAAACCGACTTCTAAAAGTAGGTAAACTAAAAAGCAAAAAATAAATTTACTTCGCACAAAATAATACGTTTTTTCATAATAATATAGTTAAATAGAAATTATTAAATAATTATTTTATAATTCTGAAGTCGAAATTCTATACATGTTATGTGATAATAACTAAATAACTAAAACTGTAAAAGTTAGTAAAATTAATGTATATAATACTGATAATTATGCATAAAAAGAAACCTAAACAAAAAAGATATGACTTTGAATAATAGTGTAAAAGATGGTTATGTTGAAAAAATGTAGGAAAAATAATAAAAGTACAATAGATGTTTATTGCTACCGACATTAGGAAGTTGAATGCTTCGGATTATGAACATAAGTAACAGAGTAGTTAAGAATTGTAATTGTTGGGATGAAAAATGTAAGGAAGAACATTTTTGGATTTCCAATTATCGGAGTTGAAACTTTAGGTGAACTTTGGCGCACCCATATGATATGCATGTTTAATACATAAAAACCGTCGTTATAAATCACCATACCTTCTATATTCTAAAAAAACTGCATCAAAATTGGGGGAAGCAACTTTGTAGAATTGATAGTGATAGTAACATCCACGCGTAGCTTCAGCTACATTGTACCTCGATATAATGTAGAATAATCTACCATTCTACAAAACACTTAACCAAATAACTGTACTGCCAAGAGGTATTTTAGTTATTTGGTCGAGCCCGCCATAGGAAAGTTTTCCGGAAGTTTCGGAAATTGGTGATCTTCTAGATTCTGATGGGCTTTTTTCAAATTTTAACTTTGCCACCCCGTTTCTTTTGCGTGTGCGCCACGACATTGGAAAAACCGTCTAAGTGCACGTCGGGCCACTTGCATATGGGTTCCGTTGTTAGTCGTGACAGCATAATTTGGACTTAAGCCTGTGTTTACACAGGCTTAAGTCCAAATTAGGCGCCAGTGTCCTTGCTCAAATAGGCGATACCGCTATAGAGGAAACGCGGGTTTTGAATTTTTGAAGAGAGTCGACTTTGCACAAGATTTAACCGATATTTTCCTAAATTTTTAATTTTTAATAACAAGGTGCTCTGTCTTATATAATCTAAAATAATATAATTATATTTTTGCGGGATCTTCAAATGTAACCATTACGGAGAAAAAGGTTATAAAATACTCCTATTTCCAGCTTCTTCAGCGTGCAGGGCCTTAAAAGAGATTAATTTATAAGCATAAAACAAGTAACATCTTAATTCAAGTCATTATTTTCAAAGGTTTTTGTATGATGTTTGAACTACACCAAGTAACAGCATTTTACATTTGGGCCCCTATTACTCTTGAACTTACTAAGTTAGCTAAGTTGCTATAGTTTTCTTTTAGTTTGTGACATACACTATTGACTTACCACCTGGTTTTTTTCAGATTTTTGGGGAAGGAAAAAAGTTTAAACTGTACAACCGAAACTACTGAGCACAAAAAGCTTAAATTTGGCATGTGTAATAATTGATGGGGGGATATATGTTAGGGTTACAAAGGGTTTTTGATAATTAACTGTCTAGGGGAATGTTGTGTCCGGGAAGTACGGGGAACGAAGTGAAACCACTGTTTGCCGTAACGAATTTATTCTAGACTCCCTGAACCTACGACTACATGTCTTATATTTAGTTGTGCTTAACTTAACTTAGAACTACCCTCCACCGACCGTATATTGGCTACGAGCCCGTACACTCCTCAATGTTCACCCCTAATTAGGAATAAGTGCCCGTACACTCCTTGAAAAAAGAGCAGTACCCGTTCACCCCTTAATGCAGATACATTCAAAGTACAGTCAGCAGAACAATGGTATTATAAAATAAATAAAACAAACAGTACACGGAAAAAGTTTTATTTAACGAATTAGTTACGCTATCTAATAAATATTCTAAAATAACCAATGTTAGCATTTAAAAAAATTGTTCTTTAAAAACAATAACAGTTAGATTAAAAGTCTTTTAAATAAAATAATTATTATCTATTTCTATTAAAAAATCACAGTTTTAATACAGTAACAAAGTACTACAAGTACTACAACTTAAAATATGAAATTGTTTTTATCTAAAAATAAGTTTTATTTAAACAATCACTGTTCAATATAACAATCACAGTTTGATTAATAATAAGTCTTGTAAATATTACTATTGTTTTACAGTAACAAAGTACGCTAATTAAATTTTAGATTACATTAAAAAAAAAGTTTTATTACTGACAGAACACAGTGGAACTTTCATAGACTTCCACATAAAACCACAAATAGTTTAGAAGGGTGGCATTCCAAAATTAATAGGTATTTGGAGAGCAAGAGAAGACCCAACATATTGATTTTTTTAGACACCCCTTAGTAAAGAGTCAAAACTAAGCGAAATTAGAAATAAAAAAGTAAATGATGGTGAAAACATTAATAATATTAGAAAATATACCAAAGAAAGAGATGAAAGAATTAATTTTATACTGCAACAATTTGCAACCGGCTCTATTACTCTGGGTCACTGCTTGGAAAAATTATGTGAATATACGTAGTATTTTTGTTGATGGTTTTTATTCCTATACTATTATTAAGTACATCAATGTAAATAAATGTGATTTTTCAATAACATGGATGTGGTTTGTTCTATGATTAGATCTGTTATTTCTTTTTTATTTTAACGAATCCCTATTTTAAAGTTAGTATAATTAGATTTAGCCTAAATTGTGCATAATTACTTTTGTTGATTGTTTTTCGACTATTTTTTTATTTTCTAGTTAGTACTTATATTATTTACAAACAAGTGTTACCAATGAAACAACTGTGATTTTATAAATACAAATAGATAATATTATATTCATAAGACGAATACTAAGACTTTGAAAATCAAACTGTGACTGTGTAATAAAACTTTTTTTAATGTTATCTAAAATTTAATGTTTAGCGTACTTTGTTACTGTAAAACAATAGTAATATTTACAAGACTTATTATTAATCAAACTGTGATTGTTATATTGAATACTGTGATTGTTTAAATAAAACTTATTTTTAGATAAAAACAATTTCATATTTTAAGTAGTAGTACTTTGTTACTGTATTAAAACTGTGATTTTTTAATAGAAATAGATTATCATTATTTTATTTAAAAGACTTTTAATCTAACTGTTATTGTTATTGAAGAACTATTTTTTTAAATGCTAACTTTTTTAAGAGCGATTTAGAATTTATATTAAGTAACATTAAACATTATTACATTTTAACATTGATTAAATGGTTTAGTTAGTATAATAAAATAATTTACTGTAGATATTGAATAAACATAATAATTATAAATATACTAGCGGCCCGTCCCGGATTGGCACGGGTAGACATTCGATTTATTTTTAAATTTCTTAGCATTTTTTGTCTAACGGTACTTTTTAATTTGTAAAATAATTCAAATAATATAGATTATACGTAAGGGGTGTACGGGCTCGTCATAAAATATTAAATTAATTTTGTCTTGATAAACCCCTTCAAAAGGGGTGTAAAGGCTCTCCAAAAAGGGGTGAAAATGCAATTTTAATCTGAGGGGTGAACATTGAGGAGTGTACGGGCTCGTAGCCCGTATATTTACATCGTACGTATCTTCAGAGTATTATAGGAGTACCTACATACATTAAAAAAAAAGAAAAAAAATTCACAACTCACACACATCGCCATCTAGTCCCAAACTAAGCAGAGCTTGTACTATGGGTACTAGAATAACTGATACTAATACATATATACTTTTCTTTTATAAATACATACTTATTATACATAGAAACACCCAGACTAAGACAAACCCCCATGTTCATGCACACAAAGATTTGTCTTAAGTGGGAATCGAACCCACGACCTCGGCGTTGCAGGCAGGTACACTACCCACTCCGCCATCCGGTCGTCATTACAGGGAACGAATCGATTTAATTAAATTCTTCAAAGGATGCGCATGAAACTTTGTAATTAGGTTCCCCCAGTGAAATGAACACTAAGAAATATTATTTGTGAATTAACCCTCATAACTCATAACTTATTTATTGGTAAAAAATATATTACACGTCAATACAATATTTTCATCAAACAAACCATTTGCATAATGAGAAATTAATTAATTATTGGAAAACTAATAATGAAAAAAAAGTAATCGTGAAAAACAAAAACATAAAACAAACAAAAATAAAAAATAAAGAAATACCACTAATGTCAAATAATAATAATAATAATAATAATACAATGCAGAATGTCAATTACAATATGTCAATAAAAACACAAATAAATAAATTCAAAAATTCATAAATTATTAAAATAGATTTCAGACAAAGTCAAGATTAATTTTTAAATGTTATCAATTCATCGACAGAGTAGAATGCATGCATAACAAGCCATCTTCTGAGACGATTCTTAAAACTGTCTAGAGTTAAGGCACTTATTACAGTTTCGGGTAATTTATTGTAAATTGTCGGACCCATGACATGACTTGTCTTGGACGTTTTTGTAAGCGTTCGGGATACAGCGGATAGCTTCTCTCTATTACGAGTGCAGTAGGAGTGTGTACTGCCATGTTTCTTATATGCAGGCATGTTCAATCTCACGTATATAGCTACTTGATATATTACTATACAAGGTAGACCCTCCTTTCCTTTTAAGAGATAAAAAGGATGAATGTTAAAAAATAACAGGTAACCTTTAACGCGGGTTAAAACATGGAGAGCAGCTAACATAAAATAACATAATATTACGCTTAATTATCCAGAAATGTGTAGCAGAGGTGTATCACACCCATATTTCATCTGTTATGTTAGGAACCGTTGATAGGGGATGATGATCCAACTCTGTGCTGCAATTTAAGAATTGCCTGACGAAAAAATCCCAAGTCATAAAATCAAAAATCTTACCCGCTGAGAGAATACGCTAACCGCTAGACCAACGAGGCAGATTTTGTTCATTATAACGAAATCTACCCGTCGAAGTCGCGGGCAACAGCTAGTTCATAATATTCTTATCAACCATAATATATGAATAAAGTCCTAAAAAAAGTTTAGTATGTTCTCTACAATAAATCAGTTTTTTATCATACACTATGGCCAAGCCTTTCGAGGAATATAGGTATTAAGTCCACGCTTACATTGTATGCAAATGTATAAAACATTTATTTAATTTTAATTCAGTCGTTTTTCGCAAAACATAAGTTACGCAATGTAAGAATAATTTTTGATTGCCTTGTGGTCTGGCGCTATAATTTGCGGCCGCTCATCGCGAGGTCTTGACTTTGATACCCAGGTTGCCCGAAAGGGTTATGCGGCATTTTTCCGTTAGGAATCTTTCACTAGCACCTCAGCAGTATCTGGAAAACACCTTAAGCCACATTCTTCTAGGCAATACAGGCGTGATTTTATGTTTAAAAAAATGTTTACTTACTTTGAGAATCCAAGTAGACCTGATGATGAAGGGAACTCCTTGTTTGTTCTTACTGAATTATTGTTAGGAAATTCGTACTATACAGAACGTAACATAAGTAAAATTTTGAATAAATTAATCTCTTGATGAACTTCATCAAGAGATTATGTATAGCTTTATGGGTACCCGTGTGAACTACACGGGTACCCATAAAGCTATACATTTTTAATATAAGATGGTGAATAGGCTTCCTGTGTAATGTGAGACCAGCTTATACTGCAAATGTATAGCTTAATGTGCGACTGTGTGTATCTAATGTCTAAGTTTTTCTACCCATATATGAACTTTTGGCTAATGCGACATAATGATGTTTTGGAAACCACAGATTTAGGACATGGCTAGAGTTGATTGCCAAAAAATTGAGATTTCCGAAAAAAATAAACTGGAATTATATTTTTCTGGCTGTACAAGACACCTTTTCAATTGTGTCAGAGTTGTCGCAAAATAAATATTAAAATTAAAAACTGTCAATTCGGACACAGTGTCCGAGTTTTTGTGTCCGAATCGTCACTTAGTCTTCAATAAATGTCGGTATGTCGCATTCACTGAGTGTAATATTATTGAATTTGGGTAAAGTCAATTAACGTTATACAATACTGATGGGGCGACACGCAGAAAAACACACAGGATCTTTTTATCACTATTTTATTGACAGCTAAAAGCACACTCGGCCGCGTACAGAATCGGTCTGCCCGGTCTGCTCTCATCAAGTCTGTCTTGTCGTCCTATTCTTTTTCTATTCGTCTTTTAAATTTAAATATTATGTCAGTCCAACTGGCCAGCTTCGCCAGCCAGTGTCAGTCAACCAAAAAAGTCCACAACAAATACTTTACAAGAAATCTTTACATAATAAAACTTATTTAACAAAAAAAAGCTAGGCTTAACACTTCGGCTTTCCACAATAACATTTTGATTGGTTACATTAAACTGAAATATTTTAACTTAATATGTTCACTAAGCTGGCGTCTGCCAATTACAAATTCTTCAATCAAACAGTTTAGTATTTAAAAGAATATTACTGAAACCATAAAACATTAAATTAACGAAACATTTTTTTTGCTTCATATTAATTAAAAAAAATAAACCGGCAAATGAGAGTCGGTCTCTTGCACGAAGGTTTCGTACCATCTATCCATACATTTAATAAAATTATAAGTCTGCCACGTCCATACATTGAATGTATTTAAGAAAAATTTATACGAAGGGACTTTGTAACCGCATGAGAAGCCCGAACACATTTTTGTCTATCTGCCTGTCTGTAATGTACAATGTTCGTACGCGCATCGCGCAAAAACTACTGCATTCAATTGGATACAGTTTTTCCAGCTGAAGATCTAACTTAAAAACAGGTATTTATGTATGGTTCAATTTTGAAGTAAATATCAGTTCTGCTGCGCATCCTAACAGTAAATAAAGTGTAAGATAGATTTTTTGCAAGAATCACTGCCTATGGAAGTGAGGAGTTGTAAGTTTATATGGCAAGTTTGTGAGTGAAGGCAATGGCATGAAAATCTAGAATTATGCGTAACGTTCATGAGTTATCAGATATATTTGAATATTATAGATGAAAATTTTACTCCTGAGGGTAATTTAGCTCGGGGTTGAAATTGTATGACGGTAGTTCCTCAATTTTGATGGAAATAGCAAGGACATATCTAATTCCACGCAGACGAAGTCGGAGGCAAACAGCTAGTTATATATAAAAACGGGAAAATATGTGAAAGCCTTTTGTATAGGAGCCCTCCTCAAATATTAATTTTATAGAAATTGTTTTATTCTTTTTGAAGTATCGGCTGACTACAAAACCCTATTGCATGGCCCGACACGCACTTGGCCGGTTTTTACAATTTGTTGTTATAGCGGCAAATGGTTAGACAGACGGATGAACAGTTAGTCTTAGTTATAGGGTCTCGGTTTTACCTTTTGGATACGGAACTCTAAAAATATAATATAATGCGCAGAGCCTTTAAATATTAAAGTTCTCTATCCTAAAAAACTATTTAGTTATACATGATCGTTGGTTTAATGACCAAAAATTAACAGATATATACAATTCAAAAATTGTTAGCGATACACGTGAGCAACCAACCAATAGAAGATAAAAAATGTGAACAAAAATTGCTTAATTTATAACTAGCTTTTATTTCGTTCGCGTGGAGTTCGTTATATTAAGTAGTAGCTGCTTCCGCGCTTTGACCCGCGTTAAACGTTATTGTACCACTCCCATGAAGTTCAGCGTAATGTTAAATATCAAAAAACTTTAATGGATAGTTAAACTATCAAACACAAAAAGAATTATTAAAATCCGATCATTAGTTGCTGAGATTAGCGCTAACAAACAAACAAACTTTCGCTCGCGGTTTCGTCTGCGTGGTAGGTACATCAACAAAAAGTCAGTCTAACCGCTTAGAAGATTAGCCGATACAAACAGACAGACAGACAGACAGACTGACAGACAGACAGACAAAAAATTTTAAAACTGTATTTTAGACATAGGTATCGTGCAAATAGGGTACACCTATTATAGTAGAACTTTTTAAGTAATAATTTTATATTGCATTACAACTAATAGCATAAACCTCTTTTCGCAGAATATCGTTTGTCATTGACTCATTTAGCATACATTGGAACCCATAATTCTGTAAGTCAGAATCATCTGTACGCATAATTTTGATATCCATTATAATCACAATGTATAATCATCACATCGCAGAAAGTTCAAAACCAGATTCATCTTTTGGCATATATTTCTTATCCATAACTATTTAAAAGTAGAACCATCATTTCGCATAATGCTTACAGCAAGAATCATCTTTTATGATTATTGCAACACTTTTCTAATCAGGCGTTATCATTTTTACTATTGTTGGGTACCTTAAAGCAATAGGAGCTAATATAAGATTAGTTTAATTTTGTTTTCTGATTAATTTAATTGTTTTTTTTTTAGTAATTGTAATAAATAAAAGTTGATTTAATGATAATTATTTGGTTTTTATATCCTTGCCCATGAGAGCATGTTCATTTCTGGTCACAGTTCTAACCTAACCTAACCTACGCATTTTTAAAAAAGAAAGTAACCCAATCTATATTATCCTAATTGAAATTCTATGATCTTCATAGTATGCCTAGTCAAATTATGCCAAATAATCTGTACTCTAAATGAACGTTATGCTAAATGAAATTATACAAAATTTTACCTATGCCAAAGGTAAATATGCCAATAAAAATTCTACTATCTTAAATGTATGCCATTCTAAATTCGGTCATAAGCACATTATGCCTAAAAATATTTATGTCAAATATTTTTTATGCCTAATAAATGATCGACTAAAGAAGTTTCTGCGAAGTCAGTTATCCCAAATAGGTTTCGGAGTATCAAGTTTCTACCAAATAGACCGCACCCGTGCAAATAACTATGTCAACTGAAAAAAATATGTTATTTTGACATTGAATACAGACACTTCAATTTTATTTACCGATCTACGCTCGATTTTACAAATCTGAAATTTCAGAGTCCCAGAAATAAAAAATCTGAACCAAATGAACCCCATCTATTGAAAAAACTGTTAAGCTGCGAAAGGACTCAATATTACTTCGCTATCTTCTATCACGTCGAAATCTGTAAGAGGGAATAGAGGCCGCTGCTTTATATCTTGACATTCAACCTAAGTCATCAGTGTCAACGAGACACTATCCATATATTCTAGAATGTTTGTATAAAGTGCAGTATCAGGCATAATTCAGTGTGTGTGTATGTGAATAATTAATTTATTCACATACACACACACATACACCCACACACGTGAACACACATATGTATCTGCAAATAGAATAAATTATTTTTGTGTTTATTAGTTTCACTTTAAAGCTACCGCTTATATCTTTATATCTCTATTAATAATAAGAATATACCTTTTTAATTGTAAACTCAAAGGGGCCGTGCGAACTGTAACACAGGTACTATTTTTAAATACCTATTACAGGCACCAGTCTCTCGCAAATTGATCGTCTTAAATTGTAATAGATCTAAAACACTAAAGACAATTTGTGAAGAGAAAATAAATGATATTGTATTGTCAATGCAACAAAAATACATTTTTACATTACTTATTTTTATTTATGAATACTGACTAAAATTTCACAAATATTATTTTCTATTTGCTCTTACGTGTCATATAATTGTTTTATCATTGATACCCTTTTAAGCTCAATTGCCACAATGTCTATTTCATCCATTTACAATTTCGTTATACTTGGTATTTTTGTTTAGACTTTCATTGACGCTAACATTATTTCAAATTCAAATTCTTTATTGCACACATAAAAAACAGATGATAACATTGAATACTAAAGTTCATGTACAAAGGCGAGCTTAATTCAATATGAATTTTCTAACAGCAAACCTTTGAGACATAGAGGAAATAATAATGGAAAAGGTCAAGTCAAGTGTATAACGCAGAAAAATTAATGATGAAAATTTATACCTATTACTATCTTAATTCTACCTTATTACCTAAATAAGTATACATAATGTATTATGTATACGGTCCATAAATACATATGATTAAAACAAAATTACCTAAATAATTACATAAAAACATATATTATAATATTAATATATATTATAAATATATAAATATAATTACATAAAAAACCTTTTAAGTATATATAAATAAATACATATTATATTATGTTCATTATAATGAGAAAGAAAGAAAATGCTCTTTAATATTTTTCTTAAAGACAGCTGCAGAAGAACTGTCGCGAATAGCGTGAGGCAGTGAATTCCACAATCTGACTGCTCGAATGGTAAAAGAATTGTCATAGCAGCTAGAGCAATGGAGAGGAGTACTGAGTAAGAGAGAAGAGGAAGTTCGACAGAGTTTACCTCTCGGCACCAAATACTCAAAGCGTTCACGAAGGTAGGAAGGTGACTTGGGATTATGAAGAACAGAAAAAAGGAGAGAGAGGGTATGGGAATCTCGACGCTGCCGAATGGGTAACCACTTTAATTCTTTTCTGTACTCAGAGACATGGTCGTATTTTCGGAGACCGAAAATAAACCGGATACCCAAGTTCTGCAGACGTTCGAGTTTATTGAGGAGTTCCTCCTTCGCATCAAGAAAACAGACATCAGCATAGTCTAGAAGTGGGAGAAGAAGGGATTGTGCAAGAGTAATTTTAGTTTGAAACGGCAAGAATTTCTGAAGGCGTTTGAGAGACTGAAATGTGTAGAAAACCTTTCTGCTTATCTCCGCAATGTGTGCTTCCCAACAAAGGTTGGAGTCGATTAATACACCTAAATTCTTTACCTTTTTTGAGTATGCTATAGGCTCACAGTTGAATACAACTTGAGGAAGGCTCTGGTTATGCAGCAAATTTAATTGGTAACGTCCACCCACAATTAGCGCTTGAGATTTTGATGGATTAACTAAGAGTCCAAATGATTTTGCCCACTTGCTGATGCCGTCTAAGTCACTATTGATAGCCGAGATTGCCTCATTTGTTTCCTCCACCTTAAAATGTCGATACAACTGCAAATCGTCTGCGTAGAGATGGAAATAAGAAGTTAAAACTTTAGTGATGGCGTTTATAAATACGGAGAAAAGAAGAGGAGAAAGGACGCCACCTTGAGGGACGCCTGCAGCAAGATCGTGCCAATTGGAGGAAGCCTCCTCGTAGCAGACCGACTGCATTCGACCCTGAAGATAAGATTTGAACCACTCAATTGCAGATGAAGAGACATTTAGTGAGGATAGGACACCTAGGAGGACGTCGAAATCAACTGAATTAAAAGCACTACTGAAGTCTAATAACACTAAAATAGTTAGCTGTTTATTCTCCTTAGCTAGTCTTATGTTGTCTGTTATTTTGACTAAAGCTGTCGTTGTGCTGTGGCCCGGACGAAAACCAGATTGACAAGGACTCAGTAGTGCATTAGAGGATAGGTAACGAGACAGTTGATTGTGAACGACACTCTCTAGGACTTTGGATAGGATCGGTAGGATAGATATTGGTCGGAACTGTGATAGGGTAGTTGGATTGGTTACTTTGGGGAGCGGCAGGACATGAGCTTTCTTCCAAGCGGCCGGAAATGTGTTTGTGTAGAGTGAAAAGTTAATTATGTCCGTAATCACGGGACAGATTTTATTTAAGATGGGAAGGAGCATTTGAATATGCATCCCATCATCTCCTACCGCTTTAGTGGAAATTGAGCGAATGGATTTTTTTATGTCTTCATCGGCAATTGGATGGAAAGAGAAAGAAGTATTTAATGGCTTAGAAAGAGAAGAGAGATAGTTTAGTGTCGAAGTTTTTATGTTGTTGTCGAGAGTAATTGGGGACCTTGAGAAGTGAGTGTTAATCTCATTTAGGTCGATATTAATCGCACAATCGTGTGATGTCCTACCAATACCCATAGATTTAAGAAATTGCCATACTTGTGAGGTATTGAGGTTTTCAATTGAATTGTGAATGTGGCGTCTTTTAGCATCTCTACACATACGATTGCAGCGGTTGCGCAACTTTTTATATATCGCCCAGTTTTCTTCAGTGGGTGATTTTTTATAAATACGTTTAGCTTTGTCCCGCTTCGACATATACATTTTTATTGCAGTAGATAGCCACGGTGCCGGTGGATATTTTACTCTTACCTTTTTAATGGGGGCATGTGTGTCAAAAATGTTTAATAATAACGTGGTAAAAGTAAACACCTTCTCGTCCAGATTACCCGAGCTATATACTGATGACCAGTCTACATCAGCAACATCAGTCCTCAAACGTTCCAGATCCATGTTTTTAAAACTTCGAAGATACAGATATTTACTCCTGCGTTTCGGAGGACTCACTTTATAAGAAACAAATATGAGGTCATGATAAGAAAAGGAAGCTGCAAGTTGTCCATGAGTAGCTACTTTGTCAGTATCAGAAACAATAATGAGATCTAGAAGTGAAGGAGTAGAATGAGGTGCTTTATGAGTGGCATTTAGTGGAAGAATGTTCATGTTGACGGAAGAAACAAGGGAGCGGAGTTTGCGACTGCGCTGATCGTCTTTCAGCAAACAAGTGTTGAAGTCTCCAAGAATCACAATATGACTATAAATTGAATACAAATGTTCTAATTTAACTTCAAACGATGAAAAATAGTCAAAATGGCATGACGGGTTGTAATATACCCCTAAAAGTAACTTCGTATGTTTAAAGACGATTTCTAAAAAAAGGTGTTCGGCAAATTTATTATATTCACATTATCGTATTATTATGCACAAATTTTATTTTTAACTGGGCTACTAGTCAAATAAGATACTTTTATCCTGTAGTTTTTCACATAAAATTTGCCAAATAAATACAGAAACAAGGCACCATTACTCGATAGTGCAAAAAGAAGTATGTAGGAAGGCGTGCAGTTGGAGTTGTATGTCGCCATATAAAAGTGGCAAAGAATTGTGGCGAACTGGATCTGGAAAAAAAAAGAAAAGCATAAACTCCAAATTGACGAACCAAATTTTTGGACCTGAAATCCGTTTATCAAAACGTGCAAATATTAATTTTATTTGAATTTGTTATTAAATATATTGACCAAATTATATTTTTTTACTTACTAGATACTAATTTATATTATTATGTCAAATAAATATTGGGCAAGTTGATTTTTAAATACATTTGACTAACTTATTCTTTGAATGTTCGTGGATAGTTTCTTGTAAAGTTATAAAGGTATATTGACTGAATGAAGTACAAACTTACCAATTGCAAACGTGTGATATACTTCTTCCACCACAAATATTTGGTAATACTCGGGATTGACGATAATCCATAATACCCATACATGATAACATGTACGAAGGAATTTAAAACTCCGGTCAATAAGAGATGAACACTGGGCTCGTATTTTAAAACTAACCAAGTGAAGATAAACACTACAGAATGGTGGTATATGTGGAGAAAGCTCAGCTGCTGATTTTTTTTTCGTAGAACAATAAATACTGTGTCTAAAAGTTCTGATACTTTCGCTAACAGGTATAGATGAATTGCTGAATCTGAAATGGAAAAATTGGCTTTGTTTTAGGTGAGTCTCATGTATTAGCGGTAGTATAACTAAAAAGACATGGTAAAATTGTGTTATTAAAATTATTTTAACTGTAGTTGATCACAAGAAACTTATTTACTTTAATGCTATATTAATTCTTAGTTGTTATTGTATATTGTAAAATCTGCGTTTAAATTTAATTTCTGTGTTAAAAAAATTTAGTGTGTATAAATATGAACATTATGAATTTTACCACCCTATATAACATCAGTTGTTATTACTGCAAAGTAAAGTAATAAAAGCAGTACAATACACTTACACCCAGTTTGCTGTCTTCAGTGTCTAAATAGCAGGTTTTTGAAAAAAGTCCGTGTAGAACTATCATTTTGCTACACTGAAACAAAACATAATTTTAGAATATTATTTTTAGCCTACATTACGAAAATAGTTACATTAAATTTATTAATACATGCATTATAAAAAAGAGCTTCAAGCCGTAATTAAAAAAAAATAAAAATCGCCATTATTCACACCTTCTTTAATTAATAATTTTTTGTAATGATATTTTGACTAAAGTTCAATATGTTAATTCCACATGTAAATAAATTTGAGTGGCATTGAATGCAATGTAAAATTTGTGATTATAACTCGCTTAAATAAAAAAATATTTCATGTCAAAAAAATCTCAAAAAACTTACCGTATAAACTAAATGAATAGACCATACAACTTGAACAGCATTATAAAAAGTGACGATATTCTGGATCTGCAAGGGTTTTCGGTATTTCATATAATCTGGTCCTATCTTCAGAGTAAATATTAGGTACGATGCTAATATTACTGCAGGAGTTACCGGAGAGCCCATCAGCAACCAGCTATTGACATCGTCCACTGGACACACACCACATTTATTTATTTATACATTAGGTACAATATGATAGTAAATACTTAGACGTCATACATATATACTTATGTTAATTATATAACATCGCATATGGCTTCAAATGCGTTTGGAGTGCCACGCCACTGCTTCATGAGTGGTGGGAAACTTGCCTAACCGACTTAAACCTGGGAAGAGAGAAGAACCCTGATGGGACTTTCAGGATTCTTCAAAAAAAGCGCTTTAAGATTTGCAAATGGTAATTATCATCATCATCATCTCAGTCTAACGAAGTCCACTGTTGGACATAAGCCTCAGCTAATTGCCGCCACAACGCGCTGTTTTGGGCCGCCTGAAGCCAACGATCTTAGCCAGATCATCCGTCCATGTTGGACGCTGGTGGAGGGCGACACACGCTGCGCCTGCCAGTTCGTAGTCGCCACTCGAGAACTTTCTCAAATGGAAATTAAACGCACTATTAATTATTGCCTTGAGGATAAATGTTCGTGTACTGTTGTTGATCAAATTGTATGTCTTTAAAAGACAAATAAAACTCTACGATGGGATAATATTTGTTTATCTCCGTTTTGATCTTTTAGATGTAACAAAAAAAATTGCATGCAAATACGTTGTGTAATATAGATCATCATATCAAGAAATATCTTAGAAGAAAACAAAGATTTAAAATTAGGAGCGCGCGGCAAGTGCGTTGCCGGCGGTTTCGACAATAACACCAATTTTAATTGATTACTAGCGATACAGGAATATGTAATAATATTTTGTTTAATATTACCATTTAAGTAGCTTTATCTTATTCTTTTTAAGTAAATTTACGGTAAAGATTAAGTAACCATCAGTTACAAAAGCAAATTAAACACATATTTTGAATGAATTTTACTCTTTGTTTACTCAATTTCTATAATTTTATTAGAGAAATAAATAGATAGTTTGTGATCTTAAATTTTTGTCACTATACTATGATGAAATGTAAAGCCTAAAAAGTTGCGACCAAAAGGCATAATGTGTTGTGCACAGAGCTAATAATTGTATTTTTTAACCATCGCTATACTTTTTAACCGACTTCAAAAAAAGGAGGAGGTTCTCAATTCGGTTGTATGTTTTTTTTTTTTTTTTTTTTTTTTTTTTTTTTTTTTTTTTTTATATTTGTTCGCCGATTACTCGAAGACGCCTGGACCGATTTGAGAAATTCTTTTTTTGTTTGAAAGGATATACTTGTCATGTGGTCCCATTTTTTTTAAGTCACGTTCTGATGATGGGATCTTAGAGAAATCGAGGGCAACCCTCAAATTTAAAAGGCTTCTATATTGTTTTTTATATATTATCTTAAGCTACTCGGATATTTGCATCTAGTAGTCAGCAATTTATGTTGCTGAGCTGATGCTGGAAGGTACAACTCCTCAACGGTTAGGAGTACGGGGATAATTCTTTTAATATAGGCTCCTTGAGGCCGTTTACTGTATTCTTTCAAGTTATACACAGATGAGGCGAGACGTTGAATATTACTTATGTATATTCATAATATGAGGTCATGATTTGATGATGGGATCCTAGATAAATCATAGGTAACCCTCAAATTTCAAAGGCTTCTATATTGTTTTTCGTATATTACCTAAAACTTCTTGGATATTTGCATATTAAGTTGCTGAGCTGATGCTGGAAGGTACAACTCCTCAACGGTTAGGAGTACGGGGATTATTATTAATAAGTTTTCCGTCTCAAGTAACCGTCGTCTCCTCATTCGAGAAACATTATGGTCTACCCATCACTTAAAATCGTAAAATAAAATAATTTTTAACAAAAAAAAAAACCGACTTCAAAAAAGTAGGTAAACTAAAAAGCAAAAAATAAATTTACTTCGCACAAAAAAAACGTTTTTTCATTTTGTAAAATAGAAATAATTAAATAATTATTTTATAATTCTGAAGTCGGTGCCAAGTAAACAATAGCTCTGTATAGACTAATCTTTCTAACAACTATTTTCTGACTGAATATTAGTTCTTAATAAAATTATCAGATTTACTTGGCACCGACTTCAGAATTATAAAATAATATACAGAAACCAGACATATATTATACTTATCTCGAGTTTTACAGTAGAACGATGAGTTGTGAACTGTCCCGTGGTCGCCGAGCAAATGATGAAAACATCTGTCAGGTGAATGACCCATTTTGTTACAAGTCGTACAGGCTATGTCTGGTTTCTGTATATTATTATCATTTATGTACTGTAATAATTATTTACTGAATATAAAGTATGGTAACTTTTAAATAGTTTTTCTGTAAATAGATTTATGATTAGAGTAACCATGTGCCTGAACAATTATATTATAAAGTTTATATTATATTATAATGTTTTATTTGATTAAAGTTTATTTACATTTAAAAATAATGTTTGTTATTTAATGTTAAAACCCTTAATAACTTACAAGCTATCTATTTTTGAAGTAACATGATATAGTTGAACAATATTATTATATACCTATATATACATCCTTATTTCTGACATCAGAAGTGGGATATGTGTACCTATTTGCCCATAATAATGTGTTTATTTATGTACAGGTCATGGAGCCGTCTCAACTACTGGAAGGTCTGGTGAAAGCCATTCAGGATGCAATAACTACAAATCGACGCTACGACGACATCGCTTTACCAGTCTTCGACCCGGAGAAAAATGATAACGGTGCTGAGGGTTGGTGCAGAAGCATAGAGAAACTCGGTGCTGAATTTAAGTGGACCAGCATCCAGCAAGCTGCCACAGCTGGCAAGGCTTTGCGAGGTTCTGCATTAAAATGGTTTGAGGCGTGGGAACCGGAAACCGAAAGGTCTTGGGAAGCTTTGCGCAAAGATCTAGTAGGCTTATATCCAGAAAAGAAAAACTTGACTGAAAAATTGTCCAAAGCCGTTTCTTATACCTCTGATGTTGCTGATACATATTGTGAATACGCCAGGGAGAAAGTAAGGCTGTTACGTTGTACCAAAGTAGCTTTTACAGAGGTACAGTTGATTGAACTTGTTTGTGGTGGAATTAACGAAGTCAACGTAAAAATGGCAAGTTTAAATAGTTCTATAGGCTCCATACCGGAGTTAATAACCTTATTTTCTACGTATGAAAAAGCCCCTAAAAAAAGACCTTTGGAAGAATCAATAAACGTCGGTGGCAACAATACAAAACGATTTAAACATAACACTGAGATAGGACATAAGGCAGACAAATTATGTTACACTTGCGGCAAAAGTGGGCACCTGAAGGCTCGTTGCCCAAATAATGAAGCCCATTCCAGCAACAAGGAATCAAATTATTCTAAGAATTTGCAAACCACTAAAGTAACATGTTCATTTTGTAAAAAGGATGGTCATTCTTTTGAAAAATGTTTTCATCGGGTAGCCTGTACGACTTGTAACAAAATGGGTCATTCACCTGACAGATGTTTTCATCGTTTGCAGCAACGGGAACAAAATAAAAACATTAGTACAGCAGAAACTATATGACTATCAAACGTGCCATGTAACAAATTTACTAAGATTAATATAAATGGTATTGAAGTTGATTCCTTGGTGGATACTGGAGCTGATTGTAGCATTATTAAAGATTTTGTAGCAAAGCGCCTAGGATGTAACTTGTTACCATGTTCATTATATTTAGATGGGATAGGTCATGGTAAACTTCATGTTTTTGCAAAAACAAACTTACCCGTTCAATTCCAAGATGTATGTACTAATATAGAATTTTATGTAGCAACCGATAGCGATTTCAATTACGATTGTATAATTGGACGTAACGCAGTTGAAAACCTCAATATAGCAATTGTATTAGATTCCATGGGCACCAAATTAATTAAGATGACAAACTATGATGTCCCACCATTAAAAATTGGAGCATTTCAAACACAATTAAGTAGCTGTATAGATGTTAGCTCCCTCAAGGCTTTCATTGCTCATTTAGACTCTTCCCTACAAAATAATATAATAAATATATTTCATAAGTATCCTTCTATCTTATCATTAGACAGCAATATAAGTACAGTAACAACAGGTCAACTTAAAATTCGATTAAAAACGAATAAGATTATAAATTACCGTCCCTATCGTTTGGCACCGGTTGAGAGAGAGAAGGTAAAACAAATAATAGACGATCTACTTGAAAAAAAAATCATACAGGAAAGTGAATCCGAATATGCAAGTCCAATGCTACTTGTAAAAAAAAAGGATGGTACTGATAGACTTTGCATAGATTATAGAGCATTAAATCAAATTATTGAAAAAGAACGATATCCCCTCCCTCTCATCGAAGACCAAATAGATCGATTAGGAAAGGCTAAATATTACATTGCCATCGATATGAAAAATGGTTTTTATCAAATTGCTATTGAACCCCAGTCTACAAAATACACGGCTTTTGTAACACCTGATGGACATTTTGAATTTTTGAAAATGCCTTTCGGTATATGTAATGGTCCCTCAGTTTTTCAAAAGGCTATTACCAAAGCAGTTACACATCTTAAATTTATTTTAGTATATATTGATGACTTACTCATCCCTTTTAGCACAATTCCAGAAGGACTCGACTATTTAGACCAAACCCTTAAAGCTTTAACTGACGCCGGATTCACAATTAATCTAAGTAAATGTATTTTTTTCAAAACGAGTATCGAATACCTAGGCCGTATTATATCGCAAGAAGGAGTAAAGCCCAGCCCTAGAAAAATATCGGCTCTGGTAAACTCTCCAATCCCAACTAACGTAAAACAGGTTAGGCAATTTATGGGGCTTGCCAGTTATTTTAGGAGATTTATTCCAGAATTTGCTTCTCGAACAGCATCTATTACAAATCTTGTTAAAAATGATCAAAAATGGGAATGGGGATCAGAACAAGAAAAGGCTCGTGATTATGTTTTGACTTACTTAACAAAGGAACCTTTGTTATCTATTTTTAATCCAGATTTACAAACTGAATTACATACAGATGCTAGTGCTATCGGGTTCGGTGCTGTACTATTACAAAAAAATGACAACTTAAATCAGGTGGTTGCATATTACAGTAAAAAAACAAGTCCCTGCGAGTCCCGTTACCACTCCTACGAATTAGAGACTCTTGCTGATTATAATGCATTAAAACACTTCCGCGTTTATTTATTGGGCATTAGTTTTAAGATAATTACTGATTGTAATGCTATAAAGTCCACGGTAACTAAAAAGGACATTTCACCTAGGGTGGCACGTTGGTGGACTTATATGCAAGATTTTTCTTTCGAAATTGTCTATAGAAAAGGCCAGTATGTTGGTCACGTTGATTACCTCAGTAGAAATCCAGAAATAAGTTCAAATTCTTCTTCTCAAACTGTAGCTATTTCATTCAGTCCGCCCCAAAATGCTTCAGTTAATCCAATAAACTTACCACGATCTTGGTTAGAGATAGCTCAGGATAGTGATTCTGAAACCCAAACCCTTATAGATAAGGTTCGGGCGGGTGACTTGGATTCTAATCAATATTTGGTGCGAAATAATTTGTTGTATTATAAAACCGACTCTACATCTGCACCTAAACTGTTCATACCAAAAGGAAGTAGACTCGGCATCCTCCGTTTGTTCCATGACGAGAATTGTCATGTGGGTTTTGGCAAAACTTATCATAAATTACTTGAATATTTTTGGTTTCCTGGTATGTCTAAATTTACAAAAAAATATATAGCTCACTGCCTCATCTGTGTTAAAAAGAAATCTCATCATGGACCAAAACAAGGAATGCTGCATCCCATCGAAAAAACCCCAGTACCTTTTCATACTGTACATTTAGACTGCACAGGCCCCTTTCCACCATCTAACAGTGGTCATAAACACTTGCTTGTCATAATTGACGGTTTTACTAAATTTTGTATATTAAAACCTTTAAAAACATTGGGTGCTGATGAACTAGTTCATGTTTTACAGAATTCTCTCACGGACCATGGCACACCATCTTTAATAATAACTGACCGTGGAACAAATTTTTGTTCAAGACAGTTGCGAGAGTTATTTGATCAGTGGCAATCTAGGCATCACATGATAGCTACCGGTACCCCACGGGGAAACGGTCAAGTTGAGCGATATGTATCTACGATATTAAACATGTTAAGCACCTCTTGTTCTAATGATTTGTCAGATTGGCCGAACGTTTTATGGAAAGTTCAACTGTCTTTAAATAGTACTGTACAACAATCCACCGGTTTTTCACCAATTAGGTTGCTTATTGGCAGGAACTCTAATATTCCAAATATACAGGCTCAATTAGATGAAGTTATCCAAAATGATAATGCAATTGTGGACGTAACTGCTGATCGCCAGTTAGCATATCAACGCCTTAAAATTGTCGCCGATAAATTCAAAAATCGCTTCGACCAAACACGTAGAGATAATATAGATTATAGCATAGGTGATACTGTTTATGTAAACCAAGACCACAGGCGATATGATAAATTAAAAGAAAAATTTAAGGGACCTTACGAAATTATAAATATATTAGATAATGACAGATTCACATTAAGGGGTATTGGTAATTTAAGAAATATAACAGTTGCAAAAGATAAAATTCGCCTATGGCCTGGAGAGTGGACTGAGCAGAATGCTGTTGTAGAAGATATGTTATTATAATTGTGCTTTTATGTAATTGTATTATTATGGATTATGGATGAATTAAAAGTTTGAAACCTTAGCTGTTGTATGACATTCACTGGCTGCGGGTGATTAAGCTTCACTGACTGCGGGTGTTTGGTCTGCACAGTAGGGTCTGATTATTGATTATAACATGGTGATTAGAAATTATATGATTATTGATATAAAGTAATTAAGTAAAAAGAAGAGAGACATGTTTATAGCTTATTTATTGTGTGTGAGACTGTGTAATCAGTAGATGAATATTGTTATTGTACTTCGAGAACGAAGTACTATCAGTATGGCCGTGTTAAAATATTATTATATGATTTGCCATAATACTTTAAGAGTATACAAAGTATACTTTAAGAGTATGTAAAATGCTTGTATTTAACTATATAGTTTATTATGTTACTTAATTAATATTATGGCAAATCATATAATAATATTTTAACACACTCGTGTTTAACATAAAACTGTTATGTCAAGCGGTTTCTATTCAATTCAAATTTTTTTTTTTACATTTATTATACTAGTGAAATTATAGTGAAAATTATTCACCTCAACTCTTGGTCCCAGTGACAGCGGAATTGCATATTATGTTTGGCGTATATTGAAGCTACAACCTCGCGAATGAATTTTTAAGCATTTTCATTCTGACTACTTGAACTGACAAAAAATCATATTAAAGATTTTACTACTCGTGTTGCATCGCGCGATTCATGAGCTGCGTGTTTAAACCAAGCACTAGTTTAAATCCTTAGCATCGGCGATTTAGCTAGCCTTGTGAATGAAGCGGCTAACAGCGATTTTTCAATCCGCGTTATACTTAGCACGAATCGTTCTTTCACCGGTCATACAATATGCCAATTAATTCATACTACGAGTATGTATTTATATTATTCAGTTCTATTACGTATTTTATTATAGAAAGATTACAATTTACATATTTTATTATTTTCCTCATGTTGTTGCCTTGTTCAATGTGACAGTACTCGATAATCAGTGTTTACGTAATGGAACCACCAATTTGTATGTAGGTAATGAAAATGAAATTGAGAAAAACATTATTGAAGATTTGCAAAATTGTTTGCAAATAACTAGATAATATTTTGAAACTACAAAAGCTAATCGTTTAAAACAAATGTCGAGCATTTATCTAAATACTTAAATCTTGGTGCAACAAAGTCACAGTGCTCTTTATAAGTACTTAGTTTTTTTATAATTTAAAATAAGCATTTTACGTACGAGTGTAGCAAAGACTAAGAACAGTAACAAGTATAAATATCGACGGGTCCAAAGAACAAACTCTTATGGTAAAATAAGACGAAATGTATTTTATTACGAATTCGTCTTCTACATACCAAAAACTACAAAACACTTTTTTTTTGTTCCATTTAGTAAAATAACCAATCGAACATTGTCTTATCAGAAATGTAATCCCGTGAACAAACATGTATCGACCCCTATAAGCTTGTTAAAATTAAAAAAAAAATATATATAATCGAATGGAGAAATTCCTCCCTTTTTTGGAATCGACATTGCAATATGCATCGCGCGCGCAGCGACCTAACATCGTTTACGAGTTTGACGCGTTATTTACAGAAATAAAGTAATTTTGTAACTATCGTAATTTTAAGGTTTATATTATAGTATTATGTGTGTGGCACAATGTAGCTGGTATGTCAAGGAAAAAACGAATAATAAATTTAGCCCTACATTTAGATGAAAATAACCTCAGTCCTACTAGAAGATGTAATAACAGTATTGAGACCTCTACACAAGGTAAGTAATAGTGTAGTTTTTTACATAAAGTACTATTAATTTGCTTATTAGTGTTATATTTAAAAGTTAGAGCTAATTAAACAAAATGACCTAAAACATCATTACTTTTCGTCTTTAGTTATTATACTATGTTGTTCTACTAAAATCTAAAAAGTGTATAATATGTAACTAATATAAATTATTCATATCAAACTATTTGATGTTTTTATTGAAAAACTAAATATCATTTTTTTTATTAGACGTATTTATTTTCTACCTAATTATTTTCACATAAGTCTTAGTTCTACAAAAAGTCACTTATCGCTTGAGCACATACGACTTTGTTCAAGGAAAATTCATAAAAAAAAATGTCGTATGTTAAAATATGATTTTGTTCTTTGTAAAGCTTGAGTGTTTATTCTACTCTTAATTATGTAATTTAATTAGTTTTTTAGTAAAATGACTCTTTTTTTAAGTAACTAATACAAATTTAATTACAAATATCACTATAACATAATCATATAATTATCTTTCCGTTTGCTTTCTAGAAGAAGCTAACTGTCAACGCAAAGTCAACCTCTCTCCTTTGCCACTTGCATCCAAGAATATTGATGTCGAGATGGCTAAAGTTTGGCATGATCTTTTTGATGAAACTGATAAACCGGACGAAGATCCAGATCCTATTATCGACTACCACGATACTAATTTCCTCAGCCGTGACCCACGTTGCTTCACCACCTGCATATTTATCACCAGCTCCGCATACAGACGAAGTGCTTACTCCTTTAAACATTGAGGTACTCTCCAGTTTAAATAATTCCCCAGCCATATATATATAGAAGAATTTGAAGAGCCTGTGGTTTATTTTTTTTTATGAGACCGTAGCAAAACGCGGTGCCAATGAAGTTGCTAGCTGTTAATTACAATATATTGCAGATTATGTGGAAGAAGGAGCCAAAGAATTTTGATTTTGGTCCAACAATTGCGCTGGCCAAAACCGGAACAGATTTGTGTTCTTTTTATATCTATATGTTGCTAAAAAGTACAAAGAATCAATCACCCATAGGTATCTTGAAAAAGGGCACACACAGAATGAAGGTGACAGCGTGCATGCCCTCATAAAGCGTTCATCTTTTTCAAAAACAGTTAATACACCAGATGAATGGTGTTTACTTGTAGGGTGGGCAAAGACAGATGGAGAACCGTATGTAGTAAAAAATATGATCCAGGAAAACTTCTATAACTTTAAAGTTCACGAAAATGACAAATTATGGAACAAGAATTCTAGACAACAAAAAGTTTTGTGGACTAAAGTTAAGGAAGTTTTTGTTCATAAATCGGAACCTAATAAATTGTATTACAAGTATGATTAAAACCAAGAAACCTATGAATGTGTGATTATTCGAACTGATACAAGAAATTCAGCTGCAGTACCTGTATTAGAAAATGCTTATTCGTCACCTCTGAAGCTGACAAAGTCTAAATATAAAGATTTAATAAGTATGTGCGATTCTGGAGTCATTTATTCAAACAATGCAACGTTCAAAAGTTCCTTTTTTAAATATTATAATAAGTATATGATTTTATTACCTAGCTTTATTGTAACTGAAAATGTGATTTGATTTAAAATAGATCTATCATAGAATAAGAAACAAAGTATTATTTTTGTTTAAGATGGTTTTTTTTATTTTTTGAAATCTTTACTCATTTGCTTTGATAAAAATATATTATTATATTTGTTTTCTTTGTATTTTGTTATGGTACGTTTTAATAATTTCATAATATAATATTAATAATATAAATACTCGTACCTACACATTTTATTCTTTAGATGTTATTTCTGTTTAATATTATGATGTTATATTATACCTAATTTTGATAATTATACTCGTACATCCTGTGTGTTTATTTCATTAAAATGTTAATTTTATTTGACTAAAGATTTTATAGATATTATTTTGTTTTTTTACTAAATGTGTTGAAATGTCTTATAAGACATGAATGAACAACATCAATTCCCTATAACAAAGTCCTATGTTAACATACATGCTAGATAGTTCCGAAGAACAAAGTCGTATATTAAGATACGTATACGTACCAGATCATTTCGAAGAACAAAATCCTATTGTATTATAAGAATTAGTTTTATTCGAAAATGATAATAAATTAAATTTTAAAAATATGTTAATAAAGTAATAAAGGTGTTCAACAGCTTTCAAACATTTTTTTAGCAATTATTTTGTGTTTGTGTTAATAGTTGATGATTACATTCACACAGAACTTCAAAACCTCATACTGTAAGTCGATCATTTTTAGGGTTCCGTAGTACCTACAAGGAACCCTTATAGTTTCGCCATGTCCGTCTGTCCGTCTGTCCAAGGCATAGCGACGAAACCGTTGGTGCTAGAAAACTGAAATTTTGCATGAACATGTATGTTAACTAAACAAAGAAAGTCGTAGAATAAAATTTGGAAAAATATTTTTTTTTTTTCAGGTAGCTCCCCTACATGTAAAGTAGGGATGTTTTTTTTTTGTCGCCTACCCCATAGTGTGGGGTATTGTTAGATAGGCCTTTTGAAAACGTTCAGGGGTTGCTAAGACAGTTTTTTGATTTAGAGATCCGTTTGCGAGATAATTAACTTTAAAAAGCAAATTTTTGTTCGAGTAGGGCGTCCCCCCCCCTCTAAAAGCTAAACTACTGGATCCCAAAATCTGAAAAAAATTGTGTCGGTAGTACATGTAATGAACTTTAAAGGAAAACTATAGCGGATAAGTTCACTTCATTAGTTCAAGAGGAATAGGGGTCCGAAATGTCAGATGCAGTTACTCAGAATATTTCGTTCAAAATTCTTGAAACATAAATAAACATACATAATACATATATAAAATCACGCCTTTATCCCACGGGGGTAGGCAGAGACGATGGAACGCCATGTGCTTCGCTCCTTACATACTTCTTTCGCTTCCTCAACATTCATACATCTCGTCATACTGTTGCATGTTAATCTTGCAACTGTTATATTTCTGCCCTGTAGAATGTTAAATAAGGTTAATTTATGCAATTGAAACAAAATGGTTTGTTTACATACAACACCATAGAACAAATCTTTTGATTTCTATGAAATGTAACGTAACTTACGGTTAAAAGGATGCTTCCACGTAACCATAACATACACTATAGCATAGCTAAACATCGTATTAGACTTAATACTATTTCTTTGTTTATTTATTTAACAATAAAACTGATAGCGTTTGCGAATCAATAACCTAATCAATAAAGCTCAGATGAAGGAATCTCACCACGCCGCAACTGCACATGCGACAGCAACAAATTTCATTTGTGTTGCCATTTTAGCAATTTTCCCCATTTTTGGTTCAACTTCACGAATAGACTTAGCAATAACCTATCAATAAATTTATAAATTGTATTAGACGTAACTTTTTATTTAGTTCAATTTATATCTCGCTATACTAAATGGGTAAATGTTTTCTAGTCTTAAAGGGCGCTATTTTAAAAAGCTTCACCATTACATTTTTAACGTCGGTCTAAACCTCTATTATATTAAAGCACCTAATGGTAGCTTTTATACAGCCTTTTACTTGAAAATCAGAACAATCCCTAAATAATTGGCTACTGAAGTGCAATAACTAAATATATTTGGTTTTGTACTTCATCAGTAGCCAATTATTTAGGGATTGTTCTGTTAATCAAGTAAAAGGCTGTATAAAAGCTAACACTATGGATACAACCACCAACTTGTAGCTTTTTAAAATAGGGCCATGACTCAGTATAAAAGATATACCTACCAGTATTCTGACTCCATCCCTTACCTTGAAATAACAAAACACAATGACGCGATACACGATAGGGTTGATTTGAGTGCAAGTTGGGACTATACCTAGGTTTCATATCATTATTTATTACGCAACTATCTACGGAATATGAGCAGGAGAGGTCGTTAGTTTGTTTGTTTGATCATACTTATCTCGGGAATTACTGGTTGGGTTGCGCAAGTTAATGTTAAAGCAAAGGTTGAAAGAAGAAACTGCACAGGAGCGGAGCAGTAAGCATGAACGCGGTTAACACCACGGACGGAGGCAGCTATTAGTTAATACAACGAATTCCACACGGACGAAGTCACGGGCAATAACTAGCGTTATAATAAAACTATAATAATATGTTCGAGTACACATAGCTTTTAAATACGTGTAAGATTTAAATCGTTTGCAGTAATTTAAAACGTTATTATAAAATCATAGTCTTATTATTATCTATTGTATTGATGACATGACTGGGGAGTAACCGTGGGGTAAATTAAAGTCCCGTGATGGCAACACATAAATCAAAAGGTTCGATATGTTTAATAGTAAAAATGTATTACTACGTCTTAATATAGTAGCAAACATAATGAATTCCGCTTGTAAACAACAATTTTCGTCGTACCATCAGGTCACCAAAATGAAATATATGTCTTTTTCATCTACTTACTGTGAAATTATATCCCTTCAATTTGGCTCTCGCTGCGGCTTTTGCAACTTAAAATAGCACATCCCACCATTTCTTTATCTTAGTTTACAGTTATTTATTCTATAAATTACACTAAATCAGTTTATTTACACCTGTTTACACCAGAACAATTAAAAAATATCAAGTTGTCAGACGTTGCTTGTCATCAAGTGGCTGATGACAAAGAAAAATATCGGCCACGGTGACAAAGACAAAAAAAGTATATTTTTTCCTTTTTCTTCCTTAGTGATTGTTCCATCGAGTTCCATCTCCATCTCACTCATGTAATTTTATGGTTCTATCTTTAGGTCCTTCATCTGAGCAATAAAGTTTGTGAATTGAGAAAGTGACAATTAAATTGACAATGACATTTGACAGCTGGCTGACGTTTAGTGACGTTCTTCTAGATATTTTTGGTAAATGATTTACGATTGTCTAGGAAATCTTATGTTGTCGTAATTACCTGTATTGATCGTTAATCGATTTATACTGGTACATCCTTCATAGATTTGACATCTGTGAGTTGTCTATTTTTTCTTTTTGCTCGTCAAGATGGACGTGGAACTACGCATTATTGTATTCGAGCGTGGGTGTTGCGATGTGTTCGCGCAGGCATCCGCCGTAAACTTTTGGAAGCCAGCAATATTGTAATTGTACTAATACTGCAATGCTGGTAAGTGATAGTTTAGTTTGTTGAGTAGGAATATTTCTCTCACCATGTAACACGTGGCCCTACAATTTGTATATTTCTTTTTGTTTCAGGCTTCCAACATCTTCCAAATGTCCTGAATCTAGATAGTATTTAGCCCATTTTCCACGACAACATGTTGTGTAGTTAATGTTTTGTTCTCATGTGTGAACACATGTGACTATATTTCACTCATCTTGAGTTTATGATTTTAATCCAAATTTAACATAATCATCTTAAGATGTATACCTATAATCTTTAAGGTCTCTGACCTCATTTAATTTCTTCTTGCAAATGCAAGTAATATTTCACACTGGAATCAACAAGCATCTTCAAGACTGACAGATCTGGAGGAAGGCTTCACATCCCGGTTTGACCGAGACGAACCGGAGCGTGAATCCACCGCTAGTGCTGCCCAGGACCAAGACAGGAAGATCCAATGTCGTTGAGCTTCTGTTAAGTTAAGATGGTTCCAGTAAATTAGGTATTAAATAAAAGTAAACTTTGTAATTTAATTTAAGAAACTATATTCTAAGCTAACCCTAGAATAATAATTAATATTATTTTAAAACCATGTGAGAAGTAAGGTTAAACTTTAATTAAAGTTGTATTAACATAACTATTGTTTATTTTGTAAATTCCAGGAGTCCCTCAGACCCCTGGTGGCGCCCTTATAAATTTCATAAATCATACACTCTGTCAAAATAACAGATATATAATAACCACAACACATGTATCCGATACTGTTGCCAATAGAGGCGACCGTCCCACCCCTGGATGGCTGAGCTTGGCTTATACAAAAAGTGCTTCAGCATTAAGCAAGTAACAATACGTGCTAGCTGGTTTCGTGTACTACAAACATTTCCTTTCTGAAGGACGCCATTTAGTTAAAAAGTAAAATTAATAATATTTTTCTACGGAACCCTACTGCGCGTGGCCCGACACGCACTTGGCCGATTTTTATTATACTAATATACCAAAAAGGTACAAAGAAAAGTTTGAGCCAGTTTAATTTGATTACTAGGTTTAACGTAAAATTAATTATGAGTTATTATGAGGCTGATAGAGAGTTATGTATCATTTTTTGTTGATTAAGGATAGGTTTACGCCATTGATGTTGCTATTTTTATAAGTTACGTATAATTATTGTGATTGTTGTCTAGTAAGTAATCATGGTTGTTTTACAAACTTAAAGACTGTTAAAATATGATTTAAATTTCATGTAGCTTTTATTGTTTTTATTATACTATTATACCAAAACATATTATAAACAAAAATTTGCGATGGTTTGGTTTACATTTCCAGGCTTTACATCAAATTAATTAAAAATAAATATGAGGATGAAAGAGATTTTTTGATTTTGGATCGTTTTAGGTCAATGTTCCTATTTTTTAATTATATAAAATTATTATAATAATTGCTTATCAATACGTTTAAGTGAATATGGGTGATTTTAAAGACTTTTATTAAAGACTGGAGATTATTTGTTAAAATTAAACACTTTTCTATAATTATTCTAACTTTTGTTGGTTTTGTTTTTGCTGATTAAGTGAATAAAAATATTATTACTAGACAAATGATGTTTTATTTACAATTTCGTTTAATATTCTTTAAAATAAACGACTTTTAAGCTATGCCGCCTCGTATTTCATATGCTACCTAAAATCCATGGTTTTCTACGTGAGATCCGTGGCGACCCAAAACAAACATATTTTTATTTCCGAAACTATTATGTTTACGTGAGTGCCTTATGGACAGAAAAGTTTGTTTTTAAGCTCTCTTTTGCTACATATTTTTTGTTTTCACAAAACTTGAAAAAAAAAAATGCTATGGATCTTACGCCAGGAACGCTTCTCTCAGGAATCACCCATAAGTAATTACATAATAGAACTACCAATTTGTATGGAGGATAAAAACAAAATTGGATGCGATTACTTTTGAATATAACATGCAAATAAACCTGATGGAAACAAATTAATAAATTAATCATTCAGATATTTGCATTGAAGTATTGATCTCATAATCAATAGAAATTCAGCTATTTGCGTGAGTTTTAATTTGAAATATATTAATATTTATTATTAGAGGTAAAAAAGATAAATAATAATATATTATTGGAAATGTATGTATTCGGTATTTAATACTGCTCCTCTATCCTTTTCAAACTGGTTTGTGCCCCGGTCATTATACGACTGCAGCCCTAACTAATGTTACTGCAAGCTAACTGTTCTAGCTTTGCTGACTTTAGCAATGCCTTCAACACGGTGGACTTTGACTTTTTCTTGCTTTCGTTACTTTGCTCTCTTAACATATTTCCAACGGTAATTAATTGGCATTGAAGTTACCTGTGTGACCGCCGACAACGTATTCTAGTCGAAGGTAAATTCTCTTCATGGTGTAGTACTGCTGTCGGTGTGCCCCAGAGTGGCGTTATATGTCCACCACTCTTAACAATTTTTATAAATTATACCCCTAACCATTTACTTTCTTCCCACCATCTGTATGCAGATGATCTACAAATTAATTCGCAATCATCTTTGTCTCAAACGGCATGTGCTGTGTATATCATAAACAAAGATCTGGCACGGCGGTTTGGAGCAAATCACATGGTCTGGTATTGTATCCAATGTAGTACTGTCCAAGTGGGTAGGAAATTGTTTGCTTCTGCTGGATTTTTCGGAAGCTTGCGTTATTTTCTGCCGATTGCCACCAAAGCTACGCTATCTAACTCCCTTCTTCTACCAATCCTTGATTACGCAGCCGTCAGCTATCCAGATTTCGCCAAATAGCGACTAGATAAATTTTAGCGTCTACAAAACTTCTGTATTAGATTCATATTTCGCTTGCGCAAATATGACTTTGCTTCACAATTTCGTAAACAATTCAAGTAGTATATTCTTTTACTACTTTATAATGTGTAAATGTTTAACCCCGACTCTTTTATATCTTAAAATGCGTTTTAAGTCCCTCCGGGTAAACACCTCAGGTGCTTTGCTATTTCAGCCATGGATTCGTATGCTGCTAGATTTGAAATTTCTTTACCCTTTTTTCCAGCGTTACACCTTAGCTAGACGAACTTTACTTGGTTTCAGCACCATCTATGTGAAGCGTGATAAATCACTTAGTCACACACAGTACGTTTGGGTTTATAGTATTTTATAGAATAAAAAAGCTATAGCGAAGCTATACTTTGTATTAAAATAATACCAGTATTTTATAAAAATGCGTCATCTCTCGACAGTATCAAGTTTGTCTAAACGTTACTGTGTGTGACTAAGAGACTTATCACTTCTCACACAGGTGGCGCCGAAACCAAGTAAGTTTCATCTAGCAGAACATTACATCACGACTATATTAACCAGAGGGGTATGGAATAGGTGTAAAACTCCCACGGGATAGGAGGTGACTCTTTCGTCATCCTATCCACTGAGGAAAATTCCAACTACATGCTGCTATTGTGATTTTCTGACCGAAAGTTCACAAATAACACTATGCACGATCTGGGCATCGAACTCGAGACCTTGAAGTGAGAAGTGCATACGCTAACCACTAGACTATTATTATTAGGCAGTACTTGAAAAATGTGTTAGAGATATTTATTCTAATAAAATTTATCTTTTTTTTAAATTGAATCGTTTTATAATATGTACGCTAACAACTACCTACTGTAAAATCTAGTAAATTTATTTTTATAGCAAGGTTGCCTGGCAGAAATTACTATCAGTGATTGTTCCATCCGCCCATTGTTCTGTTTCTCTAAGATTATATTAATTCTAAGATCGTGGTGTACAATAAAGTAGAACAATAATAAATAAAATTGCCCTACTCTAACAAAAATTTGCTCTTTAAAGTGAACTACGAATAAAAAGTAGAAGTAAAAAAGTATATATTTAAAAGTACGTAGCAAACGAATCTCAAAATAAAAAAAATGTCTAAGCAACCCCTCAATGCTTTTAAAAGACCTATCTAACAAAACTACATACTATGGGTAAACGACAGTCAAAAAATCATCCCCACTTTACATGTAGAGAGGAGCCCAAAAAATAATAATTATCAAGTTTTTATTTCACCACTCGGACAGGCAGACAAACAGACGTATATGGCGTTACTATAAGGGTTTCTTGTAGGTACTAAGTAATCCAAGAACTGGAAGAGTTTAGCATGAGAAGAAATGTGTAATAATAATATACGGTTGTAGAGCATTAATAATAGGTACATATAATGATTGAGCTTACCCACTTATTACTTTCGACGTAAAGGGTAATTTAGTCGATACGGGTACAGCATACGAGTTCTAATGCTTGCTTTTTCTACCACTATTGAAAAGACAGAGATGACAAGAGAACTCGGATGTTATACTTGTATCGTGTTGGATAGACTGCATTTTCTTTAACAGCTGCTTACCTCAGCTAAATTCAAAATACTCAGTGTGAATGAGAATAAAAATAAATTAAAAATAAAACGATATATTGAAAAATCTGTATCACTACTATATTTAACATTCGAAGCTCCAATTTAACCAGTTCCTGATAAAGTTAAGTAGTTAACAGCTTGATTACTTTATACAAATTTGACAATTGATTTATCAAGAAAGTTCGGATAAGGAAACCTGTGAAAATTGGACATACAAATACATGCTTAAAAGTATACATAATTCTAATTTATATTTAAAGTTTTATCCATCAACTAGTTCCCATTCATAATATTTTTTCTTTTTATTACATCATTATCATGAATCACTGTTTTTGTATCCTTTTCATTCGTATAGCTTCTATTTGTAACTTAATTATTCTTTTTAATATTTCCATTGCTTTTTTCAGCTCTTGATTTGTTCTTTTTATACGTGTCGAAGTAAAATTTACCGAATAAGTATATGAAGAAAGTTGTATTCCAGAATACAGTTATACTTAAAGGAAATGATGGCTTGCATTCGGAGAAAATAAACGTTAAGGTGAAGTGAATGAGGATTAGGGTAAACTGGATCTGAAAAACAGAAAAATGATTTTTAATATTATTATATCCTTAGATTACAGAACAAAGATAAAGGTAAATGGCAATACAAATCAATGACACAAGCAAACCTGGCATGCTCATCGCGCGATCCGGCACAACGGCACACAAAGAAGAATGCGCAAGCGTTGAGCCGTATCGCGCGATAAGCATGCCAGATTTGCTTGTGTCATGGATTTTGATTTGATGGCCTCACTTCTCGTATTCGTTACACTCCATCTGCCTTTATTCGTTAATCTGAGGAATACTATGACGCCTAACTTAATGTAAATATTTGCCTTTTTATTTTACCTATGTATATATTTTCAATTTATTGCCTAATATTTAATGTAACATTATAATATTTCTTTAGTGTTTTTTTACAAATGTATCATAATTATAGCCGGCAAAACAACATCTGGGTACTCACCGGCGAGCCGTTGCATCTATGTTACCAAAACAGCACAGTGTGTACATGGTGAGCCACTCGCGAACCACGTACACACTTGGTTACAGTGTCTGCAACGGTTAAGGTTACCGGCTCAGTGAGTACCCATCCAGTGAGTACTCAGTTTACTAAAAGATGAAAAAAAAACCAAGTAAAACTTACCAACTGTAATTTCGTGATATACTTCTTCCACCAAAGATACTTCGCCAAACTGGGGAAGGATGCTAACGCATAATACCCATACATGATCACATGTACAAACGAATTGATATTCCTTATAAACAGTGTGGGGTACGTCGGCTCATACTTCAGTATACCCCAGCTGGTGACAATCATCATAGCGTGATGGTACACGTGGAGAAATGTGGCCTGGTTGTACTTCTTCCGGAGAATAAAGAATACTGTGTCCAACACTTCACTGATCTTGGCTAGGTGATAGTAGTACATTATTGTTGTGAGCTGAAATAATAAGGTAATACTTAAGTTATGTAGAGGTCTGTTTTGACTACTGGTTCATAGTGTTCTGGCTTTACGATACTTCTTATTTGTGCAAACTGTAGTCTAGCTACACGCTCCATCTTGCTTGCGCATACAGTTAGGACTAAGAGTTGGCGCAAATTTAAAATGCATACAGATTTAAATTTGCGCAAGTAATATGGTTCGTATAGCCAGAGCTGTTTCCATGACAAAAGAAATAGGTATTCCTTGAGACATTATCTAAAATGTGTAGGAATGTTATTATGATAATATTAAATTAAAATTTATAAAATATAATAACAATAAATAAGCCTTTAAAATTTGAGGATTGCCTTCGATTTCTCTTAGATCCCAACATCAGATTGTGACTTGATAAAAATACCATATGAGAAGTATACGATTTCAGACAAAATAATAATTTCTCAAATTGGTCCTGGCGTCTTTGAGTATTCGGCGAACAATCATAAAAAAACCCATAGAGAACCTGCTCTTTTTTTTGAAGTCGATAAAAAAATGAAGATTTTGATATGGTAATTAATTTGGGCATTTATGAACGAACATTTATATTAACGTAGATCATTAAATTTATGTAGATTCGTTTTTCTGTTTTCATTTCCATTTAAAATAACGGATCATTTTGTAATGTAACTTGGCAACCAACATTGGCAGCTTTTATATTTATTTTTTCTCATTAAAAGCCAAGAGTTGCAGTCAGTAATTAATTAAAAACAAAAAATATTTAATTTATTGTTGTTATTCCATTATCATTTTAAAATATTACAATGTATCTTGTCAGTGCTACGGTCAACTCGGATAACCTTGAATTGCCGTCTAACTTAGAACGTAGTTTTGTTTTATTTATTTAAAAAAATATATATATAATTAGAAATCAGAAGAGCCCAAATGCCGCTTGAACATGTCAATATATTATTTAAAGTTACCCAACTCTCATTATAACTTTGAACACGAGTGTTTGGTACTTCTGTTGTTTTTTACGTAAATTTATTGTGTTAGATAAAAAAAAAACAAAAAGAACAATGTCACAAAGGCGTAGTGAATAAAAATTTTAAAAAATTGTAATGTAATAAATTCTTTGAGAAACGTCATTGCGAATTGCTATAATAGTATAAAAATAGATACATTTTATTTAACTAATTTATATACCGCACTTTTATTATAAAAGCACTTTTTGCCACAAATTCGAGAATACCTTCTAAAGCGATAAGTGAAAGCATATTAGAGGCATTAAGTCACTAAGTAAATTTTAACTATTTTATGTCGAATTGTGTTGGTTTTGTAAAGAAGTCAAAAGAAGGCAAGGGTAGGTCTCGTGATAAAATGTTTTAAAAAGTAGCCTATTACTAGACAAATCAAGGACCAGTTTCACCAGAGCCGAATAAATTATATCCGCCAAATAAAATACATTCTGACTGACACAAAAGTGACACAATTTACACTTTAAAATACTTCGCATATCTCGTATATGCAATTTTTAAGTATGAGTGTGTTTACTTGTAAAACTGGGCCTAAATATTGTATCTACACATAAAAAAATATATTTACCGTATCTCTAGTATCTTCTGTTTCCAAAAGGCAGGTTTTTGATATCCATCCATGCGGCCAGGAAAACTTACTAGCCTGAAAAACGGAAGCTATTCTATTAAATAAATTGATTTCTAATTATCAACATATTACCATAATTATTCTATCTAGCACTAGTTGATACAACAGGCGACGCCCCGTCCGCACAGTTTTAATATTGCCTTCATAACCTTCTCTAGGGGCCGGGGTTCGTTTTAATTTGACATTGGTTCGTACCCTTAAAAACTTACATCCTTGACGATATTTGCAGCACGCATTCTGTTAATGTTATGTTAAATGCAAGATACTAAAAATAAGCTCTGAGGGGTGTGCCAAGGAGTAACTACAAACTGAATTGATATAGAAGATTATCTCAACATTTAACTTGGTTTTTAAAATCTGCATGGTTTTATAGAGATTAGGTTTGCTGGCAGAGAACTCAAGCACTGAGTTAAGCTCGCCTTTACTGTATACGGTTAATTTATTTGTATTATTTTGAGCACAATAAAGTATTAAAAAAACAAATCAAACATAAATAAATAATACGTACCAAATACGCAATATACAATGAAATGCCGACCTGCACAAGATTGTATAGAACTATAACATTTTTCAAAACGTATGGCTGTCTGTCTTTCATGTAAACGGGTCCTATTTTCAGCACGAATAGGAGATATGAAGCAGTGATTGACACCATACACCATGGTGAAGACATCATAGGCCAACTGTCCACGGAATCCACTGAAACATCAATAGTTAAAATTAAATTCTGTTAACTCTGTAAAAGCTCTGAAATTACTTCAAAACATGTCAGTGTAAGCTGTAAACATTGTCAACAGAAGTTGGTCTACCAAACTAATTTTTTGCATTGAAATAAATATTTTAGGGTGCCGAGCCTTTGGGAACATGTCTTCTTTGCATTTCATTTACGATTTTACAGCGTCAATAGGAACAGGTCCATACTAAGCGCGACGTGACGCGATGCGACACCCTACAAACTACAAACCCCTGTTTCTACTGCAATCGTCGCGTGCAATGTATAATCGCGCCACGTCGCACTTGTGGTTCAGTTAGGACAGTAAGTTGTCCATTTTTACCTTGTGGGTACGGAGTTCTAAGAATACACTTCAAGAACGACATTTTTATTTTAAAATCTAGTAATAATTTGAAGTTTAATAATCACAAAATGTGATGAAGGCAGCAGCCATCGAGATACATAAAGCCGGGTGCATCTAAATATTTGTATTGCTTGCCCGATCCGATCCCCGTATCCGTATCGAGTAGCATCGCCGACGCGTGTCATGATTGCCTATTTGGACAGGTCAGAGATCAGTCATGATTTGCTCTGATATGACAAGACATTATTATAATGCCTGACCAATGGCGAGTAGGTTTTTACCTAGTATATATTTATTTATTTTAAAACTTCTTGCACATAATATGTGTACAATGGCGGACTTAATAAAACCGTAAGGTGGTGCAGAGATAACAAAGGTAGGTGCAGTAAAAATGTTTCAAATAAAAGAGAAAAGTCTAATCCTAAAACCATACAATACATATTATAATAAATACACTATACATATACATAATATAATATTAAATCATAAAATTTAATATATAAATATATATATATAATATAAATACTATTATATAAATAAAAATAAAACATGACAGATCAATATTTTAATGACTCTGCAGAAGATTCGGTAAGTAAAAGCAGACGAACCCGGGCTTTGAAGGCATCCCGGGTGGTGGACAACCTGATCTCGAGAGGGAGTGAGTTCCAAAGAAGTATAGATTGAATGTATATTATAGTCGTTTTTATAAAGGCAATTAGTACAAATGTGGACCCAGCCTAAATGACTGAAACCATCTAGATTCTATTGCGTCACAAAGTTTACACTGATGATTAGGCAAAAAACTAAATAAATTCAATGTTTATATTGCAATAAAATATCATAACTATTTTAATGATTACTGCCAATGAGATTTAAAATAAATACTTTTATTGCGTTGCTTATTCAAATTAATTTATGTACATAATTACATTAAACATAATAGACTATGACTTTTTTATTACGACTCAATTGAACCGTTTTTTATTTCCCTATTAACGGTAAAATTACAATAGGTATAAGAGCTATCTAATAAGAGCTATCGTTTTTGTTTCACCACGTGGCGCTACTGTAGCGTAAGGTCTGACAAAGTTTGTTGTTTGTGGCACAGTTCTTTAGGGCAGTGTCGCGACTCCATAGAACGTTTTACCATAAATCGGATTTTCGGTTTACAATTTTTTTTGTTGTTGTTTTATGTACAAAATGGGTACGTAAGCACAAGTAAATAATAGATAATAGATTTTAATCAAAATCATTTACTCCAGGTTAAAATATTCATTTAAAATTGGGTCTATTATATCTTTTTTTTGTTTATTTCTAGATCTTATTGTTGAAATCAATGGATCAGAAGTTAACAACAAGATGGTTATTAAATCTTTATTAGTATGTGATCTAGATGTTTTGCGAGTATGCGATTCTCTGTAATTTCGTGCATCTTTATGCCTTCCTTCTAGAGCATCTTCAGAGAGCTGACCAATCGGCAAAGTAAATGACTCCATCAGTTCAGGCGAATGTATAAGTACCTTGGGCTTATCAACTATAAGACCCATCTTTTGCTTAAATTCCTGTTGGATTCTGTGCTTGTTATCATTGAATATTGTCTTTTGTGCTTCACCTCGGACTTGCCAACACTTAAGAGGTAATCTATACGCAACGTGAAGCAAGAATTCAAAAGACCTTATCCAATTATGCAGTGTGGATAAACCGTATTTATACCTTTCTGTGTTAGGAACTTTATCGGACACCGATGGTGAATTCATCATTTTTGGAG
This sequence comes from Hypena proboscidalis, assembly GCA_905147285.1. Classification (NCBI taxonomy): domain Eukaryota; kingdom Metazoa; phylum Arthropoda; class Insecta; order Lepidoptera; family Erebidae; genus Hypena; species Hypena proboscidalis. The sequence goes on along the minus strand of LR990129.1, from coordinate 2,634,282 downwards.
TAGCTCCACATATATAGCATGTCTGAGTGGAACTAACGCCACTCAGTTTGTGACAAACAGCACCATCAATCATAGTAAAAATAATTTCATACGAAACAGTGACAACTTTGCAAGGTTCTTGTAATTTAACTACACAGGATTCTAGGTTATTTATGGACTGAGTTACTCTACGTTCTTCTCCCATTATAACATCACTATTTTCTTTAGTAAGTGATAATCTCAAAGGCCGACAGAAATATGTGGATGACGGGGTTTTATTTTGCCATATTATACTGTGATCATCATCTACTAATCTTATTGGAACTAAGGCAGTTAAAAACAAATATTCATCTGTACTTTCAGCACCATAAAACTTTTGTTTGTACGTGCTGTGTCCAGACGAACCATCAAAGCCCCACTTGCATATTAAATTCAAAGAAGATCCTGCAGTTATTATGGGGTTTTCCTTTTCTACAGTTTTCACAATAGATTCAGCAGTTTTGTTCAATAAATCTTGCAAATTTACTTCTGCTACGGTTTCAGTGGCTTTAATTGTGTTAGGCAGTAGCTCATCCCTTACTTTCATTATTGTATAATAGCTAGGAAGCGTATTAGGATGTAGTGAATTATGATAAGATAAATCGAGGACAATATACAAGGCAAGTGCATCAGTGGGTGATAACAAAGACGACTTTTCTATATCAGATGGCTTATCGGGGGATTTATTTAGTGACCATTTAGCAGCAAATTGGAGTTCATCTGTGTCTCTAGTTTTAACTAAGTCCAAAACGCGTCTTTTTTTTGAAGCTAAACTGATATTACTGAAACTGGTTTTCGGTCTTCCTCTTTTTATCTGTGTATCTGAAGATGTGCCCACTGATTGGTTCCCCAAAATGTAATCTTTAACTGCGGTTTCAAAGACAACATAGTTATTAAGCCACGTTTTGTACTTTCTATTCATTATTTCAGATTTCCTATTGCTTGCCCTCCAATAACTACCTGCTCTCATAGAAAAAAAACCTGCAGTTTTTCTCATACTATTTTTAATAAGCTGAGGAGACTCTGCCAGTCCATAAGAAAGTAATAACCAATTAAAAACAGTATCAATTTTATCCTGGGGCTTCGCTGAAAGCCATTTTTCGAAGCATCCAGAATTTTTGATTTGACGGGTAGTTGAACCTAAAACCAAATATCTCGTAAATCGCAAGAAAGAGCACGTTGACAGTTTTCAAATATAAAGTTCATTAATTTATCTTACTCATATAAAAAAATTAAAAATGTATTTTGATGTATATTTTTTTAAACTCTCGTCAAACTTTCAACATACTTATAATTTTCCATTAACAGTAATATGTTCAATAACTTACCAATGTCGGACATTTCACTTAGTTTTATATGATTATATAGCAATTACAATTGTTATATGATAATTTAAAGTTATTTTTGCAGTAATAAATACTGTTTATCACTAATTGTAAATATAGCTATGAATTTACTCGTGTACGCTACTGATTTTAGCGCATCAATAATAACATGAACTTTGAATACTCACCATTTCTTCTATATTTATTTTACAAAATTACAACTACCCACATTCGTTAAGGAATTTAGTAAGGATTGTATTGCTATATTAAAAATTTACCCATTAGAAAAATAGAAAATCTGGTTTTTGATAAAGGCACGCGACACTGTGGGGCGTTTTGAAGACAACTATTTTGAAACAACAATATAATTAAGAAGTACGGCTTTTTGGTTCCATTTTCAACTGGGGATATTAATACGTCCGTCTCTCTTGTTTGTGACTTAAGCCCGGTATACACTTTGTTTAGTGCGAGTGCAAGTGATTAGTGCGAGTGCAGGTGTGTAGTGCGAGTAGTGTCCAATTTTGATTAGTGCGAGTGCAGGTGTGTAGTGCGAGTAGTGTCCAAGTGGCTCTGTTTCCGAGGTCGTGGGTTCGATTCCCACTTAAGACAAATCTTTGTGTGCATGAACATGGGGGTTTATCTTAGTCTGGGTGTTTCTATGTATAATATGTATGTATTTACAAAAGATTTTTTTTTTTTATTATTATTATTTTTTATTTAGGTACCTTTTTTTTACATTTTTTTATTAATTTGTTTTTTTTTTCTAATATGTATTAGTATCAGTTATTTTAGTACCCATAGTACAAGCTCTGCTTAGTTTGGGACTAGATGGCGTTGTGTGTGAGTTGTGAAATATTTATTTTATTTATTTATTTATTCATGTTTCAGATACTCCTGCACAAATTTATAAGTTACGTCTTCGGTCCACTTTGCCATTTTGTACAACAAGCGCCCGACGCTACGCACTAAACGCTAAACACTAAACACTAAACACTCCTGTCCAAACGTGCTTAGTGACAGGCACGCTGCGAGTGAGGGGAAAGGGAGGGCGCGCGGGACGTGGCTACTACGCAGTCCACTCGCAAAAAGATAAAACGCGCTTCTATTCACTTTACTACACAGCCAACTAAGCACTCGCACTAATCAGTCGCTGTCCTAAACAAAGTGTATACCGGGCTTTATGCACGAATTTCTGTCACTCATAAAAAAATGTCTTCAGAAAGATGCTGTAAACTCTGTGAAGTGCTTCTATAGACACTTATACATACATTTCTAATTGATTATTTTTATAGCATTTAGCTATGCTTAGCAAATTATACTAAGAAACAGTTGAACAGTTGTTTGTATCCTACTTAAGATAGGAACAAATGGATGAACGTGACGTCACGAAATGACGTATCATACAGTTGAGAAATTTAGGGTTCTGGTAGGAGGCGACCGTAGCTGGATGGCTAAAGCGGCTGCCCGTTGTGCAGTAAGGTCGCAGGTTCAAATCCTGCCAGTCCCATATCTTTTTTAACTGTTTCTTAGTACTTATACATACACTCAATAAGTGCATAGCCACCCCGCAAATAGTGACATTTGACGTTTCGGAGACCTCACGTTAAGCTTCGGTTTCATAACATAGCGGTGTGGAATAATTCGGTCGTAAAGATAACGGTACAATGGAGTCACTAGACCGTTGCCTATGTAAAACAAATGTAGTGGTTTCCTAGAGAGCGGTGATCGACCTAACGTATTACATATTAATCGTGTCACGGTAAAAATATTACGGCCGCATTATACCACACCGCTTTCCTAGGAAATGAAGCTTAACACAAGCACCCCTAACAGAATTCATACGCAATAGCCCTCATTAAATTTGGACCGGCAACTAATTTCCGTGTAAAATTACAAAAACCGGCCAAGTGCGTGTCGGGCCACGCGCAGTAGGGTTCCATAGAAAAATATTTTTAATTTTACTTTTTAACTAAATGGCGTCCTTCAGAAAGGAAATGTTTGTAGTACACGAAACCAGCTAGCACGTATGACGAGATGTCTATGAATGTTGAGGAAGCGAAAGAAGTATGTAAGGAGCGAAGCACATGGCGTTCCATCGTCTCTGCCTACCTCCGTGGGATAAAGGCGTGATTTTATATATGTATTATGTATGTTTATTTATGTTTCAAGAATTTTGAACGAAATATTCTGAGTAACTGCATCTGACATTTCGGACCACTATTCCTCTTGAACTAATGAAGTGAACTTATCCGCTATAGTTTTCCTTTAAAGTTCATTACATGTTCTACCGACACAATTTTTTTCAGATTTTAGGATCCAGTAGTTTAGCTTTTAGAGGGGGGGACGCCCTACTCGAACAAAAATTTGCTCTTTAAAGTTAATTATCTCGCAAACGGATCCCTAAATCAAAAAACTGCCTTAGCAACCCCTAAACGTTTTTAAAAGTCCTATCTTACAATACCCCACACTATGGGGTAGGCGACAAAAAAAAAACATCCCTACTTTACATGTAGGGGAGCTACCTGAAAAAAAAATATTTTTCCAAATTTTACTCTACGACTTTCTTTGTTTAGTTAACATACATGTTTATGCAAAATTTCAGTTTTCTAGCACCAACGGTTTCGTCGCTATGCCGTGGACAGACGGACGGACAGACGGACATGGCGAAACTATAAGGGTTCCTTGTAGGTACTACGGAACCCTAATAAAAACGACGCGTATCATGTCACTAAGCATCACTAAGTTCAAGTACAGTCAAGTTCAGCAATAGTTAGCAGTTTTGGACTTTACATTCTCTGAAATAAAGTTCAAACTGCCAACATATTAATGAACTGAACATTAATGCGTAAACAAAATAGTTTGAATTATAATTCCGCCATCTACAAAATAAAAATACGTACGTATCTTTTTAAATCTAAAATGTTTGAAATGTGAAACGAAAAATTTTAAACTTTATCTAAAATTGTCATAAATTAGTGTTTTGTGTGTACCAGGATAATTTAATTAATTTAATTCATAATGAATTGACTGATCAACATATTAAAAGGCCTTAAGTTCAATAACCAGGTTGTCCACCCGATGACATAAATCATTGATTTTTTTTAGCCACGTGCTTATGACAACAAAGTTGAATAGGGTTATTTGTATTTAGTATACACCGGCTTCATATCCACCTATACATTTCCAGTATAAGATGATCTCGCGTTTACAGGCTTCCCGTACAATGCGAGACCAGCTTATCCTGGCAATGTATAGGTTGATTATGTGCCATTAAAATTGCTCTACAATGTACAAGCACAGAGCAGTAATGTTATGACCAGTTATTACACTTCCTTGCCAATTGCTGCACGGCCTATGGACATTGCTGACCATCAATCAATTTCTTTAGAGACACGAAATCAAGCTGCTCGACTAAACATGTTTGGCTTGGTATGTTATACTTTGTATCTATCACTTACTGTAATATTATTGTATACGTGAAACTGAACAATTAAAAACAATGACAATTTAAAAAATATTATAATGATGTACGTAATACATCGTTATACATCGTTGTATACTCAAGTCAAGGACTTCAAAATGGAGTAACAAACAAGGTTATCAATTTCGATTCCTGAAATTATTATGGATACATAGCACACAGGCTATACAGGAATTAAGAATAACAACGATGTTAACATTACATAGCATCACGCCTATATTACCCAGAAGGGTGTCGCAGAAGTGTACAACACCAACACTTCCCCTGCTATGTTTAGGTCCCATGGGATAGAGGGTGAGCATATCGCCTTCCACCGGGCGCAATTCCAACTTCGTGTAGCTATTGTGAATTACCCGACAGAAAGTTCATAAATAACACATTGTCCGACCCGGGTATTGAACCCGGGACCTCACAGTAAGAGGCGCATACGCTATCCACTAGACCGTCGAGGCAGTTCCACTACGATGTTAAGTTTCCTGTAGTAGTAATGTCAGGATAAAATCAATTTGGCAGGAGATGGCTATGAACATCTTCCATTTGATCAAACAGGTTGTGAGTTTAAAATAGTTTTAAATTTCAGGAGCGAAATTCAAAAGATAGCACTATCATTTTTCTTAGCTAAGCTTCTTGTCTCCTGCAAAACATCACTAAACTATAATATTAGTCAGCAATTTTCATTAAAATTCTCAAGACTATAGTTTCCACTTATCATAAGGTATAATACAATACAAGTTATTTGCAACACGGACCGCCATGTTTTGCAAACTTATCACAAAAAAATCTGTTCGACCTTCGATTTGATTTGCATATTAATAAATCATACTTATAAAGATAAACTGATAAATAATAAGTTGATTACTTACAGCTTCCTTTGAAATCCCAAAACGATTCATTTTTCTCGGCCAAACACTGCAAATCTTCAGTGAAATCCATTTTCAAGTAAAATATAAATAAATATCAAACATATAACTAACTTATAACAAACCTAACACCATTTACGTATGAGACGGAATGAATAAGGCAACAAATTGTTAACAAAAGGTATGTTTAGAAAATCGTGGGGTGTCACTTATAGCGGAAAAAGTATGTTTTCATTGTTGGAGCGGTTTTTTTTTATATTTCTGATATTATTTACTGTCTCTTTGGTCTTGTGGCTGGCGTATGCGGCCTCTTACTGCGAGGTCTTGAATTCAATTACCAAAAAAAAGTGTTATTTGTGAGCTATTCGTCAGGAAATTTTCAATAGCAGCATGGATTTGGAATTGTGCTCGGTGGATAGTGAAATAGTGACCCGGACCTAAACATAATAATGATAATAATGTCTGGTGAAGTGTGGGTGTCTTTATACCTCTGCCAGAGTCTTTATTTATTTATTTATTTATAGGAAGATCAACAGCATCTAACAATTTGAATAGCTTAACGTAAATAAGTGACAGAGAGCCAATAATAGATCTTCACGAATAAACTTTTGAATATAAATACAAATTTTGTGAATATCAGAACAAAAGTACAAAAGTAAGCGCTTAATTATGACACTAAAAACTAAAAAACACATCAAAGATCGCTTTAAATATTTGGAAAGAAGTCCTGACTGAGTATCCGTCTAGCCGGTCCAATTTTTGTATTGTTTGGTTTTTTTACATTAGATAAAACGCCAGAAGCAATTACACTATCCAATGACAAGGCCAAATATACACATTCACTCACTCAAGCACACCCAGTCTCAGAACAAATATTTGCGAATTACACAAAGATTTGTCCCATGTGGGGATCGAACCCACAACACCAGTGCAGTGGAGAGCGGCGAGGCGACCGCTTAAACCACTACACCACACGTGCAGACAAAATATATCAATACATAAATAGTCTTCTGAGTAATATAGGCCATGACTATATTACTTAAAAGGCTATGTTTTATGTAAATACCATAACAAAAGGTTTATTTTTCAGAAACTTATATAAAAAACATTTAAAATGGTAATAGAGCTCTTGTGAACGACATCGACATACGTTTAGTGACGGTCGGATTATATCGTATCAAAAAATATCAATTCTATAAAAGATATAATGTACAGTAAAAAAAAAGTATAAGAGAAAAACTTTTTTTTGATACTACGCCTGCAGCGAACGAACGTGTAGTCTGATGGTAAGTGGTGTACAGCCAATGGACATCAACAATCCACCAAAGCAGATTATAGATGCGTCGCTGCAGCTGAGGACTACGGTGTTATGCCTCAAGTGCCAGTAGTTTTAGGGCCTGATCTCACCACCAAACTGGAACACAGTAATGCACTACTATTTGGCGGCAAGTTAAAGGTGAGACGGTGGTGCTGCCGCCTTTGAGCTCATTCACAAGAGCTCTACGACCAGTAAAACTATATCGAAACACAAACAAAGAGGCGAAAAGAAGAAGAAGAGAAGAAGTGATAATTTAATTCATTTAATTAATTGAAAAAAGATCAATAGATATTTGTAACAAAGCGATTACGCGTTGTTACAAATATTAGTACTGCTTACCTTTTGATTTTGGGTGTTTTCATTGTATTAAGCATCTTATATTTTTTGTTATAATTAAAAAACGATGAGTGTTCACTTGAAAATTACATTATTTATCACTCAAGACTCAGTCACGTGAGAATAATTATCAAGCGGACATTTGGCGTCTTATACTCGGATTAAATGAGTTTTTTTTTAATCCAGCTTAGTTTTCAGAGTTAATTAAAACATAAAAACGACACATTCAATTCATAACCAACATAAAAACGTGTTCCATTCTCCTGATATCTTTTTTTTTTTTTTTAATAACGACGGTGTTCGCAAACATTCATTTCACACACACAGAGCACACCCAGAGTCAGAACAAATCTTTGCGAATCACACAAAGATTTGTCCCATGTGGGGATCGAACCCACAACACCAGCGCAATTGAAAGCGACGAGGCGACCGCTTTAACCACTTCGCCAACTGTGCACTCAAGCGTATCTCCTGCTGTCAAGTAACACGCTATTATGTTGGTTATGAATTTACTTAATCGGTTGAACGCTAAATTTAACTTTATGACAGTTTTTTTTATCAAAATAAAAAAAAAATTAAAGGTTGCTTTTACTTTTTATTTTTATTTTTTTGTATTAAATGATAGTAAATTAAAGGTTATATTATTTTACTTGCTGCCCCAAGGTAAGTAAGTAGGTATACTCCTAAGCGGCATGGAGTTCCCTCATCCAGGGCCGAATATTTTTGAATTTATTTTTTATTAACGTTAATAGATGCTATGAAGCCACTAGGGCTACATTAATTCCTCGGCCGCATTTGTTCCAAAACCGGTCAATGTCCGTACCCCAGGAATTACTGGCACATGAGACATGATTCCGTAGTTCTCACATAAATAACGCTTCTAAAATTGCTTTTGTGGCGTCGACATGGAGTCTACACGACCGTTCGCTTCATAGAATAAGTCGTTTAAAGAAAAAAAACCTGTTTAAATATAATTATTTTAACCTTATCATCATATTTCAGATCATGATGGAAATAATAAAGTGTATGAAAAAAAAGTTAATACAGGTATACCTGTATTAACTTTTTTTACCTGTATTAAAAACGTTATTGAACTCAATGTTAAAAGGCACAATATATTGTGCCTTTAACATTGAGTTCAATAACGTTTTTATTTGTTTGTTCCCCTCGATTACTCGAAGACGCCTGGACCGATTTAAAATTTTTTTTTTTGTCTGAAAGATTATATATTGTCATGTTGTCCCATTTTTATCAGGTCACGATCTGATGATGGGATCGTAGAGAAATCTTAGGCAACTTTCAAATTTTTAAGGCTTCTATATTATTTTACGTATATTAACTAGAGGTACTCGCATAGTCAGCGTTGAATGTTGCTGAGCTGATGCTGAAAGGTACTTCTCAACGTTTTAGGAGTATGGAATATTTTTTTAAATATAGGGTAACCTTAACGCCGTTTACTGTATTCTTACAAGTTATACACAGATGAGGCGAGACGTTGAATATTACTTAGGTATTTTTTAGTTTTTAGTGCATTTTTTTTAATCGACACTGTTTTTTTTAGAAAATTGATAATTATTAAAAATAATATTTAAAAATTATTTCATAAATAATATGTAAATTAAATAAAAATAATACAGCTGGTGGCTAATTCGAAGCCGCGCGATCTGATCGATCGTACAGGTTAAGCAATGATAACCGCGGTCGAGCGTTAGATGGGTGGCTATCTTAATCTAACGAGATTTCCTCCGTGCCTTGGAGAGTGAGTTAAGCCGTCGGTACCGGTTGCCATTTGAAGTTCTATGATTGTCGAAACGGGTAGTCAGAGAACTAAAAGTCTGTCAACAAAGAATATCGTATCACTTCTTACTGGGTTGTGGAAGTCTAATGGTGGTGACTCCATGTAAAATACTGATATTCATCTAAAACCGTTAGACTAGAAGCCAACCGTAATGTACTTGGCAAAAGGCTTGGAAGGAGATGATAAACATAGCACGACGGCTTTATTACCCTTACGGTATTGGCAGAGGTGTATTGTTTGTGTCAATAACATTTACTAATGAAAATCACTCAAATACAAGGAAACTTAAAACAATGAAAGTGAAGGTATTTAAAAATTTACATTTTTACCTACTAATTATATTTTTTTTGTTGTGTGTGAACGAATCATATTTTAAATAATTGATTTGATTAATAATAATGACTTGACTAATACGGTTCATTACAATATGAGGGAAAATTGTAATTTGTGTTAAGGTTCTCCAGACCACGAATATTCATTTGTAATGTAACGTTACAGATTCGAATATTAGAAATACCACTGCAGGAGAACCGAGCATAATTAGGTGCAGTTTACACCAACGAGGAGAGGAGCAGAGAAGTGCAGCGAAGCTGACATGTGATTTCCATCAATCTGACAGGTTATTGAAAACACAACTTCTCCCTGCTCCTCTCATCCTTCGAAAGGCTAACCTTCTTGTAACTCCCAACTGGCCGAACATCTGCTACCTGCTAATGAACTGCAGTGGCTGATCTGAAAGACTGGATGAAAATTATTTCTGGGAGACCAATATTTTTAAGGCAATAAAGGCCCAACGTTATTCGGATACAAATAAAAACATGCCAGTAATATTTAAACTTTATTAGTTTCTTAAAATTAACATTATTTTGTACTATTGTTAATTGCATTAAAAGTACAAATCAGGACTATGCTAATCAAAAATTAATTGTTAAATAAACTTATCGTACGTCGAATAACAAAATATGTATTGAACGGTCTTTCCCGTTGGTCAGATCAATGGTTAGATTAGTCTGTCCAGTGGGAACTTTTTGTCCCATTATCCAGATCGGCTCTGTTTTTCCCGTTGGTTAGATTGATGGTTAGATTAGTCTGTCCAGTGGGAACTTTTTGTCACACGGTCTTTCCCGTTGGTCAGATCAATGGTTAGATTAGTCTGTCCAGTGGGAACTTTTTGTCCCATTATCTAGATCAGCTTGTGAAGCCTTCCTCCAGATCTGTCAGTCTTGAAGATGCTTGTTGATTCCAGTGTGAAATATTACTTGCATTTGCAAGAAGAAATTAAATGAGGTCAGAGACCTTAAAGATTATAGGTATACATCTTAAGATGATTATGTTAAATTTGGATTAAAATCATAAAAAAATAATGACAAGATACGTTTATCTTAGACGTTCTAAAAAATGACCAACATTCAATTCTCCATTAATTAACATCATTTGAGAATTTTGAATGAATTTGTCTCTTTTTACATGTTCTTTACTTCGTTTATCGGTTATTTTAGAAAAATCATCTTTAAGTAAAACTTAAAGTAATCTTTTTTGTATTCAATGATACTTGCATACACCTACATCACAAGCTGATCTAGATAATGGGACAAAAAGTTCCCACTGGACAGACTAATCTAACCATTGATCTGACCAACGGGAAAGACCGTGTGACAAAAAGTTCCCACTGGACAGACTAATCTAACCATCAATCTAACCAACGGGAAAAACAGAGCCGATCTGGATAATGGGACAAAAAGTTCCCACTGGACAGACTAATCTAACCATTGATCTGACCAACGGGAAAGACCGGTATTGAAAAACAATATTGTATTGGACTTTTCTTAAAATAATTATGCTTGCTTTGGAGCCAATTCATCGTATTTACCTGTGAAGGAAGGTACAGTTGAGTTCATTAATATGTTGGCAGTTATAAACCTCATTATTGAGATGAGAAGGTCCGAAACTGCTAACTTATTAATATTTATAAACTGCACTGTGAATATAAAATCAAAGATCTTGGTGGTATTAAAGTTGGCTTCAGAAACTATTCGACCGCTCAACGAGCACCGTACTCAAGCGTGGCCAATACCGACCTATATCCTATATCCTCAAGCCCGCCAAGTTTTTCGATTTTATATATACCTCAAATTATACATGCAATCTTTCGTCAATAGGAAACACGCAGAGCACCACTAGCATATACAGTGAACAAACTGCTTTCATCACGATTTGAACGACAAAAAAAACTGTTTACTGTTAAGAGGGAACTCCCGATATGGAATTCTCATACAAAATGAGTCTGGTTGTATCTTTTACATTTTTCATCACAATGTTATAATTTTTGCTCAGTCAATTTAAAACATGATTATCTATGTTCCTTCGATTTCAAATTATCTTTAGTCTGTCTATTTTAAAAATTATAGGCATCCAAACATCCGTAGTTTTGAACGGCCTGACAAATGCGACTTTTTTAGTATTATACAACAGATTATTACAAGTTTTCGAAACCAAGGACCCTCGTAAATATACTGTACTTTCTATTTTATCAATAATTATCATCAAAGTACCTCATTTTCATTCATCAAATACCATATTACAAATTAAAGAAAATTACAATATCTATCTCAACTCATTGAAGGGGGGTGAGGCAGCCATTCGTTAGCTACTCGGAAGTGAAGGAGGGGTGCCAGTGAGATACCGAACCAAGCCGAGATATGACATACCATAGTCTACCGACCAGAGAGTATGCAATGAACTGCATTGAACCTTTTTTGACATTCACGACTGCAACAAGTTATAGTCAGAGATCTGGCTGCAGAATATTTACGTTTTAAACCTATTTTTTATGTGAATATTTAGATGTTTATGTTTAATTAATTTCCTCCTACCACCTTTACGCTGATGACCTTCAAATCTACACACAAGCTCCTGTAGAAAAATTGCCGGAAGCATTGAACAAAATCAATACAGATCTGTCAATAATTTGTGATTGGAGCAAGACTTTCGGACTTCTGGTGAACCCAACAAAAACACAATTTATGATAGTAGGCAGCTCCAGAATAAGATTGACTGGTCACAACTCCCAACGGTTTCTTTTGATGGAACCATGCTACCTGTTACAAAAACTGTAAAGAACTTAGGGATTCACATAGACAGTATTATGTCGTGGGGACACCAGTTGCAAGAAACCAGTCGCAGGATTTTTGCCTCTGCTGGTTCCTTAAGAAGGCTTAGCAATTTTCTGCCAACAGCCACTAAAATTACGCTTGCTCAGTCCATCCTTCTACCAATCTTGGACTATTCCGATGTCAGCTATCTTGACCTTACTGAGGAGCAACTTAATAAGCTTGAGCGACTCCAAAATTTCTGCATACGATTTATATTTGGCTTACGCAAATATGATCATGTCTCTGATTTCAGAAACAGACTCAAGTGGCTTCCAATTCGCCTTCGCCGGGATACTCACATTCTTTTCATGTTATACATATAACATACTATTTAGTCCGACTAGTCCAACTTACCTCAAAAAACGTTTTACGTTTCTTTATGACACACATATGAGGTCCTTAAGGTCATCTGAAGATCTAAGACTGAAAATACCAGAACATTCAACAAGTTTCTTTGATAAATCTTTCTCTGTAAGAGCTGTGCGCTTGTGGAATGATTTGCCGGTTGATATCAAGCGTTCACAGACATTAGCTGTGTTTAAGAATAGATGTGTTTAGAATAGAACATTATCATAATAAAGCCACCAAAAATTTATCATCGCTTTAAAATGTATTCTGAATTATGTATGTATATATTTATCTATAATATATATTATATGTCGGCCTGTATGTATTTATTTAAGTATGTATGTAATGTGTATACATGTATGTATACACATTATTTTAGTTAAGTAAGTGCTTTCTTAATTTACTACACTACACCACTGACCATGTCTATTTACTTATTCCTGTCCATTTAAAGGTTGCCTGGAAGAGATCACTTTATAGTGATAAGGCCGCCCATTGTGCATGTTTCAATTTAGACTGTGTATCACAATTATGTACTTCTTCTTTGTGTACAATAAAGAATTCTCTATCTATCTATCTATCTATCTTTAATGTATTTTTTAGCTATCATAATCATATCATATCAAAACTTTGCAAATATCAAAAAATAAGTATACGTATAATCAAAATATTGATTTGCTATGCATTTAAGCAATAATAAACGAATAATGTTATTTGTATTAACTTAACTCGTAGTGGTGACGATTATAGATCTTGTGAATTAGAAGCCCATTTGCAGTGTTCCGAAAAGTGTTTTTTTTTATTTAAGACATCCCAATAACTGATTTAAGGATGGAAAAAGATAAAGCGAGATAGAGAAAAATGAAAGAATTTGGAGGAAGCCTATGTCAAAGGACAGCCTGGTTTACCGATGTTTGAGTAATAAAACGAAATTTAATGTAAATAATATTGTAAAGTCAGATAAATAAAGGCGTCTAACTATTTTTTTTAATAATGAGTGATTTAAATGAAACAACTGTTTAATGAATAAACATGTGCCGCGAATATAATGTGCGATTTTTTGTCCGTCTATCTGTCTATCTGTATGTGTGTACGAGTATCACGCATGGAATTCGATGCGATTTTTACAGCTGTGTAGCTGAAGGTCTAACTTAAAAACTGGTTTGTGTTTTATCTTTGTATTAGGTCTTTAAGGGTGTGAATAAGGGGTCGTAAGATTTTTTGTAAAGTTAGCCAATTTTAAAGCTTTATGAAATTCTGCACGTCCTACCTTACGGTTGCCGAGTCACGGTCTCCATTCTAGGACTCGTTTGCTCCAACGGCTGTCTGTCCTTTGGCAAACGTGACCAGCCCATTGCCACTTCAGCGAGCTTATTTTGCGAGCTATTTCGGTTACTTTGGTTCTTTGTCGGATGGCCTCATTACGAATTTCCGTCAAAAAAACTCCGAGCATAGCTCGCTCCATAGCCCGCTGCGCGACTATAAATTTATGGACTAGTGCAACCCTTAATGTCCATGTCTCGGAACCGTAGGTCATAACAGGTAGGACGTACTGGTTGTACTGAATTTCGTCTTCAGGCATTACGGTAAAGGCGAAGAGAAGACTTGACGAAGTTTGCTAAATGCTGCCCAACCCAACTGGATCCTTCTATCGACTTCTCGCTCGAAGTTGTTTCTACCAAGCTTAATGACCTGCCCTAGGTAAATATATTCATGAACAACTTCAAGCATCGATCCGTCGATAAATATTGTTCTCGGCATGACATGCTCATTGAGCATGATTTTGGTTTTATTCAAATTATCCCGAGACCAACACGTAAGGTAGGATGCCCCCCTGCCAGGTGGACTGACGACCTGAAGAAGGTCGCTGGAGGGGACTGGATGCGAAAGGCGCAAGGCCGGGTGTTGTGGCGCAAATTGGGAGAGATCTATGTCTGAGCAGTGGACTACGAGCGCCTGAATGATGTTGATGATGATGAAATTCTGCACATTATGACGGGTAGGGCAGCCCACACCCGACCTCAAAATTACCTACCCACCAGACATAAACAAGCAGAATTTATTATTTTATAAATTAACAATACTATAGATATTGAAAGAAATTCTACTTACAACAGGGTAATTTTGGGGTCGAAAGTGTATAGAGAATTGTCTCAATTTTTTAGGAAATTACATGAAAATATTGAAATCCACACGGACGAAGTCGCGCGCAGCAGCTAGAATATATCAATATTTATATCATTCATAGCTCTTGGACTAAGTGACCAATGTCATTCATTGGCATCCGCCTATTTATGTCATGCTTGTATCACGGTGTAATAATAATAGGTTCTTTATAGTTTGAATACTTTATTTGGACTGAAATATGGGTACACAATCAATTATGTATTATTAGTTTGGTACCTAGAAAAATATATCATAATATCTACGCAATCATCAATTGTAATGTCATTAAGTCATGAGCACTTTCATAAGTACAATCTTAAACAAAACTGTTTTAATATAATTTAGAAAACCATATTTTCCAACGAATATTTATTTTTATAACGCTATAGCATAGTTTCATCAGAGTTTAAATTTTGTAATTTGTTGTTTATCAAAATGATTATTGATATGAACGTAAAATTTATTTTAAGTATCTATTCTGTTTATTTTTAGCAAATCGCAAAAGTGGAAAAAGAAGACTTTGGGCATCTGTCATTAGGCGAAAAGCCGGTTGCATTATAAAAGGGTAAATTTTAAAGAACAACTATTAAAAAGATTGTAACAAAACATAATTAAATACCTACCTCATTTTTAAATTTAATACACACAAAAACTCCAAAATACATATCACTACTGCTTATTAAGTTACTATAAATAAATAGATAATGTTATTTATTTTCAGTGATTCAAGAAATGAAATTACGAAAAATAATCATAAAATCACAACAAATGCAGAGAAGCCTAAAGAATATGTTGACGAGCTAGTGGGTAGAAGGATCGTTGATATTAAATTTTTCACACAAAGTTTTGTAAATTTTCCTCATGCCAGTGATTCTTGCAATTCTAAATATTTATGCTTTGTGGAAGAAACAAATTCAGGACTAATAAGTAAATTCCTCTACAAATGTGAGAAGTGCAATAAAGAAGAATATATATTTTCAGAAGATCCAGCTTGTTCTATTAACGTAAACACTGCCATTGTCGAAGGTGTGATTTGCACCGGTAACGGACAAAGTCAATTGGCGGAAATATGTGCCTGTCTAAACATGCCCAGTATGTGTTGCAACAAATTTCAAAAAATACAAAAAGATTTGTTTGGTCAAATAGAAGATTTAGCTTATGAAGAAATGTTAGAGGCAGGCAAAGAGGAAAAACGTTTAGCTATTCTAGAAAATAATATAGATAGCGATGGAATCCCTTACATACAAGTTGTAGCAGATGGATCTTGGGCCAAAAGGTCATATAAAGGGAATCATTCATCACTTTCCGGTACTGCTGTCATAATAGGATATCGAACAAAAAAAGTTTTATTTCTCGGTGTACGAAACAGTTACTGCTGTATTTGTCACCGAGCCGTAAATAAGGCGAAACAAAAAAATGAAACACCATATGTCCCAGAACATCACTGTTATAAAAATTGGACGGGTAATGCTTCAGGAATGGAAACAGATATTATAATCGAGGGATTTATGAACAGTATCGAAATGCATGGGGTACGGTACAAATCCTTGATAGGTGATGGTGATAGTAGCGTCACCAAAAAACTTGCTATGTGTCGCCCTTATGGCAACGACCACAATATAAAAAAAATTGAATGTAAAAATCATCTATTACGAAATTTTTCTAACAAACTCCGGAGCTTGGGTAAAAAAACTCATAACTTAAAAGGTAAGGTACCTGTAGCTATTCGAAAACAAATTGAAAATAGTGAACCAAGATTTCGAACGGCTATAAAAGGGGCCGTGGAATATAGAAAAAGCCAAGAAGGCAAGAACAATACCGAAAAACTATGTTTACTGCGCATTGATTTAGACAATATCCCTAATCATATATTTGGCAACCACAATAGCTGTGCAACTTATTTTTGTAAAAGAAAATATTTAAAAGAACCAAACATTACACAAGACTTACAGAATTGCGGCATTTGGGACGACATTATATCTTTTATCAAAATTTTAGTTGAAAAAGCAGATAGTTTAATTATGGATGTTACTAATAACAGCGCGGAACAATTTAACGCTTTAGTCTCAAAATTTATCGGTGGAAAACGAGTAAACCTAATATCGCGGGGTTCTTACCAAGCCAGATGTTTTGGGTCTGTAGCAGCCCACAATTCTCAATTTATTCATAGTAAATTGCAACATAAACTATCCGGCCAGATACCTGGGAAATATGTTTCAACTTATGAAACGAAGGCATCCAAAAGAAGGGCATATATAAGGAAAAGAAAGAGTGAAGTAAACTCGCAGGCGCCGAAAGCTCTGAAGAAACGTAAAGTTACAACATCCGAAGTAGATTATGGTGTTTTAGAAGTAGAAGAAGATTTAGATCATGAAATTTTGGAACAGCAAAGTAAAGATTTTTTAACCTTATTAAATAAAAATGAAGATGAGAGAAATGAACTACAACTAGCAACAAAAGAACAATGCAATTGCGACCTTTGGATTACTGAACGGCGTAAAAGGATAACTGCGTCAGTTTTCGGCAAGATTTGTAAGATGAGACCAACCACATCAGCAACTTCTACTATTAAAGAATTGCTATATACCGCATTTCAAGGCAATAAAGCAACCATGTACGGCAAACAAAATGAAGAACGTGCTATTTTTGATTTAGAACGGATTCTCAAAATTAAAATTAAACGCTGTGGCTTATTTGTAGACCCAGAGGATAGTTATTTAGCAGCCAGTCCAGATGGCCTTCTTCATTCTGATGGCCTTATTGAAATTAAATGTCCCTACTCAGCAGCACAATTATCCCCTCAAGATGCAATTAAACAGAAAGTTTTAAATTTTTGCAATGACACTGTCACTGGTCACTTATCCCTTAAAACAAATCATAATTATTACTACCAAGTTCAGGGTCAACTACACGTCACTCGAAGGCAGTACTGCTATTTTGTTTTGTGGACACCATACGGCCTCATGTATGAAAAAATATTAAGATCGGACACATTCTGGGCTGAGAAGATGCACAATCCCCTTAAAGATTTTTATATGAAATGTATTTTGCCTGAATTAATTGACCCCCGAATTCCAAGAAATTTACCAGTAAGAGAACGACAAAATAAGTCATAAGATTTTTTTTTATTTATACAATCTTTGACAAGAATAGACGTGTAGTCCACCTGATGGTAAGTGGTACTATCCATAGCCCATACACTTCAATAATCCACAAAAGCAAATTTCAGGTACATTGCTTCATCTGAGGACTAAAGTGTTATGCCTCGTGTGCTCGTAATTTCAGGCCCCGATATCACTACCAAACCAGAACACAGTAATGCAAGCACTACTATTTCACGGTGGTGCATCCGCCCCGAGCTCGTTTACAACAGCATTACCACCACTGATATATTTAATATCGAATTTGTTGATTCGGTCTTTTAAGCTGTCAAAATTAAGTTTGTGTAAGTAAGCGCATCAGAGCAATAAAAAAAAAACTAAATGATCACAAATGTATGCCATTAAACTAACTACTTTTAGTGACCATAAATCTATCTTCAATGATTGGTTTCACATTTGAAACAGTAAAATTGAATAAAATATTATGCCAGGCTTTATTCCAGGAATGCCGGTTTTTTTTAACCTATTGATGGTTCAACCCCTGTTACTGTTTTTAATAGGTAATTACTGTCGATATAAGCATTATCTATACATACCAAAAATATTTAAACATAGTTTTTTTATGTAAAGATTTCAATGGCACCTAAATATTTAGATTTAATATTTCCATTTAATGCACATTTAGTTCATATCCTTATATTTACTACTACGTTATTAATATACATACTACATACATATATACATACCTTATATTTATAACTACGTTATCCTCTTTTTTATTTTAATTACTAATAAATTAAGAATTACTTTCAAATAACACTTATCCTCTCTTTCTTTACAGAATTAAATTAAGGATCAATTATTTAGTTTTATTTTATTTTATTTTACCAGAAATGGGACAACCTGTACATATTAATAGTCTGAAATATAGTATTTTCTGTTATAAACCTTCGTTTTATTATATAAATAGGGCGAGCACTTGAACATTACTATTTTTATTATTATTTGTGGTTTATGTTACCATATCTCGGGACTACAGAGTCCCGAACCTTTGGTAGGCATTTGTGAGGCCGAAGATAAATACTTTATTCTTAATGTACCCAAGGAGAATACCCGGTTTGAGCAATCCTATTGCAGAAAAATGGAGACTGAAAGATTAGGGATATTATTATGCGGTGCTAGTGGACTGGATAAACTTAACTATTTTTATAATTATTGTTCTATATTTTAAAGGCGAAAGTTTGTTACACTAACAAAATAATAAAACATAATATAGCCTGGATTAATATAGACTGGCTCGATGGTCTAGTGGTTAGTATATGCGCCGCTCACCGTGAGATCTCGGGTTCGATTCCCGAGTCGGCCAAAGTGTCATTTTTGAACTTTCCGTCAAAAATTCACAATAGCAGCACGGAGTTAGTGTTGTGACCGGTGGAGGGTGATAGGCTCATCCTCTTTTCCATGGGACATAATCAAAACAGGTGAATTGTGCGTTGTACACCTCTGCCACACCCTTCTGGGTAATATAGGCGTGATATTATGTTTTTTGCTTTTATATATAGGCTAATATTTTATCGACATTTTACGCGGGCGTAACCGCAGCTGAAGATAGTATAATAAGAATTCGAAAGTGACTTTGTATGGCTGTCGGTCTGCTACTGCTTAGTGATTAACCCGCTGAACTGATCTTGATGAGCATAGATGTTTTTAGTTGACGAAAGCCATTTAATTAATATCGTCTTATATTTGTCTAGGTCTTTACTCGCAAGAGTTCGAAATCCATATTTGGCGTCTATATATCAATTCAAAATTCATATCTATGAAATCTTCTAGTATTACGATAATACACATTCGATTTTGAAATCAAATCAATGAGAAATCAAATAACGCAAATCAATACTCCTACGCAATACGCGTAGGAGTATCATACAAATTGTTCTACGATTACTTTGGATTGGACTTGAACCGAATCCGGATTGGTCGTGGTGCAAAAGCGCTCTAAGCAAAGAATAATAATACTCTAGTTGTGAGCCTCAAGGCGATTTTAAATGCGACTGTTCATCATCGTCCAAATCAAACTGAATACGGATGCGGATGTCAAAATTTAATCATGTTACAGAATAGGGACGTGCTATATTCTTAGGCTCAACTCACGTCGCTTCGGCTCGCTGGGAAAAAAATATCAGTAATCTGTTACATCGGCACTAACATAATCTTTACCATTTTTACTCTGCTAACAGAAGCGGCGTAGCGTCATATCCAGTTTTTGATGGCACATGTAGCCCAACCTACCGTATGTGAATATCAAGAGAAAAAAATATACAAAAAAAAATAAACGGTTTTTTTCAGGGTATGTTTTTAAGGTCCTTTGACAACAAAGCCAAAAATCAGCTATCTAGGTTCATTTGAACTGTTTTAATTTTCTTGGCTAATCTATATTATTTCTCCACAAGGCGCAAGTGTAAGTAGAATAGAAGCTCGCGGCTCGACTCGTGTCTCGTCTCGTGGCTCGTGACGGGCAAAAACCATCTTTATTCTATGGAAAAAAACAGAGATTCGTTGAACACAGCGAGCTCGAAAATAGAGATGAATCTTCAAATAACCATAAACCATAACGCGATGCCTTACAACGCTTCAATTTTCAGAATGCAAACATGTATAAATATGAATAGTATTGTTATTATGTAAAAGATGCGTAGGCGTAAAACGCGTCGTGACATCTGTATTCTCTATTAGTTGCCAGTCCGTAAGGGAAAACAGCGCCGTGAGTTCTTAGCCTGCATTGAGCCTAAAGATATAGAATATCTCCTTTTAGTAATTTTTTAGTCAACTAGTTGGTCGACTAGTGCATAATGCATCTGACTGTTGAACAATACACATCCCTGTTCCACATACAAATCTCGCCATTGTTACCATAGCAACAAAATTTTGTTGAAAATCGGCAGACTTATCAAACAACAAATCCTAGGTATTGAACCGTTGAGTAACAACTGAACATCAACATGTATTTTCACTCACACATCTATATATTAGACCGATAGAGACAGCAATACCTTTATATGTGTGCAGAGTCTACCCTTAAGAGCTCAATCAAACACACGAGCGGCAAGTGGCAGCTGACGATGTCTGTTGTCCGATACCACCAAAACGTCGACGACTCTGTTGACAACATTCCACTGAGCTCTTACGCTCGTGCTGCCAGAACATTTTTGTAATGATCCTCTTCTGAAGTATCCACTTCGTTACACCCTGATGTAGCAAGCATAAGAAAAAATATGAGGCTTTTCATACATCTAATTTCATTTTCTTAAGTAATCTACCCTTCCTTTAGTTCATTTTTGAATGGTCCCGCGCTACTTGAAGCTGAATAGCTAAGCATTTAGCTTTGTTCAAAATATTAAACAGCATTTAATCAAAGCTTAAGCGCTTGCACACTAATCCACTTATGACAGTCAGAACTAAGCCAAAACTACTATACTCTGTACCAAAATCAGAGAGACAAAAATCGAGCTCCAAAATGTCAAACTCATAAATAACTATTTATCAATTACATTTTGGAGTTCTATGGTTATTTTTGCAGAGCATAGAGGATGCGATAAGTTTTGCTAATAATTATTATTTCATAAAAAAAATATTATTATGGTTTAACAACACTCACTGAACTTTCGAGTGTCCGCAAGCTACGGTTTGCGGAAATAGTGTCCGAAGCTTGTGGCCCTATAAACTGGCAGCCACTAGTGTCTAGGTGTGCAGGCGCTCTCTTAATCATAAAAATATTCCCAAATACAATTATGGCCGGAGTGAAAGTATAGACACCAAGTTACTTACGTACAAAATGACATGGCTATTGAGTATGTACAATATTACATTTTAGTTTTCTACTCTATGTGGGCTATTTCTGCTTTATTGAGAATAGTTATACATAGTAGCAACGTATCTACAATCGCAACAATGAAAATATGGATAGGATGAAACACCTTCTTGCCTCATTAATCCTCAGACACCTTAAGCTCGTTCAATACATACAGCGGATATTGTTACGCACATTTCAATCATTAGACATTACACAACTGAAATAATGATTATTGCATAACCATATTCTTGGTACCTACGGAAAATAGAATACAGTAGCTTCTGGATTCAATTTTTGAATGATACAACTATATTAATAATATCTCGAAATAAAATACAATTTTAGAAAGAGCATGTTACATTGACAGATTTTATGATGATGAAAGAAACAAAAACAGAGTTATAGTCAAAGAAGTAAGGACACAAAACAAAAAATATTGTTTAATGTTATAACAAATTTTGTTTCTGTTAGCACCTCTTGAGCAAGGAGCTTTAAAACTGCCTTCAAACAACGTATTCATAATTTATCATGAACGTGAATCTATCGAAGACCACGATCTCTTATTGGCTTATTGGAATTCATTAATTCATTCCTCACAGGATATGGCAACAAACCTGAGTACACGCAGGCTTGAGCAGACGTACGTCCAGGCTAGGTAGTGAATACGATGTTTTTCGTGGAAAGCAAGTTCTACATGGAAAAGCCAGAATTCTAGCAATTTACAAACATTTGATACACCAGCTCTTGATCGTGCTTAGTGCACTGTAACATTTTATGTTTCTTACAAACAAACCTAAGTACAACATATTTTGAAAGTGATTCTACTGCAGAATATTAGGCCATCAATTCTCAATGTATGAAAGGACTCAATCCTAAACTAAAATTCGGTTCTCCTCGAATAAGTGCACGATTATACTTCACGATATATTTACAGCAAATGCTTAACCTTAAAATCTACATTAACAATTGTGCGGTTGGCAATTTATTGTAAATTTAAAGCGTCTTCTCACTGGTACGATAGTTTTGTTTTAAATTCATAATTTTGCAATACGAACTACGATATGCTGTAATTTAAACTCCACTTGAAAATTAACGGCTCTAACAAATGATAGCACCAAAATGGTCCTTTTGGATTTGAGAGAGTCCTAGTGAAGCGAATACTTAAGCGTACTTATCTAACTGTCAAACTCCACAAATTCTGCTTTAACAATACCAATGTCATCACATACATCAGTCTCAATAGAACCGCTTGCTGTAGTACTTGAAGATGTTGAATCATTTCTTTATTAAACTATCGAAGTCATATTCTGCACCATACATGTCTTTAGCTGTACGTCTTGTGAGTATGCAATTTGAATCTGGAATACAGTCTCCACCGGCTTTGGCATCGTACGGGATTTCTTCTATATTGGGAACACTTGTGCAATCATTCCCATGCACCCCGTTCTCTTTCTTCTGTTTGACTCCATTTTTACAAACACCGTTTGTGGCTTTGACACCATTATGTGCTTTAGCGAATTCCTCCTTAATTTCCTTCTCCGCCATTTTCCTCTTGTAGCTCTTAGAATAGAAATTGAGGAATAGAAATAGGAATATTGTGATGTTGGAGCAGATAAAGTACGTGAATCCTGAGGCGTATTGACAACGTGGCGAGAAGTGCGTCCACGCGCAGTAGGCAAGCATCATGATAAACTGGATCTGAAATTAAAATAAAAAGATCAGGAGGTATTTATTAAAAATGGATAAAGCTTAGAATATGAGGAAAATATTAAATAGCAAATAAATCATTTCAGTAAAGGTTTCAGCGGTTTATAACATCACTGTTTCACTTGTGACACGACCTCTAACTAGAGTCGTTCCACACTACGTCCGATTGTAGAACTATTTGTACAACAAATTGGATTACAGAAATCGGCTGTAGTCTGTAAGTTAATTGATTTAGCTTTGCAAGCGCCAGTTGTCTTTAAATTCCATCAGATGGATTACAAGGTGGTTAACAACTTATAATGAGTCGTTCGTTCAATTTCAAAGAGATGAATCATCAAAAACTGACCCGTTGATAAAATGATCAGGTTCGTTCGACCCGTTCAAATGATAAGTTCGTTCAGTTCATGAGTTTTAGTCGGAGAAGTTATTACCTTCAAGCAGTTTTGTTACTAATTTGTTAGCCACATCGCACACACGCCATATTATTAAAAATAATTATCAGCTTTGACTAGTATGGATAAAATTAAATAGCTGGGCGGTTTTAAAGTATGCTGCAGATGGCTGTTAGACCAATGTATGGACACCGCACTCGAGCCTGACTAATCCCGACCCGTGACATTTAATTTGCGGCCAACTTCAAAACCACCAAGATCTTTAATCTTTACTATACCTTTCTGCTAGCTAGAACCAATATTTCTACTCTCATAATAAATTTAATAATTCTACACAAATTAAATAGATTCTCACTCCCTTTAAATAAGATTCATTTTATTGTTACATCGAAAGTCTGTGTCAATCACATATTCGAAAACGTCACTGCATCAATCCATCATTGGTTCTCGCAGTTATTCAAATCGCCGCGGATTCGTGAATCCGACCAATATCGTCGACCGTCGATGAACATATCGTTGTGATAGAACGAACGAATCCTTTTCTACAAAGTGACCCATACGATAGTACGGTTTGCGCGAGCCAGTTCTTTAGATTCGACCGACACATAACTATTAACAACACTCGGAAAAAAAAGTAACTTACCAGCTGCATTTTCGTAACATATTTCTTCCACCACAAGTACTTGTGGAACCTGGGTCCGAGACCGGAGAGCAGATAGTAGGAGTACATAACTACGTGGACGATGGAGTTGAGTAATGCAAGTACAGCGCCCTCTCCGCCGGCTGCGAACTTCAGGTAGCTCCAGGAGTACAGCGCCATGGTTACGTGGTGGTATACATGCAGGAATGTCACCTGGAATTAGTACAATATTATTGTTTTAATTTATGGCACAGTAAGTCAATTTATATCCGGCAAATCAAACAGACGTTATTCTTATAATACTAAGGCTTGTACATTTTCAACATACATGTAAAGGTAATTGGATTTGGCCATTAGTGCCAGCTTGCCAGGTTGCTTAGCCAGGAAGTAACCTGTCTTTTATCGCGATATCGTATAGTTTCTTCATAAAAAATGTGAGCTAAGTTTGCATTTAAAATAGTTTAAATAATGCGACTGTACCTGTTTATCTTTCTTTCGAAGCACAAAGAATACTGTGTCTAAAAGTTCAGTAAACTTTGCGAAGAAATACCACCAGCCCAGGTCTAGCAGCTGAAAGTTAACAAAAAACAATGTTACAGACCACAGGAAGGGAAATGCAAAAGAGAATGAAAGACTAAATAAAACAAAACATTCAATAAACAATGGTCGGGCCATCTTCATAAAAAAGCATACTGTAATGAACTTAGATCAGTATGTCTTTATTTTTAATTATCAATTCACATTATTTTATTATCTACCTGACACAGTAACATAATATATATATCTAATTCAGAATGTTAGAAATAAGTTAATATTAACCAATTAACAAATACTATTTGTATGTCTACCGAGGAAAAACATTGTGTAACAATGTTTACTTTCCTAAATTACCACCATGTCATACATATTACCTACTTCTTCTTCTTCATTCGAGTCGACGGCAAAGTCAAATTTTATTAGCCCAATATGTGGCTACCTGAACAGCGCTTTCATCTGCGTTCATAAGCGCGTCCTTCGTGCAGGTAGTGGGGCACGCAGGACAAGTTAAAATATGGGCCATGGTTTGTGTGGCCCCACATTCACAATTTACGTTTGTTTTATCTGCAAAACCCCACTGTATCATATTGTCTTTGCTTCGGCCAACTTGAGTTGGTTGGTTTTTTTATTTATATATGTTTCTGATTCATACAATCACTAAGTACATATAGGCGGTCTTAATGACTAAGGCATTTTCTACTTTAAAGTGATGTAGAGAAGATCTGAAGTAAGTTCGGCAGTAAAAAAAAACGATAAGAGATTATATTATGTGCATTGCTTTTCATACGTGTTGGTATATTTTTATCACTTACCAAAGGATTCTGTGTATTGGACGGAAACCGGCACCCTGCATAAATGATGCCATCACGGAAGAGATTCAACTTGAAAACCTGAAACAAAACATATGTGCGTAAGCTTAAAAACAAAACAACACGGAGTTTAACCAGTTTACCTTAAATATTATAGAATATTTCATAAAGCTTCTTTGGTTGCATAATAATAAGTTTTCAGAACGACGTTGAACCGACATACATGGCAGCAAACGATTTTTGAAATGGAGACCGTAAGGTGTCCACCATAGAAATCTTAATAACTAGTCAATAGAAATGCTATCGACTATCTTTTAACACTGGGACGCATGTCGCCGGTTTTCAAATACCACTTTTTGTATTCCTGCAAACAAAATTATTCTTTTTGGCGATGACATTAAGACGACAATTCCTCAACTCGCACTGTTGTTCGATTAGACAAATGCGCTTGTATTCCTGCAAACAAAATTATTCTTTTTGCGATGACATTAAGACGACAATTCCTCAACTCGCACTTGTGTTTGACTTGACAGATGCGCGGCGACAAGGTCACGCGTCTTTGACATTTCTATTGCCTTATTATTAAGATTTCTATGGTGTCCACCAACCATGTCATTGTGGACTGACCAAGAAAAAGACTTCTGGAGGGGACTGAATGCGACAGGTCCGTGTTCTGGTACAAATTGGGAGAGACCTATCTTCAACAGTGAACTTCAACTGTGGACTGCCAGAGGCTACATTGGAGTAGTGCTTGCATACACTATAGTGTTTTAGTTTCGTGGTACGTTTAGGCATTGAAATGATCGACGAGAAAGCATCATATTGTAGTCGTTATCGTAGGCTTTAACTACTATTTCGGGTTCGATTCCCGCTTAAGACAAATCTTTGTGTGCATGAACATGAGGGTTTGTCTTAGTCTGGGTGTTTTTATGTATAATAAGTATGTATTTACATAAGAAAAGTATATAATATGTATTACTATCAGTTTTTCTAGTAACCATAGTACAAGATATGCTTAGTTTGGGACTAGATGACGTTGTTTGCTAGTTGTGAGATATTTATTTATATACCATAATTTAAAAAAGCTCGGTTGTTCCATATGACGCTAGTCAGCAATAGCAAATATGGCCGTGTTTTGGCGTAACTGACTAGTCGGCGAGGCCGTATCAGTAAAATTTAAATGCATTTAAAAACTTTATATTATTATTTTGTATTGCTCGAAGCACCACCGCATGCAGTACACTTCAATGCAGCCGCCAAAAGTGGCTGACTAGACCTCTAATTTAAAAAACACGCTTTTAAAGTACTTCTAAGTAAAAAGTGAAAAATAATTCCTAATATAAGCTGAAAATGGTAATGAACAAAAAATACTAGTATTATTGTGAAAAAAAGCGTGGGGCGCTCTGTGCCATATTTTTCGTCTATCGAGCAACCCACGCTTTTTCATATTATATTATTTTATATTTTTATTTTCTACTTTTTAGTTTGGTTTATTTATAAGAGCGTTTTTTTTGATTATTTTTCTTTATTTATTTTTTTTTTATTTTTTTTTGTCGAATTATTGCATTGTCATCGATCTTTGACAAGTGTGCAAAATTTTAATGAAATCTGTCCGTTTAAAGTGGGTCAAAATCGAGTCCAAAGGAGTCGGTTACATACATACATACATACATACAGGTGAAGCTAATATAAGCGTGTTAAAAATGTGACGCGATGTTTTACTATAAACATTTAAGAGCTCGCACGATGTATCGCATGAACTTGCGAACTGATTCGCATACACTCACTTCACTCTATACTATACATTCAGATTGCTCACAATGGCATAAAATAGTTAAACAATGGCCCCTCTTGCCGTATGGAATAAAATCAAATAGCGAAGTAGTTTTCCGCATCGCGAACGCACAACGCGACGATTGGCAGCTTTGTGTACAAACCCTAATAGACTTCCTAGCTGTTAACCCTGTATGATTCTTAGGCTAATGAACTTTGTACGAGATGTTGTATAATTCAAAATCAATAGCTAAAGCCTGTAATTTATTAATGTGTCTTCATCACGATGCCATTGGAATTTTCATTCATTGCGCACACGTAATAAATAAATACGGGTTTGCATTTCAATGATTTCACACTATGTGGTAGTTTATAGCTGTCATTTGAAAGCTAAAAATCAATAGAAATTCCTTGGGGTGCATGAAAGGAGCCTCCTCGAGTGACGTGCACAACAACGATTCCCTACGTCCGGCCCACCCTGGGCAATTCGCGAGTCTCCAAAGCGAATTGGCTAATCCTTTCACCACGATGGCAAGGCAAAAAAAAATTTGACTCAGCCATCGACACGACGAAGAAGAAGAAGAATAGAAATTCCTTTAAGTATGAATATAACAAACATAACATAACGCCTATATTACTCAGAGGGGTGTGGGAGAGGTATATATAACCGTATTTCACCTGTTATGATTCTTCCCATGGAAAAGCGATGAGTCTATTGCTATCAACCGTGTACAAATCTAACTCCATCAACTCCTTCGAAATAACTGCTGATAAAAAAAAGTAAATAACAGTTTTGCCCGATCCGGGAATCGAACCTCGCGGTGAGAGGTGCATACGTTAAGCACTAGACCATCGAGGCAATCAATGGTTATAGTGTTGCTATTACTTAATAACGCGCTAGTAGCTATTGTTTTTGAATATGATCTGACATAATGAGAAACAGTCTTCGGTGGAAGGACACTCACGGCATTCAGTTAGAATGATTTTGCAGGACTATGTACCGTCGACTATGCCAGACTTGAGAGTGATGTAATTCCTTTAATCAGATTAAAAACTACCAACATATAAATGAACTTGACTGTATCTTTACAACCATTTAAAATAAAATGACTTGAAAAAAAATGATAACACCGAAGCGCCTGAAAATAATCGTCAAGCAAAGGTATCGTAGACAACAAAAATCAAATTCCAACTTAAAATAACAATTTGATTTCAAACGCCACTGAATAATTCATGCCACAACGCGACGTTCTGCTTAAATACTTAGCAATGTGTTAATTATAACAATTAATATAACTAGTTCACGCAAATTACGGTCATTGACGTTTAAAGGGCTAAAAAGGTAAAGGATTGTAATTAAAGATCCAACATTGTTTGTATCCAACAAAGAGTACTTTAAATTATTCGAAACACCCTAAAAAAATTTACCTCTAAAAAAATAAATATAGTTTAAAAAAACTAAAAAAACACGCTTTTAAAGCACATCAAACTAAAAAGTGAAAAATAATTCTTATTATAACCTGAAAATAATAATAAACGAAAAATACTAGTACTATTGTGAAAAAAAGCGTGGGGCGCTCTGTGCCATATTTTTCGTCTATCGAGCGACCCACGCTTTTTTTCACAATAGTACTAGAATTTTTCGTTTATTATTATTTTCAGGTTATAATAAAAATTATTTTTCACTTTTTAGTTTGATGTGCTTTAAAAGCGTGTTTTTTTAGTTTTTTTAAACTATATTTATTTTTCACTTTTTAGTTTGATGTTATTTAAAAGCGTGTTTTTTAGTTTTTTTTTAATCCTGGCGATCCTAATCAGGATAATGAGATAAATTTATGAAATTATTATATTGTCGCTGATTCTTTACAAGTGTAGAAAGTTTGAATTAAATCTGTCCGTTTAAAGTGGGTCAAAATCGAGTCCAAAGGAGTCGGTTACATACAAACAAACAAACAAACAAACAAACAAACAAACATACAGGTGAAGCTAATATAAGCGTGTTAAAATATATAAACTCAATCGTTGGGATAAATTAATGTCTGTCAACAAAGTTTGACAGACCTTACTCTACAGTGGCGCCACCAGACAAAAACGCTATCATTCCACTTAATATTAAAAACAATGA
This sequence comes from Hypena proboscidalis, assembly GCA_905147285.1. Taxonomy (NCBI): domain Eukaryota; kingdom Metazoa; phylum Arthropoda; class Insecta; order Lepidoptera; family Erebidae; genus Hypena; species Hypena proboscidalis. The sequence continues at coordinate 2,604,543 of LR990129.1, read as the reverse complement.
ACTTAAGTAGGTATATCATTTATGATGTTCTGATTTAAACAAACATTGTCTTAAATATATGTTGATGGTGACACCACCGTATTTCTGCTTTAAAAAGCTTATGTATCCGAGATGTCTGGACCATCTTTTCGCACGTTCAATAGAATCCACACATTTCAATGCAATGGTACTAACTACTATCAGGAAAGTATACGTAAGTACACCATAAGGTGATAATCACGTGGCACCGCTTTCGTGGCGCGGAGTTAAATGTTCCTTGTTGCACAGATAAATTTTAAAAGTGAGCACGCGTAGACTTTTCTTATGGTACCTGCCTGTAACCTTTCTTTGAAAGTAAGTAATAAATCGGCAAAACTTTATTGCAATCGGATGAACGAGAAACGGCAGCGCATAAAATATACTTAATAGACATAACAAATGGACGTACAATCTATCTAAGAGTGTTCTTACATTAACATCGATCGATTGATCGATGTAAAACAGCGCGCTACGCACTCGTGGTGCACTCTTATTGACATTTTAAACGTCAAATGCAACAATCGACGGCCGATCCATGTAGATGTAATAACATCCTAAACTTAAATGTCTATCACAGCCTATGAATATATTAAGTATAATGTCTGCATTGTATTACTGTTGCATCCCATTGAAATGTTGTGTGCCAATAATTGCAAGTTCTAATTTTACCAAAACCGACGACATGTGATAATATGTGTGGTTTAGCTTGACAAGGGCGTTAGTCGTCGTCAATGCTTACTCAGACGAGTTTTATCAAGTTACATCTCTGCAATTAATTAAAGGGAACCAAAATGTACTCTGCAGAAAATTGTTTGTCGCAATGGAGAAGTTAAAATGGTTTTGTTGAATTTTAAATGGTTCCATAGCCAAACATGCTCATTTCTATATATTTTGACTCATCGTTTGAGCGATATCTCGTGGCAGAGTTCTACACTAAACTCGGCAACAATATCTATAATATTCAAAAGTTGCGACAAGTTCTGACTTATCTCCGTTAGGCACACATTTCTTGAAGTGGCTGATATGAGAAAACTTTCAGACAGTCTGACGGCGTCTGATGAATGGTATCATGTTTTGTGTTGTTCTTTATGTTACATGTTGTTTTTTTTTAAAGGAAGGGGTATTGTCCACTTGATGGTAAATTGCAACTTTAGCGCATTATTCATCACATTCACTAAAATATTGCACATTGATACATCTAAGATGGTAAGTGCAAAGAGAACTTAATCAATATGGAGAGGAAATGAAGGCAAATGGGGGAAATTGTTTCGCGCATCTATGAATTGACAACTAGTTTCATGACGACTTGCAAAAGCGGCGATTGGTTTAATTGTCTAACGTTACGTTATGCTATGTTACGTTATTAAATTATATATTTCAGTTAAAAAAATGCTTAAAGTATTTAAACTGTTAGCAAAATCATTTAGCTCTGATACTAAATTTGGATCGTTGGTATAATTTGTTCGATGCCCGGGTCGGGCTACGTATCATTTGTGAATTTTTCGTCTGCAAATTTCAATAGCAGCATGAAGTTGGAATTGTGCTCAATGGATGGCTCATGGAACCTAAACATAACAGGTGAAATGTAGGTGTTGGACTGCTGCATCCTTCTGGATAATAGGCGTGATGTTATGTTTGCTAAAAATGAAAGCTAAATAGTATCAAAAGAAAAATTATAAATAATAGCAACTGTCTTCATTGCCGATTGATTGACCTATTCATAGCATTAAACATTAATGCTGTTCAACATAGGTCAGAATATTTAACTCCGTCATCCATTATAATGGCTAGGAAACCTTAAATTAGTGTCAGCAGGTTTCACTTTCAGGACTTTTTAACCGACTTCAGAAAAATAAAGTTTTGTTCTCTGCTCGATTTTTTTTTACAATAATATTTTCTAATACCACCTGCCGGGCTATCGCCGAGCGCGAGATGGATGTCGTCGCGTTTTTTCTAGTTTTCCGAAAAAAAAATATCAATGAAAATAAATAAAATTGATGTGTCTGTTTTTATTGTCAAAATAATAATGTTTTTCAGTACAGTTTATAAATTTTTTGTCAGTCTGTCTATCTATCTGGTTTGTATCGGCATATCTTCTAAACAGCAGAACCAATTGTAATAAAATTTTAGATGCAAGTAACTGACTACAAGGCGCGTAACATAGGCTACTTTTTATCGATGTACCTACCAACATAACACCCCGTTCCTCCTCCTTGGTTTGTTTTATAACATAGCTGAAGAGGTTTTGTGAATAAGATCAAGAAAATGAAGTTATTCTCTCTAGTTGTACTGGGTGGCGCAAAAGTACTGGCACTAAAGAAAATACTTTTTTTTTTTTTATATGACATTTTCTGTAATTCTGTTGTTGAACATTGTGTAGTGAACAAATGTAAAATACACTGAAAATAAACATGGACCGTTTTACTCCCCAAGAACGTGGAATAATTGTGTCAATGTTCTTACGGAATAATTCATCAGTGATAAGAACACAACGTGAATTTCGTCGACGATTTCCCCACCGTCCGGCACCGATTGGTCGCACAATTCGACGCTTTGCCACACGCCTTGAAGCAACTGGCTCAACATTGGATAGACCTAAGTCTGGGAGACCAAGAACAGGCCGTTCAGCTGAAAATATCGATGCTGTGCGCGAAGATGTGGAAGAGTGTCCAGAAACATCAACGAGGCGACGTGCCACGCAATTGGGCATTTCCAGACGGACCCTGCAGCGTATTTTGGTGAAAGACTTAAAGATGTTCCCGTATAAAACTCAAATGACTCATCAGCTGCTGCCTGCTGACCACCGAGCTCGTCTAGATTACTGCCAGCGCGTCATAAACCTCAACCTTGAAGAGGATGATTTTCCTTCAAAATTGGTTATGAGTGACGAAGCGCATTTCCATCTCTCAGGGCATGTCAATAAGCAGAATACTCGGTTCTGGGGCACTGATAATCCGCGCATTATTCAAGAAACACCTCTACACCCACTAAAAGTTACTGTATGGTGTGGCATCTGTGTTGACAGAGTGATCGGACCCTATTTTTTCGAAGACGCTGGAGGCAATGCGATAACTGTCACTGGAGAACGCTACAGAACCATGTTACGTGAGTTTTTGATACCCAGTTTGGACGAATTGGGGCTGGAGCACATCTGGTTTCAACAAGACGGCGCTACGGCACACACAGCGCGCGACACTATGGACTTAGTGAGGGACGCTTTTCCAGACCGAGTTATCTCTCGTTTTGGCGATTTGCCTTGGCCTGCAAGATCACCCGATCTGACCAGTCCAGACTTCTTTCTTTGGGGTTTTTTGAAATCTCGGGTGTATGTGAACAAGCCACAGACTCTCGCAGCTCTAAAAGAAAACATTCGTCAAGAAATAACGAACATATCGCAGGAAGTGTTACGGCAAGTTATGCAAAATGTCATAAATAGGGCTCAAATGTGTATCAACTCTGGAGGTCACCATTTAAAAGACATCATCTTTAAATCCTAATGGTACGAAATTTAATGGCACAAATATACATTTAAAAAAATCTAAATCTAGTTTTCTAATTTAGAAAAAATGTTATAGCTGAACCAAATAGGGTCTTTACTTTTGCGCCACCCAGTACTTGCACTTATAGTGTAGTGTTGCTCAAACGTTTTGTGGCGTTTTTCACGTGTTTGTGGCCTATCTACGAAATCGATGTTTTTTCTTATACGTCTTATTCGGTACAAACCACAGATATAGATCTACATAGATAACGCAAATGCATGTACTTCGCGTGTCTCAACCCCGACCAAACGTCGAGGTTGGTCGCCGCTAACTTTAGTCCACGCGCGTCTTTTGTCAGAGAAAATCATAGTGGACGGCTCCAGTTGAACGTACTGGGCGGATGGGCATCGGCGGCATCGGTGTCTTTAAATCGGTTTGGATTTCCCGTCACTAAATTTCGGCTGTGACGTCACAATAGGTATTAAAAAGTCGGCACGCTTGGTTTCAATACAAGTCGTGATACTTGCGTTATCTATGTAGATCTATATCTGTGGTACAAACCTTTGGCCCAGATGGGGAATTGAGGTGGCAGAATTATCATCTAATATATAAAAATCTCGTATCACGTGTTAGTTATCGATCTCCTCCGAAACGGATTAAAGAAATCGTATGCAATTTCGCGTGTATTTTTAGTAGGTCGTAGAATACAGTTTTCGCCCAAAAAGCAGCAACGTCCACTCCTTTTTTAGTTGCCTGCATAAGATCTTGACGCGAACACGTGGCAGGAGACAACGGGCATGATAGAAGGTAAGCTATATTTTGTGTAGAAAACCCACTCTCACAATCTGCTTTTTGGGCGAAAACTGTATAACATAAAAGCCATGGACACGAAAGAAGAAGAAGGTCGTAGAAAAGAAGGTAAGCTATTTTTTATACTACTTAGTGAAGGTCAACAAATAACGCGGGTGGAGCCGTGGGCAACAGCTAGTGAGATATAAAAATCGTCTTACCTTAAAACAAATCATAACAGCCAAGAAAACTTGCGACGCATTATAATAAGCGATGAGTTTATTCATCTGCAATGGCGGTCGATTCTTCATAATTCTTGGGCCAATGCGGATGAGGATCAGGTATGCTATAACCACGGTCAGGATCGGCGTGGGGCTGGACATCATGAACCAGGAGTCTACCATGGCACCTGAAATGTATGATGAAATCGTTATTTAAAAAAATATATTTAAATTATTAATTGTAAAGTAATGACTTGGTCTAGTGGTTAGAATATGCGCCTCACATTGTGTGGTCTCGGGTTCGATTCCCGGGTCGAGCAAAAGTGTTATTTGGGATTTTTTTCCGACAGGAAATTCTCAATAACAGACGGAGTTGGTTTTGTGTCTGGTGGATAACGATGAGCCTATCACATGGGACCTAAAAACATACAAGTAAAATGTGAGTGTTATACACCTCTGCCAGATCCTTCTGGGTTACTATGGGCGTAATGTTATGTTACGTTAATTTTTTTTTTGTATTGTAAGATATTACAAATATCTTATTTTATTACAATCTATCCCATAAAGACTAATGAGTAATTATAATTTAACCTAAATTAATATGTATACATAAATCTAAGAGGCGTCCAATAACACTTTACTTAGTTTTTATTAAGGCGAAGACATTTTGTTCATGTTGTCTTTTGAACTATCACTGTTTTTAGGGTTCCGTAGTACCTACAAGGAACCCTTATAATTTCGCCATGTCCGTCTGTCCGTCCGTCTGTCCGAGGCACAGCGACGAAACCGTTGGTGCTAGAAAACTGAAATTTTGCATAAACATGTATGTTAACTATACAAAGAAAGTCGTAGAATAAAATTTGGAAAAATATTTTTTTTTCGGGTAGCATGTAAAGTAGGGATGTTTTTTTTTTTTGTCGCCTATCCCATAGTGTGGGGTATTGTTAGATAGGACTTTTAAAAACGTTTAGGGGTTGCTAAGACAGTTTTTTGATTTAGAGATCCGTTTGCGAGATAATTAACTTTAAAGAGCAAATTTTTGTTTGAGTAGAGCGTCCCCCCCCCTCTAAAAGCTAAACTACTGGATCCCAAAATCTGAAAAAAATTGTGTCGGTAGTACATATAATGAACTTTAAAGGAAAACTATAGCGGATAAGTTCACTTCATTAGTTCAAGAGGAATAGGGGTCCGAAATTTCCATAGAAATCTTAATAATAAGGCAATAGAAATGTCAAAGACGCGTGACCTTGTCGCCGCGCATCTGTCAAGTCAAACACAAGTGCGAGTTGAGGAATTGTCGTCTTTAATGTCATCGCAAAAAGAATAATTTTGTTTGCAGAAATACAAGCGCATCTGTCTAATCGAACAGAAGTGCGAGTTGAGGAATTGTCGTCTTAATGTCATCGCCAAAAAGAATAATTTTGTTTGCAGGAATACAAAAAGTGGTATTTGAAAATCGGCGACATGCGTCCCAGTGTTAAAAGATAGTCGATAGCATTTCTATTGACTAGTTATTAAGATTTCTATGGAAATTTCAGATGCAGTTATTACAAAAACCTTTGAAAGTAATGACTTGTATAAAGATGTTACTTGTTTAATACAGATAGTAAATCCCTTTTAAGTCGAAATATGTTGTTACGACTTGCTATGGAACCCTACTGCGCGTGGCCCGACACGCACTTGGCCGGTTTTTGTTTGGATTTTTTCACTTAATCACTAACACTAACAGAACTAATATACATGGTGTTGTCCGTTTAAGTCTTTTCACTATGTCCGTATTGTCGAGGTGCTGGATGGCCTCGACGTTAACGTGATGATGAAGCCTATATTCGTGGGGTTCTGCCAATTTTTGCATCATTTTATCTACGACGTCAATGTTGAGGTTAGCAACATTGATTCGTTTTGCTAGTAGTTGTCTTTCACTCACCTCCACTTGGATTTAATGTTAGATCCCTGGTCAAACAAAAGTGTATAATGTTTAATATTTCTGTGTGGAAATTCTCAAAAGCAGCACGGAGACTTGTTTGTACCCGGTTAATGCTAATAGGCTCGCCTTCGATCACATGGAATCTACCTACATTCAAAAGTATTGAATACAGCTATACTAATCTTATGGACATAGATTTAATACGAACAAACTTTTTAATAACCATAGAAGCCAAATATTTTTTAAGAATTTTGTCTGTTTGTATGTTCGTGCGGGCATCACACAAAAACTACTGAATAAAATTGGATGCGGTTTTTACATTTGTGTAGCTCAAAGTCTAACTTAAAAACTGGTACCTATATGTTTAGGTATTTTAATACTAAAGGAGTGGAAAAAGGGGGTTTAAAGTTTATAGGGAAAGTTCGTCAATTTTTAAGAAAATAGCTTTAATTACTACACATAAGATCCTTTTATGACGTTTATGAACTAGATGATAGTTTTTTGGAAAATTAAAGTGTTTTTTTAATATCTAATCCCAGACGGATAAAGTCGCGAACAAAAGCTAGTTGACCATATTTCGCGAATTGACTCATTTTTTCAAGTTTTGCTATGTCAATACTCGAAATATTGCCATAACAATTGCGTGAGTGCGGTAAGACTTAGTATCAAAACATCTTTTAGCGAGTTTATAAAAAAATACCCGTGAAAATAAACTCACATACAATAATTAGTTGGCCCTCAACACAGCTTCATTAAACTTTGTTAACTGACTAATTTAAGGTCTGTCTGTTTACAAAAAACCTTGGACCCTTACCTCAAACGGAAAAAGGGTAGCTATATTACTTAATTATGATTTTTTCATTATGAAATTGTTGAATATAAAATTTGCGACCCTACCTTTGACACGTTGCCGCACTGGTACAGTCGAGTCCATTTATTGTATAATGTTGACAGTTTTGAATATTGTTATCTTTATTATGAGGTTAAAAACAACCAACATATTATTGAACTCGACTGTACCAGTTAATTAGGCCACGAACATACCTAGTCTCGCAAACAAGACGGCAAAGTAGGTTCTGTGGCACAATATGTTTTATACCTAAGAAAATAACTTAAGCCAGGCGGGCTCTTTGCAGGGGGCAACAGCCCGGTGTGGACGTAGACATGTTCTAATATCTAAATCGTATAAAAAATAATTTACTTACTTTTCCCTACTTTAAGGGAGTCCAGGTATCTGTCGACTTTCTCTAGATAACTCATTTTTGCACCGTTTTCTGAAAATAATAGGAAAAAAAGTATTAAAACAAAACGCTTACAGCTGTCAAACATAAATGTGAAAGATATTTTTTTTTTTTCGTGTCAAAAAGTTTTTTGTGCCAGTACTATTTTTCTTTATGCATTTAAAAAAGTTTTGTTTCAAAAAGGTAGCTCTTTCGTTGATATACTTTTTGATTAATTAATGAACAATAACACTGCCTGAAAATACGCGAATGTTAGGAATTTCTTGTTTTTAACTATTCTTTGTTGAATGAAATGTTTATTGCAGTTAAATATGTCTCATTAAATTCCTACTTATTTGACTTTTTATGAAAATTAACAATATCGTTAAAAATAAATATAATTTTCTTTTGAAAATTTTTTTTTACGTTCACATTCCAAAACCAAAGTTTCTACTAACCTAAAAATAAATAGTTAAAAGCTAAAGTTAATAACTATGTACAAATCTAATCTAATTATCTAATATTCAAATAAATTAAATGTTTCGCGAATTAATTTGTCATTATAACTTCTTATAGGATAGGTCTGTACCATAAATTGTGATAAAGATTATTTTCACAGAAGCCGTAATAAAGAAAGACTGAAAGACGTTCCCAGAGAAATGATCCTTAATGTACACAGGGGAACAATACTCAGATGAAAGTATAATAAAAAATGTTGACTTTTATTTCTGGTATCCATATTTTATTGAACTTTGGATTTAGTTATTCGTAAAAAATCTTCTGAATGGTCTATCGGTCTATCAACTTGCTATAGGTTTTTTTTCTCATGATGTATACTTTGACTATACATAACATTATTAAAAAAAAAGAATAAGTAGAAGAGCAGCGATTGCCAAGTGAGAAACCGTAGGAATGTCAAGTCAGGTTCAAACACACCACGGCACGGCACACATCTCTGTCATCGAATAGACTTCGAAACTTCTGGACCAATATTGCTCAAACCGTCACCATGCAAAATTTGTATGGTGACGGTTCAATACCTTAGAAATAGCATGGGCTACTTTTTATCGAAGTACACGCGGGCGGTGCCGCGGAAGCTAGCAACGTATAATAATATCAGCGCTGTGGTGCTAATGTACTGCAGTATTATGCTGAGGTACGTACCTTTTCTGGCACATCGGTATGTTCACATACTTATTTTAAATAGAAATAAGTAAAAACTTTTAAACTTTCACGTTGCATATTTTTTGATATGATTTAAACGGGAATTAACGCGATTAGTTTTCTTAGCCTTTCAGTGCTTGACGTTTCGATTTTTTAAAAACCACCCACACTTTTGTTTGTTTTTAATTTTTTGATGTACCTCCGCCACACACTACTTTTTTTTTTATTCCACTGAGGTGGCAAACAAGCATACGGCCCGCCTGATGGTAAGCAGTTACCGTAGCCTATGGACACTTGCAACACTACACTAGTCGAGTCCGGTTTGTGAGAGTTCGTTGATTGCAGGAACGGGCGAGCTTTTGTAATGTTTATCACTGGATTCCACGTCGGAGATAGTTTGAAACCCTTCTTCCGATTAAACGTCCTGTGTTTTCGGATTTCAATCGCTTTACGAATTACCCTTGAATAGAAGTTACGATGAGTGCAAAGGACATGTGGACGTTGTAATTCTATCTAGTAATTAGTACCAGCTGCCAGTAAGTGTTCTGCAATCGCTAACTTACTAGCTGCTTGCGACCATGACAAAGTGCAACCTTGTCGAAACGTCAAACACCGAAAGGTAAATAAAATTAACCGCGTTAATTCCTGTTTCTAATATCATTAGAAATAAGTAGTTTTTAAATTGTTCATGAAATTTTAAGATTTGCTGGAATGAATTAATTTAAAAAAAAATATTTTTATTTTTTATTCCTATTCTTATAATAATATAATTTATTTATTTATTTATTTATTGGTACATCAACAATATACATATGAAAATTTTACTGTACATGAATTATGAAATCAAGTTCTTATATATATAATATCTATTACAGACGTACACATCGTTGTATATATTTGAAGGACTGATAATTACTGACTTAAAACTAACACAATATACTTATAATGTAGTATATACAATATAATTACTAAGTTGAGCCAAAATTATAATACTACAATAATACAATTTTACAATAAAAGATTATTTAAAGGTAGGGTTGCCATTTTTCCGGAAATCCGGGGAGCGCCCAGGCTTCATTTGTAGTCCGGGTTACCGCATAAAAAATCTTACTGATTATTTAAATAAACTGTAATAAGATTCATTTTAGTTATATACAAATGATGATAAAAAATTACTTAATTTAATTTCAAGGTCTGAAAATAAATAAAAGGGTGATTTATCTCATTTTCAACTGTCTTCTACACTCACTATGTTTAAAAAAACTGTTGACATATATGTTTGGGTTCTAAAATCTGGGGTTTTTAAGATGGCAGCCCTAAAAGGAAAAATAATATAGGATGTCATTCACACATGTTTAGACGTGTTAGGGCAGGTCACCAGTTAGTCTAGCTTACTAAGGCTTCAGTCTAGCCACGATAAGTCCGCGTTACATCATGCCTTTTGACCTAAATTACCTTTCGCTATCCTTGATCGGAATATTGGATGAAAATAAAATGGACTGTGTCGATAGTCAATCTGTAAAAGTTGTATATTTTGTATAATGGATAAGCATTAAGAAAAAAGATTTTAATCATTTGAATAGTTGATGGAATTAATTATGTATTGTTTTTTGATAAAAAAGGATGCCCGCTCTTGGATTAACTCCTGTGTCACGAGGGTGTTCACAAACATGCATTTCATACACACAAAGCACTCCCAGAGTCAGAAAATATCTTTGCGGATCATACACGGATTTGTCCCGTGTTCGATCTCCGAACCCACAACACCAACGCTGCTTAAAGCGTCGAGACGACCGCTTTAACCACTTCACCAACCATGAGCAGACACATTTGTTTATTTTCGGCATAGTTTTTTAACTTAGTTATTTATTTTTTAACTTTATACACAAAATTTGTACATGGTAGAGTAATGACGCAGTGCTCAGCGCATTTAAAAAACCCGGCAATAAAAATAAATGTTGCATATTTTGATTGTCATATGGGATCGAACAAAGGCAGGCAAAGTGATCATGCCTAACCCTTCAGTAAAAAGAAACGTGACATTACATTCCCAAATATTTTCTCCAACAATTCCAAGATAAATAGTTCTCTACACATAAATAATGTTTTGTTCCAACAGCCAATACACTCAATTTGGACATGAGCTTTTATCAAAATTCTAACGGTATCCATTGAATAAAGAATACGTATAGAAAATTCAATCCGTGACTTGTCCTTATATGTAGCAAACACATTAATCATCAAAACGACTTCAAATAAAACGACTCTTTTTATGTCACCGCCTAAGATTGTTTCGACTCGCTTTTCATGTAGGGTCACGGTTATAAAGACTTTTTGCCCATAGTAACGGCCACAGTATCTCAGTAGCAATAAAATGCCTATGTTTGATGTATCTAGGGAGTATCGCTGTGACATCAATTTCATTTCATGCACAGATGTATTCACAATTTACACCAATTTCAACGTTATCGCCTTTAGTATAAAGGTCTATATCTTTTGAATCTAGTTTTATTGTTGTTATAAAGTAATTCTGAAGTGTTTTTGCTGCAACGTGAACTATTGTAGGCTAATTCCCTTTAGGTCTCTCTCATCGTTCTACATATTATGTGTGTCAATGCCCTCGTTAGTCGGCGTATTCAGGCATGGCGCTGAGGTTTATTGAGACGAACAATCACGCAGGTGACTTGAGTGCAGGTTCACTTGAATGGAACCTATAAAGTGAGTATATAGTACCGATTCAAATTGTCCCTTAGATCAGTGGGTTAAATTGCGTATTTTGTTTATTTTTAACCGACTTAAATAAAGGAGGAGTTTCTTAATTCGATAGGATTTTTTTTTTCATGTTTGTTCCCCAATTACTCGAAGGCGCCTCGACCGATTTGAGAAATCGAGGGCAACCCCTTAAATTTAAAAGGCTGCCTCGAAGGTGTGGTCTCGAGTTCGATGCCCGGGTCGAGCAAAGTGTAATTTTTTCCCTAAGGAAATTCACAATAGCAGTACTAAGTTGGAATTGTGCCCGGTGGATGGTGATAGGCTCAACCCCTATCCTATGGGACCTAAACATAACTGGTGAAATGTGGGTATTGTACACCTCTGTGGCACCCTTCTGGGTAATATAGGCGTGATGTTATGTAATGTTATTAATCAATTAAAAAATGGCAGCATTAGTTAAACCCCATTTATTCTAAATCCTAATTCTATTCACTCATAGTCAGCTACTAGAACAGTATTCTAGATTTCTAGAAAGGTTCTATCAAAAGATCAAGGGCCCTTTATTCTCAGTCACACAAATACAAAATGTAGGTGAAGTGACGTGAAAGGGCTATAACGAGCATCCGATGCATTTGTAATGAGGGTTTTGTATGCACTTTCTTTGGAAAATAACTGTTATATTGATAATAGTAATTTAAGTAACATACTAGCTATTGCCCACGGCTTCGTTCACGTGGAATTCGTTACACCACGTTTTTTCTCGCGTTATACCGTACTACTCCGCTCCCGTAACGTAAATTAGTGTGTTCAACCAAACAAACATACAACAAACTCTTCAGGTTTATAATATTAGTATATATATATATATATTATATATCTCATTCACAAAATCTCGCACTGATGATATAATCTTGTAAATGTATTTTGAAAGCGGTGCATTCTGAGACTATATTTAACAGCATGTGAAGAGCAGATGGGTGCATTACACTCGAACTGAATTCGCACTAATGCATACACTTGCTTTTGTTTATCTGAGATGTTCACACGGCAACACATTTAGCTAAACATTTAATGTAGAAGAAGAGATAAGATTTTAAATAGACAATTAGGGAAAGGAAATTAATAAGTAAAGCGAAAAAAAAACAATCAAGATTTTTTTAAAGATCGTTTGCTCTTTGTTAGGCTAAATTGTCAGACTTTCTAGAGTCTGACAACCCATAACGGCTGCCATAGATCTTCAAATGACAACAGAAACCGACAGATCAATGAGTTCTCCGAGGCACGGAGGAAAATTGTTAAAAATGCTTAGTTTGTAGTACAGCGTCGGCAATCTTTCACATTAGTAACAAAATAAATTGAAAGCAGGCACTAGACGCACAACGTACCACGTAGGTTTCGATGGGGGATGAGGAGATGGATTATCAAGTACTTGTTTATGCATTTTCTTGCATATGTATGCCACTTCGAGTATCTATGGTAACCGCAGTAAGGAAGAGCCGAGGGCGGAGCAATAGAAATGGCACCGAAGTATATTTTCCGCCACGACTAAGGAAACGCTAAGGATGCAGACTTTATCACGCATTTTTGTCTTACGATTTTTCAAAACAATCGCCACAAGCCACAAGAATGAAACCCACGGGCCGCACGGAGGACCTTCGCATGGCCACATGTTGCTAACCAGAAGTTAGTTGTAAAACCTAATCTAATGAAATTACTGTCAATTATATTAAATGCCTCAAAAATATATTCTTGTAAGTCTTGACAAGCCATAATTAACAACTTACAACTGACGGTTGGCTATTTTTGGACGCTATACTTAGTCTATACTGCTGTTAATTTTTAATGTTTGTATGACAAGGAACTCGTGAATAAATTTAAGGCTCAGAAGTTTAAAATAAACCGTTGTAATTTAAGATATAGTTTGATTATTTTATAAATAACTGGCCATTTATTATTGAAAGTTTTTGGTACAGTTGAGTTTTTCTATATGTTGGCAGATTAAAACCTTGGTTGTTTATCTCAATAACAAGGTTTAAAAATGCCAACATATCATCTCTGATATTTATGATCTGACTGACTGTAGTAAAATGTAATATTTTTTTTTATGATTCTCCTTATAGATAGATAGATAGATAAAACTTCATTTGTGCTGTATGCACAAATAGGATATACATTTTGAACGAACCGAACGTTTAAATAACAATCTATGCACAAAGCGCAGCTTTAACGCATAACGCAATTCCAGGCAAACTATTGTATTTTTTTAAAAGAACCTATGTATAATCATGATATTTTCCTAGCTCACCGAGCTGCTTTCCTAGCTGGGGTGCATGAAAGGAGCCTCCCCGAGTGACGTACACAACAATTCCCTACGTCCGGCGCACCCTGGGCAATTCGCGAGTTCTTAAAAGCGAATTGGCTAATCCTTTCACCACGATGGCAAGTCAAAAACTTGACCACCTTACTGACTGTCCAAAATGTCCTACCACCTGCACAAGAGAGGCGCTCATGAACGCCGACGAGAGCGCCTTAACAGTGGCCACTTATTGGACCAATAAAGTTTGACTCAGCCATCGACACGACGAAGAAGAAGAAGTTCACCGATGACTCAACCGTGACTACAAAACTAAGGGTCATTAAATGTACATCGATCAAAAGTCGATCGATGCATTGACAGATTAAAGAGCCAATATGAGCGCACCACGCATGCGCAGTGCGCTGTTTTGCGTCGATCAATGTATCGATTGATGTAGATGTAATAACAACCATAAGCAGTCGGTTAGCTATGACCTTTGCACGCGACAGTATTAATACGTACAGATGACGCGCCAGCGCATGTACACGCTACTAGCACGTTGTCGACGAGCTGGCTTTTTTGTGGTCGTTTTAAAACGTCATCTGCACCAAAGTTTAGAAGTTATCGATCGTGCTTTAATGGTGCTTGCCTTAGTATCCACGGCTACACATTGGGCTGAACTATTCTAGTATAAACTGGTCTCGCATTACAAGGTGAGTCAATACAATGCCAGACCATCTTATACAAGAAATGTACACTTTGATGGGTAGCTGTAGGTACATGTCATGTATTTTAAAAATTCAAGCAGGTGTGATTCCTTCTCACCATTATAGTCTATTTTAATGTATAACGACACCACCTGGTTTGAATGATTAATTAAGTTTAGAATTAGAAACCAAAAATAGATTTTGACCAAATCGACCTTTGAGCAGACTAGTCTTCTTTGGAAAAACAAAAGACAACCACAAGATAAAATACATAACCACTTACTGTATTTTAATTGCATGTATCTTGAGTTTTTTTCATTCTTTTGTTATATTCGTTTGTGACAGCGGCGGCGGCATTTACGAGATTATATTATTATTATTATTTACTAGCTGACCCGGCGAACTTCGTACCGCCTAATTATTGGAGGCATATTTAGTAAGTCACAAACACACGACACAATACTTTTCTAATTTTATTGAAATTTGTTGCTTTTAGATTTTTAGGAATATTAAAGAATTATAGTATAGATGCACAGCAAAGAGACGTTTACATTTCAAGTGACATTTTACGGTAGAACTACATCTGTTATCGAGAAAATAAAGAATTCAAACAACTATATTATTTAAATTGTTGATATTTTAAAACTATTTTCCAGAAGTTATAGTGAAGCTATATATCCCTCAACTCCTTAAAATGCATTGTCCCTTTTGTAAAAAGTGGATGGAACGGCAGAACAAAAATAATAACTGTCCAGGTTGTATTAAATTATTAATTAATTTCAGTATTTCTCCAATTAAATGTTTCTTTTTTTTAACATGAGATGACAAAACCAAGGATGTTAAAGTAGGAGCGCAGCAAAAAGTCTTTAAATCTATGGACAAAACAATGGAACGTTCGGATACACGGGTTTTTTTTACATGTGATGACAAAACAATGGAACGTTCGGATACACTTATTATTATAATAAAAATATTTTTGAGAGTTGGTAACACTGTTAAGGTTGGCACCCATCAAACATGTCAACACATTAATTATTTTTATATTTTGAAATTTAAATACACGATGTTATTGAGCAAAGTTGATATTATGTTGTCGATTCAAAAGTCTTGTTTTAATCCGTTCTTCAATTCGAGTGGAACTGAGAGTACAAATACCGTCAAATGTTTGACAGAAAGTAAGTGGCGTAAGTGGTCAACTTTTATATGGGAAAATGGAATTGTCGTCTTACTCTATCTTACTCGCAATTTTTCCTTATTTGCTCACCGTTTAGACCTACCCTGGACTACGACAAACATTTTAAAACTAAAATCAGCTCAATCGGCCCAGTCGTTCTCGAGTTTTAATCAGACTAACGAACAACAATTCATTTTTATTTATATAGATTTATTTATTTATTAGATTTATGTTTTAAACATACTTACTATTTGACATCTTCAAAGGAGAATACACTTTTTTAATATAGAACCGCCTCCTCTTTTGAAGTCGAATAAAAAATAGGGATCAATGCTGAAGCCAAGTTTTCGCCTTGAACTTGAACATAAAATTGCAAGATCTATAAACTTGGCTGTTGACAATCATAAAATTGTAAGCTCAACTGAGGTCATGTTGTAAATACTGGGTGATATTGCTATAAAACCGGTTACCAGTGAATCAGTACATGATTAAAATTCATTAAAAAAATTACATTCAAAATATCAATCAATCTTTAAATCGAGAACTTAGCTGAGTATCAGTATTTTAGTATTTTACGTAGAGCGGCTGCCTTCTGACCTCCACAACCCAGTACGAGGTAATACGATACTCTTTGTTAGACTAGTTGTCAGACTTTCTAGCCTCTGATTACTCGTAATGACTGCCATAGATGTTTAAATGGCAATCGCAACCGACGGCTTAACGTGCTCTCCGAAACACGTAGAAAAACTCGATATGTTAAAGATGGTCACCCATCCAAGGCCGACCACGATTAGCATTGCTGCCTGCAAGATCGATCGATCCGCGTGACTTTGACTTATCATATACAGGGTGTATTTTTGAAACGGGGCAGTAAGGGCAAGTACCTTAACCGTTGCAGTTACAGCAAAACGTTCTTAAAAGACCTTCCCTAACTTTTTGGGACATTTTGAACTGCATTCACAGATTTTGTAAAAAACTTACAGTTAGCAAAAAAAATGCAAAAAGTTCAAATTTTTTTTTTATGCCAATCGATTCTATTTCATGTGGGGATCAAAAAACTATGGAACCATTTTAGCTTTCAGTACTAGAAAAGACAGAAATCGCCAAAAACGTTTCCCATTCATTTCGGCAACAGAAACGAATTTCTACGATGGTCTAACTTTTTGTTATGGCCTGGAAGTGGGTAGAATTGACTGTAAAGTAAATAAAAAGAATTTTTACCCTCAAATTTCTAATTTGATTCGAAAATCTGTGTGTTATACTTAGTTTCAGCTGAGAAACTTCGTATGAGTTATTAATTAAGGATTTTCGCTAAAATGTCTTCTTATCGTGAAAAAATTGACTTATTAGAAGCGTATTTTGAAAGAACCCTGCAATTCCAGGTTTTTCAAAAGATTTTTAATAACCTTTCTTGTTGGCACATGCCGCAACGGATACTTATTGCGGTACCACACTAATGCAGCTCCCGCATTTCGATTATTGACAAAATACGCTTCTAATAAGTCAATATTTTCACGATTAGAAGACATTTTAGCGAAAATCCTTAATTAATAACTCATACGAAGTTTCTCAGCTGAAACTAAGTATAACACACAGATTTTCGAATCAAATTCGAAATTTGAGGGTAAAAATTCTTTTTATTTACTTTACAGTCAATTCTACCCACTTCCAGGCCATAACAAAAAGTTAGACCATCGTAGAAATTCGTTTCTGTTGCCGAAATGTATGGGAAACGTTTTTGGCGATTTCTGTCTTTTCTAGTACTGAAAGCTAAAATGGTCCCATAGAGTTTTTTTAATCCCCACATGAAATAGAATCGATTGGCATAAAAAAAAAATTTTGAACTTTTTGCATTTTTTTTGCTAACTGTAAGTTTTTTACAAAATCTGTGAATGCAGTTCAAAATGTCCCAAAAAGTTAGGGAAGGTCTTTTAAGAACGTTTTGCTGTAACTGCAACGGTTAAGGTACTTGCCCTTACTGCCCCGTTTCAAAAATACATTCTGTATATCAACACATCGGGAACTCGGTCTTGAAAAAAATTAACACGTCATAAGAAAAAAAAAATGAATAGGTACCTAAAAAATATTAGCTAGCGATAACACTTTTCAGTGACTAAGAACATGCTTTTTAAAGTTCTGGGTGTGATTCTGTTCATAATCAGTCGGGAAAAATCAACATTTATTCTGTTGATTTTTCGGCATCCAAGTTCTCAGAATCATGACGTATTAAATTATACGATGTCATTCATATCCAGTAACTAATAAAGACAAATAGGATCCCGGTTTTAGATTGCCTTTCACTGTTTTTTATTATAAAATTAGTATTGTTAGAACTTTACTTTGCAAAATAATAAAAATAATACAGAGTATCTATTGAATCAGCTGTTTCTGCGACAAACCATTTCCTTTAGCGCAGTGGAACAGGAAAATGTTACGTAACATTCTTTAAATCTAAAAAGTTCCGAACAAAAATGTTCAGTAGATAGTAGAGCTTAGTGAAATGTATTTTATACGAAAAGCAGTAAGTAGATGTAGTTAGCAGAAGAAAGGCGAAGGAGAGAAAATTACTTCTATTTGTTATATAAAAAGAGCCGTAAAAAAGGACTAAAATCTCAAAAACTTCAAAAAGATATGTTTATATGAATATAATTTTTGGATCTCTTAAACATATTTGAAGTGAGTGTAAAATCAAAAAAATCTAAATTCAAATCATTTATTTTCATAGGCCCTAGTAGGCGCTTGAACACGTCAAAATATTATAAACAATGATATAAAAATAAATTATAAGTAAAACTGAATTATACTAATTACAATGATTTGAAATAAAGAGTGGATATTATTTTGGCAGGATCAACACCCCAAAAATTATTTAGACTACATTTTATGCACGTACAACGTGGGCAAAACCGCGCGCAGAAGCTAGTTTCCTATAAATAGATCTAAATCAAGACTAATACTAGGCATAATAAATAACGACTTATTATAGAAATCCAGACAAGGTCACACTTTGTAGACGATTTTGATTAGATTTGGCTGAACACGCTTTCAAATCAAGAAGTAATAAATAACTTGAGAATATTAAAGTCGTTCGTCGTCGTTTTGAAAATGTTTTACGAAAATTGTAAGTTAAAGCTTTTGCTACGTAATTTCATCATTATATTGTTTAGTTGGGTCAAATCAAACATTTAAGTTAGTTAATCTGTCAATATTTATGTTTCATTTGTTTATTCTATGATAACTTAGGTATTAGTTGTTAAAGAAAAGTTAACTACCAATTATAGTTAAACACAATGATAGTTATTTTGTTTCAAAAAGGTAATTTTGAAACTAAACTTATTTCATTATCAGCACCTAATACATACAAACAGTAAGTTATAATTTAATAACATCTCTTGGAATCATAAAACTCAGAAATCAATAATTACTAAACTCGGCGACCATTACTTCCTCCTTCACATCCATCCAACACGTGTAAAACTATACCATTAAGCTGTCAAGTTTCACTACTGAGAGAATAACAAATCCCTTGAAACACCCTTAGGGTGTTATTACCCTTGGATCGACGTCAATCACATTCGACGCCAATTTGCGATCGATCGACGTTGATTTTCGGATTTTTCAGAAATAAGGTTGTTTGTCAAAGGGTTGCCAAGTGTCTGTCAATGGTGGGGTGGTTTCTATCATCACCATGAACAACGTTATTATCGAAATATTTACGGTTCATACTATGACGTAACTTTTTTTAAATATTTCCAAAGCCACCACAATCCAAATTAGATATTTGGTGATCGTTTTTAGCTACGTTCGAGGCACACGCATGGAAACTTTAAGTTTTTATGAAATGTCGTAAGTCTAGCTCAAACGGGCTTTAACTCTAACATAGTAATACGCTCACGCCCTTATACATGAGACATGATGAACTTAAAAGGCGAACTTGGGATGTAATAAGCCTCTGCAACGCCCTCCTGAGTATAAGCGAGATTCTACAATGACTATCCCAGCTTTAAAAGCTCAGGATTCCGGAAATGTTATCAAAAAAAAAAATAGGATTGGGATATTTTTATTTCTGAGTTATTTCCAATTCATTTGTTGGATTTGTTCCAAGTAATATAGCCTAGGAAGCTTATTAAGCATTCAGTATTTTAGAGTAGGTACGTTTAGTATTTCTGTATCGTTGCCTCTTTACTGCCGTTTTTACGAGCCAAGTTTATATTATTTATGAATTAGAGGAAACCTTTTTTGAACCAGTTTTTTAGTAGCACAGAAATCAAGAACCATCGGTAAAACGTCATTGGCGCAATAGATGAGGATATTTTATCACTAACGTAAACCTTTTTTTTGAGGTTTAACAAGTGTTCTAGTAAATATTTACGGTAACAAAAAAAATCGAAATCACTTTAGCTATTTTTCTAATAAATTCAAATTCAAATCATTTATTTTCATAGGCCCCAGGAGGCGCTTGAACACGTCAAAATATTACAAACAAATTATATAAAAATAAATTATAAGTATAACTAAATTATACTAATTACAATGATTTGAATAACCGGGGCTTAGATTAATTTTAATCCAACGGTTAAGAATCAGATTAAAATCAATAAAAATAAAAGCAAACGACCCCGTGATAGACCTAAAAAGAGGTGACGGGAACTAGATTCACACCAATAAGATTGGGCACTTCTTGCAATAGACCCGTGGTGTAATTCTGTAATATATACTGTCGGATTCGAAAATGTTGTGCATCTTTATTTCCTTATTGATTACATTTATAGAATACGCATGCGAGACAAGTGAAAGATAGGAGGTGAGGCAAAGTAATAATGACATTTTCTGGAAACCAATAAATGCAAGCTTCTTGAGGTGATAATTTTTATAGTGGAAGCACATGTGCTAAGTTTCCCGACGGTCTTATAAAGTGTATCGTTTAGAAACATATCGAACCAACAATGTTACGTATTTAGGTCATAATTTGAATAAAACAATTGATCTTGTAACATGCCTATACTACCTTTGCGTGTCTTGCTACCATAAAAATGTTCTCAAAGCTGAACACTTTGCAAAAAACCAAGAAAATGGATGGGGCCTAAACAGTCTGACTGTACTGTACTGACTCTGTATACTGTATCACTATGGACTACTATACACCTACAACTATCTCTACATCTATTTTCATCTAGATTATTGCAGTAGTTTTGGAGCCAATTCGGTACAAGCAGTCAGATAAACAAAAATAAATAAATAGGTAGAAGTGAGTTTCACTTTCTTAACCACCAAAGTACAAATTGCCTACCATCCTATAATAAAACACGTAAACATAGAAGTCGGATTAATGCAGTAAAAAGAAAACCTCAATATACTTCACAGAGAATGCTCATAAAGGGAATCCCTGTTCGACCACGACACTGAACGTTTTCGCCATTAACAGTAGACTCCCAAGCGCAGTATTTTCATTCTAACGCAATATGGGCTTAACTTTATTATTATTTTATCTAATTTTATGGAAAATCATTCTCAAACACTAAAATGCATGTTGGTTCGTGGGCTTTTTAACAAGATTGTTTTAATCATTAATTTAGTCATAAATAAACTGAACAATTTTCATAATTTTTTTTTGAAAAATGTTCGCCTACAACACGCAGTTTAGTATTTTAGATATAATTTGTCTATAAAAATAGATAATAACTTAATAATATTTAAGTTAAACACATATTACGTTAGAATGAATAGATTTTTTTTTGTATGGAAAACAGCTAACCAATTGATCCCTTTAGGGCTCTGTATGAACCGTAATTTTATAAGACAGAATTTGGTAAAAATGTTTTTGTCCCTAGCAAAAATAATGTTATGAGTTAAGTTAGTTAAATAAATATCACTTTATTTTTACTTTGCTTGCCTTTTTCTACTCTAAAGTCCAGCCCGCGAGCATTCCCTTATAATGTAACACAGATTCGAATATTTCACTGATGTGGGCGCAACAAGCATTACAATGCGGAATCTGTAATTATAACATTACATGACATCACGCCTATATTACCCAGAAGGGTATGGCAGAGGTATAAAAAAACCACATTTCACCTGTTATATTTAGGTCCCATGGGATAGGAGGTGAGCCTATCGCCATCCACCGGGCACTATTCTAACTCCGTGATTGTGAATTTCCTGACCAGAAGTTCAAAATTAACACTTTGTACAAACCGGTAATCGATACTGAGACCTCGCAGTGGGAGACACATACAATAACCACTAGGCCATAGAGGCTTAATTATACAATAATGAAATACTCAAATAATATTACCAAATGATTACTATTATATTACAGGAAAATGCTCGTCAGTCTAGAGAGTTTGTATTGTGATGCTCAAATCGTATCTTACATCAAACGAATATGTGATTCAATAGATTATTTTTAGTAATACTGTATTTAGTTGTCGGAACTTACATCGCTTTTGTTTCGAAACACTAACACTTACGTGCTTGTATATTAAACGCAACCACCGATAAATATTCAGTATAAAATTTATGACTGGTTCATATTTGCATTTGAATTATGAGCAAGTGTTTTAACAGTAAACTTAGTAAGTTTTTTCTTTAAATTTTTTTAAAAATAAATAATGTTCTTTTTGACACGGCACGCATTGTGAGGAGGTTTCTCTCTCTGTAGCCCTAACCATCGGCAGCTAGGTCCATGCACCTGATGTTGGTGGTGTGGTAATATTTTATATATTTTTTTATAAATCATATTTAAAAAAATATAAAATAGGTAAGTAAAATAATAAATGAAGAGCCGGAATTTAAGCCACCTACGTGGGGGTCTAAAAGCGAAGAAACAAAAACAAACATGTAAACATCCAGAAATGCATTGATACAAAAAATGGTAAAGGCAGAACCGTGACCACACATAACATTTATACATATTTGGGGTGCATGAAGGAGCCTCCCCGAGTGACGTACACAACGATTCCCTACGTCCGGCGCACCCTGGGCAATTCGCGAAACCTCCAAAGCGAATTAGCTAATCCTTTCACCACGATGGCAAGTCAAAATAAAATTTGACTCAGCCATCGACACGACGAAGAAGAAGAAGAAGAAGATATTTGTAATGTGCTTGCCATGACCTTTTATTTGATTCCAAACACGTCATGATTATATATATTTTTTTAAAGTGAACAGAAAAAACGTTAGCTACACGTGAAACCGCGGGTATCAAAGAGTCAAACGAGAGCGACGCGATGTCGCGGGCAACAGCTAGCCAATAATAATTTATTTAACTGCACTCGCGTGCTACTAAATCGACTTAACAAACTAATTGTACATACTTCTTATTGATTATGTTAATAGCATTTAGATATGCTTAGCCAATTATACTAAGAAAACAGTTGAGAAATTTAGAGTCCTGGTAAAAGGGCGACCGTAGCTTGGTGGTTAAAGCGGCTGCCCGGTACGCAGAGATCACAGGTTCAAATTCTGCCGGTCCCATATTTTTTTTAAATGTTTATATTATTATACTTGTACATAGGTATGTGTATGTTTTTAAGTGAAAACCTTTCAAGTATTGAGGCATATAAAGAGGTTTGACATATTATTCAAGGAAAACCTTTAAAGGCTTTAAATCAATGAATAAAGAACAATTCATTTTTTTACTTTTCTTGCAGACATTCTGAAACAACAGTTTTTAAAACTTTATCCAAAATAGAGGTGGCGTTTCTTTACTAGGATCAGTGATATAATAAGATTAATTGGATCAGACCACCAGTAAAAGAGGACATTAAGATAACACTAAATGGATATAGGAAGAAATATCACATGTGTGTTACCAGTTTCCCATGTCTCTAACGTTATGTCGTACATCAGCGATAAGTGATAAACTCATGATATAAGGTATCATGTGCAAAAATGGAGCTTTCTTACAAAATATAAGGGTTGAGCAGAGAGAAGTAATGTTCAAACGTCTACTGCCTGCCCCTCCAGTACGAGCATGTACTGCGCAGTTTGCACGGACAATCAAATCAAATCAAATCAAATAATTTATTTCCATGTGCCCCAAGGGGCGCTTGAACACGTCAAAATACAAAAAAATATAAAATTAAAATAAAACTTAGCTAACTAAATTATAATACTTATTGTAATAAAATGATTTGACACCGGAGCTTAGATTGACTTTAATTCAACTTAGAGATTTGAATTAAAATCAATCCAAGTACCACCTCCGATGGGTATTGCATCATGAGAAGAGCTGGTGAGAAACTCATGTGCACCATCTTTTCAAATAATTCATACAATATTTGTTTGTTTTTTGACAATAATTCTATGTGTAAGATATAGCAAGCAAAACAACATTATGGCTAAAGATGGTTGGTTATAAAGAGAAAACAAATTCAAATATAGAAATGGAATCAAATTAATACTTATAAATAAATCCATAGTATATAAGGTTGCAATATCTTACACTTCAAGCAGAAAATAAAGGAGTAAAAGCAATGTGTGTATACTACTGTATATATAAGGGTTCCAGAACAGACAAGAAAAAAAAATATATAATAAGTTAATAACAAAAACTATATAACTCCAAAAAAAAAATAATTAAAAAAATGTACACACAGATTGCCTTAACTTAACAGTATTTGAAATAACATGAATGAGGTTATACAAATCAAATTTAATGAGTGAATAAAAGAAACTATATAATTATGAATTAATATTCATTAATCATCATATCAAATAATAAAAATAATGTATTCATATTCATTATAATGTCAAAAGTCGAAACTTAAGTCAATAATATGATGTCAAAAATAAATAATGTCAATCTCAATAAAGAATATATTATTATGTCAAAATAACCATAATCAATCATAATTATAAATAGGATAAAACAATGTCTAACTTGGCAATGTCTAACTCTAATCAGAATGTATCGCTATTAAGAGGGAACTCCCGGTAAGGAATTCTCATACAAAATGAGTCTGGTTGTATCTTTTACATTTTTCATCACAATGTTATAATTTTTGCACAGTCAATGTAAAACATGATTATCTATGTTCCTTCGATTTCAAATTATCTTTAGTCTGTCTATTTTAAAAATTATAGGCATCCAAACATCCGTAGTTTTGAACGGCCTTACAAATGCGACTTTTTTAGTATTATACAACAGATTATTACAAGTTTTCGAAACGAAGGACCCTCGTAAATATAATGTACTTTCTATTTTATCAATAATTATCATCAAAGTACCTCATTTTCATTCATCAAATACCATATTACAAATTAAAGAAAATTACAATATCTATCTCAACTCATTGAAGGGGGTGAGGCAGCCATTCGTTAGCTACTCGGAAGTGAAGGAGGGGTGCCAGTGAGATACCGAACCAAGCCGAGATATGACATACCACAGTCTACCGACCAGAGAGTATGCAATGAACTGCATTGAACCTTTTTTGACATTCACGACTGCAACAAGTTATAGTCCGAGATCTAGCTGCAGAATCTTTTCGTTCTTTATAAACATAATTGAATTATATTTTTATGTAAATAACCATTTAGGGACTGAGCTGTATACATGGCATATGGGTTAAAAGTACCAAAGTCTAAACGAATAACAGAATTAAAAACAGTTAGTTGAAAACAATGATTGTTTTTTGCATTAATAACTTATTTATATATTATTTCACAAGACAATTGTATACAATTGTACTATATTGTGACAAAGTGTAAATGTTAAAACGATTGACTGTTAAAATGTGTAAATGATGAGGCTGATCATAATCTGTTTTTTTATTTTTATCACGTCCCTAATCACCCCATACTTTCAAGGGCTGTTATAAATTAATAGTCAGCTATGTATGCCGAACAGAGTATTAGTATCTATAGAAACATGTCACATTATCTTTGAAAAGACAACGTTTAATTGTCTTGTTAATTTATCATTGAGTTGGAGTAATAATAATAATCGTTAAATGCTTTCGAACCTAAAATCTACATGCATAATAATAACTATGCAGATACAATATTAATTTAAAATGCATAGCTCTTGGCCTAATTACAGTGTCATTCATTGCAATTCGCTTGTGTCATATCATATGTCACACTTGTATTTTATAATGTTGATTATAATATTTAAATAGTTTCTCTGGACTTAAATATGGGTAAACAATCTTTACATTGTGTATTGTTAATTATTTACATAGTAAATATATCATTATATCTACGAATACTTAAATTGTAATGTCATTATATCGTGCATGTCATTTTTGTTCTTTCATATGTACAATCAAACACATAACCGTTTCAGCAAATTTGAACAAAAATAAGATAAACATATTTACAGCATATAAACCGCATAGTAATAAAGATTTTTGTCATTTGAGTTTGTGCTGAGGTAAATTATTTACATTTTTGTATTTTTAGTGAACCGCAGAATGAAAAGAAGAGACTTGGCCTATTTGTCACGAGAGCGAAAAATGAATAACATTAAACGTAAAATAGAGCTGAAGAAAGTAATTATTATTAGATAAATAACGAATGCCATGTTGCAGAATAATGCAATTCTTTTATCACTGTCTCAAGAGAAACGCAATGTGCTAAATATTAGAGCAATATTATTATTATATACCCTAAATAATACAGTATCATTTCTAAACTTTGTTTTATTATTTAAATAAAGAAAACACTCAGAATCAAGAGTCAAAAGGTACTATCACTATTATATTATAGTACTAATGTTTTGATGCAATTACATACTATCGACATACTACGTGGGTGCAGTCGCAGAAGAAACTAGTGATATTATAAATCCCAAAGTAACTTTGAATGTCTGTCGGTCTGTTGTTCCTGCAAAATAAAATAGTTTAATCGATCTTGATGAGTGTTAATGTTTTTTTTGTTGACAAAGCCCGCTTAATTAAGCGGCCGTGGCGCAATGGATATGGCATCGGTCTTACGATCGAGAAGTCGTGGGTTCGAATCCTGGCCATTACACCACGGACGTAAAACTTCCTCTTATCACAAGCGAATTAAGCTTAGCTGGAGGGGGTTAACAAGAATACAAGTAATTTGTATTTGCAAATTGCTAGTAAGCTTTTCAAAAAAAAAAAAGTCTAAACACGCAAAGTTTTATTGATATCAAATTTGTGTCTATAGCCTCTATTTTCATGCGTGGGCGTCGGGCAAGGCTTGACGCCTTGACGCCTTGACGCGAACTCAAATTGGACGTATTGCGAAAGCGACAATAATTACCCTTGCTGTAAACCTCATGGCAATTTTGAACTCGACTGTACATCATCATCAAAATCAAACTGAATACGGACGCCAAAATTAAATCATGTTACAGAATAAGGACGCGCTATATCCTTAGGCTCAACTCATATCGACTAGCTAGCTTCATATTTATCTGTATTCTGTGACGTAGACACAGAAGCACTGCATCGTCGCGTTGCGTCCAGTTTATATGGCCTATTTAGCCCAAGATAGATGTAGACAAATTGTATGGATAAATGCAAATGAACCTGAAAAGCAACAACATAAACAGATCAGCTTTTTAAGTTCATTAAAATCATGATTATTTTAAATTGCTGGGCTAATCTTTAATATATATCCAGCAGGCCCACATAATGAAGATACGTATAAATATAAATATTATTATGTAAAAAAAACCGAAGGCGTAAAACGCGACGTGAAATCTTTTATCTCTTTTAGTTGCCTGCCCGCCTGTTAAAACAGCGTCGTAAGTTCTTAGTCTGAATTATGCCTAAAGGTATAGAATATCTATATTTAGTAGATTTTTAGTCGACTAGTTGGTCGACTAGTGCATAATGCAACTGACTGTGGAACAATAAACATCCCTGTTCAACATACAAATAGCAACAAAATTTTGTTGAAAATCGGCAGACTTATCAAACAACAAATCCTAGGTATTGAACCGTTGAGTAACAACTGAACATCAACATGTATTTTCACTCACACATTTATATATAAGACCGATAGAGATAGCAATACCTTTATATGTGTGCAGAGTCTACCCTTAAATGCTCACAACTCAACATCGAAATGCTTGACACCTTTTCTCAAAATATTATGGTGAAGTTGTAAATACATGTCTACATCATTTCTGAGTAGATTATTAGTTTATATATTACCATTTCCTTTAAAATTGAGAAGTTTCCGTCATACGCTTTCAGTGGCATTTCTTTTTTTTTTCTTGGAAATCTACTTCAAATTCATTATATTTATTTAAGGAAATTATCTGAAAACTTTGAAACAATAAACTTAATAATAATTCAATCAAGATAAGTAAGTATATTCAGGCACAATAATAACGGAATATTCTAATCGAAGAAAGAAAACAAGAACTAAAAAGTTATTTTTATCTCACACACTTAATACATCCTAGCAGGAATTAAAACGACATTTGAAATATTTTTCTTAGTTGCCAAATGTAGGTAACCTTGCTCCGTCCACCTAGTTTCAGTAGCTAGTCATATCACAGTTCTCAGGAATCATCAGACTGCAAGTCAGCTTGCCACATGCGTCATATAAAAAGACTATAAGATAATCCTTAGTCACCACGACGTCAATCTCTCCTTATTCACAATATCAGGTACAATTGTTTCTGTCTACACCCACGGTGTGTACTGTCATAGTCCATTAACAACCACAACTATGCGTCTAAATTACAAGATTGGTTCTGATAAACGAGGTGATTATCTTTGTGATTCTTTGCGAGATGCTTCCTTGGTTCTAGCAGTTTATCTAGAACTACCTTGTAGGTCTTGTGGTTAGGGTATGCGCCTCTTACTACGAAGTTCTGAATTCAATTTAAGGGTCGGGAAAAATTGTTATTTGGGATGTTTCATGGAAACTTTGAATAGAGTGAGTGAAGTGTATGCTTTTACGGCTAAGTTATTGAATGGAAGGACCTCAAAATTGGTCCTTGGAAGAGGCTGTTAGATTGTTGACATCGAAAAAACTGCGTTTAAAATCTATAAATCGTTTTATGACAATTAAATTGAGATTCAAGATATTTTGTAAAAAAGGTAAAAAGGACAGATAACCTTAAGGTAGAAGGTACAGTTATTTAAAAGAAATCGCAGAAGTCAGCTCTACCACATTTCATCCAATAAATTAACACGTAACAGTAGTGTTCCCAGTGTTCCCATTCATCAGTTAGATAATAACCAACAATAAATTTTGGCACGGGGATGTGTTGCTCAATCTTGTGATGTAACAGTAGATATATATATACAGGAATCTGCATGTAACATGTACGAGATGCAGTTGTCACGTGGAAATACGCCATTGGTTTACGGTACGATTTTCTTCAAAAAAATAGACATGCTGGCGGAGTTTACAAATATTTATTATTTAAAATTGGTAGAGCCTTTGTAAGATTTAAACTGGTCGGTTTCGGTCTGGTAGTTAGAAGAAGCCTTGCAATTAGAATGCGTATGTGTAGCGACATTAGCGACGTGTACCTGCAATCATTTAACGTTATTTAAGACCTGGTAGTTTTAGTTACCGCTTATTATCAGGTATACGAGCCCGTTCACTATAATATACGTATTCTTCTCTTCTTTGTCATTTCGTTCTTGTCGGACAAATCGTGGTTCCGTTCAGGCGATCACGTCGATCACCCGTACAGGCGGACACGCTTCTTGCATATGTCTCGCCGTCTCTTCCCGTTGGCACACTGTCTGGCTCAAACAGATTCGCACTTAACAATATGCCTACAACATTCTATAGGCATGTTTAGATTACACTATACGTTTTTGCAAGCTTGTTTCTTTTTTTTTTTTTTTTATAGTACGCTTACAGCGAATGAAGGTGTAGTCCACCTGATGGTAAGTGGAGTACAGCCCATGGACATCAACAATCCACAAAAGCAGATTATTGATGCGTCGCTGCAGCTGAGGACTAAGGTGTTATGCCTCATGTGCCAGTAATTTCAGGGCCTGATCTCACCACCAAACCGGAACACAGAAATGGAAGCAGTACTATTTGGTGGCAGGTTAAAGGTGAGACGGTGGTGCTGCCGCCCTCGAGCTCGTTCACAAGATCTCTACCACCAGCATTGTTATTCAAAAACTACAAATCATACACCATTTTAAAGCCACAAAACCGCTCTAAAACCGCGTGCATATTAAAAAGCCTAACAAAGTTCCAGTGCAATTACTTCTAAATAAAATATCGAGCTTCGTCTGCGATTCGAACGTAGCGCCGGCCGCATTGCGACATACATACAAAGGTGTGGACCCATCCTGACCTTATTGCACCTCAAATGTATACATTAGAAATATTCATTGTGTATGTTTAATGTATTGATGTGTTTTCATAGTCCCGATGATGACAAGGGATTTTTAATAGATGGCTTTTAGCTGACTCTAAAGTGGCAAACCGTAGCTATACTATCAACAGTTTCTGTTTAGCAGGCAAGCATTTTAAATCGCTATAAACTTCAAAGCAAGAATAAATAGATATCTCATAGGTAAGCGTGCTTTATCCTAGATCGTATCTTCATTTACTATCAGGTTAGTTTGTGGTTAAACGTATACGAAAAGACATTTCATGGTGTATTTTTTTTTATATACTACCCCCGCAGCGAACGAACGTGTAGTCCACCTGATGGTAAGTGGAGTACAGCCCATGGACATCAATAATCCACAAAAGCTGATTATAGATGCGTTGCTGCCGCTGAAGACTACGGTGTTATGCCTCAAGTGCCAGTAATTTCAAGGCCTGATCTAACCACCAAACTGGAACACAGTAATGGAAGCACTACTATTTGGCGGCAGGTTAAAGGTGAGACGGTGGTGATGCCGCCCTCGAGCTCATTCACAAGAGCTCTACCACCAGTATCATACATTATAATTTTTCCGTTTTGTATTTAATTTTTCCGTGATTATACAGAAGATACGAGTTGCAGCTAAAGTGTATATAACTATACATAGTTCATCAGGCGTATGAAATGCATTATCTCTTGAAATATACATTATGGTAATGTATTTCATGCATCCGATGACCGTGAAGGCTTTTCATTGATGACTGACCTGAAACTACTGTAATTGGCTATCTACCTCCTAGTAACATTTTTATTCAAATTAGAATAAGCTGTTGGACCTCCATAAAGATAATAAATAAATAAATACTGACGCTGAAAGCTTTATACAAGAATTGTTTGTGTAGAATAATATTAATGAAGTATAATCGTCGAAGATATTCATGACCTAAACCTTTTCCTACAATATGTTTTCCTAAAGGCCTAAAGACTTTTTTGTATTAAGGTAATTGAATAATAATTGATATGAGTGATGTAATTGACTAATGCCATTGAGTAATGTAATTGAGTTATGTATATTATTATAATTTAAGTGATTGACTTTTCACGTGACCAGGAGGCTGGCTTCCACCTTGGTCAAAGGGTCAGTATTGCCATCCAACGAGGCAATGCCACCAGCCTTTTGGGCACGTTACCCGCGGCGGAGGTATTTTTGACGTCTAAATTATAATTATTATTTTTTACATTTTCTTTTCTTTTCTTGTACATAGTAGGTATTTCTCTAATTTAGTTTAAGAAATCGTATTTTCATTAATTTCGTTATTTGTAAAAACATTAGTAAAATTTAAATTTACCTACCAGTCTGAGAATCGGCTACTATCTATTTATCATACCCCCAAGGTATAAGGGTTGTTCACACATACAATTTTTTGTAATTATTGGACAAAATGTTTTGTTTTTATTTTTCTATAATGTGGCATAAAAAATACATTAAACCCTTAATTTTTACCTTTTTATCACCAACCCCTATTTTTAATAGACATTTTAGTAATTTAATTATTTTTCATCACGCTCGATAACTGATAATTTATCATCTTTTAATAAATGTTTTTCACTCTATTTCGTTTAAAATTTCCCTGAGCTTATGGAAAAACAGTTTTTTTTTTGTAATAAAAATAAACATTTATTTTTATTATTAAAGTTTATTCCTGATATATGCTTAGTAACCTTAGCGCTTTTGACAATATGAACTTTTTGAATGTACCTTTATGGGGTTTGACATAACATTGACATAGTGAGTGCTGCTAATATCCAGAACAGAACCCGACAGACATTGTACCGTGCATTGTACAATGTCTGTCGGGTCAGCTTGTATTGTTATGAAATAAATGAAATTGAATTGAATAGACCTCTAGCATTTGTCTGTAATGTAATATTACAGATACAAACTGCCTCCCTGACTGACGTTCTTAGCATGTAATGTGATATTTTTCGAATACAATTTCATATTTCGAATTGTTATTTACAGATTGCGCAATGTAATGCTCAGTGCTTTTTGACTGATTAATATTCGAGTCTGTAACATTACAATAAAAGCAAGTGCTCGCGCTCTGAGAGATACTTTTTATTTTGATGAAAATTGTGTCACGCCTGGTTTATAAATAAAATCATCATACAAAGCTCTAGTTGATCCAGGCACTAAATATCATGTAGCTTTTACAAGACTACTGCGAAGCAAACAGGAAGGGTTATAATTTTCACAGTCAATGTGTGTAAGTTTTTATGTTTGTACAGTGAGCCAACGAGTTAAGTATGCAGGGCAAAAACTTCTAAGTCATAGTATTATTACTTAATACACCAGTTAGTTATGGATAAGTGAGTTATATATCTAAATAGTGGGTATATTACGCATCTTAAATACGTAATTCACACATACATATCTATTGCAGTCAGTTTTTACTATGGCGTTGAAGTTTTTGCCCTGCATACCTAATTGTTTGGCCCACTGTACGTTTAATGGAGGCATTCCTGGTACCCACATAATCATAGTTAGTCTTACAGTGAGTTGGTGCAATGCATTTCTGGATTTCAATCTGATTTTTATTGTATCCTTCCTTTTACGTAGTACGGTTATAGTTTTTAAACTTATTTTTTTAATCACCTGTAGTGCTGAAGCAATGGTAGCTGATTACATAATAATGCTAGCAGAACAGCCGTCTGACCTTTGCCATGAACTTATGGATATACCATTAACCGACGGTGGCGGTTAGCTTAACTAAATTTAGTGTAGTAGTAACTGACCTGTAATACTAGCTTTTACGATTATTTAAAGGTAACGGTCCATTTATAAATTTTAGTGCATCCTTACTCTCTATATAAATATGGGTGACATTTGATAGACATAAATTCAAATTTCGTTTCGTAACTTGACAGGTCCTACGCTACGCGACGTAATTCATAAAAAAACAGGCGATGTGCGCTTTGTTTTGGCAACATTCATGTGGCATTCAAAGTTTGTTTTGTATAATTGCGTCGCATGGCGTAACGTCGCTCACATAGGACAACGCTTTAGCACCAATTGCACCTTCTAAATTAACGCTAAACACGGTACTCGGTCCTTCTTTCTCTCATTCAATGTTTAAACGGTACAATAAAATTGGCCACTAGTTGTGTTTTGAACAAAAATGAAGGTAAATTGACAATCGCAGAAGATTTTAAAAATTACTTTTGAATGTGTCAATAAATTTCATTAAATCTTATTTTTATTGAATGCTAAAAACGAACCTATACCTTGCCTTATTAAATTTAATTTTGCACTCTTGACTCTACATACAAAATTAAAGGAAGAAAACCTATATGATTTAAAAATATAACTACAAATTCTTTAGCACGAGGGCTATTTTAAAAGTACTTTCAGCTGCGAAATTCCCATTCCAAGCGGGTTGAACAACACGTAGTTGAACGAAATATGATTTGAACTCGCGACCCGTATTGATTTTCGTCAGTCTGCCGAGTTACGAACGTTGGCTCCACGCAATCAACTATGGCCAGTTAATAATCCTGAAGGCACTTAAGCCTACGGTATGCAAATTAGTTGCTCTATTTCTGTGGCAGGTTTTAGGATTTTAGGAAAATAATTTACGTCACTTTGGTTTCTTTTGGCGTTCGTAGCGCTATTTGTTTTTGTTTCTGAGGTTGCGATAGCATGTATTGTTTTCTTTATGGTGAGTAGCAAAGCAGATTGTAGATCCGTCGCCTGAAGAACTTGATGTTGGGGTATCGCAGAGTACCAGCGCTTTGCGGTGTCTTGCAGCAATGCAAGCGCTGTAAAGCATAACGCTGAGCGATATCCCGATTCCTGCACGGATACTCGTGACGGATGTAATTTTGACTTTGGTATTTATTATTATTGTTTATTGTAATTTTTATATTAAATTTTTCACTTAATTTCTATTGTTGTTTTTTTTCTGTGTGTTTAGTTATAAGATCTGTGCTGCAATTAAATTACTTTCTTTCTCTCTTTCTTTCTATGTTATGCGTCGTGTGTTAGTAATTTCTACGTATCATTTCATCACCAATCAGGCATACAGCAAAGCAAACACCTTGGTACTATACTGTTTCCACCCTTGTGATTATTACGAAAGCTCTACCACCATCATCTATACCAATATTAGAATAAAATTGTTTGTTTGTTTGTTCTGCATATGCTCCGGAACTACTAGTCCAAAATTAAATGACAATGGGTATGGAGGTTTAAGGCCTAAAAAAATATAAACTATTCTTTATCGACGTACCAAGCGGACAGAGCCGCGGTCGTAAGCTAGTCGTATTTAACTGATTCATACAATGCAATAAAACATGTCCATTCGACGTTCTAGGTCGACTCTTTTCAGTTCTAAAATACATGCAGCTACCGACCGACGCGACGCCACGCAGTGACGGCGTCAAGACTAATCGAATTCCGAACTACGAAGTCAATAAATGACTACCACGTTACGAATAAAAAGTATTCTAGCCGCGGTTTGCTGAAAACGATTTTATTTTCAATCACTTTTTCTGCTGGTTTTGTTTGAACAAATATAAAGCTTCAATTAGAAAGGACGTTAACTTACGAAAGATAAGCTTGAATAACAACTTTGTGCTGTAACAATATAAAAATATATTGATATTTTGTGAAAAGATCTCTTCGAATCGGGCACATTATTAATATGTATATCATATTATTGTTTTTTATATGATAAATACACACATATCTTAGAAAAGACGAGAGGTGTGTGCCGTGGGTTCGAACACGAGACCTTTAACTTCGCAGTCCTACGATCTCCCACTCGGCTATCGCTCGCTAACGGTGAAGGAAACATTGTGAAGAAACCTGTATGCCTGAGAGTGCCTAATAAGTGCTTCAGGGTGTGTGAAGTCGGCGTGTGAAATCCGCACTTGCCCAGCGTGGTGGACTATGAGAAGAGGCCCGAGCTCAGCAGTGGGACATGTATTAGATACAGGTGTAACGTGGTCTACAAATGACTAGTTAGGTAGGCAGAATAAATAGAAACAATCGATAGATTAACAAAGGTATTATTATTCTATATATTTATATCTATTAAATACAAGGTAGTCTCAAGGCGTAGGTTGGTAGGTAGGTAAGTGGTTTGGTAAGTCCTGGTGCAGCTAAGTGAGGAACACTTAACTCGGCGCTGGTGGCCGCAGACAAGAAGGGCGCGACGCGCACGCAGGTCCTTTATATACCCCACAGGGGTCTGCAGTGGGGGGCGCATCTTGAGGTTGCGGTGGCCGTGCGGTTGCGACGTCACACACCCCCTCCGTTAGGGCAGAATTACCTTTGTTAATCTATCGATTGTTTCTATTTATTCTGCCTACCTAACTAGTCATTTGTAGACCACGTTGGGCGCCACTGTAACGTGGTCTACAAATGACTAGTTAGGTAGGCAGAATAAATAGAAACAATCGATAGATTAACAAAGGTATTATTATTCTATATATTTATATCTATTAAATACAAGGTAGTCTCAAGGCGTAGGTTGGTAGGTAGGTAAGTGGTTTGGTAAGTCCTGGTGCAGCTAAGTGAGGAACACTTAACTCGGCGCTGGTGGCCGCAGACAAGAAGGGCGCGACGCGCACGCAGGTCCTTTATATACCCCACAGGGGTCTGCAGTGGGGGGCGCATCTTGAGGTTGCGGTGGCCGTGCGGTTGCGACGTCACACAGGGCTGCTATCAAAATAATTACTAAAATGTAAGCAACAGTTAGCGGGTTTCAGTCGTTTCAGTTACAGTCGGGTTACAGTTAGGAGAAAAAACATTTCAGGATCGAACCCGACGACCGAATATCAGTAGTTCAAGTATTATTAATGTTTTGGTGGTATTTCAACCATCACCCATACACAAGAGCTGTGTACCACGATGGGTTTCTTCCACACAATTTTAAACAACCGGGCTTTTTACATAATAATATCCTTTTGCTCCATGCTCAATCTGATTCATGCCAGTACACTAGATCCATTACCAAGGAATTCCAGCGCTGGATTGGCATTTATAACTTTATTTTGACATAATATAAATAAATTAATAAATATAAAACTACATACACACAACGCTATCTAGTCCCAAACCAAGCAGAACTTGTACTATGTATACTAGAATAACTGATACTAATACATATAATACATAGAAACACCCAGACAACCAGTTCATGCACACAATTTTTTTTATTTTTGTTGTTAAGGGAGGCGAACCCGCGACTTTGTTGTCGCAGGCAGGTGCGCTACCCACTCCGCCATCCGGTCGTCTTGACATAAGAACATAGTCTATACTAATTCAGAGCTAAAATTCCGCGATATAGTGATTTTGTTTTTGTTCAATCTTTGTACTGGATCCTGGTACTGGATGTAAATTAGCCTATATCGATATAAACATCACATAATCAAGTTTAAAACTGACTCACCTATGACTTCGCATTTCTAACATTACTTGTCCGGCCTATTCTTAAACATTAGTATAATCAAGTATTAACAATTGAATCGTGTTTTTAGGTCATCTACTTAGAATTAATACAATCATTCAATGCAGATTGGGTTATGAAATGTTTTATATAATTAAAGTTTTAGGTTAATGACGTTGTTTGGACATTATGGTAATGTATAGTGAGTCAATAGATAGTCGTGTTTCAGGTAGTTTCCCCTTAACAATGTTAGTGCTATCAGAATAATAAAACCGAGTCTTAAGGCTAGTTAGTACCTACCACCAGTATTTAAATCAATATTTTATTTTAATAAAATAATAGGAATTAATCTACTGTTCGCAAAAATTTAAGTTAATGTTAACTGCAAGTTTGTTTATTTGTAGTATACTATATTATATTATATTATATTATAATATATTATATTATATTATAATATATTATATTATATTATATTATATTATATTATATTATATTATATTATATTATATTATATTATATTATATTATATTATATTATATCGTTTCGGCATATTTATATTCCTTTCATTAATTACGAAGAGTTGTGACTGTGGATGATTAGTTTGTTTTTCAAGTCAAAATTATTTTATTTAACTAATATTTAATTCTTGGTGCTTGCTTTCAGACTACGAGCATTCGATTTTGAGCATATACAAACTGCCGCCCTGTTTTTTTTTAATAACATCCGCACTATTTGATCACACAAAGATTTGTAATGTGTGGGGATCGAACCCACAACACCAGTGCAGTTGAAAGCGGCGAGGCGACAGCTTTAACAACTACGTCAACCGTGCATTCTCCTGTAATGTAACATTACTTCCTATAAAATTTCATATTTTGAATTTTATCATTACAGGTTGTAAACCGTAATGGACAGTTCTTCTCCAACATTGGTGTAATAACGTTACATTTCAAAAGAATATTCGCCGTCTGGAAGCACTTTTATTCCATTGTCTTCTTTTTTTTAATTCAATTTCGCGTTCGATTTTCATAAAAAAATATAAACAAGGTAAGTGTCATTCCCTGAATCACCTTTCAGAAGAAGTATAATCATTATTAGGTTCTAACAAAAGCTACGATATCATTCGTATAGCCGACAACACATTTCAGTTTTATGATTTAATTTACACCAAACCTAAGCCAGCCTCGACAAACAGCTCGGGAAGCCTTAAAAGTCGATATTTCAATAATTTCGGCTCGTTTGTAGGCCGTCGTTTTATGGTTTCAATAAGATTGGGCCCACAGATTTACGTTATTCGAACAGACGGCTACACATCAACCTATACATTTCCAGTATAACAATTGGATGGTCTCGCATTGTATACCCTTCCTGTACAATGCGAGACCAGCTTATACGGGCAAGATATAGGTTGATCGGTAGCCGTGGTACTTTCTAGAATTTATCACTGGTCACAATAGACGCGAAATCTTCGCAATAAATTCGCATTTATCAGGGGACCTTTTGTCTGGTTTATGTCTTAATCTTGGCGAGAATTTGTGCGTTGTACTGCGTTGAACGAGTCGGTAACTTTAAGATGCTTGGTTCCACAATGGTTTTAACCTATCTTAATTATTAATCTAACTAATATTATAAAGACGAAAGTTTGTAAGTGTGTGTGTGTGTGTGTGTGTGTGTGTGTGTGTGTGTATGTGTGTAACTTCTTTACACTCAAACGGATGAACGATTTTGGTAATTTTATCAAATTAAAAAAACGTTTACAAAATTAATGAAATGTCAGTAAATTAAAAAATATACACTTTTAAAGAACAACGTCTCAAACTGTCTAAAACTTACCATTACCCTAACTAACCTAAAAGATGACTGTTTGGGGTCATGCACAAAAAGTTTGAGAGCCACTGCTTTTAACTTATTTAATTTGATGAATACTATAGATTTATTTTTAATTTTATTGTATTTGTAATGTTCGTTGCCCTTTGGGATTTATGAAAATAATTGATAAGAGGTAAGGTAAGTTTTAGTTTGCATCGATTATTCGGAATTCACTTACGTAATATCGTACAGCCTGAGAGAGTGACGTACGCAGTAGTACGTACATGCCACTAAAATAACTTTAATAGCTTGTACAAGTTATTTTAGGGAATGTTAGGTCGATTTATTCATCCTTAAATAACGGTTTTCAATTTCCTGTTAGTATCCGTGATTATTTTTTTTAGCTAATTTATTGTTGATCGATTTTATTTATGATAGCGTTCGATATTCTTAATATTTAAATCGGTGAAACAGTGATGAAGATTGACGTACCATAATGATGTAGCAAAGTTTTAAAAGTTTAAACATACTATAATTACCTACAGCGTTCTGCTATAATAGCCATGTGAATACACCATTGTTAATTTACTAAGAAAATGTAATACTTTATAATATATCTAATGTCAAGGTTAAAATGGGGTCAACAATAAAGTTTGCAGGCAGTTGACTTAAAAGGATACAAATTTCAATCTATATATATAAAAGGTAGTGCTCTGACCGACTGACTTACAATTAACGCAGAACCCAAACAGCTGGTCGTAGAAACTTGCAATTTGGAGGGCGTATTTCCTATAGGATGTTGGCCGTAGGCATGCAGTAAGAAAGGAATTTAGAAAATTCTATCTTTAATAGGGTGAGAAGTGGCACAAAAGTTTATACAAAAAAGCGTATGTAAGATTGTGAGGCTTGATCCAATTAAAAAAAAATATATAAAGAAGAATTAATCTGCGTGTATTGCAATTAGTAACTGCATATTATTTATTATATTTAATAAAAACAATCTTTCCAGGCTAGTAAAAAAAAAAATATGTATATTTTAAAACATATTTGAATAGAATAGAGATTATTTTTTTGGGGTGGCAAGCAAGGTACCCCACCACCTGATGGTAAAAAGTGATCTTAACCCATTGGATACTAATTACAACAGAAACATTAATATTATTATCTAATAGACCGAGAAAATTACGTACGGTCATCTATAGTAGCTCTACAACCTATTATTGTAACTATTCAATCAAAAAGCAAACTTTTTAAGCACACAACTTCTTTTTTGATTATTTCAGTAAGTTTTT
The DNA here is from genome assembly GCA_905147285.1 of Hypena proboscidalis. Classification (NCBI taxonomy): domain Eukaryota; kingdom Metazoa; phylum Arthropoda; class Insecta; order Lepidoptera; family Erebidae; genus Hypena; species Hypena proboscidalis. The sequence goes on along the minus strand of LR990129.1, from coordinate 2,565,011 downwards.
GTATACAACGTGACAATACAACGATGGTATTTGAGACAATCCTCTCTAGCAGTAATACATTTGCTAAATTTTGATTTGTGTTTTTTTATGACTAGAATATTTCTGAGGGCACCCGTTATAAAAAAAAATTAGAACAGCTGACTCAAAAGAAAACTAACCAGAATGGTATAAAGTTAATTCCAATAAAAGCAATTGAATTAAAAATTTAGTTACATAACATCAAACACCCGCAAGGAGTGACGTATATAAGAATTAGCTCGAAAAGCTATTTTTGTAACAGTATGAAATTACGATGTATCATTAATCAAAAAATATTTCACCACACCAATGAATTAAGTAAATCGATTGTTTTGATTTCGTAGTATGGTTAATTGAAGCAACACGTTTTCCTATATCAGTATATAAGTAATAACAAATAACGTGGTACCCGGAGTCTGAAAAATGTCTTGATAGCATTTTGATAAAAAATATTTATGGCTATTACCGGTATCTGTACGGTCAACAGAAAAGGATACAAACCTACTATATACCGTTATTTATGACTAACTAGCGACCCACCCTGGCTTCTGGGTACTATACCCGTAGCGATACAGGGTTGTTATTATTAATATGCTTTGTATCTGTTTCAGTCAGCTACTCTAAAACTTTTTATACCGTTGACCTCAGAAATATTGTATTCATAAAAAATAAACTCAAAGCAAAATTTTGCAAATGTATTACTGACAGAGAGGATTGTCTCAAATATCCTCGTAGTATTGTCACGTTGTATAGTAATACTTACTGAAATACACTATTGTTCTGGACAAAAGTAGTTTAATCAAAAATATTTTGATGTTTGATGTCTTGAAAAGTTTACTTTTAGATTGAATAGTGACAATAATAGGTTGTAAAGGTACTATAGATGACCGTACGTAATTTTCAAATTTTGTTTGTATGTTCCACAATAATGCCTAAACTACTGAATAAATTTTAATCAGGAGGTAAATATTTTTAAAGGCATGAATTCCTTTTTTGCCTGACAGTTTCGATCGAATCACATCGACCGAGGTTAAGAACCGTGTCTATTAAATATAATTAAGTGTACAAATTGGAGGTGTTAAAAGATTTGTGAGAATGGTCTGAAGCATAGGCTATAATTATAAATTTTATCAAAATTTTATAAAATGGATTTTAAAGGTCAGATTCTAGCCTCAAAAAAACAATATTGAGACAATCATGACATATTTCGTATCAAATGAAAGGTTTTGGCAAGCAAATTACAAATATGTAAATGTCTTATACGGATTAAGTTAAAATGTAATAAATAAGTTATGAAATTAGAAAACAAGAAAATATTTCAGATAGCGACCCAGAAATGCATTTGTACAAAAATGGTCGAGGTAGGGCCTTTGTCGGGGTCAGGAGAGAAAGTCAATGTATCGAAGAGAATATTTCTAATGTTAACCGTTTGAAAAGTTTGAGAACAGCTGACTCAAAAGAAAACAAGCCTGAATAATATAAAGTTAATTCCAATAAAAGCAATTGAATTAGAATTTCACTTACATAACATCGATTCCCTCAGGGAATGACGCATAAGACCTGAAATATATATATAGAGCCATAATTGTATAGATGGCTACACATTAACCTGTACATCTCCAGTATAAGATAATCTCCCGTTGTATAGGCTTCCCGTACAATGAGCGACCAGCTTTTACTGGAAATGTGTATGTAGCTCGGTAGCCGTGCGTACCTGATCGATGTATCCATTTTCGAACAACAAACAAACATCAAAGGTTTTAAGGAAATTGAAAAACTTACTAATAATAGGTACAGTTGATGTTTATTTCGGCTTGATTTTGCCGAATGTTATTAAATATTTATAGTTTCTGTCAGTTGTTGAGATTTATAACTCTCCGAGCCCTTTAGGGTTGACGCATAGTCTAAAGAGTCTAACTGAATATCAGTATTTTACGCAAAGCAAATGACAACCTCGACAGTCTAGGGTCATACAGAAAACAAAATGACAAAATGGCCACAAACGAACATGCATTTTAGTGTTTTAGATATAAAGATAAAGATAAAGATAAATTTGGATTTTTTACATTAGATAGTACGCCAAAAGTAATTACACTATCCAATGATCCCAATGACAAGGCCAAATACACACATTCACTCACACAAGCACACCCAGTCTCAGAACAAATCATTGCGAATCACACAAAGATTTGTCCCGTGTGGTGATCGAAGCCACAACACCAGTGCAGTGGAGAGCGGCGAGGCGAACGCTTAAACCACTACACCACACGTGCAGACATGATTTGTCTATAAAAATATATAACACCTTAGTATTACTAAAGTTAAACTCATATTACGTTAGTATGAAAACACTGCGCTCTACGTTAACGTAACTTTAAAAAAAATATAATTTTACCAAAATGACTCAATTGGGTATGTTCAGTGCTAAAGTGTGCACTGTTGGTGTAGTGGTTAGTGCGGTCGCCTCCCCGTTTTCAACTTAGCTGGTGTTGTGGGTTTCCCCACACGGGCAAAATCTTTGGCGATCCGGAAAGAATTGTTCTGACTCTGGGTGTGCTTTGTGTGTGTAAAATGTATGTTTGTAAACACCCAACAGCGACATAGGAGTTATCTCTAGTTCGGACAAAGCCTATTACAAAAAAATATATACATATTATTATATAGATATATAGATTTTGGCGACCGGATGGCGGAGTGGGTAGTGTACCTGCCTGCGACGCCGAGGTCGTGGGTTCGATTCCCACTTAAGACAAATCTTTGTGTGCATGAACATGAGGGTTTGTCTTAGTCTGGGTGTTTCTATGTACAATAAGTATGTATCTACGAAAAAAAAGTATAATATATGAATAAGTATCAGTTATTCTAGCACCCATAGTACAAGCTCTGCTTAGTTTTGGACTATATGGCGTTGTGTGTGCGTCGTGAAATATTTAATATTATAGAGATCGCAATTTCAGGTTTAATTTCTCTTCGAAATTCAAAAACACAATAGACAGCACTACTATTTTGGCAGCAGGCTAAAGGGGTGCTTCACAACAAGTTACTTCAGTTGATCGCCAATTGTTATTTGATAGTTTTTCACAAATCCTCAAGAGCGGTACCACTTTGACCATTAAGTTAAGAGTTCTAGCAAATAATATGTCAAATTGACATGTAACTGACATAAATATGATGCTAAGTGGATAACAAGAAAATTACAGTGTTTTCATGTCATTTACATAAATACCTCGTGAAAATTGTGATGCAAATTTCTATAATAGTGTCCTATTGTTTTGATGAGATTACACGACAAAGGGCCAGTATGTGTATCATCAAGTAAGATAGACTATCAGATATAATATATTATTATTTGAAGGAATATAAAGTTGACTGCCTCGATGGTCCAGTGGTTAGCGTATGCGCCTCTCACTGCGAAGTTTCGATTCCTGGGTCGGACAATTTGTAAACTTTCCGTCAGGAAATTCATAATAGCAGCAAGGAGTTGAAATTTTGCTCGGTGGAGTGCCATAGGCTCATCCCCTATCAAATGGGACCAATACATAATAGGTGAAGTGTGAGTATTGTACACCTTTGTTACAGTTACACTCTTCTTGATAATATAGGCGTGATGTTATGTTATGAATATAAAAGTGATACAAAACAAAAAATAGAACAAAACTATCACTTCAATTTGTCTGTGTTATATTTTACCCTATGAGTAAAGTTTACTTGACGATTATGAAACAGGTCCTATAGCTAAATTGATTTTATTTACACAACACTTACACTTAACGGATTCTTAACGTATAACAATGCGATTTCTCTCTGGTTTATTTATGCTACAAATGTAGCGAATCAGAATATAGTAAATTTTATTATGATAAATGATAGCCGCATGACTATGAACATATTAAACGACGTTTTTTCCGATCCTTTTAGTATATATTGGGTTTGGTTGTTAATCAATCGTCACTGAATACCAGTATTTATGCGGATCAAAACAAAAGCACAAAATAATTTCCAGATAGGTGTTTTACTCCTCTTTTCACTGGTCAAAACCTTTTTCAGTTCCGGTGTCTGACTTCTGACGGAAGACCGGTGAAAACAAAACTGTATCAAGTGGATTCAATCTACTTTCAGCCAAACAACTCAAACGATTACATTACAATGTACAAATAAAATACTTTGACTTTGACTTTGATGTTGATGAAAATTGATACGAATACAGGTTTTTCTTTTATTGACCGACTACACCGGTGAAACCGTGAATAATAACTTGTATTATAAAAGATCCAGTGACTATTTTTGTGTTCTGAAATATTTTCGATACGTTTACGTTTAAGCCACAAAATCGTTTTTGGATGAAAATTGTTATATTATCTTAGAAGGATATAAGTTTTTTTTTAATGACAAATCTTGTCAGTAAAGTCAAAATAGACAACTTGTCTTTTTTCCAAATATGTTGAGTAAAGACACATCTTAACGATTTATTGACAGAGGTGTGTGCCGTGGGTTCGAACCCGAGACCTCCAACTTAGCAGTCATATATGGTCTCCCACTTGGCTATCGCTCTGTAATGATTAACGTTAAGATTCGTCTTTTCGAAGATATGTGTGATTATCATATACTTTATCACTCGCTAACGGTAAAGGAAAACATCGTGACGAAACCTGCATGCCTGAGAGTGCCTTAAAAAAGTACTCGAGGACGTGAGAAATCTGCTAATCTGCACTAGGCCAGCGTGGTGGACTATGGCCTTACCCTTCTCATCATGAAAAGACGTTGAGCCCAGCAGTGGGACATGTAGAGACAGGGCTGCTATAATAATGTTGAGTGAAGCAGTGTCTCTACTTTTAATACATCTTGATTTTTTTAGATAAGTCCTTTCAATCTTATTAACACAAGGCAATATTTATGCCACCGTGATATGTTTGTGGCGTGTTTAAATTTTTTTTTTCAGTGGTTAAAGGTGCTTTCAGAAACAGCTATTAAGTACCAGGTCGAATAATCCTGAAAAAGATTTTGTGTACGGACTCTTTAGACTTTAAAATTATTTTTACTTAAACTACATGATAATTCACTACAATGACATGAGTATCGTATGAAGATCTAAAAAATGTTCAACGAAGATATATCGTTATTATGCTTGTAATAATTAAAACACAATTAGGTATGACGAAATAAATATGACTTTATGCTAGAAATTGTTTTCTAAAGAAAATGGGCTTAAACAATATAATTTCTTATTTAAAAAAGTGATCATTAAAAATATAGGATAAAGATAAAGAAAACGCTTTCGTTCTAAAAATATTTAAATATATCAATAAACTTTAAAATGTCCAAAAGCCATTTTCTATCCAATAATGAAGATAATCCAATTAAAACAAATATCGTGTGACATCAATTTTGATACCTATGATTTAAACTAGGTACAGCACAACACAACTTATAACCGTCTTGGAAAATTAACTGAAAATAAAGCGCTTTTCACGAATTCAGAAAACAGTTTTCCGAAGAGCTTATTTAAATAAGAAATGAATTGGAACGGATTTGGCCAGAGCCATAAAGAACTTTAATTAACAAACTTTTCTATCTCAAATAAGGCAATCGAATTAACATTTTAAAAGCCTAAAAATCAGACGTCTAAATTCGTTTTACATAATACTTTAAGATACAGCGAAAAATGTAACTGGCACAAAACTGAATAAACACGACTCTGCCAAAAAACAAACCTCACTATTTTTTGTTTTTTTCTACAAAGCATTCTAAATTCAAAATATAAATAAGAAAACTCACCACTGAATTACGAACGCAACAGCGGACGACACCAACTCTACTTTAACTAAACTGAAGTTAAGGCAGACCGTGCGTTTACCTCGGGGCTTAACTCAGCACTGCGGCGTATCGACCGCTCGGCACATAAAATAAGCGCATAGCACGCGATGTAACAGACATAAGTAGTTACCTTAAGATATTGTGTCGTCCTACTTCACTTGCGTTTTCATTGTTACCTGGGCTAATTAAATATAGAATAGAAATTATAACACTTCGAACTTATTGCCAAATATTTGAAAAAGGAACCAAATTCTGACGCAGACTGCGTAGCGTACACATCATAGACTAAATACCACAAATTAAAATAGTTTCTAACGTCCCAATCAAACTCTTTTGTATATATGACCGATATAGATATTGATAGTATTTTTCCTGGGATGTGCAGAACAAAATACAACGCGCACGGTATCGCCATAATAAATAAGCTTGGGGTTTCCCAAAGGACGAATCTTATTAAAGCGCTTATACAGACAACTTTATTACAAGTTTCGTAATTGTTTTTACGTTTAAATGGCAAATATTTTAGCCGCTTCAAAGGCGTTATTGCAAAGGCTTTAGTAATATAACATTAGTTTTATTATAAAACCTATTTTATGTTTATTTTGCGAGGAAGTAAACCTCTTTACTATAATCATACTTAACTTTTAACGTATTTTACTAGCTAGTGCGAAAGTGTTAGTTGCAATTTTCCTTCTCAATAACAGTATATATTTGGAATGTGCCTGGTTGGGGATAGACTCACACAGGACCTAAACATAAATAACTGGTGAAGTGTGGATAGTAGATACCTATATTACACCCTTCTTGGTATGAGTGTTATAACATCTATATCGGTCGACTTTCATCGATGAATCGATCAACGCAAAACGGCGCTAAACGCAAGCGCTCTTTAAACGGCAAATTCATCGATCAACGGTCGGTCGATATTGATGTAATATCAATTTTATGTTACGTTTGTCATAACCTAGGTATAGCCTTCATTTTGAATGATCATTTGAGGTGAAGTTCAATAAAAAACAATAACTTGTCGCGATAAATAACCCGTGTTTATTATTAAAAAAAATAAAAAATAAAAATAGGTGAATGAGGCAATTATTCAGTGATTACAGCTAGATTATAATCAGACTAATGAGCTAAAACAATCATAGGAAGCATCTCACCGCATTATCATAATACGATCAGTTAGCTGATTATTATGCTTGAACTTTAATACACTACTTATACTATGTACCTGTACTAGTAATTTTGATTGACTATAGTGGTAATTTAATTTTTTTTATTAAAATTTAACTTAACTGGTTTATTTTATAATATAATGCATGTTTTTTTATTACTAACTTCAGTAGCCTTTGTTCAGTCAGCCTTTGTTCAGTAAATACTTAGCTTTTAATGGTTATAGAATATAAGTATCGGTCTTATAGTTATTGAGTTAAAAGGTAACGATGTCTGTGATAGCGAACTTATGTGGAATAAACCATAACTAAAAAGGTTGCCTGGAAGAAAACGCGTCAAGCGATAACCGCCCTTTGTGCATAATATTGTTATTGAAACTTTCGTACAAAATGTATTTCCTATGTCTTATGCACAAATAAAGTTTTTATCTATCTATCTATAATTATACTATAATTTGTCAGAAATATATATGCCTCAAAGTATTGTGATTATTTGAAACAAATATATATAGATGCGACATTAGCAATAAACTCCTGACTGCCATATAAACAAGCAAATTATAAATAAAGTAACATTTTTAAAAAGCTGAACATATAACTGTGGTGACCAGAAATGCGTTGTTGATTCAAAATGCGTAAAAAAAAGTTATATTATGTAACCACTGTCAAGTGTACAGCTGCGTCTCTTGAGGCTTACTATGAGTTCACATAAGTACTACATTTTCAGACAATTTACTATTTCATATTTAATGAGATTTTTCTTTTTTTGCCACAGTTATGAGAATGTTATAGTCAAACCTCGAAGCTCCGGCGCTTTTAGATTTGGCTAGTCAACCCTCAGGTCTTACTGTCCCGAGAAAATTAAGTTTTACGGCCTCTGACTAAAGAATTTAAGTCATACTTAGGATATTCAAAAAACCCAGTTTTTTAGGGTTCCGTAGTACCTACAAGGAACCCTTATAGTTTCGCCATGTCCGGTTTTCGGGTAGCTCCCCTACATGTAAAGAAGGGATGTTTTTTTTTGTCGCCTACCCCATAGTGTGGGGTATTGTTAGATAGGACTTTTAAAAACGTTTAGGAGTTCGCGAGTTCTCCAAAGCGAATTGGCTAATCCTTTCATCACGATGGCAAGTCAAAATAAAATTTGACTCAGCCATCGACACGACGAAGAAGAAGTCATTCCTAAAAAAGACTGCAAATTGACCTTTGACTAAGACTAATATTGCAAAAGTATAACCATACATTTTCTTCATGTTACATCTTGTCATCTATTATTCTTGCCACAGACAACCAGACGTATGATATCTATCTGAATTAACATACGTCCTCCCGCCCATATTACCCAGAAGGACGACCGCATGGCGGGCACCTGCCAGCGACGCCGAGGTCGCGGGTTCGATTCCCGCTTAAGACAAATCTTTATGTGCATGAACATGGGGGTTTGTCTTAGTCTGGGTGTTTCTGTGTATAATAAGTATGTATTTACAAAAGAAAAGTATACATGTAGTAGTATCAGTTATTCTAGTATCCATAGTACAAACTCTGCTTAGTTTGGGACTAGATGGCGTTGTGTGTAAATTGTGAGATATTTATTTATTTATTTATTTAAGGGTGTGGCGGAGATGTACAACACCCACACTTCATCTGTTATGTTTAGGTCCCATGGGATAGGGGGACCCGGGAATCGAACCCGAGACCTCGCGGTGAGAGGCGCATACGTTAACCACTAGACCATCGAGGCAGTGGCCGACATTTATATCTATTAAACACGTATTTTTTCAACGCCGGCTTTTCATTTTAAACAGTAAACATGTCCTCCAAAACATTTCAGATCAATAGGCTGTTTGTCCCTCCGTCTACAGCCGACGTTTAGTCTAGACAAAAATTCAGGTACTTTCGGCTTTGGCACCCGATTGGTCATTGCCCTTTTGGTGACAACTTTAGATTGGCAACATGACAATGATTCATTGAAATTGAAAAACATTTCAATACTATTGAAAGAGAAAACTGGATAGAACCAGATGATTTGATTGTTTATTTATTTATTGATATTGTAATCTGCGTTACGTTTTGCTGTAGGGTGTCACAGAATTAATGCAAGAATTGAATTCAATAATATTAATCAATTTTATTGGGGTACTACGGAATTTTTGATAGCGTTTGACCACGATCTCATCTGATAGTAAGTGATGATGTGATGCGGTCTACCGTGGAGTACGCTTACCTAGAGAGATACTTAGAGATACCAATTAACTTGCTTTGAAGAGAGAAACACTGATTTAGATTTAGGTCGTGTCATTCTTTGGCATTTTGCATAAGGAATATTGAAGCGAAACGCTTGGTGCGTATTTGTACCATGAAGCGATGCCGGAGTGCCGTTTGTCTAGTAGTCCGATGGTGAACTGGCGACGGCGTAATGTTGTAAGGTTGTGTAGTTCCTTTATAAAATTAAGGGTGACCAACCCTAATACCAAGACTTTGAGGACGATTGCACAAGAAAAAGCTTGGTCATCTTACTAATAACGTGCCAAAAGATAATCGTGCTAGTACCGTAGTATTAGTTACCATCTTCCGGTTGAACTTAAGTTTGAACCCTGAAAATACTGGCTTCAGGCCATTTATATTTTTTTAGTTACCTCCTGCCATGTGATGAACTCGCAATTGTTTTCAATCTGTTTTGGATCATAATAATATTTTTATGTGAAGTAGGTTGTAATGTTTGGCTATGTTAAGATTGGCTTTTAATTATTTTTTAAATTCAAATTTAAATTCAAAATTCAAATTCAAATCATTTATTTTCATAGGCCCCAGGAGGCGCTTGAACACGTCAAAACATTACAAAAAATTATATAAAAATAAATCATAAATAATACTAAATTTATACTCCTAATACATATTTGCTAATTGATCTTTTGTATTTTCTTCATCCAAGTCTTGAAAGCTTCGTAGTTACATAATAATCTGTGCAGTATGTTAATATAAAAATCTCATTATTTCTTGGTAAGGCAGGATGCTAGGCACAAAATGTGATTGATTGATTCTCAATATCTAATAATTTGATCATGCAATATTTTAATCAAGAAGTGATTGGATTGTTTTTCACTATATATTATTATATACAGGGTGGATGCGACATAGCGACATTTATTGAAACCACAGCTTCTATACATGGCCAGTATGCATTTCCACCGGATAAAAAATTCTCAGGCGAAAAAAAAAAATCCACGTCTTCCGAACAAATTGCACGATCGCAATGTTCAAATTGTTCGGAGAACGTGATTTTTTTTTTTTCGCCAGAGAATTTTTATCCGGTGGAAATTGATACTTACCATGTATAGAAGCTGTGGTTTCAATAAATGTCGCTATGTCGCATCCACCCCGTATATAATAATATATAGTGAAAAACAATCCAATCACTTCTTGATTAAAATATTGCATGATCAAATTATTAGATATTGAGAATCAATCAATCACATTTTGTGCCTAGCATCCTGCCTTACCAAGAAATAATGAGATTTTTATATTAACATACTGCACAGAAAATGTGTTAAACCAGGATTTAGCATATAATTTCTAGGAATTTTTAAATATTTTATATGACATTCTATACAATAAATCTGCTTACAACCACGGCCAGTGTAATCTGTCTGTCGAAACGTAAAGCCTAAAAGGTAAATAATGTATGATTACGTTAATTTCCGTCAGATTTTTTACTTAATCATGCAACGCTTAAGTTTAAAAGTTAATTATTTTATACAAATCCTAAAAATTGGATATCCTGTCACATTATTATATACCACTTCAGACTTCATCAAGCTCCAATTTAACACGGTCAAAATTTGAAACCTACCCTTTTTTAGTACTGGGGCTTAAAAAAAGAATTTTTCCGAAGTATGGCTAATATTTGACATGGTGTGGGTTAGTGCATTGTAGTTCACGAGGTCAGGACCTGAACTCGTGACCTTACGGACCCCGGTCGAAGCCGTATGTAGCTTTATTGCCAGTATAATATACAAATATACTAGCATTATAAGCAAAGTTGTGATTTCTACCTGAGTAGTCTATCTACATTTATCCACAGAAACATTTAAATTATAACAACCAGAATGTTATATTTATTACTTGTGTAAATGATACATTATTCAAATTATGAAATAGGGGTGCAACATCCGTATATTATAATTTGAACAAGATTGTTTTTTGGCTTTTTGCTAAATCAATAACCATTTAAAGGTATTGTTACCTTTAAATGGTTATTGATTTAGCAAAAAGCCAAAAAGACTTTGTGATCAAGAATGTTTTTTTATTTCTAAATCGTGAATTCATTGAATAACTGCAAGTTTACACAAAGGAAAAGCTAGCACAGTATTTGATATGGTATGGGTTGGTTTGGTGCACCGTAGTTCACGGGGTCAAGACCTGAACTATTGACCTCACGGACTCGGGTTGAAGTCGGACATAGTTTTATTGAACATTCCGTTTTCTTTTGCAAAAAATGATTTGCTTATTACTGTTACTTGTTTAAGCTAGGTATCATTTCAATTAACCTAACCTTTCCATTTTCATAACTGTAAAACCAGTTTGTTATATATTTATTTTAAAGTAAATAGTGATCTTTTCACTATAAGCCAAAAAAAGCCTACAAAAAATCCAACTTCAATTACAAAAATTGCACTTAAAAGTAAGAAATACTTAAGTAATACTCAACGTCTCACCTCATCTGTGCATAACTTGACAGAATACAGTAAACGGCCTTAAGCGTGTCTAACTGTTGAGGAGTTGCACCTTCCAGAATCAGCGCAACAACATGAAATGCTGATTTCTCGATGCAAATATCCAAGTAGCTTCAAATAATATACGAAAAACATTATAGAAGCCTTTTAAATATGAAGGTTGTACTCGATTTCTCTAGGATGCCATCATCAGATCAAAGTCAAAGCTAGTCAGCTTTGACTTTCATAAAGCTCGTCATTGTAACTCGATCGAAACGTTAAAATATTTACGTGATTTAGATACGTTGTTGTCTGTGATTTGTAATTAGACGTTCGTTAGCAAATAATACCTACCATATTATTTACCGCCTACTAACCCAATGGTTGATTTATAACAAATGATGTAGGTAGAGTCCTTGTAAACGAGATCGAAGACAGAAGCACCACCGTCTCACATTAACCTGAACCATTTTTAGGGTTCCATACCCAAAGGGAAAGATCGGAACCCTATTACTGAGACTTTGCTGTCCATCTGTCCGACTGACACCAGGCTGTATTTCATGAATCGTTAAGCTAGACAGTTGAAATTTTCACAGATAATGTAAAGCTGTTACCGCTATAACAATAAATAAAAACCAATTAAAATAAATATTTAGGAGGGCTGCAGTACAAAAAACTTTTTTTTTCTCGTTGTAGGTTGACGCTTGAAATATTCATAATTTATCAAATCAAAGTTATACAGTGTGTAAAAGACATCGTGACACAGCCGCTTACCAGTGACTTACCAGTACATGATCCTGAGACACCAAATGAAACAGAAAATGTAATAAAATAAAAAAATATAATAAGGAAATGTTTCGTGCGCGAGTCCGAATCGCACTTGGCGATTTTCTAAGAGTGTTCCGGTTTGTTGGTGATATCGAGCTTTAAAATGACTAGCACATCACATATAACCCTAGTCCCAAGATGAAGCGACGCATCTATAATAGGCTTTTGTGCATTGTTGATGTTGATGAGGTAAATTTATTTATGAGTCACCATCAAGTGGACTACACGCATCAGTTTGCTACTCACGTCGTATACCACATACCGTATACCATAGTGGAAGATAACATTTCGCAAATAATCGTGCAAAAATCAAAACTGTCTAAAATAAATTGGCCGAAGACTCATCTATCAATAATTTCAGTTTAAATGTAAAACAATCTATACAAAATTTCACCTTTAACCTTACTTGACCCTCTATCCACCATCGGCACCATCAGCTTAACTTAATTAAACATTGAACTCTTCGCGATAAAATAATAAAGAGAAAGTCATGGTGATATGAAATAATTATTCTAAGGATTTTTTTTAAATAACTGTTAAGGTAGTTAAACTTTAAGTAATTTGCTTATTTAAGGGAAACTTAAGAAAGCACCACTATCTCACGTTCAACCTGCCGCCGAATAGAGCCTGTACTTCTTTACCCCGAGTTATACCTGACTTTTTGACTTCTAGCGACATATGTCAAACCACTCAAACGCTATGGGTGCGTTCCATATTTTTCGGTTTTTGAAGTTTTGTGGTGTCATTTGTTTTTATTGTCGAGTATTTTTATTATATTTTTTTTTATTTGTTTTATTTTTCTATAACTTATAATTATATTGTATTTTCTGTGGCATTTGTCATCATTAGGACGAATGTCGCACTACCTTACTCGCAATCAGGGCGCTCCAGAATACCAGCGCTGTAGTGCTGATGTGCTGCAGTAGTATGCTGAGTTGTGTACCTTTTTTGCCACATCAATTTAATTTTTATTATAAGTAGTTTTAGAAGTGTTAGTGAGCTTAAGATTTGCCAAAATAAACGTTTCTTTCTTTCTTTACACCTTAGGTTTAGTGTCGTAATTAGGGCCTGAAACTTGTGGTGGGGGTAACAGTGAGCCTTGGTGGTAATGTGAACCACTGGGGCCTCACCGGCCAGATAAATAAAGATCTGCACTTCAACACCATCGAGGTGAGATTGTTGGGTTTAATTATCTACCCGCAGAACCTACCGAGACGGGGCGATTCTCTGATGCGCAAGGAGCCTTGTACACCAAAGAATCAGAACAGAGGGGCTTGATGGTGGCATGAAAGCATCACTGTAAACAAATATAAACATCGAGAAAATTATACTGTATTTACAAGGATGATTATTTTTAGTTACAAATCAACTCTGAATCGATTGCTGAAAAAACCCATTCGCGTGACCCAGAGTATTTAAATGAGAGTGGGCAAGTAATTGTTTTTACGTTTTATTATGCAAGCTTCAATTTACGTGTAGTTGTTCTAAATCGGGTGTTGAATACTATTTGTGTTTTCGAACGATGTGGCGGTATTGAAGTACCATGGATTTTTGAACTATTAATCATCATAATAATTCGACTCATTCTATTTTCCGATTCAAATTAATATATCTTAATAGCCAACTAACGAGTGGAGCACAAATACAGCCGCTTAGAGAGGCAATGTTCGAACGCATGAATTGAATAAAGGCAGTCGCCGATTGGGGTAAAGCCAACTTGTTTAAATTCATTCAATAGTAAGATTCAGGCGTATATTATCTCCGCTAAACAGAGTTCATTTCATCTGACTCCTACTTGCCGAGATGTATACTTTGCAATAACTAAACACCTTATAGGTCTTCAATAGGACATAATTCGGAGAGTGTGCCGAGGAATTGCACAACTTAATTCCTCCGTCCCTACCAGTTGGACGTTGGTCTCGCCTACTACCGTAACGTAATTTTCTTATTTATAGTGAAAAAAAGACCAGTCTATAAACATTTTACCCAAAAACAATAGTCGTATTCAATTCTTAGGACCAAGAGAACAGATTTTTATTTAGGCGCAATAATTATAAAAGTGTAACTTTAAAAAGTCGGCAAACAGTTCAATATTTGCTTTGCTAATTCTTTTAGATAATTATTATTATATTGACAATTATTATAAAATTATAAATTACCAAGTCCATTCAATTGCAACTTTTTATTACTAATCGATGAAAATACACTTTCAAAAGTATTTTCTATTTAATATGCAAGAAAATTACTGTGGGAAGTAAAATAAGTAATAGTATTGCATTTCTTGAAGGGCGGTAATTATCGAAAGAAAATTAATTGAGTTATAAAACAAACTATAACTATCAATATTATCCGCTTTGGATAGAACAATTATAAGAAAATCTAGTCAAAGTACGAAATGTTGACAATTATAGTGTAAATTGTATTATTGATAATGATTTGGGATAAGTTGTTATTCCTCTAAATCAGCGGTCCGAAGTGGATCTTGGTCCTTGATAGAAACTTTCTGCACAGGAAAATGTTAATTAAAAAGTGTTACATTAGATAAAAATTTATTTGTATTATATTATAATAGTTATATTACTACAGTACACAAGAAACAATATTCACATAACATTTTCACATAATATATTTCATGACGATTTCATAAATCACATTATTACTATGATGTATTTAATTATAAATGATCTTTTTTGTTGCTAATGTAAATTATCATCGGTGAAGTAACTAACAGTGCGTAAGTCAAAAATAAGCACTTTTACGAGAGAGTGAAAATACTGTAAAAATGAGGGCATCCAAAATTTGATTCTATTATAAACAAATCTCGTTTATGATTTGATCCTTTGAAAATCTCAAAAAAATAAACTTGTTTGACCTTATTTGAACAGTTTTCACTCTCTTGCAATGTTAATCCATTTCAGATACGACTTTAACAAAGTTGAAGGTTCAGAAATTCCTATAAAGCTGAGAATTGGTTTGAATGTTTGGAACACCATTATGAAATAATGTTAAAAACTCTCCATCGAACTGTACTTGGAAAATAAAAATTAAACATCCCTAAAATTAGTTTTCACGTTTTTCAGCAGAATGGTAACTTTGCTACTATAATTTTGTTTATATAATTTTAAGATTTGCCGAAATAAATTTATCTTATTCTTATTCTAAAATACTAAAATAACAAATGGTAAATTACACTAAAAAAGTCCTAACTATTTTCTTCTTTATTATTATATAATTTAATCTAGTTGATCGTACCTATTTATTTTACTCTCAACCCTATTATAATTAAACACATCTTTTTTGTATTTCTTGTCAAAATTTTTACTAGCACTTATAATTTTTGCAAATTTATTATCACTTTTGCTTAGATTACCTTTAAAACTGTTTAGTTCATTCAATTTATTAATGTCATACTTTAATTTGTTTGTTTTATTTCTATTTGGTCGGTCAAAATCGTTCTTATTGTTTGTTTTGTTGTTTAATTTAGATGATATTTTTACTTTTGGTTTTGTGATATACGTTTTGATATAGAAATCTGTGAAGAGAATAAGCATGAATAGGTTTTGAGGTAGAAATACTGCTGCAATCCAACGAGGGTATTCGCAGTCCGTCTTGAAAACAATTACGGCCATGTGAACTACGAACAAAAAGAATTGTCCCTGGAAAAGAAACAAAGTGTTTTTTTAGTCTTTTTTTTATTATCATACTAGCATTCGTGGCATGCTTCCGGATACCTCAATAATATATAGTCTATAGATGTAACTTAGAAATTACATAGTAGAGTAGAGTAGAGTATTCTTTATTGTACACCAAAAATATACAGTTTGACAATAAATACAACTTAAAATTATTTTCAAATACACAATGGACGGCCTTATCGCTAAAAAGCAAAGAGTAGTAAAAAAATTGAAATCGGTACAGTTGTTTTTTGTATTAGAAACAAACAAACAAAACTCATAACTTTCCTCTTTATAATATTAGTATAGGTCTAGATGAAATTTAAATAAACTCTGCTGCAATATTTAAGAGTGGATAGTGTCCCTCATCATTTTTACTTATACAGCCAAGCCCTAGCCTTTCGTAAGGTGCCTTAAGGCTAAGTTTGGTTAGGCCTTCTAAACACCAGGAAACCCGCACTTTTCCACGTTATACTGGTCAGCTTGTACTGGTGCTTCACAGTAACCTTAATGGGAGGTTTTTTAAAGTATTCAAAGAGTTTTAAATTAATTTATTTTAAATTCTATTCAGACACAATCTATATTCAAACTAATAAGATCTTGAAAGTGTGAATCAGCAATCGTGAATATAAAATGCATAATTTCAATTAAAAAATAAATAACTCTTAACTTACACACAACGCCATCTATGGCACCATCTATAACGCTATCTATGGGTACTAGAATAACTGATACTAATACATATAAACTTTTCTTTTGTAAATACATACTTATTATTCATAGAAACATCCAGACTAAAATCACCATGTTCATGCACACAAAGATTTGTCTTAAGCGGGAATCGAAACTGCGACCTCGGCGTCGCAGGCACTACACTACCCATTCCGCCATCCGGTTGTACACTACCCACTCCGCCATCCGGTTGTCAAAGTTGATTGCATCATTTGTGGTCTTGAATTGTTGTATTGCATTTTATTGAAATATGTATTCATTTCGCTGAAGTTTAAAAACATACGAAATGCATCAAAAAATACTTACGATTTGCAATTGAGTGATAAACCTTTTGAACCAGATAACATTCTTAACATCTGGAAAAGCAACTGTTAGCAGGTAATAGCTGTACATGACGACGTGCACAAAACAGTTAACCACGCCAACTAAGGTTCCATGGCCACCTGGAAAATTACAGAACAAAAGTGTAAATGCTCAATACTTCCAATGTTCGTCATCTGATCTGCTTTTGACGGCAGTGTTACCATTAGTATCGGATTTCTGCAATTTTTTGGCTATTTAGTACCCGTCGATATATAAATAGCAAATAGTTCGTTACGCCCTCCTTCGGATTTAACTTAGTACATAATTTGTATCACAGTTCACGAGCGCGGCGACGCGACGCCCCAAGCCTGTATTATTAATTCAGCAGCTTTTCCATAGATGGCGGTAAAAATAATTGAGTCAGGTTTTATGTTGTGAGCTATATAATATATTTATTACACCTTTGCAATGAAGTGATTTTATAAATAATCTACCTATTAAAAGTCACTTTTTAATTAAAAAATATTATGCGTTAACAAGTTTTCTAAAAAGTACACCTAGGACTTAAGTTTAAAGCGTAGCTACAGCTTTCGACCTCTATTCCATACACACATTGATTGAGAGGGAGAGAGATGGAAATATGGATTTACTAAAGCCGAAGTTTAAGAAATCAGGGGAAATCAAGGCTGAGACTCTTATTATATAATCAAAAGTTATTACCTGGTTGGTAAGTGACGCACGCCCAAATCAACATAACCATCCCCGCGTGATGATAAATGTGCAGGAAAGACACTTGATTCTGCTTTTTTCTTAATACGAAGAATACCTGAAAAGATCAACGGTTTTTAAGAGCAGACAATCAATAGAGTATTTTCAATAGAAACTTTATCTGGTCATTACTTTAATACTTTAAGTTATTAAAGTTTTGATAAATTTTTCATAGGCACAACATTATCTAAAACACTAAAGTGCATGTTCGTTCGTGCCCATATTTTCAAAATTGTTCCGGCTTTTACCGTCAGAGATGAGTGCTGACGCGGAGCCTATTAATTGACAAACATGTTAATTTAATTTATATTTATATATTTCCAACCAATCAGGGCCGACCATTCCGACATTTCCGATACATTTTCAGTGTAAAATTCAGACATGTTTCAACAGCTCGTAAAAAATTATTTGCCAAAAAGAGACGGAGTGCCACTATTTTTCCAATTTTTTTATTTGTTTCGCCTATTACTTGAAGATTACTGTTTGTCTGAAAGAGTATACTGTGGTCCTGTTGTTCCATTTTCATCAGATCACGATCTGATGATGGGAACCTAGAGAAAATCTTTGTTATTGAAGTCGTTTTTTTAACAATAATATATAACTTAAAAAAAACCGGCCAAGTGCGTGTCGGGCCACGCGCAGTAGGCTTCCGTAGCTAGTCGTAACAAAATATTTCGACTTAAAAGGGATTTACTATCTGTATTAAACAAGTAACATCTTCATACAAGTCATTACTTTCAAAGGTTTTTGTAATTTGCACGAATTATTCTAAGTAACTGCATTTTACACTTTGGACCCCAATTACTCTAGAACTAATTAAGTTAAAGTAACCAGATAAATAGCGTCCTTCAGATAGGAAATGTTTTTAGTACACGAAACCAGCTAGCACGTATGACGAGATGTATGAATGTTAAGGAAGTGAAAGAAGTATGTAAGGAGCGAAGCACATGGCGTTCTATCGTCTCTGCCTACCCCCGTGGGATAAAGGCGTGATTTTATATATGTATTATGTATGTTTATTTATTTTTCAAGAATTTTGAACGAAATATTCTGAGTAACTGCATCTGACATTTCGGACCCCTATTCCTCTTGAACTAATGAAGTGATCTTATCCGCTATAGTTTTCCTTTAAAGTTCATCACATGTACTACCGACACAATTTTTTTCAGATTTTAGGATCCAGTAGTTTAGCTTTTAGAGGGGGGGACGCCCTACTCGAACAAAAATTTGCTCTTTAAAGTTAATTATCTCGCAAACGGATCCCTAAATCAAAAAACTGTCTTAGCAACCCCTAAACGTTTTTAAAAGTCCTATCTAACAATACCCCACACTATGGGGTAGGCGACAAAAAAAAAAACATCCCTACTTTACATGTAGGGGAGCTACCTGAAAAAAAAATATTTTTCCAAATTTTACTCTATGACTTTTTTTTGTTTAGTTAACATACATGTTTATGCAAAATTTCAGTTTTCTAGCACCAACGGTTTCGTCGCTATGCCGTGGACAGACAGACGGACATGGCGAAACTATAAGGGTTCCTTGTAGGTACTACGGAACCCTAAAAACATATAATAAAGCTGATATTTGTAGTAAAATCCTTACTGGTAATATTATGATTGAATTAAAATAACATCAACCAAGTTAATTTATGTATTATAATCATTAGTCTATCAACACTTTATTTTTCTTCGGTCTTTGAACCTGAATAGATTAAAAATCGATACATCGTAAACGCAATTGCAATCGGTTTGGTGTGGACGACGGAAAGTAATTCCCATCCTTAAAACGCTCTTATGACGTCATCTTGTTCATTTGTTTCTGGTAAATATGTGGCATGCTTGGATTCCACACATATTGGCATACTGGACGCATCTAAATCATCTAGGTCTAAGGATGGAGCCTAGTAGTGGGCTAACTTTTAGAATAATAAAATATGTCAATATTTTATTTATTTTTGGAGGAGGATTAATTCCCACTTTGTCATTAGCACGGCGAGTTTGTTTTTTTTATAAAATTTAATTGATGAAGATATTCATCGCACAAATACAAAGCAATTAACATTGAAGGTTGTTAAAAACGGTCAAGTTCCAAACCAAGTACATAATTAAGGGATCCGTACTACCTAAATATAAAAAGTGTTAAAAGTCTTATACGTTTAACAATTTTATTTTGCTATAAAAAATGAGAAACTAATTAAATAACAATATCTAGTTTATATACACGTGTCGACAAAATAAGACAAGAATAACTAATGGCTTCTATCTAGTCTTAGACTATAACTATAAACTATTTCTGCCATCGTAATCATCGTGTTAAGAGATTATTAAGTAGTAATAATCAATGCCAAAACGTGTCTTACCATAAAAATAATTGAAAAAATAGATAGAGATTACCTACAGATTACCTTCAGCGCGGTCATTTAGAGTTTAATTAAATATCTTTTGAGCATCCCTTCGACACGGAACCCTAAGAATAATTAGCCGATTAATTTTATGCCACCCTGGTTGTATATTTAACCTAGAGTGTTAAACAAATTATCCTACAATGCGCTCGATATTTTACTTACCTAAAATAACATACATTGAGTATAATTATATGTAACATTTTTAAATTTATACAAGGTATTTTATCCTTTTTTTTTTATGAAAATCAAACAAATCCGTAAAAACTGAAGTCAGAAAACTGAGTTTGTTTTCTTTGATCTAAAGAGAAAGATAAGAATCTTAATTTGAATACTTCTTTTTTGAATTTGATCTAATTCTAATGTCTAACGCTTAGCATAACATGGATACAGTTTCGAAGTAACTCCTCAACTCTCAAATAACCCGGCATCAAACAGCGCCTTCCATCGTCAAAAGTCACATTCTTACTTTTTTTGTTAATCTCTCTATTAAATCGGTTAATATATATTTTTCAATCATCTTCTTCAAGCAAATTTCATGATCTAAATGTTTAATTTGTTCGGCAACCATGTATTTTAACACGCTTATATTAGCTTCACCTGTATGTATGTATGTAACCGACTCCTTTGGACTCGATTTAGACCCACTTTAAACGGACAGATTTCATTAAAATTTTGCACACCTATCAAAGATCGATGACAAAACAATAATTCGATAAAAAAAAAAAAAAAAAATTAAAATAAAATTAAAAAAAAACGATCTTATAAATAAACCAAACTAAAAAGTAGAAAATAAATAATAGTTTAAAAAAACTAAAAAACACGCTTTTAAAGTACTTCTAACTAAAAAGTGAAAAATAATTCCTAATATAAGCTGAAAATGGTAATGAACAAAAAATACTAGTATTATTGTAAAAAAGCGTGGGGCGCTCTGTGTCATATTTTTCGTCTATCGAGCAACCCACGCTTTTTTTCACAATAATACTAGTATTTTTTGTTCATTACCATTTTCAGCTTATATTAGGAATTATTTTCATACAACATATATGTCCCAGAGGGTTTTGCAGATGTGACCAACAGCTTCATTTATCTGTTATGTTTATGTCTCATAATTTTACTGTCTTGCTATCACGGTTCATGAGATACGCCCTGGTGACAGACGGACAGTGAAATCTCACAAATAGGGTTCCGTTTTTACCCTTTGGGTACGGAATCCTAAAAAAAAGAGTAAAGTAGTAGTTAACAAATTAAAAAACACTTACCGTATCTAGCAAATCGACGATCTTCAGTAAGAAGTAATAGTAACATACTTTAGTTATAGCAATTGCATGTGGCGTAGTAGAGAAATCCACCGGTTCACATATCCATTTGAATTTTGACCACCATCCTACATCTAAGGCCTACGACAGATATAATACTATTAATGATTTTAATGAGAGACACAAACCTCTCGCTGCGAAGTCTCGGGTTCGATTCCCGGATCGGCCAAAAGTGATTTTGGAATTCATATTGTCATATATTGTCAATTGCAGCACAGAGTTGGAATCACAACGCCATTTATACAGAATGATTTTAAATGAGAGCACAACCTTGTAAGGGGTGATAGAACAGCTCATTTGCAACAACTTTATATATTTTATATAATATTAAAGTTGAAAATTAAGAATCCAGCAGGACTCGAACCTGCACCCCCTGGGTATACGTCCCAAGTGCTTTGCCAATTCAGCTATGGATTCGTATGCTGCTAGACTCGAAATTTTTCAACTCTTTTTGTGTTAGCGTCATAGATATATATACATACATATATACCTCAGCTAGATGAACCTTACTTGGTGCAGGTTCGAGTCCTGCTAGATTTTAAATTTTTCAAATTTAATATTATAAAATACAAAAAGGCATAGCAAAGCTAAAATTTGCTTAAAATATTACAAAGTTTATATAAGATACAAATAGGCGAAAGTGAACTATTCTTGAGATATTTTAGTTTTTGTATTTTTTTTAATCATACCGATGATGAAAACTAAAAAAAAAAAATATTAGACTATCTTATCCCAAGAGTGTTTACAACAAATCGTAACAGATGGCACCACGGGTACAGAGCAAAACGTTTGCCTCGGGTAAAAGCGCAGCGATCACCGAATCCCACACGAAATAATTTGTTGGCAACAGCTAGTATATAAACTTACTTTTATAAACACATACATGCATGCCAATACTTGCAATGCATTGTATACAATTAATACTTCTTTGAGATTAAATGGTGGACGATTCTTCATCCATTTAGGTCCCCATTTAAGGACAAACATTAGGTACAACGCAATCAAAGTCAGGCCTTGATAGGGTTTTGCTATAAGCGGCCATGGTTGTGTTCTAGGATCTGAAAATATAAAAAAAGAAATGATCATACTTATACTTCAGCATCTATTTTACTAATTTAGAAATAAAACGGGTTAGGATATGTTAGTTGCCGATAAAGTAATTCAGAGGACAATGTATTTTTTTAAGGATGATAAAACTGCTAACTAGAAGCTATATTTTTTAGCCTTTATATTTGTAGGATTTTTTTCCGAAAAACAAACTTACGGTCATAATTTTTTTGTCAGCTAACACTTACCAACTATTTCTTCAAATACAATCTTGTATCCAAGCCAAGCCTTTTGTAAAATTAGCGCCATCTTTAAGTCTCACTGTGTTGCGTCACAATGACTCGATATTATAGTTTTAATTTTTATAAATTCCACAATAAATCACTGAGCTTTTCTACATTAGAATAATAATGTCCACAAATCTTATACATTTGCTTTGAACGTTTTGTTGCTTACATTATTTTACAGTCCTCTCAGAATGGATACCATCACTCGACTAGGAATATTGGACGTGTTTAATTGATTCAATGTTAAAGTATCAACTTATTTACATTTTTAAACAGCTATGTTTCTATCAATAAACTTATTAGAATAGTGGACAAAAAAATAAACATGTAGCTGTATATTTATGCGTGTGTTGAATGTAAGAGTTCCTTCACTGTAAAAAATACGATTATGCTGATGTTATTGAAATTTAAAGACTGCAGACAGCATTATGTAAATTGGTGGAATTTATAAAATGCCTTTGGACCGAATGAATGGTAAATTTTTTAAGACCAAAGTGCACAGATTCAAACATTATTCAAGTTAGTTAGAGTAGATCTAAGTAGACGAGTATACTTTTAATTATGTGACGTAAGTAAGGAACACAACGTAACGCTTCTATAATTTTAATAATTGCCTTATTAAAAGATTTAATTGTATCACCGTGCGTATTTTATCAATCTTTCAATACGAGAGTAGACATTTTTTTTTTATTAAATAGACATACCTAAATTGGCCTACATGAAATAAATTAAAACAATTGCTAAACATTGGTCATTATTTTGTGTATTAATTTAAGTTTCCTTAAACATATTTGTATACTAGCTGTTACCCGCGACTTCATCCGCGTGGATGTCGTTTTATGAACAAAAATGCTAAAGGTAACAATGTCAATATAACAATAGTAGGTACAACTCATGTACTTACTTACCTATCTTTTACCAAACCGACCAAAACAAATCTACTATATAAAAATAAGTCGGGTTTTCCTTCCTGACGCTATAACTCCAGAACGCACGAACCGATTTCCACGGTTTTGCATTCGTTGGAAAGGTCTCGGGCTCCGTGAGGTTTATAGCAAAGAAAATTTAGGAAAACAATAAAAAATTCAACAGAAAAGCGGGAAAATCTTTTTTTACATACAGCGCCATCTCTGATACATAGCATGCACTACAAACCACAGATATAGATCTACATAGATAACGCAGATGCATGTACTTCGCGTGTCTCAACCCCGACCAAGCGTCGAGGTTGGTCGCCTCTAACTTCAGTCCACGCACGTCTTTTGTCAGAGAAAATCATAGCGGACGGCTCCAGTTGAACGTACTGGGCGAATTGGCATCGGCGGCATCGGTGTCTTTGAATCGGTTTGGATTTCCCGTCACTAAATTTCGGCTGTGACGTCACAAAAGGTATTAAAAAGTCGGCACGCTTGGTTTCAATACAAATCGTGAAACGTACTTGCGTTATCTATGTTGATCTATGTCTGTGCTACAAACCAATAATAAGTAGATGACGCCGGTGCGTGATACATTGTTTGACAGCCACTCATTGTTTTCTGCTCAGTTAAATTCATGTGACAAACCGGTATTGTGTTTACTGTGAAATTGTGAAAAAAAAAGTAAAAAAAATAAGTTATTCGTTTCCTAAGATTACAATTGGAAACCCGATTGAGACAACGCGTGAGCACACGAAGATCATTGGCATCATACAATCGCTTGGCATTCCAATATGATCCCACTGCGAACTACAGTGATGATGAAAATTTTGATATTGGACCAATGATGCAATGCGGTAAATTAATTCGTGCTTTTCAAACACAAGAGCAAAGAGAGGCAGCCCGTGAAACAGCTAGGTTAGAAACGAGAAATCGTCGAGCTTATCGTACAGATGAACAGAGGAATAATCTTCGAAGTGCAAGAAGAAATGGTTCCAGTATTGATTTGAATCGAGCAGCGTTTCTATATATGATTGCACCATCGACTACAGCTTGCATTGTTTAGTTTGCATTGGTCCAATGGACGTTGTTTGCCAGCACAGTGGAGCATTGAAGTTTGCTGGTGAAACGCCTGGTTTGTGCTGCCTTAGTGGTAAAGTGAAATTGCCATTATGGCGACTTATTTTTTTTTGATGCCCCCGGTGGAACTGGGCAGACATTCCTCATGTCATTGATTTTGGCCACTGTACGTGCGAGATCCGAAATTGCGGTAGCAATTGCTTCTTCTGCAATAGCGGCCACATTGTTAGACGGATGCCGTACGGCTCACTGAGCGTTAAAATTGCCATTAAACCTTCAAACTACTGAACAACTGACATGTAGCATTTCGAAACACTCCGCAAGGGCCAAAGTTTTAGTAGCATCAAAAATCATCATATGGGACGAATGGACAATGGCGCACAATGACACACAAACGCGCATTGGAAGCACTAGACCTCGAGATGTTTTGGTGGTGCAATGATTTTATTATCTGGTGATTTCCGACAAACACTACCAGTCATTGCAAGATCTACTGCTGCCGACGAAAAAAACGCTTGCCTCAAAGCATCAAATCTGTGGCGATATGTAAAGAAACTTCAACTGTCTGTAAATATGAGAGTTGCATTGTTGAACGTTCTATCTGCTTATGATTTCTCTATCGGTAATGGCCGTGTTCCTGTTGACAAATCGAGCGGTTTGATTTCCTTTTCTCCAAATGTTTTCAATTTTGTATCATCAAAAGACGAGCTTATCAACAAAGTATTCCCGGATATCATTGCTAACCACAAAAATACTAAATGGTTAAGTGCGCGAGCAATTTTGGCCGCTAAAAATAAAGATGTAGATGACCTCAATTTTATAGTACAAAATCAAATCGTAGGTACTCTGTATTCATTCAAATCTATCGACTGTGTAACAAACGAAGAAGAAGCCACTAATTATCCAAGTTAATTTTAAAACTCCTTGGATGTGCCTGGTTTACTACCGCACAATTTAAAACTTAAGGTTGGCTCGGTAGTCATCATGCTTAGAAATTTAAACCAACCAAAACTGTGCAATGGAACGCGTTTAGTTTCCGATGATCCTAACGGATATGCCTTTTGAGTTTAAACGAATTTAATTCCCGTTTCGTCTTGCCTTCGCCATGACGATCAACAAATCACAGGGCCAATCCTTGACTATTTGTGGCCTCAATCTAGAAAATGCATGTTTTTTTCATGGTCAATTGTACGTGGCATGCTCACGTGGCGTCAAACCATCCGTTCTATTTGTTCTTGCGCCTGACCAAAAAACAAAGAATGTCGTTTACCACAAGGTGCTTGAATTAATCCTTCCCATTAATGAATTAATCCGAGTGTATGCCAATCTGCACAACATAGTTTTCAATCATTTTTTTCTGACATGAGTTTGAAGTACTTAATTATAACTATTTTTTTAATTTTTATTCTCATTCTGTATGTTTTCATCATCATTCATCATAATAAGATACATTTATGTTTCTATCTATATTAATATTATTTTGTATCATTGTATTACGTTCATCAAAGCCTAAATTAGTTCAGCTAAAAGGTAACACGACATTCATTGACTGTTAGGCGGTACGAAGTTCGCCGGGTCAGCTAGTATATCTATATATATAAAAGGCTTTGTCCTGACTGTTACTGACTGACTTAGTATCAACGCACAGCCTAAACCATAGGTCGTAGCGACTTGAAATTTGGAGGGTGTATTCTTTACAAGATTTTATCGTGCAATAAGAAAGGTTTTTTGAAAATTCGGCCTCTAACAGGGTGAAAAGTGGGACGAAAGTTTGTATGGAAAAGCGTTTGTACTAATTATGAGGCTCGATCAATTTAAAAAATGGAACTTTGTTGAGCAATCGTGTGACAATGAGATGTTGACATGAAGTTTCATAAAAAAAGGATTTTATGTCAGTGTAAACTTTTTAATTGTCATTTCGGCCTCTTTAGATATCTAAGAAGTAATTGTTTTGTTTAGTAGAAACCAACTTTAATGTAATGGAAGATGTGTGATGTAAATTATAAAAAAATATTTAAATAGGGTTAAAACTATCATTTTGATGTGCTATAGTCAGGTGGCAAACATGCCCAAGGTTTAACTGATGGTAAGTTAGGGCATCAAGTGCGCAAAATATACAACATACACTTTTGACGGATGGACTAATTAATATTAAATATAATCTACAATAAAGCCCGACACGTGCGTTTATTTAAGTAAACAGGAGGTAGAATCAAAATCCATCGGATCTTGGTATAGTGGTTTCAACGGTTGACGAATTAATAGCCCATATATATAATAATATCCAGAACCTACCAAAAAAACCAATGGAGTGACAAAGTGAGCGTGCGATTTTGACACTAAAAAACGATCAGGCTTCCGTCATTAATGATATTCTGCTAATGTCATTCGAAGGGTCCATACGATAATACCAATACAAATCTGTTGATACTGTAGTACATTCAGATGATGCTACCAGCACTATCCTGTAGAGTTCCTGAACACTCTGAATCCACCCGGTCTTCCTCCTCACATCCTAAACCTAAAAGTGGGTGCTCCGGTAATTTTATTGCGAAACCTCAATCCTCCCAAACTATGCAATGGAACCAGACTGCAAGTGAAAGCGCTACATAAAACGGTGGTAGGCCATTATATTTACAGGCTATATGCACGAGAGGAATCAGTGTATATATTACGGATACCACTTAAAATACCGTCTGATTATCCCTTCGAGTTCAAGAGATTGCAGTTCCCCGTTATGGTGTCTTTTGCAATGACTATAATTAAAGCTCAGGGTCATCACTGAAAACAGCAGGTATCGATCTGAGGGGGAACTGCTTCTCACACGGCCAGTTTTATGTCGCCTGCTCAAGAGTAAGTTCGCCTCGAGATCTGGTTTTGTTGGCACCTGAAGGGAAGACTTCGAATATTGTTTACAAAGAAATACTTTAACTGGGTATTTATTTATAATGATAACTCAACTTACGACAACTTACAATCGCGAGCAAAGCCGCGGGCAAAAGCTAGTATTTTATAAATAATATTCAAACAAATCAAAACAGTCAAATAGGTATAACTCATCATACCTACTTCGAAACTACTTGAAATTATTACTTGAAACGCGCATCTGTGACAGCCCGTAGAGTTTAGCGTATTGTTAACTACAAAATCACACTTAGTCTATCAAACTCAAAGGTAATTATCAAAATTCACCCAGTTGTTTTTAAACTTAGCACTTTCAAACAAACAAACTATCTCCCGCAATTTCATCTGCGTGGTAGGTACATCAATAAACAAATCAATAACAGAAAAAAAAATACCTACCTACCTAAATAAACATATTTCTGATTATAACTAATCTAAACTCAATAAATAAGCAAAATCCCTATAAACTAATATCTATACAAATGTCTTATCCTACCTAACAGTGTTATAAAATAACCTACGGTCACTACGTACAATATCAAATATACTACCTATACTTTAAAATTAAAATCTACACATCTTATAAAAATAAACCTTTCGGTTTATCTTTATGAGTCGAACCGCAAATAATAACTTTGTCATAGGTAATTTATAACCTACGAAAAACTTATTATTTGCGGCTCGCTCCCGAACCGGAAAGTTAAATTTGTTTTTTATTGTATATAATATACTGGGTATTTTTCCGGGATAAAAAGTACCCAGTGTGGTGCCCAGGATATTAAAGAATAATTATACCAAGTTTAAGGACCTAATTGGATGACCAAAACCAGAGACAGACAATACTGGAAGGAAATGGGGGAGGCCTACGCCGAGGAGGCGACTTCTACTTAGTCTACATTTTTGTTTTATTTTATTTTATTTTACAGACATAACATTAATTATAATATACAATGATATAATCATGCTAAGATAATGATAATAAACTTACAATCTATAGGTAATATTGTACAAAACAACTAGATACATACCTAAATATAATTTTGAATGATATTCTAAATGTCAAATGACAGTATATTAAATAGTGTGATAATATTATATTTATATATTCAATCTTAATGTTATAAATGGATTCTATATTATGTAATTAGGAAAAATTCATTGGTATTATTGTTATTTTATTTTTAATACAACATTCAACTACATAATATTATAAAGTATGATACATGTTTAACCAATTATTGTGAAAGTTTTTAAGTAGTAGAATAAATGGATTTTTTATTTTATTTATACCAAGTTTCATCGTAATCGAACCAGTAGTTTTTGCGTGATGCCTGAACAAACAGACAGACAGACAGACAACATTTTTTTTAATCACATTTTTGGGTTCAGTGTCGGTCTAGTAACACGCCTTGCTATTTATTTTTTTTTATATTTTCAATGTACAGAAATTTTACTGCTACAGATTTATTATAAGTATAGAATATAGAAGACAATGTTCAAATTTGCGCAAAACATCATAGTTTCATAGCTTCTAAACATGGTCAGTGTTCATTTCCAACGGTAATTTTTAACAAAATAAATAACACTATCTAATTTATTGTATTTTACTATAATTATTTTAATCACTGAAAAAAATCGAAAATCTGTCTGTAAATGACTGAGATGTTATATAGATAACTAGCTTTTGGCCGCGACTGGAATTTGTTATATAGGGTGGCCCATTTACAGTAGTACAAATGTTTTGGATGTAGAACCTCCCAATGATCGATTTAAACTCGTTATATGTTTAACGAAAGTTAATAGTTTAAAAGATAAATTATAATAATACCTTTAATAGTTTTGAAGATGCGACATTGGGTCATGTAAATTTCTCTAAATTTAAAGTAGAAGTAAAAATTTGGTGTGTACTACATACATATAGTTTAAAAGCAGACAGCTATAGCTTGCTTGCAGAAAAGCAATATTAAACAACAATTAAATTTAATGACAAAACACTGGTTTTGTCTTCTTGACATAAAGGCAAAGTCTAAGCTAAGTCTAAGTACGCTCTATAGATCTCAGTCTAATAACGCAAGGCTTAGGAATTTGAAATGGGGGTTTTTCTTTAAGTTTCCTAGCAATTTTCAAAAACAACTTTTAAGTATTCTTGTTAATCCCCTCCAGCTAAGCTTAATTAGCTTGTGTTAGGAGGAATTTCACGTTCGTCGTGTAATGGCCAGAATTCAAAGCCTCGACCTCTCGATCGTAAGACTGATGCAATATCAATTGCGCCACGGCCGCTTCTTAAATTAAATCAAAAGTAAGTGAAAATACGCGAGCGAATCCATGAAGTTTAGTGTTTATTAGTTTATTCAACCTGTTTTCCTCGACAATTTGCATTAGAAGTCTAATAGAATAGGAATGGAAATACGAATTTTAGTTAGGTAACTGGCATTAAACTTGTTGTTGCCCGTAACTTCGTTTGCGTGGGATTCGTTGATCCCTGCGGTTTTACCCGCAGCAAACGTTTTTCTCTGTTCCCGTGAGTAAGTTGCGTGATGCGAAAAAGGTGCACACCGCATTTTAAATACATAGTTTTCTTGAAAGCTTGCTACTAACTTAAATCCCTAAATTATTTATTTATTTACACTTCTTGCACATAATAAGTGTACAATGGCGGACTTAATGCCATAGGCATTCTCTACCAGTCAACCGTAAAGTGGTGCAGAGATAACAAAGGTAGGTGCAGTAAAAATGTTCCAATTTAAAGAGGAAAATCTAATCCTAAAACCATACAATTAACTATGCATACATTCTCTGTGACGATATTTGCAGCACGCATTATGTCAATGTTATGTCAAACCCCATAAAGGTACATTCAAAAAGTTCATATTGTCAAAAGCGCTAAGGTTACTAAAATGGCTATTAAATAATAGGGGTTGGTGATAAAAAGGTAAAAATTTAGGGTTGTATTTATTTTTAACACGCTTATATTAGCTTCACCTGTATGTATGTATATATGTATGTATGTATGTATGTATGTAACCAACTCCTTTGGATTCGATTTTGAACCACTTTAAACGGACAAATTTCATTAAAATTTTGCACACCTGTCAAAGATCGATGACAATGCAATAATTCGATAAAAAAAATTAGAAATATTAAAAAAAAAAATTAAAAAAAAAAACACTTATAAATAAACCAAACTAAAAAGTAGAAAATAAATAATAGTTTTAAAAAACTAAAAAACACGCTTTTTAAGTACTCTAACTAAAAAGTGAAAAATAATTCCTAATATAAGCTGAAAAAAGCGTGGGGCGCTCTGTGCCATATTTTTCGTCTATCGAGCAACAAAAATTTAGGGTTGTATGTATTTTTTAATGCCACATTATAGAAAAATAAAAACAATTTTTTTTGTCCAAAAATTAAAAAAAAAATGTCAAGGGTGAACAACCCTTATCACTTAGAGGTATGAAAAATAGATAGTAGCCGATTCTCAGACCTACTGAATATGCATATAAAATTTGGTAAAAATCAGTGAAGCCGTTTCGGAGGAGTAAAGTAACTAACATTGTGACACGAGAATTTTATATATAAGATTATATAAATAAAACATGACAGATCAATTTTTTAATGACTTTGCAGAAGAGATAGGTATCCCGGGTAGTGGACATCCTGATCTCGAGAGAAAGTGCGTTCCACAGAAGTATATACTCAATATAGAAGGAAGAATGAACTAAGCTTGAAGAACGAGAAGGACACAAGAGGAGAAATTATACTCTTGGGAAGTTAAGAGTTACTTTTAGGTAAACTCTGTTTATTCAAGATCAAGTTAACAAAATTATGAGCGTCTCTCTAAAATAATGACGGACTTTCATACTATCGTTCAAACATAAATTTTCCAAGAATCCCTTCTTAATACGCGCCTTCGACAAAAAAAGAACCTTTGTACAATTTAGGCTCTGCGTTAATATATCATTTAGCCAGTCAATCAGTCCGGCAAATAGTTTTATATGTATAGACCTATTTAAATGCTCATCAGTTGACCATTTTGTAATGAATACTTTTCGCAAATAGTTAAACTTGCGTAACGGAAAAGTATTCATTACAAAATGGTCAACTGATGAGCATTTAAATAGGTCTATACATATAAAACTATTTGCCGGACTGATTGACTGGCTAAATGATATATTAACGCAGAGCCTAAATTGTACAAAGGTTCTTTTTTTGTCGAAGGCGCGTATTAAGAAGGGATTCTTGGAAAATTTATGTTTGAACGATAGTATGAAAGTCCGTCATTATTTTAGAGAGACGCTCATAATTTTGTTAACTTGATCTTGAATAAACAGAGTTTACCTAAAAGTAACTCTTAACTTCCCAAGAGTATAATTTCTCCTCTTGTGTCCTTCTCGTTCTTCAAGCTTAGTTCATTCTTCCTTCTATATTGAGTATATACTTCTGTGGAACGCACTTTCTCTCGAGATCAGGATGTCCACTACCCGGGATACCTATCTCTTCTGCAAAGTCATTAAAAAATTGATCTGTCATGTTTTATTTATATAATCTTATATATAAAATTCTCGTGTCACAATGTTAGTTACTTTACTCCTCCGAAACGGCTTCACTGATTTTTACCAAATTTTATATGCATATTCAGTAGGTCTGAGAATCGGCTACTATCTATTTTTCATACCTCTAAGTGATAAGGGTTGTTCACCCTTGACATTTTTTTTTTAATTTTTGGACAAAAAAAATTGTTTTTATTTTTCTATAATGTGGCATTAAAAAATACATACAACCCTAAATTTTTGTTGCTCGATAGACGAAAAATATGGCACAGAGCGCCCCACGCTTTTTTCAGCTTATATTAGGAATTATTTTTCACTTTTTAGTTAGAGTACTTAAAAAGCGTGTTTTTTAGTTTTTTAAAACTATTATTTATTTTCTACTGGGTGGCGCAAAAGTAAAGACCCTATTTGGTTCAGCTATAACATTTTTTCTAAATTAGAAAACTAGATTTAGATTTTTTTAAATGTATATTTGTGCCATTAAATTTCGTACCATTAGGATTTAAAGATGATGTCTTTTAAATGGTGACCTCCAGAGTTGATACACATTTGAGCCCTATTTATGACATTTTGCATAACTTGCCGTAACACTTCCTGCGATATGTTCGTTATTTCTTGACGAATGTTTTCTTTTAGAGCTGCGAGAGTCTGTGGCTTGTTCACATACACCCGAGATTTCAAAAAACCCCAAAGAAAGAAGTCTGGACTGGTCAGATCGGGTGATCTTGCAGGCCAAGGCAAATCGCCAAAACGAGAGATAACTCGGTCTGGAAAAGCGTCCCTCACTAAGTCCAAAGTGTCGCGCGCTGTGTGTGCCGTAGCGCCGTCTTGTTGAAACCAGATGTGCTCCAGCCCCAATTCGTCCAAACTGGGTATCAAAAACTCACGTAACATGGTTCTGTAGCGTTCTCCAGTGACAGTTATCGCATTGCCTCCAGCGTCTTCGAAAAAATAGGGTCCGATCACTCTGTCAACACAGATGCCACACCATACAGTAACTTTTAGTGGGTGTAGAGGTGTTTCTTGAATAATGCGCGGATTATCAGTGCCCCAGAACCGAGTATTCTGCTTATTGACATGCCCTGAGAGATGGAAATGCGCTTCGTCACTCATAACCAATTTTGAAGGAAAATCATCCTCTTCAAGGTTGAGGTTTATGACGCGCTGGCAGTAATCTAGACGAGCTCGGTGGTCAGCAGGCAGCAGCTGATGAGTCATTTGAGTTTTATACGGGAACATCTTTAAGTCTTTCACCAAAATACGCTGCAGGGTCCGTCTGGAAATGCCCAATTGCGTGGCACGTCGCCTCGTTGATGTTTCTGGACACTCTTCCACATCTTCGCGCACAGCATCGATATTTTCAGCTGAACGGCCTGTTCTTGGTCTCCCAGACTTAGGTCTATCCAATGTTGAGCCAGTTGCTTCAAGGCGTGTGGCAAAGCGTCGAATTGTGCGACCAATCGGTGCCGGACGGTGGGGAAATCGTCGACGAAATTCACGTTGTGTTCTTATCACTGATGAATTATTCCGTAAGAACATTGACACAATTATTCCACGTTCTTGGGGAGTAAAACGGTCCATGTTTATTTTCAGTGTATTTTACATTTGTTCACTACACAATTTTCAACAACAGAATGACAGAAAATGTCATATAAAAAAAAAAAAAGTATTTTCTTTAGTGCCAGTACTTTTGCGCCACCCAGTACTTTTTAGTTTGGTTTATTTATAAGTGTTTTTTTTTTTAATTTTTTTTTTTTTAATATTTCTAATTTTTTTTATCGAATTATTGCATTGTCATCGATCTTTGACAGGTGTGCAAAATTTTAATGAAATTTGTCCGTTTAAAGTGGTTCAAAATCGAATCCAAAGGAGTTGGTTACATACATACATACATACATACATATATACATACATACATACAGGTGAAGCTAATATAAGCGTGTTAAAAATAAATACAACCCTAAATTTTTACCTTTTTATCACCAACCCCTATTATTTAATAGCCATTTTAGTAACCTTAGCGCTTTTGACAATATGAACTTTTTGAATGTACCTTTATGGGGTTTGACATAACATTGACATAATGCGTGCTGCAAATATCGTCACAGAGAATGTATGCATAGTTAATTGTATGGTTTTAGGATTAGATTTTCCTCTTTAAATTGGAACATTTTTACTGCACCTACCTTTGTTATCTCTGCACCACTTTACGGTTGACTGGTAGAGAATGCCTATGGCATTAAGTCCGCCATTGTACACTTATTATGTGCAAGAAGTGTAAATAAATAAATAATTTAGGGATTTAAGTGAGTAGCAAGCTTTCAAGAAAACTATGTATTTAAAATGCGGTGTGCACCTTTTTCGCATCACGCAACTTACTCACGGGAACAGAGAAAAACGTTTGCTGCGGGTAAAACCGCAGGGATCAACGAATCCCACGCAAACGAAGTTACGGGCAACAACAAGTTTAATGCCAGTTACCTAACTAAAATTCGTATTTCCATTCCTATTCTATTAGACTTCTAATGCAAATTGTCGAGGAAAACAGGTTGAATAAACTAATAAACACTAAACTTCATGGATTCGCTTGCGTATTTTCACTTACTTTTGATTTAATTTAAGAAGCGGCCGTGGCGCAATTGATATTGCATCAGTCTTACGATCGAGAGGTCGAGGCTTTGAATTCTGGCCATTACACGACGAACGTGAAATTCCTCCTTTTTTTTTTTTTTTTTTTTTTTTTTCGCGGGGAAATGCTTTTACGCATACCACCCCACCCGTGGGGGGACGGGCAGAGTGGCTATGTGGGACTCCCGTGCCTACGATGTTAAACGGCACAGAATACCCACTAAAACCCCGCGGTGTGCCCTCGTCGCCGAAAGATGGTGGTCGACGAGCCCCGGATCGATATTATATCCACAGGGCTCGCCGCGGCGACCGTGCCCAGTTCGACCTCTGACCGGGCACCCGACTCTACTCAGTCCTACTCTCGTAGCGACGCCCCGGGCACACCCAGGGCGTCACTCCGTCGCGGAAGGCATCAGCGGGCGGCGGAAAACCCCCTCCACCGCCCGCGGCCTCGCTTAGGGCGGCATTAGGCTCGCGGCGTACGCGCGCCTTCGCCGCCCAGCTCGCCGGCGGCGGAGCGGATCAGCCAGGAGTGAGTCCTCCCTGATCCGCTCCGCCGCCTCCTTCTGCGAGATGACGTCCTCACAGAAGGATGCGACCGCATCCCACGACCTCGCGCTGCTCATTGCCGCGACCACAGCCGGCAGCGAGAGGTCGTTCCCAATGACCGCGGTGAGATCCCGGCGCTGCACCTCCCAAGCAGGACACTGCTCGAGAGTGTGCTGCGCCGAGTCCTCACCGCAGTCGCAGTGGTGGCACATGGGGCTCGCCTCCCTCTTCAGCCTGTGCAGGTACTTCCCGAAGCAACCATGCCCGGTCAGCACCTGCACCAGCCTGAAGGAGAGAGTCCCATGCTGCCGCCCTGCCCACTCCTCAAGAATCGGCCGGAGCGCCTCCGAGGTGCGAAAACCAGCCCGTGGAGCCCCCAGCCGATTCCCCCACCGGACCATCAGCGTCCGGTGGGCCTCCTCCCGCCAAGCTCGCAGCTGCTCGGGCATGGGGACAGAACCCTCGGCTCGAGCAGCCGCGCCTCGCTTGTACACTTCGGCGAGCACTTCCGCATCCAAATCCCACGGGGGTGTTCCGGCCAACGCACACGCTGCGTCGGTCGACACCGTGCGGTATCCACGAATGGCCCTGACCGCCAGGACGCGCTGCGGTCACGTGAAATTCCTCCTAACACAAGCTAATTAAGCTTAGCTGGAGGGGATTAACAAGAATACTTAAAAGTTGTTTTTGAAAATTGCTAGGAAACTTAAAGAAAAACCCCCATTTCAAATTCCTAAGCCTTGCGTTATTAGACTGAGATCTATAGAGCGTACTTAGACTTAGCTTAGACTTTGCCTTTATGTCAAGAAGACAAAACCAGTGTTTTGTCATTAAATTTAATTGTTGTTTAATATTGCTTTTCTGCAAGCAAGCTATAGCTGTCTGCTTTTAAACTATATGTATGTAGTACACACCAAATTTTTACTTCTACTTTAAATTTAGAGAAATTTACATGACCCAATGTCGCATCTTCAAAACTATTAAAGGTATTATTATAATTTATCTTTTAAACTATT
The DNA here is from genome assembly GCA_905147285.1 of Hypena proboscidalis. Classification (NCBI taxonomy): domain Eukaryota; kingdom Metazoa; phylum Arthropoda; class Insecta; order Lepidoptera; family Erebidae; genus Hypena; species Hypena proboscidalis. The sequence goes on along the minus strand of LR990129.1, from coordinate 2,528,298 downwards.
AACTTTCGTTAAACATATAACGAGTTTAAATCGATCATTGGGAGGTTCTACATCCAAAACATTTGTACTACTGTAAATGGGCCACCCTATATAACAAATTCCAGTCGCGGCCAAAAGCTAGTTATCTATATAACATCTCAGTCATTTACAGACAGATTTTCGATTTTTTTCAGTGATTAAAATAATTATAGTAAAATACAATTAGATAGTGTTATTTATTTTGTTAAAAATTACCGTTGGAAATGAACACTGACCATGTTTAGAAGCTATGAAACTATGATGTTTTGCGCAAATTTGAACATTGTCTTCTATATTCTATACTTATAATAAATCTGTAGCAGTAAAATTTCTGTACATTGAAAATATAAAAAAAAAAAAATAGCAAGGCGTGTTACTAGACCGACACTGAACCCAAAAATGTGATTAAAAAAAATGTTGTCTGTCTGTCTGTCTGTTTGTTCAGGCATCACGCAAAAACTACTGGTTCGATTACGATGAAACTTGGTATAAATAAAATAAATAAAATAAAAAATCCATTTATTCTACTACTTAAAAACTTTCACAATAATTGGTTAAACATGCATCATACTTTATAATATTATGTAGTTGAATGTTGTATTAAAAATAAAATAACAATAATACCAATGAATTTTTCCTAATTACATAATATAGAATCCATTTATAACATTAAGATTGAATATATAAATATAATATTATCACACTATTTAATATACTGTCATTTGACATTTAGAATATCATTCAAAATTATATTTAGGTATGTATCTAGTTGTTTTGTACAATATTATAGATTGTAAGTTTATTAACATTATCTTAGCATGATTATATCATTGTATATTATAATTAATGTTATGTCTCTAAAATAAAATAAAATAAAACAAAAATGTAGACTAAGTAGAAGTCGCCTCCTCGGCATAGGCCTCCCCCATTTCCTTCCAGTATTGTCTGTCTCTGGTTTTGGTCATCCAATTAGGTCCTTAAACTTGGTATAATTATTCTTTAATATCCTGGGCACCACACTGGGTACTTTTTATCCCGGAAAAATACCCAGTATATTATATACAATAAAAAACAAATTTAACTTTGCGGTTCGGGAGCGAGCCGCAAATAATAAGTTTTTCGTAGGTTATAAATTACCTATGACAATGTTATTATTTGCGGTTCGACTCATAAAGATAAACCGAAAGGTTTATTTTTATAAGATGTGTAGATTTTAATTTTAAAGTATAGGTAGTATATTTGATATTGTACGTAGTGACCGTAGGTTATTTTATAACACTGTTAGGTAGGATAAGACATTTGTATAGATATTAGTTTATAGGGATTTTGCTTATTTATTGAGTTTAGATTAGTTATAATCAGAAATATGTTTATTTAGGTAGGTAGGTATTTTTTTTTCTGTTATTGATTTGTTTATTGATGTACCTACCACGCAGATGAAATCGCGGGAGATAGTTTGTTTGTTTGAAAGTGCTAAGTTTAAAAACAACTGGTTGAATTTTGATAATTACCTTTGAGTTTGATAGACTAAGTGTGATTTTGTAGTTAACAATACGCTAAACTCTACGGGCTGTCACAGATGCGCGTTTCAAGTAATAATTTCAAGGTTAATTTATTAATTTATTTGTTTGCTCACGCGAATTTGAATACTTCATAATTATGGCTAACGCTACGGGAGCAGCTATTAAATATACAAGGAATTCTATGCGGACAAAGTCGCGGGCAACAGCTAGTCTGACATAATAATTATCTATTCATAAACAACCAATTGATGTTAGTTTGTGTGATTGTAGTTTTTTTGATGCATGTTTTAATGTATGTCGCATTGTCGTTATGCAAATCTTTCAGACAACTCGACTAACAGTACTGTCTAAACCTAACAGGCGAATGTATTATAACAACTAGCCCGCGTGGCATTCTTTATTTTAAGAAGTAGCTGCTCCCGCGCTTTGACCAGTGTTAAACCTTACAGCTTCGCTTCCGTGGAGTTTAGCGTAAAAATCAAAATCCCTTAATTGATAGTTGGACTATCAGACACAACAAAATATTATTAAAATTAAATCAGTAGTGCCTTAGATTAGCGCTAACAAACAAACAAACTAACATTCACCCGCAGTTTCGTCTGCGTGGTAAACATAAATAAAAAGAAGCCTATGTTACGCACCATAGAAATCTTAATAATAAGGCAATAGAAATGTCAAAGACGCGTGACCTTGTCGCCGCGCATCTGTCTAGTCAAACACAAGTGCGAGTTGAGGAATTGTCGTCTTAATGTCATCGCAAAAAGAATAATTTTGTTTGCAGGAATACAAGCGCATCTGTCTAATCGAACACAAGTGCGAGTTGAGGAATTGTCGTCTTAATGTCATCGCCAAAAAGAATAATTTTGTTTGCAGGAATACAAAAAGTGGTATTTGAAAAACGGCGACATGCGTCCCAGTGTTAAAAGATAGTCGATAGCATTTCTATTGACTAGTTATTAAGATTTCTGTGTTACGCACCCTGTAGTAAGTTACTTGTATCTAAAATTTTATCAAAATCAGTGCTACCGTTTCGTCGTTATTAAGATTAACCGATACAAACAGACAGACACAAAAAAATAAAATCTGTATTTCAACTAATCAACTAAAACAACAATGTTATTTTGACATTAAAAACAGACACTTTAATTTGTTTATTTGAATTGATGATAACCAAAGAAATGTTGACCAATGACCACTGCTTACATATTAGTCATGAACTATCACGTTGAAATCAACGTGGAATTAAAGAATGGGCTATTGTAACCCAATTTAGTATCGGGCATTGAACCTGTAACTGTATACGCAGTTTCTTTAGTTTTTATGCATTGCAGGTCTTCAATCAATAAATCAATATTTTCAAAAAGCGCAAGATGTTATTTCCGATGTTGACGTATGCTCGATCTTCTGTTGGACCTAAGTTTGCCGATTTTTTTTTCTTTTCTGTTTTTAAAAATTGCCATCAGTCCTTTGTAGATTTGGACTTTTATCAATTGCGATGTATTATTATTGGCGTTTAAGGTGCAGGGCCATTGCCGCTGCTACCATCTTAAAGTATGTGCCTAATTTTGAGCCGGTTAAGGGTTCCAGTTCCATCAAGTAATTGGTATTTTAGTTGATTTGGGTGGACTGCAAGGGCGGTCAGAGTAGCGTTTCTTATACTTGTTGATTTCCTCAAGGATGGAAGGAGTGCTGAGAGCGTCGGTATTTAGCGGTAATAGTAACATTATGAATTGCAGAAATTCGGTTCAGTTGCCAGGCATTCACGGGGGTAACGGAGAGTCAGAGAACGTTGCGAAACCGAATTTCAGCCACGTCATTTCTGAGCTAGTTAATAACTGAACGAAAGTAAACACAGTAACATTCTTAATTACATTTTATTACTATCACTACAACATAGGTAAGTAATATCACGTAAAACTTGTAATAATGCATCACTAATTATTAAATGAGGGCTGTTGCGCATAAATTTGGCGCTAGGGGTCATTGTGTAGCGTGAAGTCTCCGAAATGTCAAATGTCACATTTCGCGGGTTAGCTCGCATAGCTATTGAGTATATAGTCATTGAGTTTATAAAGTGTATATAGATGCACGGTTCTTTATGGCGTTTTAAATACATTTTTTTTACGAGTGTCAGAGAACGCATTTGTGCATAAGGCACGTATAAGAAACAAGAAAGACAGGCGTATTATTGTCCGCACTTGAAATTGGAAAAGAAATCCGTATTACTTATATTTTTTTGTTCCAAACTGGTAGATTTCAAAATATTCTAAAACTGTGCCCCTTTGAATACGTATTTATAAACAGTTAACAGTTTGACAGAACTTCCTCTACAGTAGCGCCACATGGCGTGACAAAAAACTATAGCTCTCATTGTCACATTTTAACCTTTATACTTTTGTTTTTAAATAATAATTTGATTTTTATTTTTTGGTTATTTTCATTTATAAAATACTTAAACCATATAAATAAGTCATGGAAGGACTGTATTAGTTCTTGACTATCTACGTTAAACATCAATAAAATACCTTAAACTTATAAAACTATTATTATAGCATCACATTTAAGTATTCTGTTTGAGCCGTCGTCGTATATTTTTTTAAATATCCCATCTTTATTTATTAATTACATTTTTATTTCACAAATTTATGTATAGATAAAATATGTAAATTTCTTGCCTTTGGTGTGCAACTTCCTAAATAATTTATTAATTTTCTATTTTTAAAAATAAAACGTAAACTTTTCCAAGAAGTTTTAACATAATGAATTATAGTGACTTTGACAACACAAACATTTTCGTTTCATATTGACCAAGTCTCTAAACAACTCTCAAGCTAAATTCAAGTCCCTTTTTACGAAATGAACAAAAAAGTTTACATAAATTTTAATAACAACCTAGCTTGCTTTGGCAGCCACTTTAACGCTAATATCAGTTTTATTCTGCCTAATTTTCATGTAGTTATGGTAGTAGAACTTTCCAAACATGTAGAAGAAAGCGAAGCAGTTCATCATAACTAGTATGCTGAGGAACTTCGGATAGTTGCAGGTGGTAGAGGTTAAACTGTTGATGTTCAAATACGCCACGATGCAGAATTGGATCTGAAAAACGAAGAAAAATAATTTAGAAGTACCTAGTGTTTATGTTATAGCAAACTTTGATTCAGTGATCTATAATGAGATTTATTTTGGAAGTTTGCTCAACGGTTAGGAGTACGAGGAGAATTATTTAAATAAAAGGCACCTTCAGACCATTTCCTGTATTCTTTAAAGTTATACACAGATGAAGCGAGACGTCAAATATTACTTATAGAAATAGAAATAGAAATAATTTATTCGCGTAAAACATGGTAGGTACAGATGTTTTAACATTATGTTACTTTTTTGTATCACATATTTCGCCGATAATTCGACATGCAAATATAAAATATTAATGCTAAAATTATTACACTTGGCATGCAAAATTAATGCTAATAATGTGCTTTAAATATAAATTGAATTGAAGCATACAATGTCAAACCAATTAAAATAAATATATAGGTAAGTACTTAATCAATGTCAGAAAATTAATAAAATATATATTAAACCTATTATTATGTCATGAATTGGCTAATTACATAAATTAAAATTAAATAAAATAAAAACATGTCATGTCGTGCAATAAACACAATAATTAAAAAAATAAAAAAATAAAATAAAAGTAATAACATGTCAATATTTAAATAATTTATGGACTCGAAACAATTTCATCAATACCTCAACCAAGCTCTACTAAACTGACATAGTTTTTACATTTTATGTAGGTATATCTAGGTCGTCCCGCCAGCACCTCCTAGAACTATACTTAGAGGAGGCGCTGGCGGGACGACCTAGATGCCTAAAACCAAAACTGGTGGGACACTGCAGGGGATAGAGAGGACTGGAAACGTTTTGGGTAAGCCTTTGCCCAGCAGTGGGACAATTCAAGCTAGCAAAAAAAAAGTTAGGAATAACGAAATAATAATCTTCACTACATTTCATGTTTTGTTCATACTCATCTTCCTAGCTGCTGGACAAGCCGTCTTAAACGAGACACATGAAAAAAACCTTCACTAATTAAAGATTTCTTTTTGTAAGAAAAAAACCATCTTGAAAAAACCTTAAAAAAGCATAAAATCACACAAAACGTCTAATAAATAGGTCTCGTAGTCGGTGTTCATAAATTGTAATTGGAAGAAAATGATCAGCACCGACTTTAATGACTATTTATTTTATTCGACTTTTTGCGCTACTATTTTTTTTAATTTATTTTAATTATTGGATTCATAATCAACACTTACCAGCTGCATAGTTGTGAGATGCTTCTTCCACCACAAGTATTTCTGATACTCAGGGCCAAGTCCTGCTATCAGGTAGTAGGTATACATGACAACGTGGATCAAACCGTTGATAGAGCCTTCAGCAACTGATTGTCCTCCTAAAAATAGTATTTACGAATTACAATTAATAAATATTAAAAAAATAGTCATTCTATAAAACTCATTTTCTTATGTTATGTTCTCATTATATTGTATTTTGCTAGAATTTGTAAAAAAGCTTATTTAAATCATGTATGTAATTATCCTATCCTGAAACGTGAACACTCAAAAAGTAACTGTAATTAAATTCGATACCCAAGTTAAAGTCGAGTGGTTTACTCTAACGCGCGTACTGAAAACTTGCGTCCTTTACTGCACCTTTAAGATCAAATGAAGTTCGAATTTCATAATTCGACCTGATCGTTACGTCCTCATTACGATTCCATTAGAGTTATTATATCGAGCATACAGGTTACATCATTATAATAATTATTATTTTTATTGCTACAAACCTGCTGCATATTTGATGCCGATGAATGCAACAATTGGCATGATGGTGTGGTGATAGAGATGGAGGAAGGATATTTGCCTCTCTTTCTTCCGTAAAACAAAGAACACTGTGTCCAGGAGCTCTGTGATTTTGCCGAAATAGAATATCCAGACTCCTCTTGCCCACTGAAAAAATAATTAGATATAGGTTTATGAAATGTAAACAAATCTATTTATTTATTTTCTTTTATCTATTTATTTATTATTGCCTGCGATGGCAGACGACCTTAAGGCTTATATCTGATGTAAAATGATAACCGTAGCTCAAGGTCTTCAGCAACATCAGTGGCACTGCGCGGACGTAGTCTACCACAAAATAAACCGCTGGCACAGAAAGGGTTGAGTAATTTCGAATCTAACAGCATACGAATCCATGGCTGAATTGCCAAAGCACCAGTTGAGCGTGGGCGTTTACCCAAAGGGGTTCAGGTTCGAATCCTACTGGATTCTTATTTTTTCAACCTTAATATTGTATAAAGTACAAAAAGGTTTTAAACTTTGCATTAAGACGAACTCCGAGCGGAGCAGAAAGGTTGAACGCGGGCCAAAGCCCAAAGAACAGCTATAGTTAATACAACGAATGCCACGCAGACGAAGTTGCGTGCAAACGCTAGATAGTAAATATGTGCATAGATACAACTACACTCAATAAAGTACCTATATCTCTATTTGTTGTTAAATATTTGCTTCTTTGATTAAATATGGTAATATCAATAACTTTATTTACCATTACCACTGTGCTAAACCAATGTTTGTGAAGTATTAAATAATTATGTACATTATTATATTTACAACGCTAAAAGAAAAGATGAATGATATTGCAGCCCATTAGAAAATGATCTTTGATTATTTGAAAACTAGCTGTTGGCCGCGAATTTGTCTACGTTCACTCTTTGATCTTAGCTGACCGTTCCCGTGGGTTTTAGTGTGAGTTCAAAAATAAGCACAGTAACATCATCTAATTTAAATATCTTAAATATAAAATTATCGTGTCACAATGTTAGTTACCTTACTCCTCCGAAACGGTTTTTCTGATGTTTACCAAATTTTATATGCATATTCAGTAGGTCTGAGAATCGGCTACTATCTTAACATTTTTTTTTAATTTTGGACAAAATTTTTGTTTTTATTTTTCTATAATGTGGCATTAAAATATACATACAAACCTAAATGTTTACCCTTTTGTTATTTTTTTGACACGCGCGTATACGCATAAGGTTGAGTTTCCACTAATGCGAAGCGGCGAGGAGCGGCGTGCCGCCCGTGTGGGATGCGTAGCGGGGTGGTCTGCTACACGACCAGCCCCGGATGCACAAATCGCGCCGATTCACACTGGTTCCAAATTAAAAAAAAGTGGACATTGATAGTAGACCGCTGATATTTTTTTTTATTGTTGATACAGTGATAACAGATAAGGCAAAATAATATTATTGTCCTATTTCAAATACTTTTCTAGAAAAAAAATATTTCTTTTTTTTTTGTATGGGAGTTTTTACATTTTATTCGATTTCTCAAAAACCTTAAGCGATGTCGAGATGCCAATCAGATATGTAAGAAAACTAATAATTCTGAGTATTTGGCTCGAAGAAAACTCATCTTTGAGTTAAGTTCACCTTTTAAAGGTGAACTTAACTCAAAAATGAGTTTTCTGACAGCAAACCTTTGAGGGCCAGAGGAAAAAGAGACTTGTAAAACTTGGTAGTATGTTTTAATTCTATTTTGAATGTTCAAATTGTATCAGGCTACAATTTGTTTTGAAAAATACATTATTTATGATGCGAGCGTTCCGGTCATTAGTGAGCCCCCATAACCTCTTTTACGGAGAAGTCTCTTTTTATTAATTTGACATTTTAGCATACATTATAATGTGCTAAAGTAAGGCTATGATTAAAAAAAGCGAACAATTAATATTTAAAAAAAATGTTATTTTCTGTCACTATTATCTCGAAAGTACGCAGAGATAAGCAATAAGTTTCTTCGAGCCAAATACTCAGAATTATTAGTTTTCTAACATATATCTGATTGGCCTCTCGACATCGCTTAAGGTTTTTGAGAAATCGAATAGAATGTAAAAACTCCCATACAAAAGAAATGAAATATTTTTTTTCAAGAAAAGTACTTGAAGTAGGACAATAATATTTTTTTGCCTTATCTGTTATCACTGTATCAACAATAAAAAAAAATATCAGCGGTCTACTATCAATGTCCACTTTTTTTTAATTTGGAACCAGTGTGCGATTGCCCGCATACACCGGAGTTAAAAAATTAAACTTCTCCTTTTCTTTCCACTTAACCTATTCCTATTCCCAGAGCGGGGCGGAGAACAGATGTGTAAAATAACGGAATATGATTCATTTTTCAAAACACAGCTCCTCGACGCTCCTCTTTTCTCCGCTCTGGTGGAAACCGGGTCAAAGACTCTTCCGATGTTTTTATAATTGTCATGATTTTTTATGTGCTTAACAAATACGTTTTAATGTGTGTATCAATATTTTTACATAAATTTTCGTGGTCGGTAGTCATGATACGAATATATTATATAACTCGCATTTTTTCTGATTAAAACACGAATAAGACGCACATACTTAATATAAAGTGGGTGAATTGTGTTTCTTTGATAAATTAATGACCTATTAATATTAAGAACATTTTATACGGGGGCGGGAATAATACAGCACTTGCAAAAACAGTTTATGCCAGCAGGTAGTTTTGCCGGCTACTCGTTCAATTTTACTTGCACAAAGTAATATTTTTCTACAAAACAAACTCACCGTAAGTAAGATGGACCGTGTAGCCGGTAGCTTATGGTCAATTTCGCCGGCTCCAGTTTTACACTTGTTACTTAACAGTTGTTTACAAGATTGAATGGCATTTCAGTTGATATAGCTATTTGCACGATACCAATGCTTTATATACAGTTTTAAAATATTTGTCTGTCTGTCTGTCCGTCTGTCTGTCTGTATCGGCTGACTGTTCTAAATCGCTGGTCCAATTATGATAAAATTTTAGATGCGGGTTTTAAATTGATGTACCACGCAGGCGAATAAAGTTTTTTGTTTCTTTGTTGGCGCTAATCTCGGAAATTACTGATCAGACTTTAATAATTATTTTTGTGTTTGATAGTTTAACTATCAATTCATGTTTTTTAATATTTCGGGAAAAAGCTAGTACTATATGTAAAGTACGCTGACACTCACCCTCATAGCCGAAGGGCTTTCGGAATGATCCACGTTGTAACATTTGTTTGTGTATTTTTCTGTCAATATGAAGTAAGCACCCTGTAAATGAAAATGATGGCATTAGTACAAAATATACCTTTGATTATGTAGATAGATTGATAGATAAAACTTTATTTGCATACCATTCTATTACAAACTAATGAAAGACAATAACAATATGCAAAGGGCGGCCTTATCACATCTTGACGCAATTTCTGCCAAGCAACCTTGGTATGGACATATTTAAAAGAGAAAGCGTGGTAGTTTCAGAGTGTGTGGCACTTTGAAACATTTTAAAGTTTTCATTTTGCTAAAACAATTTTCTTAAAGTAAATATAGGTACAAAAGATACCTAATATAAGTAAATAAATGTAATTTGTAACTTATCTAATAATATATAATACAATAACTAAACCTTAACATTGGTTAAGGCGAATACTGAAAGTCTTTAAAAACTAAAAGTATTATACTCAAGTTAATGAGTGCAATTTTTTTAGATAGATTAATTAAAAATCACTCTAATGTGTATATTAATTAGGCAATCTAATACGATGTATGGTCCTCAAAAAATATGCTGCCTGTGTCACTTGAAAGATATCAAGGGCTTTGTATTGTAATTTTGTGTTTTTGTAATACATTGTTTTATATTATTTTATGCATGAGCGAAACAATAGAAAAGTAAATTCCAAATATTATATTAATATTCAATACTTGTAACACCTACTTACGAAACAAAAATTTAAAAGAGTGTGATTTGATATAAGAGTACCTACACATAACATTTTTGTACTAAACGGTAAGCACAGTTCAAGTACAAAAAGGGTCGCTTTATAAAAAAACCACGACTTTTATTTCTTGTTCAAAAAACCTACCTATTGACCAGTGTCTGATAACTTAGTGCATTGCAATAAAAAAAATCTCAAACATATTAGGCGCTTAGTTTTTGTACTGATATTTTCTATGCAAATAATTTACAGCTTCGCTCCCGCGCCTAGCAATTAGAAAACGGCCTCAATGTGAATAAATGACTGTAATTACTCACCAAATAAGTAATATAAGCGCTTAATATGATCTGAATGACATTGTACCAAAACACAACAGTCTTCAAATTATAAGGTTTTCTCGTCTCCATATACTTTGGACCAGCTTTTATAGAGAAATAGAGATACGTCGCCAGTATTGTCAGTAATGGGCCAGGGCCTGCTACTAGCCACCAATCTTTTGTTCGAGGATCTGAAAAAGAAAATATTTACCATGAAATAAATGAAATATGTACATATTAACATCTTTACAAAGCAAACCGTAAACATTATCATGTAAAATTTTACCTAAGGTAAAATAAAAAAAGATAGACTCGAGATGAGAGCAATATGGCAACATTCTCAGATTAGGGCAGTACTAAATAAAGGCAGATGGTGTATACCGAATACGAAAAGTAAAACCTCCAAAGCAAATACAAAGGATAGGAGCGATAGGACATCCCAATTTTTTTTGGGATGTCCTATCGCTCTACCGCTGAGCTAACCAAACTATGCCCCAAATCCAAGAATCTACTTACTGTAAAATGCGTCTTGTCAGAAATCAGGCATCATTATTGGAGCATGGCTTGGATAGCTCAGCGGTAGGGTGATAGATTGGAAGCCTTAGGCCGTGGGATTACATTATTTTTTTTCGATTCCATTGTTTTTAGCATAATATAGCTAAGCAATAAGCATGGCTAAATGTTATTTATTTATTTATTTATTTTGGGAAACAAACAGCTTTTAAAACAATCAATTAAATTACTTATATAAATAACAACGTAAACCAATTGACAGTTTCCGCTTATGTGTATGGATGTTATCTAAAATTCTTTGGCACATTGATCTTGCTACAACGACTTATCCCATATACTTGTCGTTAGTATAATGTTTTTTCACTTACTTAAACCTTATCTTAGTAAAATATATTTTAAGTTATATGTTAATTACAAAATAAAAGTGATTTATATCTAAGTGATATATTGGCTACGAGCCCGTACACTCCTCAATGTTCACCCCTAATTAGGAATAAGTGCCCGTACACTCCTTGAAAAAAGAGCAGTACCCGTTCACCCCTTAATGCAGATACATTCAAAGTACAGTCAGCAGAACAATATAGTACTGTGTGATTTTATTATTTTATGGTACTATGGAATACAGAACAATGGTATTATGTGATTTTATTATGCGTAAATGCTACAATACTAACATAGCTATTTAAGACCTTTGTTACTAACATTATCTATATATTATGGACAATTAAAAAAGTCTGAAATAAATGCATTTTTTTTTTTTTTTATTTATTTAAAAAAATTGTTCTTCAATAACAATAACAGTTTAAATGGTTAAGTATAATAAAATAATTTACTGTAGATATTGAGTTAACATAATAATTATATATATACTAGCGGCCCGTCCCGGATTGGCACGGGTAGACATTAGATTTATTTTTATATTTCTTAGCATTTTTTGTCTAACGGTACTTTTTCATTTGTAAAATAATTCAAATAATATAGATTATAAGTAAGGGGTGTACGGGCTCGTCAAAAAATATTAAATTAATTTTGTCTTGATACACCCCTTCAAAAGGGGTGTAAAGGCTCTCCAAAAAGGGGTGAATATGCAATTTTAATCTGAGGGGTGAACATTGAGGAGTGTACGGGCTCGTAGCCGATATATGGCTGATATATTTATTACTAGCTGCCCCGCGCGGCTTCGCCCTCGATAAAATTTTGCCCTCGAAAATATTTTAAAAGTATCCTATGTCCTTCTCCCGGTTCTAAGCTACCTCCCCACCAATTTTCAGCCAAATCGGTTCAGCCGTTCTTGAGTTATAAATGGTGTAACTAACACGACTTTCTTTTATATATATAGATTATTTCCCATGTCTAACGTAAGCAGCCAAATATAAGCTTATTTCAAATTAGCTATAAGATATCAGTCCTAAGCATGTAACTAGTGCACAGGTGACCAATTCGTCATAATTATGTCATTATGAAGCCGAATTTATGGATTCAACGAAATCATCACTGATCACCACTATTGATTGAATGGTTGGAAATTTGGAATACCCACTTAACACATTAGTGACTCAGAAGTCTGTCGTATCTTACCAAAAATATTATCCGCGGCTCCACTCGCGTGAGACAAAAATAGCATATATTTTTGGGCCTTTGAGCTATCTCTTTACTAATTTTAATCATGATCGGTCGAGTAAAACAAATCTATCTATCTAAATGATATAATATCTATCGAAAATAAGAAAAAAATAAATCTCAAGAAAAAAAATGTCAATTTCATGGATAATGACGCTATTGTTCTAACACTTTTTTGCAAAAAATAACTACCGAATTGATGCTATATATATATAAAAATGAAGCAATCATCATAATGTGTTCCAATTGCTGTATAAATATATGTTCGTGGGTAAGGTATTAAGAATAAAATAGTCTTCAATAGGACACACTCAACCACCTAATTTTAATACAAACGTAATCGGGTTGTAACTTTCATATTATTAAGGGCCAATTTCGGAGGGTCCGGATAGATCTTATCCGACCTATAGAATATAACCTGACCGAATTTTAAAGTGACACAAAAAAGAACACAGCTATCTCTTTCATTTATGTATGTTATAGGCATATCGTGCCAATATGGTTAAACTAACACCTGTGAAATTGGAGCTTAATCTTTATCGCTTTTTGTAGGCATATTATATCCAAAATACTAAAACTCATGTTTCTTCGCGCCCATTTCATTACATTATTATAATTATCATTTAGCAAATTGTATGTAAATCAACTAATGTGAAAATAAAAATAAAAACTTTAGTGTTCATGATATGATACGTCCATAAAATAGGTGATGACTTCATAATATATGAAAATTTGCTGGTTGATTGTTTCCTCTTAACGTTTAAAAAATACGTAAAATTTTAGCCTTGAGTACCAAGAGCTAAACAAAAGTATGGAAGTTATGATTAATTAAGCTCTTTGAACATACACAATAGTTATTATATTCGTTCTATGAACATTTTATTATTATGTTTATTCATAACGCACATTACTTTAAGAAGTGCCTATTATATTTTTTTAAAACTTATTTCACTTTTTAAATTGTTAATAAATCTTTCATAGTATTCTTCCCTAAAACATACTGGACTATAAAAATTTTAAATGCATAACTCATTTTCTTTTTATGGTAAGAATACTCTCATTATTTTAAGAATAACAATAAAGTCAATAGAACAAAAGTACAATAAAGGGTACGTTAATTTATTTTTTTAATTTATTAATTTACCTATTAACCTAGTATTTATTTATTTAAAGTGTTTAATTGAGCATTCTTCCTTATATTATCACTTTGTTTTATCAATGGAGGAAGGAAGAATACCAACAACTCAACTTTATGTGTAAACATGTATAAAATGAATTATATCCTTTAAGAAGTGGTAATAATTATATCATGCAATATATATTGAAGTAATCTTTTTTTGTTATTTATATATTTTCCATTAATCTGCTATATGCTGAGTTTTAAGGATGCAATTTTTAAATTTAATCCAGGCGTGAAATTAGTTTGAATTTAAATCTCAAGACCACGAAAAATTTGCAATTTACAATCTGTTGTGATCAATTCATTTTATAATTAATTAATTATAATTATCTTATATAAATTTGAAAAAAAACATATATGGAAAATTCTAACATCATATCTATAGAAACGAAATACCTGGACCTATTACTATTTTACTACATCAAATGATAACAATTAGAATAGATTAATAAAAAATAAAATTCACTCACCTGATAATTCATCAAATATGTAATGGTATCCTTGCATCGCCTGCTGGACAATCGCCATTTTTCCAAAATATGTCACTTATTACTTCACAAATATTTATTTAAAGGTCCTTTATGTGTTGGTTTTTTAATTCAGCACTTATTCGTATGTGCTCGGATTGAGAGCGTGGCTAAGACTAAACACGACGCGATCCCTACGGTATTGTTATATACATTTTGGTTCTGAGAATAAGAAATCTTAGTTACTCATATTTTACCTCAATTTTAGGAATACATTAATATTATTGTTTATGAAACACCAAAAATGGTTTAGGTTAGTCAGTTTTTTGATGTAGTATGTTAGTTTGATGTAATAAAATTTAATTTTATGAGAAGATAAATGTTATGAATAAATTATGACTTTTTGAATTATTTTTGTTTTATTTGTTCTTCTACATAATAGTATTTTGTTAACAACTAATTAATTACATGTATTTATTTTCCTTCGTTAATGGAAATATTTTGACATGCAAACCGATTGGATAAGAATTACCAAACCTATGCGTTTGTCATATTATTATTCTGGCTGAGTGGGCTTTTATAGTTTCAGTTCCAGTTCCAGTATAAGCTCAATTTAGTCTCACATATTATTGCTGTCGCATTGTATTGGCTTTCATTTTTATGATTAAATAATTCATAAATTATAACGTAAAATGAATCCCGTTATAATTATTATATGAATTTATGATCTTTCTGTTAGGGAATTCACAATAGCAGCACGGAGTTGAAATTGTGCCCAGTTGACGGCGATGGACTCACCCCCTATCTCATGGGACCTAAACATAACAGGTGAAATGTGGGTGTTGTACGCCTCTGCCTCACCCTTCTGGGTAATATAGACGTGATGTTATGTTATGTTATGTATGAAAATCGTTATTGTGGTTGCAAATAAATAAGCTCAGTTTTTTTTTTATTTCTTATAAAGTAACTAATATAATAGAAAAGGTAAGACAGTTTTGCATACAATTAAAATTTAATAATTGATAAAATCCGATAGTTTATTAAAATTTGGTCTAGACTGGTGATTAACGGTAATCAATAAGTCAGTAAGTCTTCGAACAGCTATAAAAGTGCATATACTTCACTGCATTGGATCATTATGTCAGGTTCTTAATTGTCGTTTTTTATACGACAGCATTCACGTTTGCTGGTGATCAAACATGAATACAATCGTTAAAAACTACTATTTTGGTTTAGGTTCAAGGTCAAAGTTAAGATAGTTGATAAAGTTGTCACTTCTTTTTTTAGCTAGTTCACAAGAAGTGGACGTAATGCCGGGTCCACACCTTGCCAACGGACGACCAACGAAGACCAGGGATGTTATAAAATTTTCATTCGATTTGGTATTTGTGTGTATAGTTTAAGTTTGAATGTGTATTGTACCAATTCTTCTTCTTCTTCGTCGTGTCGATGGCTGAGTCAAATTTTATTTTGACTTGCCATGATGGTGAAAGGATTAGCCAATTCGCTTTGAAGAAGTCGCGAATTGCCCAGGGTGCTCCGGACGTAGGGAATCGTTGTGTACGTCACACGGGGAGGCTCCTTTCATGCACCCCATAGTACCAATTAAAAAATGACGACTGACGGGACTCGCAAATAATCAACAAGTTTTCTAGTTTATTCCGAACAGTTAGACAGACGCGGCGATGGATTTTATTTTATTGTTATATCGACACGGCTACCGATCAACCTGTATATTAACAGTATTAGCTCAATTCAATCTAGTCTTATATTATTCTTTATATATAATAGCAGCCCTGTATTTAATACATGTCCCACTGCTGGGCTCGGGCCTCTTCTCATGATAAGAAGGGTTAGGCTATAGTCCACCACGCTGGCCAAGTGCGGATTGGTAGACTTCACACACCCTCGAGCACTTTTTAGGCACTCTCAGGCATGTAGGTGTCCTCACGATGTTTTCCTTCACCGTTAGGGAGAACAATTTATATGATAAATACACACATATCTTCGAAAAAACGAGAGGTGTGTGCCGTGGGTTCGACCCCGAGACCTTTAACTTCGCAGTCCTACGGTCTCCAACTCGGCTATCGTTGCTAGTGTATCGTTCTTTATATATTATATTTGTATTCTAATCAAATGTTGTCTACGCCTGTCATAGGTACGCATATTAGAATGATATTTTGTTTTCTTATTGATTATTTTTATAGCATTTAGCTATGCTTAGCAAATTATACTAAGTAACAGTTGAAAAAGATATGGGACCGGCAGGATTTGAACCTGCTGGATGGCTAAAGCGGCTGCTCGGTGTGCAGTAAGATCGCAGGTTTGAATCCTGCCGGTCCCATATCTTTTTCAACTGTTTCTTAGTATAATATTTTGTTTGTAAATGTTTTTTTCCAAAGTGTTAGAATATGTTTACTGTTAGTGTACCTTAATAAATAAATAAATAAATAAAAAAATAGTCTCACATTGGTCGCATTGCACGGGAAGCCATTTCAATGCGTGACGATCTTATACTGGTAATGTATAGGTTTATGCATAGAAATCTTAATAACTAGTCAATAGAAATGCTATCGACTATCTTTTAACACTGGGACGCATGTCGCCGGTTTTCAAATACCACTTTTTGTATTCCTGCAAACAAAATTATTCTTTTTGGCGATGACATTAAGACGACAATTCCTCAACTTGCACTTGTGTTCGATTAGACTCATGCGCTTGTATTCCTGCAAACAAAATTATTCTTTTTGCGATGACATTAAGACGACAATTCCTCAACTCGCACTTGTGTTTGACTAGACAGATGCGCGGCGACAAGGTCACGCGTCTTTGACATTTCTATTGCCTTATTATTAAGATTTCTATGGGTTTATGTATAGCCGTCTGTACATATAAAATGTATGTTACTACTCTATTGCGGTCACATTTGAACGTATGAATGAAATCGATTTTTCAGATAACATTGTTTTCATATTATACAGGATGTAAATGACATCGTGAAGAAGCCGCTCTTCAGTGATTGACAGTACTTAATGCTGAGACTCTGGATGCAAAACAAAATATCTGAAATATGCATGCATGTATGAATGTTTTAATTCCAAGGAGAATTTTCGTTTGTAGCATTTTTTTCAGACTACTTATCGAAGAGAAACGTTACCTTAGGGCTTAGAGTATCCCAATACATTACTATACATAATTTTTCGGGCAACTTTATGATATTTATGTCAAATAAATATTTTCCAATAAATAAATTACGATCAAAAATTTTCGCGCCCAGAGCTAATAAAATTATGTTCCTAATCAATCAATCGTTTTTTGCCAGGTTATTTTCATACATTGGCGATTTTTTATGAATTATGATTTTCCATAAAATTTCCGATGAGACATTTTTTGTCTCATAATCATGTACTAAATCAAAGGTAAAGCGGCTTCGTCACGATGTCACTTACACCCTGTATTATATTATTCAACGGAATAGAAAATAAAAAGAAGGTCACTACGTTAATAATGCTTTGTTATCGGGCGAAATAAAAATAATAATAAACCTTAATCAGCTTCAATATACTAGATGTTTAATGATTATAAAAAGCAAATTTTGTAAACAAGTGAATCAGAAAGTCTTTGAATACTTCTTTTAATTAGATAATTAGTTAAAACATCCGTGAATTGGGCAAAAAAACAGTCCACATATGAATGATATGCTCCATAAACCACGTCATCACTCAGAATCAGTTAAAATCAAGGTCAAATGCGTAATAAACTACCATTTAAAAAAAAACAAGGATTCCCTAAGATAACTCTAAAATCATATTTAACTAATATTTAGGCTCATTGGACATCATTACGTAATATGTAATTATTTGCTAATTATGACAAGAGTGGAATTAAGAATTCCATGAATTACTACATTAAGATGCCTATCGTGATTATACTTAAAAAGTACCACGACTAGATTATTGGGGATCCTGCCATTTGACTAAAAGGATTTTGCCAATTTTTTTTTACAAATTTTCGACACCTTTTATTATACTAAACCAACGTTTCGAAAAGTTCCATTACCATTCCAGTCAAATTTTTACTCGGCAAAATTACATTACGACATTTTAGCAAAAAACCATTCCACTATAATAAAATAGTTTGATCATTTGTTAAGACAAAAATATATCGTCAAAATAATTGGAGTCAATAAAAATTTCACTTGTTTGTTATTTGATGTTATTACATTCTTTATGAGTTTATGACAATGTGTTAAATTTTGTATATAACAAGTCAAATTTATGGTGTTCGTTACCATAAGGCCAAAAGGAAAACGATGAAATGCTAAGATAAAGGATGAAAAGCCTATTATGCGATATCTGAATTCAAGGATGATACAGGAATATTATGTTAATAAATTAAATAAAGCTATTTTTCACCACACCAGCACGAAAAAGATCGTTTCCTTGCCAGAATTAAGTGAGTAAAAACCGTTTTTACTCACTAGTGAGAGAAAGTGATTCAAATTTCGAAACACAAAGTCCTTCCAATGGATAGGCGCTGAAAAAAAAACAAAGCAGCCACCATGTAGGTTAGTAATAAACATTAACATCAATTTTATTAAATAACAGAACTACAAACGATACGTTTTAATTATTTAAAATTATATAAATACACGCTTATTTAGTATTTTAATGTTTTTATATTCGTGATTGACCATTAAATTAATTAAAATCAGATACTTAATATTAGACTCTATAAATAAATGTTACGGAACGAATTTTCGAACGCATTCTTAAAAAAAAAAGCCTGTGTCTGTCAGTCATCGCGGGCAACTATAAATTCTTTTCAGTTTATGTTTAATTGTTTACTGCAACGTTTTAACAAAAGAATAGTGAATCCAGTGATGATGACCTTTGTGGAACTCCAAAAGAGTTGCGACTACTTGCTTCTAACACAGAAGTTTGCTTTTTACCAGAAAAATCACGTGAAAAGTATTTGAAAGCGTACGACATACTTAATTAGTGGCGACCTACAAAAAGCTCTAACACGCATTTTGAATCGGTATTACTGTCGTATTTCATAGAATTATCCCAAGTTAAGCAATCGAGTACGAGTTTATTTGAATCTAAATATTTTCTCACAGTAAGAAGTGAAAAGTTTGTTTGAGAAAAATTTAATTTCCAGTTCGTGACCTCTTAAAATCTTTCTCTTGCGAAGTAGTCTTTATTAGAATCACTCGCTTGTGAGATTCGCAAAGATTTGTTCTGACTCTGGCTGTACTCTGTGTGTGTGAAATGTATGTTTGTGAACACCCCTTTTTTTTTTAAACTGGGAAATGCCTGACGCATACCATCGACCCGGGCAGAGTCGCTGGTTATGTCCGAGTTGCACGGACTAAAACCCAGTGTGTTCCGCTAACGTGATATGACCGGGGTGCCAGGTATCGCTCGCGCATGGACGCTAGCACCCAGGAATTGTGAACACCCCTGCGACACAGGAGATATTCCTAGTGCGGGCGTCGTTTTTTTTAATAAAAAAAAAAAAACTACATTTTACCTGTTATGTTTAAGTCTCACGGGATATGGGGTGAGACTATCGCTGGTAAGTAGTGAGACGCTTAGACTTCAGTTCACAATATATACCTACCTACCATTATTAATGATACAGTGTACTCATTGTGGAAATGCCAAAAGAAAAAAAATGCAATTAAGACATATCCAACTATTAAAAATACATTAAGAAAATATTTGAATTTGACTGTATGTCACCATACTACGTCTTAATAAATTTGCACTGTACAAAATTCTAGAAGCGTGTAAAACTGAAATGATTTAATACTTTATACAATAACTCCTTCCTAAATATTATGATTGTCGAGTATTTTAAAGTAATTATACGTTGTACGAGTGAGCAGAGTAATGACTTCACGATTCGCCGTCATTATCTGATGACGCGAAAACTTGAGATGATAAGGTAACAACAGCTTACATTTTTAAACAATGACAACAAATTGGCTCCAAAATCATTATGAGACGAATCTGCAGTGTTACCAATAAATAAATAAATATTTCACAACTTACACACAACGCTATATAGTCCCAAACTAAGCAGAGCTTGTAATATGGGTACTAGAATAACTGATACTAATACATATATGTACTTTTCTTTTGTAAATACATACTTACTATACATAGAAACACCCAGACTAAGACAAACCCTCATGTTCATGCACACAAAGATTTGTCTTAAGTGGGAATCGAACCCACGTCCTCGGCGTCGCAGGCAGGTACACTACGCACTCCGCAATCCGATCGTCGCAATGTAAAATAACATAAAATCACGCCTTTATTACCTACAGACAGACGATCGGGTTACAGAAGGGTGTGGCCGTGGTTTATAATACCCACACTTCACCACTTATGTTTGCTCTCATGTGATAGGGAGTGAGCTGATCGCCATCTACCGGCCAAGATTTAAAACTCCGTGCTGCTATTAACAATTTCTTATAGAGAAGTCCTAAATACTACTTTTGCGTGACCCAATATTCCAATCCGAGAACTCAATACTCAATACTCAATACTCAATTCTTTATTGCATTCCACAATGTTTTGTTAGGTGGTAAACATATTACATAGTATCAATTATGGACCCTGTCGGGCACAGCAAAAGTGTAGGAGAGAGGATGAAGGGCGCCCATTTTATTTTCAAATCTAATAAATTAAAATAAACTTGTTCAAACCAAAATGGGTGGCAACTCGTGGTTAGTGACTGCATTTACGCGAACTACTACACCAACGAAGCTGTGAATTAATGCGCCTTGATTTTACAGTGGATAAATTATAAAATATTTACTGGAGATCAATATTTTAAGTACGTTCTTCATTTATATTCACCTGAGGTTAATTGCGTGAATCTGCACAGGTCGTTAGCTTCTTTTGAAAAAAAGGTAAGCGTTTTAGTCAAATCATTACATTTTTTCAACACAAAGCCTTGTTTTTAGCATAAAAAATAGTCCTCGCTCGGTTGCGTCTATGATAATTATGATAAAATATAATAATAGTTATTATTAATTATGCTTGATGACCGTGTGGTAGGAAGAAACGAGGATACAATTTCAAACGTGAATTTTCCTCAATGTCTTTCTTGATATCGTTATAATTAAATTAGTGGTTCAATTTAGGGTTTTATATTAAAGAGAGTAGAGTAATTTTATTGTAAACAATTGCAAAGTAGGAAGCGTCATCGTCTCACCTATGGTTCATTCTTCTTTTTCTTCTTCTTTTTGCTTGTTTTGCGATAAGATACTTAAATTGCAGTAAAATAAAGATTAGTTTCCATTGCTATAATACATAACTGTAATTTTAGAACCTGATCTCACTACCAAACCTGATCACAGTAGTAAAACACTACTGTTATACTCTGTCCATTCGTTTTTTTTCTTTTTGACAGATCACGCCTATGAATTACCGTTTTTTTTTTGACAGATTAATGTACTACAATAGACTACAATAATAATGTACTTTATTGACAAGCGACACTTTTTAGGGAAGTTCACTGTTTGTAACAAACAACCACAGACTATAAATCAAATCGTGAAATGAAATAAATCGATCATTATGAAAAATAATAATTTGACTTAATAATAATAATACTTAATTTTGTCTATATTATAATATATATTATATAATTTATTTAATATTGAAATACTAATCAATATTACACATCTTATATTGAATAATTATATTTCAGAATGCCATATCAAAATGTAAACAAAGGTAACTAGGAAACCGTCTTAGACTAAATATGTTACATTATTATTATATTATTATTTTGTATATTTATTTCATCTAATAAAAACTACTAATAAACGAATAATTAATAATGAACTAAAATCATTTCGATGTAATTAATCGATTGAAAGTTCTTCTTAGACAACATCGAATATGATTTCATATCGAATCAGTAACGTGTGAAGGCATCCCTAAATGTAATCTGTCAAAAAGAAAATAAAGGAATGGACAGAGTATAGGCGACAGGTTAAAGGTGAGACGCTGGTCCTTCCATCCTCGAGCTCCTTCACGAGCTCCACCACTATCAAAAATCGTTTTAGGTATAGTAGCTGTTATATATCTAGTATATAATATATATAATATGAAGTAATATTAGTCTTGTTTTATAACGATGACATGAAAATACAATACCGAAGCGTGGCCAGGTTCAACGAAAAAAATTATGTATATTATTTTATTCTTACTGTACTATTATTGCTTTAAATTGTTTATCATAATATAACACTTTATATATCATTACACCACACTAAATGTGCACACAGTTTGTTTAAATATGTGTTATTTATATCGAGGTACGAGATTTCTTACAAAAACACAGCCTACTAGATTATGTCATTTTACTGTCATATTTCCGTTTGAGTTGACCATAGAATAAGGACGAGTTGACATTGAAAATATAAAATATAGACTCATGACCTTTGTGGTTCTAACTTAACTTGTCTTATATTTACCAAAAAGGTTAGTCACATAGCGTTTGCTAGTTAAATAAACTAAAGCAATGCCCCTTTAAAAAATGTTGAGTAATTTCAAAGAAATATAATTATACATTTGTAAAGATGTGTAGATGTTGTTATTCTTTCATGCGAAAACTACTGCATAGATTTTGATGATATTTAGTTACATGTAGTTGCAATTTATCATATTTTTGTATGGGGAATCATGACAAACACGTGACAAGATTTATCTCGCCTTTTGCTAGCCTAGCCGGACTACTTACGCAGGAATAAAAAAGGAAGTCACATGTATCTATGTCGTATCCAACCTACTGGTTGGATACGATTGAACATACTTCACCCAACACCAAGAGTAGGTTCAAGTTTGTTGTTTTTTCAAGGGTAAAAAATAAAACTAAAAATAATATTAACCTAGTTATTTATTGTCCAACACTAATACTCTTTCTCTTTGTTTTAAGAACTTGTTTACCTTTCATTGTTTCACGTACTTCTTCAATTTTCTTTGGCTTAACTTTGATATAATTCTGGTAATAAAATTGGCTGAACAGATAGAACAGCAAAGTGGTGTTCGCTAGTATGAATACGTGAATTATTTTTGGATAATTGCAGTCGTGGAACAATGCGTACGAGTTGTGAGTGAAGATTATTACGAATTGGATCTGAAAGAAGGAAAAAATACCATTTAGTACTAAAAACTAGTCTTATAGGATTTCGCAGCAAAGACAACCTGGCCTAGTGGGGATCAACAAACACATCGGACACTAGTTGCGAATGTGGATCGCCCACCCAAAGTATGGCCCATCTGTTGTCCTGCCCATTACTTTCCACCCCTTGTACCCAAAAAGACCTTATGCAGGCCAACCAAAAAGGCCTCCTAGTCGCATCCTAATGGTCTAAAACTGTATAAAAAGGAAATATTAAACAGAATTACTATAGTAATTGACACGACAACAGGAATAGGATTTTAGTAGAAGCATAGACAGCAAAGCGCTGAGTCTATAGCTACTATGATTTGGACACGAAATAAACACAAACATTTAAGCATAAAAGTCTGGTCTGCCAAAACTCGTGCGGGAGTGAGGTGGTATATTGTTCCGCGCTAATGTCAAATCATAGATTTGACAACTAATTTTATTTCACGTGTATGATCGGCGGTCATTCACATTGGCAGCGGGGGACGCCTGACAAAGGCGCTTATTTCTCCGACTTAAAGCGACGTGGTCATATATTATTTATCGTTCTTCAGGTTGTCGTGGCATTATTTTGCCGCTTAAAGTAAAGACTTTAGTCAAGACCGCCGCTCAGTGCCGGCAAGAAAGCAATTAACTAGAGCCAACTATTAGTTTTAAATGACATTATTCCCACTGCGCGTTCCAGACAAAATTTACGTCAAAGTTAAGAAATTTTTGGGATTTAGCAGCCTTTACCCGGCCTGGGGAAAATTTTCTATGAAATGTGACAGTCCAATTGTTGCAAAAGTATAACCGTAAATTTTCTTCATGTTACATCTTGACATCTATTATCTCTGGTGCCCAATAGGCGTAGGAATATACAAAGATGTCTCATTATATTGGTCAGCCTGAAGCTCGGCGTCTCACATGCCTGATAGAAATTGCGTCAAGCAATAAGGCCGCCCTCTGCATATTGTTGTTGTCTTTTAATAGATGTCTTTAGTTTGTAATGAAAATCGTATGCAAATAAAGTTTTTTCTATCTATCTATGAATGTCCAATTTCTTTGCTCGGCGCTCACCGGTGCCGCTTTTGGTCAGGTTGATCCTAAATCTATAGATTGATCATTGTGATTAGATCTGTTAATTATTTGTTAAATTGTGGTAAAAATATTATTAAAATCCTGTTGTTCATTTTATATTTTCTTTAAAAAAAGTAAAAAACGCATAATTATTAAAAAGTTTCAAGTAAGCGCTTCTCATTAGATGGCGCGCCAGGTCGCTAAGGCTGGGCCTGGCCTATCAAGACAACAATGGTAAAGAAATTTAAAGTGGTTATTGAATTCATACTAATATAACAAAATAAAAAGTAACTATGTACGTCTGTCTGTTCACCGTTACAGTCGAAATACTGGCCTTCGTGGAATTTGTATGGGGGAAAAGCCTTCAGAAAGATTAAGACTACTCTATATTTTTATACCAAGCGGGTAAAGTAGCGGGAACAAGCTAGTACAACCAGTACAACATACTGTCATGGCTGTTCATAATGTGCATTGACAGAGTTATCTTGCGTTTCCGTAAGATGACAACTTGTTACTTTAACTGCAAATACATTAGAAAAGTAAATATTTAATAGCAAAGGAAAATCCGGATTGCTCAGTGTCATCAACACTGCGTGGTTTGTATTAAAAATTAGCGCAAACAAAATTCTGATTTTTACTTGTGGTTAACATTGGTTTTGAGTCATGATTAGTTTTGATAATATAGTGATAAATAGAGCAGTAGAATTTTTTTTTTGGTTAGAAGAAAACCCCAATGATACTTTGAATAGATGACCAAAAGTTTGTAACTGTAGGCACATGATTAAAATAACACAAAGATGCTTCTAAAGAGCTAGAAAAACGCTTACCCATTTTAGTAGGGATGGCATAGAAGAATAAATTACAATTAGAGACGTGCCAACTAGTCGGCCACTTTTGTAGTCTCCGACTAGATAGCTTTACTTTAATGCCAAAAATCTGCACAATATAAAAAAATCTTTAAATGCTTAAAACAATAAACTTAAATATTGCTATGGAATTAAATTGATACTTAAAAATAAATTAGTCTAAAGTATATAAGATTGCAATATCTTACACTTCAAGCAGAAAGTAAAGGAGTACACCCTATTTTAGGAGCATACACTACTGTGCATACTATAGATATATTTAATGCTTTCTATAAGTCACTCCATAATATCCGTACATCAAAAAGATGGTGATATGCCAATGACGTCAAATCATTAAAAACCTAACACGGCATAATATGCGTTTAATTAATGACCTATGTTACCTATACAAAAATTCCCAGTACATTGACCTTCCAAGAATCTTTTCGACAGAAACATACTATATAGGTAGCTATTCATACTTTTCCCTTCATTAAATACTATTTCAGTTTTCTCAATGGATGGTACCATGTACCCAAGAAAGAGAATTTCTAATTGGTAATAGTTATTCGTCCACTTTTAGATCGAATTGTATTGTAATTAAATATATAGCCGTATGGTCCAACGTTAGGAATTATAACGTCCTTGAGTTCAGACCAGATGGCTAATCATTTTGTTTTCACGTCGTTCGTTTGTTAGTATAATGTTCAATTTACCATAATATTTCAATACTTTCGTTGAGCTGCAGTTTGTAAAAAACACATTCAAAAGATGTATTAGGGGTATGTTTGGTTTACAAATTACTGACAGCTGTAAGCCATATTTTCAAAAATATAATATACTTACGTTACCTTCACTGTATATATATGAAATAGCTGTATTTGTGAGGAGTAACCCCTCAACTATTTCCAAAAGATGTCTGATAAAACAATTCGTAATCGCCGTGGACAATCAACGTCTATGTATGCACGCATCTAAAACGGCTCTTTTGAGCAACAGTATTTTTTGTATGGCTCCAAAAATCTATAATAAATTACCCAATGTATATAAGGACCTAAATGTCAATTTGTTTAAACGTAAGTTAAAACGCATGCTTATTTCGAAATGTTATTATACTGTATCTGATTTTCTTAATGACAGACATATAATCTGAATGTATTGAATTTGTATCACTCTATTGGGATTTAATTTAACTTACATTATATTTAACTTCTTGACATTAACTTCTTGACATAAACTATTTGACATTACCATTTTGACATAATAAATACAAATTTAATTATTATTATTTTTTCTGGCATTGAATTAATTAAATTATGTATAATGACTATTATTTTGGATCCTAATGAATGTTATAATTAAGGCATGATAAAATATAATTAAAATTTTATGGAATTTATAATTTTGTATGTCCTTTACAAAGGACAGAGCATGTTGAGACATAAACCACATTGTAACACCAAAAACCTACACATGTTGGAACAAAATAAATAATCTTTTAATCTTTTAATCTTTTTTTTAATCAAACATAAAAAATACATTAAAAATAACAAAGATAGTTTTTCATTTTAAACAAATAAACTGGAGACCTAAAAAGATTTAGTGGAAACCATTCATTTAATTTAATTGTATTTTATTTTATTTAATTGTAGCTTGCACTATTATTTGCACGGGTAGGGGGGCGACATTTAGACCTGAACCACCTGACCTTCACCTACTCCGCAGAAGTCATGTAGCGTCAGCATTTCGTAGTATGCAACCTTTTTTGGGCTGTACACAAACTCGTAAAAAAAGTATACTTACTAATTGAATTAAAGTGAGATGTCTCTTCCACCATAAATATTTCTGGTACTGTGGTCCAAGTCCCGCTAAGAAGTAGTAAGTGTACATCAATGTGTGTACGAAGGAATTCAGAGTCCCACCAGCACTATTGGGCCAACTGTAAAGAAGAAAATATGCGTAATTAACAGTAGTTGGGACACTTGGGGATCGAGCTCAAAAATTGGCAGGAGGTAAGAACATGTCAACATCAGTACGCTGCTATAACAGAGGTGTAAATGACATCGTGCCAAAGGCGCTTTCAATGATTGAGTACATGATTTTGAGATTCTATTCCGAAAATGTTACACGTTCATTCGAATGAATGAATCAACTCGTAAGCGGTTTGGTTACGATGTCATTTACACGCTTTATAGTAAAAAGTGCTTGCACTGCTGCAGCTGTGGTCCGGTTTTGTGGTCCTGGCAAGTAATGGCCTTAAAATAAATAAAATATTACACATTTCACATTTATAATGCTAGTACCCGGACTTGTGATCATAACTTGAAATTTCAAATTAATTATATACCAAAATAAAAATTAATATTCATATTTAATACAAATAGATAATTATTATAATTATTTAAACATCTTATGTTAGGAAATATTTAGAATAATATCAAGGCTTATTTACATCAATTTCGCGACATAATTTTTTTTTAAATTTGACACGTCAACATGAACTTTTACAATGCATGCATTAATTTTATGTCATTAGTTTCATAATATAAATTAGGTTTTTATGCAATCATTCCTAGGATTTCCTAAAATTTTTTTGTAAACAACATGAAACAAAAGATGACATTGATTATTTAAAATACAAAACAAATAACAAACACAAACAAATTGTCTGAGAGGTAGTGCTGCAAAACGGTTTTTAAGTGATCATTATCTTATTTTGTGGTTTTTCGTTTGGTGTTAATTTTTTCCGTAAATACATATATATTATTATGAACTCTTTGATTTTGATGTTTTTGTAGTAAAAAAGTATTTTTTTAATCAGCTAGATATTTTTTGTTTAAATCCACTTCGTAGTCAGGTAAAGTTAAAAAAAGTGTGTGTGTTTAAAACATAAATATTTTCTAATAGTAACTGTTTGTTAGCTAATATTCTAGATATCATATAATATAATTATAATATAACTTGATTTGTGCAGTCTTAAATAATGTTAAGACAGCACAAATCATAGTAGGTCATTATTGTTAAAAATGTTTGAGAATGTGTCGTTTCATGAGTTGTATAGAATTTTCAAAGTCGTTTGACAATGAGCTTTATTGTTTTTGGTCTCACCAGGTGGCGCCAGTGTAGAAAAAAGTCCGTCAAAGTGTGTTTACGGAAATTACGGATCTTTGATTATATTTCCTCTGAGTTACGGACATTGATTTATCCAATAGTTAGACCAATGAGTTTAAACGTTTATATAGAGCTCCAGCTCTTTAGGGGCGTTTAAAGATTAAAAAGATGTGCGGCTTTTTTGTTACAATTTCAAGTTGGATGTAAATACATCCGTCTCTTTTGCTCTCATATATGTGTCTTATGCACAAATGCGAGCTTTGTCGCTGGTATTTTTTTTGAAAACTGTAGCTTAGCGTTTAACTGAAGTTTAAAACCTTGCTAAAAATTGACACGAAACATATTGTTATTTTTATTTAAATGAATAAAAGGAACCATAGTTACCTGGGAAGTATTTAGTAGCCAGCCAAGCTGTGAAAACTACCATAGAGTGATGGTACAAATGTAATGTCGAGATCTGGTTGTTTTTCTTTCTTAAAACGAAGAATACGGTTTCCAGAAGCTCTGTTATCTTTGCGAAAAAATACCACCATGTACTTAAAGCGGTCTGTGGATAAAAAATAATTAATTGCAGTGGGTAATTCGTAGCAAGCAACTATATTTTCCTAAGGCATAGTCTGAGGGTCGTTACATGATGCGTGACATAATTATACTTGGGTTCGCGTCATTTTTTTAATTGCACTGAAATTATGTATGTAATTAAATACAATATTTATTTTCTTGTTTACACAAGTTTACACAAAAATATAAAAAAAATCGTAGGTCTGCGGTGTCCACTGTGGCAAAACATTGAAGACATTTCAACTTATTTAAACTAGATTGGGAGTCCCTGGGGGGCAGACTTTCGTTTTTTTACAAAAACTTAATGTTTTTCTGTATTAAAGACCAATCGCTTAATTTTGGATAAGCGTTGGACATCAATAAACCTTTCAATATTTGATAGTTCAAAAGTGTCTATCGAGGGTTGGAACCATGTTTATGTCTGCCACTGATGAGGAGTGATTTATATGATCACTTTAATCAAAAATAATTTTTAATAAAAAAAAAAACCGACTTCAAAAAGTAGGTAAACTAAAAAGCAAAAAATAAATTTACTTCGCACAAAATAATACGTTTTTTCATTTAGTTAAATAGACATTATTAAATAATTATTTTATAATTCTGAAGTCGGTGCCAAGTAAATCGGATAATTAAGAACTAATATTCAGTCAGAAAATAGTTGTTAGAAAGATTGATATTATCTATACAGAGTTATTGTTTACTTGACACCGACTTCAGAATTATAAAATAATTATTTAATAATGTCTATTTAACTAAATGAAAAAACGTATTATTTTGTGCGAAGTAAATTTATTTTTTGCTTTTTAGTTTACCTACTTTTTGAAGTCGGTTTTTTTTTTTATTAAAAATTATTTTATTTTACGATTTTAAGTGATGGGTAGACCGAACAAGAATGTTTCTCGAATGAGGAGACGACGGTTACTTGAGCCGTTGAGGAGTTGGTACCTTCCAGCATCAGCTCAGCAACTTAAAATGCAAATATCCAAGTAGTTTTAGGTAATATACGAATAAAAATATAGAAGCCCTTGAAATTTGAGGGTTACCCATGATTTCTCTAGGATCCCATCATCAAATCATGACCTCATATTATAAATATACCTAAGTAATATTAAACGTCTCGCCTCATCTGTGTATAACTTGAAAGAATTCAGTAAACGGCCTCAAGGAGCCTATATTTCAATAATTATCCCCGTACTCCTAACCATTGAGGAGTTGTACCTTCCAGCATCAGCTCAGCAACATAAAATGCTGATTACTAGATGCAAATATCCGAGTAGCTTTAGATAATATACAAAAAACAATATAAAAGCCTTTTAAATTTGAGGGTTGCCCTCGATTTCTCTAGGATCCCATCATCAGAACGTGACTGGAAAAAAATGGGACCACATGACAATTATATCCTTTCAAACAAAAAAAGAATTTCTCAAATCGGTCCAGGCGTCTTCGAGTAATCGGCGAACAAACATAAAAAAAAGAAAAAAGAAAAAAAAAAACATACAACCGAATTGAGAACCTCCTCCTTTTTTTGAAGTCGGTTAAAAATATGCACAAAATATTTAATTTACTCTGATGTAACATTTTTGGTTTCTTTTTATGCTAGTTCCAAAAAAAGCTACGAACCGTTTGATTTCAGTTTTTATAAAAAGGCGCAAGTCAGCCGGACTCGGGTTCCTGGGCCAAAAAGCTAGCGCATGGTAATTTATAGATTGAAAAAATGCTGTTAAAAAGCTGCTTTATTATATTATATAGCCTTATTGGTCTAGTGGTTAGCGTATATGCCTCTCACTGCAAAATCTCGGGTTTCAATGCTGGGGTCGGGCAAAAGTGTTTTTTGGGATTTTTTCGTCAGGAAATTCTCAGTAGTAGCATGGAGTTGGTGTTGTGCCCGGTTAATGACGATTGGCTCACCTTCTATCGCAAGGATCCTTAACTTAACTGATGAAATGTGGGTGTGATACACCCTTCTGGGTAACATAGGCGTGATGGTAAGTTATAAAATTGGTAATTTAACTTACCCTATTTACACGAAGATCATTTGTTTCGGTAATAGGATCACACACAAGATTGTAGTCCTTATTAAGCATGTAGAGAAGACCCTGAAAACAATACGTATATTTTTTTATTACAAAAGTTGTAAGGGCAATACCTTAGTGCCGGTTTCACCATCGTGTTAAACTCAAGATTACCGCTTATTTGAATGCTCGGTTGGCGTAGTGGTTAAAGCGGTCGCCTCGCTGCTTTTAACAGCGCTGGTGTTGTGGGTTCGATCCACAAGAGATAAATCTTTGTGTGATCCTCAAAGATTTGTCCTGAGTCTGGGTGTGCTCTGTGATCAAGAGTTAATATACTCTAGGTTGTTCTGGCGCTGTAGCGGTTACAAGAAGAAGAAGAACAACCTTGCCATCTTTATGTAATGATTTCAAACACAATGTAAATTGTTTATGAATAAATGACCACGACTATCACTATGACCTAGAGTAGACTCTACATCATCATTGAAACGTCAAAAGACAAAATAATCCAACTTTTCCATTGTGTTGACTAGACTCGAATCACTCTAGGTTGTCCCCCTCTGAGGCAGTCGGGACCGACGGCTTAACGTACTCTCTGAGGCACAGTTACTATCTCATTTATTATATTGGGAAGGATTAAGGATTATACCACTGTTATAATTAAGACGACCGGATGGCGGAGTGGGTAATGCACCTGCCTGCGACGCCGAGGTCGCGGGTTCGATTCCCGCTTAAGACAAATCTTTGTGTGCATGTGCTTTGCGGTTTGTCTCAGTCTGTGTGTTTCTATGTATAATTTGTAAGTATTTACAAAAAAAAAAACGCTGTTCTATTTCTGATTTAGAATAACAACAAAAATTTTTTTCATTATTATGAGACAGATATATTATTATTATTATTTAGTACCTCAGAAATTTCGCGAGAAGGCTGGAGCTGGACTGTTTTGTCGTTACGTTGAAGTCGAATCTAAGTGTTAAGAGTGGCACGCCGTGATAAAGAGCTGGTGTTAAGAGTTTGTTTTTTTTAATCATTTTAAAGAACTAAAACTCACCTCATAAACCAAAAATATGCTAAATAATATTTGGAACACATTATATAGCATTATCACGGTCTTCAGCTCGAAAGCTTGTCTGTTTTTCATCAAGCGAGGTCCATAGGATATACAGCATTTTAAATAAACTATTACTATTGTGGTCATGAAAAGTGGACTGGACATCAAAGGAAGGTGTTTTGTTCTTGTGTCTGTAAAATTAAAAAAGAAAAATTAAGTCAATTAACATAACAAATTTCAATTTATTCTCTGAGCCCATTCTTTATGAGGGCTATCGTTTTTGGTTCATAAAAGTTTGTTGACACACATTGAGTTATCCCAAACATTGAGTTTATACGTTTTTATAGAGGCACAGTTTTTCAGGGCGTTTTGAAGACAATCATTTTGGAATAAAAATATTTAGATGTGCGGATTTTTTGTTCCAATTTCAAGTGGAGACAATAATACGGCCTTCTCTCCTGCTCTTAAACGTGCTTTATGCACAAGTTTATGCTCTGTCGCTGTTACAAATTTTGTTTTAAGAACGCCCAAAAGAACTGTGCCTCAATAGACACTACGCAAGTAAACCTAGCGAGAAATTAATACGTGATAGCTTTCATTTCATCGGATTCTAGTCTGATGGATTTAGCCGAATGTCAGTATTTTACGTAGAGCGGCTGCATCCAAACCTCCACAACCCGGTACGAGGTAATACTGGGTGATACTGACTTAGTCTTTGACTACCCGTAACGACTGCCTCTAAGGCAGCAGCATGTTCATGCTATGCATGCTTCACTGTGATAATTATAGTACCATGTTAATTTAAACGCTAACATTATCCATTTAGAATACAAGGTTCTTCCTAGACAAACAAAAAACAAGTCGATAAATATTTAGTAATAAACATTGTAATGGAAAGTCAACTACGCACCTTTGACCCGAAAACCGTTTATAAAACGTGAGTTTGTTGTAATTTATAGGTTCAAATGCTAATTTTAAGTTCAAACTAAACTCCAAGTGAATAATAGAGAGTGATTGATGAGAGTAGTATAATTTAGTTTTACTTTATTTTTATATCATTTGTTTGTAATATTTTGACGTGTTCAAGCGCCTGGAGCCTATGAAATTAATGATTTGAATTTGAATTTGATTGGTATAACATATCATCACGCCTACATTACCCAGAAACGTGTGGTAGAGGTGTACAACTGAAAGGGGGTGAGCCTATCGCCATCCCCTGGCCACAATTCCAACTCCGTGCTGCTATTGTGAATTTTCTAAACGGAAAGTTTTCAAATAACGCTTAGCCCGACCCGGGCATCGAACCCAAGACTGAGATCGAACGATGAGATGCGCATACGGTAACCACTAGACCATCAAGGCAGTAATTGTTATATTTAAAAAAATCGTTTTAATAGTAATAATAAATAATAAATATGGATTTTTTACATTAGATAGAACGTCAGAAGCAATTATACTATCCAATGTCCCAATGACAAGGCCAAATACACACAATCACTCACACAAGCACATCCAGTCTCAGAACAAATCTTTGCGAATCACACAAAGATTTGTCCCATGTGGGGATCGAACCCACAAGACCAGTGCATGCAAGGCGACCGCTTAAACCACTACACCACACGTGCAGACAAATAAATAAACATGATTCAGCAATTTTCGATTTTCCGCGTAATATATAAAAGTCATTGGTTTCATGCTACAATGTCGTTTTGAATAAATATATTTAAGTGTAAATTTAACACTTTATATTACACACGCCTATATTACCCAGAAGGGTGTTGCAGAGGTGTACAACGCCCACATTTCACCTGCTATGTCTAGGTCCCATGGGCTTAGAATATCACCATCCACCGGGCACAATTCCAACTCCGTGTTGCTATCGTGAATTTCCTGAAGGAAAGTTCACAAATAACACTATACCCGATCCGGAAATCGAGCTCGAGACGTCGCGGTGAGAGGCGCAACGCTAACCTCTAGCTAGACCATTGAGCCAGGTTTTATTTATATTTTTTGCATTTTGTCGATTGTACGCTGCAACCCGCACTGCGGTAGCAGAATATAAGGTACAAAACTTAAATTCAATTTTTTTTTTCAAATTCAAATCATGTATTTTCATAGGCCACAGGAGGCGCTTGAACATGTCAAAACATTACAAAAATGATATAAAAATAAATCATAAATAATACTAAATTATACTAATTACAATGATTTGAATAACCGGGGCTAAGATTAATTTTAATCAAACTGTTTAGAATCAAATTAAAATCAATCCAAGTACCAGCTCCGATGGGTATTGCATTATGAGAAGAGCTGGTAAGAAACTCAAGTGCACCATCTTTTAAAATGAAAAATATAACAATAAGTATACATATAAAAGTCACATAAGAAGAGCAATTCATTTCCAAATACTATTATCATTTATGTAGTCTGGAATACTGTAGTAAGCTTTTTGACATAATCTAATTTTAACATATTTTTTAAATTTACCTATCGATAATTCAATTTATTGTAGTAGGTTTATGAAGTTTATTGTAACATGAGGGAAACCGCGAAAACCAGACAGTACTTCTATAGATAGAATAAATAGGCTAGTTGGTTACCAGAGATAATAGAAGTCAAAGATGTAACATAAAGAAAATTGACCGTTATATTTTTGCAACAATTGGACTTTAAAATTCATATTGTTATTAGCAGAGTCGGACTGGGCACATCGTATGTCTTTGATATACCGAAACACAATATAAATCTGCTTTTTTGGTTTGTGGATGCTCTTGGTCAGTACTTTCCACTTACTATCAGGTGGACTACATGCCCATTTGTAACGTCACAAAAACAACCTCTATCTCGGACTTTTCATTGGTCCATCCCGGGACAATATGTTATCAATAAAAGATAAACTGAATTGGTTATTATAATTTAACCTTTGACCTCTGACATTAAGGGAAAATTTCAGTGGTTCCGGATAGATCTTATCCACCCCATAAAATGTAACCTGACCGAATATAAAAGTGACACTAATTACACTTGAAAAAAGAACACAGCTGTCAATGTCATTTATGCGTGTGATATGCTTATCCTGGCAATTAAGTTTATCAAACACCTCTGAAACTTGAAACTAAATGTTTGTATTAATATTGTCAGCGTTTTTAAATTTTGGTTTACTATCGTTTTGTTTTATTAAAAACCGGCCAAGTGCGTGTCGGGCCACGCGCAGTAGGGTTCCGTAGCTAGTCGTAACAACATATTTCGACTTAAAAGGGATTTACTATCTGTATTAAACAAGTAACATCTTCATACAAGTCATTACTTTCAAAGGTTTTTGTAATTTGCACGAATTATTCTCGAAAGACATTTAGGGACCAGATAAATGGCGTCCTTCAGAAAGGAAATGTTTGTAGTACACGAAACCAGCTAGCACGTATGACGAGATGTATGAATGTTGAGGAAGCGAAAGAAGTATGTAAGGAGCGAAGCACATGGCGTTCCATCGTCTCTGCCTACCCCCGTGGGATAAAGGCGTGATTTTATATATGTATTATGTATGTTTATTTATGTTTCAAGAATTTTGAACGAAATATTCTGAGTAACTGCATCTGACATTTCGGACCCCTATTCCTCTTGAACTAATGAAGTGAACTTATCCGCTATAGTTTTCCTTTAAAGTTCATTACATGTACTACCGACACAATTTTTTTCAGAAAAGGTAACGGATTTCAAAAAACACTCTTCTAGAGATCAAACAAAACTTAGACTACAAACAATGTGTACCACCCTATATAAAAAGAATTGTAGCAATATGTGTATACAAATATTCAACAAAATACCAAAAACTTTAAGAGATCTGCCTTTTTCACGTTTCACATTAAGACTTAAAAACTGGCTAGTAGATAAATGTTTTTATACGGTAACTGAATTTATGCAATGTAAAGATAAATGAAAAAAGTAATTATTATGTATTATAAATATATTAATGTTATCAAGACGAATATCTTAAATAATATCATTATGAATGTTAACTTATTAATTAATTGAATTGTGTATTTACTGAATGTTTTAATGACATAATAATATAATATTAATTTTAAGAGCTAGGTATTGTGTGACATTAATAATTAAATTAAATCCATAATATTTATTGACATTAATTTAGAAATTTGTAGTCATTAATTTCATGTACCTTTTAATTTATATATTTGCATGCCATATCTGTGTGGCGAAACATGATGTACCTAACAAACAAATTGTATAACACCAATTGTAAGCCATGTTTTTTGCGAAATAAATGAATCTGAATCTGAATCAGATTTTGGGATCCAGTAGTTTAGCTTTTAGAGGGGGGGGGGGGACGCTCTACTCGAACAAAAATTTGCTCTTTAAAGTTAATTATCTCGCAAACGGATCTCTAAATCAAAAAACTGTC
The DNA here is from genome assembly GCA_905147285.1 of Hypena proboscidalis. Lineage (NCBI taxonomy): Eukaryota > Metazoa > Arthropoda > Insecta > Lepidoptera > Erebidae > Hypena > Hypena proboscidalis. Next base: position 2,491,583 of record LR990129.1, on the reverse strand, counting down.
TTAGCAACCCCTAAACGTTTTTAAAAGTCCTATCTAACAATACCCCACACTATGGGGGTAGGCGACAAAAAAAAAACATCCCTACTTTACATGTAGGGGAGCTAGCCGAAAAAAAAATATTTTTAAAAATTTTATTCTACGACTTTCTTTGTATAGTTAACATACATATTTATGCAAAATTTCAGTTTTCTAGCACCAACGGTTTTGTCGCTATGCCTCGGACAGACGGACGGACAGACGGACATGGCGAAACTATAAGGGTTCCTTGTAGGTACTACGGAACCCTAAAAGCAGCGATAGCCGAGTGGCAGACCGTAGGACTACTAAGTCGAAGGTTTCGGGTTCGAACCCACGGTACACACCTCTGTTAATAAATCGTTAAGATTAGTCTTTTGAAGATATGTGTGTATTTGTCATATAAAGTATCGCTCGCTAACGGTGAAGGAACACATCGTGAGGAAACCTGCATGTCTGAGAGTGCCTAAAAAGTGCTTGAGCCAGCGTGGTGGACTATGGCCTAACCCTTCTCATCATGAGACGAGGCCCAAAGCCTGCAGTGGGACATGTATTAGATACAGGGTTGCTATTATTATTTTATTATTATCGTTATTTTTAAACGAGTCAGTCACACCCACATTTAATCAAATTAATCTTTCGGTATGTATGTTTTGTTACAACGTTTGGTTGGTCACGTTATTGTTTGTTTAAATCTGACAATATTATAAAAAGGAAAGACTAGATTTTTTTTTACTTTGTAATCAAACTTTAAAACTATGGCACTCATTTTAAAAAAAATCTGACACTTTTAAAGCTAGAATAATGCTAAATAAGATGGGCTATAAGTATTTTATTGTGGTTCCACGCGCAAATACAACAAGGTATTAAAAAGCTAATTTCATATTAATTTGTAAACACACGTTGAAATGTGGCTACAAATAGAAAATAAATAAATACAATAATTAAAATTAATGAGATTTTGTACGTACCTTGTAGATCCTCATTGAGGTATACATAAACGTCGTTGATTTTGTCCATAATTCCCGCCATCTTAATTTAATAATTTAAAACTATAAACAAAATAAATACCTCTTCCTCTTAACTTACGCCCTTAAGGCTAAAGCGCCTATTCGGGAATGGACGCGATTCCAAATTGTGCTAATTTGTAAGCACAGTCTATTCCTGATGTTAATTTTTCTACTTTGAATCATTAATTACTCAAGTACGACACAATGAATAATAATAAGTGGAAATAAAATTATTTAATGTGAACAGGTTCAATTGTAATTAGAATTTGTGTAAAACTAAGAGTGCATTCACATAGTAGGTGGGTAGGCCAAGCAGTTAGGTATGCAGGGCAATAACTTCTACGACACATAAAAGACTGAGTACATTAGTTATGCATGTGTGAGTTACATATTTAAGAAGTGTAGTAGGTATACCTACTATTTTCTACTAAATGAACTATTTACTATATAAATGGTGGGTTTACCTACTACACTCCTTAAATATGTAGCTTACAAACCCATAACTGTTGTAGTTCTCCACTATAACGTAGAAGTTTTTGTTCTGCATCTAACTGCTTGGCTCACTGTACATACGATTCGTACGTTTTCAAAAATCGATATTTTTTGTCTGTTTATTAAATGTCTGTATTTAGATACATCATGAATCGAGAAAAGTGACGGGCATGTCTTAAATCACGTATCGTTAGATAAAGTTCACGTTCATGAAATAAACGAATCGTGATTTTATCCTGACGGGTAGGTAAACCGATGTTAATATTCATCGTTTATTTAGTACTTTGGTTTGCTGGTTTTTATATTTAAGGGAATAACCTGTTCACTATCATTATGGTAGCTCACTTCTACCTCACGGTCAACTTGGAAGTCCCTCAACCATCTCCGGATTCAAGTTGGCCGTTGTCGGGTCAATCTGGCCAAGCGGAGTTACACAAACGAACATGAATTTGGTGACCCCTCTTAAAATATGGCCCACATACTCACATGTCAACTACTAGGCTAACGATAAGAGTGTCGAGATAGCCAACTACTGAGTGCACGTTATTTAAATGGTAAAAGATCAAAAGTCATTCAAAAAGAAGTAGGTCATTCAACTGAAGTCTAAATAATGAAACTAATCGATTATTTTGTCAAATCGTGAAAAAACACGAATCCATATATATGCAATGCGATCAAACTGCCGATATTTATGACGTATCGTGATTTTTTGTCAATTTTTTAAACACAGAACCCGTTTGAATGAGTCCTAATTGTAAGCCTGCTTTCATGTTCAAAACGACGTCATAGAGTCAAAATACTCTAGGTTATCCACCTCTAGCACTAAATATAGTTCATTTATGGAATGCATTGCCAATACAAGTGAGACAATCTAAAATACTTCCCACTTTTTAAAAAATGGTAAAAGAGCACTACCTATCGCAAGCACATTAATTTATAATTATTGTTACAGTCTTGGTACTAGCCTACTTATCATTTAAGTATTTTATGTATACTATATGCATGTGTATTGTAATATTTATTATAATATTCATAGTATATGTAGGGTTTTAGGTATATTATAATATAAGTAAGTATGTATACATATTTGTACAACGCAGTACAAGTGATTAGATGTAAATAAACTATTATGTAATTTATTTTCTTTTCTCAATTCTTATGTATAAAAATTAATAAATTGTCTCCTATGTTTTTTGTCCATCCAGGTTGTCTGGAAGAGATTCCTTAAACGATAACGATAAGTGCAACATATTCTATGTACGTTTCCAATTTGTATGTTCTAGTGGTGTACAATAAAGATTATTATTATTATTAAATAGTTGCTAGTTGGTTTTATGTTTATATCTTTCTCAGAATAACGATATACAATTTGGTAATTATTGCGAGACATATATAGTCTCGGTGAAGGAAAACATCGTGAGGAAACCTACATGCCTGAGAGTGCCTAAAAAGTGCTCAAGGGAGTGTGAAGTCTGCCAATCCGCACTTGGCCAGCGTGGTGGACTATGGCCTAACCCTTGTCATCATGAGAAGAGGCCCGAGCCCAGCAGTGGGACATGTATTAGATACAGGGCTACAATAATAATACAATAATAATATATTGCCATAAATATTGTCACATGGAAAAATATATTTTTTTCTGTTGTAAATAAAATACCTATATTAGTACCTCGGCAATTTCACGAATCAACCTGGATTATTTTGACTCTAGCCTAGTCTAAATGTTAAGAGTGGCAGACAAGCCATGCTATGGGGACTGGGGTAATAGACACTACTATCTATGACAATTTATTAGCAGTTCACACACGGCAGCTATAATGTAAAGATGTATTTACATCTCGACATATCTCGATACATTTAATTACATCTTTCGATAGAAATTGACACGGCAGCGATAATGAATATTTTTAGATGTTCGTATTTTGACATATATTAATGTATTTTATAGCTGCTGTATGTGAAGCCCATTATTATTAGTACAGATTTCGGTTATTAAAACTTGGTGACGTCATGTTTCACTATATATAACTAAATTAGCTTAGGTTCGCGGCTCCGCCCGCGTGGTAGGTCGAAAAAAGTAGCCTATATTTTTTCTGGGGACCTAAAAAAATCGTCACACCAATTTTTATTAAGATCAGTCTAATAGATACGATGATTTTTGGGTACAAAGAAACAAACAAAAAATCTTTTTCTTTACAATTACAATAGATACAATACAAATTAAAATGCAAAAAGTATTTAATGAAACAAACACCATTTACTTAAAACATCTGATTAAAACTATTGTTAAAACTTCAAGTTTCAGAACTGGGTTCATTTTTCTGTATTTTTATTTTATGTTAACAAAACTATCTTTTTGGGTTGGTAAGCTTTCAAATAGGTACATTTGGTATGGAACCCTGAGATCATGTGGTTGCCGACACGCACTTGACCGATTTTTTTTAGGGAAAGTTTAATTGCTAGTAACTCTCAGACGACCTCATAGTGAAGTAATGGTTTTATTGTAAAAAGCAAATATTTTTCTTCCTTAACCCCAAAGGGCGCTTGAACACGTCAACGAACATAATAGTTTCAGTGGAAATAAAAAAAAACTAATGAATTAAATAATATATATGATTTGAATATCCGAAGCTTAGTTTTAATCGAACAATTCAAATTTAAATTATTCACTTATTCAAATTATTAATTCATTGTTTGTTACAGGTGTTAAATATATTGTATAATATTTAGGTTTAAATTACAATAAATCTAAGTACCAGCTTAAGGTTCACCGGTGTCTCTGTGTACAGTTAATTGTAGTTAATAGAGGAAATCCACGCGGACAAAGGCACGGGTAAGAGCTAGTAGTATACCTCATATAGTATAATCAAGAATTTGTTGAGGCATGGATTTATTAATGGTTGAAAACAAACAAGTGAACTAAATAATATGGGATCCCTTTTTACGGATAATATTTGAGAGCATAATTTAATTTGCATTTTTTTAATATTAGTAATTTGGCATACTACTGCATTACGCAAAATAGTCATTTAGCATAATATTTTAATGGTTAGTGTATTTTCGCATAATCGTTATAGGCGCGAGTGGCCCTAGGGCTACCTCTAAGTCGCTAACATGTTTACATTACAAAAATATTTCCAACAAGGATAGTATGCTTAACCTATTAAAATAGAATGACAATTATGTAAGTATGCGTAAAGCATTTTATACAAAAGGTATTACGCCAAATAAGAGTATGCAAAGTAAAATTATGCCAATTAAAATTATGCAAAAAATAGAGAGCCAAATAATATATAAATATTCTCTTTAGGCACTCTTTAGTAGATGATATAATACTCTCTAGTAGATAATATTCTCTATGGTATCGTGCTTCCAAATATGAAAAAAAAAAAAAAATATTTAAAATAATGTATGCTATTTGACTTAAAGCTTTCACAGCGTTAATTTATATGATAAAATTTAAAAAAAAATGGAATTTCTTTAACAAGAGAGGAAAATGGTGGCGGCTGTAGTATTGTATAGTCACTGACTGACACACGTTAACTCAAGACAACTCTTCATAAAACATAGACCAAGGTATATTACAAATAGGTTGCACTTTAACATTTACTTTTCCAACATGTAGCCTTTATGGAAGTAGGTGCTTACTATCGTTTGCCTTCCAACATTGTAGAAACCAAGCAACTCGTGGTTTATTATTCAACTCATATTCATTAAACAAGTTATTATTTTTGTGCAGTGTGAGTGTGTGTGTGTGTGTGACCACTTTCACAACATTTGATTCACATTTTTTAATGAATATGATACATAATAAAATATGTTTTCACCACACCAGCACGAAAAAGATCGTTTGGTGAGTAAAAACCGTTTTTACTCACTAGTAAGGCAAAGTGATTCAAATTTCAAAACACAGAATCCTTGCAATAAATAGGCGCTGAAAAAAAACAAAACAGCCACCATGTAGGTTAGTAATAAACATTGACATCAATTTTATTAAATAACTACAAACGAAACGTTTTAATTATTTTAAATTATATGGACCATTTTTAAATAATTAAAATCAGGTACTTAATATTAGACTCTTTAAATAAATGTTACGGAATTAAATTCCGAACGCATTCTTAACAAAAAAAAAGTGTGTCTGTGTCAGTCATCGCGGGCAACTATAAATTCTTTTCAGTTTATGTTTAATTGTTTACTGGAACTTTTAGACAAAAATATAGTGAATCAAGTGATGAAGAACTTTGTGAAACTCCAAAAGAGTTGCGACAACTTGCTTCTAACACAGAAATTTGCTTTTTACCAGAAAAATCACGTGAAAAGTATTTGAAAGCGTACGACATATTTAATTAGTAGCGACTTACAAAAGGCCCTAAAACGCATTCTGAATCAGTATTACTGTCGTATTTCATGGATTTATCCCAAGTTAAGCAATCGAGTTTGAGTTTATTTTAATCTTAATATTTTCTTACTGGAAGAGATGAAAAGTTTTGTATGTAACACGTGAGAAAAATTTAACTTCCAGTTCGTGACCTCTTAAAATCTTTCGCTTGTAAGACTACTTCGCAAGCTCAAGATTTATAAAATAATTTTTAACAAAAAAAAAACCGACTTCAAAAAGTAGGTAAACTAAAAAGCATAAAATAAATTTACTTCGCACAAATAATACGTTTTTTCACTTAGTTCAATAGAAATTATTAAATAATTATTTTATAATTCTGAAATCGGTGCCAAGTAAATCGGATAATTTAGAACTAATATTCAGTCAGAAAATAGTTGTTAGAAAGATTTATACTTATTATCTAGTTATTGGTTACTTGGCACCGACTTCAGAATTATAAAATAATTATTTAATAATTTCTATTGAACTAAATGAAAAAACGTATTATTTGTGCGAAGTAAATTTATTTAATGCTTTTTAGTTTACCTACTTTTTGAAGTCGGTTTTTTTTTTTTGTTAAAAATTATTTTATTTTACGATTTTAAGTGATGGGTAGACCGAGCAAGAATGTTTCTCGAATGAGGAGACGACGGTTACTTGAGACGGAAAACTTATTAATAATAATCCCCGTACTCCTAACCGTTGAGGAGTTGTACCTTCCAGCATCAGCTCTGCAACTTAAAATGCAAATATCCAAGTAGTTTTAGGTAATATACGAAACACAATATAGAAGCTTGATTGACCCATGATTTCTCTAGGATCCCATCATTAAATCATGACCTCATATTATGAATATACATAAGTAATATTCAACGTCTCGCCTCATCTGTGTATAACTTGAAAGAATACAGTAAACGGCCTCAAGGAGCCTATATTTAAAGAATTATCCCCGTACTCCTAACCGTTGAGGAGTTGTACCTTCCAGCATCAGCTCAGCAACATAAAATGCTGGCTACTAGATGCAAATATCCAAGTAGCTTTAGATAATATACAAAAAACAATATAGAAGCCTTTTAAATTTGAGGGTTGCCCTCGATTTCTCTAGGATCCCATCATCAGAACGTGACTGGAAAAAAATGGGACCACATGACAAGTATATCCTATCAAACAAAAAAAGAATTTCTCAAATCGGTCCAGGCGTCTTCGAGTAATCAGTGAACAAACATAAAAAAAAAAAAAAAAAAAAAATACAACCGAATTGAGAACCTCCTCCTTTTTTTGAAGTCGGTTAAAAATTGGCACTCGCAACAGAAATATATTTTTTTTCTCACTTGTACCATAAATAACTATTTCATTGTTTTACTTTATACCAAAAAAGTTATCAGCAATTACATCTGGAGTTTATGCCGGAGCAATTAGGCTCCCGGTATCTAAAAAAAAACCGGCCAAGTGCGTGTCGGGCCACGCGCAGTAGGGTTCCGTAGAAAAATATTTTTAATTTTACTTTTTAACTAAATGGCGTCCTTCAGAAAGGAAATGTTTGTAGTACACAAAACCAGCTAGCACATATGACGAGATGTATGAATGTTGAGGAAGCGAAAGAAGTATGTAAGGAGCGAAGCACATGGCGTTCCATCGTCTCTGCCTACCCCCGTGGGATAAAGGCGTGATTTTATATATGTATTATGTATGTTTATTTATGTTTCAAGAATTTTGAACGAAATATTCTGAGTAACTGCATCTGACATTTCGGACCCCTATTCCTCTTGAACTAATGAAGTGAACTTATCCGCTATAGTTTTCCTTTAAAGTTCATTACATGTTCTACCGACACAATTTTTTTCAGATTTTGGGATCCAGTAGTTTAGCTTTTAGAGGGGGGGGACGCCCTACTCGAACAAAAATTTGCTCTTTAAAGTTAATTATCTCGCAAACGGATCTCTAAATCAAAAAACTGTCTTAGCAACCCCTCAACGTTTTTAAAAGGCCTATCTAACAATACCCCACACTATGGGGTAGGCGACAAAAAAAATAAACATTCCTACTTTACATGTAGGGGAGCTACCTGAAAAAAAAATATTTTTCCAAATTTTATTCTACGACTTTCTTTGTTTAGTTAACATACATGTTTATGCAAAATTTCAGTTTTCTAGCACCAACGGTTTCGTCGCTATGCCTTGGACAGACGGACGGACAGACGGACATGGTGAAACTATAAGGGTTCCTTGTAGGTACTACGGAACCCTAATAAAAGGTGAAGTGTGGGTGTTATACTAAATTTCCAACTCCAAACACCTATATAATTCTGATTAAATTCGTTGCAGGTTCCATGAAAATTTGAACTGCTAATCCTGGCGATACAAGGGGGAACAGGGAGGGGTATTTGGTGATCACTGGGATGTCGACCTATGCCGATGCCGCTGACCGTCAATAGCAGTATAGTGGTAACCAAATTTCTAGGAGTTTCGAGAATTTATCTCGCTTTAAGAATCTATATCTCGCTTTCGTTCTTGTAAACTGACTCTGTATCGCCTTAAAATTTGGGTAAACTTGTCTTTCAACTTTAAAGAAATGCCCGAGGTTACCGGTATTATGATGTCTACAATTACAATTTAAGAACATCATGAAGTAATTATAGCAGTGATATAAAGAAGTAGTTTTTTTTTTCCTTTTAATATAATATATAAAAAAAAACAGTGTCCCATCAACATTAAATGGCTTGGGCTCAAGAGAGAAGAACCTCCTCATTATTCGTGCCGTGTCTAAAACGACTGTATTTTGCATTTGGCCCTATACGCCTACCCAACGTGAGCATCTTGAGGATTTGTTCGATGGTCTTGCCTATCAGTCCATTGACTGAGACAATTATCGATACAATGATCGCCAAATCCACATAGCACACGACAATCTGGTGTGCCAAGTCCAGATATTTTATTTGATTTATTATGTTTTTCGGCTTTTATGAGTTTCCCATCGTGGGGGATGGTGATGCCGAAAATCACTTCACAGCGCTTCGACGTGTTTGTTTGTCGACATTGTTTACGGCATGTTAAGTTATTGTATATTATTATACGTCATGTGTCTGTCTTTCACAGTTGTCTTTTGATCCTATTGTATTTTAATCTAATGTAAATCCAAACGTACAAAGTATTTACTTTACATACATATTTGCAAACTCACTTTTATGTTTAGGAAAGGAATTTATGGAAATTGGTTGACGAAAACCGCTAGAAATGACTTAATTAAGTCGGTCAACGCAATTTACATAGCAAACAAAGGGAATATTCACAAAATTTAAATTTGTCTCGAATTTTTTTTCTTGATTCATTACTTTTCGTTATATTTATTTTTTATTTAGTTTTTTTTTATACCCATAAAATATTGTTAAAAAGTGTAAAATATGGCCGGAAAATTCAACCGTCAAAAACGCGCCATCATTTGTCGAAATGTGCATTCAAATCAGAAATTTGGTCGTGTTTGTGAGAAAAGATAATCAAAAAACTGTGTTTCTGTGGTGAATCTTACAATAAAACTGGTTTTTTCAAAGCACATTCGGCAAATCTACCAAAAATAGATGCATTTAAGCTAAATGTATATTGCCATAACCATTTGTTATAATAATTGCTGCTAAACTCCTATATTGCAATAATTTATACGTTATAATAATGTAGACATATATGTGGCGGTACTCCTACAGGAGGGACTGAGGCATTAAAACTAATACTTCATGGTGGATGTTTTTTAAATTATACAGATCTGCAAAAGATATTAGTTTTGAAAACTGTTAAAAGTGTCTGTTTTTTACTAATTTGGCATTGATTATTACGACTTTAGCATCTGTTTTAACATATCACGTCTAGTATTTTTAGGTAAAGGTGCTTTCTGCAATTTTATGTTAAACTGAAAAACCTTTTTCTTTTAAAAAATATCCTAGATCACAAGGCAAAAGTGAATCACTACATTTTATAATTATCATGCTTGACATAGATAATGTTTATATTTTTACAAGTTAGTGACAGTCGACTTGTTTGTGACAAAACCAATATTGTTTGTCAGACAAAACTGTTCTAACATGGTTATAAAGATCTATTTATTATTATATATTTAATACCCCTGATTCAAATATTTTAGCAAAGCAGAAGAGGATGCTAATTGGTTGCAAAATTTGTTTATTGATTTAAAAAAATCAGTCAAGTATTCTGTGTCATTCTAATGATTGTATATTGTATGCTCGTAGATGGTACATAGCATACTCTGTCTGTTCTGTGTATTGACGCCGATATGACCGAATAAACTCGCACTCTCATTATCTCAGACGACCAGTAGATTCTTCAAGTGGTTGGTGGACCTATATATTGCTTGTTTTACTAAAAAAAACCCTACGGCTATTGCTACTGATATCGAATCAAAGGAAAGCCTGACAATCTCCTTTTGATACTGTCGAGGAGAGTGAATCTCCTCGACAGTGAACAAACACGGAATATGATAAATGACGTCATCAAAAGATGACGATAGTTATGGCATTTGAGCGACTCAAAATCATTTGTGGCGGTATCCGCACATAGGTAGTCAAACCCATACGTGTGGGATATATTTATTATTATCTAATAATAATAATAATTTAATAATAATAATTTATTTCCAAAAGTAGATTGTACATGGCATACAGAGTTGTCTTATAATAATTATAGTTATAAAGAAACCCGTACAGCTTTAATAAGAGGAATCATAGCACTCCCTTTCCTAAACTAGGCAGGAAACCTGTCTGTATCTTAGGAAAGGGCATCTATTTTAAATGTCTTAACACGGTTACATACAATATTGGTACATGCAGTGGGGAACAATTACTACTTGTATATTTTTCTTATTACATATTTTATATTCTAATGGTAAAATTTAAAAGTATGAATGTGTGTTTGTGGGTGTTTGTTCGTGTGCCTGTGAGTAAGTATGTATGTATGTATGTATGTGTGTGTGAGTTTGTGTGTGTGTCACACACGTGACATAATTATGTCAAAGTGCGCTGAATCGCGATAACGAAGTGTTCACAGAGAGTATACATTATATACCACTTCCAATACGCTACCGTTGGACACACAGATGTTGGACATCTGTCCGCCAGGCAATGCCACTGAGGCTGGTCGGAGGATCCTGCCCTTTGTGGTGGAGGAACATCACCCTGTTGCTCTACACATTAATTGATTAAGACTTAATAAAAAAAATATATTGAATATTTAAAACTTTTTTTTTATTCGTTATAAAGATCTATATGATTGATTTCATTCATTTATTATTTATTTATTCGCTAAAATTTGTATTTACGCCAAGCAGTGCCTTATTAGTACTATGTTTAGAGTCTTATTAGTGTCACCAATTGAGGGTTATATTTTGATGTTCTTGAGTCGATGATTAATTAAAACACGTGAAGTTATTTAACTCACTATACTATATTATATGCGCAACTTAAAAGTAATACAGTGTCGAACTTATTATAAAAATAGGAAACGACCTAATTGAGTGGGCGCGGGATGTCGACTGCCGAAACTAGCGAGTCGTGTTTCAAGTGTCTTGAACATAAGGGCGCTGTGTCCCTACACCATTTCCCCCTTTACATAAAAATAATTTGCAAAATTATTTTGAGCATTTAACGAAAATTACATAATATTTGTCACAAACAAAATTCATTCTAAGATTCCAATAAAAATAAGGGATACATTATTTAAGTGTTAACCTAGCACTGATGCTTATATAAAAAAAAGGTCGCAATCTCAAGTGCTTTTTGAGAGCTAAACAAATTGTTTTCAACGAAAGTGTCGTTCACAAAAAAATACACACATAAGTTATTGACGTGATTTGAGACCTTACATCTAAAAAATTATGGAATTTAAAACTTAAACTTGTCAAACCAAATGGGTTTATTTATTACAAACACTTAATACGTTTTCTTGACGTTGCTCTTCGTAAGGCGCTTCAAGAGTCGGCGATACGTACGAAGATGCAAATACAGATTATTATGTACGTTGTAGAAATATTTTAACAACTACCAAAATTAATATAACTTAATTTATATATAATGTTACATGTATCTAAATTTATTAACATAACATAAAGTAATTTTGACGACAAATTGTCAAATAGTATAATAGTATAATTTAAATCGAACAAGGTTAGGGTTAAACCTAATACCGTGTTTAATTTAATATAAATCGATATTTGTAAAATAACATTTATTGTATAAATAATTTAATATTGTTATACATATACTTATACAAAATTAAATAAGTAATTAAGGAATATTCAATATATTATAACGTGTTATGCTTTAAACTTGTTTTCAAATAATTCATAATGTTCAGTATTTTAAAAATTAACTTAATTAAAGTAAAATAAAAATGTGTAGTTCACTTAAAAAATGAAACTTACTATAATTTTGTAGTTAAAAATATTTAAGTTGGATCACAAAAACTTTACGAAAGTTTTAAAAAGCAAATCTTACTGGGGCTCTTATCGCTCGGCCACTTTTTGTTATGATTTGTTTAGAATGCTGGTTAAGTGGTGCGGATGTTGATGGCTTAATAGGAATTTGGTTAACCGTGGGACCAGAGTTAATATTAACATGTGTTTCAGGTTCTTCTAGCATAAAGGCGGGTTTTAATCTATCGATTGATATGTTACAATCTCGCCCTGGTAACCTAATTTTAAATACCTTGGAGCTAAACTCTGTCTAAAACTTTATATGGTCCATCATAAGGCGGTTTTAATGATTTGTGAACTGCATCATCTCGCACAAAAACATACTTACAATTATGTAAATCAGCATGAACAAATATTTTACGTGAATCTATTTTATCTCGTGTAGGACGATATTTGGAGATAGTTTCGCGGATTTTTTCAACTAAACTATACGGATCACTAGAATCTGGATTTTGTGAAGAATCATAGAATTCACCTGGTAAACGTAAAGTTTTACCGTAGGTTAGTTCTGCAGCACTTACGCCGCTATCCGTTCTTATTGCCGCGCGAAGTCCAAACAATACGGTGGATAATTCATTTATCCAAGAAGTTCCACTATTTAATCGTGTCATCAGAGCAGCTTTTATTGACCTATGCCATCTTTCAATTGCTCCATTACTTTGGGGATGATAACTGGTTGTATGAATTTTGTGAATACCTAAAATTTTCATTAGTTTTGTAAATAAATTGGATTCAAATTGTCTGCCTTGATCTGTGGTAATTCGTATAGGACAACCATATCTTGTTATCCAGCCATCATAAATATTTTTTACTACAATATCTGCAGTAATCTCTTGTACTGGAAAAGCTTTAGGCCATCGTGTACATCTATCAATAATTGTAATTAAATACTTAAATCCTTGTGGAGATGTTGGTAACGGACCAACAATATCTACGTGGATATGTTCAAAACGCGATGCTTTAGGAAATTCACCTAAACCTGAAATTACATGTCGAGAAACCTTTGATCTCTGACATTGTAAACATGCCTTAGCCCATAATCCTATGTCTTTATTCATGCTAGGCCAAAAGAATCGTAAAGAAATCATTTTTCGCGTAGTACGTATACCGGGATGACTTAACCCGTGAATGCTTTCAAAACATTTTTTTCTAAAACTATCTGTAACGTAGGGTCTTATAGTGCCTGTGGAAATTTCACAGTAAATTGGTTTATGACCATTAGCTAAAATTATTTTTTTAAATTTAATATTATCGTTGTTATCCGGTGCACGTTTTAACTTTTCTAATAAGTACGCGTCTTTCATTTGCGCGTCGGCAAGTGCATTGTAGTCGAGTACAGTTGGGCACGTAATTTCTTCAACTCGAGATAAATAATCTGCGATAACATTATCTTTGCCTGAAATATGCTGAATATCAACTGTAAATTCGCTAATAAAAAGTAATTGTCGGGTTCGTTTCGGTGTTTCTTTGTCATCTTTACCAGATTTAGTAAAAGCATGACACAAAGGCTTATGATCAGTAAAAATAGTTAGAGGTCGACCCTCAAATAATTTACGAAAATATTTTATTGACCTATAAATGGCTAATAATTCACGATCATACGTTGAATACTTTTGTTCAGTCGGCGTTAATTTTTTTGAAAAATATCCTAAAGGTTGCCATGCACCTTTTACTTTTTGTTGCAATACGGAGCCAATTGAGAAATCTGAAGCATCGGCCATTAGTGCCAATGGGACATCTGGAAGTGGATGCGCCAATGTAACGGCCTCTTGCAGACCTGTCTTACATTGTAAAAATGCATTGTCAGATTTATCCGTCCACTGTATGATAGATTTATCGTTTTTTTTGGCGTTAACTAGATATTTGTTGAGCTCACATTGAAAAGAAGCTAAATTTGGCAAATGGGACCTATAAAAATTAATCATACCTAAAAATCGTCTTAATTCCGCTATAGTTTTAGGTTTAGGAAATTGTACAATATCTTCAATTTTATTGTTAAGTGGTCTAACGCCTTCAACACTTACGTCATGACCTAAAAATTCTACGCGTGATTGTCCAAAACAACATTTACTTAAATTTATTGTAATGCCATACGTATTAAATCGTTCAAAAACTAACTTTAAATGTTCTTTATGTATTATTGGATTTTCACTTGCTATTATTATGTCATCCAAATAATTAAATAAAAAATCGAATCCTTGTAACACAGTGTTATTCATGAAACGTTGAAAAGATTGCGCCGCGTTACGCAAACCAAAAGTCATACGAGGAAACTCGTAGAGACCAAAAGGAGTAATAATTGCAGTTTTTTCTATATCCTGCGGTGCTACGCTAATACAATGATATGCACGATTAATATCTAGTTTTGAAAAAATTGATTTATTAGCTAAAATATATGTAAAATCGTGTAATCTAGGTATAGGATATCTATCAGGCTTTGTAATCGCATTCAGTTGACGATAATCGCCACAAGGCCTTAACTCACCGTTTTTTTTAGGTACAACGTGCAGTGGGCTGGCCCATGCGCTTTTAGATGGTCTACAAATACCCATTTCTTGCATAATTTTAAATTCCTCTTTAACTTTTTTATACCTATCGGGTGGAAGAGGTCGTGATCGCGCGTGTACTGGTGGGCCTGATGTTTCAATAAAGTGTAAAACATTGTGAGCGGGCGTTTCTTTAAACGATGCCGGTTTAGTTATATCGGGATACAAGCATAACAAGTCATAATATGGATGGTTTACAATAAGAGAACTTACCGAATGTTGCTCGAAGTTTACAATTGATGCTATTACATTTAATTCTGTCACTTGATCTATAAGCTTACGTTTATTCATGTTTACTAAAATGTTATGATGTGTTAAAAAATCTGCACCTAAAATTGGTTGTTTCAAATGTCCCTAAAATTGGTTGTTTCAAATGGCTATTATAAATGTCCAGCGATATGGACGACGGAGTTTTAAATTTAAAATTAATGTCTTTTCACCATAAGTTTTTATTTCCGTACCATTTGCTGCGTATAATTTGTACGTACTGCACTCGCGATTTGAATGTTTTTTATTTACGGGTAACACAGAAACGTTGGCGCCAGTGTCAATAAGAAAGTAAAATCCGGAATTTGTATCCAGGACTTTTAGGCGGCAACAGGGATTGATGGCACAGAGCTCCGCCTTTGTCTGCGCCTGTTCTAGTTTTCCTGGGCCTTTGGTTGCTGCTTTACCTCCTGCTGCCTTTGGTTCTTCCACGCACATGGTTCCTCGCACCTATACGCTTTACTGTTAAATTTTCGATGGTAGAAACAGAGATGATCGCGTCTATCAGGAGTCCAACGTTGTCTAGAAGAGCCACGACTGTTACTGCGGGAACGTGAGCGGTAATTATATTTCTCGCGCTGTCTACGATCCTCGAGTTCTTCAATTTTCAGCGTCAGTTTAGCGATGGCTGCGATAACCTCGTCTATTGTATTGGAGTTTGCCGGCTTCATCTGCGAAACTTCGTCGACCACATTGATACTGCGCGTGGTTTCAAACACGTTATCCGCAATAGTGGATAAGCCTTCTAAATTCTTCGTGTCTGACACTGCTAAAACTGCTCGGATAGTACTAGGAAGATGACTTTGCCATAGTATTTTTAAAGTATCATCAGGTATTTTATCCGTAGCGAGCTCTTTCATACGCCGTAGAAGCTGTGATGGCTTTTGGTCGCCTAATTCCATCTCACTTATCAATTTCTGCAATTGTCTATTCTTCGATTCTTCGTCAATTTCTAATAATCTTTCCTTGAGAGCATTGAATTTTGCGGTGCTAGGTGGTGATATAAGGATGTCAGTTACCTGGGTTATTGCCTCCTTACTCAGCTTTGAGACAACGATATCGAACTTTGACACATCCGAAAGATTTTGCGGTGATAGCATTGCTTCTGTCCTGATGAACCAAACTCGGGGTTGATCGGTCCAAAACTCAGGCATTTTCGATACTAGTGTAATTGCTGCTAAATCCGTTGCGGAGTTTGAGGATGCAGGTTGTTCTTGCGCCATTTTAAATTTTCACAGTTTTCTTTTTTCACGTTTGATTATCACGTCGCTTATCACGTTTGATTATCACGTCGGGATGTCACCACTTTAGAGTCTTATTAGGGTCACCAATTGAGGGTTATATTTTGATGTTCTTGAGTCGATGATTAATTAAAACACGTGAAGTTATTTAACTCACTATACTATATTATATGCGCAACTTAAAAGTAATACAGTGTCGAACTTATTATAAAAATAGGAAACGACCTAATTGAGTGGGCGCGGGATGTCGACTGCCGAAACTAGCGAGTCGTGTTTCAAGTGTCTTGAACATAAGGGCGCTGTGTCCCTACACCATGTGTAACTATTTTTTTCCAAATAAAAGCATGTTTCGCAAAAGATTATTAACATAATTTAACTAATTATGACTATAAATCCTTTTTAAACAAAAAGTATCATTTCCTTCCACATAAGTTCATGTATCTTCAGATATTCGATTTGGAAACTAATACTGACCAATAATGCACGCTACATCTTGCAAATCTGTGCTGTATGTTTAAAAATATAGGCGTTCTAACAGTTGACAGGTTTCGAGACCTGACACAAATAAACATGATGAAATATTCTGAAATTTTTTATGGCTTTTCTCTTGTTTAATATGCGTGTATTGTATAGTTAGTACATATTACCTTTTTCATAACTGGCTCTATCTTTTGTCGCGTAGCTAAAAACATCTAAGCACGAACAGGGGCGCCTAAATTAATATTTGGAGCAATTTCCAAGTTTGATAAAATCTATATAGGGATTTCCCTTAATAAGTAATTAAGTTTTAAAACTATAACCCGACCACGTAATAGTATTGTACGTAATGTTGGAGCTACATAGAGAGGACCACGAGAAATATACAAATCTAATGACCCATCATTCATTAAAATCCGTTCAGTAGTTTTCGGCGCTACTTACTACTTCTACTACGCAGAGGTCACAAGTTCTATTCACGGATCTGGCATTTTATAGGTGTTGGATTTTTATGTAAAGGAAGCCTAAAATTATCCAAGAGAGTGCACGGTTGGCGTAGTGGTTAAAACGGTCGCCTTGCCGTTTTTAACTTCGCTGGTGTTGTGGATTTGATCCCCACACGGGACAAATCATAGTTTGATCCTTAAAAAATTGTTCTCAATGTAGGTGTGCTTTGTGTGTGTGAAATATATGTTTGTGACACAGGAGTTAATCCTAGTGCGGGCGTTGCTTTTTATTAATAAGCAAAAAAATGCTAGTATTTACACCTCTGTGGTTCAGCAGTCACATGGGTTTTGGGCCTGATCACCCTCAGGTCGTGTCGGTGGATCCACCCATCGGGCTCTGGGAGTGAGGGGCTAGAGCGCGCTCTTGTGTTACGCGGAGACGTTTAAGCATTATAACAATGTTTGACACAGCCTTGGCATGTCCTTGTGATTTCAGTGGTATAAAAAAGTCAAGATAAATCAAGAACTTAACAATTTTAATAAAACAATTTAGTAGCAGGTGAAAATGATTAAAATATTTACAACATAAAATATTACGAGCTATGAAATATTTTTTTTAATAATAATTAATATAAAATTTGAGTTGACATGATTGAATACATGAGTGTTAATAATATTTTTTTTTTAAATTTATTCAACAAATAAATAATACAAGCTTACAGTTTTACAACCAAATTGCTGATATATGGTAGGTACAATACAATGTCAAAACAAAAAAGTATATTAAATTATCATACAACTAATACACGTTGAACAAGTAATACAAAATTCATCACACAGAAACAATTCAAATAATTAGTATTCAATAATTCTGATAATATTAAGATGCATTTAGGTATAACCTAATATCATGACATACGTTCCCAACTCTGCCACAATATACCTAAATCAGTATCGGGACTATACTTTATTAGTTTATTTAGAGCGTTGATAGCCTTGGCAGTAGGACTTAATTATACAAAACAAATTTATGTAAGAAGCACCCGCTACTGGCCTGCACACAAACGCACCGGGAAGAATAAACCATTCAGATAGATCATATTCTTTATAGCTTATTATTTAATAACAATAAATGAGTATTTTTTTTGTATTTATTTAGGTGCTTAGACACATTATGTGTTAGCAGTAAATGTCAAGTTTTCTTGAGTGGTTGTAAATAACATGAGAAAACCTCGTGCTTTTAAAAATTCTCTTAAAATAATTTAAAAGGGGTAGTTTAGTTTCACAGTTCTAGATTAGTCTCTGGTAACTTACTGGTTACTTTTGATAGATGAAAAGTAAAATTAGTTTATATATTTAAAAAAAATAACTTATCAGGAGCTGGTGAAATTGGGCCAACGAAGCTTAAGTCGTTAGAATGTGAACTTGTGTTCCTAGTGCTAATTAATATCATAATTTGGGCTAATAATTTAGCTACTTACTACTTAAGTTTACTTTTTTACAGGAACGTGTAAGATGGTATAAATAGCAATTATGATAGCTATTTTTAATATTTAAATATAAATCTGATTCACAAGTTACAATATTTGAAGGATGAGAAACCTTAAACACCTAATGTGCCAATGAAAAAACAAAATAAATAAAATTTTCCCTAAGCCCTCCTTTCAGAGAATTTTATTTATCTATATACTAATTTTAATTTTATTTATCTCAATTATATTTATACGGTAAAGTTTTGCAATAGAACTCTCTTGCTATCTCTGTTTTTTTAAACGCAATAAACTAAGCAAGCTAAAATATTGCCGCAATTGTAATGCTTGCTTTGAATTGCGGCAATTCTATAAAAGACAGAATAGCAAGAGAATTGCGTTGCAAAACTTATCATCGGGTAATTGTACGTCGTGCATACATAATTTTTTGTCAAAAGACGCGCCGTTCCGCTTTCGCGATTGAACTGTTTCGACGGAAGCAGTCGCCAAATTGCCAAAATACTGCACTCAGTATACTTATATTTTATTTAGCTTTCTATATTTTTGGGCACTAGATTAAGACTATTAAGATTTTCAACCCTTCATTTTATAATAATTACAATTCAACACATAAAACAAAAATCATCGGGACTTCTCATCAATTTTTCTTTTTGCATCAATATTATCATCATTTTTAACTTTATTTGTAAGGGAAGGTCTTTTCCTCGTTTCCAAAGACGCCTTGTTCTTGGACTTCTTGGTGTAGCTTTTGATGTAGAATTTTCCGAACAAGTTTATGAATAAAGTAGCGTTTAAGAGGCACAGGACGTTGATGATTTTTGGGTAGTTACATTCGTAGAAGAAGACTGACGCATTGTGAATAAAGATGAGGACAAATTGAACCTGAAATTATAAAAGAAATGTTTGTGAAAATGTTGTCTGAATAACTATAGCATACACGGTACTTATGTCGCTTAAATAAAGTACCATGCACACAAGTTTTCCACACAACCCTACATGCACGATGTAGGGTTGTGTGGAAAACTCTTGTAAATATAAACTACCTCAAAATATAAAATCCCTTTTAAGTATATTTAAAAGGGAAAGTTTTGCATGCCTTTAATAGGCAAGATATGGATTAAAACTATGTACTATTTACTTTTATACAATCAACTTTGATACCCATATTTTGCAAATAAATAATTTTACATTTTAAATTTAAGCTTAAAGCACTTTCATAAGTAAACAAAAATACGTGCCAGCTGAATTAAAGTGACGTGTTTCTTCCACCACAAGTACTTTTGGTATTCAGGTCCAAATCCGGAGATCAGGTAGTATGTGTACATGATGACGTGGACCATTGAGTTCAAGAAACCCATGAAAATGGTGTGGCCTCCTGTAAATAAATATAAAAAAATGAGATAACATGTTTTTGAACGGACTTGAGCAAGGAAGCCTTAGTTAGTAATTCATAACGTTTATTTCATGCGTACATAATTACGAGTATATTACCCAAAAGGTATGCCAGAGATTAATATTATTTTGACATATTTTTTGCCTGTGCGAGACAACTTTTTATAAATTGTAATTGACTAGTTGTGCTTGTATTACTGCGTACTCGGTTTGGCGGTGAGATCAAGCCCTAGAATTCCTGGCACATGAGGCATAACACCGTAGTCCTTAGATGCAGCGACACATTAACAAAATGCTTTTGTGGATTGTCGTCGAGGTCTATGGCTTGTTGTACCACTTAGCATCAGGTTTGCTACACACTTCGTATAAAGAAATAAGTGCTGTACCTCGACAAAAATAGTTAATTCGTACCTGGGAAATATTTAACTCCAATCCATATAACAAGGGACATGAGCGTATGATGGTAAACATGAAGGAACGACACTTGTTTGTACTTCTTCCTTAACACAAAGAATACGGTGTCTAGTAACTCTGTCAGTTTTGCTACGTAGTAAAACCAGGTTCCTGCTGCTATCTGAAAAAGGTCAAATCAAAAATAATAATATAAGAAAATATGGGCAAACGAAGCGAAGTCAAAGATATCGGGTTCGAACCGGCACACCGCTGTTAATAAATCGTTAAATTTAGTCTTTTCGACGATATATGAAGTGTCATTATCATAATTTATAAATTATCGCTTGCTAATGGTGAATGAAAACAGCGTGCGGAAACCTGCATGCCTAAGAGTGCCTAAAAAGTGTTTAAGGGAGGGTGAAGTCTACCAATCCGCACTTGGCCAGCGTGGTCGACTATGGCCTAACCCTTCTCATCATGAGGAGAGGCCTGAGCCCAACAGTGGGACATGTATTAGATACAGGGCTGCTATTATTAATATTATTAAGGGCAAACACTAAATAACTTCAACTTAAGAACATAACTTAAGAAATGAAAATAAGCTTTATGGCTCCGAAGGATCAATGAACATTATGAGCCTCTCATTAAAAGATTTAGTTATTTTTTTTAAACATTCTTACGTTTTTCTGAGTAAATATCAAACTGTTTATTGCGAACAGAGATTTATCAAAATTTATTTATAGCTTTAGAAATTTGAATCAATTTAATTATCATCGTTCATGACCTTACAAATATGAATTAAAAAAATAATTATGTAAGATAATCCAAATTAAAAATCCCTTAAACTATCTTTCTAAATAGTATGTATGTATGTATTCACAAAACCAAATGGAAATAAATATTGTACAAAAAACACATTAAGATTTGCTATCGATTGTTTATGACTCATTTGTGTAGTAGCTGATCTGTATAATCTGTGATTATGACAATGTCAACGACATTAACGACGACGTTGACATGTTGATATAATACCTTTTTCTATCGTGACTTTTCGCTCGCAAACTCGATGCCATACTCGGTTCGTTCTGTCAAAATTCCATTTTGACATGACGATCGGGTTTGAGATCGAGTCGAGAATGACAAAAAATGAATGATTCTGTAATTCATATTGATTAGTAAAATTTTAATTTATTATTTTTTTTTTTTTTTTTTAAATTAATAAACGTTAATTTTTGCTGTATTAAAACAAAAACACGTCATGTTTTACGAATACATTTTTTTCATTTAATTTTATTTTTTTTCATTTCATTCATTTTGTGAGTGTTTATCTAGAAATAACAACGGTTTTATTTTTTGTCACTCAAACTTTATGGACATCACAAATACAATATTTTCAACGGTTGTGTTGAAATTGTCATAAATAAATTGAATGTGTGCACATCAAGTGCTAGTGAAGTTAGAATGACTTGCCAGTGGTAAGCACAGTCAAATTGAGGCCCAAATGTTTAAGAACCAGGCTTCATTTCATTCCCTCTATTATACAGGGTTATTGGGTAAGTCGACCTAGATCCGTTAAGAGGTGGTAGTTCCCATCATTTCTGACTGATCTGACTATGAAACACCCCACCCTAAACCTAACCGTTTTCGAGATATTGGACTTAGAAGGTTTTTTTAAAAAATATCCCGATTTCTTAACTATAGCCTATTTTTTTTGTATCCTATGCCTTTTATTTTTTTTTAATTCTGATTTTTGTGTGCCAGATAAGTTTGTTTATAATTATCAACCCAAAAAGTGCAAGTATCTGAACCAATGGGATCGTAGTAGACGATTGATACCGTAAAAAAGTAATTAATTTGAAAAAAAAAAATTGTTTCTTTTAGTAATATTTAAAAAAAAATCTATGGCGTTAGTTCTGCAGATATTTTAAATAATATCTACGTTCCATTAGCTATCCAACAAGGTATCACAAGCTAGGGTCTTATCACAATTCATAGAAAAAAAATCGATAAAAGGCTCCCAGGTAGTAAAAAAAAACAATGGTACTTAAGATTAAACTTCTCTTTTGGGCCAGGAAACGAAATAAAACAATACAAATAAATAATTATTAAACAACATTTATTTAAATTTATAAATCTTGTTCTACATGGCCGCCTCTGTTTCGCACACACACTCTCATTCGGTGTCTTAGTCCGCTTTTAACTACTACAGTCGTTAAGTCTCTTCGAATTTCGTCAGCAGCCTCAATAATCTTCTGTCTTAATATGTCAATAGTTTCAATTGGATTATTCTCATTGTAGACTAATGTCTTCATGTGTCCCCACACATAAAAATCCATGGGAGTCAGGTCAGGACTTCTTGCTGGCCACGGTATGGGTCCACCTCTTCCGATCCACCTATTAGGATACTCGTTGTCTAGCCATTCCCTGACCCCTCTTCTGTAATGTGCAGGGCAACCGTCGTGTTGGAACTTCATGTTTCTAATCAGATTTAGGGGTAAATCCTCTAATAAATTTGGTAACTCTTCTCTTAGAAAATGTTCGTAAAATTCTCCGTTTAAATTATCAGGTAGAAAGAAGGGCCCAATTAATTTGTTTGCTATGATTCCCATCCAGACATTTAAACTAAATCTTCTTTGTGCGGCTTTTGTCCTCTTCTGGTTAGGATTTTTTTGCGCTTTTGGGGCCCAATAATGAGCGTTGTGGTAATTTGTAATTCCATCTTTATCAAATTTTGATTCATCTGTCCACAAGATTTGTTTTAAAAATGCTGGGTCTTCTAAATCTCCATGAAGCATAAATCTACAAAAGTCTAACCTCCTCACTGGATCTCCCTCTTCGATAACATGTACTGGCGTGTAGTGATAGGGGTAGAGGCCTGCAGTATTCACCGTAAACCACACTTTCCACTGCGAGAGTCCAAGTTCTCGGGCAACAGCATTAGTTGAAGTAGTTGGATACGCTCTAAACCGTTGAACTATTTGATTATCTTCATCTTCATCATCAACAATGATCCGTGGTCGGCCTAGGTCTGCTCGACGCCTTAAAACAGAGCCAGTCTCTCTGAGTCGCCGGTAAGCGCCGTCAAAGACAGTGACATCCGGTATTCGGCGGCCGGGATAACGTGCAATGTATTCGTCACGAGCTCATGCAGAAACACCATTGCAGTACCCATAACAAAGTAGAATATCCGCGTATTCCTCGTTCGTGAAGGTTGCCATCTTCAACAGTTCCAATTCAGAAGCACAATTCAAAGTCCAGTTAACAAGCACAGTCACAATTTGTAGGAAACAGTCCAGAAATACAAGCCAAGTCGGGTAAGAAATGAAGAGCACTAAATATCGCATCTACTACGGACGAATCACGGAAGCAGACTAAAACGAAACAATAACAACAAATTGGCCGGGATTATTTTATCTCGCTTGCACCTGGTCAGTTTGTCCCGCTCGCACGCACCACAGCTCCGTGGAAGAACAATAGGACCAAAGAACCCAAATTTGTACTGCTACCTGAGAGCCTTTTATCGATTTTTTTTCTATGAATTGTGATAAGACCCTAGCTTGTGATACCTTGTTGGATAGCTAATGGAACGTAGATATTATTTAAAACATCTGCAGAACTAACGCCATAGATTTTTTTTTAAATATTACTAAAAGAAACAATTTTTTTTTTTCAAATTAATTACTTTTTTACGGTATCAATCGTCTACTACGATCCCATTGGTTCAGATACTTGCACTTTTTGGGTTGAGAATTATAAACAAACTTATCTGGCACACAAAAATCAGAATTAAAAAAAAATAAAAGGCATAGGATACAAAAAAAATAGGCTATAGTTAAGAAATCGGGATATTTTTTAAAAAAACCTTCTAAGTCCAATATCTCGAAAACGGTTAGGTTTAGGGTGGGGTGTTTCATAGTCAGATCAGTCAGAAATGATGGGAACTACCACCTCTTAACGGATCTAGGTCGACTTACCCAATAACCCTGTATACTCGCAAATATAACTTACCCTCAATGCTCTAGGATCTTGTGAGAAATCCACTGGTTCACACGCAAAGCTGTATTCTTTGCTGAATACGTATACATAACCCTGAAAACAATAATGTTTTAATATGAGTAAAATACAATATCTAATAATACATATTACAATTAAGTTAAAAAATATTTATTATTTTTACCTAACAAAAGATACAATAGAAAAATATAATATAATAGAACATAGGAGCACACTGCATATTTATTTATTTATTTATTTATTAGGGATAAACAAACAGTTACACATTAAAAATAATTACTCAGATGTGATGAATTATAAAGTGATTAAGTGTGCACTCACAACGTTATCCACATATTTAAATATTTATGACATTTTTTTCTGCAACTAACTAAGAACAAACAAGCAACAAAAGGCAAATTAAGCGAACCCCTCTATTCATTCCTTAATTTGCTTGATATTTTGTAAAAACGAAGTTCTAAATAATAAATCATTCTTCATATCACTCATCAAAGGATGATTAATGTTGAGAGTATTCAAGTATTCAAGTCTTTATTGCACTCCACAATGTTAAAATGGTCTTATAAATAGGTACAGTGTCAATTATGGACCCCGACGGGCACGGCAAAAGTAGGAGAGAGGAAGAAAGCGTCACATGGTCGCCCTTTGCAACATCAACAGTTGCCCGTGGTAACATAACATAATCACACCTATATTAACCAGAGAGGTGTGGCAGAGGTGTACAACACGCACAAAACCGCGGCAGAAAGTAAGTTTGTTTGTTTGTTAGCGCTGATCTCGGGAACTAATAATCGGTTTTTTCCATTATTTTTGTGTTTAATAGTTTAACTATCCCTTTTTTTTATTTAACATAACGCTGAACTCCATAGAAGCGGGGCAGCGTTTAACGCGGGTCATAGCGCGGGAGCAGCTACTACTTAATATAACGAACTCCACGCGAACGAAGCCGCGGGTAAAACCTAGTTATGTATAAGGGTTCATCCATAAAGTACGTCACACGTAAAGGGGAGGGAGGGGGTCGACAAAGTGTGACATGGTGTGACAAGGGGTGGGAGGGGTCCTAAGTTTCGTGACATCACATTTCAAAATCTAGAGGTACTAATCGCGTAATTTGAAATATTAATTAAACTAAAAAATATGTCCAACTCTATCTTTAGGGCAATACGGTTTAAATTGTTTTGTTGACAAGTTCATAGCCGCTTCTGACACGTGCCGATCGCCGACGAGCCCTTTGACTAATGCATCCAAATGCACCGCACCTCGCGTAGGTAATGTTTTTGTTTCTATATTTTCATTCGACAATTTGCTTTCGCTGAGTGAACGACGTCGTTTTTTTAGTTGTGCTATTTTGTGGATATAAACATAGTTTAATAAATCAAGTTCAAAATGAACAAAAAGATATATATACGAAACATACAGTGCGACTTACGCTGATAAAAAAAAAACAGCATATACAGGAAGAATCTAATACCTTATGGAAAATGTTGAAAAGTAGTGACAATACCTTTTTGAATTTTGAATTTTGAATATCGAAGGTGATGTGAAATTGAAAATCAAAGAACTGCAGATACAAATGACGAAAAAAAAGCGACACTAATGAATTTTTTTTCGAAAATTCCTTCGGCGTCAACATCACGAATAAAACTAGAGCGGGAAAAGGAGGGAAAAGTACAAGTAAGTTATTACGAATTTAATTACAATCCTTAATTATCGCGCTCAGGAGTCAACTGTCACAGTACTGAGTAATATTTGGAGCCAATTGGTCATTGATGGTTATCCTGTGATTGCCAAATATATTATGCCTACAGAAACTAGACTGGATGTTGAACAGGCTAAGGCATTGAAACGTGATGCGATTTGGTACGCAAATCATGTCCGGGAATCACAATATTTACTGCAAATAGTAAAATGTGAAGTGGTTTCGTGCTGTGGTGTGCAACGATCTAGCCTTCGGCGACTACTACGAGAGGGTTTTTTGTCACCACCTGTTTTAATTAAACAGACGTCAAGCGGGTATATAACAACAGAAAAGGATGATATCGAAGGTAAATTCGCTCCACTATTACTTCAATTATCTTTAAAACTGAGCGCGTCATCACATTTAAAGCAAGTACCGTATGATAGTTACTGCCCTAGTGTTGAGGGATACTTGTGTAAGCGATCTTGCGGCTTCTGTGGTCTATATTTTGCATCATATAAAGCCACTAACCAACACAAACAACTTCATAAGATTAAGCAAGATGAAGTTCCCATTGCAAAGATACGCCCTCAAAGAATAGCAGCTAGACGTGCCAGAAAAATTCTTTGTTTGGATATTAATGATGATGCCTTATGGTTGGATGAAAAAGATGTTGACACCACAAATGTTCCTGACGTGAAAAACGAAGTGAACTGTGAAGTGACTGCCATGCCAGTTATAAATAATTTAAAGGACTGGGTTCAAAGTCCATGGACTGAAGATGATTGAGTTTTTTTTCTTTATATTCATTAGTTTATTTTTTTGTTATTGTTTCAAATATTTGATATTATGTTGATTTCATAAAAAAGTACTTAATTTAAATGCAAATAAAACTAATTTCGGAACTGCTGTTTTAATTTAATAATGTTTCGATGTTAAATTGCAAAACATGTGACGTCACACTAGGGAGGGGGGGTCTCAGAAATGTGACCACCTGTGACAAGGACGGGGGGGGGGCTCAAAAACTCATGAAATTAGTGTGACGTACTTTATGGATGAACCCTAATCGAACAACCTAAATTTGTATGTAAAACTAGAACTTATATTCATAAGTCAAAGACAATAAGAATTACCAACTAATTAATTCGGTAAAATTGTGTTGTCATTATGACACTGCTTTATGCAAATAAAACAATTTATCATACATGATTATTAAAGAAGGAATTGAAGTCCTTGAATAATAATGCCCTGTAACAATTTTATGTTGGGGTTAAAGATTAACTTAGTTCATTTAATTCATATTTATTTATTTAATTATTGAATACAATCGCTATAAATTATGAATATTGGCCGTTGTACACCTGACACCAACAGCAAATAATTCCGAGACATATTTTATAAAATATTATTCGTTTATTAAGAAAACTAGAAATACTAAATTATTGTCACAACAATATACATAATTTTAATTACAAACTGAGTGAGCAAAGCTGCAAGAGAAAGGCAAAAGTAATGAAAATGTATGGAATATTAAATAATAAATAAAATATATAAATTATTATTGCAAGCAGTAGATTCTAATGGAATTGAATGGATGGAAATGGATTTTTACCATTAGCAGAAGCTCTACGACAATTTTTTTCAAATCTTCACTTTTCACTACTGGTCAAATATTTAACAATAGGCCTAAGACCCATATTCATCGTTCCCATAAATTAAGCGCCTTTCACCGTAAGATCTCGGGTTTGATTGCCGGATCGAGCAAAGTGTTATTAGTAAACTTTCCGTCAGGAAATTCACAATAACAGCACAGAATTGGAATAGTGCCCGGTAGATGGCGATCGGCTAACCCTCTATACCATTGGGACCTAAGCATAACAGGTGAAGTGTGGGTGTTGTACACCTCTGCCACACCCGTCTGGGTAATAAAGGCGTGATGTTATGTTATGTTATAATAATTTCACTATTCTTCTTCTTCTTACGTATCAATGGCATTATGGTTTCTCATTTTTTATCTATATTGTTTTTGCCCAGTAGGTAGCAACTTCCACTCCCTTGCTTGTGGCCTGCATTAGGTCTTCACGGGTACATGTAGAAGGAGACAACGGGCACGAAAGCAGGTGAGCCATGTTTTGACTAGGGAAACCACAATTGCACGAGGTGTCATTGGTGTTTACGATTCCCCATTTGGCTAGGTTCTCCCTGCAGCGACCAACTTGTGTCCGAAGGCGGTTGAGAGACTTCCAGACTGGCCACTGCAGCCCACTTCCAGGTGGCAGGTGTTCAGCTAACTCAGGAAAATCAGCGGGTGCTGGGAGCCTGTTCTTCCACACCTCGAGTCGCACTTCAGATGGACTTTGGTTCGAGGAGTTAGTATGTCTCATGAAGCTCTTTCGACTTTTCAAACGAGCTGGTGGAAGATGGTGGTCGTACAGAGGATGTCGCCTGTCATTTGTTTGTTTCAGCCTTTCAGAGTGACACGAAGCTTCACGGCGAGCAGAAGGTGGTGCAATACCCGCCAACGGATACACCATATTAAGAGGCGTGGGTTTTAAGCATCCGGTGATAGACCTGCAGGTATCATTAAGTGCCACATCTACCTCTTTCTATCTAAACATTTATCAGAAATATGGAAAAAAATATTTCAAAATTTGGATGTTAAACTTACCTCATACACTAAAAACATGCTGAAGCATACTTGAAAGAAATTGTACACCATCAAAATAGTCTTTAGTTCAAATGGTTTTCTGTTTTCCATTAATCTCGGGCCCAGGGATTTGCAGAAGTAAAGGTATGAGGAGACTATGGATATGACCACGAACGGATTTGACACTCCCCACCATTCTTGTGTCCTGGGATCTGGAATAGAGAATATTGCAAAATTTAAAAAAACTTCTGCTACTGAGAAATTCTTAGTGTAAATGCCCAAATAACACTTCCCAACCCGTCCATCGAACCCGAACCTCACCACGAGGCACTCCACGTGGTAAGAAAGTACAATTATGTAAATTATTTAATGCATAAATTAAAAACACATTCCTCAGACAGTTCCTTGATCGATTTCAAATAAATGACAACGACCTCTGACGCGTTGGGATAATACATTTTTATGTACTCGAATGTTCAAAATACACACATTTCACATTTAACAATACATTACGTTTACAGCTCATGATTTGGTAATTTAGACGGAATTAATTATAGCCTGTTTAAATACGTCAGTAAATTATTTTTCTTCATGGCAGGTACTGAAAAAGGTGCCAGTATGAAGAATAATGTTTAATTCTAAAGGGTCTTTCAACAAGGACGGGTCGATGTTAAAATTGAATAAAACAAGATGTGTTTGAGATATTAACAAAATTTATTTCAAAGGCCCGTTTATGCCATTATGGATGGAATATGACATCGTTCAAATGTCCACCGCAGCTTCGTATGGTGGCACGAATCCGAGAGGTCCAATTTTTAATGACTCTGCTGCATATATCCGGCTGAATCTGAGCGTTGGCTTTCAGGGCAACGGTCGATTGTGGCTTATTGACATAGACTTGCGATTTCAGAAAACTCCACAAGAAAAAGTTTAGCGGAGTCAAATCACACGATCTTGGTGGCCAATTACGTCACCTCTGCGAGAGATAACCCTACCCTCAAACCGTTCATACAGAATGTTCATTGTGTCGTTCGCTGTGTGGTAAGTAGCGCCATCTTGCTGGACCCACATGTCGTTCACGTCCATATTGTTCAATACAAGCCAAAAGAAATTGTTTATCATTGATCTGTAGCGCTCGCCGTTGACTGTGATGGCCTCGCCAAGGTCGATTTTGAAGAAGTACGGACCAATGATGCCGCGAGACCAAAATCCGTACCAGACAGTAACTTCTTGTGGATTCATTGCCACCTGGTGAACCTCATGTGGGTTGTGGTCATCCCATATAGGGCAATTTTGCTTATTAACAAAACCATTCATCCAAAACTGTGCCTCGTCGCCAAAGATTATCTTTCGGCCAAAATCGCGCAACCATTGCACTAACGAGCACTCATTTTGATAAAAAAAGTTTTATAATTTGCACATGCTACTCAACCGCGTTACTTGCCATGGTGATTTGGCATCAGTGACTGAATAAGAAAAAACAGATATGACAGATGCCGCCAAAACAAAATGGCCGCCACAGATTATTAACATTGACCCGCTCTATTTGAAAGACCCTTTATTTTTTGCCCGCGGTTCTGCACAGATGGTATGTCAATAAAAAGCCTTTATGTTAATTCAGTCAAGAATCAAAATGTCATAAAAATGGACTTGGTAGTTTTTCGGTAGAAGAGTAACAAACATCAACACTAACTTTGGCATTTATAATACTAGTAAGGAAATCAAATGTGTGCAAAGCCCTTGTAACATTATGGTTCTTAAAAACCTAGTAGGTAAAATTACGAATGTAATATCTATAGCAAAATATTTGAATATTATGACGAACGACACGATTATGAAATGGTGCGAGAGCTCCCTACATATCACCAGTTGCTAAATAGAGGCCAAACTGTCAGAAAAAGATGACAGTGAGCTTTTATACTCACATACCGCTATCAGCTTTGAAACTTGGTAATAAATTAATCAGCTGTATCAAAATATAAATATAATACTTTCAAGTCATAAAAGATACTAATATTTTTATTAATTTTATCCAGCTTAGGTAACTTACATCACATAATAATATTACACCTTTTCATGACGTTACGACTCCAACGTATGACACTTGGAGTCGTAAATTTAATGCGAAAATGTACACCGTCGATACTATAGTTAAAAAAAATTGTCATGCATAAAAGTATACTCGTCAAATAAACACAGGAGCACGGTTAATCTATGCAAATATTTATAATACTTAATTAATTAATAACAATAGGGTCAATAGGTTATTGAAAGTCATGCAATGACCTAAGGAGCTAACGACCGAAACTCATCATCGAATTTATAATATTTTGGGGAAGTTTTTGCTTGATTATGCTTTTTGCTATGCTTTTTGTTACTAATTTAGGGCAGAAAAAGATTTTAAGATTAGGATACTCACGCCTACATATGCCTTTCGTATATACTTGATCTACTAGAGTTTATTATCTATGTTCAAATCTCTCTGGAATTCCATAATATATTGTTTAACCTTTACGTGTAAAATACAGTTTTCAGTCAATTAGGGGTTGTTTGTATGTAAGATTTGTCAAATCTCAAGAAGATTGCAGGCAATCGGTCCATGGCGTTTGTTAATCGCATAAAACTTCTGCGACTCCTTAGGTGCACCGGTGGTAAATGGTGTCCATACAGTGAATGTCAACTGTAATTTTCCAGCTTCCATTTTTCTGTGGGGCATGCGGCTTCACGGCGAGCTGAGAGTGGCGTTATCTCGGTATTGTTGGGACGAGGCTATTAGTAGGTTCAAATCGACCTCCGTGGATCTATTTAATTGTGATTGCGCTATCCCAGTAAGGGGGTATATCATTTTGAGGGGAGTGGGCTTTACATGACGTTAATAAGTTATGAGGTAAGTTAGGGGTCTGTATGGGAAGCTCATTGATTCTGAAGGAAATAGCATAACTATTTAGGAAGATTATAATATGTTTTTTTTTTATGTAAGTACGTTTCTTACATAACGTAAATGACTTAAAATTATTTGACCAAAGTTTAAAGCAACAGTATTCAGAACAACAAGGCATTAAAAATGACGAAGAAGAAATTACGTAATAAATAATAATGATAATAATTCCATTGACAATCCAATAATCATTATAAAAAATCTCATTACTGTGAGAGTAGACAGAAAAAGGAATGAAATACGAATATGAAGTAAGATGATAGTTTTTAAACATTTCGAATTCAGGTAATTATTTATATCATTAATTTCTCATTTATTAAATATTTAAAGTTTTATAATTATCTGGTGTTAATAATATAATAATTATGTTTATTTAGATTTTATTCAAGCACAATTTCACAATCATACAAACTTAAAAAAATAGTAAATATTTATCACTAGGTAAATAATTTTAATGCCCTGTATATTAATAGAAGATTAAAAAAAACTCACCTGCCAAATCATGAATCACATAATTGTATTTATTTACAATACTATCAATTATACCCGCCATTTTTAATTTATTGATTTAATTTTGTAATTAAAACTAAATCAACGCGTACACTCTCCACCGGCGAGGCGCCCTCTACTCCGCTTTTCGGTTAAAGTCAAATAAAGTGTTTTACTAGAATTCAACGCATTATAAGTGAATGTATTGTATATATTATACTTATATATTTACCCACAGACACGGTTGATTTGCAATATTGTCAGAAAAAAAGGTCATAAGGTTCAAATTCCGAATGAAATTATAAAGAAAAGAGGAAAGTTAGATATAGGAACTTTGTTTTTTTATGACATTTTTTCTTTAAAGGTAGTTAATTAGCATACGGCTTGCCACATGGTAAGCAGATACCGAAGTCTATACATTAGTATACGTGTCTTGCCGACCGTGTAAATACATTTTTGTTCTCTTTTTGAAAAAACTCATGTTGTAGTATTTTGGATAATCTTTAATCTAATCTTTATTCATACCACAACTTAATTGTGCGTGGGAGGAAATTCATCTACAATCATACTGTACGCGACAATATCAGGTTTAGTGCGTGAGGATTAGCTCTCTGTCGATGGCAAGAGATACGGTGGCAAATGGAAGCAGTATTTATTATAACTATTTAAGTATATTTTTTAATATTTTTCTTTTTTTTTAATATTTGTCTGCACGTGTGGTGTAGTGGTTTAAGCGGTCGCCTCGCCGCTCTCCACTACACTGGTGTTGTGAGTTCGATCCCTACATGGGACAAATCTTTGTGCTTTCGCAAAGATTTGTTCTTAGACTGGGTGTGCTTGTGTGAGTTAATGTGTGTATTTGGCCTTGTCATTGGGACCATTGGATAGTGTAATTGCTTCTGGCGTTCTATCTAATGTAAAAATCCCGGGCTTTGTTCGCATAGGCATAATCCCCACATTATACATTACTGGTCACATTTTTCAAAATGTTAGCTGACAAATGGAATAAATTTTCACCGTGCTACATGTTCAAATTTATTTATTTAGTTAAACTGCATAAACAAGTAATGTATATAGGCGGACTCAATGCCATATGCATTCTGTACCAGTCAATACTTAGGGATCATGCAAAGGTTAACATGGTAAGTGAAGTTAAAATTGATTGAGACAAATAGAGGTAAAGCATATTAATGAATAATAATAACGCATAATTATAATAATTGTTGACGCAACTGACTGACTGTATCATCTACGCAGAGCCGAATCCGCTGGTAACATAAATGTTCCTTACATGACATGATCAATGATTAAAACAAAATGGCGTAACCTAATAACATTTATAGATGTCAAGATGTAATATGAAGAAAATTGTCGGTTATACTTTTGCAACAATTGGCCTGTCAAATTTCATAGAAAATTTTCGCCGAGCCGGGTAAAAGTTGTCAAACCCAATACATTTCTAAACTCTGACGTGCTTGCGCAGTGAAAATAATGTCAGTAATAAATTATATATCTCTTTAGTTAAATGTATGCTCTCTGCCTAATAACAAGCCAAAGTGAAAATATACTATTTTATTTCAAAAATAATCAGGGAAAAGGATACATCCAATTAGTTTATCCAATAGTTGTGTTTCTATTTTAGAACTTTTATAGTATTTTCGCATCCAGCCAGTATAACAATAATTTATATATTTTAAGATTTTTTTCAAAAACTAAAATAATATTATCCTAATTTAAAAAGGAAACTATAGTTTTGGTCAGCAAAATAATAGATTTGTCAACAAAATAATATATTTACCAGCAAATAATAGTCGTATCAAAAATTATCAAATAGTTAGCAAAATAATAAATTTGTAAGCAAAATATTATGATTGTAAGCAAAAAAAAATATGTGTTATCAAATTTAGAGATTGGTCTACAAAATAATATTTATTATTTATTTGTTTGTATTATTTAGTAATATGTGTGTATGTATAAGTAATGATAGAATTACAACTGTCGTAAATTAATATTAACGGCATTAAAAAATATATTAATGTTCTTAAAAAATACCTAGATGCCACCTTTGTGAACTCGGCAACTAAGGAAGAGATAATTAAATTTAATTACTTTCATTCGATTGTACTAGATACCCCATTCTCCTTTATTTACGCTTCCTCATTGTGAAAACGAAAAAAGTATATTTCATTCGTTATGAGTTGTTTAATAATACTGAATTTCGCATTGTTATTAATTTAATGAGCATTTAGACAATTTATAAATTTAATTTTATCAAACAGAAGAGTTTATTTGTTTGATTGAACGCGATAACCTCAGAAACTATGGGTTCGATTTTTTTTAAATAACCTATTAATAGAGCTTTAATTTAGACTTTATAAAATATGTTGTGCAAACCAGAAAAGAACCCATTGCAGCAGTGGTAAGGTATAACGCGTATAAACAAGATTAATTTAATAAATTGCTAGACCCAAAAATAATAAAAGCCAGTGAGACTAAATTTTAACTATGGTATTAAGAGAGCTATTTCTAAGTATTTTTTAAGTTTCTAGTCTAATCATTGCGGCCAAACCATATTCTTAGCACCATGAGTAAGAACAAACATTGGGATTGAATATTGAGTGATTTTTGGCAGCTTATGAAATACATTAAAATAGTTCCCTAAACATCTTAGCTAAAAATAAAGCCTCTACTCCTATTCCTAACAAAACTTAAGATTTCAGCTTTTGATGGGTCAATTTCATCAAGTCTATTAAAATCTTCATTTCTGTGGCAATCCACGGAAATGATTTTATCTTAGGTTCTTTACAAAAAATTAAATAGTTCTTATTAAAATTTTTAAACTCTGTGTATTCTTGCTTAGTATCTAACAGATAACTAAAAAAAACTAACGAGATATAAAATATTAAAAATAACGTTCCACGTCAATGAACGGCGTGCATGTAAATTAAACTAGCATCCATGGCAATGATATAACCATGACAAGGGATTGTAAATCCGTATTAATCTATTATTTTCATAAATATATTGCGATGCAACTATAAGGATTTCTACTTGGAGACTTATGCTTTTAAATTGTAATAAAAAAAAATTGTCCAGTCACATAAAAATAGAATACTTACATTTATGGCGCAAAGGTACTAATGTGCAACTTCTAGCGCATACGGGGGAGGACGCAAGTCGTTAGGTAAAACAATATTCTTAAAAATGATTGGGACACGTCGATGAAAATAACACATATTTTTTTATTAACGATTCGTTTTACTGTTTTAATATTTTAATAAATGTATTTTGTATCAATACTTTGACTATTCACGAATCAAATAAAACTAGGTTTTAATATAAATAACCAATCGATTTTTATCAATTAGGTATCACGTCACAATAGGTGACCTGTGGAATAACAAGGAAATGAAAATTTCAAGGTTTTTTTTTGAGTAACTTTTATTTTAATAAATTAAATATTTAGTGCTACGTTTAGATTACTAATTCATTGCATTATTTAATTTAGCATGACACGTTACGGTATAAATATCTTTTGACATACTTATTCACTTGGCATAACTATTATTTCGCAATACCTAATTGTTATTAGGCATAATATTTTGTCGCCTAATAATGATTTAATGAAAACTTTAACATAATATGTTTTAATATGGTAACGTGTATAAACGTGAATAAATACGTACGTAAACAGGTTAGGGAGAGTTGGGGCTGTCAACATGTTTATTGGTTCTCTATTATTTTGCATAATTTTATTTGGCATAATTTAACTTCACATACCTTTATTTGGCATACTGATAATTACGCATAGTTTATTAATTGGGCATAACTTTTGCCGCATATTTATTTTGCACAAATTCTTTACGCATAATTATTGTTAGGCATAATGTTCTTGACATATAAGTAATTTGGCTTAATCGAATTTTGATAAATATTTTAATAATATATCTTAATTCAACAAAATACTATTCGTATGTAAAATAAACAAGCGGTGACTTACGGGTGGCCCAAGAGCCAACCCCGCCGCACCCTAACCTATTTTTACACTATGATACCCATTTCAAATTTTATTTAATCTTAATTAGGCGAAAAACCACTTTGCCTAATAAATATTATGCGAAAATAACAGTATTATGCCAAAAAAACTATGCTGTGAAATAATAGTTATGCCAAGTGAAGCTGTATGACAAAATTATGCAAGATGACTATTACGCGGCAAAAAAATGCTTTACTAAATATTTTATATTTTATATTAAATATTATGCGAAAAAAGAAATCCCTGTTTATTTTATATCCATTTTTTTTTTATTTGGAAAGTATGCTTACCCTAATTTAATAAATAGTATGCCAAAAGACAGTTATATAAGGTGACTATTATGCCAAAAAAATGTAAAATTATTCATGCTATAAAATATTTTGCGAAAAAAGTTATGCCAAATTAATATTATGTGTAACTATCATAATACCGAATGAAGGTATGCAGAGTTAAAAAAACAGGGACTGAATCCGTTCTCATACTGTAAGGTAAGTACATTTTTCTTTTTAATTTGATCTGATGATTCTGACCCCTCTCGACTAGAACGCGAAGACCGCGAGCAATGGTCATCAGAAACCCTCCTATCTGACGACTTGATCTTCATTACGGCGAGATATATTGGTGGTCCCGCCGCTTACCACGCATCGGTCGCAGAGGATAGGGAGAGCGGCGCATCGTCATACCGACACTCCTCTTCCCCTGCGGCCTCACCACGCCTCAGTACTAACGGCTGCGGTCGTAGGTAGCCGACGAGACCGC
Source organism: Hypena proboscidalis (assembly GCA_905147285.1). NCBI lineage: Eukaryota > Metazoa > Arthropoda > Insecta > Lepidoptera > Erebidae > Hypena > Hypena proboscidalis. The sequence continues at coordinate 2,454,398 of LR990129.1, read as the reverse complement.
AGAAAATAGGGAGAACACGGCGCACCGTGATACTGGCACTCCTCTCCCACCGCGGCCCCGCAACTCCCCGGCCGCAATGTTTTCCAGCAACAACATGATTGCGGTGCCTCCACACAACATAAGACATCGTACTTTTTAATTCCAGGCGGACGAAGTTGCAGGCTACTGCTAGTTGGTATAATAATTACGCATTAATTGTACACGTGATTGTGCCACTCTTTATAAATTCAGTTATGTTAATCAATTAATGATATATTTAATAAAAACACTTTACTGGACAACGCACACATTACAGCTAAAATACCTATTTTACATTTTATTCACTCTGCTTCTAAGTTTGATGATCTTGAACTTAGGTAAAAGAAAATTTAAATTGTTAATTTCTGCTTCTTCTTTCACTATTCCATTTTGATTGAGAACGAAAAACGTTTCCATTTTGATTGAGAACGAAAAACGTTTTTTTCTTGGTTGTTCCATCGGCCGTCTTACTTATCATCACTTAGTTGTTCAAATCTTTCTTTACGCATTCCTTTCATTTTTTGTTCATCATGTTTATTTAAAATTATATACTTTATTCTCAATATTAACATCAAACTCGGTCAAATTATAACACACACAAACACACACATACAATCAATAACCAAGCTATCTTTTAGTCTCATACGTTTAGTATTAAGTTATTTTTGAAGGTCAGTTTTTTTTTAATGCCTTATTCAATTTTAGCTACACCTAAAAATATTCGAAAAACAAAGGATTTTTTTCCCTTAAAAAATATAGACTCAAAGATAACCGATTCTCAGTATAACTTTGAACAATTTGTTTTGGCAAATTTCGGGTTAATATTATTATTTAGATAATATATACAGTGACAAACATAAAAAAAAGCTCGCCCGTTCCTGCAATCAGTGAACTCTCATAAACTGGACTCGATTAGTGTAGTATGTGGCAGGGTACTTTGAAAATTTAAAATTAAAATAGTAGCAAATATCTGAATGGCGTGCTGCTAATTATGGACTTAAGGAGAATCACGATAAAATTCAGGTTATGAATGTTGGCAGCGCCAGGATGATCTGTAAAACAAATTTGTTCCAACTAGCTCAGGTGAAATTTAATGATACTATCTTGCCAATTAAAGCAAAGGTAAAAAATCTCGGTTGAATACCGAGATTTTTGATCATACTTTATCTCCTCAATACAAGAAGTTAGTTGTCAATTTTTCGCTTCTTCGGGTATCCTTACGAAGATTACGTAATTTCCTTCCAACTGCCACTAAAACAGCGCTAGCGTATACTTTCTTTACTCTACCAGTCAATTGACAAACTTGAGCGACTTAAAAATTTCATATTTGATTAATATTTGGAACACGCAAATATGATCATATTTCTGAATTTAGAAAAAAGCACAAGTGGTTTCCATTTCGTGCTCGATGGAATTCTCATGTACTTACGTTTCTCTATAACGTTTTGCTTAATCCCACGGTACCTACTTATCTCAAATAACGTTTCAATTTCATCCATGCATGACACACATTCAAAGTTCTTGGGCTCATCAAAAACCAATAAACTGGTGATGCCGACGCATTCCATTCTATAATCATCCCTTCATAAACAAGAATAACACAATGTCAATAAATACAGGTAAAAGTTAATAAAATAAAGTTCATGTCAAATTATGTACACTAACTAATAACAATTTCAATACTAACTGAATGTCAATTTACTAAAAAAATATAATAATTATGTAAAATATTAGTTATGTATTTTAAAATTGAACAATTCATTATAATGTAATCATAGAGCGCTAGATAAGCCAGCGTTTTAGTCGGGACCTGAAACTGGCCACAGTAGGTGCTGCAGTGATCGTATCTGGCAATTTGTTGTATACACTCGGACCCATCACGTGCGTAAAGGAGGATTTTGTCTGAGTTCTTATTTCACCATTACATACATACACATGCATAATTTTAGATTTATGTTGCAACCGTATGGCTTAACCTATAAGTTAAGGCCTAACCCTTCTCTTCATGAGAAGAGGCCCGAGCCCAGCAGTGAGACATGTATTAGATACAGGGCTGCTATTATTATTAATATTTATAATTTTCAAATATATTTTAATTGATTAAATACCATACGACCATAATTATGGAGGTCTGTTCAAAGAAATGAGATACGGGACAAAAAACAAAGAAATATACAATTATATAGCTTTTTATTTTTCTACATTTATTCATTGTGGCTCTTTTCGTAAAATAACAAATAATGTTCTCAACCTAAGCGATTTTGAAATCGTTGCGAATAAATATAATTTTATCTGTATACAACAGAAATACACTAGGTGCCGACATTTCATATTTATTTTATATCTTTTGAAATAAACTAAGTTGATAAACTAGGATTATTTATGACACAGTTGTACCAAATGATTTACTAACGTATAGATGCTAAGCTTTTTAAAAGCTTGCAAAATATTTACCTATGCTGGTTAGGTTCACATATAAAGAATAAATAAACAATTACGAATTAATAATAATATGTTCGGGCTATTTTAAAAATGGTAAGGTGTTTTATTTTTTACACACACACAGAAGCAACAAGCTTGTAGTGGTGTACCTTTCGGAGCGCGGTTGTAGTAAGCTAAGCCTCTGTTTACTATTTACTCATGGGGTTGTACCAAATAAAAGTTTTACACAGAGCCCTCGGCCGAGTACTTTAAGATTCGATTATGACGTAGTTATCAAAATAGAAATTTCTTATGACAAAGGAAAGTTATGATTATAATTTGATGTCTACGTCATCGTCAGATTTTAATGTCAAGACGGGCATGTCGTGCATAGGATAAGCACGGCTAGCCATCAGACCACGTTACACTATACGTGTACTCTACTGCTTATACAGGGTATCCCACGGACCACACGAAGGAGAAGTATCTTAAATATCTTAAAGGTTTTTGAAAACATGCTTAATCAACCGGGCATCAAACTAGCCTTAATCCGAAAAAATAGCACCTCTATTTTTATGGCAGCAATCGGTAGCATCAATAAATAAAATATCTTGAATAGATATGGTAGATTAAACGCAAGGAGAACCATGATATCAAGAAATTTGTAGAAACATTAACTACTCAAAATTCTTATGCAATAGAAAAAAACGGTGTAAAATAAGCTAAAATATAATTTTAAATATTTATCACAGCTTATCTAAAAATATTTAAAATTACTATCTTAAAATAAAAAATTGGGTAATCTAATTAATTTTGTATTAGTTACACGTCGGTACACATTCATTAAAGCAACTAAAATCATGGTTACTTTTTTATTAAATTAATGTTAATTCTTATGATTAACGCTATAAATTAATACTTTTAAAGGACGAGATATTATTTATTAAGATTTAAGCTGGTTCGATTTTCCGGCGAAAATTCTTAAAAATAAAATGAAGTCTTCTTTCAGTAAAAATTAAAAACAATAATTATGTACCATATTTAAGATACGTTCCTTGCATGTGGCATGTCCGTGGGACATCCTGTATACAAGGTCTCGCTTGTCCTTACACAGCATATACCCAATCGTTCAAAAGCACCGTCACGCCCATTTATTTCATGTTGTTATCAAGGCATTAGCAGAGTTGGCATGGAATTATATTAGGGTAGCATGATAAGGCTGCCTGTCCACCGGAGATATGTAAAGATGCGTAGTACATTTACCTAGCATCGCTTAGCGCAGACTGTAACTCAGCGGAGCGAGGCACGGTAAATTTAGGGTTTTAAATCAAAACATAACAATCCTTGCCACGCATCTCCACACATATTTGGTGGAAAGGCAGTCTTAATGTGGTTTTATACTGGCAACAAGTCGAAGCGTGGATGGACAGAGCATGAATTTAAATTTCGCTGAAAATTCATACCATACATCTGGTTGCGATGTCAAGCCTAAAAAATATACTATATTCTTTAAAAGCAATTCAATACAATTCTCTTTTTTTTTTTCAATAAACTTCAATATTGTTTTAACAAATATTTACATTTTTGCCATGCACATCGCATGGCATGGCATGGAATGCATAGTATGTGCACGCAAATCTAAACCTTTTACACCAAACATGAAGATTGGCAGGGCGTGGATGCAAATTTTATCATACAAATTTTAAATCCCGCTCTGCTTTGCCCTATTACGTTTCGCCGATGTAATAAAAACAATTTTTTTTTTAAATAATTTACAACTAAAATTCCAAACAAACAATCACTGCACTTTTGCTTTTCCATTTTTCTCAGGAGCTGAAGTTTTAGGTGTTTTTTTATAATTCTCGTAGTAAAAGCTTCCAAACATATACACGAATTGAAGACTGAAGATGCATAGAAGCACAGAGATCCACTTTGGATAGTCACAGTTAGGGTTTAGTATTGCTATCAGGTTGTGGATGAAGATCATGCAGAATTGGACCTGTAATATAAAAAGTAAATAATCTGTCAAAAAAGATTTGAATAAACCCTCAAAAAATCCCTTTAAAGGCAATTCTCTCTGTCTTTAAAGTCATGATAATCAAAGCAAGCAATAGAAATGCCTTGCAAAACTAGCATCGTTTATCATCGCCTTAACTTATTGGTAAATGTTATTAAAGGTAAAATCAAAGATCTTGGCGGGTCGTAAGATGAACTGTCTCAGTCACTCGTGTAGGGTTCACGCTTTACGTATATCTCGCCCTTGCACTCGCAAGCGTCAAAGAAGTTTGACGTTCGGTACACACATCATTATAGTTATACTAGCTTCCGCCCGTGGCTCCGCCCGCGTGGTATGTCAATTAAAAGTAGCCTATATGTTAATCCAGACTATAAGCTACATGTGTGCAAAATTTCATCGAAATCGACCCGGTAGTTTTGGCGTGAAAGAGTAACAAACATCCATACATCCATACATCCATACTTACAAACTTTCGCCTTTATAATATTAGTAAGGATATTTATGTAACTAACATCTGCGTGCGGCTTTACACGCTGGGTATTAACTTTATTATTTACCTTATCCTTCCTCAAGAATTGCACTATCTTTTAGTAAAAACTGTACAAAAATCCGTTTAATAGTTTGAAGAAAATCCATCTTATACAGACAGCTTTTGTGGACTTTGTTTTATAATATGTATAGATTATAACTAATTCGTATGGATTCCAAGAGTTTAATTTTATATTCACTTCAGCACAAAATAAATTACACATAATTTAATTTCAAAATAATAAAATTACAATACATAAAACTAATTCATATTGAAAATGATTACAGAAATTTCAAATGTAAAAGCAAGTTTAGAGCTTGCCCTTGAGGGGACTAATGCCGACGTGAAGTTCCGATTCATTTTTAACACGCTTATATTAGCTTCACCTGTATGTTTGTTTGTTTGTTTGTTTGTTTGTTTGTTTGTATGTAACCGACTCCTTTGGACTCGATTTTGACCCACTTTAAACGGACAGATTTCATTCAAATTTTGCACACCTGTCAAAGATCGATGACAATGCAATAATTCGATAAAAAAAATTAAAAATATATAAAAAAAAAAAAAACTAAAACTAAAAAGTAGAAAATAAATAATAGTTTAAAAAAACTAAAAAACACGCTTTTAAAGTACTTCTAACTAAAAAGTGAAAAATAATTCCTAATATAAGCTGAAAAAAGCGTGGGGCGCTCTGTGCCATATTTTTCGTCTATCGAGCAACCCACGCTTTTTTCAGCTTATATTTTTATTTAAATTGTGACAATCAAGTGAAGGCACAACATCAGCCCTACCTGGCAACGATGCTAAACTTCTCCAGTCGGCTCGTCACCACGAACAATGCAAGTCATAAAGTAGGTATTTATTTTCCTTAAAATATTACGCTATTTAGACCCGTTGTATTTTTCTTAAACAATTTATAAAAAACACGAAAGTTAAAACTAATTTTATTTAAGGTCATTAACATTTTGTTACACTATACAATTTTAAATATTTATGATTTTTAAATTACACTATAAAAAAATAAAGTTTAAATTCTTAATATATATATTGGGTGTTTTAATCGACAATGTAACTTTTCCGCCTTAGTTCTAGGTTTTAAGTCCAGATATAACAAAAAAAAAAATTAATTCGTTTCGATTTATACAAAAAAATAAATAAAAAGCAATACTAATAATCTAATAATCCTTACCAATTGTAAAGTGGTAACATGTTTTTTCCACCAAAGATACTTCTGGTATTTAGGTCCAAGTCCCGCAAGCAGGTAGTAGCTATACATCACAACGTGGACAAAGCAGTTGACCCAACCCAGGAATGTTGCATGGCCAGCTGTAAACAGATTAAAATTCAATTTCATTCATAATATAAATGACGCCTATATTACCCACAAGGGTATAGCATGCAGAGGCGTCTTCTTCTTCTTCTTCTTCTTCCATCTTCTTCGCCATCCACCACAACTTTGCTATTGACCATTGTATAACGGAAAAATCCCAAATATGGAGATGTCACGGTAAGTGGTCTCATACGTGATACTAATACATAATATACTTTTTCTTCTGTAAATAAATACATATTATACATAGAAACACCCAGACTAAGACAAACCCCCATGTTCATGCACACAAATATTTGTCTTAAGTGGGAATCGAACCCACGACCTCGGTCGCAGGCAGGTACAGTCACGACCAAAAGTCCATATGCAATCTCAAAAGGCAATAGTTTGAAGTGTAGTTTGACTTACGACCTTCTATTTCCAAGAAATAGACACAGTCATGTTGTTAACAAATAATTGTAGTTCATAATTTCACTTACTTAGAATGAGTCAAGGTGGCCGAGCGGTTAAGGAATGCAGTTAAATGCGTTTAGCAATGAGCCGTGAGATCTAATCTCGCTAAGTCCTTTCTATACTTTTTGAAGTTTAGGGTATCAATAATTATATTTTTGTTATTAGAACATCCTTTCCTTCCTTGTTGTCATGATGAATCATTTTAGTAACATTTATATTATTGGTGGGTTACAATAAAAAATCTTATGAACGGTTACAAGGGCACTTCTATTATATTATTAATTTAGGTAGGAATGTGACGTCACAATTATCTTACAAGTTTATTAATTGTATAAATAAATATAACGAATTAACATTTTTATCATCATTCAGCATGACTTTTTTATTTCTACCTTACAACAATGACAATAAAAATAAAAAAATACGTAAATAGTTAAATAATAATAACATATTTAACTTATTAGTTATTATAGATATTAATCAAAAATCTTATAAACGGTTACAAGGGAACTTTTTTTTTATTTAGGTAGGAATGTGACGTCACAATGCTCTTAAAAGTTTATTAATTGTATAAATAAATAAAACGAATAAACATTTTTATCATCATTCAGCGTGACTTTTTTTATTTCTACCCTACAACAATGAAAATAAAAATAAAAAAATACGTTAATAGTTAAATAATAATAACATATTTAACTTATTAGTCATATTAATATGTAACTATTTATGTATTGTATGTAACTATTTAAGCATGAAAACCTAACAAGTTTGTGCTTAAAATATTACAAATATTATTATGATTTCGTAAAAACAAAATACAACCACAAATCAACTAAGCTTCAAACTCAGATTTAGTTGATCGTGATCCCAATGCTTACCCGATAGCCCGATACAGCTACCTGCTCATGATAGATAGATGCGAATTTTAAGAACCGGTCGCCACTGTGACGCGTTTAGTACTAATGCGACAACATTTCATTAGTGTGTGTTATCTTATAAACTGCTATACACGCACGCAACTTCGTTAGTGTGTGTACTGGCTGCATCGGGCTCGTACAGTTCAAAGCAATGTAATCCTTAGCGTGCCTATGGACTTATGAGCGTTTACTGTACACTACCCACTCCGACATCCGGTCGTCGAAGAGAATTAATAAACTACCTATCTCTTTTATACGGTGCATCCACGAGCATTATAGTCTACTTGATGGAAAGTGGCAGGTCAGGTCACAATCTAAACCGCTATTTTGAAAGTTGCGTTTTGCTTTTAGCAAATTATTATAATTGTATCAGAGGCGTCGCCTAAAATTTTGTATTTTAAATTTGACCAAATGGACGATAAACACACAACTTTAAAAATAATGGTTTAGTTTTCAAAGCTGGCAGCCTACCTAGCATGGCAAGATTGGCAAGGCTTGGTGGGCTAGTGCTGATCAGTTAATCATCTTGTTTACTAAAATGAAAAAAAATATAATGAATGTACTCACTTGGATAATATTTAAGTCCAATAAATGAAGCTACTGGCATCATAGAATGATGAAACAAGTGTAAAAATGAGATCTGTCTCTCCTTCTTCCGTAAGACAAAAAACACCGTATCCATCCAATCTATAAGTTTAACTGTGTTGTACCACCATACTGCATTTAACATCTGAAAAGTAGAATTCAATTGTACTCAGTGGATGACGATATTTTCACTTTTTATTCCACCTTTGGGACCTTTATATAACAGGTAAAATGAGGGTGTTGTACACCTCTGCCACACCCTTCTGGGTAAAATAGGAGTGATGTTATGTTATGTGTTTTTCGAAATAATGTTACATGACAGTCGAATGCTCACGTTCTGGGAGCACCTTAATATATTTCGCAGTTTTATGATACACTCGATTTTATTATAAAGTTATATGTATTTCGAAGTTGCATTGTCGGGCGCTGCGAGGCGGACGTGTAATACGATATTTGATAATAATTTATATTATTGACGTAAAGCGCGGCGTAAGACGACGCTCGGTATATTTGTTACCGCTGGCGTTCCTGCAACAGAGGCTGGATGTGATTGACGAAGTGTCTACCGTTCAGATCTGTGTAAGTAGCTTCAGCGAAGATGACATTGCAGTTGCTAAGCTGCTGCTGTTCCGGTTGCTGAACAAAAGCGACCAGATGGTGTTTCGTCATGATGGGACAAAGAAAAGCTCGTGCCAACGTTTGTGGCGAAGCAGCTACACAAATTGGTGAACACATCGACGTCTCAAGCATGCTGAAAGAAATAGTCTTTTCGAAGGCAAATTTGGCTACCGTACAGAATAGCAAGTCTGTGCCAATAGCTGGGACACCAGCGCGTGTAAACAATGTTAACACGCGTCGAGGTGCATGCTGCAGCAGTTTTGTCACTGGCGCTGCCTGTTGAGTCTGCGTTATTCGCAACGCGCGCATCACGCAACCCCGCGTCCAGCCCCGCAGCTTCTCCTCGCGTTGCTGCACGAACAATACGCATTTGCTGACTCACCGTTCATTGCGAGCACTTCTACTTGTTTTTGTTTTTTAAATTTCTTTATTTAATAATAAAATACATTGATTTATGTACTAATCTAGTGTAAGTTAAATCCTAGATGTACAAAATATTATTATTATATATGATTTTACAAGTATATGAAACTTATTTAAAAACTTATAACACGTACGTAATTATAAATGTATCATTAAATTATTGCAATTGTAATTTAAATATTAAATAACATAAATATATAATTGTACAAATTCTTTAGTGATAGCAATTCGTTTATAACAATGATAATCATAATAATTATTATGTTAAAATAATAGGTGACGGTACTTTACAACAATAAAGCCGGTCGCCGTCATACGGTAGCAGCGAGAACGCCACAATTGCGAAAACAACTCATACATGCGCGTGCGCAGCATGAGTTGTTTTTGCATTGTGGCGAGCACTTCTACTGCGTCCCCCGTTAAGCCTGCGCTTATACAGGCAACGAGTTGCTTGGGTTGAAGAGGATGGTTTTGTGCAGGTTTAAAGGAGGAAGCGCCGTTCACGAAACCTGAAGAACGGCTATGGCAAGGCACCTGTAGACCCGAAGCTAAAGATGCGTACCGCGGCGCTAAACACCTCGGTGTTTATCTCGCGCCTGCACTACACCACTGAGGCTGAGGATATCGCAAAATATGTCAGCCAGTAGCTGAATTGTGCGCTGAGATGAATGAATGATCAAATTTTCAACTGCCTTCGACATTTTTGCCTTCTATTGGCTCTTGATCAAAAACCTAATTTTATCATATAGCGAATACTATTAATAAAAAAACATCCCGGTAAATGTTGCTGCATACTTTTAAAATAACATGTATAAGGTTGTGGCAGAAGGATATGAAACCCACACTTTACCTGTTACGCTTAGATTCCATGTGTGCCTATTATATCGAATAAAAAAAAATCCCGACTCGGGGATTGAACTCGTCTCGGTTTCGATTCCCGGGTTGGCTTATGGTGAGCAGTCGCAAATTAAATTCTGCTATACCTCGCAGCAATCCGCGTATTTTCAGTGGCTATAAATTTCTGCCCCTTAGCACGGCTTGCTACTAATGCCATTTCGATTCGACTATGAATATGGGTATGGCCCCGAGAATATACAAGAGACGGCCTTCCTAGAGATACATAGATTTGACATTTAAAACTACAATTTAAAAAAACACTTTTTGACATTTAAATTATGAAACACCTATAATTGACACCCGTATTTTTATAATTTGAATAATGTTACAAATTTACGTCAGTTTTAATATAAATACTTTATGACAAGTTAATAAAGAAGGGATATTACACGACAGCTGAATAACTTGAATGATAAAAATATTAGGACATAGTTAATTTAATGTTATAGAAAATCTAAATATCTGTATTTGTTAGGCAAAACATAGCTGAACATTATGTAATTTTTGTAACAACTTTTAAACCTTCTAAAAAAATACTTAGACTTTGACTTTATAGTCGTCAGCATGACGTCAAAAGACAAAAGAAATTGACATTTAATGACTCGTCATGCTGAGTCAACTTTAAGTGACAAAAGTGGTAAGCAGTGCTTAGGGCGCAGCACTTATTTTTCATAGTACTTACATAGCGTGTTCGAGGGCTATCGTCGTAGTCAACAAGTTGGCACGTGAAGCTGTATCCATTCAGCCACCCCCCCATATAACCCTGTGGTCAAAAGAAGATTTTTCACATGTCATCCTTTATCTGATTGTTTTTAACTTATTATTGGGCGATTATGATACTTATATCAATAGGAAAGACCAACCTAGTCATCAACATAGATCCAATAAAATTTATATTGTATTTAATTTGCAAAGATTACGGTGTTTTTTTATTGAAATATGAAAATGAGAGTCTTACTAGATGGATTGTTGACAAACTTATAATAATAATATTAGTTTTATTTAAAACAGATTTACTTACCAAATACAAGATGTAAGCGCTAATAAATATTTGAAATATATTGTAGTAATAAATAGGAGTTTTTAACTTAAACGGTTGTCTGTTCTTCATTAAACTAGGCCCAAGACTTGTTGAGAAATACAAATAAAATGGAATAAGTGTGTATAAGACGCCAATTGATGGAAAATCATATCTAGTTCTTTCATCTGAAAAGGAAGAGAAAAAAAATTTAGGCTCATTACCCACTGTTGACTGATCGTGGGTGACTTGGTTGACGGCGTTGACGGAATATAATTATATAACCATAAACTATGGCTTGGCGTGGCCAACATAAAACAGAGAATGTCCGGCATAATGTATAGGCACACTGCTGTGCTGCCCTTGAAAACACAGGCACGTGTAGTGAAAAAAATCTAATCACTTCGACTCATTTTGTCACACAACATTGGCATACGTATTTCTTTTTTTCGTATGAGTGAGACGGAATTTATCAATATAGCTTTCTCTGTCTACGGTTGACGGCGATAAATACAGGGAGGTGAGGTTGATGTTCCTCACCATCAGTTAAACTTCTACAATTTGTTCGGAAAACGTGACCTTCTAGCAAATACTTGATTAATTAGCCGTAGAAATAACAAATGCACGTATTTAAAAAAAAAAAAATTGGTATGTCGTTAATCAGCAATCGTCAAATTTACCTACTCGTGCCTGGTATTTGTGAAAGTGTTAAGCTTAAATTTCCCAGGAAAGCGGTGTGGAATAATGCGGCCGTAATATTATTACCGTGACAGGATTAATATGTAATACGTTAGGTCGATCACCGCTCTCTAGGAAACCACTACATTTGTTTTACATAGGCAACGTTCTAGTGACGTCATTGTACCGTTATCTTTACGACCGCATTATTCCACACCGCTATGCTAGGAAACCGAAGCTTTAATGACAAAACGTCGATATTTTTTTTGTGATTTACAAATTCAGTAATGAATATTAAAATCTATTGAATCGTGTTGAAATGCGAATCGTACGTAATGTATATTAATAAGTACATAGAGGCAAAAGGTCAAAAATGGCTAGTTGGTGTCTGAATAATTTGTCGCGTCGTACAGCGTTAAAAATAAACCCTTATGGTAATGGTCAAAAAGATTGAAGATAAGTCTTATACATTATTATCCTTATTTTCTGGTTATAGTAATAAACTGTTTCAGGTTCTTAAAAAAAAAGATTTTTGGGAAAACTTGCGTTTTTTCAAACAGGCAAGTCAGTTTGAAGTTTGGCAAATACACTTTGTAGCGCTCGTACGCAAAAACTGTTGACTTGAGATGATTTTATCGTAAAATGAGTCGAAAAGGAGTTATTGTCAATATGGCAGCTCAAGTGGGAAATATACAAGGTGGCAAAGCTGAAATTCAAAACTAAATCTATAAGATCACTTTATTTCAAAACTCCCCGAAAACTTTCCAGCTAGTCTACGGTGAACTGAACCAAATCAAAAAAATATTTATCAATGTCAATTAAATCTGTTACAGTCATCAGTGAATAGCTAGCTTTTGTCAAAATAATTATTTTATTTAATTTTCAAAAAGGAGCGTAGTACTACTAGGGACATAGCTGAAAACCAGTGTCAGGGCCTTTTCAAGTCATTGACAATGTGCTGAGCTACTGTCCTATTTGTATGTAATGTCCTATGGCTAGTATATTAATATTTGTATCACTGTCACTATTTTAATCTCTGTTCATTATTTTGTTGTAAGTCCTTATTAAAAAAAAACTTTTTTTTCTACAAGTATCAATTAAAAAACGTCACGCGAAGCACTTAAAATCAACACCGCAATCTAAGAGTAATATCCGTTTAAAGAGCCAATATAAGCGCAAAATTGCGTTGTTTTGCGGCAATCGATGGAGATATAACACCCTTAAAATAATTAATATTGTTTAGTAAAAATTATGATTTTAGATAATTTCAGTTCGCTTAATTTATTGTAATGTAGCTAAAAATAAGAAAATATATAATTGACTAAAAATGACTTTTCATATTCAAATTATCTAATATACATATTCAAATTATCAATAGCTATAACCGCAAATGTTTTTGTATTATTTGTTAATTTTAATATAAGTATGTACAATGCAAAGCAAACCGCTTGTAATTGAATGTTTAAAAAAATAAAAATCCATCAATCATAATATATTATACTATTTCTTTTAAAAAAAAAATCCCTATAAAAAGGTAAATAAAAAACAATTACCGGTTAACTCGTAAAATAGAAAATTGTGCGTTTCCTTCATCTTTGCAAATATTGCCGCCATATTTAAAATGTTTTACAGTTTTTATGCTTTAGTAACTAAATAACTGAACAAAACCAGGTCTTCTGTCCTCTGTCACTATTTCAAACATGAATGAATATAACTGGAAAGTATTTAGTATTATGACTTTGTTACATTCATTAGCAACAAAAGACGCAACATTCTAGCATGACTTGCGTTAATTACTTCGCTTTTTTTAATTAAGTCGAAACGTTGAAAAACGCACAAGTTCATTGAATTGAAAAACAAAATTAAACTGTTCATTAACTAACACTTCCTGCAAAGCATGACAAAATCGCAACGTAGGGGGTTCCGTGATAAAAAATGCTTTTGTGGAATGTCGATATTTTAAGTGACAAATTTATGAGACGAGTTTCAAGTGATTCACTACATGATTCTAAGACTCTGGGTACAAAAATTCATCACCGGAAAATTTAGATTATTCACGATTTTTTTCGACTGATTATGTAAGAGTTAGACTATGCTAATTTCAAATAAATAAGCCAACCGAAGGCGACATTGTCACGGATATTTATTTACATGCTTGACAAGCTTATATACTAGAATGTCTGAATACGAATCACAGATGTAGAGGAACGGGGTGTGATGTTCCTTCACCACAAAGGGAGGATCCTCCGACCAGGCTCGGTGGTATTGCCTGGCGGACAGCTGTCCAACGGTAGCGTATCGGAAGTTTCATATATGTACACTCTCTGTGAACACTTCGTTATCGCGATTCAGCGCTCTTTAACATATGTGACGTGTGTTGTCTACTGACTACTTGACGTTGTCAATGTCATCACACACAGATAACTAGAAAACCAAATTATCTGCTGTCTACGCCGTATTTTGAACTTATCCATTCAACAACTCAGCAACGATCAACGATAGGTGTAAATGGCGTATAACTTAATTATAGAGCAAAGAATCATCCCAGGAAATATTTTTAGGAAATGAAACACAGCCTAGATAACCCGAAAGAATACAAAAAATACTACATTTTCCAAGACGGCGGTGATAGCTCATAGAAAATTGAGGGCAAAAATTTACGGTAACCTTTTTTAAGCTTCTTATAACATATTCAATGCTATTAACGATAAGACCGCCGATTGTGCAACCTTGTCTTTTGTAATTTTCATAACTGTATTTTTTTTTAGTGGTGTACAATAAAGAATATTTATTATTATTATTCATAACAAAAATATAATAATATAACAACTAATCGTTTTATAATTTCATAAATAATATTTCATCATAAATCATTTAATTAATTTAACAAGATAATAAAATAAAATATATTTATTCATTTTCAAACATATTATGTACATTTCTAATAACTTAATCAAAAAAAATAAAATTGAATACCTAACTATTTATTATTATTATTATTATTATTCAAATATCAGCTTTCCAGGTATTTTTTTTAAAGCGGAAATGAGATATTTTATTTACATAAAAATATTCTAGGTTCATTCCAAAGTAGTACATTTAATTTTGTAAGTAAATTAATTGATCGACCGACTCGACGGATCCATGGTCACCGCCACCGGCGTTTCGCGCCGCGGGTTTACAAAATATTTAATTATTGTTCACTATTGTTGTCTACTTTATGTAAGTCTGTAACTTAAACTAACATTTAAAAAACATAAAAGAGTTGAGTAGTTTGAACTCTAAGGGCCCCTACGCACTTTGCGGTAAGCCGCATGCAGTCAGACGTTCGGTTGAAACTTCTTTTCCGTACAAGTTTTTGATAGTGGCCAACCGCACGGCTGACCGCGTAGCGGCTAACCGCATAGTTCGTACGTAGCCTTAAAGATAGAATGCTAGAAAGTTTGCTCTAAAAAGTTAGAAATTATAAAAAATCTTAACGTGACAAAGGCGTAAATTCAATGATGCTATTGCGTATGAATTTACCCCAAGGGGTGCTTGTGTAACGTGAGGTCTCTCAAAACGTCAAATATCACTATTTGCGGGTTGACTATGTGGTCATTGATTTTATACGTTTTTATAGAGGCACGGTTCCTAAGGGTGTCCTGAAGACAAACTTTTTACGAGAGACAGAGAACGCACTTGTGCATAAGGCACGTATGAGAGTAAGAGAGACGAACGTATTAATGTTCCCACTTAAAACTTAAACAAAAAACTCGTATTTATTCATTCTTCTTTGCGTGTCAATGGAAAACACATGGAAATGTATAAATTTTAAAATTTATTTGACCAAAAATTTGCCACAAAAAGTATTACTTAATATTTTTTGTTCCAAAATGTGCTTACGAACTGTGCCTCTATAAAACCACATAAACTCAATGATTGGGATAAATTAATGTCTGTCAACAAACTTTGACAGACCTTACTCTCCAGTGCCGCCACGTGATGAGACAGAAAACCGTTACGAACAACCATATAATAATTTGATCTCTTTGTAAGTGTTCATGACAGAAATGAAAACGGGTTAAATAGTAGTATTTTTTTTCTTATAAAGTCGTTGCTTATAAGTTAGACCTCATATATACCATATAAACAGAGCTTTGTCATAGTAACTTTGGTCTCACATTTTAACGAGTAATATAAAGAAAGAAAAGGAAAGAGTAATATAAAGAAAGAAATATATTATTTTTGGATTTATTCCTATAGTTGTGCTTTACTTCATGCAATTTTATGATTCTAGATAGACTGGCAATAAACAATCGGTTTTTAGATTTTTGCTTTTCCATGTATTATTCTTTGTATGTGTTAATATATAAAACTTAACTTTACAGCTTAAAGTAAACGTTAATCTACGTGTTCGATATCAATTTCAATTCGGCAGCTTTACGCGTTTTGTAATAAAAAGGTTGTGACAGACGGACAAACGAGGGATCTAATAAGGGTATCGTTTTTCCTTTTGACGTACTGTTGGGTTTAGCAAATTAAATATATATTCTGTAGTAAATATAAGTTTTATTGAGATCAAAGTTTGCACGGCAAGAGAAGTGACAGATCAAGAAGCGGGAAAAGTCCAGCGCTACTAGTGGCTTAAATTAGAACTAATCATTAAGTTGCGTTCCAATTACAACACGTACGAAACCCTTAAATCAATTATAAATATAATTATAATAAATAAATTATGTTTTGAAACTAGTTTTATTTAACATTTCAAATAGTCAAAATATATGGTAAACGTGATTCTTCTTTCATATTTCCTCGTAACAATTTTCGAAATGGATTTAGTTACAGATTCTGTACCAGCTGTTTTACCGTTCTACAATTTCAATTTAATTTATTCACACATTATAAGCTTACAGTTAATAACCATGACGTTTACATGCATGCTTCTTGATAAAGTTATGTTTTTATAATAAGTAGTAAGAGTTAGGACAATATTAAGAGTTAGACGCCTATTAAACTATTTGCAGACAAAAATAGCATGTTAAAATAAACCGAATAGTTCGGCCGAATATCCGGTCCGGCAGAGTTTTGATCCGGATACTATTCGGTATTCGTTATTCAAAAAAAACTATTTTCGGCTCATCTCTAATTTGACCAACTGATAAAAGGTGAATAGACTACTTACCATTAAACCTGACAAGCTAACCAGTATATTATTATAAGATAATAGATTCAACTTTGTTTAATAAAGGGGTTTATGCTTCTATAGCACATTTTTATCATCATTTCTCACGACTAAAGTCCATATTTAATTAAATTTGTAGGTCTACAGAACTGCTTACCTTATTATAAGTATAGTCAGGAACAAAAGTTGCTGAACAGTTCAGAAAGTTTAAACTTCCGTACAACTACGAGACAATTGTCGTATGATTACGAAACAATTATGATTTTGATTAATAAGTTACTGTTGCTGACTGTACCTGACAAATGAGTCTCATTTAATACTTTGATATATTTTCATGCATTAATTATGTATTTTCCTTTATTCACGTAATTAAATTAATTATTTATAGTATTTGCAAACAATTAATAAAAAATCGATATTGCCTATTCACTAACACACATAAATATGGAATAGAATTGTGAAAGGTATTGTTTTTAGAATAAATCATGATCATTCATCGTGATCCTAGATGCTTAATAAACAGGCAAACACAGTTTTAAATAAATTTATTTCCGGAATTCATCACTTAAATATTCTCTCTTATTATCAAAAGTTCACGCTCTCATATTTTTTTGCTTTTATTATCTTCTGATACTTTATCTTGTTCTTGTATGATAGTAAGCTTTTTCTTCTTCTTTTCGTGTCAATGGCTATTACACCAGAAATTAGCGACATCAACCCCTTGTTTTGTGGCCTGCATAAGGTATTTATGGGAGCAACTGCAGAGAAGAGATGAGCACGATAACGGGTGGGCCATTTATTTTGAATTAGGGATAGTTGGCTAGACAGCACAAATTCCTTTTCATTCATTTTTCGTATTCCGACGTCCATGTAAACCAAAGCAGCCAGCTTCAATAGTTGACACATGAATACTTATGATACTAGTATTAATTAATAGATAATAATAATAATAGTCTTAGATTTCTTCGTCCATTTTACAAATTATTTAGTGGGTTTAATTGTACGGCAAATAACTAGAAAATAAAAAGGTATAATGGGGGAATATTCACTTTGTGCAAATAATAACTTAGCAAAAGGTGGTGCGATTCTGTGAAACCTTTGGTTTGAAAATTTTAATTTCCAAATTTCGTGTGATTCCATTTATAGAATACGCATACGTAATGTACAGCAGCGTAAGGACTGACTTTTTAGCCAATGGCAAAGATCTTCTCAGCAATTTGGAATCGCCGTGCATTCCACTCCTTCTACAAAATAGATCTATAATACAATTCGACTACTGCTAATCTGACATTGTTTATGTAATTTGCCGGCAATTTATAATAATGACGCCTGAAACTATTGCCCAGTTAATTAACTGAGTTCAGAACAACATCTTATTAATGCATCAGGTGGGAATGATATATGTTATACTTAATGTGTCATGTAAATCATGTTCAAAAGACTAACTAAAATATTTATATCATTTATTTATCAAATAACTTAATATCGAGTGGAAAATCATATATCACTGTTGTTTAACTCTTTCACTTGTTGATTTGAGATCACCGCCGCATTTCCCATCGGCAACATCGATAGTCTTCCCATTGGCTTCACCGTTGGCCTTCCCATTGAATATACCGTTGGTGTTCCCATTGGCTTCACCGTTGGATTTCCCATTTACAACGCCGTTGGCCTTCCCATTGGCTTTACCGTTGGTTTTTCCATTGGCAGCTACTTGAGGGCTCTTTATGTACGTAGCGTAATAGAAAGACCCGAACATGTAGATAAATTGAAGACTGTGTAGGCAAAGTAAGACTGAAAGCGGTTTGGGATATTCGCATGTACTGTCGACGATTGCAATAAAGTTGTGGACAAAGACGATGCAAAACTGGACCTGCAAAGAGACATTCCGGAGTTATCTTATTACTTTATATTACAAAGCTGTAGTTTGTTTGGTTGAACACGCTAATCTCAGAATATACGATATTTAATCTGACAACCTTCTTTCATACATGGTGGATGCGACATAGCGACCTTTATTGAAACCACTGATTTTATACGTGGATAGTCATTTTCACTGACAAAAATATTTTTGCGAGAAAAAAATCAAATCATTTAAAAAAAGTTTTTTTTCGTATTTTTTTTTTTATGTCGTAGGTACCAATAAATTTCGCTATGTCGCATTGATCCTGTATATGGCAATAATTTACATGAGACTGAAAATAATTGGTGAAATTACCTTTCTATATATATAATTGCCTCTATATATTTTCAAATAAGAAAAATTAAAATATTTTACGGGCTATTTATATGATGCAAGTTTTGTAAGGCTATTTAAATGCTTCTTTTCTAATAATTGCTTTATTATCACGATTAAAAATTAAGAAATTGCAAGAGAATTGGCTTGCAAAACTTGCATCGTCTAAATAAGCCTTAATTTTGGCACTTTTTCTTTAAATTCAAACAAGTCAACAAACAAATAAGCTAACTAACCAGTTGCAAAGTAGTGACATGTTTTTTCCACCAAAGGTACTTCTGGTACTCAGGTCCGAGGCCAGAAATGAGGTAGTAACTGTACATGATGACGTGCACGAAGCAGTTGATGAGACCAACCAGGGTTCCATGCCCATCTGAAAAATAAATACATAAATGGTTATTGCTATTTCAAAAATAATAGGACTTTGTCAAGTTACTTCTTCCAAATATTAATTATTGTATTGATAAATTTAAAATCAGTTAATTTGAAGATAAAAATATTGTTTATAATATTTTAAAGCAAATTATAGCTTTGCAATGCCTTTTTGTATTATGTACAATACTAAGGTTAAAAAATTAAGAATCCAGCAGGACTCGAATCTGCAACCCCAGGTAAACGCCCCAGGTGCTATGCCAATGAAATAATAAGAATTGTATGCTGCTAGATCAGAAATTTCTCAACCCTTTTAGTGATAACTTATTAGGTACATATTCCTGTTTGAGAAACCTTACTTATAATAGTTACAGCGCCATATGTGCAGTCACTGTATTTTGGGTGGGTGAGAGAATCTAAGAATAATATATGAAAGAGGTAAGCTGTTTTGAAGAGGTAAGGTTTTTTTCATACCGCTTATTACCGCTAGGTGAAGGTACACCATAACACGCGGGTGGAGCCGCGAACAACAACAAGTAATATTATTCCTAATTTGTTTCCCAGTACATACACAGGCGATATCGTAATATAATAATTTTTTTTTAATAATAACTTCACCTTTGCCAAACAAATTGAGTTCAGGGAACGCATTTTCACTCTGCATATAATTTTAGTTATTTTATGATAAGATATTAAAATAAATTTTATTTATCTGTTAGTTCAACCTCCAAAAGTGAGCTGTTTGATAGCCAAGAATTATACATACTTGGGAAATATTTCTGACAGATAAAAGCACCAATAGGCATCATAGTATGATGAAACAAATGTAGGAAAGAGATTTGTCTGTCCTTTTTTCTCAAGACGAAGAACACTGTGTCCATCAAATCGATTAGTTTCACTGTTGTGTACCACAAGCAACCTGTGATCATCTGGAAAATTATAAATTAAATTAATGTAATCAATATACGTTTGCTAATATTTCCTCTCCTTACCTCTTAAGACACACACAACCTTTTATGCCAAAAATAACAGTTAAAACACGCCAAAGAATTTCAAGAGGTGAGGAGTGTGTGAGGAGTGAGGAGTGAAAATTAGATAATGCAAATGCAAAATACCTATAATTTAGTGCAGCAATATAGCGATATTGCTGCACTAAATTATAGGTATTTTGCCGCCGACGGTTCCGAACTAAATAAAAATAAAAATTGTTAAGTTCAAGTGAGGGTAGTGGACAAAATCGGCGCGTGACCGCGAATGATGCAAGTCATTTCAAACTAAGCCACGACCGACCGCAATTAGCCTAACCTGCAAGATCGATCGGTCCGGCTTCGACTGAACCACGAGCTCCTCTGAAAATGCTGATGAATTTACTAATAATCAGGATAAACAATCAGCACAAACTATAATAACTTATTTCACTATAATATGAATAATTATTAATACTTACCGCCTCTGTTTGAGGGTTAATAGTTCTATCTACTGGTTGACACTTGAAACTGTAGCCATTGAACCAGCCGCCTTTGATTCCCTAAAAAAAACTCATTATTTTTTATAATATACTAATTATAAATATAACATGAAAAAATATATTCTGGACAAACTTTATTAAAAAATAAGTTCAACATCTTTATTTAGCAACGATAATCGCGGTTAATTTTTAGGGTTTCGTACCCTAAAGGGCAATAACGGCACCCTATTGCTAAGACTACGCTGTGCATCCTTCCATCCGTCTGTCACCAGACTATGTTTCATGAACCGTGATAGCTAAACCGTTGAAATTTTCTCAGAAATGAAGTTGTAAACTGTTGCCGCTATAAAAACAAATATAACGCCGCTATAGCTGAGTAAAATAAATATTTTAGCAACAAACAACACACGTTATTTTTTACGTGTGGTTAAAGGTAATGGTAACCCTTGCGCAGCATTGACTCGCACTTGACCGGTTTTTTATTAATATTTCATACATTTAAAATCTAAAAATCTTCTTAATTGTGCAATAAAATATTCAGATTAATTTAGTAAGCGATTTATCGTTGTCAGCATAAGCAAGCTCTTTAATCAATTTTTTTTTAATTCTCGGAAATCTAAAAATTCATATTGCTTTTTTTATCAAAAAAATCTAAAAATATTGCGAATGAATTATTAGAATATCTTAATCTAGGACGCGAAAATAATTATAAAATTGGTTACTCTTCTATTGTATACTTACAAAATAAATGTTATATGCACTGACTAATATCTGGAACAAGTTGTAGTAAAAGATAGGAGTTTTCAATTCAAAAGGTTTCCTGTCCTTCATTAATCTAGGTCCAAGTCTTGTACAAAAATATAAATAAAATGGTAACAAGACCATAAGAAGGCCGGCAGACGGGAACGAATCCCGGGTCCTTTCATCTGAAAATCAAAAATTAAAAATGTCAAACAAAATTATAATTAAAACAGCTTTGTTTGGCTACCTATCCAACGGAGCTGGCTTTTCTTTGTGCTTGTTTATAGAAGCCAAAATAGCGTTTATAAAGAGGTTACACTAAAAGTGTTCATGTCCTGTTCTCTCGTATAGCATGAACTCTAATGATGAAAATAGATAAACATTTTGTTTACCGCGACGCGACGCTGCAAACGTCAGAGTACATACATGGACTCTTAACTGAAGACCTAGTGAAGTCACGGCATCAGTACATTATAGCATTCAAATGGTAAATATTTGATGACGATTTGACAAGTTTTACGTGGTTTCTATACTATTGTTCTACCAGCATAATGCTGTGTATACACCGGAACTGCGCTCAGCTGTGTTGCTATGTTTCATTTTTGAAAGCCCTAGGTTTTTAATAACATAAAAATACATCACGCCTATATAACCCCGACGCGAGTTAAACAAAGTTTTTGAACTTTGTTCAACTCGCGTGGCTAACACGTGACAAATGACGATGTACAAAATGAATAACAAATTTGCAATCGGTTAGTTGTTTGATTGTTTCAAACGGTTTTAACCGACTTCAAAAAAAGGAGGCGGTTCTCAATTCGGTTGTATTTTTTATTTTTTTTTATGTTTGTTCGCCGATTACTCGAAGACGCCTGGACCGATTTGAGAAATTCTTTTTTTGCTGAAAGGATATACTTGGCATGTGGTCCCATTTTTTCAAGTCACGTTCTGAAGATGGGATCCTAGAGAAATCATGGGTAACCCTCAAATTTCAAAGGCTTCTATATTGTTTTTCGTATATTACCTAAAACTACTTGGATATTTGCATCTAGCAGTCAGCATTTTAAGTTGCTGAGCTGATGCTGGAAGGTACAACTCCTCAACGGTTAGGAGTACGGGGATAATTCTTTTAATATAGGCACCTTAAATAAGTATTCCGTCTCAAGTAACCGTCGTCTCCTCATTCGAGTAACATTCTTGCTTGGTCTACCCATCACTTAAAATAGTAAAATAAAATAAATTTCTTTAAAATTCAAAATTATAAAATAATTATTTTAAAATTTATATTTAACTAAATGTATAAACGTATTATTTTGTGCCAAGTAAATTTTTTTTTTGCTTTTTAGTTTACCTACTTTTTGAAGTCGGTTTTTTTTTTGTTAAAATTTATTTTATTAATGTGTATATTTATTACTAGCTGTCTTCTCCAAAGAGCATTTAAATATGCACTTGAAATGAAAGCAAATATTTTAGCAAATAATTCAGTCAAAACCCCCGGAGATCGTTTCGCGCATGTATGATTTGACAACTAGTTTATATGACGTTAATAAGCGGTAGTCTTTGATAGAGGGACGCCTGACATTGACAAGTTCATTAAATTTGGTGTAATAGTCAAAGGTTTACTCCGTTCCGGCCAAGAAATACAAATAAATAATTTTGAGGTTACAGTTTGTAAAGTCAGCTCCAAACAAATGATTTTAAAGCTGAAATGGTTATTTGCACGACAACTCAGTCTTACGCATTCAGTTTTTAAACTGTACGAAACCCGTATCTCGGGTACTACTAGTAATAGATTAGTGTAGAGTAAAGAGTAGTTATTCCTTTTGTTTAAATGAACTTTTTATATATAAATGATCTAATAATCAAGAGGTGAATTGAACGCCGTAATCTCAGAAAGAACAAGTCCAATTTGCATAATTATTTTTTTTTTAGAAAGCCTACTTATCAAAGAAAGCTTAGGTTAAAGCCTTTATAACATTAAGCTTTGTCTTGTAGAGAGGAGCAAGGATGGTGAAAAAAACACCACGGGAGCCGATCAGCAGAGTAGCAAAGTATAACGCGGGTTAAAGCTACACATTTTTTTTATTATCCAATATTTATCATTCAATTTATTATCACAACATAATTTAATCACTATCAAAATATATTTACAAAAAACATGTTTATATTAATTTGAAAAACTTGATAATTCAAATAATAATAATGCCATTGTTCCATTTTGAATTCATGACGGTTGTTATTCAAGGTAATTGAAATCCGTATCCGCAACTAAAACTAAATTAGTAATAATTAAATTAGAAAAGGTTAACAATTAATTACCTGCCAGTTCGTAGAACAGATAGTTATATCGATCCCTTATAACGGATATCAGCGCCGCCATCTTTTCAGAAATATGTTTATTGCACACACTTTAAAGAAAAAAATGAACGGCAAATTTTGGCCTACAACCAGTGCCTACTTTTCAAGAACTAAACCTTGTTTGAAAATCTCTAAGCAAATATCACGATAGTAATTAGCGCCAAAATGTATAATAAAATATGTAAATTATTGAAGTGACTTGCTTTAATTAAAATAACCGTGTGAATTTTGTTATAAACACAATTGTATAATTTTAATCAATTGTGTAATTTTATGTGTCAATAAATAATTTATTATTATATTATTATTATTATAAACAAATATTATTATTATAAACAAATATAATTATTATAAACAAATATTATTATTATTATTTGACCACCTTTGGGCTTTGCCGTTGCAATCAGTCACTGAAATGATAAGCTTGACGCAAAAGAGCTGTATTATTTATAAAATGATGATTTTGTGTTTTTGGGTATAGTGGTAAATATTAAAGTGAATTAAAGAAAATTAAAGTAAAAAAGAGGTGTGAGTTTAGGCGTACTATAAACTACTATATACATACTAAAAACAGGCGAATTCTTGACACTTTTTAACCAACTTTTTAATAATGGAGGAGGTTCTCAATACTTTTTTTTCTTCATAATATTGTTTTTTCAAATTTTGGATCTAACATGATTTCATTTTAAAAATGCATCTCTCAGTTACATGTGTAATATCCCACGTCACTGATGCCAAACAAAGTTCTATCGGAAAATTATAAAGCAGAGCAGTGCTCTACAGTTTTGTGGAAATTATTAAAAGATAGCATAAAGATTTTTTTTTAAAATCTATCTGTCTTACCTAGCATAGGTTGGAAAAGTTAAACACTAGTGTCCAATAAATAATAGATTCATAAAACTTATATAGTAAAATTATCAATCACACACATTATTATATTGTAATTTGTAATAATACTGTATAGCCACGGAAGAGCGGCGTCTTTTAACACAGGCTTTTTCTACTAAAAAGGAGACTTCAATCAATGCCGTAACACTCAATTGTTACAAAAATAAACGATTTTTAATTTTTACTTCCAATCATTAAGATTAAAATAATTATGAAGAATGATCATTGACACGATTTCGGGCTTGCCATTTTATGTAGAAAAAAGTATGAGAAACGAAGTGCAAACTTTATACTTAGCAATTATTCAAAGAACCGAAAGTCGTGAATATTAGTAACAAAATTTATGAAAAATTTACGGTAATCACTATAAAATTATGGAACCCTAAGGTAATTTAAATTATTCGGCTTGTCAGTTTTTTAGATTTTAAAATTATAACTACTTCATATCATTACGTCCAAAGTTTTTGCTGAATTTGAATGAGGTATTAAGTAAGTGTGGTTACAATAACAAATTAAAATTATAGTTTTAATTATAACATTAAATGCTAAAAAAGCTAAATATATAGCTTTTGGGTTAAGATTAACAACTCTTAACAAAATGTCCGAATAACGAGTAGGACATCATTTATCAGACGATTTGACGTATTTTAGGGCCTTATATTTATGATAAAATTAACAAGACTTTTAATATATACCTACACAATAAATAAAATACTATGTAAAACGCAAATTAAAACATATATACAAAGCCTTGTAGGTAGTGTAATATGCAAACCGAAGAATTAATAAATATTCCCAGATGACCTAAGTTTCCTGCAACTTAATACTCTAATAATAAAATGGCTCTCACTCAAACACACACATCATCATACATTTGACAATACTCAAAACACATACACTCTTACTCACAACCTTTCACACTTAATTATAGCTATAAACGTAAAATTTTAACATCAAAATATTTAATAATGATACAGAAATAGAAGAGGTAGATTCGACAATTTTTTTAAGAATTGTTGTAGACAGGCATTGCAATTAGAAGGCACATATAGAAAGTGTTGGCGATAAATTAAATAAATTTGTATAATATGCTATAAAGAGGCTGCGTATAACGGTATCAACGGAAGCGGCACTAAGTGCGTACCACGGATATGTATCCTCTGTGCTTGCATACGGTCTTTTATAATAGCAGCCCTGTATTTAATACTCATGTCCCACTGCTGGGCTCGGGCCTCTTCTCATGATGAGAAAGGTTAGGTCATAGTCCACCACGCTAGCCAAGTGCGGATTGGTAGACTTCACACACCCTCGGGCACTTTTTTTAGGCACTCTCAGGCATGCAGGTTTCCTCATGATGTTTTTCTTCACCGTTAGCAAGCGATAATTTATATGATAAATACACACATATCTACCAAAAGACGAGAGGAGTGTGCCGTGGGTTCGAACCCGAGACCTTTAACTTCGCAGTCCTACGGTCTCCCACTCGGCTATCACTGCTACGGTCTTTTGCTATGGGGAAATGCAGTCGATACAAACTACATCTTCCTCAGTGTAGACTAGAGATATTAAAAAACCGGCCAAGTGCGTGTCGGGCCACGCGCAGTAGGCTTCCGTAGCTAGTCGTAACAACATATTTCGACTTAAAAGGGATTTACTATCTGTATTAAACAAGTAACATCTTCATACAAGTCATTACTTTCAAAGGTTTTTGTAATTTGCACGAATTATTCTAAGTAACTGCATTTTACACTTTGGACCCCAATTACTCTAGAACTAATTAAGTTAAAGTAACCAGATAAATAGCGTCCTTCAGATAGGACATGTTTGTAGTACACGAAACCAGCTAGCACGTATGACGAGATGTATGAATGTTAAGGAAGCGAAAGAAGTATGTAAGGAGCGAAGCACATGGCGTTCCATCGTCTCTGCCTACCCCCGTGGGATAAAGGCGTGATTTTATATATGTATTATGTATGTTTATTTATTTTTCAAGAATTTTGAACGAAATATTCTGAGTAACTGCATCTGACATTTCGGACCCCTATTCCTCTTGAACTAATGAAGTGAACTTATCTGCTATAGTTTTCCTTTAAAGTTCATTACATGTACTACCGACACAATTTTTTTCAGATTTTAGGATCCAGTAGTTTATCTTTTAGAGGGGGGGGGACGCCCTACTCGAACAAAAATTTGCTCTTTAAAGTTAATTATCTCGCAACCGGATCCCTAAATCAAAAAACTGTCTTAGCAACCCCTAAACGTTTTTAAAAGTCCTATCTAACAATACCCCACACTATGGGGTAGGCGACAAAAAAAAATCCCTACTTTACATGTAGGGGAGCTACCTGAAAAAAAAATATTTTTCCAAATTTTACTCTACGACTTTCTTTGTTTAGTTAACATACATGTTTTTGCAAAATTTCAGTTTTCTAGCACCAACAGTTTCGTCGCTATGCCGTGGACAGACAGACGGACATGGCGAAACTATAAGGGTTCCTTGTAGGTACTACGGAACCCTAAAAAGGAACTCCTACATTAATGCCATTCAAATTTTATAATAAATTACCGACTGTAAAAATAAATTAAGTAAATGGTAATTAGATAAATGTTTTTACTGTGTTATAGATTATATGACATAATAAATAATGATAATAATAATTATGTTATGATGAATAATTGAATAGAGAATGAAATTAAATATTATAATAATTATTGTTAACATTTTTTAATGAAAGCATGTTGAATTTCTACTGCATGAATCGTTATATTTTTTTTTTTGCACGCCATTGTTATGGCAGAATGTATTGAACCATTGTTTAATTACTAACACCTGTATTTGTACTACATTGTTGCAAAATAAATGATTTGATTTGATTTGAATTGTTGTTTGTTAGCTTCGCGCGTCCGTCGCGTATGCTACCCACTTAGTACTTTTTTGTGAAAAAATAATTTTATATTACAAATCTAGACTTAAGACCATTTATAAGGGGTGGAGGGTGGATAACCTGAGACACAGGAATCATCCTAGTTCAGGTATCTACCCGCCATAGTTTAATTTTTTATTGTTAATCTTTTTACATGCCATTTCAATCTTTATTGTATATGTACTATGGTGAGAAATAAACGCTTATTATTATTATTTGATATATTATGATTTTACCTTAATTTTGTTGGCAAAGAAAATATTTTTATCCACACTTATGTGTATTTTTGAGCAGGCTCTTCTGCATTGTTTGATTAATATCACGGTCATTACAGAAGATAGCAGAGATAGAACTCTGATGTATCTAGTACAGCAGAGTTCTAAATCTTATTTAAAAGTTAATTAAATGTTATGTTTTATTTATTTGAAAGAACGTCGATAAGTAAGATTCAGTATGATTTTTGATGAGATGAGCATGGCATTATGTTTAAAATATAGTTAATAATGTACATTTAATTATGTAGATATGATCACTTGTATATAATTAATTATATTTAAAGGGACAAACATAAAAAAATATGTAATTTTATGGTTTAAGTTACCACATAGGCATTGTTTAAAAAAAAACCATAGTTAAAATATCTCAAGAACGGTTTATTGCCGCGTTTGTTTTCGATACATAAAGTTGTTGTAAACCTGTACTATAGCCCCTTATAATGTTGTGCTTGAATTAGAAATCACCCTGTATATTTTAAATTTAGTCCATAATATATCGCCTGCTAATAAGAAAGGGACAAATAACGACATTTTAATTGAACAGAATCGCTTGTCGGTCTAGCAGGATAATTTGTGTATCGTTTGTATTATCTGTGGTATTGCTCACCACATGGTTTTGGGTTCGATTCCCGGGTCAGACAAAAGTGTTATTTGGATTTTTCCGTCAGGAAATTCTCATAAGCATCGAAATTATGCCGATGCCCGTTCGTTTTGCCCAAATGCGTTTTGCCCAAATGCGTTTTGCCCAAATGTTTAAGCATGATATTTTGATCTGAATTTAAATGCACCTTTCTCCTTAGGTAAGAAAGATAGAAATGCATTATAATTAAATTAACTGTGGCAAATTGTGCCAGTAAACTTGGCCTTACAAAATAAAACAACAAAATTATAAAATTACCCATTATATTGATCCTCTTAAAACTAAAAGTCTTTAGTGTATTCAATTGTTTGACATTATTTCAATAAAATTTATATTTATTCACTTGTCTTGAAATTAATAATCTTTGCTATTAACTCAATAGCCGTTGTTATAATTTTTGCTTTGCCTTAAATTATTTCGACTTAATTGAGGTCACAAAAACAATACTTTCAATATTTTAATTACATGTGTTATTAATCACAAATTGTAACAATAAGTTTTTTAAATATTTTTTTATTTAAAAAGCTTATTGTTACAATGTGTGATTATCAAGTATAAAAATATCTTCCAAGATAAAATAATAAAATTGTCATTTCGGGAATACTTTTGTACTATTATTTCAATTTTTAAGTAGGTATACGTAAATAAAAAAACTATCTTGAAATAAACAAACAATTAATTAAGGAGATTGTTAGCATAAACACAATAATATTAAGCTGCTCATTCAAAAATAAGCGAGCATTAAAATATTTTTTTCATTGCAAACGAAAGTAAAATAAATATACATAGTATTTTGTATATGTGTGCTTTCATAAAGGAGCCGTATTTTTTTATTACTTAAATGATTCATTTAAACCTGTTTGATGACCATGTTGTGAAAAAAATCTGTTTAAATACTGTTATATAATAACCATTCAATTTTATCAATTGTGAAAATTTCTTAATGGGGATGTTTTACTACAATAAAAATGCAAGTGAAATGCATTAATGTAAGAATAAAGAATGTATTTTTTAAATACCTATGCTATAAAAAACATAGAAAAGCTTTAAAAAATGACAAATGTAAGAATTCTATGAAATAATCCAAAAATTTCCATTTCAATCAGGTCATCATAAAGATTTACATGAATTTTCATAACATAACGTTAAGGCTGTACTACAATAAGGTAGTCAGTATTCCTTAACCAAAGACTAAAATTATTTTGTACAAATATACAGTTATTATACTTAGGAAATATTGAAGTCTGTATCAAACTACATTTCTCTCATATCAACTTTATTGTCCCTTAACTTATGAATTTAGGATTTTGTAAATTGTAAAAAAAATATATTAAAATAATAAGATACAAATCTACGTTTAAAATTATTCATTTCAGTAATCGTTTTAGTCCTGTTTTATGTAATAAAACATTTAATGGTTATTGTTCTCATAGGGCCAGTTTTACCAGCTCCTAAATATGTGCCTGATAAGCAAGACATTTATGACAGCAAAATTTAAAAATTCATATAGAAATTCACAAAAAAGGGACAATTGCTATCTGAAGGTTTATCCAGAGTAGGTGAAATTGGTCCTTAATATAAAGGATTAAAGTGTAATCCTAATAATTACAAGGAACTTTTAAACTTCATTTTATCGCGAAATTTTCTTTTAGAAGTCAATAAGGAAAAATATTAGATCTAAACTTCAAAAGACAGATAACGAACAAAATATTTAATAAAATAAATAAACATTACTATAACATCAACAAAAACTTGTAAATTGCCGAAATAAGTAGTCCATAATATCATGCCAATATCGTAAAAAAATCAAAACGAACATAGAAAACTAAATAAAAAACAGACATTCACAGTCTCAAATACTTAAAAGTATCACACACGTTGAGCCATAACTATTTTAAATTATACTATTACCCATGAACTTTTAGTTTACCAAATTTTACCATTCCGCTTCTCCATATTATTACTTGTTTGTTTTGACTGTGCCATCTTTGTCATGCTAGGGGCTTACAAGAGGTATAGGGAATCAGGATGGTAAAAACTGAAAAACTAAAAGCAAATGACTTACAAAATAATCACAAACAAGTCTTTTACTAGCACTCTTTCGCTTTACCATTATCAGATATTTCTTTTGAGATACCATTTGTAACATTAGAGCTTTCTTTTTGGACAGCAGCAGCTCTCCTGTTTTTGACATAGTTGTTATAGTAGAACATGCCGAACATGTACAAGAACATGCCAGCGTTGAGGGACAGCAAGAAATTGATGCCTTTGGGGTAGTTGCAGTCGGTGAACATCACAGGGAAGTTGTGATAGAAGATGATGCAGAACTGGATCTGGAAAAGGTAGAAACGAAAAGGTTAGCTTTGATTTTAAGACATATTTTTTCGACAAAATGTTTTGTCAGCGGACTTTGCCATGTGATCAATAAAGAATTATAAAAATAAGAATAATAAAACGGACTGATAGCAAAGAGTCTCGACAAACATCTAAAGAGACTCGCGTTGGGTGGCTGGATCAAGGGTCTGATGCAGAAGGCGGTACTACTGGACACGGCACGCATTGTGAGGAGGTTCCTCTCTCTGGAGCCCTAACCATCGGTAGTTTGGTCCCTGTATCCGATGCCGGTGGGGTACTATTTTTTATATTTTTAAATATTTTTTAGTACTTATATTTAAAAATGTAGAATTTTATACTTTTATATTTTTAAATGTACTTTACTTTTATAATTTATATTTAAACATATAAAAAATGAGAAAAGGGATTAAATGAGTAGAATAATAATAATTAAAGACTAGAATAAGAAACAAAACATATATTTAAAACAAAAAAATGTATTTATTGAGTTTTAAAATATATAATTCATTTAATTGTGTTCATTATAATGTATTTTTATTCCAGACATCGTTATAAGTATAACCAAAGATATTGCAGATAGCTTTCTCAAGACCGATCTTGATAAAAATCTGTCTGAGTCTGAAAAATTATAGGCTCGTTTTATTGGCCTACAAAGCTTTATTATAACCTGTGGTATGTGAGAATGAGTTAGAATGTTTTTTATTTTCATTTGAAAAAACTCACCAATTGCAGAGTAGTGACATGCTTTTTCCACCACAAGTATTTCTGGTACTGGGGTCCAAGTCCTGAGATGAGGTAGTATGAGTACATGATGATGTGGATAAACGAGTTAATTACTCCGAGGAGAGTTCCATGGCCACCTGAAATATGGTTACAACAGATGTTTTAATAAAATATTGTGATCTTCTTATTCTGTTTTTTGTTCATTGTTGTCAGAAGCTGACGCACAAGTGTCAATTTAAATGCTTGATCAAGGGCACTTTATATGAATATTTGTTTATGTTGTACTATATAACATAGTAAACATTTACAATAAATACCAAAAAAATTTAGAAGTCTTAAAATACTTTTAGATGATAAATTAATAAACTGTCCTGAATGTAATGTAATTTAACGTGGTAAGCTCAAAGATTTTTTAGGAGACAAATTTTAAATTAAGTGCCAATACTCAAATTTCGCCACGAAAATCCTTTTGTATTCTTACTATCAGAATGAAGCAATAATGTCGTATTTGTACCTGGTAAGAACTTGACGCCTATCCAAGCACAGATGGGCATCATGAAGTGATGGTACAAGTGCAGGAAGGAGATCTGCCTGTTCTTCTTTCTTAGCACGAAGAATACGGTATCCAGGAGCTCAATGATCTTAGCTGCGAAGTACCACCATACAGCTGAGGCCATCTGAAAAAAAATATTTTTATGATTAATTAAAATTTATGGGATTAAGTCTAGTGTACATTTACACCCTGTTGACAAAATTGTCAATATACAGTCCATTTTAGAACTAATGTAATTGGCATTTTTCTCATGGTAAATTTGAGACACGATAAAATAGCATACATTTTTTAGGAGTTTATTTGTATAGAATAGGATGGTCCTTATTCTTAAGACAAGAAACTGGTCTTCAAAGATTTAGTTTTACAAAACGAATATTGTAAAGCAGGTCGAAAAAGAAAATAAATGTAACTAGTTAGTTCTGCTATAATATGACAATTGTGCATCAAAACTTACTCGGTTGGCCTTAGGAGTATCTGAGTAATCCACTGGTTGGCAAGAAAAGTTATAGTCGTTCCACCATCCGGCGACTAAACCCTGAAAAATATAAAACAAAACCATAAATAAAAAAGTTGCCATAAAAATCTTGCTACAGCGTCATTAGTTTTAATACAGTTTTATGGTTCCTATAATAGTATTTTAACAACAACTGTGAATTAGCTTTTCGACTGGTAAAAAAACTGAATACATAGCACCTTTGCGGAAGGACTGTGATATTTCGAATTATTACTTTTTTTTTACCGGCTTCCAAAACGGAGGTGGTTCTCAATTCAGCCTTCGTGCCTCAAAGAGCACATTAAACCTTTTGTCCCAATTGTCACTTGAAAATCTATAGCAATTATTTCACTCGTAACGATTGCCAGATACCAGAAACTCTTAACAATACTAGTCTAACAAAGAGTATTGTATTGCCTCGTATTAGTTTGTGGATTTACTAGGTGAGATAAGTAGGCTAAAAGACGAACCCAATGTAATTAGAAAAAGGCTTGGCAAATGATTAGTGAAGATAACGAAACTAGAAGCTCACCTCATATACCAAGTACATGCTCATTAAAATCTGTGACACATTATACAATGTGATGGTGTTCTTTAGGTCATATGGCTTCCTATCCCTCATGTACCGAGGGCCTACGTAGTTGCAGAAGTACAGGTAAGAAGCCAGGAGTGTCAGTAACGGGCCTGGTCCTGACATCATCATCCAGTTCTCTGTTCGAGGATCTGAAAAAAAAAACAATAATATTAGAATCCTTGTCACTAAAATTGTTCAATATTTTATATTATAAACGTAGCATAAAATTACATCATGCCACATTCTACCTGTTATGTTTAGGTCCCATGGAATAGGGGGTAAGGTTTTTTACGGGATATAATCCCACCCACACGCCCACCACTGTGGCTCCTGTGACGCCAGGATCTACAGCGGCAACCAACTGAAAGGCACCGTGCATGACACACGGGCAATCCCAGGGAGAGTTAAAATTGTCTTGGAACCCGCAACGAATTTAATCAGAAGTATATAGTTGGAGTTGGAAAGTATGTATCTTTACTTCTCTACTTAGGGGGTAAGGTTATCGTCATCCACCGTTTTTTGACGGAAAGTACACAAATAACACTTTGCCTGACCCGGGCAACAAACCCGAAACCTCGTAGAGAGAGGTTCAAACGCGGATGTTTTTCTTAAAAATTTAAGGAATGACATGACAATGGTTTATGCCTATTTTTTATGATGATAATAATATGGTTGCCAGTCTCGTACTAAGCAGATTTAGTAAAATGTAATAAAGTGAAGTAACAGAAAACCTGATTTGAGATCCATGTATACGTTTTATGTATGAAGATTGATCGAAAATCAGTTATCACGTAACAATTTGATGAAAATTGCACAAGTACTTTAGTCACCAATTTTCTTTGTATTATCTCTTATAATCAACTTTAATTTTAACCAGCAAAAATATTAAAATCCTCTTGAGTTGACATTCAAATCAAAACTTAAAAAAAAAACTTGTAATGCCAACTCTATTTACTCTATGATAGATATCATAGAGTACTGTGAGTATCTTTAAGAACTTTCTTCTTCTTACAATAGGCAAAATAATATCGCTTGCCTAATTTCTTCATTAAAATCTTAAAACTAAAATATAACATAACATAACATCACGCCTATAACCACACTATAACTATATTTAAACAA
This sequence comes from Hypena proboscidalis, assembly GCA_905147285.1. Classification (NCBI taxonomy): domain Eukaryota; kingdom Metazoa; phylum Arthropoda; class Insecta; order Lepidoptera; family Erebidae; genus Hypena; species Hypena proboscidalis. The sequence continues at coordinate 2,419,614 of LR990129.1, read as the reverse complement.
GCTGACCCGACAGACCGTTGTCCTGTCTGAACTATGCTTGACGATCTTTGCAGCACGCATTATGTCAATGTTATGTCAAACCCCATAAAGGTACATTCAAAAAGTTCATATTGTCAAAAGCTAGGGTTACTAAAATGGCTATTAAAAAATAGGGGTTGGTGTTAAATGGGTAAAAATTTAGGGTTGTATGTATTTTTACACATAAGCCACATAATAGAAAAATAAAAACAAAAAATATGTTAAGGGTGAACAACCCTTATAACTTAGGGGTATAAAAAAATTGATAGTAGCCGATTCTCAGACCTACTGAATATGATTATAAAATTTGGTAAAAATCAGTAAAGCCGTTTCGGAGGAGTAAGGTAACTAACATTGTGACACGAGAATTTCATATATAAGAAGATATATTTTGCCCCGTACTGGATCCCCGTGGATAATTTCAACAATTATTTTTTCTTTTTTATAAATATACACAGAACGCCACCTACCCCTAAACTAAGCAGAGCTTGTACTATGGGTCCTAGAATAACTGATACTAATACATATATACTTTTCTTTTGTAAATACATACTTATTATACATAGAAACACCCAGATCAAGACAAACCTCCATATTCATGCACATAAAGATTTGCCTTGAGCGGGAATCAAACCCGCGACCTCAGCGTCGCAGGCAGGACACTACGTACTCCGCCATCCGGTCGTCAATTTATTTTGTAAGATATTGTTGTCATTATTTATTTGTACAATTACTATCCCAATCTAGCAAAATACTGAAATCGTTTTCTAGTTACTCTGCATAATTTATGCGTTCTTATATTTTTTGCATTTGTGTGCAAAGTCCAATTCCAAAATCTATATTCATCACCACGTCGTTTTACGTTAACTGAATAGTTTCTAAGCAAAT